>JARHVA010001373.1:440000-1775000 GCA_037957365.1 Torreya grandis
TAGCCAATTTAGGGTTAAACATTTGGTGAACCCAATCTTTAAACTCCAAACCCGAAGAAAATTAAGGGTTTATAATTTTTATATTATTGATCCATGAATATTATATAATATGTGTAACATGGATGCATCTATCACCCATTTTGGGTTACAATATGTCATAGTTGGTATGGTTTGCTACATTATTGCCTTGTCAAATCTATTAATCAAAATTATGTCAATCATGAGAGAGTTTTAAAGTGGAAACAACATTTGATCTCTCTTCAAAATTCCTTTTATAATGATATATATCCAATATATAAATACCAATGTGCATGCTCTCAACCATGTATTCTACCTAAGTCTTATTTGAATGATATCTACCATCCTACACCCATTATTCACCCATGGATTATATTATATTTTTAAATCCATGTTATTACTACTCAAAGAGGTAAGGTTTCTCAACCCATACTTCCACCTATTAATATTCAACAAGTGCCTCCTAAACCTAAGCTTGTAATAAAATCCAAGGGATATGACATTATTGAGAAATTGAGCAATACACATGCTAAAATTTCAATCCTTAAGCTCCTAAATCAATCTAATTATAAAGTTTTCCTATATGAGGCATTACATGAGACACAAGTTCCAAGTGATATTGAGCGTACTTATTTTATGGATATCATGGAAGATTTCAAGAAAAAAACAAAGCTCATTACCTTTGATCCAATATATTTACCATCCAAAGATATTAATGACCAGAATTTTCCTTTGGTCAAATAATTGACCATGTAAAATAAAGGCATCAAAAGGGTGCATGTTGATAATGGATTAGGCCTAAATATTTATATCATAAACTTCCTAACCACCATGTATATTAGCACCAATCTTCTTCAAAAAATGGTTATGCATATAACAGGATTTGATCATTCACATAGACCTCTAGTTAGTCAAATCACATTAGATGTGAAATTGGGACAAAAAATAGTTTCGACTACTTTTCAGGGAATGTCTCAATCATTATTTTATAATTTACTTTTGGGTAGACCTTGGATATAATCAATGAAATCTATCCCATCTACACTTCACCAATATGTAAAATTCATACATGATGGGACCTTATTATCCATGCGTATTGATGATGAAGCTTTAAAATTTTGAAAAATGATACATTCTAAAACTGAAAGCATTCCTACACTAGTACCACCTAAAGAAGGCAATCTTATTGAGCATATACACACATATGAAATAGGTGAGTCAATTATAATGGCTTCTTTGTCTATAGATGTTAATAAGGCACTAATATTTAGGTACACATCAATTCATAGCAAAATAAAGAACCATTACTAAAGAAGACAATATAACCACAAGAGCACCCACCATTTGAGTTTCTTTTTTTGGTCAATACTGAGCAGAAATATGGATATGTTTTAGATTACTATGAAATTTATGATGATACTTCTTATAAGATGATAGATGAGAAAAAGTGAAAATTAAAATTTGATCCACTTGATCACCTATTACACAACCTATTCAAACTTATGGGTCCTAGCACATATAAACTAAATCCACTGGTATAAATATAGAATTGAATCCATATAAGGTAAAAACAAAAATAATAAACAATCATGTAAATTCTTATTACTCCATACATCCCTCTTGGTTAAACATTGAGTCATTTGTACAAGAATCAAATATAAGTACATCATGTGAATAATGTAGAGTCTTCTCAAAAGGCTTCACACTAGATGATACATATTTAAAACAATTAGATACTAAAAATACCATATTATCTTTATTACTTGAACATAGAATGATATCTTTACCAAATACCAGGCACATATCAAATAGTATACTTCTACCTAAATAAGACAAGGTATCATGTTGTAAATATCATCAAATCATCGACCATAAAATCTTATCAATGTTAGGCAGAAGGAACTACTTTATAAATATAAGAATTAAGGATGCATAAAAATTATGTCTAACATGAGAAAAAGGTAAAATCCTTCATATCTTTCATAAAATCATTATCTCTCAAAATGATCAAAGTATGAAGATTTAACTATTGCTGAAAATATTGATGGGGTATATTACCACCATCTCTAGTTTGATATTAACAAGTGGGAAATAACTTGTGGAAAAAAATTTATTGCACAATTAGAACATACTATAGATGAACTAATATACTCTCCATTAATTCTAGAATCTTGAGGATACATTTGATTACCTATAGCTAGTGGCTTATATGTGTAATCTTACACTATATGGATATTAGACCGCAACCAAATTTTAAACTAAAGTTTGGATAAAATTGGTTAAGAAGTGGAATGTTAAATTAGATAATATAAACATGTGTGTTATTTTCTTGATATAGATATATATATTTACATATATCATGATGGGAATGATTATTTGCCTACACCATTATCTTTAAGTAAACTATTAAATAGAAACATTAAAAAGGTGGTAGTGTAATGATATAAACGAAACTTGAGAAATTTTCTAGGTGGTCCTACACCTTTTGATGATGAGGACTTCCTTGATTAGTCTCTTCACACATTCAAAAAATACCAAAACAATCAAAAAACACTCAAAACTCTAAAAACATTTCCATCACCTGCATGCTATATTGGCTCCTTGAAAACTATATTTTAGTTACATGTTGATAAATGACATATCAGTTACTCCTATATAAACATGTGTGTCATTATTTTATGCAAGTGTGATATAGGCATACACAGATAATGATCTATTCCTATTTTATATGTTGGGCCTTTCCTCTACTCATGTCATATGGAAATTAGGGGCATCCACCTCTATGATCACAATACTTCCAAGTTATATCATTCTATGTCACTCTATGATATCAAGTTTTGAGATCATATATGTACTTACACATGACTTTATCCATGATTATATCTTATATAGTATACTTGATATGCTATTAAATTGATTTTTTTTTTTAAACATTTGGTCCATTGGCTATGATGACATGTTTATGTTGGTTACTTATGCTTTCCTTTATGCACTTCATTAATTATCTTGCCTTGATATTGTCTTACTTATTTGAGCATTTGAATATACTCTTTTGTTTGTGTCCCTCATGCCTATCTATGATTTATTTAACATTTTAATATGTCATTATTTAATGTATGGACATTTGAATATATCATCCTTACTTTTATGGACATTTTATTAAGTCATGTCGCTTCGATTGTGCGGTATTTGAACATTTCCCTTATTTTTAGTCTCCTTGGACTATTATATTTTGACTTACTTTTGAGTGATCTTGTGTGTGTGCTTGATTTATTTTTTGATCTTTTAATGTTACTATATAGACATTTCCATGATCCTTATCATGCATCTTAGGCCTTCATGTGATCACATCATTCCATGCACTTCAATGTTATATTTACCTAGACATGACCTTCTATATTCTACATGGTTCCATTCACAAATTATAAAATTGTCGTATCCTTTTAAGGTGATGTAACTACCAATTTATATTCTTACCTCACCTTAAATGGGGGTCATATCAATGGGGTCATGTCATAGAGACATGTTTTTCACATTTAAAATAGTTTTAGATTTAATGGGAACATGCTTTGGAAGCATGTTCTCCACACTTATTCATTATTTGGTACTTATATTAATTTTTAGATTCAGTGAGGGCATGTCATATAGGCATGGATTATACACATTCAAGGTTTTTAAATTTAGTGGGGGCATTATTTAGAAGCATGTTCTCCATACTTATTTAATATTCACCACACCCAGATTCAATGGGGGCATGTTTTCAAAACATGTCTTTCACATTGGTACTTATTCCAGTTTTTAGATTTATCCATATATAGTGGAGGAATTATTTTTAAGTATGTTCTTCACACTTACATAGTATCAAAATTATCCAAAGCACATAGTTATATGATTCAAATTCATATTTATGGTAGAATTTTATACATTGATACCATTGTTATACATAGTTTCACCATAAGACGTATCTAAGGTGTATGTGTTATGTAATGTGCACCTAATATTACAAAATACAAATCAATTTTAGATTAAAAAACACTCTCATTTACTATAATCACCCACCAAAATTTAATTGTATGCACTGATACCTAGGATGTACTTTTATGGACTATATTGAGTTAATCTACTATAGTAGTTGGTTCACTTTTAGTATGGTTGAGGTGATTAAATCTCTTAATCTTGTCAAGTTTTTAGGTTTTACTTGATTATATCATCTAGACTTACTAATTTTATAGTATGATTTGATTTTTTTCTCTCATGCTTACCAGGTTACAAGTATGATTGAGTTGCATAGTTGAGCTAATCTCAATGACCTAGTTGTAGCTCACCTTTTTCCAAAGTTTGGGGCATCTCTCTCTCTCTCTCTCTCTCTCTCTCTCTCTCTCTCTCTCTCTCTCTATATATATATATATATATATATATATATATATTCATTTCCATATTTATATATCTGTGTGTGTGTCCTAATCTTAGTTTTATATCCTTATAATGATACATCCTTCAAATAAACTTGCCAATAGGCAAAGTGATTATATCGATACACAGGTGTACTCCTAAACCTTGCTCTTTCAATTTTAATCTTTTCAAATACTTTCAATTCTAGATTACATACACTTATTATGTACTATAACATGTTATTGGTTGTAGTCACCAACAAATAACTCAAGTTGGACTCAAGCAAAGGCAAGGTGTGTTATACACACCTAAATATGCATTCCTTTCCTTTAAACTATCATTTTCATTACTATATTAAAGGGGGGATGTAGAAACTATTTTATGGATTATATAACACCTCAATATTATACACTTGGAAAACTTAGAACTTGGTTATTCCTCTTAGTTTTAGACCTCTCCTACTTTTTAAAATCTTATATCTAATTATTCTTCTACCCCTTGGTTATCTCTTAATCTGACTAGTCTTATGTTGATAACACAAAACTTATATCTTTCCTAGAATTCTTAAAATGTGCTTATCTTCCACCTCTACAAGTTTTGAGTCTGTACCTACTTTCTTGCTCCCTTGACACTAGATTTTTTTATAAACACCTATATTAACACTAGTGTCTTACTTAAATACAAGTGTCCATTGCCTTAAAATCATCCAATTTGTAAATGAAATGTATCCTAACGGATGATATAAGTGATTTAATGTGAGTTAATTATCTAAAAGTATTGATATAAATTTAAGATCAAGCCTAATTTATTCTTCACCTAAGAAAACCTGACATACACCCAAAAAGACCTAAGACAACTTCTCAAAGCATTCAATCAAGCACTCGATAAAGCAAAGCTTCCATATTTACTCTTATTTTAATATCGGTCATAAGGACATCACATACACAGGTCTGAAGTACTAAAGGAATAGCCCAAGAGTTATATTTCCCAAGTTACAAGCTAGGTCATGATTGTAATTCATTTGCACATATTGCATGATTCACACACAAACCAACATGTAGGGAATAACTAAATAAATCTAAGGCCCTCTTTGAAGTATTAGTTATTTAGGCACTACTCATTAATAGAGGGGTATTTGGGGTTAACTCGACACCATGTGCCCACTAACCCATTTTTCCCCAATGTCACTATGAAGATGAAGAACTGGGGTTTTAAAAATTCATGAGTAATATTCCATGACTAGATCTGAATGAACTAGAGCAAAGGTGAATTCAAACCTAGAATCATCTAGGTGGTTTCATCTTTTTCTAGTAAGTATTTCATATAGGACACTTACAATAGGTTCATATAGTAGTATCAATGTAATTGTGCCAGGATGATGCTAGTGTTTAAGGCTCCAAAATCATCTAATCTATAATTCGATGACTATTCTAGAATCTTCTTTTGGTCTACTTTTTGCCTATTCTAGATCCAGAACTATATTTGCATCAAAACAATCTAAGTACATTGATTCTTTATCATTTCTATATCTAACATAGTTGTACTTATTATTTTTATCATGTCTTAGTTTAATGAATTTTGTATATGTTTATATCTAAGTTTAGTACCAAATTGGCCTATTATATATCTGGTCATCACCCTTGTGCATTATCATTTCTATATTTTTAACCCTAACTACTAAAGTAGGATCCTTATCTAATCTAGGTTTAAATAGGTTGATTCTGATGCTATCCATGGTAACCTTATCCCGCATTAAAAAATCATGCATCATTACTAAGTTATTTCAAAATAGCCACATTTTATAAGTTTAATGGAAATGGGGATCCTTATTTACATCTTAAACTTTATAGGAAAGTTATGAATGGGTGCAATGGTAGTTTGATATTACTAAAGTTATTTCCCATGAGCCTAGAGGATGAAGCCTTACATTTGTTTCATCATTAACTCCCTAGTGGCTCATTGCATATGTGTGTTGAGTTATAAGAAGTATTTAATATGCATTTCATTCAAAATAAAAGACCCATTATAATATATGAGTAAATACCATCATTACATCAAGGAAAGTAAGAGCCAATTTGTGATTATATATTGTGGTTTAAGGCATGTATGAAACAGTTAATCTATCAACCAATAAATTTGGATACTAGTATATTTTCTCTAAAGGTCTCATCTTCTATGTTATGGAATATTTATTATATCACACATCTTTAAGTCATTTCAACATGTTTGTTATGAAGCTATTACATTAGAAACAAAATTGGGACTTGTTGAGATTAATATAGAGGTAGATTTTGATATTGATTTTTTACCATCAAAGTAATCCAATTCATTCCAAGCACCTAATCCACCTCTTCAAAAGGTCAATGTGCAATATAAACCATAAGTTAAAGTACTCAATAAAAGGAAATAATTAGTTTATATATAAACTCCTATAGTGACTAGAGCACCACACACCAAGAAAAATCCTACATAGTTTGATTCATTTAGAGATGGGTCTCAAGACATTCTCTTGATGTTATTGGATAAGAGGATGATTAAATTCCTCCCAATAATTATCATCCACCACATCACTTGGACAAAGTTAGAAACTAACCTTGTCACAACTATCACTATATCAATGGTCATTGGGATAATGATTGTTATGTACTCAAAGACCGAATTGAGAAATATGTTGACAAAGGTATTATCATATTTTTGAAGGGGACAACTAGGTCTCCTTCTCCTCATTCTCCTAGATTAAATTCTACCATGACTAATTTATCTCATGATATCCTTCTTAAGGAACCAATGATTACTCATCATGTGACTAGAATGGTTTCTAGAGCACCCAATTATAACATATTAGTGTTACCTCTAATTCAAAAAAAATGGAAACTAGTATATAAAGATAAGAAAATTTACAAGAGTGTTGTAACACAAGGAAATTTGAATCAATCAATAGTGATAGTAATACAAATGATAAATATTTTTTAACATATAATATTCAAACTCTTATTATAGCTATACACAGTTTAGCACCATAATTAGAGTATATGTATTTAGTTATACAATATGATTAGTTTATTTCAAAGCTTCTATTACCTTCAAGGTGGATAGATGATTATTCTAGGCTCAAATAGCTCCTTCATAATTCTTAGATAGATATCACAAAGCTACACTAATAACATTCTAACATAAGAAATTCAAATTAAAAACATGTATCTAAAATTCTAAAATGCTAAATCAATATAATCATCACTCTCTCCAATATACCGAAATGGCTCATATCCATATATATCAAAAAATTTATACAATGTGATAAATAATACAACACTAGATGATAGGAATGTGGTCCACAAGACCCTCTTCATCTAAATAATCATCATCTATGTCAAGTAGCATAAGATACCTAGAAATAAAAGCCCCAGGATCACCTCATATCTTATAGTATGACCTCTCTCTCCTCTCTTGATCCTTGTATATAGCTATTTATGCCATAAGATCAACATGCTCTCATGGTAATCATACATACTCATTTAACAACCTAGGTCATAGACCACCCATCAGATCTAGTAGGAGCATCTATGGCCTTGTGACCTCAACTCTCAACTCATCCTAGTCTATCATAGCTCACATGTATACCATAATAATAATCATAACCTTATAAAATAAAGGTGTGTGCATAAGATAACCTATCACATCTCACTCAATTAGACCATAATATATGACATCATCAGGAACATGTCATGTTAACTCATGAAGTGCATACTCAATAGTCATCACCCAGTACTCATCATAACCTATGTATACATCAAAAAATAAGCATTATCCATTACTTAATTTGTAATTCAGATACAATAAATTTATAACAAATCCAACTCAACACAATTCATACCTCCAACTACCATGACAAGCTTAGGGTCTAGCACATCTTCACTAGTTACCACTCCTCTACCTAAGAATAATGTATCACATCTATTCATCTCTACCATGTCAAATACTCATTAGTGGATCCCACATCATCCACATCTAGGATATCTATCTCAAGATCCATCTCATCCACCAAAATAGAGGTAAGATTTATCATATATGGCCTACCCCTATCACTTGGTCTCACTGGAGCTCACACACTCCACACACATTCCTATGGAGCTAAGAGCAAATCTTATTTCACCTCATACTATCATGTGACCCTCTCACACTATAATCACTCAAATACATTTGGCCATCAATCATGTGACCCTCACATACTATAATCACTCAAATACATTTGTCCATCGATCATGAAACTAGAAACTCACATAGATCTGACATAGTTATGTCGCATCCTATGGCCACCTAGTAAAACCTCTATATGGTATCCACACAATAGACTCAACTAATATATATATATATATATATATATTACATGGTATTCTAATATCATACTACCCTATTCTCACCCATCTCTATGCAAACATTTTTGGATGTTCTTAATCACTGTGCGCCATCCCCAATATTTGAGTAATCATTATATGCTCATAGGCCCAATAATGTAATAATGTGGCCAAATGAATACCACCACCAAATGCCTCATGTGTGAATCTATACATATCATGGTACATGTGAGTAATCATAATCATACCCAAATAATACATATTCATGTGTTCCTCTATATCTTGGATGATCATGTGTATCCTATACAAAATAGATAGATGCTCGTTATCCACTAATATGAATAATGCCAATAGAACCACCATGAATTTATGCACATGTCGAACATTTGATAACATAATAATAGATAATAAATCATCTTATTCACTACCTATATGATGATGTACGTCCAGTCTACCAATAAAATATTTGTATGCATGATACATGGTCCTGTGCCCCATAACATCCTTTACTACCACCCTCTTACTAGTAACCAAAAATCATAGTATCCTCTAGACATCTTTCAGAGTAATTGACATCTCACTCATAGGCATCCAAAATGTACAAGTGTTTGTATCCCACCAATCATATAATGTGGTAATCATGTGTGCATCATATGGCATTAGATCTAGCTAACCCAGATATCCAAGTCTATCACTCAAAAATCAACCTATCCTCATTGGTAAGAGGTAGCCCATACACAGTCTCCATCATTTGACATTTTTGTAACTATCTGTAATGCATATCCTCTTGTGAAAATTAATTACAAACATTAAAAATAATTAATTATTTCATATGACATACAAAAATATAAAAAATATAAATATAACACAATTTTACTAACGTAGACTAGCATTTGGACTACAATGTGCCCTACAAGATAGTAACATTGGATAATAGTGTTTTTACTTAGACAATAACACAAAATGCCCATAAAAGACTAATTTAACTAGGATGGAGCTGTATAATATTCAAAAATACCCTCAAAAGTCAAAAATTTAATAAAACTAACTGAAATGCATTTTTTCAATAAAAATTGAGAGATGTTTCAGTTACTTGCAAGGCTAACATCTTCCTTAGCCTACATTATAGCTTCAACCTCCTAAAACCAACCACATAAAATTCATCTCTTATGAGGCATCATGTAAATTTAGAGATTCAAATTACATAGATTCAAAATTATATAATGAATCCAAACTCTTCAATTTCTAAATCATATATCCATTTTTACCTATGTCGTACTCCTAAAGTATTAGCCCCATACTATAAAATCTATACTACCAAAAAAATAAAAGTATAATACCTTGAAACCCATAGATATAATATTAGAACTAGTTCTTTTTCATGGAATATAATCATGGAACATCTCATATCATATAGGTCTCACTCTTATACCAGCGCTTTTGTCACCTTGATGACACATACTTCATTTTTCCTTACCAATTTCTCTATTTCTATGGGAGCCCATATGAGTATCCATTCAATTTCACTCTATTACTAATGATAAAAAATAAACTATAATCATATTAAAATATCAGACTCAATTCCTATCTCTCATTATATCAGTTATCACTTTTGGCTCAAACTCCTTACACTAGTTTTGTCCCTCTCACTGAAACAAGGGCATGCATAGGCCTTATTTTTACTAACTATAATACATAGAGGATAGTTAACACAATATATGTTTAATATACACCATATATTTACTTTAGTCATACTTTTATTTACTTGATACACCATTATTTTTGATTCATTATGCTTCACTATATGAATTTTGGCTCAAAATATCACAGTTTACATAGATTATACACTATATGACATAATGAGTCAATAATTTTTGACATAATTACTTAGATTTAATCAAATAATATAAAATTTATCCTAGATTTTCATATTCAAATTGGATATTGGTTTTAGTTTACTATAGGTTGTCACAGTTTTATATAATATCTTATCAATTTTTACACAATTTTGATAGATGGTTAATAGAAATAGGGTATGTACATGGTATATGCTCATATGATTCATGAAATATTGGCTCAAGTTTTACAAAGTTTATGATAATTAGGGAATGCACATAGTTTAGGTCCATATAAACATAAATTTATTACCTAAAATTTAGATTCCCTGCTTAGATTAGATTATTCAATTTACTAAGTTATTGGATTTGGGACATGTTGCATGGAACATGTTCTCAATTCCCAATTTTTGCACTAAATATTATAGAATAAATGAAAAATTATGACATTATCCATGTTTTTCACACTATACTTAGCTCAAAATTATAATATCTATCAATTTTTTCACCAAATCCTATAGAATAAATGATAAATCATGCCATTCTTTATTTTGTTTACACTAGACTTAGTTCACAATTATACTTACACTAGTTTTTTCACTAGAATGAATCTTATAACCATCTGCAATAATTGATTCAAAAAATTACACTAGTACCCATTATATTTGAGTCATTTGGGGCTGAATTTAAATATATATTAACTTATAGGCATATTTATGCCCAAGAAAGAGTGGGGGTAAACATATATTGGTTCTTCACAACATAATTGTTTACTCAGATTCAGTATATTGAATATACATCATGGGTTCATCTTCATAGGCATCACTCTAAATCTTGTTCAATTATCTATTTGAGAAGAGAATAAGGTTAGATCTCATATTCTTTTTTTGGGGGTTAATCACATTAAACCCATGGCACCTCCATTTGCAAGTAAGCATATGCTACACATGTAAGTGTATGTATGACTTTATTCCTCTTACTCTAGTACTTTCATATTATTACATTAATAGAATAAAAGGGGGAAGAAATTTATACACCTAAATTTGGTTAAAAAACCATAGGTATTATTCCTTTTGTGTATTTTGTATTTAGAAGCTCATGATGTTGAGTTAAATTTCATTCATGTGTTTTATCTTAGTTGTATGTCTTTTCTATCACTCTTTCATACTGATTTCACTTGTTTTTATAAGTTTCAATATTTCATGTCAATCCTTGTCTAAGTCACATAGATCCCTAGTCTTTCATATCTTTCATTCTTCAATTTTATTATCTCATACACCACGTGATTATTCTATTCCCCCACTATTATCCACCACATGTTTTGAAAATCTTTTTGATGAAAGTTTTTTTGGGTTTCTTTTTATGACCATGATACCCTTGTTTGAGTCATTTGGCATGTGAATTGGTTTTTAAAATTCAAAATTAGGATTCCTTTATTTAAAGCATTCACTAAGGCATTATAAATCTATCACTTATCATTTAACACTAGCATAATAAATAAAATCATACTAAAACAAGCTTAATCTTTGCATTTAGTTGAAGTTAATACATATCACATCTAGATTACATGTTTTGACCAATAAGATGACCCAAGTGAAGAGAATTTAGATATAATTAATGAATGATCCAATCACACACACATATTATTCGGATAACTACATCAATTTAAGATCCATATTATTAGGGCACTACCTTATGTAGGCATCACTCAGTACATCAGGGTTTTGAGACCAACTCGGCCATTTCCACTTCCCCATTTTTCCACATTTTACTTTTGATCTTAATTTACTTCTTGCGTGTAGGACTCCACTAGGATTTTGAAGAAGGAAGGTGAAAACATAGGTTGAATCTTAAATTCTTAGATCCATGCCAAGTTTAAATGCACCTACATGTGAATCTTCACAAGATCTTAGTTTATAATTTGGTCATAGGAGGAGGCTAAACAAGAGCACCCTAATTGGAGAATAAAACACCACACTAATTTCTAAATCCCTTGCTATTATTTTAAGTCAAAATGATAGTTAGATAGTCAAATCAGAAAGTCCCACAGTCAAACTCATGTCAAAAATAATCAAACAGCTCTGTGAGCCCCAAACATATAATTTGCTCATCTCTTTATCATGTTTTTATCAAAACCCTAGCTAATAAATATCATTATTTTGAAATTAAAATGCATGGTTGAATGTTTATTTAATTATCTATTTTACTCAACTTCATTATTTTATTTTGGTTAGGTCAAAACACCATTAATAACAAAATCAATAAAACACAAATGAACCACAAGCCTACTTTGTTTTGATTTCCACTACCAGAATAGACTTACATTCTGATAGTCACCCAAAAATGGTAAATACTCATCCATTTGTTTCTCTTACTATATTTATCATAAACCACTTGTTAAATCCTCACAATTAGTTCCAAGTTTTTACATTCAAATGCATGTTTAAATGTCATATCTTAATATCTAATTCATTTGAAGTTTCTATCCTAATTAGATTAGGTAATTCATCTTAATCCAAATTAGGGTAAAAAATGATTGTAAAAAAATTATGAAAGTGTAATGGGTTGAGCTAACCCAATCACCCCCATTTTATGATTGAATTCTATCTACGTATCTGATACTCTGATGAAGGAAATCAAGACACACCTAGTTTTATTATGCAATTATGTTCCTTTGCTATATGCATTCATTTGATGATTTAGATTTTATCATTTAAAATGATTTATTTTAATTAGATTTAGTGTGCTTTAGAATTTAATTATGACTACTCGTAGTGATAGCTTTATAAAATGGGAAGAATATGATATATTTACTTAGTGTAATAGTGTATAGATATGTTCCAGAAAGTATCAAGTCCCTTTTGAATAAGACCTTTATTTGTTTATATGATTATAATTGAGTAATTTACACCAATGACACACTATTATAATGGGTTGACCCTAATGAAATATTTTATTTTTAAAAGTAATCATTTTTGGGAGAGGGTCAGTTTTAACTAGTTCAGGTTAGTGTCGACTAGTGATACAAAAATGGATGGAACTAATTTGTGTACATGTGGACTAAATTGAGGATCTAGATATTTTTGTATTGGATATTAAAAGGGTTTTAAATATACAATGATGTTCATGTAGGTGTGTAACAATATAATGTAAAGGTAAACTCATAAGATAGCATGCAAGTGTGAGAGAATGCTAGATTAGGACATTATTTGTGTGCTCAAGTAATATATGGTAAATATGTGTCAATATTGTAATTTTAAATTACTTAATACCAAATTTCAATATCTAAAAATTCCTCCCTCTTATTTTTGCAATGGAATTTCTAGAGTAAAAATATCAAAGTACCTGAGTGTGTTCAATAAACTTTATCTTTGGTATAAAGCTCCAATTATGTAGGTCACTCGATATAAAAACTTGTAATTATGTGTAGTCAATGTCCATATTATTAGATTAAACAAAACACAGAGAGAAAATGAGATTTAGAATAGTAGATCACTTATTCAACATGTTCAACCAAGCATGAAGGCCTATTAAACAGGCAAACAAATGAAATACCCATGAAGTATGAGACGGGTATAAGAAAACTAACCTACGTCGGCTTGCATGAAATAACAAAGACCAAACAAACAACTAACCTCTTAACCAAAGTGGTTAAGGAAACTAACCAACATAAATAACCTAAGGTAAATACAATAATACGCTAACACCCTCCCTTAATGACTAAACCAAAAACAAGACCAAGTTTATCTCTAAATTTTATGAACTTGTCTGTACCAAGTGGTTTGGTCATTATATCAGCTGGCTGCTCTACAGTGGAGCAGTAGAAGGGATTGATGTCTTAATTTGTAACCAACTGTCAAATGTAATGATGGTGAACCTCAATGTGTTTAGTCTTGGCATGAAATACTGGATTCTTCACCATCTTCAAAAAACTTTGGTTGTCACAAAAAATTGGAGTAGGCTTTGATGACTCAAATTGAAGATCCTCCTAAATTTTCTTTATCCACATGGTTTCACAACCTGCACTGACCATAGCTTTATACTTTGAACCAAACATACCCTGTTGTAGATTTTATTGAATCAACTAAACCTACCCAATCAGAATCAGAATATCTTGAAAGTTCAAAATCTACAGACTTCTTATACAATATGCCAAAGTCAAGAGTACCTTTGACATATCTTAATACTCATTTTACAGCTAACCAATGGAATTATTGTGGTTTAGACATGAAGCAAGATAGAAAACTCACTATAAAACAAATATCCGGTCTGGTGGTAGTGAGGTAAATGAGACTACCCACTAGCTGCCGATACACTATTTCATTGACCAGAGGTGAATCAGTGTTTATTGAAATTTTAGCTCTTGCTTCCATATGTGTGTGAGTTGGATTACAATCCATCATTCTGAACCTTTCTAGTAATGAATTGGCATACTTATTTTGTGACATGAATATAGTATTACCACTTTGCCAAAACTCAACATCTAAACAATATTTCAGTAGTCCTAAGTCTGTCATGTCAAAAGTACAACAAACACTAGCTTTCATTTGTTGAATGAGACTAGTACTACTCCCATTGATGGCTATATCATCAACATATATAATGAGAATAAATATATCATCACCAGACACCTTAACATAGAGATTTGGTTCCAAGTTACACCTTTTGAAACCTGAATCCCTAAGATATGAGTCTATTTTTGTATACCAAGCTCGAGGAGCCTGCTTGAGTCCATACAAGGACTTGATCAACCTACAAACAAGATGTTCCTTACCAAAAACTTGAAAACCCTATGGCTGAACCATGTAGACTTCCTCCTCCAGATCTCCATTCAAGAAAGCACTCTTTACATCAATTTCTACACACTAATTCTATATTGACACTCAACAACCCTATCCGTTTTCAGCAACAAACTCAATACCGTTTGCAAGATCACAAAAATTATACCACTGAAACAATTAAATCAAGAAAACTACAATTCTGATTGTAAAAATTCTTTCTCCATTGACATCCAAATAAAAAACCTAGAAAATGGTAAAATTTTTAGCTTTTCAGACGCTTCCATGATTATTAGTCAGCAGTAGGTCCCCAATAACCCTTATTGGCTAAAGTTTTGATTTATTTCAATTAAAAAAATAAAAATAATTGAAATATTAAAACTTTAGGCTAAAAATTTTATAAAAAAAATTCAGCCAATTAGAAAATTGGCCTACCTCTGAAACTTTAGGTGAAGATTCTGAGCCTGTTTCTCAACCAAATTGCAAATTGTTTTCACCAGTGTCTTAGTTTTGATTTAACTCACAATTTAGACTTTTGTTTCACTGAAAAAGATGAAGAAATGAATTTTTATGATTTTACCCAATCCGTACGATGCACACAGATAAATTCAATAGAGGCTTATGAGCCTCTAAAATAGCCTATTTTTGCTTCATTTTGGTCTTATTTAGCCTTCTGATGCTTCTTAGCAATTTTCAAACCTTCTGTTTGAGTTTTCTAAATTTTGTGATACTTTCTCTCTCCTCAGCTCTCCACTAGGCACCTAAAGCTCCTCCCTGGCAAGACACCGACCTCTCTCTGGCTTCCACAAACCTTCACTCAGGTTCTACAAACCATAGGCTCTAATACCATATTAGATTAAACAAAACACAGAGAGAAAATGAGATTGAGAATAGCATAGCACTTATTCAACATGTTCAACCAAGCATGAAGGCCTATTAAATAGGCAAAAAAATGAAATACCCGTGAAGCATGAGATGGGTATAAGAAAACTAACCTACGTCGGCTTGCATGAAATAGCAAAGACCGAACAAACAACTAACCTCTTAACCAAAGTGGTTAAGGCAACTAACCAACATAAATTACCTTAGTAAATAACCTAAGGTAAATACAATAATATGCTAACACATATGAAAATTTTAATCTAAAATTAATTTTTTTAATTTTTAAAGAGTAAAGGTAAGATTAGACATGGGTGTTGATGAAAACCATGTTGCCCTTGCAACTTGTTGGAGATGATATTTCCTTGTTGAAGCATTAGATAAACTTGTGCTTCTATGTTGAAGTACGTGGAGAGTTGGGGTGATTATGCCCAAATTTTTGTAACTATGTAGGAATTTTGGTTAGGAAGACAACATGTCCCAACCCTCATGAAATTTTATAGTAGTATGTAATGTACTAACACAAATAACTACATAGGTAAGGAGGTAACCATTGCGCTAGGTTCATTGAAAGAAATTAAATCAACCACTATATAAGGATTAAAGATTCAATTGTATAATTTCTCTCAATTTCACTCTATGTAAACAAAAATGTGTAATCAAAAGGGAATGAATAATTTGCATACCCCCATCATGAATGCATGTTTGATTTTATAGTTTCTCTCAGGTTCACTCAATGTAGAATAAATGCATGATCAAATGAGAATTAACAATATTCATGCTCCCATAATGACCACAAATCTGATAAGTATGAATTGGAATGACAACCATTTTCCATTCAAATATAAATTATGTTATTGTGTATGTACATGAACCAATGTCATACCTCCTACATTTTTACCAACTAATATAGAATGTTATGCATCTATATGTTGAATCTGAGAACATCTATCTCAAATGTATGTGTATGTGGAAACCAATAATTCATATTCTAGTAAATTGTGTGCATATGCACTCAAGTGTGTATTAATTTGTGCTTAGTTATTTATAAAGTGAGTGCATATGCATGACATGTTCCCCCATAAAAAATTTTGATGTGCCAATGTCTTGCATGTAACTAAACCATCTGATATCTAAACCATTTTGAATCTCTAAAATATGTATTATGATATAATTTCATATTCATGGAGGCTTGTGTCTCTATGAAAAACCCAATTTAATTACTCCATTTTGAAATGATGATAATGTCCTATAAGTTACTCATCTCAAAATAATATTTAATTATATCATCTCATGTTGTTACACCCTTAACTTATAGCATCTCTAGGGATACTTTTGACCAACTTGTGGCATACATACCTTTCATATTATCTTGTCACATTTCTCCATGTTATTTAATAAGGTTTTCCTATGGAATAACTATGGTTAATTAGAGTATATAAAGGAGGTAGTGGTTATTATTTGATCATCATATTGCAAATTTTGATCTTATTACATTATTGTATAGGTTTCTCTTCAAAGTGACTCAATCATATTTATCAAGTATTTTGATTTTTCATCAATTATTATTATGGATTTGCTTATTTTACTCTTAATTTTATGTTATAGTATTCTATTGTTGTGAAACATTTGAGAAATTTTATTACAATTGATATCAAAGCATCAATTTGGGAAGGTTTATATGACATTATTTTTTGGATCTAGTGTTATGATTATCTTGAGAGCTGAAGTATCAAAAAAACATAATTTGTAATATGGGAAATTTTTAATTTTTTCATCAACACATTAATATTTTAAGTCTTTTTTTGAAAAAAATATATTGTTCAAAGAATGGAAAATAATTTCATATCCATGTATAAATCAGCATTCATTAGATTCATTTCAATGAGATGATCACAATCATATAATCTATTAGTACATATTTTTAACATCTAAAACCCTCCATATTAGGGTTTGTGCATGGTTGTCCTTAAAATTTATGATTGTAAGAAAGGGAAAGATACTCAAAAAAATCCTCATAGTAACGACATGGAATTTGTAACTTTAGATCCTTTGGTTTTTGAGGTGATTCACCAACTTTAGTCAAATATACAAAGCATGGTGAATAACTATGATCTTGATGTGGTAAAAAGGGACATGATTGGGGTCAAAGAGGACATCTATGTTGTGAATAATTAGTTGGAAACTATCAGTGGTCAATTGACCACTCTTGATGCTTAGTTTCTATAAAATAACCTTCAATCACTCCATTTAGGTTCTCCTAATTAGAATAATCACAACCTAGATAATACTTCAAATCACATGATGCCAAAAGTGGAAGTGCACAAGTTTGATGGTAAATATCCACTCACTTAGATCAATCAAATAAAAAAATTATTGGATCTACATTAAACTCCATAGGTATAAAAGGTGGTCATGGCACTCTGTATCTAGAACCTGAGTAGTTCATTTGGTATAAGTTTTAGATTAAGGTAAAAACAAGTTTTGAAGGGACCCCGAAACCCTAAACAAGGAGAAAGATAAACATTAAAGCACAACCAGGTTAACACAAGAACCTGATAACAAAAAAGAGCCAAAACCAAGTTTTACATGGACCTGTAACCAACAGATAAGAACAACAACAAAAAACAACTGTCAAAACACTGATCTGAAAGAAAACAAAGCTTCCAGAACCGTAACCAGCAGACCAATAAATGACCGGTTTACTGCCCCCAAAAACCAATCAGCAGAAAGGAACTTTGGATGAATCTTTTAAATTCAAATGTTTCTTTTTGCATGACCGAAGATTCATTTCAAGTAGAGGGACCAAAGGTTTAGACTTATTTCTTCTGACTGCAGTCCAGCCATCTTCAACCTTAGCTGCCTCAGCAACCCATGCCTCAGAAGACAAAGATCTTTGGCCACCAATAGGCATAAACTCCTTGTGACAGTCTAACACAATCTGGCTCTTTGAAAGAACCTCCAGAACAGGGGATGAGTTCACCATCTCCTCCATAGGCTCAGCTGTATTATTAACTACAACCTCCTCAGAGGCTTCATTTAATAGATTCTCCAGTGAATCCTCTTCATCTTCCGATTCGGGTTGTACCCTTTCCTCATTCTCAGTCTCGGAATCTGTAGAAGTCTCCAAAGGTAGTTTGTCTATGCTATGTTCAGAGAAATCCTTTGGCCACCAAGAAGGTGAACGTCTGGGATTGTTTTTCCCAGCACCACAATGGGCAGCTAAATGTCCCGTCTGATAACACTTCCTACACTTGAAAGGAATCCCCTCATAATCCAAGATTTGTGTCCAGGTACCCCTTGGGGAGTCAATACATATCACCTCAAGAAGGCCCTTTGAAACATCCAGAACAGCCAAAAATCGTGCACAAGTCGAATGGGGGCTCTTCGTGCAGTCATCTTCATACAGAAACTCCCCTAAAGCATTTCCAATGGTTTTATAAACTGCCTCTTGCCACAAGTGAATCGGAAGATAAGGGAGCCGCACCCATATAGGGATCTTGTTAAAAGATTCTGAGAGAGGATTAAAATCTTTGTGCCAAGGTTTGGCCAAAAGAGGAAACCTGCCCTGCCAAGAAAAATTATTGTGGCACAATATAGAAAAATCATTTGGCATAAGTTATTGTGAACTAAAAATAAAGATAAGGGCCTTCTTATTACCTGATCAATATTTAATAAGAAGTTAAAAATGTATTATTGTAATGGTCTCTTAAAAAACTACTTCAATTAATTATCAAAGTTGACACAAACAAGGATTGTTAAGGATTATATTCATCAATTTCATAATCTATTTTTACACATGGATGACATCAACGAGGATAACATGACTAACATATTATTGGGTGGGATCAAGTATAACATCTAACTTGAGGTTTACATGTTTAATCCAATTTTAGTATATTAATACATATCATTAACACGCAAGGTGGTGTAAAAATATTTATCAAACAAAGGGATTTCATTAATGTTTGTGAACACAATTCCACATCATAATTATTTCCTGAGCCTAAAATATTGAACACTCAATAAATTGAAGAGAAGCATGCAAAATGGTTGTGTTTACATTGTGATAGAAAGTGGAGCAAAGGACATAAATGTGCTGAAAATAATTGTTATACATTAAAGGCACCAATGAAGATGAAGAATATGATGAGTCATTAGTGAGCGTATCAAATATATAGAGGAGGAATCTAAATATTCTCACCTTGTTGTCTCTTATCATGAACTGTAGGGTATTAATACTCTTTAAACACTTACGGTGGTGGGTTTCCTCAAGAAATAGAAGGTGAAAATGTTTGTTGACAAAGGAAGTACATACAACTTTATCAAAAGTAAGTTGGCTACTCATTTGGACTATTTCATTTACCCAACTCCAGAATTTTAGGTCATGGTTGTAGATGGTGGTTGTAGACACCTAAATTTTACCACATTTAGTGTCATAATTAACTTTACTTAATATGGATGTTCTAACCCATCTACCACCTATTTTAAAATTTCATCTCAACATCACTTCCCTTCCTTTTTCACATAATTAATTAAACCATATTAATTAATCAAATCATGCAAACATATTTCATAAAACTAATTAAAATCTAAAATTTCTACTCATTCAGACATCTTTCACACTTATTTCAACCAAGTGTTGAGTCACCCAGCCATTTATTTAACTTCATCAACTAATTTTTGAGTCATAATTGAACATTTCAACTACCATGGTGAGTCACTAAACTACCTTGACCCATTCATGATGAGTCATTCAATTACCAACTAATTGACCCCCTCTCATACACACATGGGAATTAGTCAGCATCTATTGAAATGAGGACTCAAATCTAACTGTTGATAATTATCATTATCAAATAAATACATATTATTATCAACCATTCATCTTCCCATCCACAAGTATATAAATTGACATGTTATCCTTCATTTTTAACATCCAACTTCAAGCTATTGAATTACTATCATTTTCATCTTACACATCCATTGAGAAATCAAACTTATGCACCCATATGTTACCCAATTTACCTTTGTTTGGAGAATGATTTAAGCACCCACATTATAAGAAGCAAGAGAAAAAATTCACAATGGAGAAGGTGATAATGTATCTACATGGTTTTTTAAGTATTTTTATGTTTAGCTTTATTTTATTGTATTATGTCTATTAGAGGTTTAGTTTGGATTTATACTAGGATTTGTATCTATGTCATTTTCCTAGTTTTGTTAGATTCTAAAATTTAGCTATCACATTCTAGAAAATCTAATGGGACCTTTCCCACATCATGTTCATCATAATTATATTCTTTAACATTTTTCAATGTTTATGTTCTTTCAAGGTGTATTTTTATTTAATCTTAGTCTAGAAAGTTATTTTTGTAGCTTTTAGGTGTGTTTTTGGAGTGTCCTATGTGGTAATATGTGTTCCTACATAATGGTAGTTTTGTCCTACAAAATGGTGGGTTTATAGAACATTTTGGTGGTTTTGAATAACATTTCAACGGTTTTGTTCTTAGTGGTTTTTTAGGTTTTCCTTAACTTTTTCTAGCTTTCTATTTGACTTTTGTGGATGTTTTGGCCTCTTGATATTTTTTATTCATCACTTTTTTATTTATGTATTAATCTATTGTCTATTTTCTGAGTTCTACAGAATTTTAATTTTGTAGATCTATCAATGATTTTGGAGCACATTATAGCAAATTCATTAAATTAATTAGTGATTTCATAGCCCTAAATGGTAATTTTATTTTATGTGTTTTTTTATCATCTTTTCCTTGATTTTTTTTGTTACTTTTTATTTGTGTTGCCTTTTTAACTTTTTAACACTCATTGTGTGTTTTTTTTCTTATTTATACTTTCTTTGTTTCTTTTTTTACATCTCTATAGAACAATGGATTTGTAACACATTTCAGTGATTTTTGTCACAAAAATGTAGTTTTGTAGTATAGTTTAGGGGTTTGTATAAACAATTTGGCAAGTTTGAAGAGTATTTTAGTGGTTTTTTAAGCTTTCAATTTCTTTCATTTTCGATGTTTCTTCATTTCTTTCTAAACCTTTTAACGTTTTCATCATTTTTGGTCTCTACATAATAACAATTTTGTTCTAGAGAGTTGTTTTTTCACTCTATTTTTTTTTATTGCTTTCCTTTTGGCTAACTTGTATGTTCTTTGGATTTCTAATACCTTTGCATGTAAACTACTAATAGTTTTATGTAATGTCACTTGTCAAATAATCAAAAAGCTAAACCAAAAACAAATTCTATTTTTTGCTTACTAACTTTATTTTTATTTCAAGTTTAGTTTAATTAATCAAGCAATAATTAAATCGCATTTACTTTTATTACAAAGCTTGCTTATTTATGTCACAAAATTTTGTCTATGATATTTTCTTGGCATAACATTGGTGATGATATATGTAAACTAAAAGTAAATTTTGTGATTGTATGTTACCAAGATTTCAGTTACATATGCTCTTTCCTTGGCATCACATTGGTGACAATACCTAGAAATTAGAAACAGGTGTTAATATTTTATTTTTAACTTTATAGGGGCTCTATTGACCATTGATTTCACCACCATGTGGTAGGCCAAACCCATTATATTGGTGGGGTATTAAAATTGAGGATCTATTGTTTCAATTGCCTAATTAATTGTGTATTTCAAGCACAATATAACATGGAGTCTCATCCTCCAATACTCGGGGTTTCAATAGTGACCTTAAAGTCTTATTTTTTTGACATCAACCTACTATAATATTATGGATGGGTTGGGCACATAAGGACTAAACCCTTTTATGTGTGTCTGTTAAATTAATTTATTCCATAATATTGGGCTTCAACATATATAAATGATTCGCCTTTAGAAAAACTTGTATAAACCTTAAGCCTTAAGATGTCCATTCAGTCATTTAAATTTTAGTGCACCAATAATCGATTAACTCTAGGAAGTTACTCTCAACTTTCCCTCAAAATTAGGTTAAGTGGGCTATGGGGATGGTTATACATCCATAGTTAGTACTATGAAACATTAGGTCGACACTTTCTAATGGATGAGCCAACATCTATGAGATCCTATAATCATTCAAGTCCTTTTGCCTAGATTTTATCCTTTCATTTGACTTGCATGTTTATTTTTAGTTAAAGTATAAATTTCTTATGTATCTTTGTTTTATTTTATCTCCTTATGAAAACCACGTAAATTAAATGTTTTGTGTTTAAAAATAAAAAATTTAATCCATCACACGAAGTCTAAAATCAAGAAATCCAAAAACCAAGTAACTCAAAAACTTTTATCAAGCAATTGTATTTTTAGTCTTGAGTCATACACCTTTTTAGAGTCATGACCTAGATTGGGTAACAATCCAATAATTTATCTTAAATCCAATATTATTTCAAATCCAAAACTATCCCAAATACAAAACCATCTAAAATCCAAAACCATCTTAAATTCATTACCATCTTAAATCAAAAACCATTTTGAGTCAAAACCAATCTTGAATTCAAAACCATCTAGAGTTATGGCACCCAAAAATAATCTCGATAGAGCACACATTCAACAATTCCTATTTACAAATAATTATGATCTCTTTCTTTGCTTCATAGAGTTAGGTTCTTGTCTTATTTCGAACCTTGAACCCATATATCTATTCCACCACATTATTAGGGAACCCCAAACCATTCCACATCAACATCAACCTACCACTAGTCACTATGTTATCCAAAATTAACCAAGTATCCCATCCACTATCTATAGGCTTTATTATAACATCCCTTATCATACTTGCAAAGGGAACTAAATTTTAGCACCCCTGCCATCTAACATCACTCTGGCCCGAAAAGCATAATAAATCCAAAGTACCCACCTATTAGTAATATTACCATGCCTAATGGTCAACCTAAACAAGACAATAAAAAATGAACTTACACTCCTTTGGGATAAATTATAAAGTTGGTTGTCACAAACATAATCAAGTTTCCACACACCAAACCCTTTGATGAGAACATTCCAAAACCCAAATAGTATAGAGAAAATGAATATTTTATGTATCATAAGCTTAAGGGACACTATACATAGATACATGAGATTCAAATATTACATCCAAGATAATATTGACAAAGGGTATTGGTGATGCTTATAAATTTACCACAGGTGCCCTTAATGTCTAGAGAACACTTATCATTTTAGAATTTAGAAAATTTAGAGCATGAATTGCAGGTTTTGACAATCTAGTTGCCTATGGTGAAATAACAGTAGAGTAAGATAATTGTTCCATAATATTTATATAATTTGGTGGTTGGGAGCCACCTTGGATAGTTCTTTATGAATATGTGTTGATACTTAGTGAGTTACATTATTTATTTAATTTAAATACTAATCTAAGTGGGTATTTATAAAGTGGTTAAAACTAAAGTGGTCATGGTGTAAAAAAGAGCAAAGAGAACGGTAGGGTAGAAAATAAATGGGTGATTGCCAATTTTAGTCCTAAATATTATGACAAAGTATCAATATAAATTGAATACACATTTAACAAATATATAATTCAACACAGCCTAAGCTCAAATCTCACTATATATCAAGAAAACTTTAAGGAAAACATTTGAGAATCGGGTCTACTTTACGAATTTAAAACTATAATCAAATAGCAATTAAAAATCTAAATACAAAGTAAAATGAAATAAAGTAGAACATAAGCTCATTCAACTAATCTAACATAGGCACAAATCAGAAACCCTACAATTAAAAGAATGTTATTCAAAATTCAAAGACACTATTCAAATTCAAGACCTCTACTAACAATTGAGAGAAAAGTTATATTAGCTATTAACACATCAAAAATGGACAATCCTTCAAGAATTCCTTGATTGTATTAATTTATTCAAGTATATAAATTTTTCTCAAAATACTCTCCCATTTTACAATGGTCATACATGCCTTTATAGGAAGGCTAGGCAGTATACGAGTTAGTTACAAAATACAGGTGTACAAAGATAGGGATAGTTATCCTTATAAGTTCTAAAATACAAGTGCTTTTCCAAATTATACTAACCTAGAGGAAAATATGCTAACAAACTAGCATATGTCATTATAATTGGATATTCTAATTCAAAATGTTCAAAAACTTTTAAAAAAATAGAATATGCTCAATTTGATGGTAGGGCCTCTAGCTATCACTGTTGGAGGATGTTCATGGCTCTCTCATGTTGTTCATAAATTAAGTATAGGTCCACAGTAGGCTTTAAGATCTATTCTTCCTCTTGATCTTATTGGTCATCAAATTCTCTATCATTTCTATCCATGGCCTATTTGATACTCCTAGCTTCATTTATTCTTTCCCCTATATTGAGTATCATGCCCAGGATTTTGTTGTTTTCACCCCAAAATATGCCTTGGCCTTTTCATCTTATTTCTTGGGTTACCAAAGTAGCCCTGTGATTGAATTCATCATCACTAATGATCCCAAGGGAATTGGGTTGTATAGGCTCTGTAATCATGGTCCCAAGAATTTGTTTAATTCTTGCAATTAGTTCCTTGTCTTCTTTTAGGACCCTTTCCATGCCATTATGCCATGCACTCAAAATCTAAACCTTTTAAATCACAATACCCATAATTATGCTCAAATGCCCCAAACTAATGGTCTTAAAGTTTGGGATCTACTTCATTTCCTAAATATTGAGGATTTGATCTATTTTATCTTCAGAGGACTACCACTAGGTGACTAGACTCTTGGCTAGTTCACATTGTCCTTCTAATACACCTTGCCTTAATTTCATTGACTTAAGTGCCTCAAACATGTCCTAAAATGACTTGTCAAGCATATTTATTATTATATCTGGCACTAATAGAATTGCCTATTTTTCCAAGTTTTCTTTCTCTCTTTCCAAGTTCTGGATCCTTTTCTTCATACCTTAGAGTCTCACTTTAGCTTGTGTTGAATGGGCTTCAATTAAACTTTCCAAATCTTCCTCATGAATTGTAGCCTCTCCAACCTATTGGCCACCTACTGGGGCTAGTCTTAAAAATGGTTCTACATTTTGAAAGGTGAATTCTTATATCCCAACCATAGCTATCTGTGTTGTTATTCTTTCCAACCCAGTTGTCTCAGGTTGAAATGGATAGTAGTGATTGGCTTCTTGAATTGGGGAGGCTCTAGTACCTCCATAATTGAGCTAGTAGATGATCTTAGAGCATCTATCTTCTTGCCCTCTAGCATTTCAACAACCAAAATTCTTATTTCTTCTTGCTTCTTCATTATAGCCCTTATCCAAGGCTTCATATCATTTTATTCCCACATCAATGACCCTTGTCATAGCCCAAGAATGAAAAAGAGAGGGGATATTTTAAATTTTACCATAGATGAACCAATTAGGAATGACTAGTCCATGGATTAGAAATTCATCACTAAAGATATTAACTTTACTAGTGGGATGAGTGAATGTCAATCTGGGCCTCTTCCTTCATCTTACTGGGACCAAGGCCAATTCTACCTACCTCTTCTCTTGAGGTGCCACAAGAATGAGCTCATTGCTTATTGTTTCCTCTAAAGGGTCCTCCTATCCACCTAAGCCATAGGACTCTATAAGTTCTTTGAGGGCACCCTCAAGTGTCTCCTCTAGTTCCAAGGATATCATGTCAATTTACTAGATTGTAAAAGGTGTCCTCTATTGCATGGTTGAAGGTAATAACCTTTCTCTAGGTCTTTCTTCTAATCTTATCTCTTAAGCCTTCTCTTTTTCTTTTCCTTGATCACTCTGAATCTGCTCAACTTGTTGTTGGTTTTTTGGTTTCTCTATTTGAGGTGGCTCATGGGTTGTTCCAAATGGCCCAAGTAGTAAATAGTATTACAAAGGGTGTATTTTCCATGTTTCTCCAGATAGATTATTATCCCTAACCAATCTATGCTCAAGCTTAATGGTATGGCCTTAGATCCTAGCCAATACCTCTTCGTAGTTCTTATCCTTGATATATATGGTGTCATGGACATTGATTTCATGTGCATATTCTAGCTTTGAGAGCTTCTTGTCCCTTAGATGCTCACCAACTAAATTCTTTAGATCCCACATCTAGAGTTCATCCAGTTGGAAGCCAAATGAATCTTTGTGTGTAGATATAACCTCCACCTGCTTCTAATATTTTATAATGGTTTTCCTAATATTTAAGGGGAAGGGGTGGAATATGCCTTTCCTTTTATCTTTGCAAGTTTATCAATGCCATGGATGAACTGGGAAGAAATTTCCTACTCTACAAGTTTATTTAGAACATATACTGGTAGTCTATAAGGTTAAGTCATGATTCCTTCTATCCTGATGAATGTGCAATCAAGATAATACCATACATCTCCTATAATTTCAACATATCTCTTGATGAGCAGGTGGATCTTAGGCATGGGAACACCTATGATGGCCTCCACTATAGCAAGGTAAATGCAGTCAAAAACAAACTACATGTGATTCTTGTACTTGAAGATGTGTAGCTTGGAATAGTAGTGTGAGATGGTTGTCTTGCCTTCTGTGGACCAATTCCTAATGCCAAGGAAGGTGACTGAAGTAAGAAGGGAATCAAGTAGGTATGACATCATGTAGAATTATTGGGAGGTCTTTATTTTGATGGTAATAAATTGTTTAGCAAGGAAGATACTGATCAAATTTCTAATTGGAGGGGTAAGCTTTCATCCACCAAGAAGTGCACATATGAAACCCAAACCTTAATCACATAAGTGGTCAAAGGGGCACCAAAATATCTATTCAACAAGGTCAGTATCACCCTAATACCCTCTCTAAACTAGATGATAGGGATGTTTCCATCAAGGTTTCTAAAGATGTGAGGTCCTTGGATGAGCCAAGGTCTCATGATGGAGTCCAGGTCATGGTTATTGGTCCAATCCTTCATCTTGGGAAGGTCTACATGGGAAAGGGAGAGCTTATAGTATTTTTTGAAAGTAATGGGGTAAATTTATGCTACCCCTTTTGAGATACCTTCCCTAATGATCCACTCACCATCTATCCTATAATAAACAAATATGGGGGAAAGGATGTCAATGCAATACAATACCTATAGTTTTGTTATGATGTGATGAAGACCAGCCATTTGGATTTCAAATAGGTCATAGTTTCATCAGTTTGTGGTGGCACTTCTCTGGTCCTCCCTTAAGATGGTTTTCAATTATTTTATCATAAATAAGAACTTAGACCAATTCCTAATGCCTTGGATATTCAGTGCTACGAGGTCCAATTCTATATCCTTGAATATCTAGCCCTCATTGTCTATTGCCAAATAGATTTCAACCTCTTCCTTTAATTTATGTCTGCTAGCTACCATGGTCTCTATTTCTTCTTAATTGTTCACACTAGATTGTAGATGATTCTTTTAAAATCTCTCTCATACTCAAAAATACATTTAAGTTATCCTTTGATTGAATTATAGCAAATTGAATCTGTTTAGGTCACTTTTATGTAGGGTTTAGGGTTTTAGAGATTTAATTTTAGAAGATATATAGGCTTTGACTTATACATGTTATGGATTTTATTTGGATCTTTTCCTTTATACCTTTATGTTTATGAGCCCATGAGATCTTGAATTTTGTCCTTTTCTACTTGCATAACACTTATGTGGCACTAGTCTTAAACCTTTTATGGCATTTTTCATAAATGTCATTTGAACACTAGCCATTGGTATTTAAAAATATATTATTCACTTCATACCATAGGATCAAAATGCTATATTAGCATGATCTATTGATTATAATTTGGGCCCTTGGATCCTGATTGGGCTTCTCTATTGCAAACTCCATGATCATGACATTTGGTGTGATGAAGGCCTTCTTCATGCTCTAAATATTTTGGTCAATCATTCATCAATTGAGTATTAGCCACATGGTGAGATTATAGTATTTTTAAAATTCATTGGTGCCCTCACACTATTGGATCAAATCTAGCAATGGGACGTGAACCGTTGATCTATAAATAATGCCTGAACATTAAGTCAGTTTATTATTAAAGTCATGATCTAGGCTTAAGTTCCTTAGGCTAAGGTCTGTTTCATGTTTATTAAGAATAAAATAAACCTTAGGCTAAGGAACATATGCCTACATTTCTCAATTTATAATGAAGGGGAAAGGGTCTAAATAGTTTAGGCCACCACCTATAAAAACCTTTGGTTAGCTTATACTTCATGTGATAAAGTTTTCCCCTTTTAACATAAAACTTAGCATAAGCTCATAGTTTAAGGTTCATGAAAAAATTTCATGAGTACATTTCCCTATTAATTTAGACTAAGTATGTATATTATAATACCATTTCCATATTTTACAGGTTAAAGGCTCCCACTATTGAACATCTTTTGGGCAATTCCTTTATATTATGAATCTATTTCTAGGTTAAAATAAGATTTTGGAATGTCATGTGAACACTAAGTAATATATTTCATTGGGTTAAAATTTATGGTCCTGTAGACATCAAATACACCCTCGCGAGTGTTAATTTATGGTCTCATGGATGTCAAGTTTAAACTAGTAAAGTTTTGATTTTTCTAGACTTAAAGTTTACAATCGCACTAGCATCAAGTTCATATTTTTAGACGTTTGTATGATGGTCACACGAATGTAAATTTTAATTTCATTCCATAGGGATTCCTAGGGTTTCAGTGTTAATTCACCCCATTGTATCAAATGCCATGTTAAAGTGATAGCTGTAGGATATTGATCTAGGGACTTGTTATTGATTGGTGGTCATGTCAGGAGAGCCCCTTTTCCTTTTAATCCTTGAATGTAATGGTACCACATGTCCATATTTTAGGATTCTTGCATCCTTTTTACTTTTTAATTATGCTTCACTCTATTGGATAGGGTCTTAACAAGTAAGTATAGATCTTGTATTTTATTTAAGCCAAAGTTTTGGTTATCTCCACATCATTAAATCAAATCCTATGATAAATTAATAACCATAGGATCTTCTAAATCATGAGGAAGTTAATGGTAAGACTGTGGAGACAATAAAAACTTAAGCTTAAAGTGATAAGACTAAGGTCATGATTATATTAATGAATACATCATGGCCTTAGTATTAAAATCTTAGGCTAAGTTGGGGAATATAAAAGGACCCTACAAAATGACATTTAGTTAGGCCATCACATATAAAAAACCTTTGGTTAAGGGGGAAATAATGAAGGGGATCAATTTTCTTAGTCAAGTTGTGTTAAAAAACATGATTAAACCTAGAATATGCATTTTATATTCAAGGTTATAAATGAATTTTAAATGATTCTCGCTAATTTGGTTCTCATCTTTATTCAAATTTGAAATGAGGGTTTGTCAGGGTTTTGGAATGTAGAAACCATGGGGATGCACATCATGGAACCTGAAACTTAAAGGCCAAATGAACTTCATTATCAATGTTAGTCTAGATTAAAGTAGATTAAAACCACATAAGCTTGTCTCTTAAAAAAGTGGATGATCTTCAAATTCTATAAAATACCCTAACATGATGAAATTTCCATGTTTTATTTTGAGGGTTTTTCAAGGGCCCTAATTCAAAAAAATTAGGGTATGTTGGTCCCAACAAATGGTGACTTATGGGGGAAACATATCAATATGTTAGAACCTAGAGACTCTGATTAGACAAATAATTAGGTCATCCACTTTATTTGATCAATTTCATCATTTAGACCAAGCCATAGTTGAAACAAACCTTGCACTTGTGGTTTTAAGGTCAAATGTCAAGACATATCTAGACTGTGTGTGTGTGTTTTGATTCTACTTATTATTTTCCATGGGGTTAAAGAAATAAATTCTAGGTTTCATGTCCTTAATAACTTACACTGACTTATAATGTGCTAAAATATTCATTATGAACCACACTCTTAACTTAGGGAAGGCTTGGGCATTGCTCCACTACCAACTAGGCATCCATAGCCCCAATAAAGATGCCTATGGATCCACTCACGGCCTTGTTCCACTGCCATCTAGGCGTCTATAGCCTTGATGGAGATTACCAAAATCACTTGTATTTGAAAACTTCTATTTTTGCATTGGATCCTTATTTTCATATTTTCTTAGATCTTTAGGCTTTCAGTAAGGTTGGGAGCCAGGATAGCCACATTCTAGGATTTGGTCAAGTACTTGATCTTTGGAAAATCACTTATGGTTACAACTCTTATCTTAGGCAAGGATATTAATTAAGTGATAGTTTTGGGTATACCTTGATAATTTGAGTTTTCATCCCATAAGTGAAAGTCCTCTTAAAACTAGTTTGAGGTCAAGATAATGGTTACAGTCTAATGAAGTGATTGGACTTTCCACTGATCTTTATCAGTTTCTCTAAGATATAACATCATGTTTTGTATTTTATAACTATGGTTACTCTATGCATGGGGTTCATACCTTCATTTTGTAATTGGGGGGCATGTTTTTAAGAAAAATTCATAACTTATAAGCTCAAAATTATCCCCAGGGACTTATTAGAATCAAGGAACCAAGTAACATGCAAGAAACATGAAACAAAAAGAAAGACAACCAAGGAAAATAAATAAATATATACATGCTTATGTATAAACAAGGGACAAAAAGGAAAAAAATAAAGGAAACAAACTAACTAACCTACCTACACTAATTTAATCATCTTACATTTTTACTCCATGAAGACCTAGGGGGAGCAGTAGATAAATAGTGTTTGAGGTATTGCCTATTGGTGGGCAATGTAAACTCTGCTCCTTATAAGTCTTTGAGCTTGAAAGTGTTGTTTCCCAATGTTTTTGTAATCTAGTATGGGCCAATCCATAGGGGTGTGAATTTACCATATTTTCCCTTTGGTTTAGATGATTTATCCTAGAGTAAAACTAGGTTTCCTTGTCTAAACACCTTGATTTTGGACCTTTTATTGAACTATCTCTTGATTGTGATTTGATGCTTGTTAAAATCAGCAAAGGCTTTCTCCTTTGCATCTTCCATCTGAATTATATCCAAAAATCTATAATTGGATAGCTCTTGGCTCTCCTCTATGTAATCTTTCATAATTATGTATGTAGGCAACTTGAGAGTGATGGGAAAGATGGGTTCCTATCCATACACCAACAAAAATTTTAAGGATCTTAAGGCTTGCTTGAGTCTTATCCTATCAGCCTAAAGTGCAAATTTAAGGAACTTGTGGCAAGTCTTGGGCCTATCTTTGGTACACTTCTTGATTGCCTTCATTAGGTTCTTATTTGTTGACTCAGAGACTCCATTCCCTTAGGGATAATGGTTAGATGCAAACTTGAGAGTGATGCCATTATCATAAGCCCATTTGGTCATCTCTATGGATGTGAAAGTAGAACCATTGTCACATACTAGAGATATTGGAGTCTCAAACTTGGTATAGATGTTTTATTCTAAGAAGTTGATTACTTCTTCAATTTTTCATTATTTGGTGGCTACAGTGTCATTCCACCTTATACAATAATATGTGGTAGTAAGGACATACTTGTGACCTTTAGATGAGTTAGGGTTAATTATTCCAATAACATCCAACACCTATTGAGAAAAAGGTTTGTCAATCATGACTGGTTATAGAGGCATTATTTTCATTGGCTCCTTAGTGCTAAAGATCTGACATGAGTGCCAATCTCTCACATGTTTGTGGACATATTTGAAAATAGTTGGCTAATAATAGCTAGTTTTAAGAATCTTATGGGTTATGTTCTTCCCAGATGGATGTCCACTACCTAGATTTTCATGAAAGGTACTCATGATTTGGGTGGCTTCTTGAGAGATACACCTTATGTAGACACATTCAAAATTCCTCTTATACATGAACCCATTCTTGATCAAGTAGTGGGTTGCCTTTAACCTTAAGATCCTCTTTTGCTCTCTAGATAGACATGTAAGACAAGTACCATTGATTATTAGATGTATGATTGGATCATACCACTCACTAGCTTGAAAGTTTTATTGATCCACATGTATAATACTTAGCCTAGGGTTAGTATTAGCAATCATCTAAATCAAACCTTGGCACCTTACCAATTTTTTTGTTTTCATTTCTAGGTCATATTCTTACAAGATTGACGTCCACTTACCTCTACGTTCCCCCAATTCATTTTGACTTAACATAAGTTTGGTGATAGGGTCAGGTAAGATGCCATGCACCTTATTTCTAAGGATGTAATGCCTAAATTTCTTAATTGCCTTGACTAATGCATATGCTTGTTTGTCAATAAATGAGTAATTTAACTCAACATTCTTGAAATTAGTGCTCTTGAAAGCTATTGCGTGGTCACACCCTTAAATTTTTGAGTGAATACTATATCTATGGTGGGATTAGATGTAAAGGAATAAAGGTAGAAGTCCCTTGAAAAATTAAGACTTATAAGGATTGGAGCTTGACTGATATCTTTCTTGATATTATTAAATTCCTTTCTAGAATCCTCATTCCATGTGAATTTGGCATCCTTCTTCAGCATGTCATTCAGTGGCTTGACTATTTTTGCAAAACTAGAGATAAAATTTCTTTAAAAATTAATTTTATCAAATAATGACTAATGCTTTTTTACTATTTGGAGGCTCTATTCTAGATATGGCCTCTACCCTTTCAGGATCTATAGAGATCTCATATTTGGTTATAACATGACCCAAGAACATTCCTTTAGTCACACAAAAGATACTCTTCTAAGGGTTTAAGGAAATGCCATACCTTCTACATATTTCAAAAACTTGTTGTAAATGCATGAAGTGATCTTCCCTATTTTTATAAAAAACTGTTAGATCATCCATATAAATAATGATGCATTTACCTATCAGGCCTTAAAAGGCATGATCCATAACTCTTTGGAAGGTGGATCCTACATTGATGAATCCAAAGGGAATTCTCTTGTAAGTGAAGGTCCCCCACTTTGTGGTGAAATTTGTCTTCATCCTATCTCCCCTATCAACCAATACTTGGTTGTAACTTAAAAAGTCATCAAGAAAGGACATCATAACTGATCCTAAAATAACTTGAATTACTTGGTCTAGGGAAGGAAGGGGGTAGTTGTCTTTTTTTGATGTTTTGTTAAAATTTCTAAAGTCTATGCAAAGTATAATCTCACCATTTTTATTCCTAACTGTCACCAAATTAGCCGCCCAAGTAGAGTGTCTGATGGGGAAGACTATCCTAGATCTAAAAGTTTCTTAACCTCTTTAAAAATCATTAGTTCCAATATAGGGTTTATTGGGCCTTTATTTCTACCTGAAGGGTTTACATCTCTCTTTAAGGGGTATGGTATGTGTGATGACCCTTGGATAAAACATATTTAAGTCATCATAGGACCATGCTATGACATATCTATATTGGGAAAGGATTTCCTTATCTTTCTTGTTCTTAATCTTTATACAAAATTTCCCAACATTCACCATCTAGGGCTGATTATGAAGGCCTAAATTAATGGTATTATATTCCTTCAAATTTACCTTGGGAACCTTAGAAGTGTCATCAAGTTTGTCTTGATCAAAAATTATATCTAAAGTAATCATACCCTTGGGAATTTTGTTGTCATTCAACTGAATGACCTTGCCATCAAATTTATCTTCCCTAGATGTGTTTTCATTAGCCTCATCAATAATGTGAGCATAAAATTCCCCAGAATTGGTTATGAAATCCAATATCTATTGATCATCATTGAATACTTGAAAGTGATTAATGTTGGCAGGCACTGAAGGATAAGGGATCATCTCAATGTTGAAATTTGGAGAATCATGGTTGGGAATGAGGTTGGTGGTAGTAGATGCCAACCCATTAGCATCCTAGTTTTCTTCCCTTCTAATGGAAATGATGCTGAAGGCATCAAAGGATTCTATCAAGTCCCATACCTTTAAATTATATATTTTTAATTATGATAGTTTACATTGGTATTTACTTCTTACTTGGTTGACCACTAATTCTGAATACCCATAAACTAGTAGTTCATTGACCTTATTTTTATGGAAAATTGTAAAGCTAGGACAAGTGGTTCATACTCAACAAGATTGTTAGTATAATGGAATTATATCCTTTAGGAATAATGATACTTTTCATTAGTGGGACTGGTCAATACAACACCAACCCTTGATCTATTACTACGCTTGGCACCATCAAAATACAATTTCCATAAACCAGGGACAACCTGAGCATTATTGGGATCACAGATCTTATCATCCTCTATGGTGAAGATCCCTAAGCCTAATTAAATTATGTTGACCATCTCATTTATATAATTTTACTAAGTTATCATATGTTTCATACTTGGTTCTCTCTCAACCCTGATTTGATTAGGGACCCCCTTCCAAGATAGCCATAGATGTGAGCAGTCTGTAGACATGTAACCATTCAAAGCCTTGGTCCATTCCCTACTTAGTAATATTTCATAAACATCATATATTTCAACCACTTGAATATCAATGAATTGTTGCATCCTAGGCTCAGAATCCAATTGCATATGAACATTTAATAATTCTCCTACAACCTTAACTCTAGATTTGTCCAATTAAGTGACAACCCTATCAAAATTTATAAGTGTTAAACCAAGTTTCTTTCATATACCTATAGGCATTATATTGGTAGATGCTCCTAAATCTAATAATAAAATATGAAAGTTCTTACCAAACATCCTAAGAGTGAACAAGAAAGGAAGAGACTCAACTTTGGCTTTATGCATTGTCACATTAGCATGATCAGTCTTGGGTAGATTGATGTGCTTCTTTGACAAGTATTCCAATAACAGGTCTCCCTGATCTGTAATCTATGTGAGTTCATGAAATGTAATATTATCCTTTATCTTTTTCATGTCCTCAACTATATTATACCCAATTTTATTAGAAGAACTAAGAATTTCAACATTGGTTTTAGAAGTACTCCCTTTCGGTGGCTTTGGATTGTTGCTTGAAGAGGTATCAGGAGGAGTTCCAAAATTATTGGGAGGCATTGAGGTAGTCAAAGGCTACCTCTGATCTCTATTCCTCAAGGGGTAGGTCTTCTTCAATAACTATTTAAAGGCTTGGACTTCTTCAAGGATCTCATCAGGCTCATTTTCCTCTTGAAAGGGGAAGTCAAAGGTGTCCACCATGAAGGCATGTTCGGATGGCTTAGATCCAGAGGGACTTGCACCACTTTATTTGTTAGGAACCACTTTAAATGTATCCAAATCCTCTTGTAAATCTTTAAATTATTTGAAAAACTCTATACAATCAATTTCCCCATGCTTGGTTGTGTAATATACCCTAAAATAGTCAGGCAATGCAATATCAGTAAGATTAATGTTCATATTCTTGTTACTAAAAGATAGATCATTAGCCTTGTTATTATGAAAACTATCATCCTAAAATCTATTACTTGGCCTATTAAACCTTTGAAATGATAAACTCCTACTAGATTTCTCTCTAGTATTACCTACTTGTTTCTGGAACTAAAGGAAATCAGTGCTTGATTTTTGAACCATTTTCACGATAAATTCATTCTCATTTTTTGGAGTTTCAAAATTATGTACCTAATTATTGTTAGCACATGTATCTAGTACTAAATCTCATTTATCACTTGTATTAAAGACATTAGTAGGATGACTCAATAATTCTAGATGTTGATTAGGGGCCGCATGACTTAAGGGCAATTGATTTAAGTTTAGAAGCTGGTTTAAGGCTAGGAGGTTTTGGTTATTATTGAGGAACAATTTCATCACGGGCATATGTGGGTTCACATTTAGAACTGAGTAAGCCATTTTCCCTTGGGTTTGCATTTGATCATTAATGGTCACTGATTCAAAGTAGGCCTAGGCCAATGAAGCTATAACTGGGATGGATCTTTTTAAGAATATCTCTAAAGCTAGAACATCATTAGGCTTATAAGCCTCTATGGTTTTTCTATACATCTTTTGAAATCTAGCATTAAATGACTTGATAGGCTCTTTGGTGTCCCTTATAATAGTGGTGAATTGATGGTAAGTAACATAGGGACTGGTAATCTTACCAAATTGATCAATGAACAAATTATTAAAATCATTCCAACTTGTAATGTAATTATCAGGCAAGTTTTTAAACCACTCATAAGTTGCATCCTTAAAAGTAAAAAGAAATAGCCTACATGTTACATCCTCATTTATGACATTAAGTAGCCTTAAGTAATCTTTAAAATACTTTATATGTTCCTTGATGGTTTTTATTCTAGTTGGACTAAATGTAGGTAGATGTTTCTTAGGATTCCTTGGGAGATCATGAACTACCCTGGTATATTAATCAAAGAATCTCCCAACCATGCCATACTTGGATGAAGTTCGAAGGCACAAGTACCTTGAAGAGGTGAATTTTGAAGAGACTTGGATCTCATACATCTTCCTTTATTATGTCTGGCTCTCTTGTGTACCTCAATCTCAAGTAAAGGCTCTCTGGTTAATGAGTGTGATCATGTTCTGATCTTGGGTAATTCTAGCTTGAAATTTGAAGATCTTGCCTAAAATATGATGTGTCAAGTTAACTTTTACAAAGAACAAGAGTTATACCTATAAATTGAACTTATCTTGTAAAGTTGGCATGAAAATTTACAAAGGATGTTGATTTTTGACTGAATTAGTTCAAAGGTGTGCCCAACTATGTAAATATGGTCTATCTTTGCAAGTCTAAGACTAAAGGAACTCAAATATATGAAATGTATGCCCACCTTTGATCAAAATGAATCATTTTAACCTCAGATAATGTATATTTTCAATGTTAAAGTTAAATTTACCAGAAACAAGCACTAATTCTCAAATAACTTTAAATGAAATATAAAGGGGTGTTAGAAACAACAAATATCAATGATATTTATACTTTTAATCAAAGAATTCACTCAAAAACATGAAGATATATTGATCTTTAGGTGAAATAAGACTAAGATCAGTAAGGATTTAAAGAATTTGCCCTTCTTTCTAGCACCAGTGGGAGCTATCCTTTTGATGCTTCTAATGGTACCACAGGTGCCCTTTAGTGTTTAGAGAACACTTCGCATTTTAGAATTTAGAAAATTTAAAGCATGAGTTTCAAGATTTGATAATCTAGTTCTCTATGGTGAAATAGTAGCAGAGTAAGATAATTGTAACACAATATTTATATAATTTGGTGGTTGGGAGCCACCTTGACCAATTTTTTGTGAATCTTTGTTGATACTTAGTGAGTTACATTCCTTATTTAAGCTGCAAACTAATCTAAGTGGGTATTTATAGTGTGGATAAAACTAAAGTGGTCATGATGTAAAAAAGAGCAAAGAGAAGGGTAAGGCAGAAAAGAAATGGTTGATTGCCAATTTTAGTCCTGAACATTATGACAAAGTATCAATGGCAACTGAATATGCAATTAACAAATATATAATGCAATATAACCTAAGCTCAAATATCACTATATATCTGGCAAACTTCAAGAAAAATGTTTAATAAACATAAGTAAGAACTAGGTATACTTTAGGGATTTACCACTAAAATTAAATATCAATTGCACATTTGAATACAAAGTAAAATGAAATGAAGTAGAACATAAGATCTTTCAACTAATCTAGCATAGGCACAAATCAGAAACCCTATGATTAAAAGAATGTTATTCATAATTCAAAGACACTATTCAAATTCAAGACGTCTACTAACAATTGAGAGAAAACCTATATTAGCAATTAAGACATCAAAAATGGACAATCCTTGTAGAATTCCTTCATATTATTAATTACTTCAAGTATATAAATTTTTCTCAAAATACTCTCCCATTTTACAATGGTCATGCATGCATTTATATGAAGGCTAGGCAATATACTAGTTAGTTATAAAATACAGGTGTACAAAGATATGGATAGTTGTCCTTATAATTTATAAAATAAAAGTGTTTTTCTAAATTGAACTGACCTAGAGGAAAATATGCTAACAAACTAGCTTATGTCATTACAATGGGATATTCTCCTTCAAAATTCTACAAAACTTTTACATAATAGAATATGCTCAATTTGATGGTGGGGCCTCTGGTTGTCACTGTTAGAGGATGCTCATGGCTCTCTCATGTTGTTCATCAATTAAGTCTAGGTCCATAGTAGGCTTCATGATCTATTCTTCCTCCTGATTCACTAGATCATCAAATTATTTATAATTTATGTCCATGGCCTCTTTGATACTCCTAGATTCATTTATTCTTTCCCTTGTGTTGAGTATCATGCCCATGATTTTTTAATTTTCACCCCCAAATCTACCTTGGCCTTTTCCTCTTATTTCCTAGGTTACCAAAGTAGCCCTATGCTTGAATTCCTCATCACTAATGATCTCAAGGGCATTGGGTTGTGTAGGCTCTATAAGCATGGTCCCAAGAAGTTATTCAATTCTTTTAATTAGTTCCTTATCTTCTCTTAGGACCCTTTCCATGCCATTATGCCATGCACTCAAACTCTAAACCTTTTCAATCACGATTCTTATAATTTTGCTCAAATGTCCCAAACTAATGGTCTTGAAGTTTAGGATCTACTTCTTTGCATAAATATTGAGGAGTTGAGCTATTTTATCCTCAAAGGACTGCCACTGGGTGACTAGACTCTTGGATAGTTCACATTTTCCTTATAACACACCCTACCTTAATTTCATCAACTTAAGTACCTCAAACATGTCATAAAATGACTTTTCTACTAGCTTGATTATTATATATGGCACTGATAGAATTACTTGTTTTTTCATGTTTTCTTTCTCTCTTTCTATGTTCTAGATCCTTTGCTTCATACCTTGGACTCTAGCTTTAGCTTGTATTGAATGGGATTTAATTAGACTTTCCACATCTTCATCATGAATTGTAGCCTCTCTAAGCTGCTAGCCACCTACTGGGGTTAGTCCTAAAAATGGTTTGACCTACTAAAAAGTGAATTATTTTATCCCAACCATAGTTGTCCTAGTTTTTATTCTTTCCAACCCATCTGTCTCAGGGTTGAAATGGATAGTAGTGACTAGTTTTTTGAATTGAGGAGGCTCTAAGACCTCCACACTTGAGCTAGTAGATGCTCTTGAAGCATATATCTTCTTGCCTTCTATCATTTTAATGACCATAATTTTTCATACTCCTTCATTATAACCCTTATCCAAGGCTTCATATCTTATTGTATTCCCACATTAGTGACCCTTGTCATGGCCTAAAAATGAGAAAGAGAGGGGATCTTTGGTAATTTTTTATAAATGAACCAGTTAGGAATGACTTGTCCATTATTTAATAATTCATCACTAAAGCGATTGACTTCACTAGTGGGATGAGTGAAGGTCAATTTGGGCTTCTTCTTTAGTCTTACTAAGACTAAGGCTAATTCTACCTACCTCTTCTCTTGAGGTGCTATGGGAATGATCTCCTTTCCTATTATTTCCTCTGAAGGGTCCTCTTATCCACTTGAGCCATAGGACTCTATAAGTTCCTTGAAGGCACCCTCAAGTGTCTCTTCTAGTTCTAGGGTTATCGTGTCAATGTACTAGATTAGAGAAGGTGGCCTTTGTTTCATGTTTGAAGATAATAACCCTACTCTAGGTCTTTCTTCTAATCTTATCTCTCTAGCCTTCTCCTTTCATTTGCCTTGATCACTCTAAATTTGCTCAACCTATTGTTGGGTTTTTGGTTTCCCTATCTAAGGTGGCTCATGGGTTGTTCCAGATGGCCCAAGTAGTAAATGGCATTACAAAAGGTGTATTTTCCATGTTTCTCTAGATGACTTATTGTCCCTAACCAATTTATGCTCGAGCTTAATGTTATGGCCTTAGATCCTGGCCAATACCTATTCATAGTTCTTATCCTTTATATATATGGTGTCATGGACACCAAGTTGATGTGCATATTCTAGCTTTTAGAGCTTCTTATCCCTTACATGGTCACCAACTACATTCTTTAGATCCCACATCTGGAGTTCATCTAGTTGGAAGCCAAATAAATCTCTATGTGTGGACATAACCTCCACCTACTTCCAGTCTTTTATTATGGTATTCCCAATATTCAAGGTGAAGGGTGGAGTAGGCATTTCCTTTTCTCTTTTTAAGTCATATCAACGTCATGGATGAGCTGGGAAGCAATTTCCTGCTTTGTAAGTTTATTTAGAACATATACTGGTAGTCTATAAGGTTGAGTCATGATTCCTTCTATCTTGATGACTATGAAATCAAGATAATACCATATGTCCCCTATCATTTCAACATATCACTTTATAAGGGGTGGATCCTAGACATGGGAACACCTATAATGGCCTCCACTATAGCAAGTTAAATGCAGTTAAAAATAAACTACATGTGATTCTTGTATTTGAAGATGTGCAGCTTAGAATAGTAGTATGAGATGGTTATCCTACCCTTTGTGGACCAATTCCTAATGCCAAGGAAGGTGACTAAAACAAGAAGGGAATCAAGTAGGTATGACATCATGTAGAATTTTTGGGAGGTCTTTCTTTTAATGGTGATGAATTTATTAGCAAGGAATATACTGATCAAAATTCCAATTGAAGGGGTAAGTTTTTCCTCCACCAGGAAGTGCACATATGAGACCCAAACCTTATTCACATAAGTGGTCAAAGGGGCACCAAAATCTCTATTCAACAATGTCCTCATCACCCTAATACCCTCTCTAAACTAGATGATATAGATTTTGTCATCAAGGTTTCTAAAGATGTGAAGTCCTTAGATGAGCTAGGGTCTCAAGACATAGTCTAGGTCATGGTTATTATTCAATTCCCTCATCTTGGGAAGGTCTACATGGGGAAGGTGGAGTTTATAGTACTTTTTGAAATCAATATGGGAAATGTATGCCACCCCTTTTAAGATACCTTCCCTAATTATCCACTCACCACCTATCCTATAAGCAACAAATATGGGGGAAAGGATGTCAATGCAGTTTAGTACCTCTAATTTTGTCATGTAATGATGAAGGCCAGCCATTTAGATTAAAACCAGGTCACATTATCATTGGTTTGTGGTAGAATTTCTCTAATCCTCCCTTGAGATAGATTACATTTATTCTATCATAAATAAGATCTCAAACCAATTCCTAATGCCCTAAATATTTAGTGCTACAAGGTCCAATTCTATATCATTGAATATTTGGCCCTCATTAACTGTTACCAAATAGAGCTCAGCTTCTTCCTTCAATTACTATCTACAGCTATCATGGTCTCTATTTCTTGCTAATTTTTCATGCTGGATTGTAGATGATTCTTTTGAAATATCTCTCATGCTCAAAAACATAATTAAGTTACCTTTTGATTGAATTGTAACAAATTGAATTATTTTAGGTTTCTTTTATCCAGGGTTTAGGGTTTTGGATCTTTACTAGTTGAAGATATCTAAGATTTGGCTTATACATGTTTTGGATTTGATTTACACCTTCACCTTTATACTTTTATGTTTTTGAGCCCATGAGATCTCAAATTTTGTCATTTTCTACTTACATGGCACTTATATGGCACGAGTCTTTAACCTTTTGTGACATTTTCATAAATGTCATTTGAACACTAGCCATTGGTATTTAAAAATACCTTCTTAATTTTGCATTTTAGGATAAAAATCCTAGATTAACATGAGCCATTGATTATAATATGGTCCCTTGGATCTTTATTGTTCCTCTCTATTGCAAACTATATGATTGTGACACTTGACATGATGAAGGCCTTCTCCATGCTCCAAATCTTTTGGTCAGTCATTCATCGACTGATTATTGACCACGTGGAGAGTTTATGGGCTTTTGAAAATTCATTAGTGCCCTCAAATCATTGGATCAAATATGGTGATGGGGCATGAATAGTTGATCTATAAATAATGCCTGAATGTTTATTTAGTATATTATTAAATTCATGATCTAGGCTTAAGTTCCTTAGGCTAAGGTTTTTTCAGGTTTATTAAGCAAAAAATAAACCTTAGGCTAAGGAGCATATGCCTACATTTCCCAATTTATAATGAAGGGGCAAGGGTCTAAATAGTTTAGGCCACCACATATAAAAACCTTTGGTTAACTTACACTCCATGTGACAAAGGTTTCCCCTTTTAACATAAGACTTAGCATAAGCTCATAGTTTATGGTTCATGACAAAATGCCATGAGGACATTTCCCTATGAATTTAGAATAAGTATATATATTATAAGACCATTTCCATATTTTAGAAGTTGAAGGCTCCCACTATTGAACATCTTTTGGGTATTTCCTTTAGATTATGAAGTTAATTCTGGGTCAAAATAGGATTTTAGAATGTCATTTGAAAACTAAGATATTTCATTAGGTTAAAATTGCCAGTTTTATAGACATTAAATACACCCTCATGAGTTTTAATTAATGGTCACATGGACATCAAGTTTAAACCAATAAAAAATTATTTTGTTGGACTTAAAGTTGATGGTCACACAAGCGTCAAGTTCATCTTTTTGGATGTTTGGATGACGGTCATGTGAACGTCAATTTTTAGTTTGTTAAAATATTTAGTGCCAAATGTGAGGATCTCACTTGGAAATTTTTTGGGGCTTCCTAGAGTCTTGATGTTAATTCACCCCATTGGATCAAATGCCATGATAAAGTGAGAGTCATAGGATCTTGATCCCAAGGACTTGTTATTGATTAGTGATCATATCAAGCGGGCCCCTTTTTCTTTTAATCCTAAAATGTGATGGTTCCACATGTCCATCTTGCAAGATTATTTCATCCTTTTGAATTTTAAATTATTCTTCACTTCATCCAATTGGGTCATAGTGAGTAAGCATATATCATCATATTACCAAAGATGCATGTTATTTAAGCGAAAGTTTACGTTATCTCCACATCATTGGATCAAATCTCATGATAAAGCAACAATCATAGGATCCTAAAAAGCATGAGGAAGTTAACGTTAAGACCATAAAGACAATAAAAACTTAAGCTTAAGAGGATAATACTAAGGTCACGATTGTATTAATGAATACATTGTGGCCTTAGTATTAAATTCTTAGGCTAAGTTGGGGAATATAAAAGGACCCTGCACAATGACATTTAGTTAGGCCATCACATATAAAAAACCTTTGGTTAAGGGGGAAATAATGAATGGAATCAAGTTTCTTAGTCAATTTCTATCTAAAACAAAACTAAACCTATAATATGCATTTTATATTCAAGGTTATAAATGAATTTTCAAATGGTTCCCACCAATTTGGTTCCCACTTTTATTCAAATTTGAACTAAGGGTTTACCAATGTTTTGGAATGTAGAACCCATGGGGTTGCATGCCATATAACCTACAACTTAAAGTCAAAATGAAATTCATTATCAATATTAGTCTAGATTAAAGTATATTAAAACCACATAAGCTTTTCTCTTAACAAAGTGGATGATCTTCAAATTCTATAAAAGAACCTAGCATGCTAAAATTTCCATGTTTTATTCTGAGGGTTTTTCTATGATCCCAATTCAAAAAAATGGGGTATGTTGGTCCCAATAGGTACATTTAAGTAGAGCCAATTATCTCCACATCTAAAAATCATAGCTTGGGGGTATGCTAAAATGTCTTTCCTGAGCAAAATTAAGTTGCGCTACTTCTAAATGAAGTTCATAACCTTCCACCAATTTTTAATGATCCCCCATTTGATATACCCATTTTAAACCAATCCATATTAAATCAACCCATATTTTACCACAATATCCTATCACCAACTTTCAATGAACCTAAATTATCATATTCACCATATTTAATGATCCCCTTAGTCAACAGCCTATCTTAGACCAAGAGATTATCTTTGACCAAGAACCTATCTTTGACCAAGAGCCCATTTTTAACCAATATCCCATTTTTGACAAATCCTCCTTCAAAAAACACAACATATCACCAATTATTCAATAACTCAACCTCTTATCACACACTAAATCCCCCATCACTACATAGCATACACCCTAAGTGATAGAGGAATTTGTAGACAACATCATCCATAAACAAGGAATTCTAGACCCCATCCATTCTTTAGTAAATAATAGGTCCCATGATATTGGTTATAAACCATTTATAACTAAATGTAAATATGTTTTTGATACTTTTTTCATTTCTAAGGAAACATCATCCATAATCAAAACAAGATCTGTTCATAGTCCCTATGAAGATTATGCTACCATAACTCCTTTCATCAACACCATTAATCCTTCTTCTCATCTTGAAATTTAATATCCTACACTTGTTGATTGAGACAAACAATCTTACCTACCATTATTTTCCTTCATTTACAATCAAATAATTATATAATTCATGATAGGCATCTAGCTAGAAGATCATAAGGAAACATCAACATATTTTGAGGAACTAGTGTTCCTCAATCAAAATGAATCCTACAATCCAAATATGAAATTATTTTCCCATATTGAAAATATTTTTAAGGCATTATTGGATAATCAAAACCATAATTTATATCAAAATCAAAATATAAATCAATAAAATCAAAAATACAATTCCCTTAGTGAAAACCTCTTAGGGGCAGTATCAGAGAATCCAAATCCAAATCATAATCAAAACAATCAAGAATAATCCCTTGGTGAAAACTTTTCTAAGACACCAATGGATTAGAAAATTAATCTACCCCCTACATTATCACAATTTTGGGATGGAGACCCATCACATATTAAAGACACCATCAAAGTATAATTGAATCCCTAGATCATTCAAATTGTTGCTACTCTCAATCTCGTAGAATGTGAAATTGTTGGTTCCAATCAATTTTCACATCATCACACCTACATTTATCCCCATAATCATTCCATCACTGTAAATCCTTCATGTACTCAACACACATCCTTCATGCAATGCACCTTTCACTTCACCCTCCTTGACATCACCCTCTATTATAGGGGCTATGGTAGTATTTTGGTAAATTTGGAAGAAGCCATCCTAGAAATCAATGAAGTTACGAAAGACATATCTAGAGTGCATACCTAAAATATAAATAGGGTATATTATCATGCATCTCAAACACTTCCATAATTTATATTTACCCCTGTAATAAAAATAATAAAATAAAAATAAAAATAATTCATCTAAAAGTGAAAACCATTCTTATGGTGCTTTTGGAAAGTACCATGGTGAAATTCAATTTCTAGCATCATGCATAAAATAATCATTTATCTACAAGTACCTTATACTAGGGTAAACCCATCCATTTCAATGCTATGCATTCTAAATCATCCATCCATTCTTACCCATCATAAACCATACTTACCATACTCATCCTAAACTAGCATTACCCATCCTACAACCATACTAAATTATTTGTACTTATCCTACCCCATCCTAAACTATCCTTAACTATCCTTTCCTATCCAAACCCATCCTTGTCAAACTAATCCCAAACCATTAGAAACTTGTCCTTTTAAATATAATATTTTCCATCATCATAACACCATCTTTCTTCCTACTTTTGACCTTGATGAGGAAGTCAAAAAGTCTTGAGACGTGTTCTTAAAAACATCTTAGTGTATCTTTACAATGTTATTTTGATGACTAGACTTTTGGTTTTTAGGTAACATGTTCCTTGGAGTTATCATCTTAATTACTATAAATTCATATTCATCCCTACTCCATCCTTTATATATATATATATATATATATATATATATATATATATATATCTTTCATCCACTATCACACCCTTCCCTAGTGCTAGAACAGGTTTTCCCTTTACTAGAAGCCCTTGTATATAAAATCCAACAAAAAAATTTATAAAAAATAAAAAATAAATCCACAAAAATACAAAAAAATCACAAAATCAAAGTATCCTTATGATCCAGGTAACAATTCAGGGGACAATTCAGGCGACGGTTCTACCCCAATTGATGATGAAACTTCTGAGAGCCATAACTTTTGCACCATAGCTCTGATTGACTCCCCATTTGAATCGTTGGAAAGATAATAATTAAGATAATGCAGTGAGATGGAACCAATATTTTATTAGTGGGTTTTGACCCTTGAAAACCCAATGAAATTTCCCTAAATTTCAATTTTAGTAGTACAGTCTAAAAATAGTAAGTTTCTAAAAATAGTCATTCCTCAAATTCAATATTATTTTAAATCATGTAAGTCAAACCACTTAATATCCCTTGATATTGGTGACCTTAAACATTTTCCTCCTACCTTAAAAATGTGTATAAATTAATATGTAACCCAAAATGGAAATCATACATCTCTTCCCAAAGATAAGCATATGATTGTATTTGCAATATTGAGTAATAAAACATCTCTTCTCAGAGAAATCATTGTTACTGTGTTATTTTCATTTTCTTGAATTATCTGTCAATCAAAACTTCTAAGTTTTGGATCACCTTAGTAGCATACCCTATTCATTCTTTACACACATTACTCCTTGAATTATTATCATTCTCAAATATCTCATATGACAAAGGGTTTTACTCTAACCAAAGACATCCAAAAACACATTTGTCTACTTGTTTAAATTGACTATTTATTTGCTTTCTTATTTGTATAAATTGTTTATTTTACTTTATTAGTTGTTTGCTTACTTCCTTGTTTTATTTTTCCTTACTTGTTTTCATTGATGTGCATTACAAACACTATTATTATGATCTTACATATCATGATGAAATAAATATTTCACTTGTGCCTCTATTAATCCCTATGCATATAACACTATACATCATGGTTCTTCTATACCATTAGTGCATATTGTCATATGTAACATAAAAAAAAAGTTTGATTAATTCATGTTATAAATAATGTTAGAAATCTAAGTAAAGGCTATCAAAAGTATCTATTCACTCAATCCAAATCATTAATCCATATCAAAACATACATCACATCCCTCACCCATGTCAACCCATTCAAATAATAATAATCTAACTTCACATTTATTCCAAACACCCATAGCTAACTCCCTAAACAACTCAATGGGATTCATCAATAATCAATTAGAAATGTTAAACCATACATCCCATAATGACCTCTATCTACCAATAATAAATCAAATCATGTGATTAATTATCATTAATCAATCAGTCAAATTCTTGGGTTATGCTTACACATCAATCAACTAAATCAAACCATCCACTTAATCATTTCCATAATCTTTCAATTTAATCTCTTGTACCTATCAATTAGGAATCGACAAATCATGACATCCATCTTTTCTCCCATCTAAATAAATAAATTATTCAATAAATAAATTACTCAATTAATTATTATTCAATCAATCAATCAAATCCAAAATCATAGATTTTAAATGGGATATATTATTCCCATATTTGTCCTCTTACATATATCATTTTTTAGGGTACATCAAAGCGTGCAACTTATCTTGAGAGATATCATTCCCAATTTGTCCCTTGTATATATCATTTCTTGGGTAAAATTATTCCATCATCAAAACCAATCAAAATGTGCAAAAATTAACTCAGGTAACATTCATGGATTAATCTCATAAAAAATCCACATATATAACTAATTCATCAGATTACTTAGTATCTCTATTTCAGGTTACAAATCAACCAGTAAATTTTATCATTCATCCTTAGAAAATTTGTTTCTATGTTTATAACCCACATATTACCAATGGTATATATCATTCCCATATCCGCTCTCATGTACCAACAAGTTGTAAGTCATAAGCACAATTCTTGTAGTACAACTTGTTTTCAAAGGGCCAAAATAGAATGTATGTAAACTTCTACAATCAAGATCCAATTGGTCAACCCTCATTTTATTGGTCAACCTCATTTTATTGATGAGAATTATTCCTTTAAAATTTGTACATTTGATGATTCATCTAATGATGAATCATTACTAGATTACTTGGGGAAATATGAGGATCTTCCTTCCTTCTATCATAAGAATAAGTTTTCATATGCCACCTATGTCTATGCTTACTTTGGAGAGACTGATGGTACTGATGTCCAACATGATGCATCAAACATTAATCCTACTACACCATTTATCACAAAGAGATCTACTTTTCTAAATGATGAAAGAGTCAAATATAACTATGAAATAGATAAAAACCCTTGATCGGCCCTACTTGCTATAATGATGCAAGATGATGAAAGAAAATCCTATCAGCAAGTCCTTCATGATTTTTGTAAACTTTTTGGTATTATTTAGATATGCCTGGGATTGACCCATTGGTGGTAATCCATAATATACTATTATACCCAGATGCAAAGTTGATTAAACAAAAGATTCACAATATACATCCTAAAGGGGCATTATTGGTAAAGATGAATTTCAAAAGCTCTTAGACATGGGCTTTATAATTACTATTGTACATTTTGACTAAGTGTCCAATATTGTACCTATTACAAAATATAATGGTGATATTTATTGTTACACCAATTACTATAATTTAAATAAGGCTTAATTGAAAGATGATTTTTCATTACCTAATATCGACATAATTATCAATTCTATAAATGGATATGAGACATATTCATTCATGGATGGCTTTATTGGATATAACTAAATTAAAATTAACCCCATAAATCAATAAAATATAGCATTTACTACACCATGGGGCACATTTTATTATATGGTCATGCCCTTTTAGACTCAAAAATGTAGGAGCCACATACCAAAGGGTCGTGAATCATATATTTCATAATTTTATTCACAAAACTATTTAGGATTATGTTGATGATTTATTTGAAAAATCCAAACATCACCAAGACCATGCTACTATTTTACAACAAATATTTGAATGCTTTCAAAATTTTAATGTTTGATTAAATCCCCAAAAATGTGTTTTCAAAATATCTTTAGGAAAGCTCCTTGGATACATGATTTATTAGTGAAGCATCTAGGTTGATCTAAAAAAGGTAAAATCTATTGTTTAAATGCCACTATAAACTAGTCTAAATCAGTTATAATGTTTGTAGGACATAATTCAGGCTATTCAATGATTCATTATTTATTTGGCTAATAAAAATATTCCTTTCATGTGTTTGATAAAAAAGGACACCAAATTTATATGAGATAATGTTTTTCAATAAAGTTTTGATAAATCAAAGAATACTTTTCAAACCCACTAGTCTCATACCTCTTATTCTCGATAGACCATTACTTATTTATATCTCTATCACTCAAGAGGCTCTAGGGCCCTATTAGCATAATAAGATGATGATCGCAAATAACATGTCATTTATTACATCAATCACCAACTGGTTGATTATCAATACAAATATACAATAATATTAATCATGAATTGTTTCATGAGTTACAACTAATTGTTTCACCATGGCATTTTTTCTTATGGGGTTTTAACTTGATTGAAAATATAAATCTAGTATATAATGGTGGACACAAGTTCATAATAATAGCTACAAAATATTTTACAAAAAGGGTGGAAGCAATTCAACTTGAGTTTACGATAGGGGATGACATATACAAGTTTTTGATGACTAATATTATTTCCCATTTTGGCATACCTTCAACTATTATTAATGATAATGGATCATCATTTAAAAATAATATGGTAAAATTATTTTTTAGTAAAAATAAAATTAAACATACCTTTTCTACACCTTATTACCCAATCTACACCTTATTATTTGATATATGGTATAGAGGCAGTTTTATCGATTGAGCTTGAGATACCTTCCTTGCATGTTTCTCTCAAAGTCATGGTCAAAGATAATGATACCATGAAAAGAGATTGTATCAATTAGAACAATTGAATTTAAAATGCACACAAGATATTGAACAATTATGATTTTATCAAGATCACATTAAAGAAAAAAAAGGTTTGGCCACATGACTTCATTATGGGTGATCTGGTACTAAAATAAAATCAAAAGAATACCAATACAGAAAAAGATGAGAAAATAAATATCAAACTAAATTGGTTGGGACCATTCATAATTATATAAAAATTAGGAAAAGGTGTATATAATCTTTCTACACTTGAAGGAAAACCTCTAAAAATATCAATGAACATTATGCACTTGTGTAAATATATTATGTGAGACTCTTCCAATATTCCAAAAATACCCAAAAAAATAAAATAAAAATAAAAATAATTTCGGCATCTACATATTCTATTGGCTCATTGGAATCTATGTATTAGTTCCATATTGATGGATAACATATCAATTACTTCTACATACACATGTATTTCACATGTCTATTTGAGTGTGATATATGCATACACATATACATGATATATACACTTGTGTATACTGGGCATTCTCTTTTCTCACATCACCAAGACGTTTGGGGCATCCACCTTCTTTGATCATGATATATCCAAGTTATATCATTTTATGGTCACTTTACATTATCATGTTTGAGTTAATATGTACTTACACATGCCTTTATCCATGCTTATATCTTATATAGTGTACTTGGTATGCTATGTAATCAATGTTTTTTGCTAACACATATGATCCATGCACTAGTATGTTATGTTTATATTAGTTGTTTATGCTTTCATTCATGCACTTCCTTGAGTGTCTTAACTTGTTATTATCTTAATTTTTGAGCATTTGAATATGCTCCATTATTTATATCCCATGTACCTATATTTGAATATTATTGACATTTTAATATGTCATTGCTTATTGTATGGACATTTGAATATGTTATCATTGCTTTTATGGATATTTTACTATGTCATATCCATTTAATTGTGTGACATTTAAACATACCCCTTATTTACAATTTTTTTGGACCTTTTGCCTTTTGATTTGCTTTTGATTGATATTATGTGTGTCTTTGGTTTCTTGTTGATCTTGTAATATTACTATCTATATGTTGCCATGATATTTATCATGCATCTTAGGCCTTGATGTGATCACATTATGGTGTTTTAGTGTTACATTTACCTATACATGTTCCTTATATATGCTACATGGTTCATTAATAGTTATATGGTTATCTTATCCTTTTGAGGTGAGGTAACTAACAATTTATATCTTCCCTAACCTTAAAAATGGGGCATATCAGTGGGAGCATGTCATAGAGGCAAGGATTCCACATTATCACAGTTACAAATTTAGTGGGGGCATGTTTTGGAAACATGTTCTCCACACTTTTTTAGTATGTAGCATACCCAAATTATAGTGGGGGCATGTTTTGGAAACATGACATCCACATTGGAACTTATATCAATTTTTAGAATTATCCATATACATTGAGGTTATATTTTGAAAACATGTTCTCCACATTTATATCAGTTCTCAGTTCTAAATTATAGTGGGGGAAAGTTTTGGAAACATGTTCTCCACACTTACACTAGTTTTAGTTTCACATATACATTAGAGGCATGTTTTGGAAACATATTCTTCACATTTACATAGTTCTTAGATTGGTTAGATTTATAGTTATATGATTTACATACACATTTATTGGAGAATTCTATACATTGGTGCCATTGATATACATATTTTTATCATGAGACATATCTAAGGTGCATATGTAATATAATGTGAACCTAATATTGTAAAATCAAATCAATTTCAAATTCTAACCATTTTTAGGGACTGTCACCACCCATCAGGTTGGACTTTTATGGACTATATTGAGCCAATCTACTATAGTAATTAGTTCACTTTTGGTACGGTTGAGGTGATTAAATCACTCAATATTGTCAAATTTTTAGGTTAGAATTGATTGTATCATCCAACCTCACCAATTTGATAGTCTGAATTGATTTGGTTCACTCACACTCATCAGGTTATAAGTATGATTGGGTTGCATTATTGAGTTAGTCTCAACTGCCATGTGGTAATCCACCTTTTCTCCAAGGTTGGGGGAATGCACCCTCCTCTTTATCTATCTCTATCTCTCTATATATATATTTATATCTATCTCCTTAGACATATGCACTTTCCATAATTATATTTGTCTTAATCTCAATTTTAGTGACTCATAATGATACATCTTTAAATGAAATTGCCAATAAGGTGGTTGCATTGATACATAAGTGTAACCCTAAACCTTGCTCTTTCAATATTAGTTATTTAAAATCCTTTAATTTTATATTATATTCATTTATTATATACTATAACATGCTCTTGGTTGTAGTTCAATCACCATTAAAGCAATCAAGTTGGGATTATGTAAAATCAAGGTGTGTTATACACACCCATTTATGCATTCCTTTTCTTTGAACTATAAATTTCATTATTATATTAAAGGGGAGCAGATGTAGATGATATTTATGCATTATATAGCACCTCAATATTGTACACTTGGCAAACTTATACCTTGTCTACTCCTCTTAGTTATAGACCTTTCTCACTTCTATAAGTCTTGCATTTGCTCTCTCCTGTGACACTTGGCCTATCTCTTAATTCAAATAGTATTATGTTGATGACTCATGCCTTATATCTTTCCCATAATGCTTGAAAACTACTTATCTTATGCCTTTGTAAGTTATAAGCCTATATTATTTTCCTTCTCCCTAAACACTTGCATCTCAAATAGACACATACATCAACTCAGGTATCATGTTTCAATATAAGTGTCTAGTGTTATAAAGTCATATAATTTATAAATGAAATGTATCATAATGGTCAACCTAAGTGTTATTATGTGAGACACTCTCTCGATAGAAGTGGTATATATGCATGATCACTCCTCATTTTAAACTCACCTAGAATTCAATCAAACACTCAAGTGAACAAATATTCCCTATTTTCTCTTATTTCCATATCAGTCATAGGAAAAACACATATATAGGTCTAAATTACTAAAGGAAAACCCACGAGTTATATTTTCCAAATTATAAGATAGTTCATTGTTGTACTTGTTTATCACAGATTGCATAATTCACACATGAGACAAAACATATGGAAGAACTACATAAGTTTTAGGTCTTATTAGTATTGGTTATATAGGAACTAATAAGTGATAGAGGGGTCTTTGGGTTAGCCCAACACTATGATCCCACTAACTCATTTTTACCAAAGTTTCTATGAAGATGAAGAACTAGGGTTTGATCATTTGACAAGGAGAGACATCCCATGGCCCAAATATGAATACACTAGAGTGAAGGTGATGATGAACCTAGAATCATATAGGTGGTTTCATCTAGTTTCAGTAGGTAATCCATATTGGACACTTGTGTCCAATCTAGACACTATCATTAATGCAATCATTCCAAGCTAATGCAAGTGTCCACAATTACAAAGGCACTTAATATAGAATTTGGTGACTCTTCCAGAATATTCTTCCAGTCTATTTTCTATCTATTCTAAATATATATTTATATTAGCATCAAAACCAACTAAGTATCTTATTTATTTTTCATTGTAATATCTATCATAGTTCTACTTTTCATTTTTAGCATATATCAGCATAATAAATTTAGTGTATGTTCTATCTGAGTTTTGTAATTAATTGGCTTGTTATAGATCTATTTAACACCCTTATGACTATTTATTTATATCTTAAATCACATTCTATAAACTTTAATTATATATCTACCAAGACATATTCCCTCTATATGCTACATGATACATTCCCAAGTTTACATGGTTATCTTATCCTTTTGTGGTAAGGTAACTCAGTTTATATCTCACCTCACCTTAAAAGGGGGGAATATCAATGGGGACATGTTATAGAGATATGGCTTCCACATATTCATAATTTTAGATTCAATGGGGGCATGTTTTGTGAATATGTTCTCCACATTTATTTAGTATAAAGCATACCCAGATTACAGTGGAGGAATGTTTTCGAAACATGTCCTCCACATTGTCACTAATATCAATTTTTAGATTTATCCATATATAGTGGGGGCATTTATTGTAGCATGTCACCTACACTTATTTAAATTTTTTAATTGGCCAAATTATATAGTTATATGATTCAGATTCAAATTTATGGTAAAATTATATACATTAGTATCATTGTTATACGTATTTTTAGCATGAGACATATATAAGGTGCATATGCAATGTACTGTGCACCTAATATTGAAAAATACAAATCAGTTTCAAATTCAAAAAACTTATGTAGACTATCATCACCAACCAAGTGAGACTTTTATGAGCTATATTAATCCAGTCTACTACATTAGTTGGTTCACTTTTTACTATGGTTGAGGTGATTAAATCCTTGAATCTTGCCAAGTTTTTAGATTGGAATTTATTATATCATCCAACCTCACTAGTTTTATATTTTTACTTAACTTGGTTCACTCACACACACTAAGTTATAAGTATTATTTGGTTACATGGTTGAGCTCATCTCAACTACTAGGTGGCAATCCACCTTTTTCCAAGGTTGGGCTCTCTCTCTCTCTCTCTCTCTCTCTCTCTCTCTCTCTCTCTCTCTCTCTCTCTCTCTCTCTCTCTCTCTCTCTCTCTCTCTCTCTCTCTCCTTAGATATATTCACTTTATAAATTTATATTTGTCCTAATCTAAATTTCAGTGATTCATAATGATACATCTTTCAAATTAAATTACCAAAAGGAAAGATGGTTGCATCGATACATAGGGGCAATACTAAACCTTGCTCTTTTTCAATTTCAATCATTTCAATGCTTTTAATTTCAAATTATATGCACTAATTATATATTGTAACATGCTCTTGGTTGCAAGTTAGTCACTATCAAAGCACTCAAGTTGGACTTAAGCAAAAACAAGGTGTGTTATACACACCCATGTACGCATTTTTTTTCAATTAAACTAATAATTTCATTACTATATTAACAAGGAATATAGATGATATTTATAAATTATATAGCACCTTGATGTTGTACACTTATAAAACTTAGACCTTGGTTGTTCTTCTTAGTTATAAACCTTTCTCACTTCTATAAGTTTTGCATTTGCTCTTTCTTATGACCCTTGGGCTATCTCTTAGTCTGACCAATCTTATTTTGATGACCCAAGACTTTTATCTTGCCAAGAATGCTTGAAACTTGCTTATATTATGCCTCTACAAATTTTTATCTTGTACTTTTTTCCTACTCCCTAGGCACTTGTGTCCTAGATAGACACCTATGTCAATGTAGGTGTTGTGTTTTGATGTAAGTGTCTAGTGCCATAAAGTCATCTAATTTACAAATGAACCATATCCTAAATTTTGGCCTAAGTGATTTAATGCAAGATATTCTCCAATAATATTTGGTATAAATATAATATTAACCCTCAGTCATTCCTCATTAAGCATTCATACCAAAGAGCATTCAATCAAGCACTCAAGTGATAAAAGCTTCCTTGATTTCTCTTATTTCTATATCAATCATAGGGACATCACATATATAGGTCTGAAGTATTGAAGGAGAAACCCAATAGCTATAGTTTCAAAGTTACAAGCTAAGTTACTATTATACTTACTGATCACACATTGCATGATTCACACATAATCCAACATGTATGGAATAATTACATCAGTATAAGGCCCTATTCAGATTATTATCTATGTAGGTATCACCCACTTATAGATGGGTCTTTGGGGTTAGCTCAAAAATATGATTCCACTAACAAATTTTTACCAAGATCACTATAAATATGAATAACTAGGGTTTGATCATTTAATAAGGAGTGACAATCCATGACCTAGATCTGAATGCACCAAAGCAAAGGTGACAATGAACCCAAAAACATCTAGGTGGTAACATCCAATTTAAAAATGTATTCCATATTAAACACATGCATCTACTATAGACACTAGCATCAACATAACCATCCTAGGTTGATGAAAGTGTCCACAGTTATAGAGGAACTTAATCTAGAATTTGGTAATAGTTCCAAGATATTCTTCTAGTTTGCTTCCTACTTGTTCTAGATCCATATTTGTATTAGCATCAAAACTAGCTAATTATTTTATTTCTTTTTCATTTTAATATATATCATAGATGTACTTTCCATTTTTATTATATCTCAGCATAATAAATTCAATATATATTTTATTTGAGTTTTGTAATTAATTGGCTTGTTATAAATTTGTTTATCACCCTTGTGCTTAATCATGTCTTAAATATTAACCATATTTATCTATATATTATGAACACGTGTAAGCCATACCTATATGACATGCCCCCTCTAAATTTAAAACTATGAATGTGTTAAATGCATGCCTCTATTTCCCCCACTGATATGCCTCCCTTTGAGGTGAGGGAAGAATAGAAATTGGTAGTTACCTCACCTGAAAAGGATAAGATAGTCATATAACTATGAATTAACCATGTAGCATATAGGAGAATGTGTCTATGTAAATGTATCATTGAAGCACATATTATTTAATCAAATTAAGGCTTAAGATGCATGATAAAGATCATGGCAACATATAGATAGTAAAAGTAAAAGCTCAATAAGCAACCAAGCACACACACAAGAGTAATCAAAAATAAATCAATAATCAATGGTCCAAGAAGATTTTAAACAAGGGACATATTCAAATGTCACACAATCTAAGGGACATGACTTAGTCAAATTCCCATAAATCAAGAAAAGACATATTCAAATGTCAACATACAATAAGCAATGTCAAAGAGGCAAACAAAAGCATGGGGAAAGTAAATAATGAATCAAATTCAAATGTTAAAATAATCAAGACAATAGAAAGGAAAGACACTCAAGAAAGTGCATAAACAAAAATATAAGCAACAAACATAAACATAACATACTAGCTCACAAATCAAATGTGTTAGCAAAAAACATCAAGTACATTGTATATCAAGTACACTGTGAAAGATGTAAGCATGGATAAAGGCATCTATAAGTACATAAATTTAAACATGATAATTTAAAGTGGCCATGGAATGTTATAACTTAGATGTATTATGATCAAATAAGGTGGATGCCCCCAACATCTTGGTGACATGAGGAAAAGGAAGGTCAAACATACACAAGTGCATATTCATGTATTTGTGTATGCTTATATCACAATCAAATAAAAGTGTGAAACACATGTGTAAATATAAATAATTTATATGCTATCCATCAACATGGAACTAAAAACATAGATTTCAAGGAGCCAATAATATAAGTACATACCGAATATATTTTTGGATTTTTTTATTTTTATTTTTTTTGGTATTTTTAGAATATTTGAAAACAAAATTACTAACTTATGATGTCATCAAATGGATTATCATAGGTATCTCCCCTCTCTAAATCTAACATATCACAATCTGAATACTTGTCGATCTCATTCTCATCGTCATGATGTGGTTACTTGGAAAGGTGTACAACCAAAACAAGTTCTTCTTGGATTGGTTTTTTTTAGGATCAATATTACCATCATGTGGTATGTGAATTAACCTTCCTTTATAGTAAAAAGAAATACCTTTTTAAATTGGATCTATTTCAGCTTCTATTTCATATAATCAAAATCTGCCCAATGTAAAGGAGTGTAACAAAGTATGCGATAAGACCCATAATTTTATAAGGATAACATGAGGCCCACAAGAAATAGGAATGAAAAATAAACCCAATGAATCTTTTCATGGCCCCTTATTACATAGATCCTTAGCATGGTACTCAAGTTATTAAAAATGTCTTTCATTAAAATAGTTTTACGATTCCATAGTATAAATGTGGTTATGCCAAAAGTAATCACTACCCATGAATAAAGTAATTGTTAAATCTTGGTGACATGGAAAATTTTTGGTTTATTTAAATTGAGTATTTTGCATACGATGTGGGCCTTGAATTGGCCCCATATTAAGTAACTTTTGAAAACCATTCATATAAATATTAAGAACACCATATTTTTGTTATAATGTTCCTTAGGTAATTTATCTCCCTCCTTTGTGTGAGGGATAAAACTTTGGTATTTTGAGGGAGATTTGTTAAGCTCCTTTGGATGAGTAAGTATGAATGAAATATATATATGCACATCGATATATAAATGGGTAAATGACTAATATTTTTTTTTAAATGCTCTTTCCTTTAATGTGGAAATAAGCCCTCTATTAAAAATGAATTGCAATTCCAAATTCGAAGGTCTAAAGGCTATCTCATATGATGTACCTTTGAATCAAATAGTAAAATATTGAAGGAATTCATCATCATGTTACTTGAAATTGTGAAAATGTTCTAATGTAGGTTTTTTCACCTTATGGATATTGAAATACATGAAGAATACATCTTATAGTTGTGAAAAAGTGGTTAAGGAACCTATTGGGTCCAACACACCCCATTACTCAAGATCTCACATGGGGACGCTCTTACTTTAGCATAGTTATTTATTTTCTATTATTGCATATTGATATGACTTCATTTATGAATATCACTTAAATTTTAGAGATTTAGTTCATTTATAGTATCTAACTCATGAGCCAGACTTGTTTATAACTTTGGCATAGCTTCACTTGATCATTTGTTCATAATGAGTAGTCAATCCTTGTAAAGAATTCAAATAATAGAATTGACCTTTTGAATGTTTCTTAAGTGATTCTAGTTTATTTGTGCATCATCAAGATATATTATTCATGTAATTTCAAATGTTAATTGAAACATGGAATCTTACATGATTGTGTTATTATTTATTGACCAAGTATGGAAACATTGGTCTTGAGCTTCATAGTTGAGCTTTTCAACTATATTATGATCTTTATTCACCCATATTCAGGTCAAATTTTCATTTAAAGGATTGTGTTATCAATTTAAAATGTTTATTCATCTTTGAAAATGATTTATTTCAATCAAAATAGTGCTAATTTAGTCAAATTTACATTAAATTTTGGCTTTATTTGCATTTGTGGACTTTTTGAAATTTTCATGTTTGATAGAGTTTGTTCTACATTTTCACCTAGTTTAGACTGAGTCATTACATGATTTATTTTCATTTATTTATTTATGCTTAAATGGATTTCATCAACTGACCTATTAATTATTTTCCAAAGTTATCTTTGCCTTATTTTATTCATAGAGATCTTATGAAGTTTTTAGAATTGTGTACATGTTGCAATCCCATTAACTCAGAGAGCTTTATGGGCAAATATTTCAAAAAATGATTATCATTTAAATCCCTCAAGTACTGAGATCATGCCATGTGGCATGATCTTGATGACCCAGTCTAGAAAAAAATTAATAGGAAGTGTAAAGTTTCATGCTCTTAAGAGCTTGGGATTGCACCACTTGGTATCATCTTGATAGCTTGGGGATATACTAACTATGTTAAATATACATGCCTTTGAGAGCCTAATACTGCACCACTTATCACCATCTTGAAATCTTAGGAGCCTAGAACGATGAGAATATTAACTCAAAGATGATGTCAACAAAGTTATTTGTATGGTCATTTATAGGCAAGTAGAGCATTGAGAGTCATCTAGATGTGAAAATATCATTAACTCAGATATGATGTCAATAAAATTCTTTTTATCCTCATTTATGGGTGAGTGGAGTAGTGAGATCCATCTATGGTCATAATTTTGCTAACCCAAAGATGATGTTAATAGAATTCATTACATAGTCATGAAGTATATGGAAGACTTTGAGATACTAGAATCATGACAAGTAGTAACAAAGCAAACACAAGCATCCCCCTCTACATATAGTGATCCCAAATTTGATGGTCAAAGCAAAGACCAAGTGATGTTCAAGTGATGACTTGCATCCAATTGAAAGCAAAGACTATAGGTAGAGGAGATTTGAAGACTTAAAGACACAAACCTGAGCATTTTGGAGCATCTGAAACATAAAATTAGTTGAAATTGAGCATGGATATGGAAATGGATAGAGTATTTTCAAAGATCTAGGTAAAGGGGGAGGCCTAAATTGAGAATATTATCTACAACTCTAACGTAGATTCAACCCAAAGGATAGGGATATCAATAGGTTCATTAAGAGGACTAAATGTGTCTATTTATATATTAGAACAATCCATTGTTCCAATATTGCCTGGCCATCATCGTTTAATAGGATATGGGAAATATGGAAGGTGCTTTGTTGTCCTGGGATAAGCATGAACATGGGGAATGTACAAAGCTATAACAGAAATTGAGTGTTCCATCCTTGGGATTAATCAGGATGATATGGTTACTCATTAATAGGTTACTAATTAGTTAGTGGAAGAAATTGAATACTAGATAGTCCCTATTGATCATTGGAGCTTGGAGTACATTGGAGATTGAATCCATTTTCACCCTAAAATTTGTATCTAAAATTGTGACATGACTATATTGGTTTTATCTTCTTGCTTCTTGATGTGTTATCATAAAATACTAAGCTCTAATAAGTTATTTCATTTAGTTTTTGTATCAAGGGCATTTAATTTATGGTTGTGTATCATATCCATGATGGATTAGCCATGTCTATAAGAGTAGTATTTCTTTCCATTGTAAGGGTTCAAAATCTATTGAGATTGAACTAGGATTCCACCTGCCCTTCGTCTTTGTTTTATCTTGATGGTTTACCAAATATCTTGATTTGATGAGTAATATATGCAAATAAATTTTTGATGTTGTTGGTTTACAAGTGGATATACAATTAGATTATGCAACAGTTAGTTTGATGGGATTTGAGAGCTTGTTATATTTATCTTGAGTCTATTCATAATCTATAATAGTTACATGCTTATGTATTAGTTTTGTTTTTAATAAAGTTATAAATTTCATGTTCACATTTTTCCTTTAAGTTTTGCTCATTATGGTGTTCTAGTTTGTGCAGAGTTTATACTTAATTCCCAATAATTTTAATTATAATCCACACTACTATAATTTTTTAGTATTAGAAGACCTGTATCAATCAAGAGATTCAACTCTTCTCTATCCTAATATTTCCCTCTATTTTATATTTTTTAATGAGAAATAATTTACTTATTACATTTTAAATAACCCATTTGTAGATGAGACCAACCATGAAACCTTGAATATCGTGAGGAAATCAATTAAACTTTTAGTGGAAACAATCACAACCTACCCATGATATATCATTTATATTTTTTTGGCCCTTAGATCACTAGCAAATCCTAAAAACTAGAGGACTCTATGTCCAATGATTTTTTGATTTATTTCATTCACTTAGATCAATTATTTCCTAAATGTGTTTGAGTGAGTCACAATTTTAGCCTAACATAAATTGGCACTAGGAGGAAGGCCCAAGCATCTGAATATTAGAATTTATTTGAGAGTGCTTGGTTAATAAGGCATTATTAGAAGGGTGTTATAATTTTGAATTCATTGAGTCTTGTAGCCATAACCTTCAATTTTTTTATTGTACTTTAACTTTATTCCTTCTCCTTATACTTCTCCCAATTTCTATTATTTACTTAACATAACTAACATAAATTAACACTAGAAGGAGGGCCTCAGTTCCATATTTCCTATATTGTAATACTTTATGATATTGAACCTTTGGATTGCTTGTTGGATTTTAACTTGATGCCCCTCCTCCTACTTATCCCAATTTATATTATTTACTTAACACAACTAACATAAATTGGTGTTAGAAGTAGGGCTTGAAACATTTCAGGGTTTAAACCTTTGAAAGCTTACCATTAGTTTTAAAATTCATAAGGTTATCCATTTGAATCATCTAATTGTGTACTTAAATTCACACTAACATTTTTAGGAAAATAAGGAAGACCATGAACCAACATTGTTTGAGATTCTATGGTTTGTTATTTGTATGTTGATTATCTAATCTTGACCAAATCACAAGGATAACTAAGTCCAAATCTATACTAGGATGGATTGTCTTGTCAAGTCAACCCAAAACAATTAGGAACTCAACATGATTTACCTTAGAATCCCTTTGATCTCTTCCTGATGTTTTAAAATGATCATACAAAAATAACTTAGCACATTGTCACCTACAAATTGGCTATGCATGTGTTAAATGTGTAATTTAAAGACATGGCCTGTAGATTGTTTCCTTTTACTTTGAAATGAGAAACATATGATTGGTATTTAGGCTTATACAAGTTGTAGGAGTCTTGAAAACTAGTTATTGGTTCAATTTGGAAGCCCAGTAGAATATTCTCCCCCTTTCTCGAATATCTTACCTGATAATCACAAGAACCGAGATCCCATCACCATCACTAGAGTAGAGACTATTTCATATGAGCCACTTAATCATGATTTTAATGATATGATTTAAGAGAATGAATTCATTATAGACATTAAAGAATAAACTTTAAAGTTACAAGAGCAACTAGAATACCAACAACAACAAAAGGATGAAATTATTAGTTGGAATGATGTCGTTGTTCCAATAGAACTTCCCCAATCTTAGTCTATTGGCCATCATTCTTCCTTGATCAATCACGAGTTATTTACTGAAGAATCTAAATCTTCTAATAGTTATCTAGAAGAAGAATTCAATGGGCTGGAGGAGTTAGGTGAGGAAGAGTTATGTTGTCCATCATAAGTATCCTTTTCTTATGTATCCTTCATCTCAACATTCAACGAGCTAATTCAAGAAGGTCAACAGCTCAATGGTATCAGTGTGTCCACCACCCCATATTTGGATATATACGGGCCATGAGTAGATGTAAAAGACAAAATAGAAAATCAACTTATCTCTAATGATCCAACTCTTCAAGAATTGGTAGTTATAGAATATCTTACTCTAAAAATCATAGACATTAAACTTCAAGTAAATGAGTCTCTTGTCTATGATTGGTAGGATCATGAGGTAAGTCCTTCTAATTCTAATGGTTATTTTAAAAACCATGAATTATTTAAATATTTAGTTTATGATTTTATAGATTTTGATTCTTTAATTGAGGATGGTGATCATTCTGAATACATGTATATATATCTTTTTGAGATTGGAAGAAAAGAAAATATATAAGGACACGGATGGTTTTTTTAGTTGGTTAGATTTAACCTCTCTAGTTGGGGACATTTTTGTTGATTCTAAATCTGAATTAGTTTCCCTATTTACATGAGTGTTAATGATAAGTGTTTGGACTTTAGTATTCCCCAAGAAAGCTTATATCATGAGTATGGGGTATTAAAAAGGATTGATATGGAAGCTTATAATCATCTAGATTAAGATATGATTGAAGAGGAGAAGTAAATTTTAGATGAGGAGACAATTTTAAATCTAGAAGAGTTTTTTACTTACCAAAACAATACAATAACATTTTAGGAAGTTGCTCATATCATCATTCCAATAGGGTTTTTACAGTTTGAGCTTGTGGGTTACCAAGCTTCTTTCATGAATCATGATTTGGTTTCAAAGAGAGATTACAATGCTAATGAGGATGATGATTTCATTCAATATTCAAATTTAAAACAACATAAACAACCCATATAATAATAAATAAAGGAGGATGATGATCTCATTTAAGTTTGAGATTACCTAGAGCAAAGCATACAACATCTGATCACTAAGTACACTAGCTGTGAAGTGATCAAGACCCCTAAAATAGATATGGGAATATCAAGTCTAAATATTGAATGCATAGATAAATATGATGGTGATTCTCAGGTGACCTATTTTGAAGAAGACATTAAGGAATTCTTTGAATGTAGATATAATTCCACCTCCATGTTAGGTGATGTTTTCTATGATTATTATTTGATGCATTTTCTCATATAGATGTGAGTATAAATGATGAATTTATATACCTTAGCAATCCCCAGGGAAGTATATATCTTGATGTTGTAATATTTGCAATAGGAGTGCTAGTTCCCCTATGAATGTTAATTTAACTAGTGGCTTTATTTTTCACAAAAATGATTCATATATTTATCCAGTCATGGGTTTATTTGATTTTGAAGTTGATGTGGTATGCCATGGATATCTTGATTTTATCTAGAAAGAATTTGAGGGGATTTTTTTCCAAGCATATGTTGATTCTAATTTTGGGATTGAAACACCAATTTTTTGAATGCACGCTTGTTAATGGCCTTGGTTTTAGTAGGAAGGAAGGTCAAAGAGATTTTAAACAAATTCAAATATGTCCTTACTTTTTTAAGGACCTTTCTATTATCGGTAAATTTAAATCATGTTATGCTAGGTTTTCAAACCCACCCTCCCAACTAGTTTTGTTTTGTTATTTTAGATTAGTGTACTTAAGTTGTTTGTTTTCATTGCTAGTGTTTCCTATTTTTTTGTTTGCTTTAGTGTATTTTGATTTTATTTATTTTTTCTATTTTTTTTTTCATTTTTTCCATCCCCATCTTATTTAAATTTGTTTTTATGTTTTGACCCTTTGGTGGTTTGTAGTGTGCCTTTCAAAAGTTGATTAACATTGTTCACATGTTTATTATGAGAAATCAAGTCATGAAAGGGTAGTCTTTGGCATTATTGAATATATACTATCAACATTGTAAGATAATTAGACATAAAATAATAAACAACTAGCTTCTAGGTAGAACTATGTCAAATCAATGTTGTGTCCTTATGCTCTCATAAGCTAAGAACTTCAAATGGTTGACAACAATAAAGTATGAGATTTTTTAGTTTTAGAAATTAGAATGTGAATCATCCTTGAATAGTCACATAGGATACTATAATTTTCCTCAATAATTTCTATAATTTTAAGGCCTGTGATTGAAAATAAAATGTGTTAATTTTATAAACATTACATTTTCTTGTTGAATCCATCAAACTGCACTTAATTTTACATTTGAAGCAAAATGCAGACACTAAATTGATTTGATTGTTGACCAATTTAAGTCAAAATAGGGCACCCATAGTAAAAAAATTAATTTTTATGCATATATAGGATTATAATTTCTTGTTATTATATGTTTCATAGTTCAATTTAATTTATATTAGCTTTGGTCAAGTAGTTTCTAGGTTCATTTATCATTTTGAGTCATTTTAAGGGGTCAAATAGGTGAATTTAATGCTTTGTATACATTTATTGGGAAATTTTTAAGTTAAAAAATCTTATGTCACATTACATGTGTCCTAAGAGGTCTATATTAACTATTACTAACTAAATATTACAGGTTGTGTAGAAGAAAGGATAGTTTTATAGTGAAAAAGGGAGATCTAGACACTTGTATGACTTCCTTAGGAAGTGTGCCACATGGGATGGGATTAGGTAATTTAATTTCATCTTCCTTAACTCAAATAAATTATTGGAATGACTTTAAAGTTCCATTTATATCTCAAAACTATTTTATCTCTCTTTCATCCCTCTTGGCATAAGTGACCTGTAGGTTTCCACTTGGTATGATCAATAAAAATGTTTTCAATTAGAATGATATTTAGGAGGTTATTTTACACTATAAAACCTTAACTTTAATATATGAATTTTTCATATTTGTCAAGTGTGCTTTATGAACCATCCTTAACAAGTTGAGCATCCAAATCTGCTTGCAAATCTATGAACCCTGTCAGATTTGCTTCATTCTGAATAAATTCATACAATCCAATTTCTAAGTTTGATGCAAAAGAATTTTTAATTCATAAAATAATGTTTCCCAAGTTTATTTTCAATTTTTAATTCCATTTGATGAGCATTTTAACTCAAATTAGTATACTAGTCATTTGGGTGCAATAGGTAATTTTCTTCATTTGCAAAGTTTTTGTGCTTGATCATGGTTTTGAAAGTTATGATAAGTCCTTTTTTATGTTATAAATTTAATCTTAGTCCTTTTAATCTCTCAATATCCTTTCACAAGGAAACTCTTCATGGAACCATAGTCATGTCAACATCCCTCACAATTCTGCCATTAAACACAAATTATAGGTGTTTGAAAGTGTATAGACCTTTGAAATGGATCTATCTTGACCTTATATAATTTCTCACAAGTTTTAATTAATTCATATTAGTATTTTAAAATGGATACAATGGTGGTTAGAGGCTCACACACCATGAGTATGGTTCATAATCTTGCTCACTATCTATATACTAGTTAGGATGCCCATCTACAAGTATCACTAATGAGTACATACACATGGGAAATGGATTAGGACTAGTTTTAAATCCTTTTAAGTTTAAATATCCCCTTATGAGATCTTGGTAAAGGTCTATAATTAAACACAAGCATGTAAATCTTGCATACTACCAATATTTCTCATCTACTCCCTATGTATGATAGTTTCTACCTATAGGTGATAATGGTAGTGAGATGAAAATAGCATGTTGAAGAATTGAAGCATGATTGGAAAGCCTATTTGAATTCATAGAATGTGAATTCACCATGGTAGACTTGTTTAAAGGAAAAAGTTGGAAAAATCAAGTTGAAAACCACATCCATGTGACAACTGAGATCTCAGGCCCATAATCCCTATTTTGAACAAATAGGGGGCCTAAGATATTTTTGAATACCTCATAAAATGTGCTTTCAAGATCATCCAAACATATAACTTGGCCAACTTTATATCCCTTAGGATAGAGAAATACTATGGCAAGAATGAGGGCAAGTGGATTGGGGGAGCTTGATGTTTAGAGGGCACAAAATTGCTTGGAAACATACTAAGATACCACAGTAGCATCTACATGTTTTGTCTTTTAGATGGTTTTGGTATCCTGGAGGAATAAAAAAGATACACTCTCATTTATATTGTTACCATTGACTAAATAATGTATGAACATCATAAAGAATCACTTCAAAATGGTGAGACTAAACTTCAACTTTATTAACACTTGAAATCTGTACATAGGCTTAGAAAGGTGTACCTACAGCTAAGAGCATATAGTGAGCTAGTTTGATGCTTGGTGGAACAAAGAAGTCATCCAAGTAAGTGAAAACATAAGCATGCTCTTGTGGCCTCAAATAGGTTCAAGAGAGGATCTCTCCAATACCATTACCAAATGGATAAGGTTAATATAACCTACAGTCAACACAGTCAAGGTTTGTCTCAGTCAACAGTGAGTAGAATGGTATTGTTTTGGGAGTGTAAATGGCCCAAAAAAGAGTCATATATACCTAAAACAATACAAATTTAATATAAGGTAGATAGAGGAGATTATGAAAATTATTTTTAATGACCTTTTCATGCAAATACCCCACATGCAAGAACCTATTCCACAGTCAATGGTGACTAAATGTGATTAGGTAGATAGTGAGCTATTTTAGCAATTTGATGGTGCTTAAGGGCACATAAGGTGAGTAAAGGAATAAAGAATACTTTTAATGACCTAAGGGGATTTAAAAGGAACCCTTAGTTTCCATGATAAGGTTTATAGGGGCTAGCACATACATCTATAGGCATTTCCTAACCCTTAACTAGATCCTATAGGTAGGCTTCTAAAGGGCAGGTTTTGTCTCAATCATAACAAGGAGACTTAGTTTGCGTCCAAGGAGTAGACAAGGTTTTAAGGTGTATGGAGATATCAAATTATTCTCATTATTATGCCTCAGTGGGAATATTTTTATCACATATCAACTCAAAACCTAAGAAATAAAATATGATTTACAAGCTTTTCTTTAAAGGCATGTTTCCCAATTTGCAGCTTCCTAGTCTAAGCATGTGTCTTGATGGTGTTAATCATGTAAAATGGATCTAAAGTGAATGAAACTATAGACATTTTATATGAGACATAAAGGGGATTTAATCCAAGGTATTTAAATTCCCAATAAGCTAAAGTAACCTATAGCATGGTCTCAAAGAGAAAAGTGTCTCAGTCAGGAGAGAAAGGCAATGTTTGAATCCTAAGGAGGCATATATGTGAGTATGAAGGTATATGTTGCATGACTCCAGAGAGTGTTTCAAGGAGTTAATAGCAACTATGACCAAGTAGATAAAGCCAAAAAATACCTACATGTAAAGTCCCTAAAGAAAAAAGTGCCTCAGTCTCTATAGTGAACTGAGAAAAATCCTTGGTTGACTAGTAGCTCCAAGTATGAATGCAATCCAAACACTTTCCCCTTGCACAAACCTACATATATTGGAAGGTAATAAGGATATATGAGGTTAGAAGTTGTGGAATATTTTTAAATGGGTTTGGAAAGTTCTAAATTACTTAGACAAGCATGGAATATATATTAGGAAGTGATGGAACTCAACAAAGCACCCTACAGTAAAAATGTTGCAGACAGACTTGTGAAAGCATGGTGATGCCTATGGCCCAAATGAGGAGTATTTTTCACTTCCAACATGAAACATGATTTCTATCCTTTGGATAATATTTATGGTATAATATTTGATATGTTTGAAATTTTTTTAACTCAAAGAAATTTAGGAAAATTCTCATAATACCAGATGTTGTAGTTAAACCTAGTAGACAAGTTCTAGGCCTAGTGGCCAAATGAGAAGTCAATCACATGTATTACATGAGGTGAGAATTATAAATTGTTGTAAAATATGTTTTAGATGGATATAGATGTGTTTAATTTCTAAAATTTCAAATAAAACCAAAGGAGTTATTTTAATGTAAGAACTAACTCGGACATGCAAGGAATAAAGTAAAACAAGCATGGTAGACCAATTTCAAGTGTTCACACCTTTCATGAGAAATTGCATGGATTCAAAATAATTTTATGGATGTTATAAGGGTCTCATAAGACCACATTTATGGAATTATTTGGCAACTTGGATGTCAATATTTTATGAATCATCTTTAAGACCCAAAACTACTCGAAAACCCTTGCAAACCCTCAGCTAGGACCAATCTTGAGAAATAAAGTTGTATATCTGATCAAATGGAATATTTTTCTCATGGAACCTATTTTAAATTTGAATATGAAGCACCTAATATCCTTCCCATGCTAGCTATCTATACATAATTATATGGACAAGGGTAGAAACAAGCTTTTTCTCACTATTTTGTGTGTTATGTAGGCTACAAGCAGAGTTAGGAAATGAAATAAGGTTTTGGAGTAAGTTTTAAACTTTTTATAACTACATATGGTCACTATATTTCCTAAAAAAAATCTTAAGGGTTTGAATAATAGCCTTCAACTCAACCAATCAAATCTGGCATATTAGGCAAGCTAGAAAGAAGGGAGAAAATCTTCAAGTGAAGTGATTTTAAGGTGCCCCTGATGCTTCCAAGGCCATGGAGGGTGTTTAAAAGTGTCATACACTTATTCCCATGGATTTTCATGGATAAATAATTTAAATTTTGAGGCCAAGTGTGCAGAGTTCATGGAAGGGTAGTTTTCATGATAGCAGATGATGATGGCTCCTTTTCAAGTGATTCCAAAAGACCAAGAATGAAACCAATGCATAGATAAGCATACCTAATATACTACCCTTCCATTCCAATAATATATACTACTCCTCATTAGTTAAAATTCATTCAAATAGGCCTAATCATGAAAGCAGTTTTGTGTGCACAAGGAGGAGTTTTGTGCCATTTTGCATAACTTTGGTGACTTGTATGGACACTTGGGCTTCCGAAACTTTCATGGTTCATCCCATTTCCTATTAATATGCACAATTAACTCCTTTTATCATCTTTAAAATTTTCCTTATGACCCTTTAACTTCTCTTTCTCTCTCTCTCTCTCAAACTCTATAAAAGTTGGCCATTTTAGCATTGTATTCTATGTTCTACCTGAGTATGGTGAAGCCCTACTCAATCATATGCCTTTTGATCAATAAAATGACTAAGTTTTACCTGTTACATGATTTTAATTAGTGTGTTTACTTGAATGTGTTATCTTGAATAAGTGAAGACAAAGGATTCCTTAGCATGTTGCTCATTTGTTTCACCTATTTACATCTTCTTCTTGTAGGGCATGTGGTGTGTTCCAGGAGATGTCAAGGTTTAAGTGATAGTTTTTTCATTATTGGAATCATATTCCTATTTTATATTCTTCTTAGATTTATACATTCATCTATAATCCCATAATGTAACATTGATACAAGGAGTCATTGATGGGAGAGTGTATATTCTAGTTGTCTTTTGATTTCAAGTGTGAGATACTTATGGTTGGATGCCATCAACATATATAGTGGATCACCTCCATTATAGTATATTTATTTCATTTATCCTTCTCTCTTTTCACCCCCCAAAAATATAGCAATAAGTTTGAGCTGCAGTGATACATCAAGGGGAACTAGCCCCTAATCTAGAGATCCACCTCCAATTTGGAACACCCACAGCCCTGAGGTGGTTCCATTGTGCCACTTGAATGAGTAGTGACTTGTATTCTCCTCAATGGGTGAAATTTAAATTGAAAATAGTTTTTGGCATGCCTAGTGGGATAAAAGGTCCTTTCCTTGAGGAGTTTTGGTGTTCTCCTCAAGATACTAGCTTTTAGAAGCAATTTCACTAAGCACCAATGGTAACTCCAAGCATAAATCTACTAGGTAAGCAGTCTAGGTATCCTATTAGAAATTTTTTCCTTGTTATTTTCTCTTATAATGAAGGTTTCATGGATTACTTTGATGTTTAGTTTGTCCTAACACAAGTTGGGGAGATATATCCTTCTTTGCATATCCCTCCTCAATATGAACAAGTATTTAGCCAACCTTGTCATGATCTCTATCAACCTCCATATGACCTTCATCAACTTCAATATAGTACTTGTCAGCACTATTAAAATATCCATCAGCCCCATGAGTCATGACAACCATATAGTTTTTCATTCCCCTCTTCATATGGGTAATATGTTGATGGACAACCCTATGAAAATGGCTATCAAGAAACACATTCCTACCAGCCTCAATATGAGTCTTACCCTTTATGCTTTGATGCCTATCATACTCAATAATATTCTTATGATCCTTTCCATATGAGATCAGATGTTCCCATGGATTTTACACCAAGATATTATGAACAAAGTGTAGCTCCTACTCATGCTAATGTTTCCCTTCCTAACCAACCTAATGTTTCACTTCCATATGAGCTCAATAGTGCTTTCCTCTTCTCCAAATCTACTCATAATCCTTCTCCTTCATTCCACACTCCATATCTAGTCCTTTTTCATTCCACTACATCTCATAATCCATCTCTTCCACCTCAAATCCATGAGCCTATCCATAAATTTTTCAATTCACCCCTTCTCAAGGAGGAACCTATTTTGAGAGAGGCAAATAAAGAAGAGCAAATCCAATTCATGGCTGACCAAGAGACTCTCTTGAGTGATTATGAGGATTAAATAACCATAGGAACTCCCCTTGGTGAGTATAAGGATATTCCAATAGCTAACCTTTCTATGCCTTAAGGGATGTGTATCCATGACTAATCTCTTACACTCCACCCTCAATCTAATTTTGAACTCGATGTGCTACCCCCACCAACTAGTTCATATTGCCCACACTCCATAACACTTTGGCCTCATGGACCTATGCTATGGGATCATAAGGAGGACTAGTTGAATGATAAATAAAATGAGCTCTTGCTTGAAGAAAACCTACCACCTTGGTAGCTTAGTTGGGCTAGAAGACATGATTTCAACATGCCTAGTATTTGTGTTACCATGAGAGAGAAGGAGGTGGAGGATCTTTAAGATAACTCTATATCTAATCCAAAGGTTGAATATGATCATAATGAGCATGAATTAAAATTTAATTTCAAGAATGAAGAACATATTCAAGATCCCTCTTAAGAAATGGCAGTCTTAGGAGAGTTTCATGAAACCAAGGTAGAAGAGTCAACTCTTGAAAATGAGAATGAGGAATAAAACTTGTGGTAGATATTTGAAGACATATGCAATGAATTTTAAAGCCTCAAGAGGTCTAAAAATCCTTTGGAGCTAACTACAAATAATGACATGGTTTAAGACAAAGACATGGGGCACACTTATATGCAAATGTTCCAAGAATATGAGGATGAAGGGAAAGCAACTCTTAAGGACACTACAGATGAAGAGGAGACTTTTCCAAATGTGCCTAATGAGAGATTGAGATTTCCAACACTCTTAAAATCTAAGTAGGAGAGGTAGCAGGTATGGAAACATGTAAGTATGATGAGCTATCATTATCTCTACTTGATGGATTCCCATTTTGTTTTGATGAAGATGGTGAAAAAATTAAGGGATGTGATGATGAAGAGATCCAAGAAGGTTGTCATGGGAAAGATGATCGAGAATAAAAAAAATCAGAATGATATGTTTTTGACATTGAAGAAGGAGAAGACCTTGAGTAGATTGAATAAGCAAGTGATTCCTTTTGGGATGAGCTTGAGGACTATTATGTTAGTTGCAACATTAAGTTAGCTTCCCTTCCTTAAGAGATAAATGAAGAAGCTAGATATTAGTTTTTCAAGATTATTGAACAAATAGATAATGATGAGTTATTCCAAGACACATACCAAGAAGGACATGATCCAAATGAGCCTTACAATGATGAAATTATAGTCATTGATGCATTGATGGACAGTACTAGCATGAAGGACTAACATGAGACATGCTTCAAAGATAAAGAGGAATACATATATGTTGGATATATTTTTGAATATGATTCAATTTGATACCTATCAACCAAAGTGACAAGCAAGAAGTATGAGTCACCAAGCTTCTACTTTAAAAAACCACTTGTTTGGCACCATGAGGTTTCTCATCATGAAAGGGACCTAAGGAAATTTCCCTTTGATCCAGGAGGGATAATAACACATCGGGATAGATGTACATAAGTATTTTTCTCCCTATTTTATTGTATTCCCCTAATTATTTATGCACATATGTGTGTCTTGTGTGTTTGCTTTATTGGTTGTGTGTGTCCTTTTCCTTTGTGTGGTGAAGGTAGCCACTAGTTATCTTGTCTTGATCAATTTTGAGTCATTGTTTAAAGTCTCTTGTTTGTCTCAGTCTTTAGATGACTCCATAATCCTAATAGACCTATAGGTCCAGTTAGTATAGCAGATATACTACCCCTATGAGTCACCAATTTGTTGACCAATTTTGACTTTTAAGTCAAATAGGGCACCCCTAGTAAAAAAACATTTTTAGGCATATATAGGGGTATAATTTATTTTTATAAGGTGTTTCATAGGTGAATTCATGTCAATTTATGTTATAATAGCTTTGGTTAAGTAGTTTCTAGGTTCATTTATCATTTTGAGTCATATTAAGAGGTTAAATATGTGAATTTAATGCTTTGTATAGGTTTCTTGGGAAATGTGTAAGTTAAAAATTATAATTTCACATTACTTGTGTCCTGATAGGTCTGTATTTATTATTACTAACTGAATATTATAGGTTGTGTAGAAGAAAGGATAGTTTTATAGTGAAAAAGGAAGATTTGTGCACTTGTATAGCTTTCATGGAAAGTGTGCCACGTGGGAGGGGATTAGGGAATGTCCTTTTAGATACCTTAAATAAAATAAATTCTTATAATTACTTTAAGGTTCCATTTATATCTCAAAACTGTTCTATCTCTCTTTCATCCTTCTTGGCATAAATAAGTGACCTGAAGGTTTCTACTTGGTACGGTCAGCAGAAAAAAATTTAGGTAAAATGATATTGAGAGATTTTTTGAAACTATGAGACCTTAATTTTAATATATTAATTTTTCATATTGTTCAAGTGTGGTTTATGAACCATCATTAACAATTTGAGCCTCCAAATCTGCTTGTAAATCTATAAACCCTATCAGTTTTGCTTCATTCTGAGCAAATCCATACGAACCACTTTCTAATTTTGATTATAAATAATTTATAATTCCTATTATAATTTTACCCATGTTTATTTTCAATTTTAAAGTCCATTTTATGATCATTTCAACTCAAATTTGTAGACTGGTCATTTCTGGGTACAACAGGTAGTTTTCTTCATTTATAGCATTTTTGTGTTTGATCATGGTTTCTAAAAGTTATGATAAGTCCTTTTTTATGTTATAAATGTCATATTGGTATTTTTCATCTCTCAATATCCTTTCCAAAGGCAAATCTTCATGGAACCACAGTCATATGCAACATCCTTCACAATTTTACCATTAAACATAAATTATAGGTATTTGAAAGGGTCTAGACCTTTGAAATGGATCTGTCCTGACTTGATATAAATATTCACAAGTTGGAATGAATTCATATTAGTATTTTAAAATGGATACAATTTTGTTTATAGTCTCACACACCATGAGTATGTTTCATAATCTTACTCACTGTCTATATACCAGTCAGGATGCCCATCTACAAGTATCACTAATAAGTATATACACATGGAATAGGGGTTTAGGACTATTTTAAAGACTTTGAAGTTGAAATATCCAATTTTGAGAGCTTGGAAAATGTATATAATTAAACATAAGCATGTACATCCTGCATACTACCAATATTTCTCATCTACTCCCCGTGTATAATAGTTTCCACCTATAAGTGGTAATGGCAGAGAGATGAAGACAGCATGTTGAAGTATTGAAGCGTGATTGGAAAGCCTATTTGAAGTCATATCATGTGAATTAACCATGGTAGAATTTTTTAAGGGAAAAAGTTTGAAAAATCAAGTTGAAAACCACATCCATGTGACAACTGAGATCTCAGGCCCATAATCCCTATTTTGAGCAAACAGGGGCCTAAGAGATTTTTGAGGACCTCATACAATGTGCTTTTAAGATGATCCAAACATATAAGTTGGCCAACTTTGTATCCCTTAACATAGATAATGATTATGGCTAGAATTAGGGCAAGTTTATTGGGTGAGGTTGATGTTTAGAGGGCACAAAATTGTTTGGAAACATATTCAGATACCATAGTAGCATCTACAAGTTTTGTCTTTCAGATGGTTTTGGTATCATAGAGGAATGAAAAAGATACGCTCTCATCTTAGAATATTACCATTGAATAAATAATGTATGAATTTCATAAATAATCACTTCAAAATAGTGAGACTAAACTTCAAATTTATTAGCACTTGTAATCCATACATAGGCTTAGAAAGGTGTACCTACAACTAAGAGCATATAGTGAGCTAGTTTGATGCTTGGTGGAAAAAAGAAGGCATCCAAGTAAGAGAAAACATAATCATGATATTATGGCCTCAAATGGGTTCAATAGAGGATATCTCCAACACCATGACCAAATTTATAAGGTTAATATAACCTATAGTTAACATAGTCAAGGTTTGTCTTAGTCAATAGTGAGAAGAATGGTATTGTTTTGGCAGTGTAAATGGCCCAAACATGAGGCATACAGACCTAAAAGAATACAAATGAAATCAAGGGAAGACAAAGGAGATTGAGAGAATTATTTTTATGGACATTTTCATGTAAATACCCCATATTCAAGACCCTGTTCCATAGTCAATACAGTCGATTGTGATTGAATGTGACTAGGCAAATAGTGAGTTATTTTAGCAATTTGATCGTGCTTAAGGGCACATAAGGTGAGTAAAGTAACAAAAAATACTTGCAATGACCTAAGGGGATTCAAAATTAACCCTAATTTTCCATGATAAATTCTATAGGGGATATCACATACATCTACAAGCATCTCCTAACCCTCAACTAACATCCTATAAGAAAGCTTCTAAAGGGTAGGTTTTGTCTCAGTCATGGCAAGGAGACTCAATTTGAGTCTAAGGAGTAGACAAGGTTTCAAGGTATATGGAGATATCAAATTATTATAATTATTATGCCTTAGTGGGAAGATTTTCACATATCAACTCAAAACCTGAGAAAGAAAATATGACTTACAGGCTTCTTTTGGAAGGCATGTTTCCCAATTTGTAGCTTCCTAGTCTAAGCATGTGTCTTGATGGTGTTAACCATATAAAATTGATCTAAAGTGAATGAAAATATAAACATTTTATATGAGACCTAAATGTTTATTTCATCCAAGGTATTGAAATTACAAAAATCTAAAGTAACCTACAGCATGGTCTCAAAAAGAAAAGTGTCTCAGTCAGGAGAGAAATGCACTATTTGAGTCCTGAGGCATGCATGTGAGTATAGAGGTATACATTGCATGACTCCAAAGAATGTTTCAAGGAGTTCATAATAAATATTACCAAGTAGATAAATCCAAAAAATACCTATAGCTAGAGGCCCTAGAGAAAAAAGTACCTCTGTCTTGACAGTGAGTTGAGAAAGATCCTTGGTTGGCTAGTAACTCCAAGTATGAATGCAATCGAAACACTTTCCCCTTGCAAAAACATGTAGATCTTGGAAGGTAAGAAGGAGATATGGGTATAGAAGGTGTGTAATCATGGTAACTAGGTTTATAAATTTGTAAATTACTTAGACAAGCATGGAGTACAAATCAGGAAGTGATGGAACTCAATAAAGCACCCTGCACTAAAAAAAGTTACAGACAAACTTGTGAAAGCATGGTGTTGCCTATGGCCCAAATGAGGAGTATTTTTCACTTCCACCATGAAAAATGATTTATATCCTTTGGATAATATTTATGTTATCATTTTTGATATTTTTTAACTTTTAGAGCTCAAATAAACTCAGGAAAATGCTCAGAATACCAGATGTTGTAGTTAAGCCTAGTAGACAAGTTTTAGGCCTAGTGGCCAAATGAGAATTCAATCACGTGTATGACATGAGGTGAGAATTATAACATGTGTTTTATATATATATAGGTGTTTTAAATCTATTAAAGTTCAAATAAAACCAAATGAGTCCTTTTAATGCAAGAACTAACTCAGACATGCAAGGAATGAAGTAAAACAAGTGTGATAGGCTAGTTTCAAGTGTTCACACCTTTCATGAGACATTTCATGGATGAAAAATAAGTTTATGGATGTTATAAATTGACCCCTAAGACCACATTTATGTAATTATTTGGCATCTTGGATGTCAATATTTTATGAATCATCTTTAAGACCCAAAACTACTCTAAAACCCTTGTAAACCCTCAGCTAGGACCAGTCTTGAGAAATGGAGTTGGATAGCTGATCAAACGGAATAGTTTACTCATGTAACATATTATAAGGTGAATATTACTCACCTAATCTCATTTCCATTCCATCTATTTATACATAATTATACAGATAAGGGGAGAAACATGTTTTTTCTCACTATTTTTTTTGTTGTGCAGGCTACAAGAGGAGTTAGGAGATGAAATCAATTTTGGGAGGAAGTTTTAAATTTTTATAACTCCCTATGGTCAATATATTTCTTTAAACAACTCATAAGCATTATAAAAATAGCCTTTAACTCAGCCAGTCAAATATGGCATATTAGGCAAGCTAGAGAGAAGGGAGAAAATCTTCAAGTGGAATGATTTTAAGGTGCCCCTGATGATTAAAAGTAAATTAAGGATATTTAAAAGTTTTATACACTTATTTCCATAATTGATGTCAATTTTGAGGCCAAGTCTGCAGGGTTCATGGAAGGTCAATTTTTAGGATAGCAGATGATGATGGCTCTTTTTTAAGTGATTTCAAAAGACCAAGCATGTAACCAATGCATGGAGAGGAATGATTGATATCCTCCCATTCCATTCAAACCATATATAATACTCATCATTAGTTATAATTCATTAAAATAGGCCTAATCATGAAGGTATTTTTTTGTGCACAAGGAAAAATTTTGTGCCATTTTGCATAACTTTGATGACTTATATGGACACTTGGACTTCTAAAACTTGCATGGTTCATCCAATTTCCTCTTCACATACACAATTAACTCCTCTTATTATCTTTACAAGTGTCCTTTTGACTCTTTAACTTCTCTTTCTCTCTCTCTCTCTCAAACTCTCTAAGAGTTGGCCATTTTGGCATTGTATGCTATGCTCCACTTGAGTATGGTGAAGCCTTACCAGTTTTACACCTTTTGATCAGAAAAATGACTAATTTTTACCTCTTACATGATTTTACTTATTTTTTTTACTTTAATGTGTGATCTTACATAAGTGAAGACTAAGGATTCCTTAGCACGTTACTCATTTGTTTCACCTATTTTCATCTTCTTCTTGTAGGGCATGTGGTGTGTTCCAGTGGATGTCAAGGTTTAAGTGGTATTATTTTTATTAGTGCCCTCATAGGCCTTTTTTCTAGTCTTCCTAGCTTTGTACATTCATCTATAACCCCATAATGTAACATTGATGCAATGAGTCATTGATGGGAGAGTGTATGTTCTAGTTGTCTTTTGATTTCAAGTGTGAGATACTTATGGTTAGATGCCATCAACATATCTAGTATATTTTTTTTAGTAATCCTTCTCTCTTTTCACCCCCCAAAAATCTAGCAATAGGTTTGAGCTATAGTGATACATCAAGGGGAACTAGCCCCTAATCTAGAGATCCACCTCTAATTTGGGACACCCATAGCCCTGAGGTGGTTTCATTATGCCACTTAAATGAGGAGGTACTTATCCTCTCCTCAATGGGTGTAAGTTCAAGTGACAACATTAATTTTTTCTTAATAGTTATGAGTGTTTTGAGTCAATCATTATACCTTTGAATTGCTCTTAAACCCTCAATGGACTGAATGATTAAATATTTTCAAAATAAATAACTCAAAGGAAAATTGAACACAATGGAAAATCCAAATTCTTTCCTCAAAATGGTGATTCAGAAAATCTCCATCATAGGATTTACAACTTGGTTGGCAATGGAGCAAGGTCATGAGTGGAACCAGAGGTATCTCTATTATGGTTATACATAATTAGTTGATAGTAGATCAATGCCCATGCCATTTTCCTTCCCAATCCAAACATTCAAAATTATCCCTCTCATAAATTCTAATTATTCTAGACAAGTTTGAATCTCTTTTTGTGAATGTAAAATATATAAAATATGAATCACTCTTAACATACATTGATGGTCTTAGACATATTTGAATCTTAGTATGTCACATATTGAGGCAAACTTTGGTGATTTCATCTTCTAGTTTTTGTCTGAAGGATTATTTTGTGGTTTTGTGTTTCTTGTTGGGTTTTATGATTTATAGTCTAGGTTTTAAATACTGAACAATAATCTCCTAGTGAAAGTCATAATTTGTTTGGTCTAACACATCACATTACTCGAGATCTCACATCTAGACCGTATTGCTTTAACATGGCTAATTTTTATATTCTTTCATACTAGTATGACTTCATTTATGGATGTCACTTAAATTATATATATTTGATTCATTTATACTCTCCAACTCATGATCCAAACTTGCTTATAACTTTGACATAACTTCACTTGATCATTCATTCATAGTGACAAGAAAATCCTTGTCAAGAATTCAAACAACAAAAACTAACCTTTTGAAGTTTTATTAAGTGATCTTGGTTTATTTGTGTGTCATCAAGATATATTCTTCATGTAATTTTAAATTTCAAGTGAAATGTGTAATCTTGCATTATAACATTATTATTTGTTGCCAAGTTTGGAAACATTGGTCTTGAGCTTCATAGTTGAGATTTTTGATTGTATTATGGTATTTATCCAAGCATAGTTGGTTTAAATTTTTATTCAAAGGATCATGTTATCGATTATAAATGTTTATTTAGATATTAAAATTATTTATTTCACTCAGACTAGTGCTTTTTTGGTCAAGTTTAAATTGAAATCTAATTTTATTTACATTTATGGACTTTACTTTTGCCAATTTTTAGGTTTAATTAATTTTGGTCTATGTTTTCACCTAGTTTGGATGGACTCATCCCATGATTTATTCACATTTATTTATTCATGATTAGATGAATTTAATCGGCTAATTATTTCTTGAACTCATCTTTACCTTATTTTGTTCATAGAGATCTTCTAAAGTTTTCAGAGACATCCACATGTTTAAATCACATTAACCTAGAGAAATATGCAGTCAAATCTTTCTAAAAATGACTAAGTCTTTTAAATCCCCAAAGTACCATGATCATGTCATGCAACACGATCTCCATGACCCACCCAGTGGAAATTTAATGGGATGTGTAAATTTTTGTGCCCTCGAGACCTTGGGATTATACCACTTGGCACCATCTTGAAAACCTAATATCTTGTGAATAGATCAATAGTGCCAAATCTCTATGCCTCTGAGATCCAAAAATTGTGCTACTTATCACCATCCCATAATATAAAGATCCTGAATTCATGATATTATTACCCTAGAGATGATGTCAACAAAGTTCCTTATACTATCATTTCTAGGCAAGTGAAGCAGTGAGATCATCCATATGTCAAAATATTGTTAACCTAGAGATGATGTCAGTAGAGTTCCTTGTACATCATTTCTAGATGAGTGGAGTAATGAGATCCATCCACATGTCATCATCTTATTAACTCATAGATGATGTCAACATAATTCATTGTATAGTCATGAATTATATGGAATACTCTATGTCACCAAAATCATGACAAGTAGAAACAAAGTAGACACATAAGCATCCTATTCAACATACACTAAGCCTAAAATTTATGGGAAAGGTAAAGATAAAATGATAGGCAAGTGATATTTTACATCTGATTGAAATCAAAGACTATGATAGAGGAGATCTAATGACTATAAGACACAGGCCCAAACATTTTAGAGAATCTAGAACACATGATTAGTTGAAAATGATCATGGAGATGGAAATGGCTAGAACATTGGAAAAGATTTGGGTAAAGGTAGAGGCTATAATTGATAATATTATTCATAGCTCCAAGGTAGATTCAACCCAAAGGACATGGATATCAATAGGTTCATCAAGAGGACAAAATGTACATATTTATAGATTAAAATAATCCATTATTCCAATATTGCTTAGTCATCATAATTTAATAAGAAATGGCACATATGGAAGGTGATTTATTGTCTTATGGATAATCATGAACATGGGGAATGTACAAAGCTATAACATGAACAAACTACTCCATCCTTGGAATCAATCCAGAATGATGTGGTTAGTCATTAATGGGTTACTAATCAATTAGTGGAAGAAATTGAATACCAGATAATCCCTATTGATCATTGGAGCTTGAAATACATTTGATATTGAATCCATTTTCGAGCTAAAATTTTTATTTGAAATTGTGCCATGACTAGATTAGTCTTATCTTCTTGATTCTTGATGTGTTATCACAAAAGACTAAGCTCTACTAAGCTATTTAATTTAATGTTTGTATCAAGAGAATTTAAGTTATGGTTATGCATCATAGCCATGATGGATTATCCATGTCTATAATAGAAACATTACTTTCCATTGTAAGGGGTCAACATATTTTAGTACCAAAAATATGTTGAGATTGAGTCAGGATTCCATGTGCCCTTCTTTATTTTGTACTGATGGTTTTCTAAAGCTCTTGATTTGAGAATTAATCTATTCAAAGAAGTTCTTGATGTTATTAATGTGAAAATATATATAAAATTAGACTATGTAGCAGCTAATTTGATTGGATTTGAGAGCTCATTTTTTTAATCTTGAGGATTACATTAGTCATAGTGTGTAAATAGATGCAGGCTTTGGTATTAGTTTTATTTTGAATAAAGTTCTAGATTTCATGTTCACATTTTTCCTTTGATTCTTTCTCATTGTGGTGTTCTAGTTTGTGCAATAGCTAGACTTAATGAATAGTATTTCAGCCCACATTAATCTAATTTTTGAGTATTGGAAGACATGTCTCAATCAAGAGATTAATCTCTTTTACGCCATATTCTATCCCTCTCTTTTATATTTTTTAATGAGAAATGATCTACCTATTACATTGTAGATAACCCATTTGTAGAGGAAACCAACCATGAGATCCTGAATATCCTAAGGAAATAATTTAAACTTTCAGTGGAAATAATCACATCCTACCCATGCTATATCATTTGGATTTTCTTGGCCCTTAAATCACCAATAGATCCTAAAAACCAAGGGAATATATATCCCATGAGTTGTTGACTACTTTTGTTTACATAGATCAGTTATTTCCTAATTGTGTTTGAGTGAGTCTTAATTTTAGCCTAATATAACCCTTTTGTAATCTATAGAACCACTTATGAGCCTCATCTAAAATGTTCATATGGAATACCTTTAGTAAAAGTTTGTCATATTTTTTCCATTGACCAAAATAATGTAAATAATATATCATGTGGTTAAATGGATCTTTATGTGTTTAAAAAAGAGATAAATATGGTAGCTCAAAACCTAGTGGATAAGGATATTCAAGTATACATTTCACAAGAGGTTGATTATTGAATGAGGTAACATATGCATTATCATTATGAAAACCTATTTGCATTTCAAGTATAGAAACCTATTTTTGAAGATCCCCAATATTTATCATCATATAAATCACATATTTCATGGGAATGGTGGTGTTTTTCATAGGTGTTATGATTGGTTCTAATCACCACCTTTCTTGAATTTACGCATATGAGTATCATTATCCTCATGGATAACAAGTATAAGTTCATGATCACTAGATTTAGGATACTTTGGTAATGGCATTGGATCTCTAAATTTTTGTACCTTTGGTATATCATTTGAAGATCTTGTAACATTGTAAGAACTTGGTTCATTCATTTTTGGTAAGGATATAGAAATTGGAGTTTGAGGAATCTTTGGTAGTAAAGGCACCTATTTTGGTATAGTAGGAACTTTTGATATAATGCATTTTTTGGGAGATAAAGATCATTTAATTTATATTCCTTGATTGACATTGGTAATATTTCCATATTTTGAAAATCATTAGCCTTTTTCACTTTAGTTTTATAATGCTTTCATCTTCTTGATGGCTTAATGTTACTTGGTAAATATGCTATGATGTATTGGTTAACCTTTCAAATATATATATATATATATATATATATATATATATAATGAAGGTAGGAGAGAATAATAACCATTGATAAGGGGTATATTATTTTTAAATGTTTTAATAGGAGGGTTTTTTATCAATGAACTTGAAACAACATCCCATTTATGACTAGTTTGCAAATCCTTCATGATATCCTTATGGAGTTGGCAAAATCTATCACGATAAAATGAAGCAACATTGTTTCCATGTGAAACCAATTTTGGTGTAGAAGGTAAAGTCAAAGGATTTTAATCTTCCTTAAGATGGATCAACTCATTTCTTTAAATGGTGGGAACATGGATCGAATTAGAGTTATAATAGCTACCACCATTCAAAGCTTTGATATTGTACACTTTAGCACTTGGAGGACTACAAAATTAATCAATTTTGATTCCTTTCTTGAGAGAGAGTTAGAGAGTTTCATAATCATAGGAATCAAAGCAATAAGTATCATCCATGATGAGATAGATAGAGAACACAAATATTAGGACAAGATAGGCAATAAACATATAAAAGAGAATGCTTATGAAACAATGATGTTCACATCGACTTCACCAAATATTTCACCCTAAATTGGATATGGATCTTAATATGGGGTAAATAAGGTTAATAATATATAAATGAATAAGCACAAAGGTGATAAAAAATCTATAGTAGGCCAATTAATTTCAAAACTCAGATAGAATATATACTAAATTTATTATGCAAAGATAAGCTAAAAATAAAAAGTATAACTATGCTAAATATTGCAATGATAAATAAATAAGATATTTAGCTAGTCCTGGTGATAATAAAAATTTGTATCTAAAATAAACAAGAATTAGGCTGGAAGAATATTATGGAACAATCATCAAATTTTGGATTAAATGCCTCTATAGTTATAGACATTTGTGTTAGCCTAGGATGGTTACATCGATGCTAATGTCTAGTTTAGACGCAAGTGTTAAGTATGGAATACCTATAAAAACTAGATGCAACCACTTAGATGCACCTAGGTTCATCATCACTTTCACTCTGGTACATTCAAATCTAGGTCATGGACTATCACTTATTTTCAAATGATCAAACCCTAGTTTTTCATATTTATAATGACCTTGGTAAAAATGGATTAGTTGGTTCGCAATGTTGAGCTACCCCAAATACCCATTTGTTAATGAGTGTTACCTACATATACAATACTTTAATAAGGGACTCAAACTTATGTAGTTCTGCCATACGTGTTATCTTGTGTGTGAATTATTCAATGTGTGATAAGCAAGTACAATAATGACCTATCTTGTAACTTGGTAAATATATCTCTTGAGATGCTCCTGCTATACTTCAAAGTTATAGATGTGATGTCCCTTTTACTACTATGGAAATAGGAGAAAATAGGGAAGTTTTGCTTACTTGAGTACTTGATTAAGTGCTCTTTGGTATGAATGTTAGGTCTGTGCTAGGTGAATTTAAAATGAAGAGTGATCGTGCATATATACCACTCTGATCAGGAGAATATCTCACACAATATCACTTAGGTTGACCATTAGGATATTTTTCATTTACAAATTAGATGAGTTTAGGGTAATAAAAACTTGTGTAATAATAAGACACCTTTGTCAACATAGGTAATTGTTCATGACATAAGTTTTTAGGGGGCAATAAAATAGGTACAAGCTCAAAACTTATAGAGGCATAAGATAAGTAGGTTTTGAGTATTCTGGGTAAGATAGAAGACCTGGGTCATCAACATAAGACTGTTTAGACTAAGATATAGGAAAATGGGTACAATAGAGAGTAGATGCAAGACTTACAAAAGTGGGAAAGGTCTAGAACTGAGAGAAAAAACCAAGGTTTGAATTTCTCCAGTGTACAAGACTGATTCTATATTATTAACCCTATGTGTGCATGGGTGTGTTAAATACATTCATGTTATTTGAGTAATTATATTTTTTAAAGTTCTATATGAGCATCCTATTAAAAAAGATAAATTTATGCCCATATAATTAATTATCAAGTCCACTAAGGCTAATCCATGGCAATCCCCTTTACTAGGTGGTCAGTATTTGAGAAACCTTTGCATAAGAGACATACAGTGGATTTCATGGAATCATCATCTACTATACACCATATTCAAATATCCATAGCACCCACACATGTTCTTATCAATTTTTATTACAAAAAACCTCAGAGCACTCAATGATGGGTTCCATGAACCTCTACTACTCCTATTGTTTCTTCATGACCACATAGTCCCATTATACATACTTAGAGCATCACAAATACTATAGTGATAGATATTGAACCTATGCATGTTCCTTGGTAGTACCACTAGTTTATTTTACAAGGTACCGAGTGGGGAGATACTTATGAGCATCCATTGGATGAGATCACAGGGTAGTCTCCTCATATATTCCAAAAAAATAAAAAATAAATCCAAAATCCAAAAATATATTCAACATATACTTATCTTATTGTCTCCTTGGCATCTATGTTGTCCATTCCATGTTTATGGATAACATTTCAATTATTTATACATACATATGTGCTTCATGCTTCTATTTAAGTTTGATATAGGCATACATAGATAGATACATGATCTATGCACTTGTGAATGTTGGGCCTTCCCTCTTCTCACATCATCAAGATATTGGGGGCATATACCTTCTTAGATCATGATACATCTAGGTTATATCTATATTATCATGTTTGAGATAATATGCGCTTACACATGCCTTTATCCATGCCTACATCTTTTGTGGTATACTTGATATGCTATGTACTTGATGTTTTTTTCTAACACACTGATCCATGGGCTAGTATGTTATGTTTATGGTGGTTGCTTAAATTCTCATTTATACACTTCCTTGAGTGTCTTACCTTGTTATTGTCTTGCTTGTTTAAGCATTTAAATAGAATCCATTATTTGTGGGCCCCATGCCTTTATTTACCTCTTTGATGTTTGAATATGTCATTGCTTATTGTATGTTGATATTTGAATATGGTATTTCCTACTTTATGGACATCTAAATAAATCATGTCCCTTAAATTATGTGATATTTGAATATTCCCCTTGTTTGTGGTCTCCTTGGACCATTATTTGTTGACTTGCTTTTGAGTGTTCTTGTGTGTATGATTGCTTGCTATTTGAGCTTGTAATATTACTGTTTAGATGTTGACATGAATTTTATTATGCATTTTAGGACTCGATGTGATCATATTATATACACTTAAATGATATATCTACCTATATATATACCTCTATATACTACATGGTACAATCCCCAATTTACATGGTTATCTTATCCTTTTGTGGTAAGGTAACTACCAATTTATATCTACCCTTACCTCAAAATAAGGGCATATTAGTGGGGGCATGTTGTAGAGGCATGGATTCTAGATATTTATAGTTTTAGATTCAGTGGGGGAATGTTTTGGAAACATGTTCTCCACACTTATATGGTATGTAGCATACCCAGATTACAGTAGGGGTATATTTTGGAAACATGTCCTCCATATAGGCACTTATATCAGTTATCAAATTTCTCCATAAATAGTGGGGGAATATTTTGGAAACATATTCTCCACACTTACACTAGTTTCGATTTTATTTATGTAGTGGGGGCATATTTTGGAAACATGTTCTCCATACTTACACATTTCCTAGATTGGCCAGATTCATAGTTATATGATTCAAATACACATTTATGGTAGAATTTTATACATCGGTACTATTGTTATACACAACCTCAACACAAGACATAACTAAGGTCCATATGCTATGAAATGTGTGCCTAATATTTCAAAATCAAATTAATTTTATATTATAAACACTTTTAGGGACTATCATCACCCATTAGGTTGGACTTTTACAGAATATATTGAACCAATCTACTATAGTAGTTAGTTCAATTTTTGATATGGTTGAGGTGATTAACTCACTCAATTTTACCAATTTTTTAGGTTGGATTTGATTGTATCATATAACCTCACTAGTTTTATAATATGAGTTAACTTGGTTCACTTACACTCACCAGGTTATAAGTATGATTGGGTTGCATGGTTGAGCTAGTCTTAATTTCCAAGTGGTAATCAACCTTTTCTCCAAGGTTGGGGGCATGGGAGCTCCTCGTCCTTTATCTCTCTATATCTCCTTAGATATATGAACTTTCCATATTTATATTTGTCCTAATCTCAATTTTAATGATTCATAATGATATATCTTTCAAATGTAATTTCCAACAGGCAAGATGGTTTCATCAATACATAGGTGTACTTCTAAACTTTGCTCTCTTATAATTTCAATTCTTTTAATTTTAAATTATATGCATTGATTATATAATGTAGCATGCTATTGGTTTCAAGTCAGTCACCATCAAGGCACTCAAGTTGGACTCAAATAAACACAAGGTGTGTTACATACACTGATATATGCATTCCTTTTCCTTTAAAATAACAATTTCATTACTAGATTAAGGGTATGATGTAGATTATATTTGTGAATTATATATCACACCAGTATTGTGCACTTGGAAAAATCAAAATTTGGTTTTTCCTCTCAATTCTAGACCTTTCCCACTTCTGTAAGTCTTGTATCTACTCTCTCATGTACCCCTTGGCCTATCTCTTAGTCTAATCAATATTATGTTGATGACCCAGACCTTCTACCTTTCCCACAATTCTTAAAACTCATTTATCTTATGCCTCTACAAGTTTTGAGCTTATACCTATTTTCCTACTCCTTGGACACTTGCATCCCAGGTAGACACCTACGTTGACACAGGTGTCTTGTTTTAACCCAAGTGTCCAGTGCCCTAAAGTCATATAATTTTCAAATGAAACATATACTAATGGTTAGTTTATGTGTTATCATGCAATATATTATCTTGATAGGAGTCTTATATATACATGATCATTCCTCATTCTAAACCCACCTAACATTCATACCAAAGAGCATTCAAAGACACTTAAATTGAGAAAATCTTCCCTATTTTCTCTTATTTCCATATCAATCATAGGGACAACATAGATATTGGTCTGAAGTATTTAAAGAGCAGTCCAAGAGGTATATTTTCCAAGTTACAAGCTAGGTTACTATTTTACTTGTTTATCATGCATTACATGATTCACACATATTCCAACAAATAGGGGAGAATTGCATAATTATAAGGCCCTCTTCAAAGTATTGGCTATGTAGGAAATACTCATTGATGGAGGGGTCTTTAGGGTAACTCGACATAGTGAGCCCACTAACCCATTTTTACCAAGGTCACTATGAAGATTAAGCATTAGGGTTTAATCATTTGATAAGGAATGACAATTCATGACCTAGATCTAAATGCACCAAAGTGAAGGTGATGACAAACCCAGTAGCATCTAGGCGGTCACATCTAGTTTTAATAAGGACTCCATACTAGACACCTACGTTTGATCTAGATACTAGCATTGATGCAATCATCCCAAGCTGATGCAAGTATTTATTGTTATAAAGGCACTTAATCTAGAATTTGGTGATTGTTCTATAATATTCTTCTAGTTTTATTCCTACCTATTCTATATCTAAATCTATATTAGCATAAGAACTAACTAATTATCTTATTTCTTTGTCATTATAATATCTATCATAATTATATTTTCTATTTTTAGCATATCTTAGCATAATAAATTTAGTATATGTTATATCTGAGTTTTGTAATTAATTACCCTACTATAGATATATTTATCACCCTTGTGCTTATTCATTTTTATATTATTAACCCTATCTAGATGTTTCTCACTTCTGTAAGTCTCACATTTGCTTTGTCTTGTGCCCCTATGCCTATCTATTAGTATAAATAGTGTTATGTTGATGACTCAACCCTTTTATCTTACCCAAAATTCTTGAGACCTGCTTATCTTATGCCTTTGCAAGTTCTAAGCTTATACCTATTTTCTTTCTTCCTAAACACTTACATCCCAAACAGACACCTATGTCATCATAGATGTCATACTCTAATGTAAGTGTCCAGTTCCCTAAATTCATCAAATTTTTAAATGAAATGAATCATAATGGTCAACCTAATTACTAGTATGCATGATATTTTCTTGATAGGAGTGGTATATATGCACAATCACTCTTCATTATAAACTCATCTAGCACATACCTAACATTCATACAAAAAATCATTAAAAGAGAATTCAATTGAGAAAAGGCTTTCCTATTTTATCTTATTCTCATATTATTCATAGGAATAACACACCTACAAATATAAAGGACTAAAGGAGTAGCCAAAGAGCTTGATTTTACAAGTTATAAGCTAGATCATTATTGTACTTGTTTTCCACATATTTCACCCTTATGTAAACACACAAGCTAACACATTTAGGGAATAAATACATTAGTTTGAGGCCCTATCCATATTATCATCTATTTAAGCATCACCCATTGACATATGGGTATTTGGGGTTAGCTTGACACTATGATCCCACTAACACATTTTTACCAAGGTCACTATGAAGATGAAATACTAAGGTTTGATCATTTGACAAGGAGTGATAGTCCATGACCCAAATCTAAATTAACCAAAGTGAAGGTGATGACAAACCCAAAAGTATCTAGGTGGTCACATCCAATTTTACTAGGTATTCTATACTAGAAACCTACATTTGATCCAAATGCTAGCATCAACACAATTATCCCAAACCGATGCAAGTGTCCATGGCTACAAAGGCACTTAATCTAGAATTTGGTGATTGTTCTAGAATATTCTTCTAATCTACTTCCTATCTATTCTAGATCTAGCTATGTATTAACATCATAACTAGCTAAGTATCTTATTCATTTGTCATTTCAATATCTAGTATAGTTGTACTTTTCATTTTTAGCATATTTTAGCCTTAAAAATTTTGTAGATGTTTTATCTGAGTTTTGTAATTAATTAGCCTACTATAGATCTATTTATCACCTTTTTGATTATTCATTTGTATATTCTTAACCCTATCTAACTCACATTAGGATCTATATCCAATTTAGGGTAAAACATTTGGTGAACTCGATCTTTGAGCTCTAAACCCTATGCTAATTAGGATTTTTTGATCTTTTATGCTTCTAATCCATAATTTCTATAAAATATGTGCAATATAGATGCATCTATCACCCATTTTGGGTTCCAATTTATAATAATTTTTTTTGTTTCACTATATCACCTACCTTATTAAATCCATTAAGCAAATTCATAAAGATCATGAAAGGGTTTTAAAATGGATACAACACTTTATCTCTCTTCATAATTAATTTTATAATACTATAGAGTTGGTATCTAGATGCCAACATGCATACTCTCAATGATTTTTTCTACCTAAGTCTTATTGAGTGACAACCACCATCTCGCACCCATTATTCACCCATAATTTATATTATATTTTAAGTTCCATGTTCTTACTACTCGAAGAGGTAAGGTTTTTCAACCTAATCCACCACTTATTAATATATAATAGGCACCTCCTAAGCCTAATATTATGATAAAATCTAAGGGATATGACCTTATTGACCAATAGACCAATACACATGCTAATATTTCAATATTTAAGATCCTAGATCATTTTTTTGTTTACAAAGATATCCTATATGAGGCATTGCATGAGACCCAAATTCTAAGTGATATTAAACCCACTTATTTTATGGATATCATGAAAGATTTAAAGAATAATGAGAATATAATTACCTTTTATCCAATAGATTTACCATCTAAATATATCATTGACTGATATTTATCTTTATTCATACAAGTGACCATGCAAAATAAGGGCATCAAAAGGGTGGTCATTGATAATAGACCAGGATTAAACATTTGTAGCATAAACTTTCTAACCACCATGGGTATTAGCACTAATCTTCTTCAAAAATAAGTTATATATGTAAAAGGGTTTGATAATTCGCATATCCCTCCAATTGGTAAAATCACATTAGATGTGACATTGGGACCAAAAATAATTTCAACTACTTTTCAAGTAATGTATTGATCATTACATTATAATTTACTTTTAGGTAGACCATATATACATTCAATGGAAGTTATCCCATCTACACTTTACCGATGTCTAAAATTCATAAATGATGGAATCTTATTAACCATGCTTACCAATGATGAACCTTTCAAATTTTTCAAAATGACACATTCTGATTTCAAAGGCATTCTTATAGTGGTACCACCTAAACAATGCATTCCTATTGAGCATGTACACTCGTATGAAATAAGTAAGTCAATTACAAATGCTTTTTTATCTCTAGATGCAAATAAGACACTCAATATTAAGGTAAACATAGATGTAAATCAAGAGCAAAAACCATTACCAAAGGAGCCAATAAAACCACAATAGCCCCCAACATTTGAGCTTCTTTTATTGATCAATACTGATCATAAATATATCCATATTTCAAATTATTATGATAGTGATGATGATATCATTTGTGATATGATAGATGAGAAAATGTGAAAATTAAAATTTGATGCACTTGATCACCTTTCACATAACCTATTTGAACTTACAAGTCCTAGTATATATAAGCTAAATCCACTTTCAAAAGATACAAAACTAAATTCAAGGGAAAAATAAAAATCACAAATGATCATGTAAATGCTTATTACTCGATACAACCCTCTTGGTTAAAAACATTGAGTCAACCTTACAAGGGCCAAATGCAAGTACATCATGTGAATAATTTGGAGTCTTCTCAAAAAGATTCACAATAGAATTTACAAATCATGACATCATAAGACACATTAGATACCATATTATCTATTTTACTTGAACATAGAATGATTTTTTTTAGCTTCTACTGGATACAAATTAGGAAGTAGAATTCTACGTACAGATGGAGTACCATATTATAATTATCATTGAATCATTGACCATAATACCAATCAATATGAGGCATTGAAGAACTTAATTCATAAATATAAGAACAAATGATGCATACAAATTGTCTCTTAAACATGCAAAAGATAAAATCCTTCTTATTTTCAAAAAGGAACCATCTTTCAAAGCAACCAAAGCATGAATATTTGACTATTATTGCTAATATTGATGGTATATATTACTTCCATCTCTAGTTTGATAAGAATAAGTGGGATAAAACTTATGGCACCGTATTTCTCAAATAATTCAGACATACTATAAATGAACTAATATACTCTCCACTGATGTTAGAATATAAAGGATACATTTGATAACCTATCGTCTATGGTCCACATGTTGTAACTTCGACCATATATATATTAAACCTTGAACCACATTTGGAATTAAAACTTTGACAATAATGGCTAGTCATTTGAAATGCCATGATGGATACTACAAATATGTGTAAAACGTTTCTTGATATGGATACAAATATTTGCATACAACATGATGGGTATGTTCATTTTTCATACTATTGGCTTTAGGTAAAACATTAGATAGAACTATTGAAGAGGCGATTATGTGTCACTATAAACAAATCTTGAGATTTTATTTAGGCAGTCTTAGACCTTTTGATGATGAGGACTTCTTTGATTATAACTCTTCCAATATTCCAAAAAATATACCAAAAACCAAAAAAATAAAAAAATAAAAAAATCTAAAAATATTTTTAGCATCTACATATTCTATTGGCTCCTTGGCATCTATGTTGTTAGTTAAATGTTGGTGGATAAAATATCAATTACATATATATACACATGAATTTCATGCTTATATTTGAGTGTGATACAAGTATACATAGATACATGATCTCGACACTTAAATATGTTGGGTCTTCCATCTTCTCACATCACTAGGATGTTGGGGGCATCCACCTTATTTGATCATGATACATCCAAGTCATATAATTTTAAGGTCACTTTATAGTATCATGTTTGAGCTAATATGTACTTATACATGCCTTTATTTATGCTTATATCTTCTATAATCTACTTGATATGCTATGTACTTAATGTTTTTTGCTAACACATTGGATCCATGGGCTATTATGATATGTTTATGTTGGTTGCTTATGATTTCATTTATACACTTCCTTGAGCGTCTTATGGTGATATTGTCTTGATTTTTTGAATTTTAATATGCTCTATTATTTTTATCCCCCATGCCTTTGTTTGTTACTTAAAAATTTGATATGTCATTACTTGTTTTGTGGACATTTGAATATGTCATTCTTGCTTTTGTGGACACTTGACTAAGTCATGTCCATTCGATTATGCCCCTTGTTTGTAATCTCCTTGGACCATTATCTATTGATTTATTTTTGAGTGCTCTTATGTGTGTGCTTGGTTACTTATTGATCTTGTACTATTACTATCTAGATGTTGCCATGATATTTATCATGCATCGTAGGCTTTGATGTGATCACATTATGGTGCTTCAATGATACATTTACCTAGACAAGTGCTCCCATATGCTACATGGTTCATTGAGAGTTATATGGTTATCTTATCCTTTTAAGGTGAGGTAAATACTATTTTATATTATTTTCTCACCTCAAATAGGGGGCATATCAATGGGGGCATGTCATATAGACATGGCTTCACATGTTCATAGTCTTAGATTCAATGGGGGCATGTTTCAAAAACATGTTCTCCACACTTACTCATTATGCAACATACTCAAATTACAATGGAGGAATGTTTTGGAAATATGTCCTCCACATTGGCACTTATATCAATTTTCATATTTCTCCATATATATTGGGGACATGTTATGGTAAGATATCATCCACACTTGTTCAAATGTTCAAATTGGCCAAAGCACATAGTTATGTGTTTTAGATACACATTTATGGTAGAAATATATACATTGGTACCATTTTTATACATATTTTTAGTATGATACATATCTAAAGTACATATGTTATGTAATGTGTAGCTAATATTGCAAAATCTAAATTAGTTTCAAATTTAAAATATTTCTATGGACTGTCATCACCCACCAGTTTAATTTTTTATGGACTATATTGGGCCAATCTAATGTATTAGTTGGTTCACTTTTTGGAATGGTTAAGGTGATCAAATCACTTAATATTTCTAAATTTATGGGTTGGACTTGATTGTATCATATAACCGCACTAGTTTGATAGTGTGAGTTGACTTGGTTCACTCACACTCACTAGGTTATAAGTATGATTGGGTTGTATGGTTGAGCTAGTCTCAACTACTAGGTGATAATCCATATTTTCTCCAATTTTGGGGGCATGTGCCCTTGCCCCCCCCTCTCTCTCTCTCCTTCGATATATTCACTTTCTAGATTTATATTTTTCCTAATATTAGTTTTAGTGATTCATAATGATACATCTTTCAAATGAAATTTCCAAAAGGTAAGATGATTGCATCGATACATGTGTAATCCTAAACCTTGCTCTCTTTCAATTTCAATCATTTAAATATCATATTATATGCAATGATTATGTATTGTAACATGATTTTGGTTGTAGGCCAGTCACCAAAAAAGCACTCAATTTGGACTCAAGCAAAGGTAAGGTGGGTTATACACACCTAAGTATGCATTACTTCTCTTTTAAACCAATAATTTCATTACTAGATTAAAAGGGGGAAAATGTAGATGATATTTATGAATTATATAGCACCTCAGTATTATACACTTGGAAAACTTAGACCTTGGTTATTCTTCTTAGTTTTAGACCTTTCCCACTTCCACAAGTCTCACATCTTCTCTCTCTTGTGCCCCTTGTCCTATCTCTTAATCGAACTAGTCTTATGTTGATGACTTGGGCCTTCTATCTTTCCCAGAATGCTTGAAACCTACTTATATTATGCCTTTGTAAGTTCTGAGCCTGTACCTATTTTTTTACTCCTTAGACACTTTCATCTTGGATAGACACCTACATTGACATAGGTGTAATATTCCGACATAAGTGTCCAATGTCCTAGAGTCATATAATTTGTAAATGAAATGGATCATAATGGTTTGCTTAAGTGATATTATGTGATATATTCTCTTGATAGGAATGGTATATATGTAGAATCACTCCTCATTTTAAATCCACCTATCACATACCTAACATTCATACCAAAGAGTATTTAATTGAACAAAATCTTTCCTATTTTCTCATATTCTCATATCAATCATAGAAACATCACATCTATATGTATGAAAAACTGAAGGATTATCCCAAAGGCCTAAATTGTCAAGTTACAAGCTAGGTCATTATTTTACTTGCTTTCTACATATTTCACCCTTATACTCTCATGTACCAATCACTCATGGAGCATAATCCAAGTGTTCAACTTATAAATGGGAAATCTTATTTCTAGAATCAGATCCTTGACACCTCAAAGCTTAGGGCAAATCATTTTGCATATGCCTGTAATGATGCAAGCATTTTATTGAGACTCATAATTATATTTAAATGGTAGTATTACCTACATCATTTATCCATATATATGTGTATTATTTATTTTGATCATTTTTTCATATCCATTCCCCCATATGAATACTTGAGGGGGAATCATTTTACTCATTCAAATCCACCTAGGGAATTTTAGTTATATAAAATGTTAAAACTAGTAACTTGAGTGTGGCTTGTGATACCTAACCCGTAGGTACCTCTTGCTTGCTCTCATGACTCTCTTAGGCATCTTTTCACTTATTTTTAGTCATTCATAGCCTTCCAAATAGTGATTTCACCTCCTCCAGGCAACATTTTTAGTGTTGATTCCATCCCCTAGGTCCCATTCCTTTAGGATGATAGCACCCAACTTGGACTATAGTGCCAGACCCTAGGGTGTCCATTTTTGGTGCTCCTATCCAAGTGCATTTTTACCATCAATGGGCTTTTCCTTCATGTCCCTATCATCCTTCTTGTCATCTTAACACAAATACATTCTACCCATGACCAACAAATCCCTATAAAATCTCATTCAAAGTTAATTTAGAAGGGGTTGGAAAATATCACAAAGCAAGCAAGAATACAAGCAAGACTACTCATGCATATTTCCCTATTCTCTACATATATCCATATAATACAGTTATAAATTTAATCAAACCCTTACACTAGTCTCTAGCCACCTCAAGCACACCCAATTTTAGCATTTTGCATCATCATACATGTTATTTCACAAAGCACATCAAGTGGGAGAACTACATATGGCTTGATCCATCTTTAGAGTATTGGTATGTAGTCAGTATGATCACACAAGGGGTGTGGATACACATTCAGTACACCTTACACACACTAACCCCCACCCTATCTCAAATTTTGTTACATTACTATGGATTCTAGGGTTTGAAGACTAAATCAACTCTATATGGAGTTTTGCAGACATTCAACATCCAAAATTTCATAAGCAGGATCACACAGAGATAGCAGACAAAACCTAGCAAGCTCAAACCTTCAAGACAATAGTAGTAGAAGAGGACTATAGCATCAGACCCCAAGGTGTCTTATTTTAATGATCCTATCCAATCATAAAACAAAGGCCAAATCTTGACTTGTAACACTATCCTAGTCTTGCATAGCAAATTTTAGACCCTACAACACCTGTCTCAGTCTATTTCTAGCAAAGTCTTATTTTCTTTCCCTTATTACTATTTTTAGAAAGATTTAAATTATAGTCAAATTATACAAATCAATAGCTTAATTATTTTCATATTACTTAATGATTTAATTAACTCAAACCCTTAACTAAAATAGGAATAGGACTCCAATATTACCAAAATAGTTTAAACATTTGGTGAACTTGACTTACTTTATTTGTGTATAAAAACCCTAGAAACCCTAGGGTAAATTCCTTGCTAATTTTTCCACTAATTTTTACTTACATATTTAAATAAAAAATTCAATTTAATTTTTAAAAATTCTAAACCCTAGTTGCACATACTAGGTCCTTTTAAATCAAAAATTTTCCAATAATTTTTTGATTTTTTACTTGAATATTTACATCAAAAATTCACATTAAATTTTAACATTCCTTAGTAATTTTAAAATAAATCATTTTCAAAACCCTAGTTGCATATACTAGGTCCCTTTGTTTGCTTGAGGTATCACCTTACATATAAAATTAGATTCCACATAAAAATAAAAATGGATCTCACTTATTTACACATATTTCTTGCATTTCTGGCAAACAATAAGGAACCATACTCGGTCCTATCATGTACATGAATGATGAATTTTAATATATGTTAGTACAAAGATTCATTCTTTGCATTGCATGCTTACTTTTCATAATATGGGATGATATTAATAAATTATTGGTACACAGTAAGATCCCTCTCCTTCAAAGCAATGTTTACTTGTCTTTAATACAAGGTTTCCTTATTTTCTATCTCTCATATGGAAAAAAATTCAAGTTTATATTTTTAAACACATTAAAAATATTATAGCTCATGGGAAAGTTTTTTATTCATTCATGCACAATTTCATGCTCTCTACCCCTTGCTTTGTATCTCTCATATGGAAAAAAATTTAAGTTTATCTTGCTAAACATATTAGAAATATCATAGCACATGTCAAATTTCTTTGTGCATTAATGAAAAATTCCATGCTCTATATCCCTTGTTTGTTATTTCTCATATGGAATATTCTTTATAAACATATTGTAATACAAATTATAACTCTAATAACATGCATTTTATCCCACATACATGGTTTTTACCTAGAGGATCCATTGCATAAGCTAACAACCACCTGTCAAGTTTCAATATCATATCTTATGCATAGGAAACAATTTATTTTTCCTCCTCTCCCCCAAGAGGGTGATATCTACTTTCCCTCTAACTAGGTTCATGATATCACCCCTTAAAAATGTGAGGTAGCCCATACTATTATTCCTAATACATACATTCAGCCTATAGCTTCTTCAAAACTTCTTCAACATATGTGCTTACATGTTCAATCAGAATTAACTATGGTTCGCACTTATGAGAATATAAGGGATAAAATCACCAATATGAGAAAATTATTTTCATATTTTACAAATTTAGAATAATCTATTACATGACAAGATCATAACATTGGAAAATTAGATTATAATATAAAAACCTCAAAGGTATCTTAGTGCCAATCATGTATATGCACCTTCACCTAGTCAATTGGTTGCAAGCAATGTTACATATAAAAATAAGAAATCACAAAAAAGTAACTCCATAACTAGTGATTCAAAAATAATTCAAAGATCAAATAATAGTTTAACTGAGGTACTAAGGGAAATGATTAAATCTAATTTGATCAAACTACCTCCTCTACATCCAGTAAGAAGATCCAGATATTATTGTGCATATCATAGAATGCATGGGCATCACATATATTCATGTTTGGAATTAAATAAACATATACAATAGATAATTGATAATGAGGACCCTATAGAAGGTAAGTCAGTCAAATAATCCATAGTGACATAAGAACACATTCACAAAGGGTCAAATTCAAAAATAGTACAAAAGTGGTTACCAAAGCATAACTCAGAACAACAAACAGATCCAAAAGCAAAATCAAAAAATAAATAGTACCACAAGCATAGGTAAAGCACAAAAAATATGCAAATATACCTCTCCAAAATGAGGCTCAACTTTCAAATCAGTATGGGTTTGGTCAAAAATATCTACAGTAGTTTGATTATCAAGGTCAAGGGCTAGGCAATTAGGCTCAAGGCATCACTACTCCTATTCTAGAAGTTGATAATTTTTATCACCAAGGTTTGGGATTTATTGAACATCCTAAGTAAAATCATTCGCAAACACAACTTATCAAAGGAAAAGATCTAGATACAATAAAAGTCAACACTAACATTCCATTGGTTCAAAATCAAGATGATAACAATAAGTGGAACAATACAGGTTATTATGATTTCCAAGATACCAATAATGAATCCAAATATTCAGTGTCATATTCATAGTCATTCCCTTGTGCTTCACAATCATGCACTATTCCTTTTTTTGATATAGGACACCATGATGGGAAATCTCCTATGAGACTCATTAATTAGTATCATTTCTTCTCAGTATTTCTTGTACATAGCTTATTTTTAAATTCATTGTATATAGTCTTCATATGATAAATTGTACATAGCTCAAAATATAAAAAATACAAAAAAACATTCAAATATGTCAAATTACCAAAAATAATATAACATTTCAAAATATAAAAACATTCAAATATTCTAAAATACCAAAAATAATACAAAAATTCCAAAAAATAAAAAACAATACAGAAATTTCAAAATTAAAAAAAACATTCAAATAATTCAAAAATATAAAAATATTTCAATGGTATGCATCATCCATGCTTTACATTTCTACTACCATGCTAGACTTACATTCTATTATTCTATGTTATTATTTGTCAATTTATCTACATTACCATGCTTCACTTGATCTTTGAGTGTGTGCAGTGACATCTAAATCCTTGATTGATACACTCTACCCATTAAGGGGGCATCTTATTTCTACATTCAAGACATACATCGATATATATACCCACTAGGGGCATTTCTACATGACTACACCATCCAGGTTATGTCATTCCTACACTGCACACTCTAGTTATCATGATGATGTAAATTATTTACTAGTTTACATAGATTACTCTATCTACATTCCACTAGTATATAGTACTTGTGTATATATTAGCATATACCTAGTCTTGTACTTGCATGTCTTGCATACTTTCATCTCTTACTTTGATTAGTTAGAAGCAATTGTATTTCCAATTTTTACATGCTTTCCTCTCTTTCTTTGCATAGCTAAATGTGATTTCATTTCTTAGTTCTCATTTGTCTCTTATATGTGCCTTAGAAATTTTTCCAATGTCCTTTAATTATATTCTTGTGTGTGCATTAGGACATTTTCTAATGTCCTTTACTTGTACTCTTTAATGCGATTGTGGATTTCATTCTAACCTTTCTTGATTCCAATTGTATGTGTATGTGGCATTTGAACATGCCTTATATGCTCTCTTTCCAGTTTGAGTGACAATTACCCATGTCCCTTGTTTGATTGGCCCCTTGGCCACTCTCGTATGATTATTACTTCTTGCCTTATGTGTTTGTTGTTTGATTATTTTTTTATTGTTTGCAATCCCATGATCCACATCATGCATTATCTTGCTTTCTTAGATGGCATGATGAACATCATGCTCCATCCCTCCATGACAACTAACAAATAACAACTAACACTTCTAGTTTTAGTTTAGTACATTGCATATGCTATTACATTATTATATCTATCTAGGCATACCCATGTTGATCTAACAATCTCCATTACAAACCATGTTATATCTTGAGATATCTTGTCAATTATCATTGTTATATCATGTATGTTATAGCATAACACACTTGAAAGGATATTTATTCTAAGGACAGTCATTGCAGGGTCTCCATTCCTACCTTCAAAAGAGGGGGCAATAAACAAGGGTTTGATTATAGAGATTAGAGTTCCTAACAGTCAAAAATTTAGCCTTCAGAATACCCAAAATAACAACCAAACTTCAAACCAAGAAGAAAAAACTAGGTAGATAGTGATAGTTTTAGAATAGTCATCAGATTTAGCCCAAAATAGGAGTGCCAAGATCAGACTACAACATCAGCTAGCAAGGTAACCATTTTTGGTGCTCCTATCTAAATAGCAAAAAAACCAATATTCCAAAAACAAGAAAAAAAGTAGGTTTAGCTATAGTTTTGCACATTCATACCAATTTAGAATCAGTAATTTTTAGTACACTTTTGCTCAGAGAATCTAGATATAGGGGGTATCATATGTGGCATGATGGATCTCACTTCTAGTTTTAGATATGATAGTTGATATAAATTTTAGCTCTGAATCCATGTTTCAGACACTAGTGATTGGGGGCAATGTACATAGCATATTTATCTTCTTTTCTTTCTAAATTTAGTACATTACACAAGTATTCTTAGCAGTTGCATGTTTTATTCCATCTGCAGGTGATTGGCATCATTTCAGAGTGGTTTTCATATAAGTCTAGTGCTTAGTTTTAGAGTGGCTTTCATATAAGCCTAGTGCCTAGTTTTGGAGTGGCTTTCATATAGGCCTAGTGCCTAGTCTTGGAGTGGATTTCATATAAGCCTAATCTCCACCTTTAAAAGTGGCCAAGAGTGGCCTAGTTTCTAGCATACATTCTACTATCCATGCCACATTTATAGATTATAGAGCATTCATGAGCTTTAATGCCATCTCATATGATATACATTTCATATCAGTATCAATTCATAGCTTCACTTCATGGGGAAATGATAGATCCAAAGGAATAGTTAGCCATTGTATTCTTAAGCTACTTATTCAGAGGGATTGGACACATAGTCCAAACATTGATTAGCACATGCATGATCACATAGCTTCACGTAGTGGGTGATGATGGATCCAAAGGGCTAGCCTTTATATTCTTAATCCACTCTTAAGGAATTGATCACTCATCTCCATTCATGATATTAATCTTGGTACAATACATACCCAGCATTACTCAGCATCATCCAGCATTACAACAAGTTTTGTATTGGTTCACATACTCAATGAGGTGTATTCATTCTTTTCTCTTTCTCTCTCTTACCTAAATTTGTACATTATTATTTTAGATATAGAATATTTAATAAGAATTGATCTAATTTTTGTTTTTCTCTTACAAATTTACACTTCACAATGTGCTCTTTCTACGCACACCTAACATCACACGACTTAATGAGCTTCACCCTTGTAGGTAAGTTTAGGTATGCTTTTTATTTTTCCTTTATCTTAGTATTTCACTTTGTTGCATCACTAGAATAAGGGGGGGTGGTGGAATGTAGTCATATAAAATTTGAATACGTGTAACTTGAATGTGGCTTATGATACCCAACCCATATGTCCCTCTTGCTTGCTCTCATGACCCTCCTAGGCATCTTTTTAGTGATCCCCAATTATTCATAGCCTTATAAATAGTGATTCCACCTCCTCTAGGTAGTATTTCCAATGATGATTCCATCCCCTTGGGTCCCATTCCTTCAAGATAATAGCACCCAAATTAGGCTATACCACTAAACCCTAGGGTGTCCATTTCAGGTGCTCATGTCTAAGTATATTTTTAACACCAATGGTCATTTCCTTCATGTTCATATATTCCTTCTTATCAGCCTAAAGTGAATAGATATGACCCATGACCAATAGATCCCTATAAAATCCCATTCAAATTTCATTTAGAAGGGGTTGGCAAATATCATAAAGCAAGCAAGACTACTCAGGCATATTTCCCTATTCTATACATACAGTCATCTAATATAGTTACAAGCTTATTCAAACCCTTACACCAGTCCTTAACCACCTTAAGCACACCCAATTTTAGCATTTTTCATCTTCATAGACACTAGTGCATAAATTACATCAAGTGGGAGAAGTACATATGGCTTGATCCCTCTTTGGAGTATTGGTATGTAGGTAGTATGCCCACACAAGGGGTGTGGATACACATTCATTACATTTTACACACACTAACCCCTGCTCTTTCTCAAAAAAATTCAAATCACTATGGATTCTAGGGTTTGAAGACTAAATTATATCTACAAAGAGTTTTATAGACATATAGCATCTAAAATTTCATAAGCAGGCTCACACGGAGACAATGGACAAAACCCAACAAGCTCAGACCTTCAGGACAATAGCGATAGAAGAGGAATATAGCATTGGACCATAGGGTGTCTTATTTCAATGTTCCTATCCAATCATAAAATGAAGTCTAAATCCTGATTTGTGGCACTAACCAAGTCTCGTATAATAAATTTCAAACCCTGCAACAGTCTTCTTAGTCTATTTCTAGCTAAGTCTTATTTTCTCTCCCTTATTACTATTTTTAGAAAGATTCAAATTACAGTCAAATTATATAAATCAGTAGTTTAATTATTACCATATTATTTACTGGTTTAATTAAATCAAACCCTTAACTAAAATAGGAATAGGACTCCAATATTCCCAAAATAGTTCAAATAGGCATCATCTTTCTACATATGTTTTCACTCTAATTTTTATTTACTCCTTGAAAATTCATTGCTTCTTTTGGTCATAACACCCTTTCAAAGAGGGAAAAATGTAGACACTTAAATTATGCCACATTTAGTGTCATAATTAATTTTACTTAATATAGAAATACTAACTCAATTGCCACCTTACATTCAAATTTCATCCTAACATCACTTCTCTCCCTTTATCAAATAATTAATTAATCTAGATTAATTAATCAAATCATGTACACATATTCCATAAAACTAATTTAAATCTAAAATTTTCACCTCATCTAGACATCTTCCACACTTATCTCAACCAAGTGTTGAGTCATCCAACTACTTCCTTAACTTTCTCAATTGTTGAGTCATCATTGAACATTTCAACTACCACGATGAGTCATTTATCTATCTTGACCCATTCATCATGATTCATTCAACTAACAACTAACTCTCCCCCTCTTTCACACACATGGTGATTAGTCATCATCCATTGAGATGGGGACTCAAATCCAACCATTGATAATTATCAATATCAAATAAATATGGATTATTCTCAATTATTCATCTTCTCATTTTCAACAAGCACTTGCAATCTATCAGATTGATATCATTTTCATCTTATACATACATTGAAAAATAAAAATTATACATCCATATGTTTCCCAATTTATCTTTGTTTAGAGAATGAATTGAGAACCCACATTCCAATAAGCAATATTAAATAAAAAGTCACAATGATGATTTATTCTACATGGTTTTGTAAGTATTTATATGTTTATCTTTTTTTTGTTGTATTAGTTCTATCAGAGGTTTAGTTTCAATTTAGAATAAGATTTATATTCATATCATTTTCCTAGTTTTGTTAGATTCTAAAATTTAGCTATCATAGTGGCACAATCAACTATTTTGTAAAAATCCATAGTATTAAGCTTGTTATGGGAGATTACATGTTATATTCTTATATGTTTATAATTCCCATGGGTGTGGATGACATTATTTTAGGATTAAAATAACTCATAAATTTGGGCACAAAAGAGATGAAATTCAAATAACTACTCATGCACTTTCATTTTGAAGGTAAGACATTTAAACAACATGGATTATGGAAAAATCTCTACAATTAGTTAGTTTGCATCAGATGATAAATATTCTTAAAAGGGGGCTAAAGGATTTGTAACATGATTTTTTTCCTTAGAATTTCAACCAACAAATATGTCTACACTTCATGATTTAAAGATGATTCTTGATGACCACCCAAATATTTTTAATGACATGCCAAAAGGATTACCACCAAGAAGAGAACATGATCATGCCATAAGACTACTTCTAGGTAGTACACCACTAAACATCAAACCATATAGGTATCCTTATGCCTAGAAAAGTGAAATTGAAAATATGATACAAGAGATGTTAGAGAAAGGTGTTATCCACATATCCAAAGTGAATATTCATCCCTGATGGTCATGGTGCATAAAAAGGATGGCAATTGGAGGATGTGCCCAAACTATAGATAACTTAACAAGTACACTATCAAAGATAAGTTCCTTAATCTAGTAATTTATGATTTGTTAGATGAATTACATGGTGTCATTTATTTTACCAAACTAGATATTCATTATGGGTGTCATAAAATTCATATAAAATATGACTATATCCCTAAAATAACTTTCAAAACTCATGAAGGCCATTATGAGTTTATGGTCATGCCTTTTGGTCTCACAAATGCATCATCTATATTTCATATTTTCATGAATATTTTTTTGGCCTTTTTTAAGGAAGTTTGTGTTGGTTTTATTGATTTTTTGGTGTTTTTGATGGCATCATTATATACAAAAAAATTGTAAATAACATTTGACGCATGTGAAATAAGTACTATTAATTCTGGAACAACATCAACTTTATGCCAAAACTTACAAATGTGATTTTAGAATCCAAGAGGTAGGGTAATTTGGTCATATTGTTTCATATTAAGGAGCCAAACTCAACCCTAAAAGTATCAAAGATATGATGGTGTGGAAAGTGCCAAAGACCCTCAAGAACCTTCACAATTTTTTAGGACTAGTAGGTTACTATCATTGATTTATAAAAAATTATAGCAACATAGCAGTTCCACTTACAACCTTGTTAAAGAAAGACTATTTCTATTGGAATGAAACAACTACCAAAGCACTCGATAAGTTTAAAGAGGCTATGTACACCACTCCAGTTTTGGGTAACCCTAATTTTTTTAAAACTTTTATCATTGAATGTGATGCATTAGGATATGGCACGATGGTAGTACTCATGCAAATAGGAAAACCCATTGCTTTTGAGATTCATCAACTCAAGGGAAAAAATAGGCTCAAGCTAATCTATGAGAAAGAGATGATGATTATTCTTTGTGCAGTCAAAAAATGGAGACCTTATATGATGGGTAGACTCTTTAAGGTAATGACTGATCATGATCCTCTAAAATATTTTTTGAAACAGTGATGGTCATCAGAAGAACAATAAAAATGGGTATTTAAAATGTTTGGATTTTATTTTGAAATAGTTTATAATAAATGAAAAGAGAATGTGGTAGTATTGTATAAGTTGAGGCATTTATATGCATAATGACCATTTGAGGCATTTATATGCATAATGACCATTTGAAAAGTAGATTAATTTAAAATAGGCAAGATATGATTAAGAGAATGATAGAGATACAAAAGTTTTGATTTATAATCTTCATCAAGGTTCTCTTGTTTTTTAAAATTTTGAGTGGAAAAGGAATTAATTATGGTACAATATAAATTATGCCTATGTAAGAATTATATCTTCAAACACAAGATCATTCAGGGGGGCACTCAAGATTTTTGAAAACCTATCATAGAATAAAGAAATATTTATTTTGGGAAGGACTCAAGGGTGATATGTAAAAATTTATGGCATAATTCATGGTGTATCAAAAGAATAAAAGTGAAATAATTAAGTCACAGGGTCTTCTGCAGCCTATATCCATCCATAGCCAGAGGTGGGAGGAGGCTTCCATGGATTTAATTATAGGGTTATCGAGGCCTCAAGGTAAAAATTTCATCATGGTAATTATGGATAAGATCACAAAATATGCTCATTTTTATTCCTTATCACATATATTTCTATCCAATATAGTTTTTTTTCTTAATACAGTTCAAAATTGCAAGGTACTCCTAAGATCATTATAAGTGATCATGATCCATCTTTACCAATAATTTTTTGACTAATTTATTCACATTTTTTATTACTTATTTGGCTCATATCTCATCATATAATCCATAATATTATGGTTAAATAGAGGTGTTTAACAAATTCCTAAAGGGGTATTTTCATTATTTTGCATCAGGTAAACATGAATGTTGGGTTCACCTGTTACCTCTAGAAGACTGGCGGCATAATACTTCCTTCCATACCTCTTCCAAAATGTATTCATTTGTGGCACTTTATGGTTATCATTACCCATCCATAATTTCATCCTTAAAGTTGAAACTCAAGTTTTATGTTGTTGAAAAACCCATTAAACATTAGTAGGAGGTACTAGCTAGTTTGAGAGAAAATTTAGCAATTGCACAAAATCAAATGAAGTAGAAAGTAGATCAAAACCTTAGTGAAAGGAATTTTGACATAAGTGATTGAGTCTTTGTGTTATTACAGCCATATAATCAAATTTATTTGAAGCAACTGAAAGAGGATAATAAAAAAATTTCTAAGTATTATGGCCCTTATTAGATCCTACAGAAAATTGGTAGTGTGGTATACAAGATGGAACTAACCTAATCCACTCACATACATCCTATATTAGATGAATAAGGTAGATTAATTATGAAACCTAAGGAGATATTTCACACATGCACTAAAGCATTGTGAACAAGAGAGATTGAGGAGTAGTTGATTAAGTGAAAGAATATGAATCGTGAAGATTCAACATGGGAGGATGAAGCTTTCCTACAACAACATCCATAGTCGATTCAACATTAAGGGAAACATTATTTTAAAAATAAGGTGCATGATATACCCTTATCCTATAGTGTGTCTAGGGATATGTGTGTTTGACATGTAGATTTCATATCTTTCATATTATTTTATTTATTTATTTTATGTTCTTGGTAAGGTTAGCCTATAGAGTAACCATGTCGAAGTAGAGTATATATAAGATGTAGTGGTTAGTATTTGATCATCATATTTTTAATTTTAATCTTATTTAAATCTTGTGGAGGTTTCCCCCTCAAAGTGTCTCAATCATATTTAAAAAGTATTTTGCTCTTTCATCAATTATTGCTATGAATATGCTTATTCTACTCTTAATTATGTGATATATTATTCCATTATTGTGAAATATCTAAGTAATTTTATTACACATATAAATATAACATCATTTAATAACATGTGAATATGTGGATAACATGTCATCATAGAAATTTATATGTTGATCAAGGCATGTATGTAACACATATATTGGAGTTCATATAAGTGTTATGTCAAGATATATGTATCAATGAAACACACAATAGTAGGACCATTAAATAATACTAAATATAAAAAGTGTATGATATAGATCATGGCACCACTTAATATCAACAAGATCAACAAGTGCAAGTGTTAGTGTCAAACATAAGGCCAAGGGCCGCATATAAATAACATGAAGATGTCATAACAAACAAAATCAAGGGCCACACACAAGGGGACATAAATATGTTGCAAATAAAGGACATCAAATATGTAGCATTAAATAAGATAAAGGCCATATTTAAGGGACATAAATATGTCGCATACAAGGCCAAATGGCCAAACCCAATAGACAAGCACAAATTAGCCTATCATGTAAGAGAGTAACAACATTAATGAAGTTTAGAACAACTAACTAATCTACACTATCCATATGTATCAATGACACATCATATTATAATAACATATCCATTTAGTATTATGTAAGATATGAGTAACTAACAAGGCATGTGTAAGTAATATAGGTAGCTTAATATGGTATAAAGGTCATAAAAAGATATAACCTATAATAGTGAAACCTATGGAATCAAATTCCCCCTGTATTGATATAACCTATAATAGTGAAATATGTATGTTTATATTTAACTTGTATGTCCTGTAGCACACTATAGTCTCAAATGCATGTGTATGAAAATAACATTCCATCTACCAAACATGTGATAAATAACAACTATAAAGAGTGTAATCTAGTAATCATGTCATGCTCAAGGCTTGATTTTGTAATTTTTGAATATTTTGAATGTTTTGTACTTTTTTTATTATTGGAATATTTTGAGTGTTTTTGTATTTTCTTATTTATTTGATTTTTTATATTTTGAAAAAAAAATCTGTGAAAAGTGAGACCAAGTGGAAATAGTTCTAAAAATAGAAGAATGGGAGGGATCCAAATAATTTACAACATGTGTCAAGGTGTAATCACGTAAAATTGGTATTTGGATGTTAAGAGTGTTACTTGAGACAACCTAATCCTAGCCTAGCCCTAGACTTATCTTAGAGCCTGTATCACACTTTTCCATCCATTATGTAGACCATAGACATCTCCAGTTAGCTCAAACTCAGTCCTAGAACTACATTCCCATATCCTAACCCATTGTGCCTAATATCTTACTAGTTCAACACTAGCACCACATTAAGGACACTATAGCCACATGGTGCTAGCATCCCCAACTTGGCACTTGTGTCCCTTGCCCTAATTATCGTGAACAAATATATTTTAATATATGTAACCCTCTTAACATTGGATTGAGCATATTTTATTATGTGTATAAGCTATGAAACACTATAAATACAAGACTATTAGACCTATATCCACTAGATGGAAAATAGATGAAAAATGCCTATTCAAATATGAAACAACTTAAGCAAAATCAAGGTTATTAATCCATATTCTTTCTTAATTATACGTACTACCATCTACAACTTCCCTAAGCCCATATTTACAAGATTTCCAATCTCAAGCATACTCAAGGCATTCAATACCACTATCATTCTAGCATTCACTTGCACTTTTACCAGCACTGGGTGGGAGAAATACATCAGGTTTGATCCCTCTTTGGAGTATTGGTATGTAGGAAACTCTCTTCATATTGGGGTGTTGAGGATGTCCAACCTATCCTAATAATGACCACATATTTTTAGTTCATGCCATACTTATAGTAAGAATTAGGTTTTTTAACTTAAATTAGCTATTATAGACACAATACAGAGTTTTAGATTTTGTACATGTAGAAATAGAGCCTATAAATAAATGCACAAGTGCTCCCAAAAAATAGTAATAGTCTTACAAAGAGGTCATGAGCACCATTTTTAGGACACTATAGCCACATGACACTATTATCTAAGTGAGGCACTACTATCTAGTGAATAATTTGATATAGGCACCTTGTTTATGATACTCAGACCTATTCATAACCCAATTTTTAGCACCCAGATCTTTAATGATAATTGATTTCCAAATAAGTCTTTATTTACACATATTTATTACTATTTTTAGAAAGTCAAAGTAAGCCAAAATGTATAACAAATCAATGGTTACTTATTGCACATTATTTCACTAATTTAGACAACTCGAAATTTTAATCTAACTTAAGATTTACACAAGTAAAACCCTAAAAGGTTAAATCATTTGGTGAACCTGACTTACTTCGAATATTACTTCAAACCCTAGTTTGTATTTTCTAGATTTTTGTGCAATAAACTAGGGTTACATACTTCTATTTTTCTAATTTTTTGGTATAACCTAGCTCATTAAATTAGTTTCATATTATGGCTTCAATTTATTTAAATATAATTTAATTTTCTACAAATAAACCCTAAATTCAAAAAACCCTAACCCTAGACAAAATAGCTTCTGAGTCATTTCCTAGATTAGTTTTATCCTCTCCTCAATGTAGAGTCTTCACTAACCTTCCAAAATCACCAGCATGGGTTTTACAATAGATCTTAGAATTCAATCGCATAGTTATTCCTATAATTAAATAGGTTCATATGACATGGCCTCTTCTAAATAAATATGATTCTAATACATTCTATGAGTATCACAGGGTACAAGACTACACCAAAAATATATGCATAAGATTAAAGCACAAGATACAAGATTGAATTGAGGCTAATATTATTGAAGTGGGCACACCCATAGAGGCATTGAAAGCATATAAAATAGAGGCTAAGGCACTAAAGATATTTTCAAATCCATTCCCAAAGCACACAATGAATAAAGTAAGGGGCACATCATGTGTTCACTATACATATTAGGCACATCCACCACCAACTTCATATCATATAGTTACATAGGAGGCACCTCTATTGCATAACATTATTAGCATGTATTTTATTATAGTGTAACCTAGACCACTCATTACATTCTTAGAGTATGAGATTATCGATGATGATATTAACCTACATGCACTCTTTATACAACATACATAGATCATCATCCTATCTAGAGTGTTATGGTTGACAATGGGTCAAACATTAGCATGTGAACTATGACACACTTATAACATTTAGGATACATAGAGTGGGATATATTCCCCACAAATATAGTCATTAGTAATTTCAATGGCCATGTTTAGAGATCCATCGAGGATATTATGCTTCCATTATATGTTCGACCAAAACACAAAGCCACTTGTTTCCTAATAGTACCTAGTGTTGGTGTATTTGATATATTATTGGGTAGGCCATGGCTATAGTAGATTTGAGCCATCCCATCCATAGTACATCAATGTTTTAAGAATATACATGAAAATTAGGTGGTTAAATTTGAAGGTGTCCCATAAAAGTATCCTCTTCCCATGTCATAGGCAGTTCCAACATAGTTACTAGTTATAGTTCTAGCACAGTCACCAATTATAATTATAGCACCATTACCAGAATTACATAGTTGTCATTTATAACTTAGATTATATTTCCTATATATACATCATAGAGTTCAAAAGATCCACCATTGTAGGTGAGGTCTACTCTTATAATATCGACACATACACATACACTCCCATGAAGACCATTATTGGAGAGACCCTTGTGTCATAGATATGTCATAGATTCTAGAAAACCTTTCTCCACTCATTTTATGATAAAATAAATATCATTAGGTTCTCAGGGTTCTCAACATAGGGCACCTACGTGACCTATAACTTATTCTACCATATGGGTTCCTAAGACCCCTATAATTCATAGGGCATCACAGTTAATGCCATAAATTCATATCATCACTACACATGTAGATTTAGACATAGATTAATCCACATAGTATATTATGGGATCATAGTTTCCTTTCACACAACACTCATGATCATAGTTTCCTTACTCAACATAGGTCATAGTGATAATGAGCCTCCCATGAGACTCATTGGTTAGTATGGTTCCTACCCCCTTATACATACTTCTTTCTCTCTCACTCCTTGTACATAGTTTATTTTCAGTTTATTGTACATAGCTTATATCCAAAAAATACAAAAATAATATAACATTTCAAAACATAAAAACATTCAAATATTACTATAAAAAAAAATTATAGATTGTATGCATTGCTTTATTTATATTTCTTTTATTTTTCAGACATTACATATGTTAATTATCTTAGTATAGTTGGTTTTATAATACACATATGTTTCACTTATTCTTATCGAGTTCTTATAGATTACATACAAGACTTCGGTCCACTACATTTATCCAAACTTATTATCATCTAACCACTAGGGGTATATACACTGATTTAGGTGTATTCATTTGATACATCTACCCACTCGGGGGCATCTTATACACAATTTATACTACCATGTTCTATCCTTACATTCTATACATTCCATTTTACGCATTGATATATCTCAATATTGATCATTGCTACTCATGCTCAAATTTTGCCAATTATCAGTAGTTTAAACTTAGTATATGTACATCCAAGCATTTACATAGATTTGTATTACACGGTTATACATGTTTTTATTTCTATATTTCCTAGTTTAAATTTCATTGTGTTTCCTATGCTTCTTATATTTGAGGGCATTTGAATATGCCACTATTCTTTGGCTCTACACCACTTCTATTCATGTATGTATGGACATGTTCCCATGCCCCTTGTGTGTGCTCTCTTGATTATATATGTGAACATTTTATCATGTCTTTCTATGTGGATCTAATCCAAATTCATTGATTCTTATGTATGTGGACATTTAAACATGTCCTTATATGTCTTATATTCTTAGATTTAGTGGCATGTGCCCATGTCCCTTATATTTTAGCCCCTTGGCCTAATTTTTTGTGCCTCATGTGTTTTGTATGTATATTTTATTATATGCATCTTCACTATGACACTTGTATTTACTTGTTAAACACACCAATTTTTGATGCCATAAGGGACCTCATGCATCTACCCTTCCTACTTGGGTGTCATGATGGACATCATGCCCCATTCCCCAAGGTAACTACTCAGATTTATTATTATACACATTGATTAAATCTATCTTGACACCCTTGTGCAATGCTATATACAACATAAATATCACACTACATACGTATGCTCAGATTCTTTTATAATTTGATGTTATGTTTGCACATTGTATTGGAATATCACATTATTATCATATATGCTCTGGCTAACACATTTTAAAGATCTATTTTCTTTTAAGGATAATTTTTACATAGGTTATACAAATACCCTAAAAAGAGGGGCCATTCATAGGGTTTTATCACAGAGATAAAGCTCCTACATTTATATTCATAGATTATTTTTAGCACACAGATTTAGTTTTAGTAAATCAGACACAGGTCAAACATGGGAAAAAACATGGACTCAAAAAGTAGGTTAGTCACCTAGATTTTAGACCAAATAAACATTAGTGCCTATATTGGGACACTAGTACCATAGGGCACTACTATCCACTACATGGTGCTATTGCCCAATAACCCCAACTTCAGGGTAGTTTAGGTTAGCCAAAATAGTACACTAGGTATAATACACATTTACATAGATACAGTCACAGGTTTGATAATTATGTTCATATTTTGCTTAGATACACTCATTTTAGCTTAGATTCATACTAGTTACTTAGATTGGGGGCATCACACATGACATGATCATCCCCACATTTAGTTTAGACACACATATATAGTTATTACATATTCAGTCTAGAAACAGTATACTCAGATATCAGATTAGGGGCATGTATGTGGCACATAGTTTCCATATGCTAGATTACTTACAGGGTTATCAAATGGAATGGAAAACTCCATGTCATTCTCTACATTTTATACACTTAATATCATATTCTAGGTTGTCTCTAATTTCATGTCTTACTCTATCTGCAGTGATTGGCATTCCTAAGTGTCCAAGAGTTGCTTAATATATTATTGTGGTATTCATTTGCACGCATGAAGGAAGTTTTTCAATGTCTGTCTAACTAAGCCATAAAATAGGAATAACCTCAGGCTATGGGTATCCTATGGTGAGGTTGAACCATTGGATAAGGTCAGCTTCCTTTGGGTCTATCACATAAACTAATCCCTTGATTGGAAAAGGGAGAGAAATAGACAATAATGCATAAAAACATGTAAAAAGAGGTGATGCACTAATAATTTAGACACTTGTAGTTACACAAAACACACTATGAGACACTTTAAATATTGAAAACATCACTTCACTCACTCTTTTATGAGCTTCCACATAATTATTTCACAAAAATTCATAAACTAGTTATCAATCTAGCATGGGAGGAAAGGTGTCCACTTATAAACCAATCCACAGACTATCTGTTGCACTTAAAATGACCTATGAAAGCTACAAGACACTTCATGAAGGTGAGAAATCTTAGTTAGAGGTAAAATAAAGCATATATTCACTTAACCACGTCAATGAATTCATGAAACATACCTCGATTCAACTTACAAATGGAGGAATTTAGTCTTTATTGCATCAAAAAGGTGTTATAGTACAAATTTGGCATAGCCTGGGCATGCTAAAAGCATAAGAGTAATTTTTATACTAAAATTGAAAATTATTATATATCATAGTATCTCAAGTTAAAATAATCTCTGTGAGTTGATAAGATCACCTATAGAAGATCAATAGCCAACTCTCCATACAAGTTGGTATATGGTAAGGAAGCAAGGTTACCTAATTCTCTTGAGTTTCCTGCATTATAACTAATGCATCAACTTGAGTTGTTGAAAAATGAGCCACTAGAGATTAGATATGCTAAGCTTATGGAGATATAAGAAGTTATAAATTAGTCCATGGTAACCATGAAAACTCACTAACTATAAGTGAAGAGAGCCTTTGACAAGAGATCTTCTTCATGAAGTTTTAAAGAAGGAGATTTAGTCCTCAAGTGGGATGAGGATAGCGCTAAACCAAGAATTCATTCAAAGTTTGAATCTCTTTGGAGTGGCCCATACATAATCTCTAGCTACAAATCCCATAATGCCTTCCAACTTGTAAAGATGGATGGTGAGGAGTTCCCTATCCTAGTTAATGGGATACATCTGAAACACTTCTACTTAAGAGCTAGGTTCCTTGTAACATAATTAGTTTGTTCGTTTTCCTCAAAGTGTTATTCTAGGACATTAGTTTAGTTGTGTTTTGTCCTAAATAAGTGATTTGTCTACACATTTGTTTTGTTAGTTTCCCTATTTTATATGTTTCCTTCCTTGCCTTGGTAGAATTGATGTCTTTTCAAGACAAAGGGTTTCTTGTAGTCATGGATCAGACTTACCATCATCTCTAAGTCTAAAAGTCATATAAATATTCTAGTTCTCAAGCATATTATGTATGCTTCCCAATTGAGTCACCAAAATGTTGACAATTTTGACCTCATAGGTCAAAATGTCATCCCTACCATTCAAAACTTAACGCATCATGTTAGTTTGTCTTGTGAGTCAATAATTTGGTCTTGAAAACTCCTCAATGTGATTATTAGGAAGCACACCATCATTACACATCATGGAAGAATGAATAGATTAGTTTGGTTGTGTATTTCATAAGTGTACTTGGGAAGCCAACCAGAGTCAAAAGATTGTATGAAAATATACTTTGTGCCAGGATCATTCCCTACAAATTTGATGTCTTGACGAGTTTTCTATCTCAAGATATAAGCCTTTAAAAATGATCTAATAATATGGGAATTGCCTAGGGATGTCAAGTTAAATCCATAGTAAATAGCCATTGGGATTAAAAATTACTTAATAGGATTCAAGTTAAATGTAGGATTGACAAGTGGTATGATCTCAGAGGTTGGGATCAAAAATTGATGGCATGGTGATAATATCTTGAGTCATTGGGACCATCAAGATCAATAGTAAAATTTAAATCATGTAGCTAAATATTGACAAAAAGCTTGACTTTAAAAGTTAAATGGATCCTAAAATTGAATGCATTGATGACAAGTGTCATGATCATGGTGACTTATTAGATCAACAGTGTGCATTCAATCAAGTAGAAGGAAGATCAATGACACATGTTCAATAATGCAAAGTAGATTGATGGTACACATAAGGTCAAAAGGTCAATGAGCTAGATTACATGTAAAGCCACCATGTGGCATAAATGCATTCAATCATAAGATCTTATAGCTAGGTTCATAGAGAGCACACGCAATTTTCAAGTGTCATAATCTCAAATGTGGATCATGGATCGAAGGCCAACTCTAAAGGTCAAAGCCAAAATATTTCTAAGGAAATCAATGGAGTAGATTTGATCAAATATCCAAAAGGCATAGGATGAGGACACATGTCCAATCTTATAATATTCAAGTTTTAAAAGGAGATAGGCACCCTAAGAGGATGCCACATAGGTGAACACATTGGTTCAAAATGATCTTACCACCTATGATAGGTAGATGCATAAATGAAAGATCCAATATGATCTAGGTTACCAAAGTAGACACTGTAAAATCATAGGACGCCATTAAATCTCTAGTAAACCTTTCAAAATATTTTAGGCATAGGTTTCATGTATATTTTATGATCAAGCAATCGTACCCTACAGATATTTATTATAATTATGCCTATATGAAAACCAATAGGGGAATTGCCTATTAGTTTTCATCTATAGAGGACCTATGTTCAATATTTTTGAGTAATATAAAAGTTGTGATGGAGAAATAAGTTGGTGTAATGGCATGGTATTATGATAATTTTATTCTAAAGGGACACTACATGAATAAATTCAAGATGATTGTTTGATAGTGTAGAACTCATATCAAGATGATGCAAAGTCTTATGTGCTCATTAAGAAGATGAAGAGTTCAGGCATTAAGGAAGGTAGATAGATCATTTAATGCATTTAAAGGGTTTTTGGGGGAATTTTCCCTTTCAAGTGGATCATGACTGAGCACTTTTGACAAATTACTTGTCTTTTAGTGCATTTCTAAGGCAATGGGAAGACTTGAAAGCTATCTAGAGCTAGTGAAAGTTAATTTGTCAAAGGAGGATCAATGCTAATCAATCAAAGGGTGATTGGGCCTCATTTATTGATTCATATTCCCCATTTTTCTATATATCATGCATTTCTTCCTTTTTAAATCTCTCTTTGATAATTTTCAATTTTAGAGAAAAAGGATGCTTACACTTTTGGCATGCCCAGGCTATGCCAAATTTATACTATAACACCTATTTGATGCAATAAAGACTAAATTCCTTCATTTAAAAACAAAATTTGAGTGTGTTTCTTAAATTAATTGATGTGGTTAAGTGAATATATGCTTTATTTTACCTCCATCTAAGTTTTCTCACCTTCATGTAGTGTTTTGTAGCTTTCACATGTCATTCGAAGTGCAATAGATAGTCTGTTGATTAGTTTGAAAGTGGACAACTACCCTTCTATGATAGATTGATAAATATTTCACGCCTTTTTGCTAAATACTTATGTGGAAGCTCATCAAAGAGTGAGTGAAGTGATGTTTACAATCTTGAAAGTGTCTCATAGTGTGTCTTGTGCAGTTATAATTGTCTAAATTATTGGTGCATTACCTCTTTTTACATGTTTTCATGCATTATTATCTATTTCCCTCCCTTTTCCAAGAAAGAGATTAGTTTATGTGATAGATATAAATGAATTCAACCTTCTATAGAGGTTCAACCTCACCATAGGATACCCATAGCCTGAAGTTGTTCCCATTTTATGGCTTAATTGGAGAAAGCTTGAAGAACTCCCTCCATGGGTTTAAATTAAGACCACAATAGTTTCTAGCATGCCCGATGGGACCCATTATCCTTGGCATAGTTGAATTTTGGAGCTGAGGAGTATTATTTTTAGTAGAGGAAGACATCAATCATCATTAGAAGCCAGATATTCTTTGATTACAAAGTTCATAACATCATCTAGGTAAAACTCTCATGTCAGAGGTTACTACAAAGTCAAAAAGTAAATGTATTATCTTTAATTCATTGAGTTTCCTTCTAATTAATATAAAAGTGCAAGGTTTATTAGGACAATACCATATCCTCAAAATAAATATTCATCTCCTAGTCATCCTATTATCCTAAACAATGCAATTCTCACCATCTAAATGGCCATCATAAATCAAGTGTTTATTCCATTCAATAGGGGTATCCCATTGAATTTAGCCCATTTTTAGGGAATTCTTGTGTTTTCCCTTAATATTATCCAATTATTCTTAGGATAATATTAAACCACTCATATTGAACACATCTAGGATGTTGCCAACCTTTATTCAGTCCATAATGTTGCTCAAGACAATGTATTTATTAGATTGTTTGTTGCTTCCTTCAAAGAAAAAGCACTATAATGGTATAGATATCTCCCACTAAATTCTATTGCTACTTAGGATGAATTAAGTGTAGCCTTGTTCAGAATATTTGAGGATAAATCTAATCACCTATCCTTAGTTGAATAGCTGACTACCATACATAGAGCTCCTCATGAGTTCATGTATGATTTCAACCTTAGATTCTAAAATACATGGACAAAGATACCTAAATTAATTACATCATCCCTATAATATTCCTTCATTTACTATCTAAAATCCCTCAACTCTAATATTAGTGTAATGATACAGTTGATTGGTGGTATTACCTTGCCAGGTGCTTATGAGGTTGCAATAAGAGTAGAAAATAGCTTGATACAAGCTGGTAAACACTCACCAAGGCCTTTAATGCCTATATTCCCATAATTTAAACCATATCTCCTCCCCTCAAGTTCCTCAAATCCCATCTTTATCTCCTATTCCATCCCCTAAAGATCAAATTATAGTCCCTTCTAGTTAAGCTTGTGAGCTTGGAGAGTTTAAAAGTTTGTTACAATATTTTGGGAATTAAATAGTACAAGTAAAAAGATAATATTTCTATGATAATAGGCCCTATCAACAACAAAATCAAACCACATATCAACCCTTTAGAGATGAAAGGCCTCCTTATCAAGGTTTCAGGGAAAATAAACCACCTTACCAATCATAAGGAGCCATAACTCAAGCTAAACCATATGCAGCTCTAGATTCTAATATACCTTCTAGTTAAATATATATTTTTCCCATACCCCCTCAAAATATCTTGATGTAGGATTCAGCTTGGCAGCCATTTAATCTCAATGATGCTCAAAACCAAGTCTTGGTGTCACAAAACATCACTATGCCACAAATGACACAAGAAGAGTTTTCTCTCCAAGGATGTCAGTACCAAGAAACAAGTTTGACATCACAAGGAGAGACAAAACAAGTTAAATGGAAACCTGATGCCATTAATGTGAATTGGAAAATAGATGATCATGTGGCATTCAATCAAATTGGTGAGAATAGAAATATAAGAGGTCAGGTTGTAGCTCTAACTAGAGCTAAAAGAAGAGCCATTGATGAGGCTTAAGATATGGGTAATACTTCAAGTACTCTTAGTGTTTTTTCCAAGAGTACCAATTATCAACTTTCTACCCATACAATATATAAAAATTAGAATAAATAGGTTGGGAAAGTTCCTTAAGTGCCTCTAGTTCATGAGCAACCAGTGGTTAAAGAAGTGTAGCCAAAGGTTAGTGGAGCTTAATTCAGTATAGTGGATCAAATTAATAATTATAATATCAAAATTATCATGTGGGATTCCTTGTCTATTCTAGGACAAAATGATATGCTCATTCAAGAGCTTTCAACTCTCAAAGTGTCTCTAAAGCTAGTTAAAAAGGAAGGTATTATCTTAACTAATTTAGACCAGCCAAGTAAGCAACAAGTATAATAGGTATATAAGATGGAAAACGTATAAAAAAATAAGGAAAAACCAAATAAAACTCCTCCCTTCAACCTCTCTTTAATATTTAGTGACACTTTGGTTCATAACTGTATGATGGATAGTGGAGCCAATAGCCCTATTATGCCTAAGCAAATTACATACAAGCTTGGTCTTGTTTATGAAACAAATACAAAAGGAATATTACAACTAGATGGATCACCAAAAAAGATAATATGTATTATTAAAATCTAAATTTGACACTACATTCTTGTCTTAATGTTACCATCTAGTAGGATGTAGTTATGGTGGACTTGCCTCCTTACTTTTCCATGTGTCTATCAAGGAAATTCACCTCAAAGATTGGAGGATACTTATGAACTAATTGGACATATTTGATGTTTAGAACTAGGTATGGTACCAAGGCAATAATACATTCTAAACCTATAACACACTTCTATTTGGATCCATATATGCCAAGTGTGGTGAACACTAACTGTATCATCTTAGATGAGGTGTTAGAGGCTAGTGGAGTGGAAGCCAAATCACCTTTAGATGGATTTTTAGATTTGTTTCTTGATGAGTAGAACTCTAATTTTCATGAGCATGACCCTTATAAATAAATTAAATAAGGGGAATTTGGTTTTTATTGCTTTTATGAGAATGATACACCAATTCCATCCATGATAAAGGATGATGAGCCCAGTGATGGCCTATGATAATAATACTTTGATGGATCAAAGAATAACCATGGTACTCAGGATGGAATAATGTTAATTTCTCCAAGAAAGAAAAGGTATTTCTCCTCTATTAAATTTTAGTTTGGTTGTTCAAATAATGTTGCAGAATATGAAGCACTAGTACATGGTTTGCAGTGGTCTAAAAAGATGAAAGTCAACACCTAGAAAGTTTTTGGTGATAGTGAACTTGTAGTTCACCAAGTAAGAGGTCTTAATTTATGCAAGAACTTGTTGATTAGATCTTATAATCATAGTGTGTGGGGACTTAATAGGGATTTTTAGGATTTCAATATTTAATAAATACCAATAAATGAGAACAAACATGCAAATAGGTTGGCTACCATTGAGGCATAATTTAGTGTCCCAATTGATATAAAAAGTGAAAAAAATCAGTCACACATTAAGGTGGCTGTAATACCTTTTATTTCAAATAACCATGAGAATTGGAAAGTATTTGAAGATTACAATTAAATTATCAAGTTTTTGTAAGAAGAGGTTGAATTCTCCTAAAGAAATCAATCAAAGTCCTTATAGCAATATGCTTATTATATTGTGCAATTAAAAAGAAATAATTAGCCCAAGGGATTGGTCACACTTGAGAACATATTCAATGGTAATGATGAGTTGAGAAAGGAAAAGTTATCTTTGTCAACAAAGGAGGAACACTATGCCAATGTGGAGATTGCAATGGGTAAGAGCTTGAAGTTGGGTAAGCTATGTACTCCTTCAAAAAAGGAATCTTTTATTGAGATTTATTGATGTATTTTCATGACAATATATTGATCTCAAAATATTTGATCCAAGTATAGCTCAACACACCATTGAGTTACAAACTAAGACTAAACCAATAAGACAAAGACAAAGGCCTATTAATCCAAAGATTGAGCCTTTGATGAGATCTAAGCTTGATAAACTCATAGAGTTAGCTATTATATTTTCAACCAAGAACTCAATTTGGGTGGAAAACCTTGTTCTAATATATAAAAATAATGATGAGATTAGATTATGTGTTCACTTTCAAGATTTAAACAAGGCTTCCCTTAAATATCACTATCCATTTCCATCTATGGAACAAATTCTATAGCTAATTGTAGGATCAGAGAGTTTTTCCTTGCTGGATGGATATATTGGTTACAATCAAATTTTGGTCAATGAAGAGGACTAATTTAAGGCAGCCTTCACTACCAAGTGGGGGACTTTTTCATATAGAAAAATGCCCTTTAGTTTATCCAATGTTGTAGCAACCTTTTAGAGAGCCATGGATATGGCATTCCAGGGCCTTCTTAATATATATTTATACTTGTTTATTTGTATGACATAACAATGTTCTTAAAGAGTAGAAGTGAGCATATTGTTCACCTCATGTAAGTGTTTGAAAGGTGTAGACAATTTGGGGTGTTTCTAAACCCCAAAAAGTACATCTTTTAAGTTCATGAAGGTAAGCTTCTTGGGCATGTGATTTAAAAATGTGGTTCGAGTATAGATCCTAAAAGGATAGATTTAATTCTTTCACTTTCCTTGCCTAAGCACAAGAAGTATTTTCAAAGTTTCTAGGGTAAAATCAATTTTATAAGAAGGTATATCTCAGATTTTTCCATTTTAACTAGGCCACTTATAACCATGCAAAAGGAGAATCAAGGTTTTAGTTGGTCCAAGGAAGGATTAGAGATTTTTTAAGAGATAAATAAGGATATAACTAGTGCTCCTACACTCATAATTCTAGATTTCACAAAGGATTTCATATTGTACACCTATGTTAACCTAGACACTATTTTAAGCATTCTTATGTAACAAAATCTGAGACTTTGGAGTAACTAATAGCCTTATTTATTCAAGGCTTGGAATAATATTAAATAATGTAATATTTTGTTTAAAAACATGTACTTTTATTTATAATGTCTCTCAAAAAATTTAGATACCTATTATCTAAAAATATGATACACTTAATGGTTACCCGTTCAAGTATCAAGGAGTTTCTATTGAACAAAGACATAAATGAGAAAAGAGTTGGTTGGATAATGAAGGTAATGGATTATGATGTGGATATCAAGGTCACTAAGCTAATAGAGGAAAGGGACATTGTGAGCATCTATCCTAGGACTTGCAAGAGGCTAATGAGGTGGTTTTGATCTCAAGTGATGAATAAATTACAATTGATCATACCTCACCATCCAACTGGTTTGACTTGGTGAGATATCTCCAAGATGGTTTTTATCCCTTTCATCTAAGTTCTTCAAAATTAATATATTTTAAATTTCAATCAATTCCATTTCTTCTTGTTGATGATATTTTTTTCAAGAAAGATATCAATGGCATGTTGCTAAGATGTATAGAGCTAGGCCAAACATAGAGACTACTTGATCAATTCCATGATGTACATGGTGGAGGGAATTATTTATCAAGGACCATAGCCCTTAATATCATGAGAGGAGGGTATTATTGGCCTAGCATATTTGGTGATTGCCATGCATGGGTTAGGAAGTGCAAACATTGTACTAGTTTGTAAGAAAGGTAAAACTTGTAGCTTTACCTCTCCAACCAATTATGGTAGACCAACCCTTTGTATAATGGGGATTGGACTTTATTTATCTCATTAAACCCTCTTCAAGTGCAAGACATAACTAGATACTAACTATTATATATTACTTCACTAGATGGATAGAGGCAATAGCATTAAAAGAAGTAAATGAGTCCAATGTTCTAGATTTTATGAAGGTTTGCCTACTAGTTTTGGAGTTCCTTCAACTATTATTTTTAACATTGTTATGGCCTTTATGGGACTATAATTAGCCAATGGGCCATTTAACATGGTGTCTATCTCAGCACTTCATCAAATTACCATCCACAAGGCAATGGCCTTGTTGAGTCCACAAATAAGAACCTGTTAAAAATCATATGAATGACTACTGAAGATAATCAGAGGTCATGATATCTCAAGTTTAAATTAGATTTATGGGTTGATATGATCACCTACAAAATATCAATATCTAACTCTCCATACAAGCTGGTATATGGTAAGGAAGCAAAGTTACATATTTTTCTTGAGTTTCTTGCTTATAACTAATGCATCAACTTGAGTTATTGGAGAATAAGCCAATAGAGATCACATATGTTGAGCTTATGGAACTATAATAAGTTTGAAATCAATCCATGTTAGCCATGGAAACTCACCAAACACAAGTGAAGAGAACCTGACAAGAGAGCTTCTTCACGAAGTTTCAAAGAAGGATATTTAGTCCTCAAGTGGGATGAGGAGAGAGGAAAACCAAGAAGGCATTCAAATTTTAACTCTCTTTGAAGTAGCCCATATATAATCTGTAGCTACAAATCCCACAATGCCTTTCAACTTGAAAAGATGGATGGTGAGGAACTCCCTATCCCAGATAATGGGATACATCTAAAACATTACTACTGAAGAGCTAGATTCTTTGTAACATAATTAGTTTATTTGTTTTCCTCCAAGTTTTTTATCCCAAATAAGTGTTTTATCTACACATTAATTTTATTAGTTAGTTTCCCTATTTTATGTGTTTCCACCTTGCCTTGGTGAAATTGATGTCTTTTCAAGACAAAGGGTTTCTTACAGTCATGGATCAAACTTGTCATCATCTCTAAGTCCAAAAGTCATTTAAATGTTTTAGTTCTCAAGCATAGCAGGCATGCTTCCTAGCTAAGTAACCAAAATGTTGACAATTTTGACCTCACAAGTCAAAATGTCATTTCTACCATTCAAATCTTTACACATCATGCTAGTTATCTTATGTGTTAATGATTTGGCCTTGAAAAATCCTCAATGTGATTATTAGGAATTAGACCACCATAACACATAATGCAGGAATAAACATATTAGTTTGGTTATACATTTCATATGTGTACTTGGGAAGCCAACTAGAGTTGAAGGATTGCATGAAAATGATGTGCTTTGTGCTATGATCATTCCATACAAATTTGATGTCTTGATGAATTTTCTATCTCAAGATATAAGCCTTTAAAAATGATCTATCAGTATGGGACATACCTGGGGATGTGAAGTTAAAGCCATAATGAATAGTTGTTGGGATTCAAAATTCCTTAATAGGATTTAAGTTAAATGCAAGATCGATAAGTGACATGATCTCAAAGGTTGGGATCAAATATTGATGGCACATAGGTAATAGCTCGAGTCAATGGGACCATCAAGATAAATGTCATAAGTTAAATCATGCAGCTAAAGATAGATGATGAGTTCAAGGTCAAAAGGTTAATGGATCCTAAAATGAACATGTCAATGATAAATGTCATGATCATGATGACTTACCAAACCAATGGTGCATGTTCAATCAAGCAGAAGGAAGATCAACAACACATGTTCAATTATACAAAGTAGATCAATGGTGTGCGTAAGGTAAAAAGGTTAATGATTTAGATTGGATGTAAAGCCACCACATGGTGTAAGTGTGTTCAATTATAGGAACTGATAGTTAAGTCCACATAGAGCATGTGTGATTTCCAAGTGTCACAATATCTAATGTAGATCATGGATTGATAGCCAACTCTGAAGGTCAAATCCAAAAAAATTATAAGGAAATCGATGGAGCATATTTTATTAAATCTCCAAAAGGCATAAGACGAGGACACATGTCCAAGCTTACAACAGTCAAGTTATAAAAGGAGATAGGTAGCCTGAGAGGATGCCAAATAGGTGAACATATTGGTTCAAAAATATCTCACCAGCTATGGTAGGTAGATGCATAAATGCAAGATCCAATATGATAAAGGTTAATAGAGTAGACACTACAAAATCATAGGATGCCATTAAATCTCTGGTAAATCTTTCAAAATATTTTAGGCATAGGTTTCCCATCTTATTAATGATCAAGAAACCCTACCCTATATATATTCTTTGCAATTATGGCTATATGAAAACTAATAGTGGAATCATTTTCATCTATAGAGGACCTATGTTCAAGGTCTTTGAGTAATGGAAAAGTTGTGATAGAGAAAGAAGTCAGTGAAATGGCATGGTCTTCTGACAACTATGTTCTAAAGGGAAAGTAGATGAATGAATTCAAGATGATTGTCTGATAGCATAAAAAGCATATCAAGATGATGCATGGTGTTATGTGTTTATTAAGAAGATGGAAATTTTAGGGGTTGGAGAAGGTAGATAAAGCATTCAATATAGTTTTAGTGTTTTTTGGGGACTTTTCCCTGTCAAGTGGATCATGACTGAGCACCTTATACAAAGTACTTATCTTTTAGTGCATTACTAATCCAATAGGAGGACTTGAAAGCTATCTAGAGATAACAAAAGTCAATTTGTGAAATCAGGATCAATGCTAATTAATAAAAGGGTAGTTGGGCCTCATTTATTGATTCGTATTCCCCCCTTTTCTATATATCACCCATTTCTTCCCTTTTAAATCTCCCTCTGATAATTTTCAATTTTAGAATAAATAAAACTCTTATGCTTTTGACATGTCCAAACTATGCCAAATTTGTACAGTAACACCTATTTGATGCAATAAATACTGAATTCTTCCATTTACAAGATGAATTAAAGTGTGTTTCAAAATTCATTGATGTGGTTAAGTGAATATATGTTTTCCTTTGCCTTCATCTAATTTTTCTCACCTTCATGAAGTGTCTTTTAGCTTTCATAGGTCATTTTAAGTTTAATAGATAGTCTATTGATTGGTTTGGAAGTGGACAACTGCCCTCCCATGCTAGATTGATAACTAGTTTATGCTATTTTTTAAAATACTTATATGTAAGCTCATCAAAAAATGAGGGAAGTGATGTTTGTAGTCTTGAAAGTGTCTCATAGTATGTCTTTTGTAATTATAAGTGTCTAAATTATTAGTGCATCACCTCCTTTTACATGCTTTCATTCATTATTATCTATTTCTCTCCCATTTCCAAGCAAGAGATTAGTTTAGGTGATAGATCCAAAGGAAGCTGACCTTCTCCGAAGGTTCAAATTTACCATCAAATACCCATAACCTGAGGTTATTCACATTTTTTGGCTTAGTTGGAGAGAGCCTAAAGAACTCTCTCCATGGGTGCAAATTAAGATCACAATAGTTTCTGGCATACCTGATGGGACCCATTCTCCTTGGCATAGCTAAAGTTTGGAGTTGAGGAGAAGTATTTTCAGCAAAGTAAGACATCCATCGTCATCAAAAGCTAGAGATTCTTTGATTGTAGAGTTCAAAGCATCATCCAGGCAAAACTCTCATACCAAAGGTTGCTACAAGGTCAGCAAGTAAAGATATTCCTCTTGAATTCATTGAGTTTCCTTCTAATTCATATAAATGAGCAAGGTTTAGTAGGATAAGACAATATCCTTAAAATAAATATTCATCTCTTGGTCATCATATTATCCTATATAGTGCAATTCTCACCATCTAAATGGCCATCAGAAATCAAGTGTTTTTTCCATTCAATAGGGTTAGCCCATTGAATTTATCCCATTTTGATGAAATTATTTTGTCTTCACTTAAGAGTATCCCATTATTCTTAGGAAAGGATCAAACTACTTGTATTGATCACATCTAAGATGTTACCAACCTTTGTTCAGCCCATAATGTTGTTCAAGAAAATGTAATTATTAGACTGCTTGTTGCTTCCTTCAAAGGAAAATCACTACAGTGGTATAGAAATCTACCACTAAATTCCATTGCTACCTAAGATGAATTAGGTGAAGCCTTGGTCAGAAAATTTGAGGATAAATCTAATCACCTATCCTTAATTAAACAACTAACTACCATACATAGAGCTCCTCATGATTTCATGTTTGATTTCAACCTTAGATTCCAAAAGACATGGACTAAAATACTAGCATTAATTAGACCATCCCTAAAGTATGCCTTATTTTACTATCTAAGATCCCTCAACTTTAATATTAGTGTAATGATATAGTTGATGGGTCGTATTACCTTGTCAGGTGCTTATGAGGTTGTAATAAGAGCAAAAAATAGCTTGATACATACTGGTAAATTCTCTCTAAGTATTCCAATGCCTATATTCCTAGAATTAAAACCATATCCCCCCTCAAGTTCATCAAATACCATCTTTGGATCCTATTCCATCCCTTAAAGATCAAATTACAGTCCCTTCTAGTCAAGCTAGTGAGCTTGGAGAGTTTAAAAATTTGTTAAAATATTTTGGGAATGAAATAGTACAACTAAAAAGATAATAGTACTAGGCTAATATGCCCTATCAACAATAAAATCAAACAACATATCAACCCTTTAGAAATCAAAGGCCTCCTTATCAAGGTTTCATGGAAAATATACCACCCTACCAATCACAAGGAGCCATAACTCAAACTAAACCATATGCATCTCTTGATCCTAATGTACCTTCTAGTTCAAGAGCTATTGTTTCCACACCCCCTCAAAACAACTTGATGTAGGATTTAGGTTGGCAGCCATTTAATCTCAATGATGCTCAAAACCAAGCCTTGGTGTCATAAAACATCACTATGCCACAAATGACAAAAGAAGACTTTTCTCTTTAAGGAAGTCAGTACCAAGAAAAAAGTTTGACATCACAAAGAGAGACTCAACAAGATCAACAACAACCTGATGCCATTAATTTGAATTGGTAAATGGATGATCATGTTACATTTAATCAAATTGGTTAGAATAGCAAAATAAGTGGTCAAATTTCATCTGTAACTAGAGATAAAAGAAAAGCCATTGATGAGGCTCAAGATGTGGGCATTACTTCAAGTACTCCTAGTTTTATTTTCAAGACTACCAATGATCAACTTGTTTCTCCTATGACATAGAAAAATTAGAATAAAGAGGTTAGGAAAGTTCCTCAAGTGCCTCTAGTTCATAAGCAACCAGTGGTTTAGAAAGTGTAGCTAAAGGTTAGTGGATCTCAATTCAGTATAGTGCATCAAATTAATAAGTCTAGTGTTATCATTAGCATGTGGGATTCCCTATCTATTCTAGGACAAAATGGTGTACTCATTTATGAGATTTCATCTCTCAAAGTGTCTCCAAAGCTAGTTGAGAAGGAATGTGTTGTCTTAGCTATTTTAGACCAACAAACTAAGCAACAAGTAAAATAGGTATATAATAAGGCTAAGGTAGAAAAAACTAAGGAAAAACCAAATAAAACTCCTCCCTTCTACCTCTCTTTGATAGTTGGTGACACTTTGGTTCATAACTGTATGGTGGATAGTGGAGCTAGTGGCAATATTATGACTGAGCAAATTATAGACAAACTTGGTCTTGTTTATAAACCAATTACTTAAGGAGTGTTACAACTATATGGATCACCAACAAAGATAGTAGGCATTATTAAAAATCTGACATTGACACTACATGCTTGTCCTAATGTTACCATCTGGCAAGATGTAGTTATGGTGGACTTATCTCCTTACTTTGTCATGTGTCTATAAAGGGACTTCATGTCAAATATTAGAGCATGCTTATCAAGTGATTGGACATATTTGATGCTAAAAACTAGGTATGATACCAAGGTAACAATACCTTTTGAACCTATATCACACTTCTATTTGGAGCCATATATGCCAAGTGTGGTGAACACTAACTGTATCATCTCAGATGAGGTATTAGAGGCTAGTGAAGTGAAAGATAAATCACCTTTAGATGGAGTTTAAAATCTATTCCTTGATGAGTGGGCCTCTAATTTGCATGATCATGACCCTTAGAAACAAATTGAAGAAGGGGGATTTGGTGTTTATTGCCTCCATGAGAATGATACATCAATTTTAGCCATGATGAAGGATGATGAGCCCAATGATGGTCTATGGCAATTATACTTTGATGAATCAAAGAATAACCATGGTAATCAAGATGGAATGATATTAATTTTTCCAAGAAATCAAAGGTATTTCTCCTCTATTAAATTTCAATTTGGTCATTCAAACTATGTTACAAAATATGAACCATTAATGCATGGTTTGCAGTGGGCTAGAAAGATGAAAGTCAACACCTAGAAAGTTTTTGGTGATAGTGAACTTGTAGTTCACCAAGTAAGAGGTCTTAATTTATGAAAGAACATATTGCTTATATATTATAATCATAGGGTGTGGGACTTACTTGAGGATTTTTAGGCTTTCAACATTTAATAAATACTAAGAAATAAAAATAAACATGCAGATAGGTTGGATGCCGTTGGGGCACAATTTAGTGTCCCAACTGATATAAAAAGTGAAATAAATTTAGTCACACATTAAGGTGGTTATAAAACCTTCTATTCCATATAACCATGAGAATTTAAAAGTGTTTGAAGATTATAATCAAATTTTCATGTACTTGTAAGAAGAGCCTAAATTCTCCTCAAGAAATCAACCAAAGTTCTTATAGTAATATGGTGATCAAATCATGCACTAAAAACAAATAAATTACCCAAGGGATTGGTCACTATTGATAATTATGACCCTACATTTCAAATTGTCACCCCTACTATTCTAATTTTTTTATGTCATTACAATGGAAGGATCCAAACAGGTTTTCCAGGGTATTCAAAGCAATTGTAAGGTAGAAGAAGATGAATGTTTAAAGTGCTTTACTGGCTTAGTGTAAATCAGGTTTTGGTAATTACTTTACTAGCTTAGTGCAAATTGGGTTTCTCAACTGACTTTACTTATAAAATTTCAACAAATGGAAGCAATTCAAGACCAAAACATTGATTTAATCCTCCTAGTGCAAATCGAGTTCTCTAAGTCACTTTACTTATGAAGTTTCATCAGTAGAAGTAATGCAGGTTCCCAATCCTAATTTACTCTTCTCAGTACATTTTGGGTTTTCAGTATCTCATTACTTACTTTGGGTTTTCAGCACCAAAATTTTTTCACTATGAAGAACCTGATGTCCTTACCTCTTGAAAGTCTGAATAACACTACCCAAAACCTTTTTAGGTTTCTCTTATCTCATTACTGGTTCCAATTTTCTACTTTGGGGTTTCGATATTCAGTTGCTTACATCCAAAAATTCAAAGTCTTACCTGGTCAAAATCTTGAAGGACATTTTCAAGCAATGGAAGGACCTTTTTCATAATCTCAACAGGTCTCTTCCAAACTTTTTGAAGGGACAAATATAGATATCTTGAAGGGTAGGTGCCCTTTAAGAAAGTTTAAAGGACAAGTCTAGAGGGTCACTTCAAAGGTTCAAAGGAAACTTCCATTTTTCCCAAAAGGCAGAAAGGCCAAGTCAAAAAATATGAGGGGAGTCTTTTCAAAATAATTGTCCATTAAAATTTTTGTGAAGGGTATGTGCCCTTCAAGAAAGTACACTTTAAAAAAAATTGAAGGGCATGTACCCTTCAGAAGGGTCATTAACAAAAATCTTGAAGGGTACCTACCCTTAAAGAATGCTCACTTCAATATTGGAAGGTACATTTACAACATTCTTGAAGGGTGTGTACCCTTCAGGAAAGTTACTCTACAATGTTGTCAAAAGAATAAGCTAGAAGGAAGAGGAAATAAACAAGCAAATGGTTCAGACAAAAATTCTGAAGGAATTCCTTCGGATAATTTGTCTAAATGAATTCCTTCAAAAAAGGTAAGACAAGGGAGAGTCTTAGATAATTCCCATAGGCTTTTTATCCATGGGAAAGTGGAAAATATAAAAGTTTGAGAAAAATATAGTAAGGTCTGAAGAGATGAACAAATCAAGGGAATAATCCTGACAAAAGTCCAAGGGGGATGTAATTTATATGGGTAAAAGACCTGATAAAAATAAACAAAAATAAGTCTTAGACAATTCCCATGGATAATTTGTCTATGAGAAATCAACTATGCAAAAATGTTTGTTAAACACCTGACTTCATATTGAAATACACACGAAAAATCCACAAGAATATCACCAAGGGAATAGACACAGAAAGTCACAGACTTTTTATTTGAGTAAATCAAAGAACAAATAGATCTGGAAAAGCCATGAATAAATTAAGCCAAGAGACATGCATGCACATGATCAAAGAAACCAAGAATAGAAAACCAGGAAATAGATTCAATTTGAATACATATCTCATTTATCAAGATCCTTATCTATGCAAGCATGTGTTATTTTTAGTGGACTGGTCAAAGCTTTTGTTGACTATTTGACTAAAATGATGCTTCTCCTTAGTGTTCATGCAATCTAAAGCTTTCAAATGTTTTATTAGATCAAACAAAATTCTAAATCCGGCATTAGCATGGATTTCATGTATGTGAAAGACTAGTCCAAGCTTGATCGCACCATCTATTTTCAACACAAGAGGTTTTAAATGCAAGACAAAGGATAAGAAAAGACAAACTTATAAGGCTTTATTATCTTAGCATAACAATATTTGGACTTGTTTAATCTAAAATTTGGTCTTCCTCTTCTATTTTCAATGTCACCTCTTAGTTGAAGTATTCTTTTCTATATAAGTTGGCTTTTTAGCTTTGAAATGTATCCCTCTTTTGGAAAGATAGCTTCTACCAAAGATTATGTTGTAACTTTTTTTAGAATTAATAAGAAGAGGACTGTTTTCAATTTCCAGCAATTGGTTTAGTGTATCTTTGTCATTGATTTGCACACGTGATAGAATATTTCTTCCTTGTCGAGTCTTGATCCTTACCTAGTTACTAGCTAGTCATCTTATGCATGTCATGTTCTATGTTTAAATGTCTTTTGGCTAAGTTTACAATGGATGTTAGTGGCTATTAGTTCCTTCAATTAGGGCTATTTTACCATTTCCCTCAAGCTTAGATCATTAGATAGAACCTTTTCATGAAATACTTATGCATATTGATCAATTAGAGTTAAAGTTCAATCTTTTCCTTGTCTAAATCAGTGTTTTAGGAGCTCTAATTAAGTGGATCAACTAATCATTCAGGTGTATCACCATCATTAAGTAGGATTTTTTTTCAAGTTTCTTTCTCCCTTTTCCCAGGTAGTTTGTAGTGTAGAGTATTAAGATCCTAATTGATACATCAAAGGGAGCAAGCCCTTATAAACTAGAGACTCAATCCATTAATTAGGTCACCCACAACCTAGCATTATTTCCATGTTTTAGCAGACTGTGAAGGCCTAAAACTACCTTCACAAGGGTGCAGGTCTGATTGACAATAGTTTTTGGCATGCCTGATGGAACCATGAAGAAATTCTTGGCATATCTAAAGAAATTTTGTAGCAAAAGAAGATATCATCTAGTTGTATAGCTCATATCATCATTCAGGCAGCTCTTTCATGCCAAAGGTTATCACAAGGTCAGTAACTAAAGTTACTCTTTTTGAATTTTTATCATATAAGAGACAAAGGTTTAAGAGGGCAAAACCATATCCTCAAAAGAAATATTTGCCTCCTGGTCAACCTATTGTTCTAAGCACTCCAATCTCCACTACCCAAATGGCCATTAGAAATCAAGTGTTTGCTCCATTCAATAGAGGTAGCCCACTAAATTTAGCATAGTTTAATGATATTCCAATGTCTACCCTCAAGAGCATCCCATTCTTCTCAGGAGAAAATCAAACAACTACTATTGAGCATATCCAATATGTTGCCAATCTCTATTCAATCCATAATGTTGTTGAAAATAATGTTGTTATTAGATTGTTGGCTACCTCCTTCAAAGGAAAAGCATTGCAATGGTATATAAATCTACCACTTAATTCCATTGCCACTTGGGATGAATTGGGCACAACGTTGGTCAAGCAATTTGAGGATAAATTTGATCATCTCTCTTTGGTAGAGCAATTGACTACCATAACAAGGGCTCCTCATGAGTTCATGGTAGATAAATTGACTACCTATGTTGATTAGGCCATCCTCTTAATATGCATTTCTATACTATTTGAAATCTCTTAATTCTGACATTAGAGTGATGATATAGTCAATGGGTGGTACTATATTGCCAGATCCTTATGAGATTGCAATAAGGGCAGAAAATAGTTTGATACAAGTTGGTAAGCATTCTCCAAGACCTCTAATGCCTATATTTTTAGAAATAAGTTCTATATCAGCCATTCAAGTTCCTCAAATTCCATCTTTAGCTCCTATTCTATCACCTCGAGCTCAAATTGTAGCCCCTACTAGTCAAGTTAGTGAGAAAAGAGAGTTGAAAATTTTGATATAGTATTTTGGGAATGCAATAGTGCATCTCAAAATGCAACAATATCAGTCTAATAGACCTTATCAATAGTAAAATAAGCACACCTATCAGTCCTTCAAAGATCAAAGGCCTTCTTATCAAGGTTTCAGAGAGAATAGACCACCATATCAAGCACAAGGAGCCATAACTCCAACTAAGCCATATGTTTCCCTTGATCTTAATGTTCTATCCTCTTAAAAGGCTTTTATTCCCACCTCACCTCAAAATAACTTGGTACAGGATTCAGGTTGGTAGCCCTCACATCTCAATGATGCTCAACATCAAGCATTGGTCTCACAAAACATCACCATGTTGCAGATGACACAAAAAGAGTTTTCTTTTCAAGGAGGTAAATACCAAAACACAAGTTTTGCATCACAATTAGAGACTCAACAAGGGTATCCTCATGCCATTAATGTTAATTGGCAAGTAGATGATCATGTTTCTTTTTCTCAAAGTGTTGAAACTAACAATTTAAGTGGTCAAGTTGCAGCTATAACTAGAGCTAAAAGGAGAGCCATTGAAGAGGTGAAAGAGGTGACAAATGATTCATGTACTCCTCATGTTTTTTCTAAAAGTACAAAAGAATAGCTTGATGTCCCTACAAGTTAGAAAAATTAGAATACAAAAGTTAATAAAGTCCATCAACCACCTCTAGTTTGTGAACAGCCAGTGTTTTAGAAGGTATAACCAAAGGTTAGTGGATCTCATTTCAGTATAGTAGATCAAATGAAGAAATATAACATTAGCATTAGCATGTGGAATTCTCTTTCAATTCTAGGACAAAAGGATAAGTTTATCCAAGAGATTTCAACTCTTGAATTATCTCCAAAACTAATTGAGAAAGAAGGGGTTATCTTGGCTAATTCAGATCAGCCAACTAAACAATAGGGACATCAAGAAAATAAGATGGTAAAGGTTGAAAAAAATAAGGTAAAATCAAAGAAAACTCCTCCTTTCTACCTTTCTTTGATAGTAGGTGATACTTTGGTTCATGATTGTATGGTGGATAGTGGAGCTAGTAGTACTTTCATGCCTAAATAGATTACAGATAAGCTTAGGCTTGTTTATGAACCAAATAATAAAGGTGTATTGCAATTGGATGGGTCACCAATGAAGATGGTAGGCATCATCAAGGATCTAAAATTTACTTTACATGCATGTCCTAATGTTACTATTTAGCAGGATGTTGTTGTGGTAGATTTGCCTCCCTACTTTGCTACGTGTCTTTCAAGGAATTTCACCTCAAATATTAGGGGATATTTATCAGCTGATTAGACCTATTTTCTATTTAGAACTAGGTATGGTACCAAGTTAACAATTCATTTTGATTTTATTGCACATTTTCATATAGATCCATATATGCCAAGTGTTGTGAATACTAATTGTATCATCTCAGATGATGTACTAAAAATTAGTGATGTAGAAAAGGAATCACCTTCGGATGGAGTTCCAAATTTATTTCTTGATGAGTGGGATTTTACCTTGCATGATCATGATCCTTATAAGTTTATTTAAGAATAAAATCTTGGTGTGTATTGCCTTTATGAGAATGATGCACCAATTCCAGCCATGGTCAAAGAAGATGAGTATAATGAAGGTTTGTGGCAATTGTACTTTGATGGATCAAGAAATAAGTATGAAACTAGAGATATAATGATGTTAATTTCTCCAACACAATAAATTTATTTTTATTTTATTAAGTTTTAGTTTGGTTGTTCAAACAATGTTGCTAAGTATGAGGCACTACTTCACAGTTTGTAGTGGGATAGGAAGATGAAAGTTAATTCTTTGTAAGTTTTTGGTGATAGTGAGCTTGTAGTCCACCAAGTAAGAGGTTTGAATGTATGAAAAATTTTATTTCTTAAATATTACAATCATAGAATTTGGGATTTACTTGAATATTTTTAGGATTTAAAATTCAGGCAAGACCAAGAGATAAGAATAAACATGCTAATAGGTTAGTTGTTGCTAGGACATAATTTAATATTCTAGCTGATGTAAAAATGAAAAAATTTAGTCACATACAAAGGTGGTTATAAGGCCTTATGTTCTAGATAATCATGAGAATTGGTAAGTATTCAAATTTGACAATCAAATTGTGATATTTGTGTAGAAAGAGGCTAAGTTTTCTTCAAGAAACCAATCATAACACTTACAACAATATGGTGATCAGATTGTGTAACTAAAAATGAATTAGTTGCCCAAAGTATTGGTCACACTTGAGAACATTTTTATTGGAGATGATGAGCTAAGAAAAGAGAAGTCATCATCGTCAACAAAGGAAGAGCACTATGCCATTATAGAGATTGTAGCTGGTAAGATTTTTAAGTTGGGTAAGGTATGCACTCCTTCACAAAAGAAAGCTTTCATTGAGTTATGCACAAGTTTTGTTGATATATTTGCATGGAAGTATAGTGATCTCAAAGGTTTTATCCAAGTTTGGCTCAACACACCATTTAGCTATAGGAGGAAACTAAACCAATGAGATAAAAACAAAGGCCCATCAATCCAAATCTTGAGCCTTTGATGAGAGCTGAACTTCACAAGCTCATAAATTCAGCTAATTATATTTCCAATCAAGTACTCAACTTGGGTGGCCAATCTCATTCCAATATGAAATAATAATTGTGAGATTCATTTGTGTGTTAACTTCCATGATTTGAACGGGTCCTCACTTAAAGATCATTATCCATTGCCATCAATCAAACAAATTTTATAGCTTGTTGTAGGTTCAGAAAGGTTTTTCTTTTTTGGATGGATATAGTGGCCACAATTAGATTTTGGTCAAGGAAGAAGACTAATTTAAGATAGCCTTCACAACTAAGTGGGGGACATTTGCATATAGAAAGATGTCATTTAGTTTATCTAATGTTGGAGCAACCTTTCAGAGGGCCATGGATATGGCACTACAAGGCCTTCTTAATAGGTTTGTACTCATTTATTTAGATGATATAATAGTGTTTTCAAAGAAAGAATAAAATCACATGGTTCATCTTAAGCAAGTGTTCAAGAGGTGTAGGCAATTCGGGGTATCTCTAAATCCCAAAAAGTATGTTTTTTTGATTCATGAAGGTAAGATTTTTGGACATGTTATTTCAAGGTATGGTTTAAGCATAGATCCTAAAAGGGTAAAATCTATTCTTGTACTTTCTTTGCCTAAGCATAGAAAGGCTTTGCAAAGTTTCTTTGGGAAAATCAATTTTATAAGGAGATATATTTCAGATTTTACCATTTTAACTAAGCAACTTACAACCATGCTTAAAAAAATCAAAATTTCAACTGGTTCAAATAAGGAGTAAAGAGTTTTGAAGATATTAAGAAGGCCATAGTTAGTACTCCTACGCTTGTAAATCCATATTTCATGAAATATTTCATTTTGTACACTTATGCTAACATGGACACCATTTTAGGCTTTCTTATGCAGTAGAATCATGAGTCCTTAGAGTAACCAAGGCTTGGAAGAGTATGAAACAAAGTATTTTTTTATTGAAAAGCATGACCTTTCAGTTATAATATCTCTTAAAAAGTTTAGACACTTGTTCTCTATTAATAAGATACATCTAATGGTTGCCCATCCAAGCATCAAAGAGTTTCTTTTGAATAAGGATATAAATGAGAAGAAAGTTGGTTGGATAACCAAGGTAATGGAATATGATGTGGAAATTAAGGTCACAAAGCTGGTTAGAGGCAAAGGATTGTGTGAGCATCTCACATAAGACTTACAAGAAACTAATGAGCTTGTTTTGGTGTCAAATGATGAAGAGGTTATAGTTGTTCATACCTCACCTTTCAACTGGTCTCATGACTTGGTAATCTATTTCCAACATGGTATTTACCCTTCTCATCTAAGTGATTCAAAGAGAAGATATTTTAGATTGCAATCAATTCTATTTTTGCTTATTGATGGTGTTTTGTTCAAGAAGGATATCAATGGGATGTTGCCTACATGTGTAGAGCCAAGCCAAACTCAAAAATTGATTAAATAATTCCATGATGAACATGGTGGAGGACACTTTTATGTAAGAACTATAACACTTAAGATCATGAGAGGTGGGTACTATTGGCCTAGTATATTTGACGATTGCCATGCATGGGTTAGAAAGTGCAAACAGTGTGCTATGTTTGTACGAAAAATGACGCTTACAGCCTTACCTCTTCAACTAATTGTAGTAGATAAGCCCTTTATTGAATTGAGATTGGAATTTATTGGTCTCATTAATCCTCCTTCAAGTTCAAGGCATAAATGGATTCTAATGGCTATAGATTACTTCACACGTTAGATAAGAGTACTAACATTAAAAGAAGCAAATGAAACTCATGTTTTTTATTTCTATGAAAGTTTAATTACTAGTTTTAGAGTTCCTTCAAATATAATTTTTGACAATTTAATGGATTTTGTAAGATCTAGGATCATCCAATGGGTTGTCCAACATGGAGTTTATCTCAGCACTTCATCAAACTATTATCCACAAGGAAATGGCCTTATTGAATCTATGAATAAGAACATCTTAAGGATCATAAGGAGGAATATTGAAGATAATCAAAGATTATGGCATCTAAAAATGAAGTCAGCTATATGGGCTGATAGGATCACCTATAAGAGGTTGATATCCAACTCCCCTTACAAGCTAGTATATGGTAAGGAAACAAGGTTACACATTTCTCTTGAATTTCTAGATTTAGAACTAATGCATCAGCTTGAATTGTTAGAGAATGAGCCTATGGAAATTAGGTATGTTGAGCTTATGGAGCTGGAAGAGACAAGAAATTAGCCCATGCTAGCCATGGAAATTCATCAAGCATAGTTAAAGAGAACCTTTTACAATGGACCTTCCTCATGAAGTTTCAAAGAAGGAGATTTGGTCCTCAAGTAGGATGAGGATCAAGCTTAACTAGGAAGGAACACAAAGTTTGATTCCCTTTGGAGTGGCCCATACATGATCTCTGGCTATAAATCCCATAATGCCTTCCAACTTGCAAAGATGGATGGCCAAGAGCTTCCAATCCCAATCAATGGGATACATCTGAAACATTGTTATTGAAGAGCAAAGCTTCATGTACATATTTAGTTTGTTTTTCTTTCCTCTAAGTGTTGTTTGAGTACAATAGTTTCTTTTAGTTTTGTTCTAATAAGTGTTTATTTGCATATTTGCTTTTATTAGTTAGTTTTCCTATTTTTATGTGTTTCCCTTCTTATTTTGAAGGATGAAGGTTATCTCACAGCATAATAAAAGAGAGTTTTCAATCATGGACCAAATTTACCATTGTTTTATGAGTTCAAATGTCATGTATATGGTCTGGTCCTCAAGCAAAGCAACCATGTTTCCCAGTAGAATCGCTAAAATGTTGACAATTTTGACCCTATAGGTCAAATTATCACCCCTATTATTCAAAGCTTTTTATGTCATTATAGTGGAAGGATCTAAATAGGTTTCTTAGGGTGTTTAGAGCAGTTTCAAGGTAGAAGAAGTTGAATGTTTGAAGAGCTTTGTTGGCTTAGTGCAAATCAAGTTTTGGGAAGTGCTTTACTGGCTTAGTGCAAATTAGGTTTCTCAACTGACTTTACTTATGAAATTTCAACAAGCAGAAGTAAGTCAAGACCCAAACACTAATTTACTCCTAGTGCAAATTAGGTTCTCCAAGTCACTTATGAAGTTTCATCAATAAAATTAATATGGGTTCCCAATCCTGATTTACTCTTCTCAGTGAATTTCAAGTTTTCAACATCTCATTACTTACTTCAGGTTTTCAACACCCAAAGTCTTCCACTGTGAAGAACGTAAAGTCTTTAGCTCTTGAAAGTTCAAATAACACTACCCAGGACCTTTTAGGGTTTCTCTTACCTCATTACTGGTTCAGGTTTTCTAATTTAGGGTTTTGATATTCAATTGCTTGCATCTAAAAATTAGAAGTATTACCCGGTCAAAACCCTGAAGGACTTTTTCAAGCAATGGAAGGACCTTTTTCATAATCTTGAATGGTCTCTTCCAAACTTTTTGAAGGGATGAATATAAAAATACCAAAGGTTAGGTGCCTTTTGAAAAAGTTCAAAGGACAAGTCTAGAGGGTCACTTCGAAGGTTCAAAGGACAATTCCATTTTTCCCAAAAGGCAGAAAGGCCAAGTCAAAAAATCTAAGGGGATTTTTTTCAAAGGAATGGTCCATTACAATTTTTTTGAAGGGTATGTGCCCTTTGATAAAGTACACTTTCAAAAAAATTGAAGGGCATGTATCCTTTAGAAGGGTCATTGACAAAAATCTTGAAGGGCACATGCCCTCCAAAAATGCTCACTTCAAGATTAGAAGGAACATTTATAACATTCCCAAAGGGTATATATCCTTTGAGAAAGTTAATCTACAATGCTGTCAAAAGAACAATCCAGAAGGAAGAGGAAATGAACAAGCAAATGGTTCAGACAAAAAGTCTAAAGGAATTCCTTCAAATAATTCCTTCAAAAAAGGTAATACAAGGGAGAGTCTTAGATAATTCCCACAAATGTGTTATCCTTGAGAAAGTGGGAAATATAAAAGTCTGAGAAAAATATAGTAAGGTTCGAAGAGATGAATAAATCAAGGGAATAATCTTGAGAAAATTCTAAGGGAGATGCAATTCCTACGAGGAAAAGACCCGATAAAAATAAGCAAAAATAAGTCTTAGAGAATTCCTTTGGACAATTTGTTTGTGGGAAATTGACTATGCAAAAATGCCCATTAAACACCTAACTTCATATTGAAATACATAGGAAAAATCCATAAGAAGATCACCAAGCGAATAGACACAGAAAGTCACAAACTTTTTGTCTGAGTAAATCAAGGAGAAAATAGATCCGGAAAAGCCATGAACAAATTAAGCTAAGAGACATGCATTCACATGATCAAAGAAACCAAGAATAGAAAACCAAGAAATAGATTCAATTTGAATACATCTCTCATTTATCAAGATCCTTATCCATGTAAGTATGTGCTATTTTTAGTAGACTGGTCAAAGCTTCTATTGATTGTTTGACCGAAATCATGCTTCTCCTTAGTGTTCATTCAATCCAAAGCTTTCAAATGTTCCAACAATTCAAACAAAATTCTAAATATGGCATTAGCATGGATTTCATGCATATGAAATATTAGTCCAAGGTTGAGCCCCCTGTCTATTTTCAATGCAAGAGGTTTTCAATGCAAGACAAAGGATAAGAAAAGACAAATTTAGAAGGCTTTGTTATCTTGGCATAACAAGATTTGGACTTGTTTAATGTAAAATTTGGTCTTCCACTTCTATTTTCAATGTCACTTCTTGGTTGAAGTATTCTTTTATATATAAGTGGGCTTTTCAACTTTGAAATGTATCCCTCTTTTGGAAAGACAACTCCTTCCAAAGATTGTGTTGTAACCTTTTTCAAAATTAATAAGAAGAGGATTATTTTCAATTTCCAGTAGCTAGTTTAGTGTATATTTTTCATTGATTTGCAAACTGATAGAATATTTCTTCCTTGTCAAATCTTGATCCTTACCTAGTTACTAGATGGTCATCTTATGCAGGTCATGTTCTATGTTTAAACATCTTTTGGTTGAGTTTACAGTAGATGTTAGTGGCTCTTAGTGCCTTCAATCAGGCCTATTTTACCATTTCCCTTAAGCTTAGATCATTAAACAAAACCTTTTCACAAAATACTTATGCATATTGATCAATTGGAGTTGAAGTTCAACCTTTTCTTTATCTAAATTAGTGTTTTAGGAGCTCTAATTGAGTGGATCAACTAATCATTCAGGTGTATCACCATCATTAAGTAGGATTTTCTTTCAAGTTTCTTTCTCCCTTTGCCCAGGTAGTTTGTAGCATAGAGTAGTAAGATCCTAATTGATACATCAAAGGGAGTTAGCCCTTATAATCTAGAGACTCAATCCACTTATTAGGTCACCCACAACGTAGGATTGTTTCCATGTTTTAGTAGACTGTGAAGGCCCAAAACTAACTTCACAAGGGTACAGGTTTGATTGACAACATTCACACTTGAGAACTTATTCAATGGTAATTATGAGTTGAGAAAGGAAAAGTTATCTTTGTCAACAAAGGAGAAACATTATGCCAATGTTGAGATTGCAGCTAGTAAGATTTTAAAGTTGGGTAAGGTATATACTCCTTTCGAAAAGGAAGCTTTCATTGGGTTATGTTCAATCTTTGTTGATGTTTTTGCATGGAAATACAGTGATCTCAAAGGATTTGATCCAAGTATAGCTCAACACACCATTGAGTTAGAAACTGAAACTAAACCAATAAGACAAAGACAAAGGCCTATTAATCCAAAGCTTAAGCCTTTGATGAGAGCTAAGATTCATAAACTCATAGATTCAGCTATAATATTTCCAATCAAGCACTCAACTTGGGTGGCAAAGATTGTTTCAATATGAAAGAAGAATGGTGAGATTAGACTATGTGTTTACTTCTAAGATTTGAATAAAGCTTCCCTTAAAAATCACTATCCATTGTTAACTATGGAAAAAATTCTACAGTTAGTTGCAGGTTCAAAGAGACTTCCTTTGTTGGATGGATATAGTTGTTACAATAAAATTTTGGTTAAAGAAGAGGACCAATTCAAGACATCCTTCACTACCAAGTGGGAGACTTTTGCATATATAAAAATGCCCTTTGGTTTATCCAATGCTGTAGCAACCTTTCAAATAGGCATGGATATGGAATTCTAGTGACTTCTTAACAAATTTATAATTATTTGTTTGGATTACATAACAATGTTATCAAAGAGTGCAAGTGAGCACATGGTCCACCTCAAACAAGTATTTGAAAGGTGTAGACAATTTGGGGTATCTGTAAACCCCAAAAAGTGTGTCTTCTCATTTTATTAAGGTAAGCTTCTTGGCCGTGTGATTTCAAAATATGGCTTGAGTATATATCATGAAAGGATAGATTCAATTCTTGCACTTTCCTTTCCCAAACACAAGAAGGCTTTGAAAATTTTCTTAGGTAAAATTAATTTTATAAGAAGATATATCTTATATTTTGCCATTTTAACTAGGCCACTTATAGCTACGCTAAAGAAGAATCAGGTTTTCATCTAGTCCAAGGAAGGAGTAGAGAGTTTTGAAGAAATAAAGAAGGCCATAGTTAGTGCATATACACTCATAAACCCAGATTTTACAAAGGATTTCATATTGTACACATATGCTAACCTGGACACATTTCAAGCATACGTATGCAATAGAATCATAATACTTTGGAGCAGCCAATAGCATTCTTTAGTCAAGACTTGGAAGTATATGAACAAGGTACTTTTTTTTTGAAAAACATGTACTTTCAGTTATAAAGTCTCTCAATAAATTTAGATACTTGTTGTCTAACAATAGGATACACCTAATGGTTTCCCATCCAAGTATTAAGGAGTTTCTCTTAAACAAAGACATAAATGAGAAAATATTTGGGTGGATAATGAAGTTAATGGAGTATGATGTGGATATCAAGGTCACTAAGCTAATTAGAGGCAAGGTAATTTGTGAGCATCTAGCCTAGGACTTGCAAGAGGCTAATGAGGTGGTTTTGATCTCGAGTGATGAAGAAGTTATAGTTGATCATACCTCACCATCTAGCTAGTTTTATGACTTGGTAAGATATCTCTAAGATGATTTTTATCCCTCTCATCTAAGTGCATAAAAAAGAAGATATTTAATATTGTAATCAATTCCATTTCTTCTTATTGATGGTATTTAATTCAAGAAAGATAGCAATGGCATGTTGCTAAGCTATATAGATCTAGGACAAACATAGAGATTGCTTGAGCGATTCCATGATGGACATAGTGGAGGAAATTATTTAGTAAGGAACACATCCCTTAATATCATGAGAGGAGGGTATTATTGGCCTAGCATATTTGGTGATTGTCATGCATGGGTTAGGAAGTACAAATAGTACACTGTTTATATGAAAGGTAAATCTTGCAGCTTTACCTCTCTAATCAATTGTAGTAGACCAGCCCTTTGTAGAATGGGGATTGGACTTTATTGGTCTCATTAAACCCCCTTTCAATTGTAGGACATAAATGGATACTAACTGCTATAGATTACTTCACTAGATGAACAGAGGCAATAACATTGATAAAAGCAAATGAGTCCAATGTTCTAGACTTCTATGAAGATTTTATTACTATATTTAGAGTTCCTTTGACCATTATTTATGATAATTTTATGGCATTTATGAGGACTAGGATTAGCTAATGGGCCATTCAACATGGTGTCTATTTCATCACTTCATTAATTTACTATCCACAAGGTAATAGCCTTGTTGAGTTCACAAATAACAACATGTTAAATTTTATAAGGACTATTGAAGATAATCAGATGTCATAGTATCTAAAATTGAAATCAACTCTATGGGCTGATAGGATCACCTAGAAAATATCAATATCCAACTCTCCAAACAAATTGATATATGGTAAGGAAGCAAGGTTACCTATTTCCCTTGAGTTTCTTGCTTTAGACCTGATGCATTAACTTGAGTTATTAGAGAATGAGCCAATATAGATCACATATGTTGAGATTATGGAACTAGAAGAAGTTAAAAATCAGTCCATGTTAGCCATGGAAACTCACCAAGCACAAGTGAAGAAATTTTTTGATAAGAGAGCTTCTTCACAAAGTTTCAAAGAAGGAGGTTTAGTCCTTAAGTGGGATGAGGATAGAGCTAAGCCAAGAAGGCATTCAAATTTTGACTCTCTTTGGAGTGGCCCGTACACAATCTCCAGCTACAAATCCCACAATGCCTTCCAACTTACAAAGATTGAGGGGGAGGAACTCCCTATCCCAGTTGGTGGGATACATCTAAAACATTGCTACTGAAGAGCTAGGATCCTTGTAACATAATTAATGTATTTGTTTTCCTCCAAGTGATGTTCTAACACATTAGTTTACTTGTGTTTTATCCTAAATAATTGCTTTATTTGCACATTTATTTTGTTAGTTAGTTTCCCTATTTTGTATGCTTCCTTCCTTGCTTTGGTGGAATTGATGTATTTTCATGACAAAGGGTTTCTTGCAGTCATGGATCAAACTTATCATTATCTCTAAGTCCAAAATTCATGTAAATGTTCTAGTTCTCAATCATAATAGGCATCCTTCCTAGTTGAGTCACCAAAATGTTGATAATTTTGACCTCACAAGTTAAAATTTTACCCCTACCATTCAAAACTTTACACATCATGCCAGTTTTTATTGTGAGTCAATGAATTGGTCTTTAAAATTCCTCAATGTGATTATTAGGAACCAAACATCATAACACATCATGCAAAAATGAACAGATCAGTTTGGTTGTGTATTTCATATGTTTACTTGGGAATCCAACCAAAGTCAAAGGATTTCATGAAAATGATGTGTTTTGTGTTAGGATCATTCCCTACAAATTTGATGTCTTGATGAGTTTTCTATCTCAAAATATAATCCTTTAAAAATGATTCAATAGTATGGGACATACCTAGGAATGTCAAGTTAAATCCATGGCAAATAGCCATTGAGATTCAAAATTCCTTAACAGAGTTCAATTTAAATGTATAATTGACAAGTGGCATGATCTCAAAGGTTGGGATCAAAGATCAACGACACGTAGATAATAGCTCAAAATAGTGGGACCATCAAGATCAATGACATGAGTTAAATCATGTAGCTAAATATCAACAATGAGCTCAAGGTCAAAAGGTTATCAGATCCTAAAATTGAACATGTTGATGACAAGTGTCACAATCATGGTGACTTACTAGATCAATAGTGCACATTTGATCAAGCAAATAGAAGATCAATGACACATGTTCAACTATACAAAGTAGACTGATGGTGCACATAAGGTCAAAAGGTTAATGATCTAGATTACATATGAAGCCACCACATGACATACACATGTTCAACCATAAGAACTGATAGTTGGGTATATAGAGAGGCAACTCTGAAGGTCAAAGCCAAAATACTTTAGAGGAAATTGATGGAGCAGATTTGATCAAATCTCTAAAAGGCACAGGATGAGGACATGTGTCCAAGTTTAAAATAGTCAAGTTTTAAAAGGAGATTGATAGCCCACAAGGATTCCACATAGGCAAACATGATTCAAAAATATCTCACCACCCATGGCAAGTAGATACATAAATGCAAGATTAATATGATCTAGGTTACTGCTAGCCATTTTTGGTCCACATATAAAGCTCTTGCATGGTTTGATGAGGTAGTGGATCAGTAGAAATGGATCCAACATTTTCAAATAGAGAGGGTCCAATCAAGGTTTTCTAAGGATCTAGCAGAAGTGTTCAAGGATAAGCCTGCAAGCCAAAAAGCTAAGTGCAAAGTCTCTTTTTTAGTTAAGTCTTTCTTGTTCATTCTTTCAGACTTTATATGGGACTAAGTGTTTCTCTTCTCTCAAGAATTTTGTTTTCGACTAACTGTTGGAATTATTTTGGATAATTTATCCAAAAGAAAGGTTTTAAAAACTCTTTTCTTGGGGAAATGGTCCGCTTCAAAAATTTGAAGGGACAAAATAGTTTTTTCGAAGGGCACTTTTCAAAAGAAATGGTGTTAAACACTTTTTTGAAAGATATCCTTTCCCTTTAGAAAAATAACGTTGCAAAAAGCCAAACGGTCCATTTCAAAGGCCTAAAAGATCTCATTGAAGCAAAGTGCCCAAACAATTTTTTTGAAAGGTACTTTTTGGGAGAAATGGTCCAGAACAAAAAAACCAAAGGGTATTTGTCGAAGTCCCAAAGGGTATCTTGCATTTCTCTGAAGGGACTTTTCAAACAAGCAAGAAGTTTAAGGCATTTTCAAATTCTAATGGTCCATTCAAAAAATATAAAGGGTACTTTCCCTTCACAAAGAGGCAAACACTTTTTCTAAAAGACCATTTCAAAAGTTCCAAAAGGAGATTTTCAAGAATTCTGAAGGGTATTTTCAAAGCAAAAGGAGATTTTCAAGAATTCTAAAGGGTCCATTTCATTTAATCTAAAATATCCTTGGCAAAAATCTGAAGACAAGATTTCTTTTAGATAAATTACCCATGGGAAGGGTCTAAGAAAATTGTCTAAAAGAAAGTTTCAAGAAAAGTGCCGAAACAATCCCTTCGGGAGAGAAGTCTGAAAAAATTCCTCTGAAGGAATAGCTCGAAGAAAATTCAATGGATTCTTTTGGAATAAAAGGCCAAAAAAATAGCCAAAATAAATTATTTCGAAGGAATTGTTTGAAGAAAATGGCCAAAATAAGTTGTCTGAAGGAATTGATGATGGGCCCACAAATGTCAAAATATGAACCCTTACAAGTAGACATTGCCATTTAAAAAGATCAAAAGAAGCTACACAATCTATAGAATTGTATTGACACAAATGGATACAAGAAAACCAATGTCCTTAGATTAGTTTTCCATTTATAGAAAATATTTGGCTTAGGTTTCAAAGCAGGAGCTGGTATATACAATTAATGGAGAGGCTCTCATCCTTCGACATGGCCATCACCTCTGATAAATAGCCACTCAATTCAAAGGCAGCATGACTTAGGCTAGATTCAAAGTTATAGAGATTTTGTCCTTATATGTGCAAGACAAGTGAAAGATGGCATGGAAGTGAAAGATGAAGCTTAGGTGATTAGAAAAGGTAGCTTGAACATTAAAGGCGTTCTTAGACTTTTCCTTTTTAGTGAATCATGACATCATCATCCTCAATAAGTTCTTATCTTATAGTGTGTTTCTCAACCGATGAGAGGGCTTGAAGACTATTGGAGATAATGGTGGTTAATATGTTGAATAAGTATTAGTTCTAATTAACCCAAATGTGGGTGAGAATTCAAAGAGGGTGGTTAGATCTCATTTATTGAATTTTGTTTGCTTGCCTCTTCTCTTTTCTTCTTCCTTTTTTTCATATATCTCCATTGGCTCCCCCATAAAAAGAGATATCCTCATTTGACAAGGAAGGACCCTATCAAAATTTGTTAGAAAGACCTTTTGAAGCAATAAAGATCATTTTTTACCTATCTCTTGCCAAAAAATTATGTTTAGCAAGCTTGTGCAGGATGGCCTTCTGAAGAAGTGTTCTTCCCTGTCCATTGTCCTCCTTTCTTACCTATTTCTAGGTGTTTTCAAGTTAGCTTTAGGTCTGAACTTAAGCTCTTTATGCCATTAATGGATGCTTAGTGTGGATTTTTAAATTCTTCTTTGCTTCATATATTGTTTGGTGATCCTAGTTTATGAAACACTTATGCAAATTAATTAGTTGTGAGGTTATGTGAGCAATAATTATCTTATGTTGAATTAGTGTTTATTATCATGGTCTTCAAAAATGATAACAAATTGCTTGTTTCTTGTAGCAAGAAGTAAAGTTCTCCTCTGCCAACTAGGAGAAGTTTCAACAATAGTATGGGGAGCAAATTGTCTAATTAAAATCCAACAAGCTACTTAAGGGATTGGTTACACTTGAGAGTCTCTTCCATGAAGGAGACCATATGAGGAAAGATAGGTAGTAATGTCAATTGATGAGGAGAATTATGAAAGGGTCCTTATTTTTAAGGACAAGCTCCTTAAGCTTGAGAAGGTAAACAATGAGGTAGAAAGGCATGCCTTCATTAAACTTTGTAAGGAATAGTCAAACATTTTTGCTTGGGAATATAATGACCTGAAAGGTTTTGATCCAAAGTTAACCCAGCATACTATAAAACTAGAGGCTAATGCTAAACCTATGAGGCAAAAACAAAGGCCTGTTAACCCTAACAGTGAAGAGCTAATGAGGAGAGAGCTAACCAAGTTAATTGAATCCAAGATCATCTTCCCCATCAAGCACTCATCATGGGTAGACAATTTGGTGCCTATAAGGAAAACAAGTGGGCATATTAGGTTGTGTGTTGACTTTAGAGATTTGAATAAGGTCTCTTTGAATGACCATTACCCTCTACCATCCATAGAGTAGCTTCTTCAAATAATTTTAGGTTCAGAACATTTTTCTCTTTTAGATGGATACTCAAGATACAACCAGGTGTATAATACTACCTTCACCACCAAATGGGGCACGTATGCATATCAAAAGATGTCTTTTGGCCTATCAAATATTGGGACCACTTTTTAAAGATAAATGGACATAGCCTTCCAAGGATTACTGAATCAAATGGTGTTGGTCTGCTTGGATGACATCATAATTTTCTCCAAGGATGCCAACAAACACATAAACCACCTAAGGTTAATCTTTGAGAGATGCAAAGAGTATGGGATCTCTTTGAATCCCAATAAATGTGTGTTTATTATCCACAAGGTTAAACTCTTGGGTCATATTATCTCAAAATAAGGATTAACTATTGATCCTGATAGAATAAGTGTCATCTTAGCCTTATCTTTACCCAAGAATAAGAAGGGACTCCAAAGTTTCCTTTGGAAAATAAACTTTATGAGAAGGTTTATACCTAGTTTTGAAAACTTGGTCAAGCCCATCACTGCTATGATAAAGAAGAACCAAGTGTTCACTTGAATAAATAAAGGTAAATTAGCATTTGAGGCTATCAAACAAGCCATTACCCAAGCACCCACACTCATGAATCCTAATTTCCCAAGGGATTTCATATTGTATGATTTTGCCAATATTGATAATATATCAGTTATGTTGATGCAAAAGAGTGATGAAGGACTTGAGCAGCCAATAGCATTTTTCAGTTAGTTGCTTGAGGGGTATGAGGTGAGGTATAATTTTGTGGAAAATCAAGTCCTTGTAGCAGTAAGAAGCTTTAAAAATTTCAATCCAATACTCTCCAATAGCAAAAGCTAGCTTATGGTGTCTCATCCTAGAGTGAGAGACTTCCTTATTAACAAAGACTTGAATGAAAAGAGAGTTGGTTGGATTACCAAGGTCATGGAGTATGACATGGAGATCAAGATCACTAAGCTAGTAAGAGGTAAAGGCTTATGTGAGCATATGTTCAATGACCTTCATGAAGATAAAGAGGTTATCTTGGTAACACAAGATAACCCACAAATATATGAACATCTACCTCACACTAGTTAGCTTCAGGATATGACACATTTCTTGATAATGGGTGAGTGCCCTTAGGGTATGAACAGAGCAAAAATAAGGTATTTTAGACTTTAATCCATGCCTTATGCATTGGTTGATGGGGTTTTATTCAAAAAAGACCTTAATGGAGTGCTCCCAAGGTGCATATATAATGACCAAGTGACCAAGCTTTTGGAGCAATTCTAGTTGGACCTACAGGAGGTCATTTTACACCTAGAACCACAATAGCAAAGATAATGAGGGTTGGTTATTACTAGCCCAACCTCTTAAAATATGCATATGCATGGGTAAGAAAATGTTAAAAGTGTGCTTTCTTTGTGGGTAAGCAAAGATTAGCAACCCTTCCTCTCAACCCAATTCAAGTAAAGCAACCCTTCATGTAATGGGGGCTAGATTTCATAGGAATGATCAACCCTCCATCAAGTGCAAGACATAAATGGGTGCTTACTACAATCGACTACTTGTCCAAGTGGGTGGAAGCCATTGCATTGAAAGAAGCTAATGAGGGTGCAGTCCTATACTTTTATGACAGCTTTGTGACCAGATTTGGTTTTCCATCCACTATCATCTCTAATAATGCATTAGCATTCCTTAGTTTGAAAACAAGTGAATGGGCTCTCAAGATGGTCATTTACCTTAGCACATCTTCCAACTATTATCCTCAAAGAAATAGACTAGCTGAGTCCATAAATAAAAATTTTCTAAGAATCATCAAGAGAACTATGGAAGAGAATCAGAGGACATGGCACACCAAACTGAAGATAGCCTTATGGGCTGATAGGGTGACTCCTAAAGCTACCATTGGAAATTCTCCATATGTCTTAGTATATAGAAGGGAGGCCAAGTTGCCCATTTCTATTGAGCTTCCTGCATTAGAATATCCCATAAGTTGGATTTGATACAAGATGAGCCCATGCATGTGAGACTTGCAGAACTCATGTAGCTTGAAGAAATGAGAGACCTTATAATGAAAACACTAGAATCACATCAAGCTCAAGTCAAGAAAGCCTTTGACAAGAGAGACATAGTAAGGGACTTCAAATAAGGGGATCTAGTCCTCAAGTGAGATTCAAACAAGGCCAAGCTAGGCAACCATACCAATTTGATAGCTTGTGGCGTGGTCCTTATTTGATCCATAGATGCAAACAACATAATGCTTTTCAGCTAGCCCAACTAGATGGAGAGGTACTACCCATCCTAGTTAATGGGATTCATCTAAATCCTTGCTATTAGAAGAGTTTTCATCTATTATATATAATGTACTTTTTGTATAGTTTTTTATGTTTTCTCCTAAGTGCCTTGTGCACATCTTTTCAGTAGTGTGTTTCTCTTTCCTAAGTGCCTTGGGCACAGTGTTGATTTTATTCCTATTGTCCTTGTTTCAAGAGGAGGTCCCAAAAAGGGTCAGCCTTGTATCTAGTTTTATATCAACTCAATTATAGAGGCTAATGACTCCATGCCCAATGGACTAGACAAGGCAACATGTTCTAGGTTCTCTTGCATCGATAGGCATGCAACCCCTATGAGTTGCCAAAGATACAGGCCATTTTTGGTCCACATATTAATTTCTTGCATGGTTTGATGAGGGAGTGGATCAAAGGCATAGAAATAGATCCAACATTTGCAAATAGAGAGGGTCCAAGCAAGGTTTTCTAAGGATCTAGTAGCAGTGTTCAAGGATAAGCCTGCAAGCGAAAAAGCTAAGTACAAAGTCTCTTTTTTGGTTAAGTCTTTCTTGTTCATTCTTTTGGACTTTATATGGGACTAAGTGTTTCACTTCTCTCAGGAATTTCATTTCTGACTAAGTGTTGGAATTCTTTTAGATAATTTGTCTAAAAGAAAGGTTTTGAAGACTCTTTTCTCAAGGAAATGGTCCGCTTCCAAAATTCTAAGGGACAAAACAATTTTTTTGAAGGGCACTTTTCAAAAGAAATGGCGCTAAACACTTTTTATAAAATTTATCCTGTCCCTTCAAAAAAAAAACTTTACAAAAAGCTGAAGGGTTTGTTTTAAAGGCCTGAAAGATCTCATTGATGTTAGGACTTGTTCCAAAGTCTTAACATTATGTTCGATTTTTGGTAGGTTAATATATAATAATTGTTAATGGGGCATGCATCTTTTTAATAAAGACATCCCCATAAAATAAAGTTACTTAGTTTTAGTTTTAGGTAGTTTTTATGTTTTGTGTTTATTAATTAGAACTACCTTACGGGTTGATTTCCCATAAATAGTTGGTTATAGGATTAGTTGGTTTTACCGGTCATGGGTAAAATTTATATAATCTATGTTTGCAATGGAAAAGGGTTAATGGAGTAAAGGCACCCTTATGTACTTGGTTTTTTGAAAATTAATAAAATACTTGTGCACTCACACTAAGCGGGGACAAGGTTCAAACTATTTCTTCAAGGAGTTATTAGTGGTATCAGAGCATGGTTTTGTCCAGCACAGTGAATTTTGGGAGCTTGGTGAATTTGAAAGAAGGCAAGGTGAAAAGTCAAATTCACAAGAAAACAAATAGCATGAAATAAGGTATGCCATATCAAGCAAATATTTTATTGGTTTAAATGTAATGTCAAAAATTTTAAAAATTATTAAATTATTTTAATTTTTCAAATATTTTTGCATTTAAGCCTGTGTATTTCTCATATACCACCATCTGGTCATTTTGGCCATTCATACTCCATTTTGTTGTATTCAAACTCCTCATTTGGCATTAAAAATAAATTTTTTAGCATTTAAATGTTATTAAATTCATTATTTTTTCACAAAAATGAACTTGTACGGCCTGTTTGCATTTTGAAAACCTCTATATTTTTCATCCATGGCTGCCATTTTTGATTGCATTCATTCTCAGCCCTCTTGAATCCAAAAACACCTAAAAATTTTGTTAAAACCCATGTTTTGCATCCTCAAAGGAAAATCTAGATTTCTTTTGGATTTGTACAGCCTATGGTACGGCCTTCCAATGCCCTGGCTACAATTTGAAGCTATTTCCAGCAATAAATACCTCAAAAAATTACTAAATTCAACCAAAACCTATTTAATACTACATGTACAGATTTGTATGGCCTCTAAGAGTGAGAACAAGTGCAAGAAAAAATTTCCATGAGCTGTCATGGCATCCCAGGTAAAAATGGCATTGCAATAAACTGGGAAATATTTTTTCCTATGTTTCTAAAGTTTTGGATATCAAAAATTTGCATTAGATGGGTCCTACGTGAGAAATCCTGGCTGAGAAGATTAAAAAGGAAAAAATCTTGGATTTATTTACATACATGTAAAAAAAAATTATTTTCCTTCATAGACAAAATCCAGCATAAGTACAAGTTTCTGAGTATTATATTCTGAAAGTGCTCTTAGAGCAATTGGTTAAAGTTATTTTGTAAGGAGGTCAAGAGTTCAAATCCCTTATTTTTGGAAGAAGTTTTTTTTTTACAATATACTATTTGTAAAAGGAATATTCCCTTTTAAATTTGCTTTTTGTATGCCTTGAAAGTTGTGAAAAGCATACTTATTGTATAGTGTTGTTTTAAAAATCGAAAAAGGGAAATTAAATTTTATTTCTTTTACATTGTTGTGGTGATATAAGGGTGTAATTGGTGGAATAAGGATGTAATTTGGTGAAATAAAGGTGTAATCAATTGATTTTTGGTGAGGTTAAATGCAAAACCCATTAAAAATGTTTGTTTTTCTTTTTTGCTCTACGTGGAGGTTAAGTGAAAATCCTTGTAGAAGCAGTGTCTTATGCAATGAGTGTGATATTTGTTTCATCTTTTTTGTATTTTGTCACACTTTTCTCTATTGCACTTGCTTTTATTTCAAGATGCCGAAGATTCAAAATTTTCTTTTAGATGGTGATAGATTAACAATTTCCAATTATTCTAATTGGAAATGACTGATGGAGGCTTCACTAGTTTCTAATGAGTTATGGGATATTGACAAGAATGAAAATCCCACATTACCAATAGAACAAGCTAAATTCGATGTATTCAATTTGCATGATTATAAGGGCTTAGCTCTCATTAAATTTTATTGTACTCTTGATACTTATGTTCATATTGAAAATTCTCCTCATAGTTACACTGCATGAAAAACATTATCAGATTTGTATGATAAAAAACCTAAGCATAAGAAGCTAGATATTCATATGCATTTGTTTACTTTGTCATTAGATGAAGATGGGAATATTGGAGAATATATGTCTAAGTTGAAAAATATCACTACTGAGTACACTAAGGCTGGGTTTGGAAAACTAGATGATGACCTCATAGTCACTGCTGCTTTGAAAGGACTACCTAGGTCCTATAAGAATTTTGTTGAAATGTTGCATGTCTTTGACAAGATCACAGGCATCACCTGTGATAAGTTGGCTGAGTTGTTCATCCAACATGACCTCTCTCTACCCAAGAAATCCAAGAAAACTAAAGAAGCCCATGTTTTAGAGTCAAAGCCTAGTTCATCTTCATATGGGCATCAAAACAATAGAGGAAACAGTTATAGAGGGGGTCGAGGTTATAGAGGAGGCAGATATCAAAACAGAGGTAAGGGTTATTCAAATAACCAACAATCTAACCGATCACATGAAACAAGTGATCAAGGACGTGGTCACAACTCATATAGGGGTAGAGGTCGAGGTAGATCAGACATTTAGTGTCATAGATGTGGAAAATTTGGTCACATTGCCCCACAATGTAGGATTCCTTTTGATAAAATTCAGAGGCCACAAAAAATGACTAAGTATAACTCTACTCAGTATGTCGATCATGACTATGATGAGTCCAATAATGTTTCCCATGAATCTGCATTCACTACTTTGGGGCACATTGATTATATTGAATATGAGGCTAGAGATGAGCTCATAGATGTATGGGTTTTAGACACATGAGCAACCAAACACATGACATTTAGGAGAGAATTTTTTTGGTCTTTCAAGCAAGCTTCTCTCTCTCCATTTACCTTAGTAGATAATTCTATGCATACACCACTAGGACTTGGATCTATTCAGATTCTTCTTCCTAATGGGTCTATAAAATACTTGGAGGATGTTTGGTATGTTCCCACATTGAAGAAACACTTACTTTCTTTGGTAACTGTTCAAAAGAAAGGTTACCAAATTGTGCTTGAAAATGGGCTCATTTACATCAATTTAGTGAAAGAGGATTATAAAACAATGTATACAAGATATGAAGATGGAAACTTGGTTAGATTGCATTGTAAAGTGCTTCCTCCCACTATAGAACTTGCGGCAGTTGTTGACACAGGTACAGGTACTATGTTTACACAGTTGTTATGGCATATCCGCTATGGACATTTGAATATCCACTCTTTAGTGGATTTTTAGAGATATGGTATGGTGAATGGGTTTCCAACTTTTCGCAAAGATAGTATTCTTTGTGAGTCATGTGTTTTGGGCAAACAAAATTAGGAAAATTTTCCTAAACAGTCATCTTGGAGAGCTAACAGGTGTTTGCAGTTAGTTCATAATGATGTATGTGACATGAAAATTTCATCCATTGGTGGGTATAGATACTTTTTATTATTTATTGATGACTTTTCTCGGATGACTTGGGTATTTTTTATGAAAAACAAATCTGAAGTTTTCACTAAGTTTGTTGATTAGTTACACTTAGTCGAAAAAGAAACAGGTTCACATTTGATCACTCTTCAATCAGATAATGGAGGTGAGTATACCTCAAATGAATTTTTAGATTATTTTTGATAACATGGCATTCATCGACAATATAGTAATGCTTATACTCCACAGCAAAATGGAGTATTTGAATGGATGAATAGAACTTTAGAGGGAACAGCACGTGCCATGTTGCACTATTAACAACTTGATGATAAGTTTTGGGCAGAAGCCATTGGTACTGCAGTGTATTTGAGAAATAGGTCCCTCATAGTTGCACTTTTGGGACAAACTCCATATGAGGCATGGTATAGGTTTAAACCAAAATTTAAACACTTGAAAGTGTGTGGATGTCTTTGTTTTCCTTTAGTTCCTATTAAACACAAAACTAAGTTGAAACCACGAAGTCAAAAATACATCTTTCTTGGTTATTCTAAAGATAAAAAGGAGTTTCATTTGCTTACACATGATACAGGCAAATTCGTAGTGAGTTAAGATGTAATATTTGATGAGTTTGGGACTATGAACACTGCAGAGATTGATTCTCAACTTGATAGATTAGAGAGGAAAAATATAAAAAGAGATAAGGGTTTGAATAATGGGGATAACTCTTCGAAGTTAAGGTATGAGACTCAAATTCCTTCACTTTCCTCTCCTTCATCTACAATTTCATAGTTTGATGACTTAGAAATTGTTGAAAATTCTCTAAGTCCCCCTTCGAATGATGCACATAATGAGAATTTTGGAGTCCTTGATTTGAATAATTTGACTAAGTATCCAAAATGGGCTCAAAGTACTTTCTCTGACTTGAAAATAGATGAAGTTGGTTTAATAGGGCCCAAGAATTCTCAAAAATAGGTAAATTATGCTATGGTTTTCACTACTTCCTCTGAGCCATCCACTTTTGAGGAGGCATCTATTGAACATGTTTGGCAATAGGCAATGAAATGTGAGTATGATTCCATACTTAGTAATAATACATGGGTTTTAGTTGATCCTCTTCCACATGTTAAACCCATCGGATGTAAATGGGTTTATAGACAAGTATAAATTAGATGGATCCATTGATAAACATAAAGTAAGACTTGTTGCAAAAGGATATGTGCAACAAGAAGGTATTGACTATGAGGAAACATTTGCACCAACTGCCAAATGGCACACTATTCATATGGTACTTGCCTTAGCAGCACAAAATGGTTGGAAATTACATCAATTGGATGTTAAAAGTGCTTTTTTAAATGGTGATTTATAGGAATAAGTATATATGAAACAACCTCAGGGTTTTGAACAGATGGGTGTCGAACACAAAGTGTGTAAATTGATAAAAGCTTTGTATGGGCTCAAACAGGCACCTAGGGATTGGTATGAGAAAATGGATTCATACTTGAAATCCATTGGTTTTCATCATAGTGAATTTGATGATACTCTCTATTTTTGAGTGCAAGGTCAAAAAATGGTGATACTTGTTCTCTATGTCGATGACTTATTTATCATAGGTAATGATGAAAACCATAACAAGTCTGTGAAGAAGGAATTAAAATATGGGTTTGAGATGACAGATCTTGGACTTCTTCACTACTATCTAGGTATAGAGGTAACTCAAAAAGAGCATAGTATTTTCATTTCACAAACTAAGTATATTTTTGAGTGATTAGATAGGTTTGGCATGAGTGATTGGAAACCTACCCTCACTCCCATGGAAAGTAACTTGAAATTGTCTAAGGATGATAGTGCCTTTTTTTATGGCACCACATACAGATAATTGGTGGGAGGATTAATATACTTGATGATTACTAGGCCAGATATTTCTTTTTCAGTTGGAATTATTATCTAGGTTTATGCATGAGCCTAGAGAAATTCATTGGCATGCAATAAAATGAGTACTTTGTTACCTTCAGGGAATGAAAACATATGGCCTTGAATACTGCCGTAACAAGAACTTCAAATTGTTGGATATTGTGATGCATATTTTGGTGGATGTGTGGATGATAGAGTGTCAACCACAAGATACACTATGCATATGGGTTCAGCTGCCATTGCTTGGTGTTGTAAAAAGCAGGATATAGTGGCAAATTCATCAGTAGAATCAGAGTATATTTCAGCATGGGATGCTTCCAGATAAATTGTTTACTTACGTCATATTCTTTAAGATTTTTAGGTTTCTCAGTTTGCTCCTACACAGTTATACATTGATAATCAAAGTGCAATCAAGATGTCCAAGAATCCTATGTTTCATGCCAAAACAAAACATATGGATGTCAAATACCATTATCTATGAATGATGGTGGCAAAGAAAGCTCTTGATCCAATATATTACCCAACTGTCGATCAGACAGCTGACATCTTCACAAAACCCCTTGATAAAATCAAATTTGAAAAATTTAGAAAAATGCTTGGTATGTGTCCAAAGACCTGACTTTGGATCATAGGGAGGTTTGTTAGGACTTGTTCCAAAGTCTTAACATTAGGTTAGATTTTTGGTAGGTTAACATATAATAATTTTTAATGGGGCATGCATATTTTTAAATAAAGACACCCCCATAAAATAAAGTTACTTAGTTTTAGTTTTAGGTAGTTTTCATGTTTTGTGTTTATTAATTAGAACTACCTTACGGGTTGATTTCCCGTAAATAGTTGGTTATAGAATTAGTTGGTTTTACTAGTCATGGGTAAAATCTATATAATCTATGTTTGAAATGGAAAAGGGTTAACGGAGTAAAGGCACCCTTATGTACTTGGTTTTCTTAAAATTAATAAAATACTTGTGTACTCGCACTAAGCGGGGATAAGGTTCAAACTATTTCTTCAAGGAGTTATCTATTGAAGCAAAGTGCCCAAATAGTTTTTTTGAAGGGTAATTTTTGGGAGAAATGTTCCAAAAAAAAAATCAAAGGGTATTTTTCAAAGTCCCGAAGGGTATCTTGCATTTTTCCAAAGGGACTTTTCAAACAAGCAAGAAGCCGAAGGCATTTTCAAATTTCAATGATCCATTCAAAAAATCCAAAGGGTACTTTCCCTTCGCAAAGAGCCAAACACTTTTTTTGAAAAACCATTTCAAAATTTCCAAAGACATGATTTCTTTCAGATAAATTATCCATGGGAAGGGTCTAAGCAAATTGTCTGAAAGAAAGGTTCAAGAAAAGTGCTACTTCAGGAGAGAAGTCCAAAAAAATTCCTCTGAGGGAATATCCCAAAGAAAAGTCAATGGATTCTTTCAGAAGAAAAGGTTGAAACAAATAGGCTGAAGAAATTCTTCTAAAGGAATTATCTGAAGAAAATGGCCACAAACATCAAAATCTGAACCCTACAAGTAGTCATTGGCATTTAAAAAGATCAAAAGAAGCTACGTAATCTATAGACTTGTATTGACATTAATGGATATAGGAAAACCAATGTCCTTAGATTGGTTTTCCATCTATAGAAAATATTTGGCCTAGGTTTTAAAGCAGGAGCTAGTGTATAAAATTAATGGAGAGGCTCTCATCCTTTGACATGTCCATCATCTCTGACAAATAGCCACTCAATTCAAAGGCAGCATGACTCAATCTAGATTTGAATTTATGGGGATTTTTTCCTTATACGTGCAAGATAAGTGAAGGATGGTGTGGAAGTGAAAGATGAAGATCAAGTGATTAGAAAAGGTAGCTCGAGCATTAAATACATTCTTGGACTTTTCCTTTTTAATGGATCATGACATCATCATCCTCAACAAGTTCTTGTCTTATAGTGTGTTTCTCAGCTAATGAGAGGGCTTGAAGACTATTAGAGATAATGGTGCTTAATTTTTTGAAAAATTATTAATTCTAATTAACCCAAATGTGGGTGAGAATTCACAGAGAGTGGTTGGATCTCATTTATTGAGTTTTGTTCGCTTGCCTCTTCTCTTTTCTTCTTCCTTTTTTTCATATATCTCCATTGGCTCCCCCATAAAAAGAGATATCCTCATTTGAAAAGGAGGGACCCTATCAAAATCTCTAATAAAGACCTTTTGAAGCAATAAAAATCAATTTTTACCTATCTCTTACCTGAAAATTGTGCTTAGCAAGCTTGTACATGATGGCCTTGTGAAGAAGTGTTCTTCCATGTCCATTATCCTTCTTTCTTGCCCATTTTTAGGTGTTTTCAAGTTAGTTACAAGTCTGAACTTGAGTTCTTTCTACCATTAATGGATGCTTGGTGTTGATTTTTAAATTCCTCTTTGCTTAATGTATTGTTTGGTGAGCCTAGTTTATGAAACACTTATGCAAATTAACTAGTTGTGAGTTTGTGTGAGAAAAAATTATTTTATGTTAAATTAGTATTTATTTCATGCTTATTTGAGTGTAAATCAAATTGGTATATCACCCATTTATCTCTCTTAGTTACCCTATACCCCCTCTCTACCTCTTTTCCAAGTAGAAAAATTAGTTTAGGTGATCTACCAAGAGGAGGTTGGCCTTTCCAGAGGTTCAACCTCATTACAAGATACTCAAAGCCTGAGGTTGCTCCAATATTGTAGCTAGGAGAGAGAGAGTCTAAAAACCTCTCCCACAAGGATGAAATTCTATCCTATAATAGTTACCAAAGTAGATATTGTAGAATCATAGGATCTCATTAAAGCTCTGGTAAACCTTTCAAAAGCTTTCAAGTGTGGGTTTAACCTCTTGTTCATGATCAAGCAACCCTACCCTATAGATCTTCATTTTAATTATGGCTATATTAAAACCAATAGGGGAATTGGTTTTCATCTATACAGGACCTATGTTCAAGGTTTTTGATTAATGGTAAAGTTGTGATAGAGAAAGAAGTCAGCGTAAGGTCATGGTCTTCTAACAATTATGTTTTGAAGGGACACTAGATGAATGAATTCAAGATGATTGTCTAATAGCATATAAATCATATCAAGATGATTTATGGTGTTATGTGCTCATTAAAAAGATAGAGATTTCGGGGGTTGGAGAAGGTAGACAGAGTATTCAATGTAGTTTTAGGGTTTTTTGGGGACTTTTCCTTTTCAAGTGGGTCATGATTGAGCACCTTTGACAAAGTACTTGTCTTCTAGTTCATTTATAAGCCAATGGGAGGACTTGAAAGCTATCTAGAGATAATAAAAGTCAATTTGTGAAAGCATGATCAATGTTAATGAATCAAAGGGTGGTTAGGCCTCATTTATTGATTCATGTTATCACCCATTTCTTCCCTTTTAAAGCTCTCTCTAATAATTTTCAATTTTATGATAAAAAGGAATCTTATGATTTTGGCATGCCTAGGCTATGCCAAATTTGTATTGTAATACATATTTGATGTAATAAAGACTGAATTCCTCCATTTGTAAGTTGAATTGAAGTGTGTTTCATGAATTCATTGATGTGGTTAAGTGAATACATGCTTTCTTTTGCCTATGTTTGTGTTTTCTCAACTTCATGAAGTGTCTTGTAGCTTTCATAGGTTATTCTAAGTGCAATAGATAGTCTATTGATTGGTTTGGTAGTGGAAAACTTTCCTCCCATGCTAGATTGATAACTAGTTCATGCCTTTTTTTGAAATACTTATACAGAAGCTCATCAAAGAGTGAGTGAAGTGATGTTTGTAGTCTTGAAAGTGTCTCATAGTGTGTCTTGTGCAATTATAAGTGTCTAAATTATTGGTGTCTCACCTCCTTTTACATGTTTTCATGCATTATTGTCTATTTCTCTCCATTTTCCAAGCAAGATATTGGTTTCAGATCCAAAGGAAGTCAACCTTCTCCAAAGGTTCAACCTCACCATAGGATACCCACAGCTTGAGGTTGTTCCAATTTTGTGGCTTAGTTGGAGAGAGCCTAAATAACTCCCTATATGGGTGAAAATTAAAACCATAACATATACCCAAGTGGTTGCAGAGCTGACATACAATGTTAGATATGCCCATTTAGATATTTTTAGCAATTTGTGTAGTTTAATTTTAGATGCATCTACAACACATAGGAGGGAAATGATGGATTCATAGCCTACTTAAGTTCTTGAGCCACCCATATATGAGGATTGAGTAAGCTATTAGCTCAATCTAATTTATTCAATGATTTGATCACCATATACATGTACACACACAGAGGTTATCACCAAGTTCATGCTTTGGTTTGCATACCTAATGAGGTGTATTCATTCATTTCCTCTTTCTTATCTCTTTACTCAGCTTTACTCAATTAATTTTATCCAATATAGGCTTTTTATTTTTATCTCTTAAGTAAGGACTAATTTATGCATTATTGCAGGTCATTGCTTTGGATCATACTTCACATATGCAGACCCAATTTCACATATTCAAACTCAGCTACATGGGATTCACTTCTCAGGTAAGTCCAGGTATGCTTCTTTTTCCTTTACACTAGTCATTTTGCTTTGTTGTATTTCTATCATAAAGGGGGGGGCGGGGTAGGGGGGCAAATGTAATCACCTAAAATTGGTATTTGGATTCTAAGAGTGTTATTTGAGAAAACCTATTCCTATCTTATCGTTAGACCTATCTTAGAGCCTTTATCACACTTTTCCATCCATTGTGTGGACCAAAAACATCTCTAGTTAACTCAAACTCAGTCCTAGAACTACATTCTCATATTTTTAACCCATTATGCCCAACATCCTGCTAGTTGGACACTAGCACCACATTAAGGACACTAGAGCCACATAGCAATAGTGTCCCTAACTTAATGATAGTTTCCCTTGTCCTAATTCTCTCAAACGGATATGTTTCAAATGTGTGCCCCTCTTCAGGTCATCCTAAGCACATTTTATTATCTACATAAGCTATGAAACACTATAAATACAAGACTATTAGACCTATATCTAGTAGATGGAAAATAGATGCAAAAACCCCAGTGAAATATTAAATAAGTTGAGCAAAATCAAGGTTATTAATCCCTATTCTACCCTACTTCTTCATATTACCATATATAGGTGCCCTAATCCCATATTTCCAAGATTTTCAGTCTCAAGCACACTCCAGGCATTCAAGACCACTATCATTCCAGCATTCACTTGCACTTGCACCAAGCACTAGGTGGGAAAACTACGTCGAGCTTGATCCCTCCTCAGAGTATTGGTTTTTAGGAAACTCTCTTCATAGTAAGGTATTGATGATGTCTAGCCAATCCTACTAATAAACACACATTTTCATCTCATGCCATACTTGCAAGGAGGATTAGGGTTTGTAACTTAAATCAGTTGTTATAGACACAATACAACGTTCTAGATTTTGTGCATGTAGGAACATAACCCAAAAACATAAGTTTATGTGCTCTCAAAAATAAGAATAGTCCTATAAAGAGGACATTAACACCATTTTTAAGATACTAGAGCCACATGGCATTATTGTCCAGGTGGGGCACTACTATCCAATGAAGAATCTAACCCAGGGACCCTATTGACGACACTCAAACCTATCCTCAACCTAGTTTTCAGTACCCAAATCTTCCATGATAGTTGTTTTCTAGATAAGTCTCTATTTGTACATATTTATTACTATTTTTAGAAAGTAAAATCATTTCAAAATCTATAAAAAATTAGTGGTTATTTATTTTATATTATTTCACTAATTTAGATAACTTAGCCCTTTAATCTAACTTAGGATTTACATAAGTAAAACCCTAAAAGGTTAAAAAATAAGGTATAATGTGCACCAACTATGATAGCATGGTTATGTATAGAAATTAAAAGCAAGAAACATGCCCCTACTGTATATGTGAATCATAATAATGTATCTTAATAACATATGTGGAGATAAGGATCATGATGCCCCTGGTGAGAAAGAATCAATGTGTGCTCATGTAACATGTGGATTTAGATGTATATGATCATGTAAGCTCAATGGAAGCCATAGAGGATGTCTAAGTAGTAAACATGTAAGAGTAAGTAATTAGAATGATGCAAATGATGTGGATTAGAATCATTGTAGGATAAGTGTCACATATGTCTAAATCAAGAGAAAAATTAAGGGGCAAGTGAAAACATAGATAATAGCTATAATAAGATAAAGGTTGGATTGTATGTATAATATAGGAGGATAACCAAGGGTTATCCAATAAACAATAATGAAGAAGTTATGTACAATGGCATGTGTCACATCTAACTAAAATATCTCATATGGAGGTCATATATCTGGTGGTAATAATGTCTCGTTGCATTTTTTCCATTTATCATATATCTTTGATGCAATAGTATGTATATCAGGATCTAAATCTAAATCAAGGTCTATAATTTGAGTATGTTTTATGTGATACTCTTTGTTATTATCATGTTCAAGTTGTTCATATGTATGTTGACTATTCATAGTGATCCTGCTAGGTTTTGAATTATGATTATCTTTCATTTGTACTCTCAATTCTTTTAAAGGTGTGTCAATCTAAATACTATTGTTGTCAATAAGATCTTGTATTTTTTATTTTGATTTGAAGCATTTTTTTGTTAAATGTCCCATAATATGATGATAGTCACAATATGCATTGCCATCATAATTTGTGGTGTAGGCATGTTTGGATTGAGCTCTTGTGGAGGAATGAGTGTGATAAGGTTGATTTTGAGTAGCTTATTTAGCAATACACAATGAGGTGGTGGTAATCTTGAAAATTACCTTTTTAATGGAGCTAACACTTTGAGTTAACTAGTAGGTTGTGATTCTAATTGGACTACACTCTGTCTCATTTTCATGTGTTACCTTAGGTAGTGATAAAATATAGTACTTGAGAGGATAATTATTTATCAAGAATGTATATAGATGTCCCCCATGTGTAAATATAACACACACACATGCAATGTAGATGGCATTATGTTCATGGTAGAGATACAAGGTTGGCCCAATAATAGGTTGTAATGTGTATCATGAAGCACAACTTGATATAAGGAATGTAGTTTCTTTGGTCCCAATATCACCTCCATTGAAATTGTGCCAAGTGGTGGCCATATGCCATGATTTGATTTAGTGATGATGTCATTCACTATGTTTAACTTTTGCATATCGATCCCTGATGTATACAAGAATGATATGTTACAAATATTTTCAATTGATGTAGCATAAATAATGAAACATTTGATGAGATTTTGTGCTATTATAACTTGGATAAATAGTTCATCATATTGGCCCATTATATACTTGATACCTTTGTTAATTTGTAATTGTATCACCGTATAAATATCCTCAATAGAGTAATCTTGTAGAGTATTGGACATATGTGTGTCATAAGAATTTATTTGAGTTTATTTTGTTAATTTTATGAAATTAATATCTGTCTTTGTGATCCAGGCAACAATTCAAGTGACAATTCGGGTGACAGTTCTACCCCAATTGATGACAGAACTTTCGGGAGCCATAACTTTTGCACCGTAGCTCTAATTGACTCGTCGTTTGAACCATTAGAAAGCTAAGAATGAGGAGAACATCATGATATGGCATGGATATTTGATTAATGAAGATTTAACCCCTAAAACCTAATGTAAGTGCCCCAAATTTCAATTTTAGTAGTGTAGTCTATAAATAGTAAGTTTCTAAAAATAGTAATTCCTCGAATTTTGTATTGTTTTAAATCTTGGAAGTCAAACCACTTCATCTCCCTAGAGATTGGTGTCCTTCCACATCCTCCCCATGATTTCAATATGTGTATAAATTAAGATTTAACCCGAAATGTGAAGCTGGACATCTCTTCCCTGAGATAAGCATATAATTGTATTGCGATCTTGAGTAATACTACATCTCTTCTCAGACAATTCATTGTTACTGTGTTATTTCTATATTATTGAAATATTTATCAACCAGAACTTCTAAGTTTTGGATCACTTTGAATTATTAATTTCTAAATTTAATATGTATATAAGACCTTGTCTTCATTTTTGAGTAGATGTTGTGATGGGGTGAATAATGCCTTGTACATGTTTCCTCAAACCTTGTCCCATATATCCCATATTTTGTAAATATCTAAATCCAAAACTACATTGGATCATGTTTGTATCCTTTATTCTTCAAGTGATTTAATTATCAAGTGTTATAATATTTAGAGTCAAATCTCCAATAGCATTTTTAAGAGTTTGTATATGTCCTTGTAGAATAATGTTATGTATAATGTTGTTCATGTGCTAGTTATCCATGAGGTGCCTCATGCCTTTTGGGATAGTGGTATCATGGACCTTTGTAAAGGGAAAGTAGCTAGCACCACCATGAGGAGAGGTGGGAGTAATAGTATAAGAATCCATAATGGGAGAGTGGTTATGTTTTTTGGGGTATATAGGCATATAAAGTAGTCAAACCCATAGAATATTGATGATTTCAAGTGGAAGGATGACCCATATAATCAAAGAGATCACAAAAGAGTAAGAATCAGGTTTGAGAGGATCTGAGGTTGAAATCTAAAATCCTAGAAGGATAAATCCTAATGAAGATATAGGATCAAAGGTGAAAAGATTCTTTGTGTATGAAAATTAGAAATTAGATCTGAACCCCTTTGATAAAAAATTATGAGAAACATTTTTTTGTGTATGAAAATTAGAACTAAGATTTCAAACCCTAGGATAAAAATTTTGAAACCTTGGAAAGATGGTTTGATATGTGTACAAGTTCACCAATATGTTTTACCTTAATTTGGATTAATGCAATCAAGACTAACCCTAATAGGATAGAAACTTGTAAAATAATTTGGATTACTAAATATAACACGTAAGCATGAATTTGAAAGTAAAAGCTTGGAATTGATTACAATGATTCAACAAGTGTCATATGTTAAATATAGTAAGACAACAAAAGAATGGGTACTTAACTTTTGTGGTTGACTATTTGACTATGACTATAACCTGGAAGTGAATATCAACTAAAATCATGTAGTTGGTTTATTTGGTTTTGAAATTGATTCTTAGTTTATGTAGGGTTGGTTATGTTGACCTTAGTTAATGTTATCAATTAGATTTTGCACCTGCTATGTTTTGTAAAAGTTGTAGTACATAAGAATCTAATAACACAATGGGATCACTTCCAAGTTGTGGGACCTTGGAAAATTGAGTTGAACCTTAGGAGAAGGCCGACTTCCTTTCATTAAGCTTAGTGCAACTAATACATAACTAGTTCACTTCTAACTATAGCTTCTTTGTGATTTTGCTCCTAATTGGGGTTTTATTTGTAAGGAAAAGAGTTTTAAAGGAGTTTCAAAATTGGAAATGGTGACGCACCAAAGGGTTTTAGTGGAAATTATTGCTTTCTTTGATTAAATATAGTTTGAACAGTAATATATTGAATTCTCTTGAAACACAATCTTACATGAGTATGAAATCAAAGGTAATATAGGAAATTTTATCAAATAAGGAACAAAGTTATTATTTTTTCCTCAAAAAGATTTCAAAAGGACAAGATAAATACCACAAATGATCATATATGACTAAAATAAGACTTATATCATTCACAAATGTAACAAAATCTGTACATACACAAGGATGACATAAAATAAGGAAGGCAAAACTTTAGTATATTGATATTCTTTAGTTTACAACATGTACATGAACTCCTCAAAAGTAGAAAATTTTATCTCTCAACAAAAAGATCCATGGGCTATGTGGAGTCCCATATTTATAAAAAATACGTACTCTCTTGAAAGAAAAGTCCAAAACTTTTACACTTACTCCGAGAGCAAAAAATTAGGTAGTGCTCATACAAATGTCCTCATTTTTAGCTTGAAGAGGCATATTTGGTGGAGTAGAAGGAAGAAGAGGACTCTGCAAGTAGTTGGGCACTTTGCCAAATGTTGAAGAAGGAGAAAAATGTTGTTGAAGTCTTCCATTCAAACCATCTCTCTTTGAGCTCAATTGAAGAAGTCTCTCACCAAGAAATGGGGCACCAAAATGAAACTTCATGACTTAGTCAATATTTTAACAAAGTTAAATGCTTTTTTCAATATTTGAATATTTAAAAACATAAATTTCAAAACCCAACTTATAAATTACAATTGAGACTTTTGTAACTTATAAGTCACTTGACAAAAAGGGAAGTGCAAATTACAATGTGAGATTTTAAAACTTTTAAGTCGTTCAACTTATCAAAAAAAAAAGTGTAAAATACAAGTTGCACTTTTTAAGCTCAAACTTGACAAAATGATAATTGAAAATTACAAGTATCACTTTTCAACATAACTTACAAAATTTTTAATTTACAAAATACATTATTCTTAAATAATTAATAATTAGTTAATGACAGTAATATTAGAGGATTCTTTGTCCTTTTCCACTTGTATCTTTTTTGTGTAAGCATCGAAGCTACCAAATAATTCTTGTAGGCACTCTTCATTGGGACCAATTATGTAAACATTACTTATGTCACATTCTACCATTACCTTGAATAATTTTTTGGAATAATCTCTATAGATTTGGATATCATTGACCATATGATCAAGTATATTATGGTACTTGATAAACTGGTGGATGAAATCCAAATTGAAAATTGTGTCATGTGTTGACTCCCTCTTAATCACCTCCTTGAATCTATCCTGGACAACCTAAACAAGAAGAGGTTCAAATTAGTAATTTGCTACCTCACATGATAAATTACAAATTGAATCTTTGATGTCCTATGTTACATCGATGGCCTTGTCACTTGTGATTTTGACCTTATCAATACTTTCATTAAGTATTATACCTCTGAACTTGGTTGTCCTCTCCATCTCATCATGATCCAAAGGATTTTTTAGTATCTTTTTAGACATGAGGATGTTTCTCTTTATTTGGTTAATGGCTTGAAACTTAGGAAAGTAGAGCTATAGACTTTCAACTTCTTCCTCATATTTGTTTATTTCTACCTTAAGAGTTTCAAGGTCATCCTTTAGTGTTTTATAATAATCCATTGCCAACTCTATCACCTTGTTCCCTTTGGTGACTAGTTCTTTGGCCCAGTTCTGTGTAGCTCTACCCATTGTGTCAATCTTTATCATTGTATCAAATGTCTTTTTATTAGGGAACTAAGTGGAAGATCGAGTTGGTTGGGTTAGTTATAGTGAATGTGTTGGGTTTATGACCTTCTTTAAGGAGATCATCAACTTCTCTACCTTATTCTTCAACTCATCCTTGGTGACCTTGTCACTATCCATTTTCTCAAAGAGATAACTTATGCTTGTTTGGAAATCATGTTTTAGTCCCTCTCTCATTACATGACCAAGGTGTACCATGGATACCTAATATTCCCCCATTGTTAAAACTTCATTCTACTTATCATGTGGGGGAACTATTATCTTCACATACTTCTCCCCTATTGCATCATAAGAGAGTTTGTAAACAGTCTTGGGACATTTTTTTAGTCATTTAGATACTTCTAATAGACCAAAATCTAGGATGTTAGGAGATATCATTTGTTTCCTATTCTTAGACAATGACCATGCAATCTAAATAGGAGTGGTTACTAATGAATCTTGTCCTATCCCAATGGCCATTTTTACCTATGAATCTATGACTAAAGCTACCACATTGGTAGTTATTATAACAAGTGTCATATTTGCCACTGACATTGCCCTTGAGGCTTTAGTTGATGATTTGGCTATTTCTACCCCATTGGTGGCTTGACTAGCCACAACTATGTTAGTGGGATTTTCTATCTCTACATCCTTCATGGTAGTTTGGGTTAAAGTGAGAGTGAGAGAAGGAAATGATACTTGGATGGGTGACAAGGGATCTTGTGGAAGGATGGTTCCCAAGGCAATAAAAGAATCTAGCAGTGTGGTTGGAATGGCCAGGGTAGAAGTAGTGGGTAGTGTGATGGAAGATGAAGATGGAATTATTACCAACCCAGTGGTTGTGGTGGATAGTGGGACTATAGTTAGAATGACTAAGTTGGTATCCACGTATTGTTGGGTAGTGTTGGTAATCAATAAAGCAGTATTAGATATAAGGGATGAGGTGGAAGTGATTATGGAAGAGGGAGTTGAGGATGGAGATGGGATAACCAATTGTATTGATTGGCTTACTTCCAAGGGGATCACTTGTATTGGTGGGATTGATGGGGGAGTAATTACTTGCATAGATTGGATGGTAGAAATAGGATGAGGAGGGGTTATAGTAGTTAAGTTCCCTATAAAAATTAGTAGTTCTTAGTTAGTTAATTGGGTTAATGGCACTTGGGTGTTGGAATTGGCCCTTTTGATCTTTTATTTTTGATTCTTTTTATGTGAGATGACCGATCCCACTACCTGATTTACTTGGGTTCTACACTTGGAACCCTCTATTGCTTCTGCCTCTACCCATTTATCCTTTTCCTTATTGAACCTATACATGGTGTTCAATCTTTCTTTTATTATCTTTACCCCCTTACTTCTTAACTAGTTTAAATTCATGTTGATGACTGGGGCACTTTTGTCTAGTAAAGAAATAGATTCGGGTGTAGACCACCTAACTTGAGGAAGGGGTTGAAGATAGATATGACTATCATAATAAAACCTATCTATTGGATGTTCCTCATCTCTTAACTCATCTAGAACTAGTGTCATGTCATAGTTCTTAATTTATTCTAGGGTCATCATATAATAATCCCTCAACCTAACCTCTTCTTCATCCTTCATGTCCTTCCAGTAATCTTCATAAAAAGGAATGTGAGTAAATGTGTAACCCAATAAACTAGAAACAAAACCTATAACATCATAAAAGGGCCTAGCCTCAAGGGTTCTCAAAGTCTTCTGAGTCATTTATACCTTTGCACATTTGGCCTTGGATAAGGAAGGGCATGTGAATCTCTCTATATTGATAGGGAAGTGTATGCTTGTTTTGTGCCTACTTGACAGGAACAGTTATCTTACAAGTTCCACTAGGGCCCACTTATCACTGACATATCTAGGAAGGGTCTAAGGACACCCACTAAAACCACCAACTCTAATATAGAAAAATGTGGGGAATAGGATGATGTATGATCCCCAATTCATAATTTTTGTCATTGTAGCATTAGAAAACCTTATATTCCCTAGTTCTTGTTTGAACTGAGTTATGATGCAGTAGATAAAGGCATCATTAAATTTCCTAAATTATTGTTTACTTCTATCAAAAATGAGATCAGGATATTAATTATAAACTCTATTAACCTAATCTGACATTGTGTTTAACCCTGGGAATGCCCTCCCTTTTGCCAAAGCATAGATGAGGTAGGAGGTCATGTAGAATTTACCATTAGTTTAAACCTCTACCAACTATCTATGAATGGAATCCCTTATTAATTAAGCCCAATAAATGTATTCTTTATTTTATTAGATTGCCCAGATATACTGGTACATTCAATCTTGGTAGTTCTTTGCATTTTGGCTTCTTATAACTCTATGTAAGAGTACAATGATATCCCCTACCTCATCCTTGAATTATATTTTATCCATGGTCTTAGGTAGTCTTGAGGTTGCAAATTTATGGGTCTTCAACCACTTTTTTTTTATAATTCATGCACAAGCTGAGGTGTTATTCTGGTAGAATTTATTGGAGGAGTTAGGAGTAATATCTATATAACTTTCAAATTTTGAGATTAAAAACACAATGTCAATGAAATCTAAATCTAGTTTTAAAAAATTTCCCCCTTATCATTCACTACCTCTCTTTTCTATGCATCATAATGTTTGTCCATAGTGAGCACAAGATTGGGGCTTTACACTGAGAATGAAAAGGCAACAGCCTGAGGTAAGCCACTATCATATATGCTTTGAATCCAGACACTTTTGAATTCTACATTGATCCTAGTCCATAACTTGACTAGGTTTATGTGACCTAGGTCAGTGTTTGTTATCTCATTAATGTTAGAATAAAAAATGGAAGGGACACTAGGTCCCTTTAATTTAAACTTCATCTCCTTCACAAATATATACACTGTGAAAATGTGTGAGGGAACCAACTACAGAGTTGGTTAGGATTTGGCTTTGTAATTATAGGTAATTTTCATGATTTTAACTTGGAAAAGTTTTATTATGCTTCTAAAGGGGTTCTATCTGATAGCAATATGGTATGCAATAGCAGTTGTAAAACCCAACACAGAGTCGATAGGGTTTTAACTTGCAAAAGCACTTACAAAGTTTGATTAAATCTTCATTAGGGTTTTTGGGTGTAATTCATAGTTGAAAACTCAGACCAAAGGTCTGGTGAGAATATGGTTTATTTTCGTAAGTCATATCTCTGGTGGGAACTCAGGGTGAGAAAATAAGAGGAATCTTTACCTAGATTTAAGCAGGGAATTTAGGTGTTTCTACAGTCAAAATCTCTAGTGAAGGTTTAGGTTGAGACGAGAATCTTGATCTTATTAGAATAATTAATCTTAGTTATTTTGTAATAAATGTCTCAAGGTGTTATTAACCTTTGATTGACATAGGTTAGTTACTTGGGATATTTCCTAGGTGTGATTAGTTGTGTTGTGAGTCATAATCCCCTATAGATTAGGATATTTAATCTCACTTCTTGTTGTATAAATAAGCACCTCAAGTAGTGATTTTGTTAATTCAATTAATGCAATTCAATCTAGATTTCATTTGGTACCAGAGAAGGTTATCCTAAGGAGTTTTTTTTCAAAGCATTATAGATTTAATGGAGATTAAGAGTGAAGTTCATGTGATCCTTGGAAACATCATACTGCTCCAATTTTAGCCATCCCAAGCCGAAATGTTGTCAAAATTCTAGCCAATTTGCAAAATTATTTGAATTTATATTACATATTGATCAATTTTTATTAACAATATTAAAACTTTATATTTGTATTGACCTATTCCATGCCCAACACAAATGGCAAGAAAAATAGATCTAAGCTTGGCATTAGCTTTGCAAGAGGAGTTGGCTAGGAGGAGGCATTAGATATGCAAAGGGCATCTTTCTCATTAGCACAACATTAAATTTGCAAGAGATCCTCATATCTACTGCTAAAAGGAGGTGATTTTATTTGCAGAGAGATCTAGTTTATTGCAAAATATCATCTTTGGCATCATTCTCTAAGGTTTGGCATTTTTTTCATGGTATATGGTGTTGTATTTTTTTGTCCTGTATGATATTTTGAGATTTATGTGGGAGAAATCATTGAGAGGAGGCATTCTATATCTGGTGTGTGATAAGAGCTCTAAGATCTGCATTTTTTTTTGCTTGCGTTGGTTTTTTTATCTACATTGTAGAGGTGTTTTGATCAAAAATCTAATTCTTTTTTAGCTTGGCATCATCCTCCATGGCATCTCAAGTCTGCAGCAACAAGTTTTTTTTGTCTATTTTTAACTTATGTTGAATTTTCTAAGTTTATGTAAAAATTCTAATTCCAATGAGTGGTTGTACGAATATGTTCATTTCTAATTTGGCCTCAAAAATTAAATTTTAGTGTTTTTTAATTGATTTGACTCATTTTTAAGGGAAATCAAAATGCCTATAACTTTTGAATTATAACTTGAATTTGAGTTCCATTTTTTTCAAAAGTGTGTATTTTCTTATCCTCTATATATTGGTGTCATTACATTGTAAAAATATAATAAGAAAATTGTAACCTCTTTTGCTCCTCAGATGCATTTTTGGTTGAAACTGACATCCAGTTTTTCGTTGCATTTTTTGATGCATTTTCGGTAGAGTCTGACATCAATTGTGTTTTTGTGTGTGATTTGTCATCTTTGTGTATGCATTTTTTTATTTTCTTTACATTTTACAAATGCACATTTTTTTTTTGCACTTAAACACACTTATATTTCTTTGTCATATGAAACTTTTATGATGTCTAGTTTTGGACCATGTTTTGTGCTCCCAGACACATAATTGCTTAGCTGTGAAATTATGTAGCATGGAAAACAAAATTATAAACACATATTGATTTTAAAGATATTTGGTCAATTGTATAAGGCACATGGGTTAGACATACAACAAATGTTGATCAACAATAGAAATATGATAAAGCTAATAAAAAAGCTAAGCTAATAATCATGTTTGGAGTTTTAGATGAGGTACAACCTCATATATGTAGTGTTAAAACTACAAAATGTGTTTGGGATAAGCTTAAAAATATTTATGAATCTAAGAATCAAAATCAAATCTTGTATCTTCAGAGCTAATTACACACTCTTAAGCTCAAATTAGATGAAAAAGTAGAAGCATTCCTTAGAAGCGTTGCAACTTCGTGGGATTTGATTCAATATTTGGGTGAACTGGTGATAGATGATTTTTTAGTCCCTATAGTCCTTAGAGAACTTCCCCCCACATATAGGATCTTTGAGACCACTTTGAATGTCATAGGACAAAAACCAACCTTTGAGGTGTTGGTAAATTTAATACAACAAGAGGAAGCTATGCATAATTCAAAGGAAGCAGATGATGAGTATGTAATCACATCAAATCAAAAGGGGAAGAAACCCATGAAGGGTCAAAATCAATCTCCAAAGTAGAATAAATAACAAAACCAACAAAAAAACAATTCATGTTCTTCTAAAGCCTATCAAATTTGTGGAAAATAGGGACATGACTTAAAACATTATTGGTACAACACAATTCAATAGGGCTCATCAAACAAGAAGATATCTTTCATTAAATCACCATAAATAGACAAGAATCAACCACAACAACAAAATAGCTAGAAATAAAAAAACTCCAAGCCTAAACAACATGGCAATGTTGCTAAAGACAATGATTTTTCCAAAGATGAATATGGTTTAGCTATTCAAACACATGAGTCTACCAATCATCCAGGTGTAGTTTGGTATGTTGATTCAGGAGCAACTAGACACATGATAGGGATAAAATACTGGTTTTCTACTTTGACAAAAATAGAATCAAAGGGAAATGTTTCACTTGGAGATGATACCTCATATATTGTACAAAGTAGTGGTGACATCAAACTTCAACTTGGAAACATAAATTGTAACATTTTAAATGTTTTATATGTTCTAAGACTTACAAAAAATCTATTATTTGTTAATAAGCTACTTGACCACAACCTCATGATTGAATTTGATCACAAAAATGGTCAAAAGTTTTGCCACATCAAAGACAAGTCTAGGCATTTCAAAGTGATTACCAAGGCTTCCAATATTAGAAAAATATTATAGCTTGATTTTATTTAGAAGGATCATCAAGCACTTTTGGTCAAAGATATTGAATTAGGAAATTTATGACATAGAAGATATGGTCACTTGAGTTATGGTTATTCGGTTCAATTGAGTAAACACGATATGGTTCGTGGTCTTCCCAAACTCAAACAATTTTATGATATATGTACTAGTTACTTAGCAAGAAAATAAAGAAGAGTTCCCTTTAGAAAGATTGACTATCGATCACTTGATAAGTTGGACTTGGTGCACACTGATCTTTATAGATATTTTGATCCTAGTCTTAGAGGGTACAAATACTTTTATCTTTTTGTGGATGATTACTCATAGAAAATGTGGGTATATTTATTGAAGACTAAGGATCATGTTTGTCAAGTATTGAAATAATTCAAGGCCATGGTTGAAAATGAATCCGATAGGAACATCAAGACCCTCTACTTAGATCATGGGGGGGAATACACCAATAAAGAATTCTTAGCCTATCTCAGTGCAAATGGAATTAATCAGTAATTGATAGTTCCATATTCACCTCAGTAGAATGGAGTTACAAAATGGCATAATAGGGTCATTGTAGAAATTTTTTCTAGCATGGTTGAGGATGAAAAATTGCTTAATACATATTGGGCAAAAGCTTATCACATTGTAGTCTACTTGATGAATAGGTCACCCACCAAAGCTCTTGATGAAATTAAACCACGTAAAGCTTAGACAAGGAATAAACCAAAGGTAATTCACCTTCAATTTTTTGGTTGCAAGGCATATATGCATGTTCCTAAAAATAAAAAGAATAAGTTGGATAATAAAAAAAAAAGTATGTATTTTCAAGGGATACATTACACAATCAAATTCATACATGATCCTTGATCCAGAAATAAAGAAGGTACTAATTAGTAGAGATGTAGTGTTTGATGAAAAGAGTGGAACCAATCCAACTTCTACATAGGCAAATGATATAGGAAAAAGTCCTATATTCTTTTCAGATAGTGATGGTGAAAGTGAAAAGGAAGATAGTCAAATATGACCTCTAGCACCACCACCTACAGTTCAGTGTATGCCCAAGTGGTATACAAGTACTATACGAGATGCTAACTTAAATGGAGTACTAGATATATCCAATTCAATACTGAGGACTCGAAGCATGGCTTGAGAAGAGGTTAATATGGCCCTTATGAGTATTGTGCAAGAAACATATGAGCCCTCTATAGTAATAGAATCCCTATAGTCTAGACATTAGAAAGATGCCATAGATGTAGATTATCAGTCACTAATAAATAGTAACACTTGGTAGCTTGTTGATCTTCCACCAGGGAAAAAACCTATTGGATGCAAATGGGTCTTTAAGACCAAGTACAAAGTAGATGGTAGTATTGATAAGTAAAAGGTAAGTCTTGTTATAAAAGGGTATGCTCAAAAAGAAGGCATTGACATGAGGAGACTTTTGCTCCCACAGCTAAGATAAAGACTATCAGAATAGTTTTTGCTAAGGTTGCATAGTTTGGATGTAAAGTCCATCAAATGGATGTAAAAAGTGACTTTCCCAATGGAGATTTGAAAGAGGAAGTCTACATGACTCAACATAAAGGATTTATGACACCTAATCTAGAACAGAAAGTGTGTAGGCTTATCAAGTCTCTCTATGGGCTAAAATAGGTTCCCTAAGCTTGGTGCATCAAGATTAATGAGCATCTCGTACAACATGGATTCAATAATAGTACATATGATCCTAACCTCTACCTCAAAAAACATGGGGGGAGGTTGTTATAGTGATTATTTATGTTGATGATCTAGTCATCACTGGTAGCATAGTAAAGATGATTGATGCAACTAAGAATGATCTCAAACAATCGTATGACATGACAGATCTTGAGCTACTACACTATTATCTTGGTTTGGAGGTATGGTAGAAGGAACATTACATTTTTTTTTCACAGATGAATTATACCAATACATTGCTTGATAAATTTAGGATGATGGACTGCAAGCCTATTACAACACTTATAGAGACAAGATTGCAGTTGTCTTGTACATATCCATCACTAGAAGTAAATGCAACTCTCTATTGGCAATTGATTGGGAGTCTCATTTATTTCACATATACAAGGCCAAATATTAGCTATGATGTCAACTATCTATATTTGTTCATGTAAGAACCAAAGTGACACATTAGAAAGCAACAAAGTACGTATTGAGATACATTAGAGATGCAATTAAGTATGGCCTAGAGTATAATAAGAATGATAAGTTCTTGATATGATGCACAGATGCAGATCATGCAACTTCTATTGATGACAAGAAATCCACTTTTGGATTTGTTTTTTTTCTAGGATCTATTTGATTTCATAGGGAAGTAAGAAGTAGAATTATGTCTCTAAATATTCCATAAAGGCAAAATATTGTACTGTAGTAGGAGTTGTCTATGAATTAATATGGATACATTGCATTCTTTTGGGACTTAGAGTTTTATAGACTCAGCCTACAGTTTTGAATTGTGCCAATCAAGCTATTCTATGTCTTGTTTACAATCTAGTGTTTCATGAGAGAACCAAACACATAGAGTTTCAATTCATTTCATACATGAAAAAGTTCAGTAGTACAACATACAACTACAATATTTCCCTGCTCAGGATCAGTGTGCAGATGTCTTCATGAAGTCATGTGCACATCATAAGTTTGAGGCATTTAGAAATTCTCTCTTCTTCTCTTTAGGCTATGATCAATTAAGTGAGGGAATGTTAGAATAATTAATCTTAGATATTTTGTAATAAATGTCTCAAGGTGTTATTAACCTTTGATTGAAATAGGTTAGTTACTTGGGGTATTTCCTAGGTCTGATTAGTTATGTTATGAGTCATAATCCCCTATATATTAGGATATTTAATCTCACTTATTGTTGTATAAATAAGCACCTCTAGTAGTGCTTTTGTTAATTTAGTTAATGCAATTCATTCCAGCTTTCAGATCTCCATCTAGGTCTAAGCTTAGGAATAAGTAAAGCTTTGGGAATATTCCTAAGTTTTTGAACTAAATTGAAGGGGGAGGAATTAGAATCAATTAAAACCTTTTATAAAAAACCTAAGGTAATTACAACAAGAATCTAGATAAATTTTAGTAAGATATTAACATATGAATGCAAAAAACTAGAAATTTGTGAGCAATATAAGGTCAAATGATGATGTTTTTAACAATTTCAGAGAAAAAACCCTAAGCATGGTAAGGTAAAACACCTAAACATTATATAAAAATAATAATGGTGGCCAATTATATAGAGTAGACTGAAGGAAATTGTATGTGACCTAGGAGAATACTAGGTATGTGTGTGCAGGGTTTTGTAAGTGATGGATCTGGGGTTCGTTCATTGGCAATGGAGCTCGAGTTTATGGCATCGCTCAATAATGGAGTTATAGTTCATAGTGTTTTAAAATGACTTAAAAAACCTAAAATATATATCAAAACCATTAATAAATTCCAAGCATGCCAAAAACTATGGTAGATGGGTTAATAGGCAGAAATGCAGATTTTTGGAGTCACTTTACAAGTTTACAATTTATAATATGTTTTGTAATTTTTCATTTCCCACTTATCTTGGTAGTCAGAAATTTAATAAACCTCCACATACTTGTAAATTCTTAATATTCCCTTCATTATTCACTTTATGCTTGTTGTTGACGGGTTTTAGAGGAAGAGATGTTTAGGAAGCGGGAAGTGGAATTTGAATTACACTTTGCAACTTTGTAAAGTTATAAAGTGTAGTGGGAATTTTGGTTCATATTTAGGTCTTAATGAAAATAGGGAAGCAAAGTCTGCATCATACTTTGTAAATTTTCAAAGTTAAAGTTGTAAAGTGTAATCCAAATTTTGGTCATCGCTTAGGACTTGGTAGGTGGGAAAGTGGTTTTATAAGTACAATTCATAACTTTGTAAAGTTGTAAAGTGCATAGAAATCTATGGTTTTCACTTGTTACTTAGTGAGTGGAAAGTGAAGGTTTAGGTGCATTTTTCAACTTTATAAGTTGCAAAGTTTACATAAATCTTTGGTTCTCACTTGGGTATTGAAAAAGGGTACTTAGGCCATTTTGAAGCTTTTACTCAGAAAATTATATAGGTCTCCTCTAAGGCACAGAGTGTTTTGATGTTTTTGGCACAAAAATATCAACATTTTTGGTGACCTTTGCAAGGTGATTGTCTGCTAATCAGTTTTTTCATATAAGCTTTTTAGTTCATTGGGAATGGACTCATTTGAATTCTATCACATCCTAATTGGAGAAGAAATAAAATTGGGAATTGCCCTAAACAAGAAATAAAATAGGGAAAACAAAAAATGAAACAAACTAAGGACACAAAACTCCTAATGAGTTGCAGTGTGTGTGAAAGCATTTATTTATGGGAAACCAACTAATCCTAATATGTACAAGGTTTCAAAAAGAATTCCAACCTCAAAAGCATACTTTGAGGTATATCCCATTGACTGGGAAGGGTATTTTTAATCCATCAAGCTTGGACAGTTGGAATGCAATGGCTCCTTTGTAATGGGTTATGATGTATAGACCACTTCATATTACATAAAATATTGTATGTTTTTCTGGCTTGGCCCTTTTAGCATCCCATTTTATCACCATGTCTCCTTCATTGAAGATCATGTCAAATGATTTCTTGTCAAGATTTCTCTTTACTTGACCCTGACTTAGTTCCAAAACTTGCATTGACTGGTTCTTGACCTCCTCTAGCTCAGGAGTTCTACCAATTGTAGGTTCATCACATCATTTTTAGTTAATTCTAACTATTGATCAAGTTCTAGAGATGGTAACTCTATTGAAAATGGAAGTTTATCTTCCCTTCCATAGACCAAAATAAATAGAGAATTGCCAATGGCTCTTTTAGGAGTGATCTTTTCGGCCTAAAGTGTTGATTTTAACTTAGTGTGTCAGGTCCTCAAGTTGTCTTCCATTGTATTTTTTATAATCCTTATGAGATTTTTGTTGGTGTATTCCACCAAGCCATTACCTTACAGGTAATAATTGGATGAGGTCTTCAATTATAAATTATGTTTCACTACCATTCACTCCCATGAGTGCCCATAAAATCTTTAGCATTATCTAAGATAATCGTGTAAGGGACACCAAATCTAGTGATGTCCATGAATTCCAAGATAGATACTTTCATATTTCAATGCAACCACTTCAGTTCATCTAGTAAAATAATAATTTTATGTAAGGACCCATTTATGTCGACACTTGATGGTGGATTGATCATGCTAATAAAATCTAACCCCCACTAAGCAAATGGTTGGTCAGCTTGGATTGGTTGGAGAGGAAGATATGTTAATCTTTTATTTTCTATAAATTAGGCACGTTTCTCACAATTTTACACCCATCTATGGGAATATTTAAATAGGTTATGCCAATATTAGTCTACCCTCATTATTTTGATGTGGTCCTTGCATAGAAATGGCCAATCGACGATCCATCATGAAACTCTTTGAGTAATTTGAATATTTGATCATGCTAGATGCACTTCAACATAAATCCATTAATATCTTTCCTAAATAAGGTGTAATTAATGAGAGAATAAAGAATAGATTGGAACCTAAATCACCCTTTTTTGGATTATTGGAGCTTGTGTGGGTATTCATCAGTTTGTAGGAAGATAGTCATGTCATAGATCCAACTATTGTGTAGATGAGGATTCATTGGTTGAAATGCTTGTAGAATGTATATTGCATCAAAAAACTTAATCTCATAAGCAAGCTGCTCACATAAGCCTTTTCCTCTTATGATATTAGTTATTTTAATGTTCATGTCATATTCTATGACTTTTGTGATCCAAACCACTCTTTTCTCATTTATTTCCCAGCTCAAAAATAACTCCTTTACGCTCTAGTGACTAACCATCACCTAAATCTTGTTGTTGGAGAGCATGTGTTTGACCTTTTTGAGGGATTTTATTACGACATTCACTTGATTCTTAACAAAACTATACCTTTCCTCATAATCCTTTAAGGATTGACTGCAAAAGGCTATGGGTTGTTCCAACTAATCCTTGTTTTGTTGGGTCAGAATAGTTGATACACTGCCTTCTCCTCCAAAAGCATAGAGAATGAAGTCATTCTCAAAGTTGGGATTTACAAGAGTCAGAGCTTGAGAAATAACATGATTAATGGCTTCAAATCCATTCTTTCCTTCCCTTGTCTAACCGAAATTGACCCCTTTTTAAGCATAATGGTAAGGGGTTTAGCCATGGTGGCAAATTTTGGAATGAACCTCCTCACAAAGTTGATTTTCCCCAAGAAACTTTGTAACCCCTTTTTATGGATTGGAGGTGCTAGTGAAGAGATAGCATTTACCCTCTTTGGATCTATTGAAAGGCCTTCTTTCAAGACTATATCTCTTAGTAATTTCCCTTCGTGAACTATAAATACATACTTATTCAAATTGAGGGAAACTCCAAACTCTCTGCACCTTTCAAAAACTTTCTTGAGGTGATCTAGGTGGTCATTGACCTATTTTGAATAAATTGTGATGTCATATAGATATACCAAGATCATTTCATTGATCAAACCCTTGAAATCCATATCCATGGCCCTTTGAAAGGTAGCACCAGTGCTAGTCAGACCAAAAAGCATCTTCTTGTAGGTGTATGTGCCCTATTTGGTAGTGAAAGTGGTCTTGAACTGGTCAAATTCCTAAAATAGGACTTGGTTATATCTAGAATAACCATCTAGAATGGAGAACCTCTCAACTTTAGCTAATGTTTAGAGTATTTACTCCATGGTTGGAAGGGGAAATTTGTCTTTCAAGTATGCTTTGTTCAGATCATGGAAATATACACAAACCTTGATTTCACTGTTCTTTTTCCTAACAAGGACCTAGTTAGCAACCTAAGATGAATGTTTAATGGGGAAACTAATGTTGACTTATATCAACTTGGACAACTCAGTCATATCAAAGGCTCTATTTTTGGGTTTATTGGCCTCTATTTTTGTCTAACAAGTTTATTATTTGGGTCAAGCTCTATTGCCTTTGGGCTAGGCTAGGTTCAAAACCCCTTAGATATTTATAACTCCAAGTGAAGTTATCATAAAATTCTTGACATAATTTAATAAAATCTTAATTTTTAGAGGTGTTACATACCTTTTCAATCTTCAAATCCTTGCCTTTTGAGATGGATACGAGATTGTCATCTTCCTCCTTGATTGTGAGATTTTTCTTCTCACCCTTCAACTGATCATCAAAGTTGAAAATACTTTCTAAAGCAACAAAACCCATGGGAAACTTGTTAGTCTTCAATAGAATTATGTGCTCCCCATACTATTCTTAGAACCTTGAGTTATTTTTGTTAGAGAATTCAGCCTCATCTCATAGAAAGTTAACATGTTTTTCATCATTGTCAAAAACTTGTTAGTTGGTTGCATTGTCAGGGACAGATTGTCTCAGTATCATATTTACATGCCGACTATTGTCCTTATTAATCTCTTCAAGTAGATTATATTAAGAACTCATTGAGGCTATGTGATCAACATTGTTGTTTTATGTTCTTAATAATTCTTGAATGTTTAAAGCAATAAAATATTCAAATAAGTCCCACACCCTGTGTTTATAAGATCTCAGCGAGTTGTTCTTGATCGTGCTTCTTGATCTTACTTGGTGAACAATTACTTCACTGTCACCAAACACTTGTAGTAATTAAATACCCCTTTCCTTTTCAAACTAGAGACCTCAAATTAGTGTTTCATATTATACCACATTATTAGTACAGTTAAACTATAGTCTAAAGGAATAAAAATAACTCTCCTTTTGGGGAGAGACCAAAATAATACTAGAACCTACACCATTACTACTCTTTGAGATGTCAAAGTATAATTAGCACATCCCTTTGTGATCTTTGGCTAGTTTAACAAGATTTGGGATGATCGCAACATCTTCATGGATGTAATACATACCAACCTTGTTTCTTTGACATAGTCATAGGGTCAAACTATAAAGTTGATCCCCATTCATCAAGGTGAGTGTCTGGGATTTTTTCCAAGGGTGTTACAATTTCATGGTCAAGTTCCTCTTCTCAGTCTTGCACTATGCAATTCATATCCATAGGGATAGGAGTGTATGGTTCAATGTGGTATTTCACAATTGGTTTAACCCTTAAAGTTACTCTCATCCCATATCTTATCATGAGCAACATGTTTAACCAACCAATAGATAGGTACCCTCCCATTTTTATAGTGAAGTCTCAGGAAAGGCAAATGGAAAAATAGTGGGATAGGTCAATAATCAATATGTCTAGGGATATAAATAAGCTTGTACATGCATGGATGGTAAAGTATAGACCTTTAATAACCCCAACTATTTAGATAGTAGTTCCATCTAATTGAACCATGCCTTTTATGACAGGTGTGTATTCAACACCCAGTGCGTCCACTATTTTTTTGGGTATAACAGAGTTGCTAGCCACAAAGTCTATCATATAGTTATGGACAAGACTTTTACCAACTATGAGGGAAAGGTAAAAAGGGGAGCTTACCATTTTTACTTACTTTTGTGTCTGTTTGAGGTTGACGAAAGCAAACCATAGCAGTGGGTCCCTTAATTGAGACCTCTATTTCTTAGAAATTTTTAAGAGCTTCTTGAAGCAAGTCCCTTTGTGTTGGGATGGACAGTGCTTCCCAAATGGTAATTGTTGACCATTTTTTGCCCAACAAGCCAAAAATTGGTCTCCTTCTTCCCCTGTTGTTCTAAGCCAATTCATTTTTTGATTTTTCACAAGTCCAGGAATTTCTACAAACTCTACAGGGCTATTTCTACAAACTCTGCAGGTCAATTTCTATGGACTCTGCAGGTCTATTTCTATGAACTCTGCAGGTGAAGTTTCTATGGATTATGCGAGAAAATTGTCCATGGAAAAAGGCCGCAGGAAGAAATCTATAGAAAAAGCCTGCAGAAAAGGCCCAAAGGAATTTGCCAAGGATGGTGACATCCTGAAAACCATCAATTTCAAGGAGACAGATTAGTCATTATTTTTTAAGCGATGATGGGTGCACGAACGACAATTTTAAGATAGTGAAATAGATGTTTGCTTTTAAAATGCTTACGCGCCAACCATGGAAAGAGCCCAAGGAATGCAGCGACCCACTAGAAGATCACCCTTGAGGGCTGAAGGAGTAAAAAGAGACAAAACCAGAAAGAAGACAAGGTGCAGAAAGAGACAAAGCAGTTCAAGTGGCAAAGAAGAGGTGAGTTATTACCAGATGGTCACCAAACAGCACGGCCTATTTTTTATTCTAGTTTGCATTTATAAGTAGACAAGCCACACAAATGCCTTGAAAAGAGTAGTCTATTTGTGGAAAAGAGGCACGGCCATGTTTTTCACATTAATATGCCAAAGTCAAAGCAGGAACTGACAATTAAATGGCTCCCTCTTCCCAAGGCTCAGAGCGCACATGGGCCAGCTTGCAAAAAGAGTGCCAAAATCTTTCCCAAAAAGTGCCAAGTTCTTTTCCTCTTGCCATATATTGTAAATTTCTCATTTGAGAAAAGGGACTCTCTTAGCCTTAAGGTAAAACTCTACCCAAAAATCTCTCGGGCTTGTAAGGCAAAGTTCTGCCAGTTTTTACCTTGAATCAGGACTTAGTATTTTTTACCTCTATCTAGACTTGCACTTTAAAGTATGTCTGTGTTCTTCTTTTGTGTTAAGTCATTGTCTTTCATGCTTCTCACAGATCAATTACAGCATGTCTAGTGCATTATGAAGTCTCCTTTCTATAGGTCTGCCAAAAGTGTTCCTAGGGGAATGTAGGTACTTGTGAATAGGCTGCCATAAGTGTGTCTGAGGATGCCTCTGGTAGTTTCTTCCTCCTTGTATTTCCACAGACCCCTAGCTGACTATTGCAGAAGAGATTCCCACTTCAGATGAAGTGTATGGGTGCTTATTTTTGGTGAAAAGTGTATATTCAGGCTGGGTGGGTCACATTTTTTGGTGTATCACCTTTTCATTTTTTGGATTAGGTTTTGTTTTTAGCATCTCTCTCTCTCCCTTTTCATCCTTAGCAGTAGGAGAAACTAGGGCCTAAAAGATACATCAGAGGGAGCTAGCCCTTATCTAGAGACTCTCCCCTCTAGCTTCACCAGTCCCACAGGCGAGAGGGGAGATTCCATTGTTGCGTGTGGAAGGCAGGAGCTAGGCCTCCTGCCCCGGGTGTAATCCACTGCGTCAACAATTTTTGGCACGCCCGGTGGGACCAACTAGGAAAAGTTTTATCCAAAGAGTTGAAGAATTTTTGGTGTGTTCTTCAACCAACTAGCCTTTGGATGCTTTTTCATTAACACCAATGGTGACTCCAAGTTAAATCAACTGGTTAAGCAGTTATGGTGCCATCAAAAAGCAGTATTTTGGTATGTATAATTCCATCATTTAGAGCCATGGACCCTATTTTCTTTGGCCAGCATGGCTATGATCATTACCAGCCTTATGTTGATCCTTATCAGGTCCAATATGACCGTTCCCAGTCCTATCATGAGCTATATTAGCCTTATGCCCAGTCTTCTCAATGTGTCACTTCTCCCACTCAACCCAGTCTCTTTACCAATCAACCCGTCTCCACCTTCAAATGAGCACTGTTGGGATATGAAAAGTATGTAATAGATCTTGACACCAGAAGGGGATGTGGCCAAGAAATTCTTGATCATGTCATCCATCAAGTGAGAAATGCACTGGATTAGGTTAAGAGTGAATGGGCTCCTATTGAAAGAGCTAATTGGCAAAGGCTTACAAGTGAGATGTTGGATGCGAGTGGTATGATTGCATCTTTGGAAGAGAAGCTGAGTATTTATGAGAGGCAGCCTTACCAAGTCCATCAACCTGCATACTCGTTGCCCCAAGTATCATATCAGTCATATACAGCACCTGGTTATGAACCAAGTCAAGCTTGTCAAAGTCCTTTCCCCAATCATGTTGAGGAGAGTTCTGAAATAGTAAATCTTGCATTTTAGGCTAATCTTGATAGATAGATCAAATTGGCAAATCTTCAGATGCAACAATCCATTTTGGCAGCAAGGGAAGTGGAATCTAAACCCTCACTACCCTCTCATATTATGGCCCCATTACCCCAAAAGGAGATGCCCAGTCTGAATATCTTGAGCTGGAATAAAGTGGTTGAGTCATGGAATAGCAAGGAGGAGAATGACATTGTCCAAGAGTGTGAGGTATAAAATGAGGTTAGTCCTTTTCAATTCCCTCCCACCCTTCCTCAAGAAGCTTCTTGCATTTCATGACAACCTTCATGTACTCCCCATCTCTATAATGATTCCTATGATCTCCAAGAGGTACAAAATGAGGATAATCTAGCTAAGTGGATTGAGGAATTAGAGGCTAAGATAAGACTGCTTGGAGAAAGAGAGATGGAGTTTTTAGACCTTGTAGAGGAGCTGACGCCAAAAGACACCCCTTCCACCAATCCACAAGCTAATTTCAATATTGATGAAGTGTTGGTAAAGTGGAGGGATGAAAATCAAGAAATTTTAGCCCAAGGTCTACCCCCTATTTTTCTAGAGAAAACTCCCTCTTGTGTGCCAAATCCTTTTTATCAGATGGCACCTACTCATTCTGACTCATCTGATGCATCAATCGATCCTACCTTTAATCTTATACGCCTAGCTTTTCAACATGCCTCTTTTCAGATAGCCCTTCATGTACATGAACAGACCCTCCCAAATCTTCCCCAACCTCCTCAAGTCTTTCAACATGATCTCCAAATTCCAAGCTGGAATAAGGAACATCATGAACCAGCTCAGGACCTTGAAGAGGATAAAGTTGCTACCTGTTCACAGGAGTAAGATTCTAATCCCAAGATCATGAGTTAGAAGCAAATAGTGGAATCTTAGGGCAAAAAGGAAGAGGAGGAAAAAGGTTTTGTTCAAAACCTTGAAGAAGATGACGCTACTCTTGCTCCCGATGATGATTGTGACCTCCAGGAAAGGCTCTTCCAAGAGGATATAGACAAGCGGATTGCAGATTTGGAATCCAGAGAGAGATTCCTTAGCTAGTGTGTGATGGATGGTTCGGACCCAATGGCACATTCCATGTCTGAACACACCCCACCTACACATCTCCAAGAGAGCTATTAGGCCACGCCTGATATAGATGAAGTACTGACCAAATGGAAGGAGGAGAATCATTTGATTCTAGCTCAAAGACTGCCTCCTCTTCCACATGGTTTTTCCACTTCACCCCTTCTCAAGGAGGAACATGTTCTATGAGAGGCAAGTGAGGAGTAAAATATCCAATCTACAGCTTTCTAGGAGGCTATCATGAGCAACAACAAACAAGAAATCATCATTGATGCTCCTTGTGAAGACCTCATCAGCAATGGAGAAGACACAGGGCATGCATACATGCAAATGTTCCAGCAATACGAGGAGGAACATAAGTATGGTGAGCTCTCTCCCCCTTTGTTTGATACAACTTCTTTGTTGCTTCGATGAGGAAGATGACCATGCCATAGAGCTAGAGTTGGAAGAGGATCAGGAGAATATTTTTGAACATCTAGAGATCTGGACCTTTGAGGAGGAAAAGGAGAGGTTTGTCTATCTTGAGGAAAGCCTTGAAGAAGAAAGTTTTAAACAAAGAGGTGATGTTCTTTAGGATGAGCAGTCAATTTGTGATCCCATTTCAGACATCACCACAATCACCCTTCTTCAAGGAAGCCAAGAGGAAGCAGAGGATGAGTTTGATAGGGTGTTCAGCGAAGCAGAAGGGAGCAAGTCAAACCATGATGCATTACAAAGGCACCATGCATATCAGAGGGCTTATGGCGATGAGCCAACAGCCACAAATTTCTTGGTGAAATGCACCAGCATGAAGGACCAGCATTCAACAAGCTTCCAAGGATAAGCAGGGTACATATATGTCAAAAGCATGTTTGAATCTGATCTACTCGGATGCAGGCCAATCAAGGTGATAGGCAAGAGGTGCAGGTAACCAAATCTCCTTTTCATTCAGCCACTTGTCTGGCACCATAAGTTTCCTTACTAGGGAGGGGACTTAAGAAGTTTTCCCTTTGATCCAGGAGGGAAGCACCAAGTACCTGGTTAGTTGTATATAGTAGTTTGCTTTCAATTTCTTTCCCTGCTTTCCCTAAGTGCAGTTTGCACAAGTAGTGTTTTTAGTCTTGTGTGTGCTTTCCCTTGTGTCTGGGGTAAAAAGCTTCATGTTTGATTCTTGGATATTTAGGGTTGTTATCAACCTTTCTTCAAAGCTACATTCTAACTCCGTGCCCAATGGACTACAAGGCAACTAGTCTCTAAGCATAGCAGGGATGCTTCCCCTGGGAGTCATCAATTTGTTGACCATTTTTTGCCCAATAGGCCAAAAATTGGTCCCCTTCTTCCCCTGCTATTCTAGGCCAATTCATTTTTTGATTTTGCACAAGTCTAGGAATTTCTACAGACTCTGCAAGTCTATTTATATGGACTCTGTAGGTCAATTTCTACAGACTCTGTAGGTCTATTTCTACAGACTTTGTAGGTGAAGTTTCTATAGATTCTGCAAGTTAGTCTTTTGGCACATGAAGAATTAGTTCAGAGAGTGTTGGGTATTACAAGGCTTCTTTAGGCTCTTGTCTAAAGAAATTCACAAGGAAGGTTGGCATTGTTGAACCATTAAACCATTGAACTGGTTCAATGCCTTGGTTCAACGCCTTGGTTCAATCGGCAAGTTCATCGCTTGGTTCATCGCTTTGGTTTAACAGCCAAGTTCAACAGTTTCAGTTCAACACCTCAGTTCATCGCTTGGTTTAATCACTTGGTTTAGCACCTTGGTTCATTACAAAAAGTTTAAAGGCTTGTTTTAAAGTGGCATAGTTCAAACAAATAGCACGCAGTGTTAAACCGTTGAACCATTTTTGGTTCAAGCGATTGGTTCAAGTGGTTGTTTCAAAGGAACGGTTCAAGCATTTGGTTCAAGCAGTAGGTTCGAAGGCTCAGTTTAATGGAGTGGCATGTAGTGTTGAACCGTTGAACCATCTTTGGTTCAATCAGTCGATTCAACAGCTTAGTTCAATTGGGCAGTTCAAAGGAGCGTCCCAAAAGCTAAAAGACAAGTGCCCTTACGGAAGGCAGTTCCAGGTTCAAGAACCCTTGGGGAGGGCAGGGAACACTTCAAAGAGGCCACAAAGAAATGGTAAGATCTTTCAAAATTTTGTTAAGGCAAGGAAACAAATTTTCTTAGACTTTTGTCTAAAGGAATTCCTTCAGACAAAAAGTTCAAAGAAATTCGGGGAAGCTGCAGCCAAAGAACCCGAAGGAATAACAAAGACTGAGGCAATTCTCAGAAACTTTTTGTCCACAAGAAAATTGTCCATAAAAAAAGTCCACAGGAAGAAATCTACAAAAAAAGCCCACAAAAAAGGCCCGAAGGAATTTGCCAAGGACGGTGACGTCCTGGAAACTGTCAATTTCAAGGAGACAGATTAGCTGTTATTTTTTAAGTGATGACAGGTGTGCGAACATCAATTTTAAGATAGTGGAATAGCTATTTGCTTTTAAAATTCTTACACGCCAACCATGGAAAGAGCCCAAAGAATGCAGTGACCCACTAGAAGATTGCCCTCGAGGGATGAAGGAGCAGAAAGAGACAACCAGAAAGAAGACAAGGCGTAGAAAGAGACAAAGTAGTTCAAGTGGCAAAGAAGAGGCGAGTTATTACCAGATGGTCACCAAACGGCGTGGCCTATTTTTTCTTCTAGTTTGAATTTATAAGCAAACAAGCCATGCAAATGCCTTGAAAAGAGCAGTTTATTTATAGAAAAGAGGCGTAGCCATGTTTTTCACATTAATACGCCAAAGTTAAAGTAGGAATCGATAATCAAACGGCTCCCTCTTCCCAAGGCTCAGAGCGCACATGGGCCAGCTTGCAAAAAGAGTGCCAAAATCTTTCCCAAAAAGAGCCAAGTTTCTTTTCCTCTTGTTATATATTGTAAATTTCTCATTTGAGAAAAGGGACTCTCTTAGCCTTAAGGCAAAACTCTACCCAAAAATCTCTCGGGCTTGTAAGGCAGAGTTCTGCCAGTTTTTACCTTGAATCAGGACTTAGCATTTTTTACCTCTATCTGGACTTGCACTTTAAAGTATATGTCTATGTTCTTCTTTTGTGTTAAGTCATTATCTTTCATGCTTCTCACAGATCAATTACACCATGTCTAGTGCATTGTGAAGTCCCCTTTCTGCAAGTATGCCAAAAGTGTTCCTAGGGGAATGTAGGTGCCTGTGAATAGGCTACCATAAGTGTGTCTGAGGATGCCTTTGATAATTTCTTCCTCCCTGTATTTCCATGAACCCCTAGCTAACTATTGCAGAAGAGCTTCCCACTTCAGATGAAGTGTATGGGTGCTTCCTTTTGGTGAAAAGTGTATATTCAGGCTGGGTGGGTCACATTTTCTGGTGTATCACCTTTTCATTTTTTGGCTTAGGTTTTGTTTTCAACATCTCTCTCTCTCCCTTTTCATCCCCCCCTTTTTTCATTTTATTTGTTAGCAGTAGGAGAAACTAGGGCCTAAAAGATACATCAGAGGGAGCTAGCCCTTATCTAGAGACTCTCCCCTCCAACTTCATCAGTCCCACAGGTGAGAGGGGAGTTTCCATTGTTGTGTGTGGAAGGCAGGAGCTAGGCCTCCTACCTGGGGTGTAATCCACTGCGTCAATAGTAATATTTAAGTTAGTCCTTTTCATTTGTTCTACAACATTGAAAGGAATGATACCGACCTTTGTTTGTGCCTTCATGGGAGCTACATCTTCTTTTGTGATATTTGGGATCATTAGTTTTGAATTTAGTTGACCCATTAACACATTGGGTGGCTTTTGAGTTGTGTTGTTTTTTTAACCTCTTGTAAAACTTTAGAAATTGTAGCATGTTCAACCTTGGGGGATAATTACTTTATATGACCTTCTTCTTAAAGTGTGAATTTTCCACCACTAAACTACCACCATTGGTCATTACTTCCTTCTAGTTTACACCATAAAAATTCTCTTCTTACCAGTTCAAAAGAGTGGTCTCATTTTGAATAGGCACCTATACCTCTTCCTACTAAGTAGTAGTTTCCTCTTATTGCCCTTGGGGGTTTTTTATGCTTTATACCATCAAGGTTTGACTAATGACACCATGAGGGCAAGCATTTTGATTATATGGTCAGGCACAAGGATAGCACCACTCATATTCCTAGGCCAGGTTATTATAGATGGGAACAATGGCCTTAGAAGTACTTAAGGAAGGTAGATCACACATATTTTGGGGGTTTGGTTTCATGATTTGGCTTTGGAGTTATGAATTACCTTGGTATGGCTACCTATTGGGCTGATATGCCTGGTTAGGTGGTTGATAAGACTTGTAATTTTGGGATTGTTGCCTTTTCATGGATACCAACTCATTACCAAAGATTTGAAGCAATGACTAGACTTCATACAAATCATTAGAAGAGACATGAGGTAAAGCTGGTTGATTACTTGTTATGGGAATTAGGGCTACAATAGGTTGAGTGGGGGGAAATTTTGGGAACAATGACATTGGAGGCTAAGGATCAATTTTCCCAACTTGAATGAGGCAATTTTTAGCTCTTATTATAATGTCATAAGCATTAGGGAGTATGATGCCACCCATTGATTGGACCATGAGAGCTATTTCATTACTTAAAGCTCTTAAATAATAAAAGAAATCATTGTTCAAGGATGGATTGACTAACATTGGGATCCTATTCCATGTCTTTGGAAAGCAGAAATTAAAGTCACTCGTGAACTAATGGAGGTTAGTTGCTCAACTAGAGAGAGGTGGTCACTCTTATCCTCAAATTATATACATAGAGCAAACCCTAGATCATCCCAAACATGGATGTAATTGGGAAGCAGACTCCTATACCACTATAGGGAGTTACCCTTAAACATCAAGGTAAGAAGTCTGATAGCAACATTTTCTTATGCAATGTTATAAAACCAAGCAGATGTTAACAACATCATGAATGTGTTTGATGGGTGTGTTAGTAGTTTCACTAGTAAAATATGGAAGGATTTTCAGAGTTGTGGTGGGTATATCATCATACTGGGCGAACATAAGTGGTTTACCTCCATTGAATGGTACAAAATTCTAATTTCTCTATGCCATAGTGGGAGGTATGAAAAAACTAAGGGTATTTGTGTGAGATGCAAAAAAAATTATAGGATTTAATATAGGGTTAAGTAAAACTAATCTTGATTTCTTTTTATATGGAAAGGAAAATTCTTGCAAGACATTCCTATTACCTTCAGTAGATGATCATGTCTATATATGTGGCATACATAAACATGAATTTCTTAAATTTTTAAGCTAGTGGAGTCATCAGGTGCTCTTGATATGTGTATGAAGTTCACATAATGATTGATGAGAATAATACTAATTTCTTAGTTGTGATCTTCAAGTCCCATCAGGAATGCCAAAAATTATTATCAATTAGATTTTTCTCCCACTATATTTTGTAGGAGTTATAGTACATAGGAATCTAATGACACAATGGGATTACATCCAAGTTTTGGGGCATTGGTGAATTAAGGTGAACCTCTGGAGAAGGCCAACTTCCTTTCCCTAAGCTTAGTGAAATTGATACATGACCAATTCACTTCTAACTACAACTTCTTTGTGATTTTGCTCCTAACTGGGGCTTTATTTGTAATAAAAAGAGTTTTAAAACTATAAATTGTGATACACCAAAGGGTTTTGGTGTAAATTATTACTTCCTTTGATCAAACATAGTTTGAAGTGTAATATACTAAAAAATCTTGAAACACAATCTTACATCAGTATGAAATCAAAGGTAATATTGGACATTTTATCAAATAAGGAACACAGTTCTTAATTTTTCCTCAATAAGATTTCAAAGGGGAAAGATAAATACCACAAATGATCCTATATGACTGAAATAAGACTTATATCATTCACAAATGTAATAAAATCCATACATACACAAGGATGACATAAAATAAAGAAGGCAAAACTTTAGTATATTGATATTCTTCAGATTATAGCATGTAGATGAACTTATCAAAAGTATAAAAAGTTATCTCTCAGTAAAAAGATCCATGGGTTATGTAGGAGACCCATATTTATACAAAACACTTACTCTCTTGAGAGAGAAGAAGTCCAAAACTTTTACACTTACTCCTAGATCAAGAAATCAGGGAGTGTCCATACAAATGTCCTCATTTTCAGCTTAAAGAGTCATCTTTAGTGGGGTAGAAGGAAGAAGATGACTTTGTAAGCAAATGGGCACTTCACCAAACATTGAATAAGGAGAAAATTGTTGTTGGAGTCTTCTATTCAAACCATTTCTCCTTGAGCTTGGTTGAAGAAGTCTCTCACCAAGAAATGGGGTACCAAAATGAAACTTCATGACTTGGCCAATATTTTAATAAAGTTGTATGTTTTTTCAATATTTGAATATTTTAAAACATAACTTGCAAAACCTAACTTGTATATTTCAGTTGAGAATTTTACAACTTATAAGTCACTTGACAAAAAGGGATGTGCAAATTACAATGTGATCTTTTACAACTTTTAAGTCATTTAACTTGTCAAAAAGAAAAGTGCAAAATACAAGTTGCATTTTTTAAACTTAAACTTGACAAAATGATAATTGAAAATTACAAGTAACACTTTTCAACTAAAAGATAAAAGTTGTCAAAATGATAGTTGTAATTTACAACTTGTAACTTTACAACTTTTCAACGTAGCTTACAAAATTTGTAATTTACATAATGCATTCTTCTTAAATAATTAAATATTTAATCAATGACAGTGGCATCAAAGGATTCCTTGTTCTTTTTCACTTGTATCTTCTCGATGTAAGCATCAAAGCTACTAAATATTTCTTGTAGGCACTCTTCATCGAGACCAATTGTGTAAACATTACTGATGTCACATTCTGCCATTACCTCAGATAATTCTCTAGATGAAGTTTTTTAGATTTGGATATCTTTACCCATCTAATCAAATGTATTGTGGAACTTGATAAATTGATGGATGAAATCCAAATTGAAAATCATGTCATGTGTTGACTCCCTCTTAATCACCTCCTTAAATTTATCTTAGACAACCTGAATAAGAAGAGGTTCAAATTGGTAATTTGCTACCTCATATGATAATTTACAAATTAAATCTTCGATGTCCTACATTAAATCGATGGCTTTGTCACTTGTGTTTTTATCCTTATCAATACTTTCATTAAGTATTTCGACTCTAAACTTGGCTGCCCTCTCTAAATCATCATGATCTAAAGGATTTTTTAGTATCTTTTCAGACATGAGGATGTCACTCTTTATTTGGTTTATGGCCTACAACTTGGGAAAGTAGAGCTCTATCCTTTCAACTTCTTCCTCATATTTGTTTATTTTTAAATTCAGAGTTGCAAGGTCATCCTTCAATGTTTTGTAATAATCCATTGCCAACTCTATCACCTTGTTCCCTTTGGTGACTAGTTCTTTGGCCCACTTATTTGTAGCTTCACCCATTATGTCAATCTTTATCATTATATCAAATGTCTATTTATTAGGGAACTGAGGGGGAGATTGAGTTGGTTAGGTTGATTCGAGTGGATGTGTTGGGTTTATGGCCTTCCTCAAGGTAGTATTAATTGCTTTACCTTATTTTTCAACTCATCTTTGGTGACCTTGTCACTATCCATTTTCTCAAAGAGAGAACTTATGATTATTTGGACATCATGTTTTAGTCCCTCTCTCATTAGACGACCAAGGTGTATCATAGATACCTCATAATCCCCCACCGCTAAATATTCTTTTTATTTATCAAGTAGAAGAATTGTTATCTCTACATACTTCTCCACTATTGCATTAGAAGACACTCTAAAAATAGTTTCAAGACATCTCTTTCGTCATTTAGATGCTTCCAATAGACTAAAATCTAGGTGTTAGGAGATATCATTTATTTCCTCTTCTTAGACACTGATTATGCAAGCCAAATAAGAGTAGCTACCAATGAATCTTATCTTGTTCCAATGGTCACTATTACCTATGAATCTGTGACTAAAGCTGCCATACCGATAGTTATTATAACAAGTGTTGTATCTACCACTGATAATGTAACTCAGTCTTTAGCTAATGATTTGGCTATCTCTACCCCATTATTGGGTTAACTAACTATAGTTTTATCAGTGGGATTCTCTATCTCCACCTCATTAGTGTGAGTTTGGATCAAAGTGAGAGTGGGAGAAGGTGAGGATACTTGGATGGGTGACAAGGGAACTTATGGAAGGATGGTTCTTAAGTTAGAAAAAGAATCTAGCAGTGTGGTTAGAATGGACATAGTAGAAGTAGTGGGTAGTGTGATGGAATATTAAGATAGAATTTTTACTGACCTAGTGGTTGTAGTGGATAGTGGGACTATAGTCAAAATGACTGAGTAAGAAGCCATGTATTTCTAGGTGGTGTTGGTAATCAATGGGAGGGTAGTAGATATAGGGGATGAGGTGGAAGTGATTATGGAAGAGGGAGGTGAGGATGGAGTTAGAATAATTGACTATATTGATTCGCTTACTACCAAGGGGATCACTTGTACTAGTGGGCTAGATGGGGGAGTAATTATTTACATAGGTTGGATGGTAGAAACAAGAGGAGGGGTTACAATAGTTGAGTCCCCTAGAGAAATTGGTAGTGTTTGGTTAAGTGGTTGGGTGATTGGAACTTGGGTAATAGAATTGGCCCTTTTGATCTTCTATTTTTACTTCCTTTTGTGTGATATGACTAGTCCCACTGCTTGATTTTCTTGGGTGCCACTACTAGAACCCTTTGTTGCTTCTGTCTCTACCCCTTATCCTTTGCCCTATCGAAATTATTTATGATGCTCAAGCTCTATTTTTTTATCTTTACCCCCTTACTTATTAACCAATTTAAAGTCCTATTAATGACTGGGGTAGTCTTGTCCAGTAAAGAAAAGGATTTGGGTGTAGACCACTTGACTTGAGGAAGGGGTTGAAGGTAGATATGATTATCATAATAAACCCTATCCACTAGTTGTTCCTTATATTTTAACTCATCTAAAATAGGTGTCATGTCATATTTCCTAATCTATTATAGGGTCATCCTAGAATAATACCTTAACCTAACCTCTTCTTCATCTAGCATGTCCTCCCAATAATCTTAATAAAAGGGAATGTGAGTAAATGAGGAACCCAATAAACTAGTGATAGAATATGTAACATCATAAAGGGACCTAACCTCGAGGGTTCTGAAAGTCATATGAATTATTTCTACCTCTACACATTTGGCCTTGGATAAGGAATGGCATGTGTACTTCCCTATACAGATAGGGAAGTGTATGCCTATTTTATGTCTGCTTGATATGAACTTATGGGTTTCAACTAGTTGGCTTACAAGTTACACTAGTGTCCACTTATCACTGACATATTTTGGAAGGGTGTAAGGATACCCACTAAAATAACCAACTTTGATATAGGAAAATATGGGTAACTAGATGAAGTATGATCCCCAATTCGTAATCTTTATCATCACAGCATCATAAAACCTTGTCTTCTCTAGTTATTATTTGAACATAGTTATGATACAGTAGATAAAGGCATCATTAACTCTCTTAAATTATTTTTTAATTCCATTAAAAGAGAGAACATGATAGTAATTATAAACTTTTTTAACTTGATCTGGCACTATTTTTAACCCTGGGAATTCCCTCTCTTTTGTCAAAGCATAAATTAGGTAGGAGGTCATGTAGAATTTTCCAGTAGTTTGAACCTATACCAATTATCTGTGAATAGAGTCACTAATTAATTGAGCCCAATGAATTTATTGTTTATTCTATTAAATTACCTAGATATATTGGTATATCCAATCTTGGTAGTTCTTTGCATTTTGGCTTCCTATAACTCTATGTAAGATTGCAATGATATCCCCTACCTCGTCTTTAGATTATATCCTAGTCAGGGTCCTAGGCAGTATTAAGGCTAAAGCTTTAGGGGTATTTAACCACTATTTATTTATAATTCATGCATAGGTTGAGATGTTATCCTAGTAGAATTTATTGGAGGAGTCAGGAGTAATACCTTTATAAATTTCAAACTCCAGGATTAAAAACACAATGTCAATGAAATATGGATCTAGTTTCAATTTTTTTTTCTCCTTGTCATTCACTACCTCTCTTTTCTCTGCATCATAATGTTTCGCCATAGTGATCACAATATTGGGGCTTTGTACTAAGAATGGAAATGCTACAATCTAAGGTAAAACATTGTCATATATACTCTGAATCCAATCACTTTTGAATTCTACATTGATCCTAGTCTAGAAGTCGACTAAGTTTATGTGGCCTAAGTCGGTGTTAGTTATCTCATTAATGTTAGAATCCAAGCTAGAAGGGATACCAGGTCCCTTTTATTTGAACTTCATCTAATTCCTAGATATATATACTAGGAAAATGTGTGAGGTAACTAACTACAGAGGTGGTCAAGCTTTGGGTTTGCAAATATAGGTAATTTTACCACTTTTAACTTGGTAGAGTTTTGTTATGCTTCTACAGGGGTTCTACTCTAATAGGAATATGGTATGTAATAGTAGTTGTAAAACTCAACATAGAGTCAGTGGGGTTTTAACTTGTAAAAGCACTTGCAAACTTGACTGAATCTCCATCAGGGTTTTGGGTTGTAATTCACATTTGAGAACTCCGACCAAATGTTCAATGAGAGTGTGGTTTGTATTTGCAAGTCAGATCTTCGATGGGAACTCATGGTGATAAAATAAGATGAATATTCACCTAGATTTGATTATAGATTTTAGGTGTTTCTATAGTCAAAATCTCCAGTGGAGGTTTAGGTTGAGAAGATAATCTTGATCTTCATCTAGGTCAAAGCTTAGGAATAAGTGAAACTTTGGGAAAATTCTTGAGTTTTTGAACCAAGCTAAAGGGGGAGGACTCAGAATTGATGAAAACCTTTCATAAAAAACCTAAGGTAATTGAAATAAGAATATAGACAAATTTTAGTAAGATATTAACATGTGAATGTAAAAAAATAGAAATTTACAAGCAATATAAGGTCAAACGATGATGTTTTTAATAATTTTAGAGAAGAAAACATAAGTATGGCAAGAGAAAACACTTAATATTTGTAGAAAAAGAATAATGGTGGCCAATGATACAGAGTAGACTGAAGAAAAATGTATGTGACCTAGGAGAATACTATGTATGCACGTGCAGGGTTTTACAAGTGATGGATATAGTATTCATTTGTAGGAAATGGAGATTTCGTTCATGGCATCGCTTGATAATGAAACTCTAGTTCGTAATGTTTAAACATAAAAAAACAAAATATATACCAAAACCCTTAATTAATTCCAAGCATGCCAATAACGGTGGTAGATGGATTAATAGGTAGAAATGTGGGTTTTTAGAGTTGCCTTACAAGTTTACAATTTGTAATATGTTTTGTAATTTTTTGTTTCCCACTTGTCTTATTAGTAAAAAATCTGGAAAACCTCTGCATACTTGTAAATTTGTAATATGCCCTTCATTCTATGCTTTTCACTTACTGCTGAGGGGTTTTGGAGGTGAAGATGTTTAGGAAACATGGAGCAAAATTTGGAGTACACTTTGTAACTTTGAAAAGTTGTAAATCATAGTGGTAATTTTGGTTCCTACTTAGGTCTTTAGGAAAAGTGAGAAGCAAAGTTCACATCACACTTTGCAACTTTAAAAAGTTATAAAGTGTAATGTGAATTTTGGTCTCTACTTGGGACTCAGTAGGTAGGAAATCAGAGATATAAGGGCACTTTACAAAGTTACAAAGTGCACAAAAATATTTGGTTTCCACTTTTTACTTAATGAGAAGAAAGTGGAGGTTTAGGTGCATTTTACAACTTTGTAAGTTGTAAAGTACACCTAAATCTCCAGTTCCTGCTTGGGTCTTATAAAAGGGTACTTAGGCCATTTTGAAGCTTTTACTTATAAATTTTATAGGTCTCCTCTAAGGCACAAAGTGTTTTGAGGTTTTTAGATTAAAAATATCAACAATTAGTATCACTAGCTGATACTAACTTATATGAATTTGAGGAATGGTGACTGCACAATCACTTGTGATTCTCTTTGTATGATCTATATTTGTGATCCTAAACCTTAATGATGCCTGTAGCTTAAAAATAAGTCTCCTTCACTTCAAAATTGTCATGTCCTAAATTTTTGTGCCAAAAAATTGTTAATTGTTTTTTTTTGGCATAAACCCAAATGACTTTCTCTATTATTATTGGTCTACATATATATTTATTTGAATCATATTCCTTTAATCCTTAGTTTTATCTTTTGGGACACTTGTTGATTACATATATTCTATGACTCTAACATGATATAGCTAATACCAATGTTAAATATTCATTTGATACTACATATTATTATTATTCCTTATGAAACATTTTATTATTCTTTTAATGTGTTAAATATATTTTAATTATTCTCACTCTACTTCACGATATAATTACAAACATTTTCTTATCATGTTGTATTCTCAACTTTCTTTTACTATAATATATTATTGAAATCACTCCTTACATTATCCTCCTCATGCAATTTACTAATATCTATAGTCAAATTAGTTGTACCCTGTTGAATAACATAATTTTTAAAATTATCCATGTTGTATGGCATATCCTAGAGTGCTCAACATTCTTTCAAGTATAACTAAATTCATTTAAAATGTATGTTACTTCACATTACATTCACTTTTAATACATTCCATTATGTCCAAGAACATCTAAAAGTATATTTATATGTTACTCATTGTTTGAAACAGAACACCTTACAAATAGCTTACCTATACATTTATAAACATTTATATTATACTAACTATGTTTAAATCTACCCTAATATTACCTTGAGACTATCCTCATCTTTATCATTGTGAATTTTGATTTATTATGTTATGGAGTCAAAGATACAGTATATATTTTTTGTCATAATCGAATGATTATAGATAATATTTATCATATATGCATTTTTATATCACTTATTATCTCGTTTGCTTAAGGCTCATGTTTTTAAGGCACGGATAGGATAGATTTAAAAACACTTGTAGATTAGCTATGATATTCAAGCTTTAGGACTACAACTTATATCAATTCAGTGCATGACATACTCAAATGTTATCAAACCCAACTATAAGAGTTCATTGTATATTAATATTTAATGAGATATCACGAGAACCATTAATTAACTTATAGTACATCAACATCTCAGGTATCCATTCAATAGTAAGATGACTTAAGAACTAGTAATAAATTTCCAAGGAGAAAATTAAATATTTGGTCTTTTATGAGATTAACAACTTAACTAACATCTAGATATAATGTCAATCTTTAATTTTCATTATTCAAATTATTATCCTTCTTGTTTTACCCTGCACTAAAAATTACACAAACAAGAGTTAACATTAAGTTGAGCAAGTGAATTCTTTCAAAACCTCCATACTATTCAAAGTAAATAAACCTCTAATCAATAATTATATACAATAAGTATGAATATATTAGTCTTAAGTATAATTCTAACATATATTAAATGGACCTATCACCTATTGGTGAAGCCAAAACAAGGCCAGGTAACATGAAACAAATAAGAAGTAAATGTTCTACAAAAAACTTATCATAAGAATGGACAATAATAAAAATATATGAGGCATTTGCAAGAAAAGTAACAATAATTAATAGTCCCTATTATGTTCAAATTCTATAAGAGTTGTTGAGATATAAAAAGAGGTAAACACACCATAAAGGCTAACACATTTTAGAGCACAAAACCACATCATTCATAACCAAATCACCTTCTCAACTTATCCTAATATAAGAACTTTATGAGATAGATGGATTCATCCATCTCAAAGTTAATAATCTCAACAACACTTACATGAGGAATTTATTAAGGAATCATTTAGATTTTATCTAAGTCCAACATGATCATCACACATCCTAATAGGGTAATTCCTTCTCAATGTGTCTTTATACAATAATAATTATAAATAATTAACTCCCAATAAAGGTGATGGTGAGTTTAAATACAATAGCCATCAACATAATAGGTGGTACCACCCAAAAAACTATAAAGATACCTATGGTGTACTTTTAGATTTGGTGAATAAAATTAGATCAAGGATAACCCCTATAATCATCAATAAGGAAAGGTCAAGGTATTTAAACTATGAGCTATAGAAACTAGAAATTTGAAAAACCACTCCCAATTTGTAATAATCAAAAAGCTGACAATATTTACCCATAAGATCATTATTAACTCGTAATGTTTTCTTATTACCAGGTATGGCTAAAAAGTCATAATCCTTGTGTAATATTATCACCCTTAAGGGAACCATTTGTAGGTTGAATGAAATGAAACATCATAAAGATTACTTTTTATTCATATGATCACATGTATTAATGATTGGCATAACTAGTTGTAAATCTAATAAATACCACCTCGGCAACATAAATAAATCATTTATTTGTTTAACTCATTCTATTAATATTTAACTATGAACACCTGTGTACCATAACAAAACTCATCATATTATAATAAAAAAATTTGAGTTAACTCACACAACTCAATCGATAATACATTAAATTATATCTACACTTACTATTACTTTATTATTTAACATGTAAATAATATAGTCTCAATCTACATGTATTAACTTATATGACTTACCTCCTACTTATACCCAAAAAAAACTAACTATACATTATATTAATTTACCAAAACTCAATACCTCAAACATAAATCATCATAATTCGTTACATGACACCAGACATACTAAACTTAACACCATCATATTCACATAATAATCCACTGATAATATATACATTAACTAACACTCTATCTTATGTCAATCTAACTTCAATACCATAAATATATTACATCACCAATAAATAACTATAAACTGATAGGACCAAAGTTTCCCAAAGTTCTAACACAACTTGTCAGATTTAAGAGCACACATGATTACCAATGTATAAGCAACTTAAACATGCGGAAATACCAGAAGAACAAATAACTATCAATGAGAAATAACACAGAAACTGAGAGGCAACACATAATTGTATTCAACTCATTACAAAGGAAATTACAATAAAGAGATCACACTCTTCTCCACCTTTACAAGGCCTTCTACCTCAAGGGCTCCCAGTAATCTTCCCACCTGAGTAATCTTCTCTCATAGGTCTCAACTAACAACTTACACAAGTTTTTGTTCACCTCATTGTACCTCCAGTACAACTGAGTACGAATCGGTACTCCAAGTAGATCTAACCATGATCCTGATTTGATGTATTGATGTCACCTTGGATCTAGCTCCCCCGCCGATCTCCTTTTTAACCCTCGCATTCACACATCTCCCTGCAGACCCACCTGATCTTACTTATCACATGTAGATCTCTTCCATGACTCTGCAACACCCTGCATATCAAACCTGATCTTACATACATGGGGAATCCTACTTGATTCCACCATGGGAAGAACTCTCCAAGCTCCACACTTGGGTTCTACAAGTTCAACGCTTAACAATATAGCCCATGAGTCTATTATATAGATCTCATGCATACACTAAATTAGACGGGTGGCTCAAAGACTCAAGCTGGTCTCTAACATGCAAACTCCGCATTCACTTAACTGACTGTTCGTCAACAGTAGTTCTGACCGTTACAGGTGACCGACGTCGGTCCCTGCCTTCCTGGAGGTGACCGATGCCAGCCGATATTCTGCCGATGCCAGTTTCCTCTGCGCTTCCCCTGACCGACGTCGGTTGTGGCCTGCCGACGCCGGTGACTGTCAAGCTGCGAAAAACCTCCTCCTTCTGTTTGCAACAAGGTGAAGCTTTTAGCTCCACACCCTAACATAAACATGAACAATTAATAATATATACCAAAAACACATATTAACACAAATTACATACACTCATTGTAGTATAACTCATTTATATGTGGTGTAGTTTGCATATCACACAAACTGGACTGGAGATTTGAATGAAATTGAAGGTGGAAAAGTATGATAGACATCAAACCAAAATCATAATGAGAAAACAAATTTGTTTTGGGTAACCTGCAACTGTAGTAAACCGCTTATGAGCTACATTTGGACTACCCCTTTTTTTCACATATATTGTTGACTTGAATGCCTCATGAAAGTTGCAGTTATCTTTCAGGGTTAAATGATGCAATGGTTGGCCTTACTTCCACTCGTTATGAGAGCAAACAAGTTATAAATAATTAAATATCCCAAACATCTTACCAGTACTACTTAATGCATCATTGTAGGCAAAATAAGTTAGAAATTATAGAAATTTCCACTACAAAGCTCAAAACACATATCTAAGAGGTACAATGGACAACAACTAAAATCCTCACGAGAATTTTTTTTATCTTGGATAATCTATTGCTGCATTGAAATGCATATGACCAACATTTGACTAACTTTTTGTCTTCTTATTTTGTCTCACCTACTATGTTGAATTGAATGCCCCAATGAAAGTTGAGAAACTCTTTTAGGGTTAAATGACATGATGGTTGGCCTTATCACAAATAGTTGTAGACTATACCATTTATTTACAATTAGGCAACCTAATGCCTTACCAGAGCTACACAATGTAACAACATAAAGAAAAATGAAGATAATTATGATATTTCTACAACAATGCTCATGAACACACTTATAAGATATGTTAAACATAATGGATCTTCTTTAATTAAGAGGTAGACATCAAAATAACATGGAAAATTTGTGGTAGAATTTCACTTACCTCTGAAGCTCCAAGTTCCACTGGGTTTCCCCTGTGCCAACCTCTTTCTCCTTTTCTTTATCGATTCTTCTACCTTCTCCCTCTACACTTTTGAGCCCATCTAAATATTGTCTCCCTTAAAATCCTAATGTCCTCCTTATGTGCATCTCCCAATCAACTCAACTTCAAATTTTTTGATTTATCCTCAAGTGCAAAACACTCTAAGCAAAGTACAACTCTATTTTTTTTAGGCTCAAAATAGAAGAGAAATTTAATTATTTTAGGTGAGACAAGATATCAAATCATCCTCCATGGTCCATATCAAATCAAAATTTACTAACCTGCCAAGATTTTCTCTTCTCCATCATGCCACCCTTCTTTCACCAACTCTCTACACTTTGGTCAATAAATGGATGTTTTACTCTTCATTGCACTAAAGACTATTATCAATGTTATTAATTAATTTATATCAAAATAATTAAATGTGGATATATTAATCTATATAATTGTACTATACTAGAGCTGGTGCTTATATTTTGTGAGTATATAGTTTACACATATATACAAATATATGTATTTAAATATTTATAGAATATCCTTAACATGTATAATATAGTTGATATCAAAGAATATTTATTTTTACTTTAGTGTCATAACAATATGCTAGTATAGTCTAAATAAAATAAATTATCCTTGTAAGGAAAATTATTTATAGCTATTTCCATGCATAATTAAACATGCTAAAAATATATAATTTATTTATTTATTTTATTTTGTTGTTATTATTATTATTATTATTATTATTATTATTTCAAGGACTAAGATTATGGATAAGGGTTGTCAACTCTTTCCCAACTACCACAAGTGGGAGGCCCTTAAATAGAGGCCTTGAATTAACCAATTAATTGGCTACCACAGTTCTTAAGTGGAAGAAGCTCTCACCTATAATCACTAAATGGATTAGCCAATGCAAAAGTTAGAGATTGTAACCAATAATTATCACGTCAAAGAGAAAATATGAACTCCCAATCCCTTTAGCCACCTGAAAATAGTCTTTTGTATAAGATAAAAATTGAACTCGAAGACTGAACAACAAAAATATAAATCTCAGAGACGGTGAAAAGGTAACAAGGTTCTACAACATGAGTAATTTTATGTTAAATTAAATGCATGGATCCCAGCATTGGTCAAAATAAAATCATGACATCAATACCTCCACTAAGTGGGATAAAACCAAGTGTTTCCCTATAATGACCAACTCCAGATACTGTGCACACACAAAGTATACTACAGGTTTAAAGGGAATAATGAACTAGTCAAAATTGAATAGGACATTGTGGCACAATAGGGGTGTTACAAAAACCTTAGGTTTGGTTATTAGGGTTAAAATCCCATAAAAATTGGGAAAAAATGTAATGGGTTGAGTTAACCTCAATCACCCCCATTTGATGATTGACCACTACCTATGTATCTAGTATTATGTAGAGGGAAATAAAACACACATAATTCTCCCACCTAGTATGATTGTGCAATTATGCTCTTTCACTCTATATATGTAGATAATGCTTTGAATTTGATAATTGGCAATGCTTGTTTTGACTTATATTTGGTGTGTTTTAGGGTTTTCTTATGATTTCTCCTAGTGATGGGTTTGTAAATTAAAAAGGATATGGCATATTTTCTCAATGTCAAAATAATGTATAAATATGTTCTAGACAAGTAAAAAATCCCTTTTGAATGAGACCTTGATTTGTTTATATACAAGTCTAATTGGGTAACTTTTCATGCTATTGACATGCTAGGCAAATGAACTGACCCCAAGAAAATATTTTATTTTTAAAAGTACTATTTTTGGGAGAGGGGAGGTTTCGACTAGTTCAAGTTAGTATTGACTAAAAATATTGACTGAAACAAATAAAACTAACTTGTGTATAAGTGGACTAAAATAAGGATTTGGAGATGTATATGTGTGGATACTATTTCTAAATTATATCACACTTTAGTCTTATACACTTGGAAAATACGTATCATGGATGTACCTTCAACTTATAGTACTTTCTCATTGCTAAAAGGCTCACATACATTATCTCTCTGTGTCTAATTACTTATATTTTAGTCTAACCAATGTTATTTTGAGGTTTCATACCTTTTATCTTTCCCAAAATGTTATAATCCTACTTATCTTCCATTTTTTCAAGTTCTAGACCTATACCTATTTTCTAACTATCCAAACACTTGCATCCCAGTCGAACCCCTATGTCAATGCAAGTGTCATATCCCAAGGCAAGTGTCCAATACCCTATAGTCATCTAATTTACAATGAAACATATCACAAAGGTCAACCTAAGTGATTTAATCCAATATATTCTCCAAAGGGATTGGTATAAACATAAGCTCAACCCTCATTCATTCCTAACCTAGGATAAACTTAGTAACTCACAAGGCAAATTACCCAAAGCATTTTATCAAGAACTCAAGTGAGCAAAGCTTACCTATTTTATCCTATTTAAATATTAATCATAGGGACAACATAGCTACATGTCTAAAGTATTTAAGGAGCATCCAAGGAGCTATATTTACAAAGTTACAAACTAGGTCATTATTTTACTTAATTATACACATGGTATGCTTCACACACAAGCCAACACATAGATGAGAACTACATAGTTTTAAGGCCCTATTCAGAGTATTGGCTATGTAGGTAGCACTCATTGATAGAGGGGTCTTTCGAGAAGCTCGACACCATGTTCTTACTAACCCATTTTTCTCATAGCCATGAAGATGAAGAACTAGGGTTTTGTTATTTGACAAGAAACAACAATCCATGACCCATATTTGAATGCACCAAAGTGAAGGTGACATAGAACCCAAAAGCATCCAAGTGGTTGAATCTAGTTTTATTAGGTATTCTATACTAGACACCTGCATTTGATTTAGATAATAGCATTGATGCAACCATCTTATGTTGATGCAAGTGCCCATAGCTACAGAGGTCAAAATTCTAAAATCAGGGAACTAATTTATAATTTAGATTCAATCTACTTTTTGCATGTCCTAGATCCAGATTTGTATTAGAATTAGAACCAACTAAGCATCTTGATTTATTTATCATTGTAATATCTAACATAAATATGCCATCCTTGTGCACTAGGCTATCTCTACCCTTTTAACCATATATTTCTCCATATCTAGATTCTAGGGTTAAACATTTGGTGAACCTGACCTTTGTGTCTTTGTGTGCAAACCCTAGTTTTGCATCTCAACAGAATAAATTCATTATATATTTTATTTGAGTTTTTTAAATAATTGGCCTCCTTTAGATAAGTCTACCATCCTTGTGTACTGGGCTATCTCTACCCCTTTAACCCTATATTTTTCCATATATAGATTCTAGGGTTAAATATTTGGTGAACCCAACCTTTGTGTCTTTGTGTGAAAACCCTAGTTGGCCTAAGGTTTCTTATTCTCTGATTTCTAATGCAGTAATTATTCAGTTATGATTTTTATTATCATGATTGATTGCTCCTTAGAATTTGTATGTCTTTTTTATCACATTCTCATATCAATTTTTAGAACATTTAAAATGGATACAAAGAAGCATCTTCCTCATCCTAACCCTAAGGAGGGTGATCATTACCATCCCTCTAACCAAGTCCATGTTATCACTCCTTCAAGGAATAAGGTAGATGGTATATGTATGTATTTTCAATTTGAATCACCTAGGGCTTGTGCTTTTGAATCCCTAAAAGATAAAATCAACCTTGTGAGAAATTTAATAGAAGAGTTCTAAAAGAAAAATCAATACATTAGTTTAAAGATCACATTATTATAAAACCATATGTCATGTGCCAAAAATCAAAAATGTATTAGTGTTAATCATGTGTTTGCATCTTCATCTAGCAAGGTTTCTTATCTAAATGAAAACCCAAACCAGAATACATCTAAAACTAGCGATTTAAAAAGTAACCAAACATTACTAAGACACCAAGTGAAATCATAAGAGAAATTATTCAAAACAAATTAATTAAATTACTTCCTCCACATCCTATAAGGAGATCTAAATCCTGTTGTGCATATCATAGAATGCATGTGCGTCATACAAATTATTGTTTTGTATTGAAGAACACGATACAAAGTCACAAAGGTAGTGGTGATCATATCATTGATACATCGACCAAGAAACCCACTCACATTATGAGTACCTCTCCTAAAGCACAGGTGCCAAAACAATAAATATGGGTACCAAAAGACAATTCAAAGCAAGAGAAGGGTCAAAAGAATAAAGAAATAGATCAAATACCATTAATAAAGGTTTTCAAAATTCTAAATGATATATAATTTCCAAAGAAACCAATGATATTAAAACCATGAGAAAAATAAGTCATGTGAGCTCCCTTTGTTGGTCAACACTGAACAACAAGAGGGTACAATTCCAAATGATAATGACAATGGTTATACTATTCCTTATATAAAACCAAATACAATTACAATGAAGGCCAACCATCTAGCTCATGATGTTCATAATGTATTAACATATGAGGTGTACACATATACAAATAATGGCATACCTAAAAAGTCACAACCACAGTATGGTATGGTTCCTTATTTATATACAAATACTTCAAAGTTAGTGATAAAATCAAAACTAGTATTTCCATTACCAATTGATCATTACAGTCGAGCTTTCTTAATTTGAACTGGGTTTTATTGCATACAGTGATTACTTCATTACCACTAAATTTGAATTTTCATTAGACTGAAATAATTTATACTATGCACCATATTCAAATATCCATGAAACCTAAACAATTTATGTATGCACATGTTTCACGTATTTTTTGAGTGTGATTCAGGCATACACAAATACATTATCCATGCACTTTTGGATGTTGGTTTTTCCCCCTACTCACCTCAACAAGAAGTTGGGGGGATATACCTTTATGATCACAATACATCCAAGTTATATCATTCTATGGTCACTTTATATTATAATTTTTGAGCTCAAATATGTACTTACACATGCCTTTATACATGCTTATATCTTTTGTAATGTATTTGATATGCTATGTATTTAACTTTTTTGCTAACACATAGATCTAGGGACTAGTATAATATGTTTATGTTGGTTCCTTATGCCTTCATTTATGCACTTCATAGAGTGTCTTGCATTTCTATTATCTTGCTTGTTTGAGCATTTAAATAAGCTTCATTATTTATACCCCCTTGTGCCTTTATTTTCCTCTTTGACATTTGAATATGCCATTATTTATTATATGTTGACATTTGAATATATCGTTATTGCTTTTTGTACATTTGACTAAGTCATGTCACTTTGATTATGCAACATTTGAACACACCTCTTATTTGAGGTATCCTTGGAACTTTATCTATTGATTTGATTTTGTGTGCTCTTGTGTGTGTGTTTGGTTTCTTATTAAGATTGTATTATTACAATCTAATTATTTCCATGATCTACATCATGCATATTAGGACTTGGTGTGATCACATTCTTTGTGCTCTAATGATATATCTACCTAGACATGTTCCCTCTATATGCTACATGGTCCATTCAAATTTTAATTGATAATCTTATCCTTTTGAGGTGAGGAAAGGGGGGGCACATTAGTGGGGGTATGCCTTAGAGGCATTACTTCCACATCCCTTCACATATTCAGATTATAGTGGGCACATGTTTGGAAAACATGCTCCCCACATTTTTCATAGTTTCATATTATAGTGTGGGCATGTTTTGGAAACAATCTCCACACTTATTCACTATTCAACATACCCAGATTATAATGGGGGTATGTTTTGGAAACATGTCCTCCATATTGGCACTTATATTAGTTTTTAGATTTCTCCATATACAGTGGGGGCATATTTTATAAACATGCTCTCCACACATAGTTTTAAATTGGCCAAATTACATTGTTATACGATTCAGATACATGTTTATGGTAGAATTATATACATTGGTACCATTGTTATACATAGTTTCAACATGAGACAAATTTGAGGTGCATATGCTATGAATTATGCAACTAATATTATAAAATCAATTCAGTTTCATAGTTTAAACACTTTCAGGGATTATAACCACCCGTCATGTTAGACTATTACGGATGTATTGAGCCAATCTATTGTAGTTGTTAGTTCACTTTTTGGTATGGTTTAGGTTATTAAATCACTTAATCTTTCCAAATTTATAGGTTGGACTTGATTAGGTCATCTAGCCTCACCAGTTTTATAGTGTGAGTTGGCTTGGTTCACTAACACTCACCATGTTATATGTATGATTAGGTTTCATGGTTGAGTTAATCTCAACTATCAGATCGTAACTCATATTCTCTTCAAGGTTGGGGACATGTGTCCTCCAATTTCTATCTATCTCTTTAGATATATGCACCTTTTCAGATTTTATATTTTTCTTAGTATCAGTTTTAGTGATTCATAATGATACATCTTTCAAATAAAATTGCCAAAAGGTAAGACAATTACATCAATACACAAGTGTACTCCTAAACCTTACTCTCTTTCAATTTAAATCATTTTAATGTTTACAATTTTAGATTAAATGCACTAATTGTATAATATAACATGCTCTTGGTTGTAGTTCAGTCACCAACAAAGCACTCAAGTTGGACTAAAGCAAAGATAAAGTGTGTTATATATACCTAAGTACACATTTCTTCTCCTTTAAACCATCAATTTCATTACCAAATTAAAGGGGGGGATTTAGACACTATTTTTGAATTATATATCACCTCAATATTTTGCACTTGAAAAATATATATCATGGGTGTACTTCCATATTATAAACCTTTCCACTACCAACAATTTCATATGCATTCTCTTTATGGTTAATTACTTATCTCTTAGTCTAACCAATGTGATTCTAAGGACTCAAACCTTTTATCTTGCCCAAAATCTTATAAACCTACTTATCTTCCATCTTTTCAAGCTCTAGACCTGTACCTATTTTCCAACTACTTGGACACTTATATCCTAATCAGACACCTACGTCGACGCAAGTGTCCTATCCCAACACAAGTGTCCTATGCCCTAAATTCATCCAATTTGTAAATGAAATGTATCATAAAGGTTGGTATAAGTGCTTTAATATTAGATATTCTCTAAAGGGGTTGGTATAAATACAAAATCAATCCTCATTCATTCCTAACCTAGGACATACCTAGCTACTCACAACACATCTTACCAAAAACATTCTGTCAAGCACTCAAGTGAGCAGTTTTTCCTTTTTTTTTCATATATCCATATCAGTCATAATGATAACAAATCTACATGTCTAAAGTACTGACAGAGTAGCCCAAGAACTATATTTTCCAAGCTAAATCTAGGTCATTGTGGTACTTACTCATCACACATTACATGATTCACACACAAACCAGCACATAAGGGAGAACCACATAAGTCTCAATCCCTCTTTAGAGTATTGGATACATATGCAACACTCATTGATAGAGAGGTCTTTGGGGTATCTTGACATCATGTGCCTACTAACCCATTTTTCCCATAGCCACTATGAAGATGAAGAACTATGGTTTTGCAATCTGACAAAGAACTATAGTCAATAACCCAGATATGAACGCACCAAAGTGAAGGTAGCATAAACTCAAAAGAATCTAGGTGGTTGTATCTAAGTTTAATAGACATTTCCTACTAGAGATTTACATCTGAGTCAAATAGTAACATCAACACAACTATCCTAGGTTGATGCAAGTGTCCACACTATAGAGGTCAAATTTATAGAATTAAGAAATTATTCTAGAATCCAAATCTAGTCCACTTTCCACCTATTTTAGATCCATATCTATATTAGCATCAAAACTAGCTAAGTATCTTATTTTTTTTATCATTGCAATATCTATCATAACTATACTTTCTATCTTTAGCATTTCAACATAATAAATTCAATATATGTTTTATCTGAGTTTCACAAACAATTGGCCTATTTTAGAGATAGTCTACCATCCTTGTGCCCTAGGCTATCTGCACCCCTTTAACCCTTGATTACCCCATATATATATTATATCATTAAACACTATGTAGGATATTAAGCAGGTTTTAAATAGACATTAAGGTTCATGCAAGTGTGTAGCAACAAAATATAAGGATCACCTTATTGGTCTCAATTTGTGACCTGTATCAAAAATAATTATTGGGGTTAACAGATCTGATGGGACAAAGGGAGGCAAAAATAAATGGGATGAAATGTGCCCTCATTAATTTTATGATTGATGTTGGGTCAATCCAAGGACCAAGTAGTTTAACCAAGTTTACTTCAAGAGCAATAGCTACTACCACTAGAGGTTCAATTGAGATGACCATTCATGTTCATTTACTTGTTTGCTAATTATTTGTATATATCCTTCTATCTAATTTATTTAATTTGTGAAACAATAAGCTCTTCTTCACTATAATTCCTTTCACAACTTAAACCAAGACATAACATCATCTGAAAAAGTAAATGTTATTAATTAGATATTGCACATGTCTTGTGTTCGTAGTATTATGAGTAGCATGAGTGGCAGTATGTGGGAAATCTAATGACACAATGGGATCACCTCTACGCTGTGGGACCTTCATGAATCAAGGTGAACCTCCAAATAAGGTTGGATTCCTTTTACTAAGCTCAGTGCAATTGATTTGTGACCATTTCACTTCAAACTACAACTTCTTAGTGATCTTGTTCCTAACCAGGTTTTGACTTGTGAGGAAAAGAGTTTTAGAATGAATTTTAAAACTACAAAATGGTGATTGCACCAAATGGTTATTGTGGAAATTAATGCTTGTTTTATTTGAACATAGTGGAATATTTAATATACTAAAATTTATTAAAGCTCAATCTTATACAGAAATGAGATCAAAGGTAATATTGGGCATTTATCAGATAAGGAACAAAGTTCTTTATTTTTCCTCAACAAATTTTTAAAAGGGTAGAATCAATACCACAAATGAATCTATATGATTGAAATAAGACTTAGATCATTCAAAAATTTAATAGATAGTTATACATACACAAAGATAACATAATACAAGGAAGGCAAAACTTCAGTCTATTATCATTTTCCAAGTTACAACATGTAGATCAATTCTTCAAAGGTAGAATAATTTATCTAACAACAAAAAGATGATCTAGGCTATGTAGGAAACCCATATTTATACAAAAAATCACACCCTTAAGAGAGAGGAAGTTAACAAACCCTTATGCTCAATTTCAGAACAAGAAAATAGGGGAATACATGTAATGTACTCCTTTCTAGCTTGAAATGTCATCTTTAGTGGAGTATAAGGAGAAAAATAAATATGAAACTATTAGATGCTTCACTAGGTGTTGAAAGAGGAGAGAAATCCATTAGAGTCTTTTAGTTAAACCAACAACTCTCTTTGAGTCCTGCTGCTGAAAACTTTCCCAAGAAATGGGGTGTCAAAATGAACCACAACTTGGTCAAAATTAAATGTTTTTAACATTTAGAAATTTTAAAATTTGCAAAACCTAACTTGTAATTTGCATTTGAGACTTTTACAACTTTTAAGTCATTCAAATTTACAAAAAGGAAAGTGTAAATTACAGCATGAGTTTTTAAAACTAAAGTAATTCAAACTTGTCAAAAACAAAAGTGTGAAATACAAGTTGCACTTTTCCAACTTAAAGCCTGAGAAAAAGATAATTGAAAATTACAAGTAGCTATTTCTCATCTTAAAGATAAGATCTATCAAAATTTTAGTTACAATTTAAAACTTGAAACTTTACAATGTATCTTACAACAATTGTAGTTTAAAAAATGTGTTTCAAATAATCAAAATAATCAATCTACAATAGTGATTTTTGAAGATTCTTTATCTTTTTTTGCTTGTATCTTCTCGATATAAGCATTGAATCTGTTAAATATCTCTTGAAGGCACTCTTCATCAGGACCAAATGTGTAAAGGTTGATAATATCACATTCTGCTATTACTTCAGATTATTCTCTAGAAGTAGCTCTATAAAATTGGATGAATGGCAAGAAAGTGGGTCATCAGAATCACTTTGCAATATTACAACTTGAAAAATTGTGATTTGGTTTTTAATCTCCATTTTCTACTATGGGAGTTTGTTGGAGGTAGGAGATGTTGTGGAGGTAGATATCGGGATCTTGGTTACACTTTGTAAATTTACAAAGTGTAGTAGGAGTTTTGATTCTTGTAGGGTAGTGGCAAACAGTGGAAAGTAGAGTTTGTATTACAATTTACAACATTGTAAACTTGTAAAGTACAATTGGAGTTTCAATTCTCATTGATATCAAGTAAGAGCAGAAAGCGAAGTCCTTATTGCATTTTGAAACTTTCAAAGTTAAAAGGTGAAATGTGACTTTTGATTTATATTAGGTATTGGATAAGCTGGAAAGCAAAGGTTTTGGTGCACTTTATAATGTTGCAAATTGCACATAAATCTCCAGTTCTTGCTTGGGTCTTGGAAAAGGTATTTAGGTCACTTTTAAAGCCCTTTATAAAAAAAATTATAGGTATCCCTTAGGGTATAAGGTGTTTTGATATTTTTATCATAAAAATATCAACATTTTTGGCAACCTCTGCAAGATGATTATCCGCTAATCAATTTCTTCTCAGTAGCCTTCTAGTTCATTGGGTATGGATTCATTTTAAGTTTAACAAAATCTACCTAGAGTAAACAGTAAATTGTGAATTTCCTAAACAAAAACAAAATTGGGAAAACAAAACATAAACAAACTAAGGAAACAAAACTCCTAATGAGTTGTAGACTTGTGTAAAATCACTTATTTGGGAAAACTAACTAAACCTAATATATACACTATTTGGAAAGAATTCCAACCTCAAAATTAAGCTTTGAGGTATATCCATTTGACTGAGATAGGTAGCTCTAATCCGTTGAGCCTGGATAGCTGGAATGTATTGGATCCTTTGCATTGAGTTATGATATATGGAACACTCCATATTACATCAAACTTTGTATGATTTCCTACATTAGCTCTTTTAGCATCCCATTTCATAATGATGTCTCCTTCATTAAGCTCTTGTCAAATCATTTTTTGTCAAAATTTATCTTTATTTAAACCTGATTTGCTCCTTGACTTCTAGCTCCATGAATTATACCAACAACACAGTTATTGCATCATTTTCAATCAATTCCAATTGATGATTAAGCTCTAGATATGGTAACTCTATTGATAGTGGAAGTCTAGCTTCCCTTCCATATACAAACATAAATGGAGAATTGTTAATGTTCTTGACTTCTAGCTCCATGAATTCTACTAACAACACAATCAATGCATCATTTTCAATCAATTCCAATTGATGATTAAGCTCTAGATATGGTAACTCTTTTGATAGTGGAAGTCTAACTTCCCTTCCATAGACCAACATAAATGGAGAATTATCAATGGCTCTCTTGGGAGAGATCATGTTGACCCAAAGTGTTGGTTTTAACTTGGTGTGCCATGTCCTTTGGTTATCTTCCATCGTGCTTTTAATAATCTTTATGAGATTTTTGTTGGTGGATTTTGCCAAGCCATTATTTTGTGGGTAATAGTTGGATAAGTTATTCAGGTAGATGTTATGTTTTACTGCTCATTCACTCCCCTGAGTGCCCACAAAATCTTTATCATTATTTGAGATAATGATGTAAGGAACACCAAATTTAGTGACAATGCCATCCATGAATTCCAAGATAGATCAATCTATGGCATCTTTCAATGCAACCACTTCAGTCCATCTAGTGAAATAATAAGTTAATGTAAGGACCCATGTGTGCTTAGTACTTGATGGTGGATTGATAATGTCAATAAAATCTAATACCCACTTAGTGAATGGTTGGTTAGCTCAGGTTGGTTTGAGGAGGAGAGCTGCTAATATTTTCTTGCCTATAAAGTAGTCACATTTCTCATAGTTTCTCACCCATTTATGTGCATATTTGAATAGGTCAGGCCAATAGTAGCCTACCCTTATTATTTTTATGGTAATGTTCCTTGTAGAGAAAAGGCCATCTGATGAGCCATTATGAAACTCCTCAAGCACCTTAGGGATTTGATCATGCTTGATGCACCTTAACATAACTCCACTAATATCTTTCCAAAATAAAATCCCATCAACAAGAGCATAAGGAATATTTGGAGCCTAAAGTACCTCTTCTTGGACTATTGGAGCTCATGCGGGTATTCACTAGTTTGAAGGAAGGTAACTATGTCATTGATCCAGTTGTTGATCAGATGCAGAGTCATTGGTCAGAACACCTATTGAATGTATATTGGATCAGTAGTTTTAATATTAGAAGCAAGCTACTCACATAAGCCTTTTCTTCTTAAAAGCTTGGTTATTTTAATGATCACGTCATATTCCATGAATTTCATGATCCAACCCACTCTCTTTTCATTTATTTCTTGGCTCAATAGGAACTCCTTAATGTTCTTGTGACTAACCATCAGATGGATTTTGTTATTTGAGAGCATGAGCCTAACTTTTTGAGAGATTTTATTACTACATATACTTACTTCTCAATAAAACCATACCTTTCTTCATAATCCTTCAAGGATTGATTGAAAAAGGCTATAGGTTGCTCCGAATGTTCTTCATTTTATTGGGTTAGAATAGTTGATACACTGCCCTCTCCTCCAAAAGCATAGAGAATGAAATCATTCTCATAGTTGGGGTTTACAAGGGTATAAGCTTGAGAAATAGCCTACTTAATGGCTTCAAAACTATCCTTTCCTTCCCTTGTCCAGCTAAAATTGACCCCCTTTTAAAGAATAGTAGTGAGGGGTTTGGCTATGGAGGCAAAATTTGGAATGAACCTCCTTACAAAGTTGATCTTCCCCAGTAAACTTTGTAACACTTTTTTATGGCTCGAAAGTGCTAATGAAGAGATAACACTTACTCTCTTTGGGTATATTACAAGACCTTTTTTTGAAACTACGCATCTCAATAACTTCCCTATATGAACTGTGAATATGCACTTCTTTGGATTGAGGGAAACTCTGAATTCTCTACACCTTTTAAAAACCTTTCTAAGGTGATATAGCTAGTCACCGACCTATTTTGAATAAACAATGATGTCATCTAGATACACCAGAATCATCTCATTAATCAAATCCTTAAAATCAATATCCATGGCCCTTTGGAAGGTAGCACCAATGTTGGTTAGATTGAAAGACATCTTCTTATAGGCACATTTGCCCCATTTTATAGTGAAATTAGTTTTGAACTAGTCAGATTCCTAGACTAGGATTTGGTTATTTCTAGAATAACCATCTAGAAGGAAAAACCTTTTAGATCCATATACTATTTGGAGGATTTACTCTATAGGTGATAGGGGATAATGATCCTTCAAGGACACATTGTTTAGGTCCTAGAAATCTACACAAAGCCTGATTTCACCATTCTTTTTCCTAATAAGGACCAAGTTAGCAACCCATGATGAGTGTTTGATAAGGAAAATGATGTTAGCTTCTATCCACTTGGACAACTCACTCTTCATCAAGGGCTCTATATTTTGGGTTTATTGGTTTCTATTTCTATCTAACGATCTTAGTATTTAGGTCAAGCTCTATTGTGTGTTAGGCTAAACTAGGGTCAAAACCCCTTAAATCTTTATAACTCCAAGCAAAGTTATCATCAAATTTTTGACATAATCCAATAAAATCTTGCTTTTCTAAAGTGTTACATACCTTTTCAATCTTCAATGTTTTGCCTTTTGAGATGATTAATAGCTCGTAGTCTTTTTCCTTAACCATGAGATTTTTCTTCTCACACTTCAATTGATCATCAAAGTTGAAGATACTTTCTAAAGTAACAAGACCCATGGGCAACTTGTTTATCTTCAACTAAATTATTTGCTCCCTATATTTTTCTTGGAGCCTTGACTGATTTTTAGCTAAGAATTCAACCTCATCTCATATAAAATTAACAATTTTTTTATCGTTGTCAAAAACTTGCCAGTTGGTTACATTATCAAAGATAGATTGTCTCACTATTATATGTACATGATGGTTGTTGTCATTATTAATCTCTTCGGGTATGTTATATTGAGAACCCACTAAAGACAAGAGATCAACATCCTTGTTTTGTGCTCTTGGTATCACTTGAATGTTTAAAGCAATAAAATCTTCCAATAGGTCCCAAACCTTGTGTTTGTAAGTTCTTAGCAAGTTATTCTTGGTTGTGCTTTTTTATTTTACTTGGTGAATGACCAATTCACTATTATCGAACACTTGTAGTGATTATATTCCCCTTTTCTTGGCCAACTAGAGACCTTGAGTCAATGCTTCATATTCAACCACACTGTTAGTGCAACTGAACTGAAGTCTAAAAGAATATAAATAACTATCCTTTTGGGGAGATATCAAAATAATACTTGTACCTACACTGTTCATGCTCTTTAAGCCATCAAAGTATAGTTACCACATTCCCTTATTATCTTTAGCTAGTTTCATAAGATTTGGGATGATTGCATCATTTTCATGCATGCAATACGTACCAATATTATTTGCTTAACATAATCATAAGGACCAAACTGGAGAGTTGATCCCCATTTATCTAGGTGAGTGTCTAGGATTTCTTCCATGGGTGTTGCAACCTCATAGTCAAGTTCCTCCTCTTGATCTTATAATGTGTAATTCATATCCACAAGGATACCTATGTATGGTTTGATATGGTCTTTATCAATTGCCTCGGCTTGTATTGTCACTCTAGTCCCATATCTTGTTCTAAGAAACATATGGGACCAATCAGTAGATTGGTACCTTCCTATTTTTGCAGTGAAGTCTTAGAAAAGGCAGATAACAAAATAAGGGGGTACGTCAATAGCTAAGATATCTTGGGATATGGATAAGCTTGGATATGCATGGATGGTAAGGTTTAAACATTTTATAGTCCTATCTATTTGGATAATAGTCCCACCCAATTGAACCACACCTTTTTGTGACAAGCATGTATTTAATACCAAGGGCATCCACTATTTGCTTGGGCATAATAGAACTGCTAGCCCTAGAGTCTACCATATAGTTATGGACAAGATTTTTCCCAGCTATAGTTGCATAGAGGGACTTGATTTAAGAAGCTCTAAAAAACTTCTAACTAACATATAAAGTCTCAAGTAATGGACCTACTACTGCGGTTCAATTTTATCTCCTAATATTTTTCCCAAATATAGGAGATAAATCTAGTGCATTGCTTGTGGTGGGAATTAGGGCTATAGTGGGTTGTGTGGGAGGCAACTCTGGAAATAACAACATTAGAGGCCAAGGAGTATTTTTTCTAGCTTCAATGAGGTAATTTTAAGCCCTTATTTCTATGTCATAAGCATTGGGGAGTGTGGTGCCACCCATTGATAGAATCATGACAACTGTATCACTATTTAAATCTCTTAAATAATACAAGAAAACATTATTTATGGTTAGCTTGACCAACATCAGGATTCTATTCCACATCTTTTGAAAGCAGAATTTAAAATCACTCATGAAATCATGAGGAGCCCATTTAATAGTGGTTAGTTGTTCAACTAGTAAGAGGTGGTCACTCTTATCCTTAAACCACATGCATAGGGCAAACCCTATATCATCTCAAACAAAGATGGAATTAGGAAGCAAACTTTTGTACCACTATATGGCTTTACCCTTAAATGAGGAGGCAAGAAGTCTGATAACAATAATTTCTTGTACTATGTTATGAACTAAACAAATGTTAGCAACATCTTGAATGTGTTCAATGGGTGTGGTAGAAGTTTCACCAAAAAAATACAAAAGGCTTTTTAGTTCCAAGGTGGGTATATCATCATACTCAGCCAACATAAGTGGGTTGCCTCCATTGAATGTTATGAAATTTTGATTTCTCAAGGCCATAATGGGAGGTATTAAACAATTATGGGTATTTGTGAAAGATACAAACAATTTTGTAGGATTTATTCTAGTATAAGGTACAATTAATCTTGATTTATTTTTATCTGTAACTGATAGTTCTTACAATTAAGTCCTATTACCTTTAGTATATGATCTTATATGTATCGTTGGCATGCGTAAACTTAGATTTATTGAATTTGTAAGCTAGTGGAGTTGTCAGGTGCTCTTGGAATGTGTATGAGGTTTGCACAACACTTGTTGATAATACCACCAATCTCTTAACTATGATCTTTGGGTCTCACTAAGCGTGCTAGAAACTGTTATCAATTAGATTTTGCACTCGTCTTGTGTTTATAGAATTACAGTAGTAGGGTTGTAGTACATATGAAATCTAATGACATAACAGGATCATCTCCAAGCTGTGGTATCTTGGTGAATTGAGGAGAACCTCCAGAGAAGGTTGACTTCTTTTCACTAAGCTCATTGCAACTGATATGTGACTAGTTCACTTCAAACTATAGATTCTTAGTGATCTTGTTCCTAACTAGGGTTTTGACTTATGAGGAAAATATTTTTAGAGTGAATTTTAAAACTGAAAAATGGTGATTGCAAAAACTGGTTATAGTAGAAATTAGTGTTTGATTTATTTAAACATAGTTAAATATTTAATATACTAAAATTTATTGAAGCACAATCTTATATAAAAATGAGATCAAAGGTAATATTGGGTATTTATCAGATAAGGAACAAAGTTCTTTATTTTTCCTCAACAAGTTTTCAAAAGGGCATAATCAATACCACAAATGAATCTATATGATTGAAACAAGACTTAGATCATTCACAAATTTAATAGATAGTCGTACATACACAAAGATAACACAATACAAGGAAGGCAAAACTTTAGTCTATTAGCATTCTCTAGGTTACAACATGTGGATCAATTCTTCAAAGGTAGAATAATGTATCTAATAGCAAAAATATGATCTGGGCTATGTTTAAAACCTATATTTATACAAAAAAATACTCCCTTGAGAGAGAGGAAGTTAACAAACTCTTATGCTCAGTTCTGGAATAAGAAAATAGGGAATTTACATGCAATGTACTCCTTTCTATCTTGAAATGATGTTTTTAATGGAGTAGAAGGAGAAAAATAATTTTACAACTGCTAGATGCTTCACCAGGTGTTGAAATAGGAGAGAAATCCATTAGAATCTTTCAGTTAAACCAAAAACTCTCTTTGAGTCCTGCTGCTAAAAATTGTCCCAAGAAATGGGGCACTAAAATGAACCATGACTTGGTCAAAATGGAATGCTTTTAACATTTGGATATTTTAAAACTTGCAAAATCTAACTTGTAATTTGTAGTTGATACTTTTACAACTTTTAAGTCATTCAACTTTACAAAAAGAAAAGTGCAAACTACAACATGAGTTTTTAAAACTAAAGCAATTAAAACTTGTCAAAAGGAAAAGTGTGAAATACAAGTTGCACTTTTTGAACTTAAAGCCCGACAATAAGATAATTAAAAATTATAAGTAGCTCTTTCTCAACTTGAAGATAAGAGCTATCAAAATGATACTTGTAATTTGTAACTCGCAACTTTACAATATATCTTACAACAATTGCAATTTATAGAATGTGTTTCAAATATTCAATCTACAATAGTAATTCCTGAAGATTCCTTGTCCTTTTGTGCTTGTATCCTCTTGATATAAGCATCAAAGTTGCTAAATATCTCTTGAAGGTTCTCTTCGTGAGGACCAAATGTGCAAAGGTTGTTGATCTCATATTCTGTTTAGTTCAGATAGTTCTCTAGAAGTAACTTTGTAGACTTGGATGAACAACGAGAAAGTGGGTCATCAAAATCACATTACAAGTTTTCAACTTGCATAATTGTGATTTTCTATTTAATCTCCACTTTTTTCTAAGGGGGTTTCTTAGAGGCAAAAATTTGTGGAGTTTTATAGCAGGATCTCAGTTACACTTTCTAAATTTTCAAATTTACAAAGTGTAGCGGGATTTTTGATTCCCATGGGGTAGTGGCGAATGATAGAAAGTAGAGTTCATGTTGCACTTTGTAACTTTGCAAAGTTGTAAAGTATAATTAGAGTTTTGATTCCCATTGATATCAAGTAAGAGTATAAACTAGAGTCCTAATTGTAGTTTACAACTTGCAAAGTTGCAAAGTGTAATGCAAATTTTAATTTCCATTAGGCATTGGGTAAGCAAGAAAGTGGAGGTTTGTGTGCACTTTACAACTTTTCAAAGTTGTAAAATGCACAGAAATATCTGATTTCTGCTTGGGTCTTGGAAAAAGGTATTTAGGTCACTTTTAAATCCTTTTCTCAAAAAATTTATGGGTCTCCCTTAGGGTATAAGGCGTTTTGATATTTTTGGCAAAAAAATGTCAATAATAAAAAAAGAGAGAAGGTATGGCATGCTAGGTTATTTTCCTTTAGTTTAACATTACTTTCCCTATTCATGTGCATAAAGAGGAGAATAGATCCAACTAACTAGTGTGTTGTCTTATCACATGAGAGGTAGTCTCGTGCCCTCACTCAAAGTGCACGACTTAAGACTAATTCCCATTAGCTTTGTTGCATAGTGGTATACACATTAGTCTCGATGTGTATCAAAATCATAAGCTCATGATCATATTTACCATTACACAACTAAAAACATCAAAAAAAACCTTATAAATTAAAACTAGGTATATTTATACATGATTCTACCCCGATAATTTAATTACAACATTAACATATAAATTATGACTTGTCAATGACCATTAATTAATGATGAGTTATGGTACATAATTGCATTATATTTTTTATATATATGGGACTATTTTCCCCTATATAAAAATTATATGTTAGATATATAATGTTGTGTACCTATCTTCTCATGGGTCGGTGCTAGATCCATGCTTATCTTGTTCTTCTCTGATGTTCATGCAAATTATTTCCTTAACAACTTCTACCTTTTTCACCCTTATCCAAGTCATACACCAATTACCCAAGTCTTGTGACCTTAGTTCATCCATGTTTCATGTATCCTTATTCTCTACATTATCCTTCTTTCATGCCAAGGTCTTTCGTGCTTTGACTTGCTTTTGTGTCCAAGTTTACTTCTGCACCCATCTCACCAAAAAGTACTTAGAATAAAATGATACAAAATTTAGGGTCCAACATCACCCCACACTAAGCCAATAGTCCATCCTAGACTATGCACCCTCTTTAGGTCCCTTAGATATAAAAAAATTAGGTCCTATTTGCTTGACTTGGTGCTTGACCTCCTCCCAATGATTTAATGCAGTTTGAAGCTTGGAGGTAATATTTTCTACTTTACCTTTAAATCATTTGGTCTCCTTGGGTTGCTCCAAAAAATCACTTGATTTAATTATCAAATACACAAATGATGTAATAGCATCCTTGTGATTGTCATCAAGCATTTTGACCTCTTTAAAACTTAGCCTTGGAGTGCTACAAAATTATGTTAAGCTCTTTACAATGAGCACTTATTTTAATTTCAAATGCCTCTACATCCTAAAATGCTTTGGTGTGTTGCGCTTTGTCCCTTATTGTAAGTGCATTCTCGATCAAATGTTGGCATTAGTGTTCCTTCAACTGAAGCTTAGCTTCCAAAACTTTGGTGGGTCTCACAAATTTAAAAAAAAACCCTTTTATTAGGGAAGAAGTGGTACCCACTCAGAACAAAAAACTATTGCACACTTTCACAGATTCCATAAATTATGTTGTGGCCTGGGTTTATTTGTGTTGGGGGTTGACCTAGTCTTTACATTAACCAAAATGTTAGGTTCTTTTCCTTTAATTTAACATTACTTTCCTTGGTTAAGCGCACAAAGAGGATAAGAGATTCAACTAGTTAGCTCGTTGGCTTGTCATGTGAGAGTTAGTCTCGCATGTTCACCCAAAGTACACAATTTTGTCACATGGTGGTATACACATTGCTCTTCATACATATCAAAATCATAAGTTCAAGACTACATTTACCATTAAATAACTAACAACATCAGTAACAACCTTCTAAAGTAAAACTAGGGGTATTTATACATGATTCTACCCTAATCATTTAGATACAACATTAACATAAAAATGATGACTTGCCAATGAAAATTGATTAACAACGAGTCATGCCATGTCATTACATTGATTTTTTACAGATATGGGCCTCACTACAATTATATACATGTTCTATGCTAGATATATGATGTCATTTATCTATCTTCTCGCAGGCTAGTGCTAGATTCATGCTTGACTTATTCTCCTTTGATGCTCACATAAACCATTTCCTTAACTACTTCCACCTTTCATTCCCTTATCTAAGTCATGCACCAATTTCTTGAGTCTTGTACCCTTAGTTCCTTTGTGTTTCCTACATCCTTATTCTTCGCATCATGCTTCTTTCATGTCTTGGCTTGTTTTAACGCCCATATTTACTTCTGCACCCATCTCACCAAAAAGTACTTAAAATAAAATGATACAAAATTTAGGTTCCAACATGACATAAAAGAAAGGATATATTTGATCTAAATGAGCGTCTTGGTATTATATAATTGAAAATCATGCCTAACCATAGTTAGTCCACTATGTCCCTAGTTTAGTAACTACATAAACTTTAGCTATTCAGTGGACAAAATTCTAAGGATAATTGTGAAAGCTATTGATCTATTGAATCGATTCTAAAAGTAGCCTATGTTGCACTCTATAGCTATTTCACACAATGAAAGCAATAAGTCTAAAATAAAGCATGAATAAATTCAAGAGACTAGTTATGATAGTTGTTACACAACATAACAATCATCTACAAACAAGCACATTAATAATCCTAACACCAATTAACCAACTAAATCAAAATAATATAGACATTAAACAAACAAAACATAATAAAATATATGTTCAACATTCTAAAATCAATACGTTATAATCAATACCCCTTGGTAGATAATCAATCCTAGTGTGATTCCTCCATAGTTTTGACTAAAAAAGGTATCACCCCAGGTAAATAACTAAGGTAACATAGCGTACAAGAAAGGTTGGTGTAATCCAAGCTAATTCTAGTAGTTATTTGAGGCCTAAAATACCCGCCCCTTATAATGGTGATGCAACCCCCTTAAATAGGAAATTTGGGGAGCTCTTGGCCTTGATTTCTAGATTAACCTACTAATGAGGCAATTATAGACATTAATGATGATTTAGAAATGCAGTTGAGATTCTGACAGACTTTCCAGCTTGACCATGATTTGTAGTTAGAGGTAATGCCTCTTCAAAACATATATTTCATCATTTAATTCCTCTTATCTTTTTAGCTAATCTGTAACTTCATCTTTTGTCATCGAATTAAGCCTATAACCCATTTTCATATTTAACGGCCAAACATGCCTTAATATTTAGTCTCATAGCCTCTATGATTTCTTTAACATGTTTGTGTGGCTCATCAGGCTTTGCATATCCTTCTTGGCTAATGTTCTTTCTATACAACATTTCTTCATTGTTTCACTCAACCTTCGCCTATGTCTTTATGTTATCAGGCCTACCATTGCTATGTGACAACCTATCACTTTCTTGGGCTCTACTTTGTTATTTTATTCCATTATCATCATAGCCATGTGGCTTTTCCTTAGCTTCTCAAGCTCCCCTACTTTCTTGGGTCCATGTGGACCTAGGATTAATACTGCCATCACTTTAGGCTCTCAAATTCCCAAGATGGCACCAAATGGTGCAATTTCAAGCCCTCAAGGGCACAGAGCCTTGTTACTATCGATTCATTACCAAACTATTAAGCTCTCAGGATGGTGAATCCTGGGCCCTCAAGACTTGGGGATTTACATATCCCATTGACTTTACATTGGGCTGGGTCATTGAGATCGCACTACATGGCACAATCTTGGGCCCAATGGTTTTAAAAGGACTTAGTCATTTTTAGAAAAGGATTTGATTCTAGAGCTATGAATAAATGAGATCTGGATGTATGGAAGGATCTTGGGAGGCATAAAATCTTTAAAACTTATGAAAAAATAGGAAAATAGACCAAGTAAATATTTTTGAGAAATCCAAGTTTTGACAAGCAAACTTTATGCAAAAAATAGTCAGTGAATACAGGAATTGAAACTAGTCATTTACATAAAATAAAGATTTAAGCCCAAAACATTCATAGGATAAGGTCTATAGTAAATGCAATAAAATGGTTTAAAACAAAGGGGTAATAAACTTTATTCACACCTAGGTAAAAAACAACATCGTTATTGAATATTTAGCTAAGTCTCAAATGAAGCATTCAAAATGTACAACTTCACATCTAGAAACCTATAAACCAAAGACCAAACTAGAGCAAGAGGGTCCCCATGTGATCTGCACCATGGGGCCTAGGACTGAGTGTGGGTGGGACAACCAAGTTTGGTTGTGCAGAGTGAATGCGTGGAGATGTATTAAGACAAAACAATCAAACACACATTCAAAGGAGTGAAAGTCTTACCTATAAGAAATGCATCTTCTATTCATAAATGAATGAATAGGGAAACATAGTACAATGTGCTATAGTGTGTGTATATAGAGTATATGTGTAGAGTAAGATATATGTGTTACAATTATGTAATACATCGACCAAAATCCAGAGTATTTTATTTTTATTTATGATTAGATGTATATGTTATATATTTTAAGTGTATAATAGGAGAGTAGTGATAACTATTGTGTGGTTATCGATGAGGATGTTAGTGGCGTATAAGTCTTGTGAGATGTGGTAGTTGGTAACAAATAGAATAATTAATGTCTAGGTTGTCTCCAACCACTTCCAATCCTAAGATCCTCTTTTGGTAGTAATGGCTAGTTGGGAAATTTGAATTAGCCATGCGATTGGAGCTTATCGACATGTGGTTGTGCTGTAGTGGGGCCCAAAAGAACAATATAGTCTATGAACAAGTGTTATTGAGGTGAGTAGGACTGCAAGATGTGAAGTGCATAGTGAGGTTTGTAGGCTACGATCCAAAGAGATCAATATATGAAAGTCTGTGAGTAGGCACGTGACTTGGGTGTAAGGTTGTCAGCAAACTTTGAGCAAAGGAGTGTGCATGATTACATGAGAGGTGTGAGTTATGTGTAGTAGAACAAATGAGGAGTGTGTTTAGTTGTGTAGTCATTGCACACATATCATTTACCCTTTATTGAAGAGCAATGGTCTCCATTGTGTCAGTGCATAATTGAGGGAATTGTACTTGAAGTTACTAAGAAGTGTACTACTTAAACTGATTAGTATATTATCTAACCTTGACCACTCAAAAAATTTGATGTGTGCCATGGTAGGCATGCATGTCTGTCACTTTGATGATCTGGTCCTTCATTATGGGGTGCAAGTGTTTGGGATCCAAATAAGAAGTATGTTTTATCCCTACTAGCTCAAGACACAAAAGAGTGTAAAGCTTGAGAAGTTCCACATTGAAGACTAGGTGCATACCCAAGTATTGAGGTAGATAAAAAATAAAGGCATTCTTACCAACTACATGCATAATGGTGTAAGGATCATAGTGTAGAGGCTTGATCTTTTGGTGTGGACCGTTAAAGCATTCTTTCTAAAGGTGTAGCCAAAATTTATTGCCAACTTGGAATGTATGAGGTATGTGATGTGCATTATATCACTCTTAGTAATTTGTTTGTGTGTGAGAGAGGATATGTTGAACTTTTAATAAACAGACTAGATGTGTTGTATAAATTTTTTGGCTTTATCCATTTCTCATTCATGTGTGCATGACTCAATGCTAGCTGGTGCATAGTAGGAGATATTTCTAGGTGTCGAAGGTTGAAACCCAAAACATGTCTAGAATGGATTATGAACCATAGAGATGTGAAGGGCTTTATTGTAGGCATGTTGAATGTACAAGAGATTGTCATCCTAAGTATGAGTATGTGCATGATTTTACATTCACAGAAGATGAACAACTGTGTGTTTGACCACTTCAGTTTGCCCATTTGTCTATGGATGGAAAGTTGTCAATTAATCCAATTGCATACCCATCAAGTCCCACAATACTTGTCAAAAATGAATCACAAAGTGTGGATCCCAATAAGAGATGATGGATGATGGAAGCCCAAAATGAACCCAAACATGATTGAAGAAAGTTTACGTAGTATAGTTGCATCAATGCCTTTCTTACATGTGACCATGATATCCATCTTGGAGAACCTATCCACTACAATGAACATAATGTCATGTTATCATCTAGTCTTAGGTAACCCGATCATGAAATCCATGTTGATAGATTCCCATGGTCTGGATGAAACCGGTGAGGTGTGTAAAGTCTTAGCTTCTTATTCATGGGCTTGGTATTGCAATAAAGAATGTAAGATTTGATGTTGTATTCCACATCTATACGCATGTGTAACTAGTAAAAATGTGACTACAATGCGATTAGAGTATTTGTCATGTCAAAGTGTCATGAGGTCTTGGCATAGTGTGCCTTCTAGATGAGTCAATGACGAGGTGGACCATTAGGAACACATAGATGTATGAGCTTGAAGAGAAGTTGGTCATCCAAGTAGAACTCTTAAATTTGTTTACCTTGCACTAGGCTAGTGTAAGTTGTTACAAAGGCTTGGTCATCTGAGTATAGGGATACCCAATATGCAAAGTTGTGGTTATGCATGTCTAACACCATGATGAGTGTATGAACAGGTGGTCAACTAAGGCAATATAATACCTTGTTGTCCTTCCATTTATTTTGCTTGACCACAATATGGAATTATTATAGGTAAGGCATCCATTTCATGTTTTGTGCATTCTCTAACTTGTTATATGTCTATAGGAACTGAAGTGGCTTGTGGTCTTAATAAACAATTGTCTACTTCCCCATAATGTAGTGTTACCATTGCTTGATTGCTTGTACAATAACATATAATTTTCTCTTATAGGTAGAGTACCTTTGCATAGTGTCGTTGAATGTTTCTAAGTGTTATGTAACCAGATGTCTATGTTGCATAAACACTGCATCGAGTGCATAGTTAGATGCATTAGTGTTAATTTTGAAAGAATATGCAATGTCGGGCATTACAAGAACATGCATCATGTAGAGGCATTGCTTGAGTGCTTCAAAGGTGAGCTATTATGCATGAATCCAATATAACTTGGCTTTCAAACGTGTTATTTGGTTGAGAACCCAAGAAATGTGTGTGAAACCAAGGATAAACCTATTGTAAAAGTTAGCAAGTCCAAGAAAACTCCTCAATTCTGTGAGACTGCATGGAGTAGGATAATCTTGGATCACTTTGATCTTCTCTATATCTACACTAATGCTTGTGTGATCAATGATGTAGCCCAAGAACTAGATATATGTAACACCAAACATGTAATTATCTAAGTTTGGCTTGCAATTTGTGTTCATATAAGGTGTCAAAGATGTACGAGATGTGCTCCAGGGGCTCCTCCCAAGTCTTGATAAAGATGAGAATGTCATCCAAGTAAACAATGATGAAGGAGTTGAGGAAAAGCTTTAGTAGATCATCCATCAAGTACATGAATGTGGTTGGTGCATTAGTTAGGTTGAAAGGCATGATCAACCATTTGTACAATCCTTCTCATGTCTTGAATGTTATGTTCGATATGCCTTTAGAATGGATTGAAACCTAATGGTAACCTGACTTCAAGTTGATCTTGGTGAAGTATTGAGCACCTCAAAGCTAGTCCAAAAGGTAATCAATGCATGGTAGTGAATATTTATTCTTCACCATTATCTTGTTGAGTGTGTGATAGTCTATGCAGAGTCACCAAGATCCATCCTTATTAGGTGTAAAAAATATCAAACTCCTATAAGGTGAATATCTAGGCTTGATCTTACCTTGATGAAGGAGCTCTTATATCTGGCATTAGATTTCATCATTCTCCCAAGTTGATCTATGAAACAAGGGGCTATTCAGAAAAGGAAATATAGGGACCAAATTGATGTGGTGTTTTACTGTGCAGTGTATTGGAAGGCCTTTAGGTTATGTGAAGACTTTTCTATGTTACTCCAGTAACTATTCGAGTTATTGTTATTATGATGTTGTGTACTACTAGTGTGTGTTTTGTCATCTGTTGCACATGTGTGTCAAGGCAAACTATGAGCAACATGATCTTTTGTGCATGTAAGATAAGTTTGTGACATTGTTTGGTAGAGACCAAGGTGACTTTGGTCATAGGCACTGACTCAAATAAGTGGTAGAAGTGATCTTGTGCATAAATAGTCCAATGTTATGGCTTGGATTGATGTGTATCTTCATAGTCATACATGTATGGTCTTCCTAGCAATATGTTATAGACCTTTAGAGGTGAGATGTCATAAGTGGCATTATCCTTCATAGGCTTGAATTTATATTGAAACGTGCATTGTCATCAAACCTGTATATCTTTCCCTTGCTACAGTCACCCTAAATAAGATGGCTTAGGGTGTGCATTAGTGGTAATACCAAGGCATTGAGCTATTGATTGTGTAATGATGTTGTTTTGATTGCCACTATCAATGATGATGTGGAGAGGCTGACCCTACACCCGAAACTTGGTGTGGAAGAGACATTCCCTCTCTTTAGAGATGTCCATTATAGTGGTGTTAGTACTTAGACAAGAGGCATTTGGATTAGTGTTATCTATCAGTGTGGGTTCTAACATAGACTATGTAATCAAGGACTATTGTGTACAACATTTAGAGTCATTATGGGTGGATGAGTGATGGTAATGGCACCACTTATCACTTAAATTCTTCTTTCTTTTATTCAAAGTAGAAGGCGTAAGAGCCTTCAAGTGTTGCACAGTCTTTTGAGGCTACTCACTTTTATGAGAAGGGTAATGATCCTACGTAAGGGGATACAATGTGGAGTTGTGTGAAGGTTGAGCCTTGGACACTACATTGAATAAAGAGGTGGTACACTGCTTCATCTTCTCCTTAGATTTGATCTTGGAAACATTGTGATATACTTGTCCCAAAGTGTCAGAAGTCAAGAACTTCAACTTTTCATAGATATAAGGTGAGAGTCTATTGATTTACTTCAACACCCTATGTTGTTCGATCATGTTCTCTTGCAATCGCATAGAGTAGTCATGGAATATAATGGTGTAAACTTGAATTGACTGATCCTTTCACTAGAGCAATTTTTGGTACTTGATGTATTAAGCTTCAAAGTGTTAGAGAGGGTAGTATTCCTCCTTCAATGCATCGATAAAAGTCTTCCATGACTCGATTCAAATGCACTTCTATGCACATTATGCACTAAACGTCTCCCACTAGTTAATAACTGAGATGGCATTTTTAGTGCTACAAAGGTGATCTTCTCAACATTTATGAAGTGATTAACTAATAAGTATGCCTGGAGTTGTTGAATCCAAACATCTAATACTTTATCATCGATCTTGCCTTTGAACAAAGGGATGTCGAGATTGACTTATATTTTGAAGGGGGTTTATTGTCGAAACCATTATGAAGTATGTTGTTGAGATGAAGAGGAAGGTGTCAGGTTGAGCTACATGATCAACTTGTAGAACTGACCAAAAAGCTCAATGTGTTGTACCTCTAGTGCATTGGTAATGAGCCTTCAAATTTTAGGGGCTACCTTAGGTTAATTATAGGCTTCAACCATCTTGATTTTTCTATGACATTATGATAGGATTTTTAAACCAAAAATGATTGATAAACCTTATCTCTCTCATTGTACTTATGTGATTATAGGCATAGAAAGGATGAAAATGAAGCTCCACTACCAATCTACTAATTGAGTTTAATTACTTTGATACTAGTGATCTGCACCACAGGTCTCAAGACTAAGTGTGTGGGGGATAACCAAGTTTGGTGTGTAGAGTGAATGTGTGGAGACGTATTTAGACATAATAATCAAACACAAATTCAATGGAGTAGAATCCTTACTTGCAGGAACTGTAGCTTCAATTCATAAATGAAAGAATAGGGAAATAAAGTATAGTGTGTTATAGTGCATGTATATAGAGTAGATGCACATAAAAATCTATATGTGTTATGACCATGTATTGTATTAACCAGATTCCTAAGGATTTTATTGGTGTTTGTGATTAGATGCATATGTTACATATTTAACATGCATAATATAAGAGCAATGATAATTGTTGTTTGCTTATTAATGAGGATGTTGGTAGTGCATCAGTCCTATTAGATGTGGTCATTGGTAACAGATAAAATAGTTAATGACTATGTTGTCTCCAACCACTTCCAATCTCAAGATCCTCTTTTGGTGGCAGTGACTAGTTGGGAAATTTGAATTAGACATGCAATTGGTGCTTATCAACATGTGGTTATGTTGTAGTGGGGCCCAAAAGAGCAAGCTAATATGAAAATAAGTACGAGTGAGGTGAGTAGGACTATGAGCTATGCGATGCATAGTGAGGTGTGCAGGATACCATCTAAAGAGATTAATACATGAAAGTTTATGAGTATGTGTGAAACTTGGGTGTAAGGTTGTCAACGAACTTCAAGCAAAGGAATGTGCATGATTGTGTGATAGGTGTGAGCTCTACATAGTAGAATAAATGAGTGTGTTCGGCTGTGCAAGGCTACGCATAGATCACCATGTGAAAGTATTTAAAGATGGAGCATGTTGGGACACAACACACTCATAAAGTAACATATAAGTGTGAGAGATTGGCAAATTAGAACCTTGTTTATGTACTCAAGTCATGCATGGTAAATGTGTGTCAAGCTTGTCATTGTGAAGAACTTAATACCATATTTTAGTATATATAGTAGCTTTTCGACAAATTTGTGGTATGACGAAGAGTACAAGTCAACAAAGAGAACTTTGAGAAAACTTGGAATGGACAAAGAAAATAAGAAGGCTTATGAAAGAATCATACGTGCTAAAAAGGAAAGCTACATGAATATAAGAATAAAATAACTAATTTCTCTTGGGAAACACAAACCCAAACACTTTTGGAGGGAATTGTTAGCAACCTAAGTTGCACCCTCTGAAGAAAATTTTTCACTTCTACTTCAAACCTGGGCTAACATGCGAATGGCTTAAAGGTTTTGGGTTACCTATAGTTAGACCAAACCTCTAGATTATGGGGATAACTCCCCTAGTGTATCTATTTGAATTAGTTTGCTAAGATATATTATTTTTGGGGTATAAAGGGATAACAAGTGTAGAAAGGAAAACTACTCTAAGGGGTGGTGATGCACCAATACAACCATTCATCCACTTAATTTGGAATTCAACAAACACTATCAAGCAATACAAGTGACTGAAACTTCTAACTCTAATGACTCCTGTGCAAAAGTGTTTCACATAAAGGTTTCACTAAGTGGTCAAAACATGAGGGTAATGATGCAAGGCCTAGATCAATCACTAACCAATCAAATCTCCGCTCCAAGCTCAGACACTTAACATTCAAACACTATATGTGACCTACATAAGAGCATATAGTAGCAACTAGGTGAGATTAGGACCTACCAAGGGAGAAAAACTACCACATGTGCAAATAAAACTAATAGAACACACTAAACCTATATCAAAAAGTTTGAAAATAGTCATTTTCATTAGCTTAAGAGGTTACAAAGTGCCTATCTAAGTAGAGTTTCCTCATTCCTAAAGAGGGATTACAAATTAAGGCCTTAAGGCCTGAATATATAACAAAAAGGGAAGATAAAGAGGGGGAGAATGGCATGAAGGAGAGAGGAAAAGGTCATAAATGACCATAGTAAACTCAAACTTCAGTTACAAAATAGTTGTACAATCCTCCCAAATGTTTCTCCATGCGTTAATGATCTTCAATGACTCCTTAGGCGTTGAGGTAGGGTAGTGGAAGATGTGGTTGACTTGTTCAACCTATGTTTAATCATGGCTACACCCCTATTTGGTCAAATACCTCTTATTATTGGCAATTACAACATTAATGAGGTGTAATTAGGCCATCATCAATCATACAACATCCCACACTCCTTTTAAGTATATTGACCAAGTCAAAAAATTGATTTCTCCCTCCATTATGACCATGGAATGTGCATTCCTTGCCACTCAAGGCTCAACTGCATGGTGTAATATCTCTGTAATAACTCCTTCAAAAGTCTCTCTACACCATTTTCCAACTTCTTTGTTGATCAAGTATGCCAAATAGGCCACTATGCCTAATTATCAAACTGTTGGTTGATTGGGTAGCCATGAAACCCGTAAGAGACCTTAGGAAGGTGTGAATAGGTGAGTCTTATGTCTAAATAAACATTCTACATCATGTCATGGGCATTTTTGAATATCTCACACTTGCAAACTTGCCAAACTAGGTGACTAGGTCACCTTCTTTGTCATATCTACAAACCAGCCTTTTGGAGGAAGCTTACAGAGGCATTTATAGGTATAGTTTTGGACATCTGGTGACTTGATAAGATGAAACAAGTCCTAAACAAAAATTTCCAATGATTTGTAACATCTTAAACTTCCTTTTTACCTCATTTTTTGCCCCTTTCCTTGAAAAGTAATATTTTCTGATAGTTTTCATACCATGGCAAGGTCTCCTCTAAGTGCTCTAGGTGTTTCAGGTGTTGTTAGGTCATTCATGAGTGTTTGGTTGCCAAAATATCCATTTTTATTAGGTTTGGTTTGAAATAGGGTTTAAGTAGGGTTTTGGAGGTCTATCATCTTAACGATGGTTCATAAAGATGAGACCTCCAATCCCAAACTTATGGTCATGGATGTTTAGTCCATAAACCCCCCTAAACCCTTTGATAAGTTTTGGTTCCCATGTATCTTGTGTGGAAGATGTGAGTGCAAGTTGGTGAACTTGTAATTATTTGCCAGGCAGTTTGTGTAGGCCAACTTGTTAGAGTTCATTCATAAACCTGAGCTCCTCAAACCAACTTACTCTTTCATGGATTTCAAGTACATAGGGATTCCTAATTTTCCCTAGGAGCATCTAACTTGAGTCCCCCTACCATGGAAGATATAAGCATTTGAAATGATGGCTAGAACTGGGTACTTGGACTGTGAAAATTGAGTTAGTCTTCAAAACTAAATTGGCCCTCATACCTAATTTTATCTTATTGAAACACCTCGTTAGGACTTTTAACCATCATCTTACACCTCATCATGATGTCATTTATGATTAGGAGAGTCTAAGAGTGTCTCAAGTGTGATGATAGAGCTTGAGGCCTAGTCATGGTTTTTACGCCTAAGAGGCCTATACTAAGTTTTAGAGGTTTGAGTAACCTGTAGGTGTTTGGAGGGACTTCAATATCATCATAGTACCCCCTTGTCACATGTTTATATTTTTTTTATTTGTCCTCAAAAACTCAAACTATGATTATGCTCTCCTTTCTCATGTGACTAGCTGTAGGTCTACCTTTTAGCCTAAGTGTTTGGGACCTGAGTAGTTTGATGTTTGTTCCACCATGTTGACAGAGTTGAGCTTCATATAATATGTTTCAAAGGTCTGGAAATATCCCTCCAACAAGGTTTATCTAAAACTACTCTCTGAAAACTTCATCTCCCTTGCCCAAGGTTTACACACAGTTAAGCCTATGTAACCCTTGGGTCTGAATCCAGTGCTCTGGCCCATATAACCTAAGTTTATCATCATCATGGCACATTGACTAACTTTTTCACCTTCCCCCTGAAGTGTCCTCAACACTCAAATGATCTTAAAGTGATGCATAAGCCCTAATCTGATATACAGGTATATTCTTATCAGTTTCATGTCCAACAGGTCTAGAAAAAGGCCATTAGTCTTTCTCCACCAAACTGAGACTTTGGCACTTGGAAATATTTGAAACATCTCTTGACCTTCCTCCTAGGTGTTTACAACTTCAAACATCCCCTCAAATCTATATGAGTCTTCAACTGGGATGTACAGACTAATCTTAGACATGTCTTCTTTAGCTAGCCCTCATGGGCATTCAACTTGAAATTTGAGTGTTATCTACTTTAGAGAGTATCTAAAGACACTTACCATCACCTTTTATTGTCTACAAACCCCTTTAAAAAGTCTAAGCTTCCTGTCTTGTTCTCAAACCTCCAAATAGCTCACTTGGTTTCATTAGTGACTGCTAACAAACTAAGGTAACTCTGAGATAAAACAATGAATGTTTCCACTAATTTTATAACCCTAAGAATAACATAAAAACATTGACCTACTTACAATGATCATTTTTACCAAAATTTAAGGCGTGATCATACTTGTAGAGGTTTCAAAACCACAAACACTCCAAGACTAGTTGTAGGCATTGATTGTGTGTATGAGGTTTTGAATCTCTCTTTACAATCCTCCACACCATATTATTTAGCTTCAACATGATTTAATAAACTATATGTCTTGTCTAAGATAGAACTCAATGTATCCATTGTCTCATACTTGCCCTCCCTTTAGGCTTAACTACCTATCTTGAGTTTGTAGCCTGTGTATGCCCTTAAGGAGTCACTTGAGTATGCTTAGGAATTTTGAGGCTTCATCTACTACACTAACAGCCTCTCTAATTATTTTGAACCTATTGAAATCTTCAATAAGGCTCCAAACACTTTCAAACACATTTTTTCTTCATTGTATTGCACCTTTAGTTCGCACCTTGTGTTACATGGCTATAGGTGTTTATCAAGGTACCTATACGACATTTTGTGTGTTTGAACCTTACTTGAATCCATCAATAACCTTTTGAATAGTATTTTAACTTAGTTAAAATATTCCATTAGGTTTATATCACTTCTCACACAAGTCTATATCTTCATTAGGTTCATGACCTTCTAGAAAGATTGCACCTTGACTGTTGACTATATGTAATTCTCAAGTCTTGACTGTGAGTTCACTTTAGAGACTATGAATGAATCCTTTGGGTTGAAACTCACCCTTATACCAATAGACCTCAAAACTGATTTGAACATATAGATGTTCATAATAATTTCAAGTACAATTCAAACATACTTGGTCACTTCATTAACTCAATATTAGTCTATCCCCCCTTACAATCTTTAGGTGATGATTTGCTCCTTTAGCAATGTTTAAAGCTGTATAACACATCTTCAAGACTATGATGGTCCTAATCCCTAATAACCCTGAGGAATACCAACAGATTGGATTCATGATGTGGATCTAAAAAAGGAGTAATGATACATGTGTAGTGATAATGGACAATATATGGAGACTGAGAATGGAGTGATAAGCTTACAATAATGGTTGAATGGCAGTGATAAAGTTATGAAAATGGAATAATATATGAGGGAGTGGAATGAAACATAAATCCATAGTCAAGACAGTCTAAAAGAATCCTAAACAAGCATATGCATATGCCTTAATAAAATATATCATTTTAGAGGTTCTTAAAGGAGCATACACAATGCAAAGAGAAACTTAAGATTCTCCAAATTACCTTAACATATGCTAAGTAACATTAATATCTGTTAAGTGAGACTGTGAGAGTGTTGAGGACAGATTGATGGTTAATAGGCTGTGAAACTTTGATGAAGATTGAGAAACTTGAAAGATGAAAACTTGCCATGAATGAAACATTGCATACAACATCTTACTATGTCTTGACAACCCTGAATCCACCATGAACCATACAACAATTCAAACTTGCTTGTAGACTATAGATTTGGTAGTTTATGTGTCTTTTAGCCTTATAGACTCACATGTGTGGATCAAAATGCTGAAGAAGCCATGAAAGACCTCTTCAAGATTGAAGAATCAAGGACAATCATTAGTTTGACCAAAATAATTAGAAACTCAATAAAACAGTACTGCTTATCTTGCCTTGTGCAGATGTGAATGGTGACCAGACTCCTTAAGTTCTTAGCATTTGTTCATAAAGTTGGGAAGACTAAACCAATAACTAATACCCATGATTGGAAGATCATAAGGTCTACTTCCTTTGGCCAAGAACTTGAATCCTCTCTCTCTCTCTCTCTCTCTCTCTCTCTCTCTCTCTCTCTCTCTCTCTCTCTCTCTCTCTCTCTCTCTCTCTCTCTCTCTCTCTCTCTCTCTCTCTTATATGGACTAAGCACAAACCTGAAGTGCTCTTGATGTTTGCTAATGAAATAAGTAGGGAAAACACATCATTTTTTGGCTTATCAAGCCCTAAACTATTCTAATATCTTCATCATGTGCCTATAATAGAACCTTCTTACATTTCCATGACTTCTCCTAAGCAAATATGTATTGTACAGATCTGCACCACTATAAAAAGTTGTTGAATCCTACAAATTCTCCTTCATTTCCTCATGTTTCAGTTATAAACCACCATTTTAGGGCAACATGAGGAAAAATGTGAGTCAAAGGGCATCTCAAAGCAAGTAACATGTTTTGGAGAGCAAAAAGGGGGATGTTTTCACATGTGTGAACTCTCTTGATGGTAAAATAACATTATAGACTCGTAGAGAGGACATTTTCAAAGCCTAAAACCATTTGGCTAAAGCAATATAATGACCATGAGGGTGATTAAAGATGTTATTGATGCTTTAGTGGGCTTTTGAGATCAAAATTTATCATTTTAAGACCAAAGCCTTTCTTTTAGACAACATACATATAGCCTCAAAAGAAGATTTGTCAATGAATATCACAAAGAGTACCTTATAGCCCTCTAAAGGTTTCCATGAGGCTTCTATGTATCTTCATCACACTTTCAAAGATTATAGTTAGCCATACCTTGCATATACTGAATACATTTAGAAAATCTCATGGTGAGTCATCAATTGCCATCTCAACCATCTTCATCAAGGCATTTTAGACTATTAAGGCTACTTCAAACCTGTATGAAAGACCTCCAAACATACTCAAATATCATGAAGATACTTGATGCTTAACACAAGTTAAAACATAGACATGATAATGACAAGACATTGAGACCTACTCCCTTCATATGACAATCAATGACATCATGATGATCAAGCACATCACCTAAAAACCCAAGACATCTAAGAGATATGATGATCACAAGCTGACTCTATGACACCTCTAAGAGTGTTGAATGACTTCAAGAAGCAATTAGGAGACATCATATCTCAGGAGATCACCATGTAGAGGCTTAGGTGGGTGCCATGAAAAGTTTTTGATTATAGGGGTTGGCATTTGGCTTGGGAGGCCAAAATTGCCAACAAGAATTACAACAAAAGAGAAAATAAATAGAGAATAATATCACAGACACCCAATGGTTATAATACACAAAGCTACTCTATGAATGAATATAGGATAAAGACATCCCTCCTATAATCAACACAACAACTGAGCTCTTCTCGATAAAGGATATTACTCAAGGCATAAAGAGACTATCAGAGGGCAAAGCACAAGACATAGATGGGCTATAATATGAATATCTAAATTGAGGTCTAGAAGCCCACACTCTACACATCAAAGCATTTTCAATGGTATCATCCAAGAAGGCTTCCTAATAGATTGAATGACTAGTGTTGTTATTCCTTTCTACAAAAGTGGGGATATTAATAATCTATCTATCATTATCATGGTCAATCCCCTCCTTGAAAAGCTATTTGGTAGTATGGTAGAGAACAAAATTAACATTTGGGGAACAAAAGAGGGAAATAGAGCAAAGGGACAAACATGTTTTAGGTCAAAACATTCCACTATCGATCATTGCATCACTCTTAGGCACTTGCTCAAAAATTTTGGGATACTAAAGGATAAGAAGCTTTCTATTGCTTTGTTGAAATTAAAAAGGCATTTGACACGGTTCCTAGAGGTAAACTTTGAAGCAGGATGAAGGAGCTCGGAGTTCTAGATGAGTATAAAAAGACAATTCATAGGCTCTATGAGCAAGTCAGTGCCAAAATCAAAACAAGGAAAAGAATGTCAGAATGCATTGGGAGTGACATTGAAGTCAAACAAGGATGCCCGCTATCTCCCACTTTGTTTGGGCCATACATTGATAAGGTAGAGGAGTGGATAAAAAAGGTTAGTGGAGGGCGCATTCGACTAGCTAACCATGTAGTAAAGTTACTTCTATATGTAGATAATAATTACAAAAACAACACATAGTTTGAGAGGACCCCTAAGGGATATAGAGCTATTACACCAAGAGGTTGGTATGCAAGTAAATACCATCAAAACCAAAGTTATGATCTTTTATCTATAGAGAAAAAAGAAACAAATTAACTTCCTTTTCGAGGGAAGCTCATTAGAAGCGGCAGATGAATGCAAGTATCTCAGACTTGACTTTCACAAGAAACTTAGTTGGGAGACTTGTAAGGTAAAATAATTCAATTGGGGTGGAGGGATTTATACTCGCTACAAAATAAGTGCAAGAATGCAGATTTATAGGATTGGAAAATAAGAGAACCTTGTTTGGCGTATTTATCATGCCAGTGGTCCTATACAGATGTGAAATTTGGGGCAACAATGTGTTTGACTTAAAATGGAGACATATAAAGAGGATCTGAAAAAAATAATCACAAGAAGCTTCAAATTTAAAACATCAGTTATGTGTGAGATTCTATTAACTGAAACAAAGATTTCCTTGTTGGAGGCATCAATAGTAACTAAGACGTTAAGTTATTTAAAAAAGACACTTAGTATGGAGACTCATTGATGGCATAAAACGATGATAGAGGAAAAACTAACCATAGGGAAAAATATGTGGATGAAACAAAACAACAAGTGGATGGATAAGTGGGGCATTAGCATACAAAAGTGCCCAAACACCAATGAGAAAATAAAAATGTATGTGAGATAGAAATTCAGGGCAACCATGTGGACAAAACAAATATATTATATCAAAAAAATTAATCCTATATGGGACAATGACGAAAATGTATACATAGGTGGAAAAATTAAGTGGAAGACAAAAATGTTGATGGCTAAGTCAAGGACTAGCTCACACCAACAAATAAACAATACTTAAAGACGAGTAAAGAACGAAAACATACCTATTTTATGACAATGAGGTAGTGAAGAAAAATAACACTACATTATTAAGTGTGGAACTTATAATAATATTCGTATCAAGTATAATTAATTATCTGAACAGAGACAACCTAACCAACTTATTTAAGAAGACAAAATAATATTTTTTTCCATCAAAATTCACAATAAAAAATCCAACATAAAAAAAACTGAATTTTTTCTAAACTAATAACACAGAACTCATATCAATTGAAGGTGCTAAGATGAATCAACTTTATTACCCCTGTGGTCCCACAGAGTGCTTGGTCTCATAGACGTTATTAATTGTTTTTATTCATTCATATTTAATAACACACGGGTAACGTGGACAGGGAAGGTAGAGAGTTAAAAAGGCCGAGGAAAAGCCTTTGGGAAAATCGGAACCAGGTTGATCCATTGGGGTTTGAGTGGGAGATGGGTAAGAAGGCAGTGCTGGTTGGATGCAACTACCCGGGAACGAAGGCGGAGCTGAAGGGATGTGTGAATGATGTGAATAGAATGTATCGTTGCCTGATCCATCGTTTTGGATTTGAAGAAGAAAACATTAAAGTGCTGATAGACACGGATGACAGCTTCACTGAGCCCACGGGAGCCAACATCAGGAGAGCCTTGAAGGCGTTGCTGGAAGGTGCACATCCCGGAGATGTTCTCTTCTTCCACTACAGCGGCCATGGTACTCGTCTGCCTGCTGAGACCGGCGACCAAGATGATACCGGCTATGATGAATGCATCGTTCCCTCTGACATGAATCTTATCACAGGTTACCTTTCTTCTCACTTATCATCGCTGATTTCTTTTCTTTTAGATTCGCATTGTTTGTTCAATTTTTCATAATCTTTGTACTCATCTATTCCATTGTAAAATATCTCTCCTTACTTCAGATGATTGCATCTTTGCATATGTTTTTTTCCTAGGCAGACTTGATGGCTATTGTCAATATTGCCTTAATATTTATGGCATTGAAGCCCTAGACTCAGAACTTGGAAAATCAGCTCAGATTTCACCTATCAGCTTAGAGAAACCAAGAATTACCAAAAGAACTTTGAAACCGGCAGCAAATCAAAGGCGATGCCCAAATATAAGAAGCAAAATAACATAACAGATTCACGGCAGTTTATGACAGCAAACACCAGATATTAATGGAAGTCAATAACAACCATGTATTGCAAAAGATGGATAATTTCATTACTTCAAGGATGTCCATATAAATTCGGTTGTAAATGTAATTGTCCTGTAGCATAATGAACTAATCTACTTGGTGCTAATCTACATGCAAATTGCAATTAAGTGTCCCTTATGCTGCCTACACTAACCCGCTAAAAGAAATAACCAGTTTCTTGACTGGCTAAACTTGATCTCGCGAGGCTGGGTAATGCTGCTGATTGGTATTGTCTGCTACCACCAAAGCCAATGCCTTTGCAGTGCTTTGCTCTTCACTCATTTGATTGGATCGAGGTTTTATGATTTGTGGAAGACAATTTTGTGTTGTTTCTGGTGGCTTTTCCTATTGCCCATAGTCACCAAAAAATGACCCCAAGACGTTTGAGTAGTTTATTAGCATAATTATAGGTTACTTGTCTGTTTGTTAGTTACTGGACCAAATTAGGCTCTGTTGGTGCATTTATTGGTTTTTGATGGTCCTCATTATTCTTTTGGCACACTTATTCCTCTGTTTGTCTCTCCTTCTCTCCCCTCAGTTGTCTCGGGCTTTCTATAAAAAACGTTGGGAAGCATCCGGTCCCACTTTTTGGTCTTCACTTGGTTAGGGTGCACGCATCCGCTTCATCCCATTGTTTTTGCTTTTTGACTGTTTGATGTAGGTTTTGGATGCCAATAGGTTCGTAATTTGAATTCAATTCTATAAATACACAAGCATTGTAGTTCATTTCACCCAAGATTTTATCAAGCATTCATAATATTCTATTGAGCGCTCATATGCATTCTGGAAGAGATCATTCAATCATTAAAGCACTCATTATTCTATTGTGGTGCACAAGTTCATGTTAGAGCAATCATTGGGAGGAGGAAGGATACAAACTGCACACCTCTATCTAGGGTCTTGTATATCATTGGAATTGTTTTCAATTATGCAAAGTTCAAACTATTGTTTTTCAACATATCGTTTTATCAAGTGATTCTCAACTTCTCACCATTTAGTGGCCTAGTAATTAGGTAGTGCTTAAAACCCTTAAATATTGTAGGTGTGCTGGAGCTTCCCTAGGTCAAGAAGAAAAAATTATGTTTTGCAGGTTACAAGTGTCACAACGCTTAGATCAGAGTGAGGAAATAGGTGAACATAATCGTCAGCTCATTTCAGACCCTTTTTTCCTGTTAGAAGCGTCCCAATGCTTTTGGTCTTCTGTTTTGTCGAAATCTGCATTTCTAGGCAAGGTCCTTGATACATTTTTTCCTATTTCTATTGCTTCTATTTCCTCCAATTGTTCAACATGTCTTCATGTCTTCTAAAAATGCTTTTAATGTTCTTCCTTTGCTCAAGTTGTTTCTATACTTTCTCAACATACTTCTATTGCTCCTCAGCATGTTTATGATGCTAATATTCCTTCTATTTCTGAACAGTCTTTTGCTCACGATATTCCTCTATCTTCTCAACAAGGTGCCACTCCTCATTTTTTAAAAAATTCTTCTATTCCAATTTATATTACTTGTCCACCTTCTACTTCTTCCCCAACTCTTGAAATGACCATTACAGTGCACACTTTGTGTGATATGCAATATCAATTTCAAACCCTCACACAAGGGTCTCATAGTTCAATCAATGAGGTCACTTCCAATGATATTCTCTTAAACCTTTTGGCTGGAAAAATGCTTGTGCATATTTTTCCAACAGGTTTTGTAGCTCCAAAATTTGAATTTTTTAGTGGAAAAGGAGATCCTTCACATCACAGTAGAGCATTTTATGCATCTTACATAGATTTATCTCATAATGACTAACTATTGACTAAGCTATTTCGAAGAAGCTCAAGTATCATTCCCTTGATTGGTTCTAGTCTTTACCAATTAGATTTGTGCATGCCTCTACCAATGTTGTATGGTAAAGTGGATTTAGGTCTACAACATTACGCTAAACCATACATTATGTGTGCAATTCAGATCTAAACAGAATGCTGCGATATAAGTATAACAGTAAACATAGGCCTAAATACACAAAAGGAAAGTATTGAAATGCTTTAAATTGATGAAGAGAGTGTTTTGAAATAAATACCAAAGTGTATTTGTTGGCAAAATAAGGTACTTATGTACAATCCTTTTGTCATTTTGTGGGTTTTGGGTAGGTAGGGTGGCGAATTGATCTTTTGCCATTGTAAAATCCACCTCACACTCCACGGTGCAATTTTCAAGACAGGTCCCAATGCATGTATTTCCAAGAGAGCTTGTTGATGGTTTTGAGATGAAGAAATAATGATGTTCATTATTTGGTTGTTCTCATCCACTTGGCAGTTTCCTATCGTTTGCTCATCTGTCTTCATTTAATCCTCATTTTTTGTAGTTCCTCTTCCACATGTGAGGTAGGTGTGCAAGTTCCTATTGGTACTACATTAATAAAATTGAATTCTTGTCTCTTTCTTCACCTACTACATCTTGTAATTGCAAGTATTTGGAGCCTTTTGAGTTCCTTTTGGAAGGATTATAATAAATGTAGTGAAAATTTCTCATGAAACTTCCAAAAAGGAAAAAAAAAAAACTATAAATACTCACGAGATGGCTGTAATCAGGGGTGTCTCTTTTTGGTTTTGGATTTGAACGTATTCAATAGAAGTGAAGTCCCTTTCTGCCCGTGATCTCTTGCATTCCAGCTGTTTTGTAGTGTCAGTTTTCCTTTGATATCATTAGTTACTGAAATACATGAAGAGTTTGCTGTTTTATGGTGGTTTCCTTTGCTAGTAGAGAAGTTTGATTTCGAATTTCTAGTTATCTCAGGCTGTTTAAAATCAGAAAATTGTTGCTGGTTGCATAAGTTTTACTCTTGATTATCACATGGTAGATGATTGTAATCACAAGAAGTTTTCCCCTTTGCATTTATAACTTCAGCAATGGCTGCAATCAGTGGATTTTTCCCCATTATTGCTTGATGGAAAGGCCAAATTAGTTGCAGATTTCAGGTGGGTATTATGTATTATTAGTTCTCTATCCTCTTTTCCTTATCCATCCTCTCTTTTCCCTATTGACTTCAAGCCCATAGGATAAGTGCACTAGTAGATTAGCATCAAGAGGCAAATCAGATTTCAAGCAATTACTCTCATAGGTGGGTACTCCTCCCTGTGGCTTCTTTGGCTGAACAGAGAGGTAGCCTGCGTCTCCAAGCCGTTTTCATTGGGGTGCTTTTTTCAGCTAGTTCTTGAAGAGGCACTTTTGAAGCGATAATATATTTTGGCACCGTTGCTGGGGACCATTTGCTGCAGGCTCCTTGGAAACTAGAGGATTTTCCATTTTGGTTGAATTCTTCTGAGTGGTGACTCTGTTTTGATGAAAGAGATTATTGCGCTATTTTTATCCTTTGATCTCCATCCTGGATCCACCCAGGAGGCATACACGGGCACATTATTCAGGATTGCAGCCTTCTTGGGATTTTCTGCTAGAAAGAACAGGACGATCAAGGTCACAACAAGCAGCCAACATGTTGATAGGACATCAGGAGATTCTATCCAGGATCAGGTCAGACTATTTGAGGCACTAGCTTCACCTTTGGTCTCCCAAGTGAGTACTCCAGCTGCTGGTCATTCTTTTGTTACTCCTGTTGGCATGAAATTTGGATCAGCTGCTAGGACTTTGTTTGCTGCCCCAATGGCTTAACTAGCACCCTACCGTCCTCTCAACTTTGCTGGTATAGCTGGGCAATCTCATCATCTACTTGACAAATATTGAAGCATATCCCTTCTTTTGAGGGAAATAATGCAGTTACAGCCAAGGATCATATCAAGGCTTTTGAGATTGTCTGTGAGGAATTCGATGTGGAATATTAAGATGTCATCATGAAGTCCTTAAAGGGTGATGCGTGTGAGTGGTTGGCTGCAAACTCCATCAATAGTTGGGCTCAATTCAAGACAATTTTTATCACATTGGGGAGAGAAGAAGAACAAGCACTTCCTCCTTGCTGATCTTGCCTCTATTAAGGGGAAAGAGAGTGAATCCGTCCAGGAGGTAAATAAAAGGTCTGATAAGACTCTTTGTAAGGTACCTGTTGCAATCAGGCCTACTTGATGCTATGGCTTTAGTTTACTATTTTCAAGCTTTCAGTATTGGTTTCGATTATATATTAAACGACAAGAATTTGCAGACATTGAATCAAGCATATGTTATAGCCATCAATATAGAATCTAACTTGATTGCAGCAGGCAAAGCCAAGCAAGGTGACTTGGTTACCAACTTACCAGCAATGAGGTTCCAGTTAAGCCTCCTTTTCTTGTGATTAATTGTCTAATTAATCTTGTCAAAAACCTCAACAATCAGGTGATTAATATCCAAAGAGGGCTGTCCACTATTTCTGCAAATAATTCAGTTGCTTCTACGGTTGCAAATCAGCCCCCTCCTCCATCAAAACAGCAGAAGTTCATCCCATGACATAGGAGAACAGCTTCTTCTCCTACTCCAAAAGCTGAGAAGAAGCAGCCCGAGCTTCCATTTGTGAATATGGTTTTTCGGTTTCATTGAAGCCCCTTTTGTTAGGCACCACAAAACCCAGTTAGATGGGCTCTTCATGAGGGTCTTACTACTAATGCAGATCAGCAAGCATCATTTGATTCAGATGAGCAAGGCTCTTGTGCGGAATCCGTGAGTCATTTGGATATTTCTGAAGGAGATGAAGGTGCTGGTCCTTCCCAGAATTACAGTAGTCAATTGGCCTACTAGAGGTCATCGGATGAGGAAATATTTGCTATGTAGCAGGCTGCCATAGCCCGTGCTGCAATTGATCTAAGGAATAGACAAATGCCTAGGCCAGCTCCACAGCAAGGGCAGCAAAAGGGGTCAAACCAGCAAGTTTCAAAGCCAAATACACTTGCTGTTCCGTCAGATCAGTCAAGACATGTGCCCACCAATCAGCCTATTCTAGCTAAGGAGCCCACTGTTATGCTTTTCCTTGAAAGAGACCAGTGGAAGGGGAAGGCTCCAACTGTTGCTCTACCTATTCTACCTGATTTAACAGAAGCACAAAATGTATCTAGGCCATTCATCTCCAAATTCCAGAATGTTAACAATATGAATGATTACCCTATTACACGGAATGCACCTTTTGATTGGTCTAGTGAAATCTGCAAGTTAAAAATGACTGTTCCAGTGATCGAATTAGCTGAATTGAGTGAGCTGAAATATTTGTTTATGAAGTATTTTAGATTTGATATAACTGTTATTCCACAAAAACCACTTCCAAATACTGAAAATTAGAATAGTGCACTTGCTGTAATAAAGAAAATGCCACCTGACTTCGATGACAATGCTCCCAAAATTTATTTGGGAACTTCCCAAGTTACCTTAGCTGATAGCATAGCTCCTTTCTACAATTCTTTGATCGTTAGTGGTCAATTTTTGCACAACCGTATGCTGGCTTCTGGAGCATCAAGTGCAGTCATGAACCAGGTACACCTAAAAATAATTAAAGCTTATGGAAATGTAGTGGCCATGGATTCATGTGAAGTCAAGGTTTGTGGCATTATCAAAGATGTCAAATCCCAATCGAAGGCCTATCATAGTCTTGTTAGCGACATGGACATTGCGATAGTGGACTGCCCACCTAAGTGGGGCATGCTACTGTCACGTAAGTGGGCTGCCTTAGTTGAGGGCAGCGTGCAGATGGTTGGTCCTATGCATCTATCCTGTTGCATGATGACAACTATTTCCCCGTGTAAAGAGAGAAATAGCTTCTTCACAATGTGGAAGATCCGACTACAACAATGGACCAACAACAAGTTGTCGATACGGATATTGGAACATTTATGGTTGTGACTCAAGAAGACATGACTGATGCTTCACCCATGTTGTCATTCAAAGACAACTTCAGTACTCTCTTCAGTACCCATGGTCAATGCATTTTGATGGTTCCAAGTCAAATAGAGGTGCAGGTGCTGGGATAGTCTACACTTTCTATGATGGTACTACCATCCCTTTTTCATTCAGGTTTGAATTTGATTGTACAAACAACGTAGCTGAATATGAAGCTTTGCTAATTAGGCTTACATTGCAAAACAATCAGGGGTAAAATATTTGGCGGTTGTTGGAGATAAAGATCTGATAGTGCAACAAGTAAGAATTAAATGTGCTAGCAAGCATCCACGGCAGAAACAGTACCGGAATGCAGTATTGGACACGATTGAAGACTTTCGGGCCTTCAATATTACTGCTGTTCCAAGAGAGGACAACTAAGAGGCTGATGCAATGGCAGCTTCTGCTTCTTATTTCAGACCATGCCCACTTTTGCCTTCATGTAGGTATGAAATAGAAATGGTTTATAGGCCTTCTATCCTTGATAACATCAATCATTGGAGAGTTTTTGAAGATGATAAGCAAATTGAAAGATTTATCAAATCTGAAGAGGAATTCCATAATCAGAAAATCGATTACAGCAGTTGGGAGGAATCTGAAAATCAGTCAAATCAGGACAGCAATGCCCCTTTTTTGGCCCACGAGACTGATTGGATCAATGCCAACTACCAAACCAATTTCAAGGAAGAAGACGTGATCCAGCTGAAGACAAATGAGCTTCCTAGAGGACTGATTGATCTTGAAAACAAATTTGACAAGGATGATTGAGTGAGGAGCAGTCCCAAGCAAGCTGAGAATCATGACACCAAAGACTTCAAGCACAGAGGATGATCCCAAAACGGTAAGATTCTTTAAAGGCTGCTCTCTTGAAGAAGAGGAAAGTTTTAGGAAGAAGTTAGTTGAATTCAAAGATGCTTTCACATGGAGTTATGATGAATTGAAAACATACAAGACTGAGATCATTACCCATGCAATCCCCCTTAAACCTGATGCCAAGCCTTATAAGCAAAAGCAAAGGCCAATCAACCCATCCATTGCAATTATAGTTCAAAAAGAAATTGAGAAATTAGTGCATGGTGGAATAACAAAGCAAATTAGGTGTTCTTTTTGGGTAGCAAACATGGTGCCAGTGAGAAAGAAAAAATGAGAAATCAGACTTTGTGTAGATCTTATAAATTTGAACCAGCCACTCCTAAAGGACCCTTATCCCCTTCCCAACATGGAGCATTTGTTGCAAAAAGTAACTGGATCTGCCATGATGTCTATGTTGGATGCATTTAGTGGGTACAATCAGATTTTAGTTGAACCAAGTGATAGATATAAAACAATGTTCACCACTCCTTGGGGCGCGTTCATATACATATGTATGCCCTTTGGACTCATGAATGCCGAGCCTAAATTTTAAAGGGCAATGGATACAGCTTTCGTTGATTTGACCAATAAGATAATTGTGGTGTACCAAGATGATCTCATGGTGTTCTCCAAGACAAGTGAGGAGCATTTTGACCACTTGAGGTATATTTTTCATCCTTGTAAGGAGTATGGCATCTCTTTGAATCCTAAGAAGTCCATTTTTGGTGCAACAAAGGGTAAATCGCTTGGTCATATAGTCGCCAATGAAGGTGTTCGTATTGATCCTAAGCATGTCAAAGCCATTGATGACATCCCATTGCCTCATTCTAAGAAGGGTTTGCTCTCTTTCTTTGGTGAGATCAGCTTTGTTGGAAGGTTTGTTCCAAAATTTGCAGAGATTTCTCTCCCTATTTCTGATTTGTTGAAGAAAGTTAAGCATTTTGCATGGAATAATGTTTCCAAATTTGTCTTTTCCTCAATTAAGCAAGCTAGTAAGGAGGATTCCGGATTTGTGTCACGTAACTATTTAAAAGAATTTCAAGTTTTCTCATTTGCATTGGAACGCACCATAGCTGCTATTTTGTTACCAAAGAATAATGAGTGCTATGAATAGCCGATCAATTTCATGAACAAAGGTTTGAAAGATGCCGAGTAAAGGTATACATTGTTGGAGAAACATGCTTACGCTTTGGTCAAAGCTTTGCAATTTTTCAGACTTTACATTTGGACCTCAAAGGGCATTGCATATATTTCTTATGCAGCTGTAAAGGATGTGTTGGTACAAAAAGAACTTGGTGGGAAAAGGGCCAAATGGATGGCGAAAATGTAGGAGTTTGATTTAGAAATCAAACCCACTAAACTGATCAAGGGGAAAGGATTGACACAACTCATCACTGAGAAAGATTTGGAGCTGATTGATGATGATTAGGTTGGTGTTCAGGGAAATGCTTCACTTAAGTTGCTTCTTTATGATGATTGGTATGCTGATATCATTTTTTATTTGCAAAATCTGAACTGTCTTGAAAACATGAGAAAATATGCAAACTTGAAATTAAAGTCTGCCAAGTATTGTATTGCATAAGCTGGTCTCTTTTAGAAAAGTTTTAATGATGTCTTGTTAATATGTGTGAATAAAGATGAAGCTGACAAGTTGATTAATGACCTTCATAATGGCTATTGTTTGGATATTTTGCTGCAAAAACAACAGCTCACAAGGTCCTATGGCCTGGTTACTATTGGCCCACTTTATTCTCAGATGTGCACAATTATGTCAGGTTTTGTTTTGCAAATAGGGGAAAAGGGTTATGTTGTAATAGTGATAGCAAAAACAATAGAGGACATAAATGTGCAAAGAAGAAACTATTTTACATTGAAGAAGCACCTGAAGAGGAAGTAAAAGAAGAAATTGAAGTGGAGGAAGAACTAAAAGAAGCACAAGAGGATTTACTACCGACCATATATTGCCATGGGCTATCTGGGATTAGTAACCCCCAAACCCTCAAGGTCGTGGGGTTTTTGAAGAAACAAAAAAGTGACAATGTTGATTTATTTGGGAATTACTTACAACTTCATTAACAACAAGTTGGCCGTGTGGTTGAACTGCTTTATCTTTCTGTCTCCAAAAATTCAAGTCATGATTTTTGGTGGTGGTACAATTAGTTGTTCAGGAAAATGCCCTAGTATTAAGGTAGCAATAGGAGACTACCTTTTGAATAGTCCCATGTTTGCCATTCCCATGTGTGGAGTGGATATAGTTTTGGGATTCCAATGGTTTACTACTTTGGGTACGATAGAGATGAGCTTCCAAGAACACTTCATATTTTTTCATTCTAAAGGCAAGGTATTTGAATTGCGTGGATTGCAAACAAAGGCTTCATAGCTGGTGAGCTCTCATCAAATGCAAAATTTGCTAAAAAATTTGTTTGTTAGATTTGCTGTCCAATTGTTTTCATGAGAAGATCAACAATCACAAGAGGCCACACCCCCAATCCCATCTATAGAGATATGTTGCCCTATATATCCCCTCTACTTCTTGGTTGAGGCCCTCAATCTCCTTTGTTGATTGAGGGTCCCCCTCTAATCTATACACGGGGGAAAGAAACTCTTGAGATGAGGACTCTTAGCTACTTGATCAACAACCCACCCTCTTTGAAGCCCCTTAAATTCTTAGGGCATGGGGGGTGGGCTAGGTATATAAGAATTTCTATCGGCAATGACTATCTCTATCTATAATCGGCTCTGGACCCCCCTTGATTGATGAATCAATCGAGTCCCTCCCCCTCCGCCTATATATAGAGGGGTAGGAGAGTGCACTCCCCATTCCCCCATCGTCCCACCCTGCTACCCTCCTCACCCCATATAGAGATAGGGAGATAGGGCCCCTCTTCTTAATCAGTCAATCTCTTCAGGCTATCATTGATAAACACTGAATAGTATTTGGAAATATGCGTAAAGAATTTTCTCCCAAAAGAGAGGATGACCATGCCATTCAACTTGTATTTTGGAGCCAATCACTCAATTAGACCTTACAGGGGTCTGCATGTGCAAAAGCGTTGAGATTGAGCGAATGGTACAAGAGATGCTGATAGCAGGTATCATTCGACATAGTTAGAGTGCTTATTCTTCCTTAGTGGTTATGGTGCGTAAGGATGACAATTGGTGCATGTGCTTGGGACTATAGAGAGCAAATCAAGTTCACCATCAAATATAAGTTTCCTGTCCCTGTAATTAATGAATTAATAGATGAGTTACATGTAGTTGTTTTTATACAAAACTAGATCTCATATATGGTTATCATCAAATCAAAATTAGAGAGGGATATCTCCTCGAAACAACATTCCAAACACGAGGACGATTATGAGTTTATTGTTATGCCTTTGGGCTTACAAATATCCCTTTCACATTTCAAAGTTTGATGAATTCGATATTCAAGCCATTTTTGAGGAAGTTCGTCTTCTTGTTCTTTGATGATATACTAATTTATAGCAAAACATGGGAAGACCATTTGTACCATGTTGATTAGGTTGTACAAAATCTCTAGCAACATCAACTTTATTCAACGCCTTCTAAGTGTGCTTTTGGAGTCAAAGACGTGGAGTACATGGGTCACATTGTCTCTCATGAAGGAGTCAAGGTGGATCCTAGCAAGATCAAGGCCATTGTAGAATGGGAAGTGCCTAAAATGCTCAAGAACCTACAAGGATTATTAAGATTTATAGGATACTACTGCAAATTTGTCAAAGATTATGGCAACACAACAACACCTCTCACAACTTTATTTGAAAATTGTTCCTTCTAGTGGGGTGAGGAACCATAGCATTTGAGTAGCTTAAGGAGGCCATATGCACCACTCTCGTTTTTGCCACTCTTGATTTCACCAAAAATTTCATTGTAGAGTGTGATGCTTTGGGGCATGGTATGGGTGCAACTCTTATGTAAGAAGGTAGGGCCATTGCTTTTGAAAGTTGCCAACTCAAAGGCAAGAATTTACTTAACTCCATTTATGAGAAGGAAATATTGGCTACTGTTCATACAGTCAAACAATGTAGGCCTTATTTGATGGGAATACACTTAAAGGTAAAGACAGATCACGACAGTGTGAGATACTTATTGGAAGAGAGGTTATCATTAGAAGAGCAAAATAAATGAGTCACTAAGATGCTAGGATATGACCTCAAGATCATCTAAAAAAAGGGAAAGAGAACATAGTGACAGATGCACTCTCTTGGAGGGATGAAAATATAGAGGCATGGCAGCGACACATAGATACATAGAGTCCATTCAACAACTTCAATAAGATCCAAGTACATCGGGTAAATTTGTTGTAGGGTGACTCCCTTTGGTACAAGGACAGGTTATACGATTGCAAAAACTCGAGCCTTAAGCATAAGGCTATAGAGGAGCTCCATACTTCGCCAATTGGGGGACATTCAAGATTCTTGAAGACTTCTCATAGGATCAAGCATGATTTTTTTTGGCAAGGTCTCAAAGCTAATGTACAAGATTTTGTGGCAGAATGTCTTGTGTGTCAACAAAAGAAGGGGGGGACTATTAAGACTCTAGGGCTATTGCAACCTTTGTCTATTCCTAGCTAGTGATGGGAGGGCTCTATGGATTTCATCATGGGATTGCCAAATTCAAGAGGGAAAAAAATGTAATTATTGGTAGTGATGGATGGACTTGCAAAATATGTCCATCACTTGCAAAATATGCCCATTTTAGTGCCTTGTCGCACACTTTCTTTTGCAACAAGTACGGTGGCCGCAAAATTTATGGAGACAATTCAAAAGCTCCCTAGTACTTCAAATATTATATTGACTTTGATCCCATATTTACTAGTAAATTTTGGATTGGTTTATTCTCTTGTTTGGGTACTCATTAGACTCATAGCTCTTCGTATCACCTCCAATCTAATGGGCAAACTGAGGTGGTCAACAAGTGTTTGGAAGGTTATCTACTTTTTTTTACTTTTTATAGGCATGCACAATGGGTTAACTAGCTGCCACCATCCAAATGGTGGTATAACTCCTATTTCCATCTTTCAAAAAGTCTCCATCTATGGCATTGCATGGATGCCACCCACCATCCATTATATCTTCCTTGAAAATGTAAACAAGACTTCGTGCGGTAGAAGAGCACATTCAACACCAACAGGTGGTGCTTGTATGTAAGCTTAAAATAGTCTTTAATATAAGGACCCTTTAAAATAGCAAAAGGTAAAAGACCATTCTAGATTTGACACATGAACAAGACATCAGTCCACAAAGCGGTCTGGGGCTATAGACAAGGATCATGAGCACAAAAGGTTGTAAAGGATTTAAAAGGGGAATCTACACATACAATATAAAGCGAAGAACCTAACTAAATGCAAGTTTCATTAGATGGTCAAGCAAGAGTTATGAGAGAAACAAACGGTTGCCACTAGGCATAAAAAAAAGTTATAAAGGTAATCAAGGTGTCATTAGATGTTGCACCAAGAGCTATAACTCATTTAAAAGTTGCAATATAAAGTAAAAGATGCCTTTAGGCATAAGCAAGAGTCGTAGATAACAAACATGTAAAGATAGTAATGAACTAACAAACATATGCTAATCTATACATGGCAGATATAAAATAAACCAATCTAATAATACTAACCAAAGTACAAAAGAGAGTGTATAGGGTTAGGGATACTTAGCTTTGTTACACCCACAATCCACATGCAAAGAAAACAAGTAAAAGTAGGAGAATTTTTTATTTATTTTTATTTTCATCACCCATTTTAAATGTTTTGATACCATTGTATGGAACAACCATTCAATTACATACATACCAAATACATATGTTAGGACCCCACTTATTGCAAACCCAATACAACACTTAATTTTTATGACACCCAAACTTTTTATACTTTCAAAATCTTTTCTTTTCCATATAATGTCATCATTCATCTCGTTTAACAGTTGAATTCACAAAACTAGAATGCCCTATGGAATCATGATTTGTTTTCATAATCTACTACTACTTGAACAATTAGTCAATATAGATGCATTAACAAGATCCAACGTGCATAAGTCCGCTTCAAGAATTTATTTTGAAGTTTTTTTTATCAGGATAAAGATGACAGAGGAAAAACATAATAAATAAGTACATGCTTTTGCAATACCATGTAAGGATTTTACTTATCTGCTAATTAGTCTTACAACATTGACTTTCATATATTACACAATATGACTAAATATAAGAGGGGTTATACAAACACATCAACCAAATTTAATACCCTTTTAATTTCAAGTCTTTTCGGCTAACATCATGTAGGGAGTTATAAAAGAACCAACTTATAAGGAAACATACTTCATATGCATGCAAAATCAAGGGTTGTTTGCTGACCACATAATCTACACTTAACATGCATGAGTCATAAAACTAGTATTCATAAGATAAATCAAATTACACGAATGTTCCTCATTATCAGGATACAAGTACATAAATCATGGGAAAAGAACAAAAGTGCAGGCTAAGATAAGGTGCCATTTTTTTAAGGATAAGTATCCCACAAGGTTGTCATTCTATATTTAATTAATTTGAATTATGCAACAACACGAGGAATCTCACTTCAATAAATCCTATTAGCCTAATTCTAGAACCCAAACTCATTCATCTGACCTGCCTACATATCTGCAAAACAGAATCAGGGTTTTGTAGTTTGTAAATTGATACATTTTTCCTTGCATTTTATAGCAGTGATTTTGATACTAATGCAGTGTATCAGCTCTAGTTTCTTCTGTTTTACTTTGTGTACCTACCCGTGGTTCAACTTTTCTCAATAATTGCATGAAATCATTAATTAAAAAAATAACTTCCAACTACTAGTTCAAGTAATCCGTTCTTTATTTATTTTTCAACTACGAGCTCAGATAAATTTTCGCTCATACTTCTTAGCTATTCTAAAAGTAAAATGAAACACATTCTCAAGCTACCACCATGAAGGTCAATTTTATGATCATACAACGCCAATGCTGAATTCTTAATAATGCCGATGCCTAATGCTATTAAATGTTCTATCAATTTTAATCTCACAACATTAAATGTTCCTATGAATGTAATAGACAGTTTCTTTCCACTATGGTAGGTATTCAAACATAAGAATGTTCTTTGTTACATCAGTTTTGGAAGTCTCCACATCTAACACAAGTATGAAGACTAATATATTCATCAACTTTCGAATCTCAGGCCCTTCTTGCTCCTTGGCCTTAGTGTAGGTTCTTTCTTCGTACTTGCATTGATTCATCAATAATATATTCAAAATTGATAAATGGTTCTATAATATATATCAATTTAGCTCGACCAAAAAGTTTGGCTCATGTCAATACTCTACATGTTAGATGATAGTCTCTTTACATTTACCTATTGCATAGGTTCAATTTTGAGCCAATCATAATGAGGATATTACTTAATATTTTGGGCAACAATCTATGTCTAGCTGGTCCATTTTCAATCAATTGACTGATTGTGATATCATACTTCGCAATTTTTTTTGCGAATGCAACCTTAATGCCTTAAATAGGAAATTAAAAGTAGCTTAATTGTTCAAATAAATTATTTAATTTAAATTCGTTGCCATTACAACCTTAACGATTTAAAGAATTAGTTAAAACTAATTCCTTGCCAAAGCATGAAAAAAAGGTCATAGAGGGAATGGGTACTCATGAGATATAAGTCAATGAAGGATGGCTTAATTATTGAACACAACACAAAAAGCCCATTTATGGGCTATCGATAAGTTGTACATAGGAAATACCAAGTCATAGTTCCATTCCACACTTCCTAAGAAGCATACAAAAATTACAATATACTGGGGATTTGCTAGAAGTTATTAAACACAAATGGTATCTTGTCAAGAATATGAGGTGTAAGATGAAATCCTTCAAACCTTGGCATTATAAGATGTTGTCAATATTATTTTCAGAAATATCGTTGGGTTATATCCATGTTACTAGTGATATAATTTAGCCATGCCCTTCATTGTTTAACACACTGTCGTTCATGCAAGTTTGGTCATATGCTGCCAAGCATGTTTTCTTACATATGTCTATGGCTTTTTCAACAAGCCCATTTATAACTTAAATTGACCTTAATTCAGGCAAATGATACAAAATAAATACTGATATGCTAAAATATATCTATAGATTTTTTAACAAGCCCATTTGTAATTTAAAAAATGAAATTAACCAGACAAATAACTCAGATACAATTTACTAAAACAAATCTATGGCTTTTTCAGCAAGCCCATTTATAGCTTATATTTGACTTAATCCATGCAAGTGATACTAATTTACTAAAATATATCTATGGCTTTCTTAACAAGCCCATTTTTAACTTAAAAATGACGTTAACAAGGGAAATAACACAAATACAATTTGCTAGATTAAATCTTATTTTTTTCGCCTTATCATGCCCTCATTACTTCATGAAACTTGGAATTCTTATCTATTCTCCTTTAAGAGAATCAATTAAATATATATTGTTGGACTATGATGCCTCATATTAACACATTACAGAGTCTGCCTTTTCACTTATTAACATTTTTTTTTCTTTTATATTTTTCAGGAACTTATGCATTTATATATATGTATGTGTTTTAATGGAAAGTGGATTTAGGTTAAGAACACCATACTAAACCAATAAAACAAGGCACAAGCCAAATACAATATTAAAACAGTAAAGACAAATCTGACTTGTGCAAAAATAGGGGCTTTAGATGCTTGAAACTTGACAAAGGAGGTTCATAGAGAAATATCTAATTTTTGACTTATGTGTGTATTGGCAGTGACTGAAAATGATGAAAAACAGGTTTTGAGGCAGTGCAGAACCAAACTTAAAAAAAGTGCAATGATCATATGATGCACAAAAAATGACCACTTCAGAACTTGTTGGATACCTACATACCACTTTTGAACTAGTTCGATATTGGATGTCTGGTTCAAAATTGGCAGATGATGTCAAATTAGTCTGTAACTTTGTGGATGTCTTTGTCAATTCTTGTTTGTTAGAAACCCCTCTTAGATTGTTGATTTGATACATGAAACTTCTAAAATTCCTTATCCTTGCTCCAAAACCTAATCCAATCCAAGAGACTTGGTAAGAGCATAAAAAATTGGCTTAGTTATGAGGGGTTTGCCTTAGTCATATTCCTGTTCTTAGATAATTTGTCAATCAATTCTCTTAAAGTTTAGCAAGCAATCCAGTGTGTATGAAGATCCCAACCTTTATCCCTATGTATGAGATGCAAGCAAGTAGTCGATTCTATATACTCTTTCTTTAATCCTTCTTTTGGTACAAGTATGTAGCTATAACATTTAAATATATGACGACGATGTAAAAATAAATTGTATGTGGATAGATCAAGCCACGATCGTGATGATGTGTGATCTTTTCATTTGATACTTGATCCTAAATGCATTAACATGCTTATGTATATATAGACTTCTTGAATTCAAAATAAGACCTTATTAGTGCACAAGCCGACATTGTGGAAGCGAGAAAGTCGACAATTAGAACACAACAAAACATGTTAAAACTAGGGAAAGGGGTGAATGGACCCACAACTGACATGACCACTACGAACTACTTCTATAGCAGTCAAATTAGTATCAAATTAGTTCAATACCGGTCAGGATTACCAACAACTCTAAAAATAGAGATTTGAGGATTGCATGAGCATCTCGAGGCAAACAAATAATTGATCTAAAGGTTTTCAAGCATTCTAGATTGAATGATAATTGTACTCTTGACCCTAGATAGACCAAAAGTAAAGTTGCTATGACAAGGGAAGGTTGCACGAGGCCCAACACAAAGGAAAATGTGTCAATAAGAGCCTAATCCGAACCAATGATCCATATACACATAAGCGCACTAATGAGATAACAAACACTAGGTCTGTACTCAAATTAGGTGTTTACATAATGTCCCACATTGATGTGCACACACGCGCGCAAATACATCACAGTAGAACAAACAAATGCACCTAGAAGGGCAAAATGAAGAAGTTGTGGCTGAAACATCTAAGTTATGCTCGAAGTCAATGCCATAAATAATAATGATCTGAAAGTCAAAAGGAGAGGTTTATCTTATCATAGAGTTCAACTCTTGCAATCTACAAAATAGAAAAACCTTGTTTCCTCTCTAATTTGTAAGAATGTCTACACTTCTGCTAAGTGTCCATGAACGACATCAATGCTCTATGTGTATGGTGTGTGTGTCTTTGGTGTATATGCAAGCAAACAAAACACTTGTAGGGAAATCAATTTCTATATAAATCATTAATAAAGAAATTGATGAAATAATCGAGTAAAAATAAAAAGTAGGAATGAATGCACTTGGTGGTATGTGAACTATATCGCTGTCTATGTAGAATCTTTGAATGTGTAAAAGGTGATTTATAACTCTCCAATGTGCACAATGTGCCTTATGAGTGTTTGTTGTGTGCCTCACATCTATAAAAACAAGTAACTGTAGTGTGTTATGCTGCTCATCTCCAATTTTGTGGGGACAAATGTCGTATAACTGTCTAGTGTATAAATCATCATATATCTAAAGATAGAATAAGATGATCATATGCCCCTCTTTTGAGGTGTGGGATAACTTGCATATTACTCATCTCAAAAAAAAATCATGTCGCGTACCATGTGTAACACAAGAAACTATAAAAGAAAGTGTTATATAATCAAAAGATAGTGTCATCATTAAATTGCATTGACAACACATTTTGATATATATTCTTAGAAAGATATTATCATTAAAGCACAATGATAATATGTAACCCGATACTAATATGCCAAAACAGAAGCTATACAAGTGAAGGTAGGAATAGGTTGCTTTTGCATGAGCAAGGTGGAGGGAAGGAGGGTGCAAGCGATATGCCTAGTTCTAATAGCATGCCTCAATATGAACTAAATATAGCAATAAAGAAATAAACAATAATTTGCCCAATGTGGATAAAATGTAAGAAAGGACATATGGCAAGACCCTGCCCCGATATAAGCAATGTATAATCTATCAACACTTGAGCGTATCGTGCCCTCAATGAGCAATGTTTAAGCAATGAAGCACAATAATAGTATGCCCTTGATCGATACAGGTGCACTAAAGAGTTGCATCCCTATGTGGGCAAGATATAATCAATAAAGAATAAGTTATAGTATGCTCCAATATGGACAAGATATAGTCAATGTAAATATCTAAGTATTATGCCCCTTGGTAGGCAATAGAAAATAAATGAAATGCTAGTGTAGTGTAAGATATTTCCCTTAATGGGCGATATATAATCAGGATGGAAGAGCACACAAGGGTCCTTGCCCCACATAGATGCATGATATGTACCATGGCAACGTAGGTAAGGACATAAAATATTTTCATGATATTTATCATGGCGAATAAGGGATACCGGGACATGTAGCGACGAAAAAAAAAAAAAAAAATGAAAATCAAGCTTAAGTATGCAAATAAAACTACGTTAAAATGTCAAGAAATAAACTTTCGGGAGGAATTATAAAAAAAATAGCAACCAAAGCAAAGTGGCCATTGAAATCTACGTAAACCATAAAAAAAAAAAAATGATTGGTCAATAAGAAGAAATAAAATTCCACCACAATGCCACTGGGGCCAACAGTGAATCCATAATTATATGGTATAGTGTAAGTGCCATATCTAACAGCAGAATATCAGGGGAATCATTATATTGTACGTAAGTAGATGATGAAGTGTTGAAGCACAAAGCATGTTAGCAAAGTTAATCATTGATACCATCAAGTCCGGAAGAGTCATCGTAGCATATACCTCTAAAAGCATGTCTTTCCTTTTTCGTAACAAAGAAGTTAATCTAGCAAGTAATCATTATCAAAATCAGTGTCTTTGGTGCAATAATATGTATTATTGCAATGTACTTGCCTTGAAGTCATACTTTGTTATGATTGTTTTGTTACCATTAGTGGTGTTTGCATTTGATTACAAGACTTTTTTTCTTAGATACCCATTTGAGTTCATAGTGAAGTTTTTCTTTTGGCACCTTGTGGGTATTGGTAGATTGACACTTATGATTTGGCATTTTAATTGGTGTATCTTCAATTTCAATATCATCACAATTGATAGGGTCTTGAATTTTGTTCTTCAAAGCAAAACATCTATTTGTTGAATGGCCCTTAACTCCGTGATACAATAAAAATCACATGCCTTGATAGGTTGCAAAGTAATCATGTTGGAATCCAATAGACTATTCAAAATTGTACATGGACTATCAACACTTAGTAAATCCCCTGCAATCTTTGTGAGAATGCATAAGGTTTTTCTGTGGTTGCTCTATATTATCGACGTGTTTCGTAGTATCATTTGTTTGTAAAAGGGAAACATTCAATTTAAAAGGAATTTATTTAAATCAAATTTATTTTAGTTCGCAAATATTGTTCAAGGGATTCATTGTTAGAATGCATCTAAGGGGATATTATCAGGTGAAGCTGCCTCATCAGTTAACTTTGAATGTTCAAATTGTATAGTCATGGATTTATGTACTTGTGCACAATTCTTATTGGATTTAGAAAACTGTTTATATAGAGATGTGTCTTTTATTGCACAATCGTGATTATGAGCTCCTAAATATCTGTGATTTACTTTAAAAGGTATATCATTACCTTTAGAATCCTCATTGTATCCAATACCTTGCATAGTTACCTTAATCTCGAGAATAGGGGACTAGATTTTAGGGATGTCACACAATTCCTAGATTTGGGGGATGAATACTAAAATAATATATAAATATTTAAACTTTAATCAATGAAATTTAGGGGTTTAAACTCATTATTTTCTAGTGTATTTTTGGCATTAGGGTTAAATGTGTTTGTAAAAATAACAACTTTTTTTGAGGGGAAGGGGGGTTCCGTTTTAAAATAAAAATGTTGGAAAGCTTTATTCTATTATTATTATTTTTTTGGTGGGATGTCCCCTCTAAGTCCCTGAAACGTGTTGTTCCCAAAATGTGTCACTCATTTTTGGGGACAACATATGAATTTTTTTGGTCCTGCAGGCCAAAATTCTCTCGTCCCTTCTCAAAAATGTTCTGAGCACTCCAATTCTTCAATTATTCAAGCTTCTTCAGCTGAGGGACTCAAAGGTTCAACAGGTAGGCTTTCTCAGAAAGAAGTTCCAACACTTAGGCATTTTCAAGGCTGGTTCAACGCCGAGGTTCAACCAAAATGTCCATCGGCAAGCTTCAAACAAATGATTGAACCATTGAACCATTGAACCCCGCTTCCACAGGTTCAAAGGTTCAACGGGTTCAATGGTTCAACGACGTCGGCAGACTTAAAGAGTTAAGCGCTTCGGCAAGTTCAAAGTTCAATCGCTTCAGCAAGTTCAACGGCTTCGAAAGACTTAGAAGAAAAGAAGGCTTCGAAGAGTAAAGAATGAACCGTTGAACCTTGAACCAAAATGGTTCAACGGGTTCAAAGGTTCAACGAGTTCAATAAGATCAAAAGACTTAAACGAAAGAAGGCTTCAAACAAAATATTGAACCGTTGAACCATAAGTCGGTTCAATCGGAAGGTTCAAAGGAAGGTGTCCCAAAGCCCGAAGGACAAGTGCCCTTGCGGAGGGCAAATGGAACAAAAAGATATATTTCGGAGGGATTTTCCGCGGCAGAATTTTGCAAGTGAAATCCTTCGGACATTTTGTCCGAAGGAATGTTCAAAGCCCTGACGGAAAGTGGCAAAAGCAAAGGAAAGATTTCCTTCGGTTATTTTGTCCAAAGGATTTGAAGAAGAAAGCCGCTCAAAGGACCCCGAAGGGCAGGTACCCTTGCGGGGGACTCTCGACGACCACAAAATGGACTTTTCTCAAAGCCCGAAGGGACACCTTCCTTTCGGGGGGGTTCCAAAGATATAAAGCCGAAGGAATTTCAAAGCTCGAAGAGACTTAGAAAAACAAAGGATTTTGAGAAAGAGAATGAACCGTTGAACCTTGAACCAAAATGGTTCAAAGGTTCAAGGAAGCTTCAACCAAAGAGGCAATAAAGCGAATGAACCAGGAAAGCGATTGAACCAAGGAGCCAATAAAACCGCCCGAACCATTGAACCAATGAACTCTCATGGTTCAAAGGTTCAAGGTTCAACGTGGTTCAAGCAACCAACAACCAGTGACGTCCCCGCGGACGTCAAATTCAAGGTAATAAAATATTTGTTGATTTTCAAATATGGCGTGGAACCTGAAGAACAAACTAAGCGACCAGTTGAAGAAGAAGCCAAAAGAGCTTGTAGAAAAGAAAGGAGATAGCCTGAGAGCTTAGATCACAAGAAAAGAGGGAAGCTAGAGGAGATACTAAAATATCTGCGCAGGAGTTATTTTCAGTAGGTGGAACAGTCCACCAAGTAGACATCTGAGCTCGCAAACATTAAAATGCACGGCCTGTTTTTCTCCCTTTGAATAAAAGCGAGGGGACAGCCGCGTACATATTGGGAGAAAGACCAGACAACCCATGCTGAGAAGACATTCGAGATGAATTGACACGCCACAATCAAGACTAATGCCCTATTCCAGCGTGGCCCCTTGACAGAATTGGAATTGCATTCAAGGCATTGAATGCAGCATGGGCCATTGCATGAAACAAAGCGCCAAGTCTTTCTTGGCTGCTATATATTGTAATCTATTATTTTTATGCAAGGGAGATCTTTTGGTTATAAAAGCAGAACTCTGCCAAAATTGAAAGGCGATTACTGAGACTTTGAGCTCAGATTGTTGATCATATTTCTTTATATGAATGAGAAAGCAGGTTACTTCCAGACTTTGTGCTGTAATAGCTTGTGTCATTTAGGAGATTGTTCTTATGTCTGTTTTCTGAATGCGTTCTTGTCCATTTAATGAAATAAATAGAACTAGTGGAAGTAATCAGGAAGGTGTCCTGAAACCAACTGTGGAGAGACTTTGTGCTCCCATAATTGTCTTTAGTGTGTGTGTTTTCAGTTTGTTTCTGTGTAAAGGGTCTTGGAACGACTTTGTGCCCCCATTGTCCTTCGTATTTCACTCTTTGGCAGTTGAGGTGGAGACTTTGTGCTACATCTCAGTCTGCTGGTTATTTCACCCTGTTCCAGTTACTTGTTACCTATCAGAAAGAACTCCTGCTGTTTGCTGCAAGACCACTTCTGAAAGAAGAGAAGTGCCTTCAGTGTTTTCACCTGGATTTCTCTTTTGTGAACATCTCTGAAAAAAGAGAGCTGTATGGTGTTGTCCTACCCTTGAGTGTTATTTTCTGCATATATATATAGTATGTAGCTCCTCATAGTTATAGAGAACCTCCCCTTGATGAGAGGAGAGATTTGTCCCCTTCTGATGTGGTAAACCTGCACATTTGGCCGACCCATCTCCTTATGCTATGGTTGAAACAACCTATTTTGCCCATCAGTTAGCTGGTGACAAAATATTCACCCAACAAAACGTTCGAGATGTCACCAAAATCTAGGGGCCACGTCCCCGCCTAACTCTGATGCCTTGTTTAAAGTGATGAGCATTTGGTATGATAGGCTATGTGATACCTTGCTCATGTTTACCCAAACCTTGGCTTTTATATCCCATTTTTCGGTGCACACTTGAGGCCGAATCCATATTTTTTCAATGATGCTTGAGTAAGACTAGGAGGTTTTCTTGGTTTTGTAGTATTACAATAGGTGTCAGCTATAGGCCCCTTACCTATATCATTGTAGGATGGTGTATCAATAGGCACAAATGATTGAATAGGTCTACCATAATCTTGTGGGGTAAGATATATTTGTTCAATGTCAAATGTGCTCATATTAGCTCTACATTCCCCATGACCAATTGGTGTAAATTAAAGTTTGGATAATTGTGTTCTACTATCAAGTTGAGTGCCACTATCCTCTTGGGTTCAAATATGTTCACCCCATTCAAATGTAGCTAATTTTTCCATTGGAATTACTTGTTTGGGTGCCATAATGGATGGTTGTGGTGTATTTTGTTTATGTATGATGTTTTCGTTGGGTTCTACCATTTGTAAAACCTTAAAGGGACATCATCCACAAGACAAATATATATGAACTCCTCATGTATAAATTTTAAGCATCTAAGGTAGAGGGGACTGCATGCATGGTATGAATCCATGGCCTCCCATGTCAAATGTTATAACCCACATCATTAGATATTGTTTGACATTCAATAGGTCTGGTTTGTGGTCCAACAATGATGTTCAATGTAATTGCTCCAAGAGTCTTTCGTGGTTGATTGTGAACGCCTTTTATAATCATATCGGAGTTTGTAAGGGCTTTTCTTTCAATTCCAAGTGCACTAAGAAGGGTCTTGCTACAAATGTTTAAACTTGAGCCATTGTCTACAAGGACCCTTTTAATTCCTTTATTGTTGATGATAATTTGAATGTATATAGGTAAACATTGATCCACAATATCCTTAGAAGGTAAGTCCTCAGGGTCAAAAGAGATGAGATTCTCACTATCCGTTAAGGTTTTAAGTTTTAACAATGGAAGCAAAGTATGCAGGTTTGGTATCATTTGGTAAAGAAGTTTCACGGAAGGCCTCATAAAGCATATTTTTATAAATATTAGATCTTGTAAGCAATTTTAAGATAAATATCTTGGCATGAATATTTTAAAGTTGATCTATAATAGCATAATTCTTAATGGAATGTAATCTAAGTCTAGGGGCTTGTGGAAGATTAGGAGTGTTTTGGTTAACCCCTCCTTGAGGTTGAAAAGGAATAAAAGGGTTTACGACATTGCGTGCCGTACCCATCGGAGTTATTATGACATCTACCTCATAATAAAATATCATAGAATGAGCCACACAAGATCTATTACTTAGGGGTACTAAGCCAATCGATGATTGCAAGGGTATCAACACTTAAAACATCATTAAATAACACACAACCTTATCATGTTGCAAATCATATTCTAGCATTTTATGATATTCGTGAAAAGAAAACATGTACCATTGATAAAAATTTGCATAGAAATTACATCGTCATGCTTAATAACATACAAGAGCTAAGAACATCCCATGTAAACACTGCTATAGAGGAACATCCATAAATGAATTACAACTACCCATGACGAAGGCTAAGAAGCACAAGAATATAAAAGATCTACAATGGGAGGGAGAACTAGGGCTTATGTAAGCCAACATGGTCTATTACACCCTGATAACAATGAAAAACAAGGATAACTCTAATGCGGAAACTCAACAAGGGAAGGGTTAATGAAAACCTTGGGAAGAGGATTGAAAACACCAAGAAGATGAAACCCTAAGTTGGGCGCATGAAAGGACAACTTCACCAAAAATGTTTTATTGGAAAGTGGATAAAGTCAAGAGACGCTATACCAAACCAATAAAACTAGGCACAAGCCATATCCAATATAAATACAATAATAAAACAGTAAATGCAAATCTAACTTGTGCAAAAACAGGAGTTTTAGTTTCTTGAAACTTGACAAAGGAGGTTTGTATAGAAATACTTGATTTCAGACTCACTTGTGTATTGAAGTAACTAGAAATGATGCAAAACAGGTTATGAGGCAGTGCAAAAGCAAACCTAGAAAAGGTGTAATGATGTGCTGATGTGCAGAAAATGACCACTTTTGAATTAGTTCCATATTGGATGTCTAGTTTGAAACTGGAAGATGATTTTAGATTAGTCTGAAATTTTGCGGATATCTTTGTTAGCTCTTGCTTGTTAGAAACTTCTCTCAAATTGTTGTTTTGATATGTGAAACTTCTAAAATTCCTTCTGCTTGCTCCAAACTCTGAACCACTCCAAGATCTTTTGCAAGAGCATAAAAAAATTGTATAGCTGAGGGGTTTGCCTCAATTAGACCCTTGTTTTTAGATAGCTTGACAATAAATACTCTTATGGTCCAGCAAGAAATTCGGTGTATATGAAGCTCCTAGCCTTTATCCCTATGTATGAGATGCAAGCAAGTAGTTGATTCTATATGCTCTTTCACCAATCCTTTTTTTGATACAAGTATGTAGCTATAATACTTCAATAGACGATGATGCAGTAAAAAAAAATTGTATGTGGATAGACCAAAGCACTATTGCGATGATGTGTGATTTTTTTGTTTGATGCTTGATCCTAAATGCATTAGCATTCTTATGTATATGTAGACTTCTTTTATTCAAATTAAGACCTTTTAGCGTGCAAGCCAACATTGTAGAAGCAAGAAAGCTGACAATCAAAACAGAACAAAACATGTAATAATCGAGGAAAGGGGTCAAAGGACCGCAAATTCAAACCATCAATACTAGTTGATGCAGCAAGTGCTCGCCTACAACCTGACAGACGAATTGAGGGGCAACTGTTTGAGTTATTGATAATGCTACTTCATTAATTGTCAACCTGAAGTCACGTATTTAGCAGGGTGTTGGCACTGTATGTGCAACACTAGTCCATTTTGAGAGCAGAGATACGAAGAGTTCCGTATAGGGTAACACACTTGCTGAAATAGAAATTTACACACTTGCAAAAATAAAATAGCACACTTGCAGGGAAATAAATTACAGGGAAGTGAATTGCAGGAAAGGAAAGTACAAGAAAGCAAATGCTGGAATTGAAATGCTAATTCTAGATTTGGAAGCTTCCCACACAATGAAAATGAAATTCACAAAGGAAATTGAAAGGTACATACATTTATAGGCATGAAATGGAATTGGAATACACACACAACATAAATGAACTAACGGATGAGAAATCAGAGCATCAAATCCTTGCGAGTGGGCCTGGCCTCGGTTGGGCTGGAGCTTGATTCTTCTCCCTACTTTATGAGATGAATTTTAAATCAAATCAATTCTTATTAACTCCACTGTAGCATTGAAGGAATTGTTAAATTTCACTTACAAACTCCATTTTGAACTTGTTCTCCAAATATTACAATGTTATTCTCTAAATTCTAGATTCTAGATTATATCTACAACCTGCATCTTCTCTTTTATATAGAGAAGACAACACATTATTTGGTTGATCATGAATCCTAGGAGTTACAACCATAAAGCTAAACTACATTGAAAATAATATAATAGAGTTGCAGAATAATAACGTTACAACCATGTGAGAGATAGAAAGGAAGAGGGAGGAAATAGAATATTTCGGTTGGAGTCAATCATTCCATCCTTAGATTCAAGGAACTATGTCTGCTCTACAAATTGTGGAATATTGTTAGCTTCAACTGCCAACTAACTGTCATGGTCTGAAATGTGCTCCTATAGCAGTTGCCATGGGTGCACACAACTAGTTGCTATGGGGGCATACAACTAGTTGCTATGGGTTGGCAACGAACTTGATGGCTTCCTTTCCCCATATGGTTTTGGGTATCGTGGACATAATGCATTCTTCATTCATCATTAGTAATACCATAAACATTCAAGCCATTAAATCATACTAATTTTATATAAAGACAACTAGTTTAAATTGAAACAATATGCATATACATCATTCATATAATATGTGCATATTAAGATAGTGTAGGCCAAAAGAGTGTAAATAGCAACATAGGGAGGTATTTTAGGAAAGACTAAGTAGCAAGACGAGGGTCATTTCTAGGCCTCATCAATGACCACTATTGAACTAGTTTGATAATGGTTAGACCAGAACTAGTTTGATACTGGTTAGGATGACCAAAAGCCCTAAAAACAAAGATCTTAGGATTGCAAGAGCGTTTGGGAGCATCATGAGGCAAACAAATAATTGATCTGAAGGTTTTCATGCATTCTAGATTGGTGATAGTACTATTGACCCTAGATAGATCTGATGTAGGAGCATCTCAGGGAAAGAAACAATCTTGCATCATCGCAAACAACTAAGTCCAATTTTGCGAAGGTTCCAGCTTGGAAGCGCAGGGTGCAATTGCACAAATGTTTGGGTGCGAAAGCGCGCAAAAAGGAAAGTAGAATTTAGTCACATAAGGTTGGAAGTTAGGCGTCGCAGTATCAAAGTTCTGGTTCGCGTTGAAGTAGTACGGTGCGCAACGTGCTTAAATAATTTGAGTGCAAGGTTGGGGCGCAAGTGCAAACAAAGCCAAGTGTAGGTGCAATATTGCATCAGGGTGTTGAGGCAGTTTCTTCCTCAAGCCAACCCCAGTTGTGTAGACATCTACCGTGCCGGTAGAAGAGGCAGGCACAAAGAAAACCAGTGTGCAAAACAATAGGCGTAGTCCAAAACAATTTGACTCCGAACTCCTTGGAATGGATCTTTGACTCTAATAGTCTTGGAGGCGGATTCTAAGGGAAGGAAAGAGAGCGTACATGGAACATTTTAGACACTTAGTGCTATGAGGAGCCTATATAAGGAAGTGCAAGGCCAGCATTTGGGCAGCTTAGCTTGGAAGCTCGTAGAGGAGATTCTGCCAAATTGCTGATAGAGAGAGAGAGAGAGTGGCCTCAAGAGGAAGAGAGGCCTATAGCCTTGCGAGAGGGCATATGGATGTCTGAGAGACTCAATTAGTGTATTTGGAATCTTGCAGGAACATTTCTAGAAACCCGGTCTTTCTCTCCCTTTTTTTTGGTACAATTGATCCATCACCTTGTTATGACACCGATATGATTTCTGATTCACTTGCCATACTAGATTCAAAGATCATTAGCCCCTTGAGCTAACAAAAATTATGCCAACAGGATGGTCTTAAGATTTCTCTAATTTAATTGCATGGGCATACTATTAACGCTTGATTTCCTGAGCAAAGGCAAACGTACTTATTATATTAAATATTCAGTATTATATCACCTTACAAACAAGGTAGTCACAGAACCTTTTTTGTCATTTCTAAAATTTATCCTTGATGTCTATTCATGCCATAGGGTTTCTTATCCGAATTACTTATTAGATAAAAACTGCCTTGGCAGAGTTTTCCGATATTATCGATAATATTGTCACAATTGTACTATGAAAGACATGCTGTGTCATTTAAAACAGGACAATATAAGGAGTCCTAGAAACAGGGTACAGGGTTTCAGTTCCAGTTCGTATTCCTCAAACTATTCATTCAAGCAGTCTTAGTGATTAGTGCACAAGCAGAGCCGGCAGAATATGCCAACTTTAATAACAATTTGCATGGAATTTAAACAACTCTAATTGAGTGAAGCATTTCAAGCATTATCAATACATTTGAATGAATTCAGTACAGAGTTTCTTGAGAACACCATGGTTGCATTGCTAAGAAATGGTGAATTAGAACCCCACAAAACCAGACCCGGACTTTTCCAAATTAGTGTATTGAAACTGTAAGGATCTGAGTTATTTGTTTTTATAAACATAGTGGTTTGGACTTTAAATAAACATAGTGGTTTGGACTTTAAACAAACATTGGTCCCTGAGGACTCTTTTACTAATTTCCACACCTGCTCTATAGTGTTAGTCTGAGTTCTTTAGGTAGTCCTGATCGTGTAGGTTCCATGCTTATATAAATTTCAGAATAATGGTACCACTTACACAGTTTCTTAGTACTTAAACAGAGTTCAAATCTTAAGAAATGTTGTATTGCCTTGGTCACTTTTTTTTTTGCTAACAGATTTTATCTGAAAATAAATGAGCCAACTTCTATGCTGTTTAGGCTTATTAAATGTACAAGTTCAACTTCTTGTCTTGACCATACACTAAAATGATATTCTGAAGCTAACAATTGATCAGTCATTTAAAATCCATGTTTAAAAATGCAATCTTGAGGATTAAATTTTATTTGTAAGTCCTTCCAATATAATAAAGCCATATCAACTTTATAGAAAACTTAGTGACATTGAAGAGGCAACACACAGAACCATAAGTCCATTCTGACTTACTTGTCACCTATCAATAGAGTTAAGTGATCTTAGAAACAAATTCTTAAACATATTGTCAATACAAGAAACACAACCCATGCAACATGAAGTAACATAACCCTGTTCAGATTCTCAAACTTCTTCATAAATATCATCCACACATACAATTCAACAAATGATGAAAACCATCCAGTACTTCTTAATTAAATAAGAATACTACCTCATATTGATTCAGTCCAAGATCAACAGCTGCAATTTGTCAATAATAATACAGTTGACATATTTAGCCTAGGTGAAGAGCAATTCAATACTACGACTGATGAATGCTATTTGAGATTTATCTCACACAACAAAACTTACAATGTCAAGTCCAAATAAAATGACTTTTCCATATACTTTAATCACCTAACAATTTCACCAAGTTTGATGACTTCACCAGCCTTACAAAACCATCAAAATATAACTTTAAACTTTCTTTGATAACATCATTGGCTGCAGGCATCGCTAGCAAGTTGGTTAAGATTTAGCCTCATCACTTGTGCACAACAAAACAATTATAGCAGCATGTAACAGAATTATAGTAAGGGATTAAGCTGTACTAAACAGACAAATTAAATTTATCTTTGACCAGATAGAATTCTGTTCCAGAATTGAGCATGGCATTCATACCAACTAAATAAGAATGCTAACACAATTATCAGGCTCATATGCAGCATAGAATCATATCCTGAAAAGCTTACATGCTTTCTAATAAGTAAACATGGCCTGCACTTTCAATTTTATTGAAATTATACAATCCTTTCAATGACTACTGTATAAGAGTTTCCGTGGTATATATATAGCCTTTACATTATCACAACTAAATACACAAGTACAAGCATAAACATCTCAATCAGGGGCAAGTAATTGGTATGAGACTCTGCTCAAAGGATTATAATGCCTGTGAAGATCTTCGTCGGATAACTAGATTTCAGATTGGCCAAGATAAGCCCATCCACTAGTGGATAATTTAGGCCCTACCAACTGTTGACAATTTTGCTCCCCATAGGGCAAATTGTCACCCCTACACTTCGGAACTTTGCTATGGTGCCAAGTTTGTCTTGTGAGTCAGTTTTGGGGTCCTTAAATGAGCATTTACAGCCAGGTGAATTTTAGTCATGCAGAGGTTTCCAAGGAGCTTTCTTGATTATAGCCAAATGTGCAAATACAGCCAATACATATAAGCTGTAAGTTTAGTTATTTTGTTTTCCCAAGGAATTATTTCGGGCTATAAGAGGTGGACTATTTCTTCGGACTTTCTGTCCGAGAGAAAGAGCTCTCGAAGGACTGTGTAAATGTCCGAAAAAATGACCAAGTGGTAGTTGTTCAAAGCTTATTTTCTTCAGACTGTTTGTCCGAAAGAAAAAAAGAAAAGCACAGTTGAGAAGACCCGAAGGGCACTTGCCCTTTGGGTTGGTTCACTTTATGGTTTTCAAATCAAGACAAAAGTTCCGAAGGACAGTTTCAAAAAGCCCGGGTGCCCTACAATTCTTCCGAAGGGCACTTTTGAAGGCAAAAAAGCCCTTGCAGAAGGCACTTGGTCGGCGAAGTGGACCTTTACAATTCTTTCGAAGGGCACTTCTGGAAGAACCTTGCCCTTGCGGAAGGCACCCAAGTGACTAACAGGACCACATCAAAAAGCCCGAAGGGCAATTTTGGGAAGCAGAAGCCCTTTATGAAGGGCACCTTCATAAAAGCAAGGGACACTTCAAACGGAAAAGAATTTCCTTTGGACCATTTGTCGGAAGGAATTCCTTCAGACAAAAAGTCCGAAGGAATTCAAGGAAAAGGTCCTACGGAGGATATACGCGGGAAAAAAGCTCGATAGAAATAAAAAAACAAAGGCAAAGAAGGAAACGAGAAAATTTAAGGAAATCCTTCAGAATAATTGTCAAACAGAGAATCCGTGAGAATATGAAGTCAGCAAAAGCCCGAAGAAAACCAAAGGGCAAGACATAAGAGCCTAAAAGAATAAATTCGGGAAAATTGGCAAAGAAACGAATTCATTCGGACAAAAAGTCCGAAGGAATTCGGGAGGACAAAAGGCCCGATAAAAAAGACAAGGGCGTAAGTTAAGGCCAAAAAAGAGAAAAGGAAATGCCAAGCTCGAAAAGAGAAGAGACAGAGAGTCCTTCGGACAATTTGTTCGCAGGACGAAAACTAAAGTAAAGCCCGAATCCCGAATTAAAGCATAACACGGGAAAAGCCAAAGAAAATACAAACAGGCCTAAGCTAGAACTGAACAACGAATAAAACAAACGCAAAATAAAGACAAAGGTAGGATGAACAAAGATCATGCATAGACTAACGTGAGTGATTCCAACGAAGTGAACACGTTTAAGAAAACAAGCATGTTTCAGTTCTGAAAATAGAGTTGTCTTGCATGATGAACGGGCAAAGCGTTGAATGTTTCAAACAACCATAAATTCCATGCACGTACTCTCGTTTGTCTCAAAGCTCGAAACGTTCTAGTGTTTCAAACGCAATTTTTAATTTGGCATTTGCATTGATTTTCATGCAAAGGGGAGACTTTCAAACGTTCCAGTAGTTCGAGTGAATTTGACTATTCTTGTTTTGGAGTTGACTAGTTTTCAAGTCAAGACATCTATTCGTAGATGTCATGCATCCAAAGCTTGTCTTCTTCTTTTTCAATGCCAAGGATTCTTCATGCAAGACAGCCAGGTATAAGCCAAGGAAAGACAAATTTGGAAGACTCATGCAATGCAATTTGGATTTGGGCTATTGAAGAGTTAACTTCCTCTCCTGTTTCCAACGTCAATCTCTTGGTTTTTTGTAATTTTCTATATTAATAGCTTTTCAGCGTTGTAAAATCTATCCCTCTCTTGGTAAGACCAAACTCTGCCATTAGTGAGTTGTGTAACCTCTTTAATCAATAGAAGGATTGTACTCTCAGATTTCAAGTGCTGGCATAGTGTATATTCATTCAACAATTTGCATACGTGGTAGATTTCTCTCCCTTCCCAAATTCTGATTCGTACCTAATTGCTAGCTCATTATGTTATGCAGGTCATGTTCGGTGTTTTATGTCTTTTGTTGACGCTGTAAGTGGATGTTAGGTGGCTGCAAAGTGTCTTGTATCAGACCTCTCTCCATTGTTTTTATTCACATTTTTGTCATTGGATCGAACCTTATCATGAAATACTTATGCATAGTGATCAATTGAAATCAAAGGTCTTCCTTTTCCCTTGTTTGATTCAGTGTTCAAGGTTCCAAGTAGAGTGGATCACCATTTTGTGTATCACCATCATTAGGTAGGATTTTCCCTTCAAATTTTTTTTTTTCTTTTCCATGGTAGATTCGTAGCACAGAGTAGAGATCCACATTGATACATCTTACAGGAACCAACCTTCTTTGGAGGTTCTCACCATTGAGGCACCCACCCTCATGAGAAGATCCCATTGTTTCAACTGGAGAGAGGATTAGCCATTTCAGCATGTCTTCATTTCAGGGTGCAATTTCAGGTGGACAACACCCATTCCAACCATTAGATTGGGTATGGAAAACACTTTGCAACAAGAAACATAAACAATGACAAGAGAGAGTGAGTCTTAGGCTTCTAGATTTCTACTAAAGCTTTCAATGTACATGCCAGAGTTATTAATTGCTTATAGCCACTTAGGTTCTCCACCATCTCTTAATCCGAGGTTTGATAAAACAACAATGTAATATGGTTTTTTCAACCTAAGGTGTTCTTTGCCATGAAGGTCTTATGCATTTGGATGTATTATAGGTTGTATGCAAGCCAATCTTCCTTACTAACAAAAAATGCTTTATTTTCTAGAGTTCATGACTTCTTATTGTGGTCTTACAGTTGGTGCCAAGTTAGGTCTTTTAGATTTTATAGTAGATTGTTTGCAACCAAAATTTTCATTTCTTCTTTGTTCATACTTGAACCTTAATCAATTTTTAACTGACCCTTAACCTGTACTTGTTTTCTCTGCCACTATAGGTCTTATGGTGAACTCGAAAGGTTAAAGAGTAGGTTGTATACAACCTTTAATAAACCCTTAACCGCCTTATGGTTCAAAACATCTTATTTTATTCTGAGATTGTTTTCAATCTTATCAATTAAAGAGTCTTGTTTACCACTTGGGAATAAATTGTAATCCTCAAGCAGGCCTACAGGTTTACCTTCTATCCTCAAGTAGGCCTCTATGTTTGCCCACTGTGTAATCCCCTGGTATATACCTTTCTCATTATTGCCTAATACTTATTAAGTTTCCAACATTCTCAAGTTTAATGATTAGGTTTTGCCCTAATATTCATTCAAAACTCACATTCTCATCGAGTTTGGTGCTATCATTTATTTAATGAGGTCGAGGTGCCTATATGTTGGCCAACGACCAAATTTAATTAACCACATACAAGCAGAACACCAGTGCATCGTTTGTATATAGAGAAGTGAGTGTTTTTCTCACTATAAAAACCCAAGCACAACAAAACAATAAAACACACAAAATGCAATCTCTACTAGATTCAAAGGAAATCAATATCATTATTTACAACAATAACAATGAGCCAAAAACCCTAGATTTGTTCGAAGGTTCTTGCTACTTATTTCTTAAGCTTAATAGCTTTCAATGTTCGCTTGGCTCACATTCTCCTTTGCAACCTCTTTCTTCGTTTCTTCCAATTCCCACACTTTGTAGTGTATCTTTCCTATACTTCTTCTCTTCTTTTATTCTTTTCTCCCATGCTAGAATGCCACAAACCTCGGGGATTATGTAAAGGCATGTCTGCCATTATCAACTGAAAATGGGCAAAGGCATGTCTGCCATTATCAACTGAAAATGGGCAATCTTTTGCGGTTCTGCTTGGGGTTCTAACCGCCTCACAACTTCCCTTTGCATGGCTCAATTCATGGCAAAACATAATAATCAACTTTGCATGGTTTTCGCATGATGATAACCAACAATCAAAACCAAAAACTCACTCATTTTTCTATCTCTATGCCGGCCATGTTGAGCTCTGTCTGTGACTAAGTCAAATGATGGTTTTGCAAAAACAACTTAACTGAGCATTGACCTCCTTAACCTACATGGGGTTAAACAATAGAGTGACTCGTGGTTGGGGTTTGGGTTAGGTTAATTTCTTGCCCTTCTCGTTCCAATTAACAATTTATTTACTAAGACATTGAAGTGGTGTCATGACTTTGGGGTGTGGCTTTTATGCCTCCCATTTATTTTTGTTTTTGCCACCTTGGGTGGTCTTAATATTATAAATTTTGCTTAGTACGCAACCCCCAAGACCCTTTTTTAGTACAACAGTTTTGCTTGGTGACTCTAGCCAATAAACAAATTACCATAAAAGTTCGGACTGCAAGGTGGTGCAAAGCAGACATGGTCGTTTACTGGATTTAACTTTAACTGCTACCTTGGTCTATTAGCCAATGTTCAAGTTTCAACTTGAAACTTTCACAAGATATAGAACAGAGTTTGCCCATGCTGAGTTAATGATATCAGCAAATCAAATTGTTTTATTTCATAACAGAGAGAACTTTTTATACAATAAGGTGATCCTATAAACATGGGATCATCTTTTATCCTTCCAAATCTCTCTCCTAAATATCTTCACCCACACTTCTCTTTGGTGAGTAATTAAACGCACAAACACACACAATAATATTATGTCATGCGCTAACAATCCTAACATTCCCCCCCTTAGTGCGGACATATGGACAGTTTTCCCATAACACATACTGGAAACATACTTGTATGTCAACACATACTCATATTCAAAAAACAGACCAGATATGTACTCTACTTTTAATGAATAACCTACATATCTAAACACAACTGTTTGTACTTTTACTTCCAGTGAGTGCTGGGCTTCTCATTTGAAACATCACTTACATCATATGAAATGCTTTCATTTCCAATGAGTGCTTGGGCTTCTCACTGACACATCATATATGAAAGCACGGAATACATATATCTGTTTACCGTTTTATTTTCATCACACCATATACACACTTGTTTACATTCATTTATCAAAACACATTCTTATCACTTAAATGCAGAGAATATTATTTCCAATCACTTTCCTATTCTTTGTTTTCTTCAGCAACCAAGGCCTTTTCTTTTAGTTTTCCATCAAAGAGATCATGTGTTCTCTGTTTACAATTCAGAAGGTGTCCTGGCTTCTCGACTAGATTTAGTTTTTCTATGACTGTTATTACTCCCCCTAGACTCAACTGACACAAAGGCGTTGGGTATCCCAAAATGCATCTGTCCATGAAAACGACATACAATATTTATTGAAAAAATAAACTTTTATCTTTACTAATAAGATAATTATTGACAAATAACTCAAAATGACTCTAATCGTTACAGACTTATTCAAATCTAAACGCTATACTAAAACTATTAAATTACATAAACTATAGACTTCAAAGACATTAATGATAAAGCTTAATAACAAAATATATTAAACATCCTAGACATGACCCTAGGTAGAAAACAGTACCTTGACTAATGAAAAAAACTTTATTGATTTAACAAAACCACATAATAAACTACAGAAAATTCTTTAATTTATAATATAGCTAAAAAACTATAATTAGAAATTTAATTATAAGTAAAATAATGAACGATTCTTAAAAACCAAAATAGTAAAAAATGAGGTTAAACTCACATTAATTATAGACTTAATACAAATTTAAGACAATTCAATATAAATGCTACATTCCAAACAACCAATCAAAAATAATTGTGGCGAACGGAACAAACTTTAACAAACTTGCACATAAAATGGAGTGTCTATGTGGGCACGACTTTAGCTGATTCCGTGGCGCTGTTGACAAAAAGTGGAGGCACAAATCAATGCACAAACATACGGGTAACAGCTTGCATGATGTGAAGATCAGAAGAACTTTCATACGCTGTTTCAGGATCCATAACTAGAGACGTTGAAAACTGCAGAGATGGTTAATCAGAAACATAGCAATTATAGAATTTTGAGTGCTTCATGTGGAGGGTATGCTCTAGGAGAAGGCACACTAATGTATCTGGTGTAGAGACATGAATTGAAAGCTTATGCACATAAGTAATGCGCCGGGTCTGCTCTTATCATGACACTCTTCTGATTTCACCAGCCAGATGCTTCTCCATATGCATTTTCTTCTCTTACACCAGCTGTGCTTAAGTGGTAATGGCACTTCAATACCAAAATGCCCCTATACAAAGATTGCATGCTAAAAAAATGCTGTGATGTTGTCTTTTATGGGTGCTCCTACCACTCTATCAGTGTTTTGTTGATGACCTTGGGAACTCAGCAAACACACCAAACTACTTCTCTTGAGATCATGCTCACCGTACTGAATTAATTGCCACTACTTTTATCCTAAATCTGCTTGATAATATTAACTGAGCAAATAAATTAATAGCAACTACAACTAAAGAAACAATACTCATAATTTTTACCATGGATTGGGCCAATCAATAGCAGCTGACCTGCCCCTTATTCTCTCATAAAAAACTCGCACAAACTTCCATTAAAGATGATCCACCTTCGTGCTAATCTTGCCCACTCTGATACCAAGTGATATTAGCAAATCAAATCGTTTTATTTAATAACACAAAGAGCTTTTTATACAATAAGATGATCCTATAAATAGGGGATCATCTTTTATCTTTCCAAACCCCTCTCCTAAATATCCTCGCCCGCACTTATCTCTTCGGTGAGTGATCACACACATAAATACACACAATAATATTATGTCATGCACTAATAATCTTAACCATTAATAATACTGCGGTTGCCACAATACTTACACTTAGTGCAGTCTATTGATCTCAGTACGGCGGTAAATATCAATTGCGATGAATACCATATGAGCATAGCATTATGTGGAATGGGAACAACAAAATGACTCCCACTTATGTATGCAATTAATGACATCAATGGTCAACTAAGGTTTCTAATTTGCTCTCTCTTCTCACGGTTTACCTTACCTTTTCCACTGTGTTTTCCTGCAACCAAGCCTAACTCAGGTGATCAATCCAGGTACTTTCAAAACAGCCATAGAACATCAAGAGTACCTGGGTCAATACTAATAAATGTAAAGCCAACTGCATAATGATAATAGCTGAAACAATAATAGCTGTTAAACATTCCTTAATACATGAAAACACTAATAATAATAACATTGCATCACAATAAATTACTAAACTGAATACAATTCAGTGTTTCAACATACAATCACAACTGAATGTAGTACTGAATCGATTACATTGCAAACAATAAATATTGTCCTTAATACAATCCTTGTGCCACTTGGCACTTATTATGGCAAAAAATAACGTCTTATCAATGGGGATATGACACTTGTAAGTTGCAACTTATTATTCAAGCATACCTTGTAGCTCGTGTTTTGGGAGCAACCTATGTAACCTTTTTTTTCATATTAACATAAATAAGAACTCGTGATTTCAGATCTAAGTATTTGTGTGTGCATTGTTGGCTGCGTGGTCCAAGGCAGATCTCCATTGAACTCCCTAACCATGATTGCATCATTTGGTTTCAAAGCAAGGTTTCAAACCTTGATAAATGTGGAAGATAAGAATTGTGAGCAAAGATCTCGCAATGGTAGGATTTTTGCCAAAGAGAAGTGAAGATGCTGCTTAGAAGAGTTGCTGGTAGAGGTGCAGTAGCAGCCAACATGGTTGGAAGGTTGGATGAAGTCTTTAACGTGTTGTGCGTAGTGCAGATGCAATTAGATGCCGTGGAAGAAAATAGGAGGCATTGTTTCGCACCAAGGGATGACCCAAGTGACGCTAGGGATGAATAACATGTAGAAGGCGTCTGAGAGGATGAATATGAGGAGGCGCAAATAAATGCAGGCAAGGGTAGACTCTTGAGAGCTATCTCGTGGATTGGATGAGGCACCAAAGGGGATGTATTGTGTTTCTCGAGATTTTTGACCCTGGAAGAGCTCATTGATTGGCTCACCGATATAGAAGAATACTTCGAGTTTGATGACATTAGTGATCTGCAGTGCGTAAAAGTGGCACAGACCAAGCGAAAGGGTCACATGACACTATGGTGGAAGTGCAGAATGAAAGAAGAGGGAATAAAAATCAGTCACAAGGTTCGGAAATCCGGAAAGGTTCGGAAGGGGGAAAAAATGCGGAATCCGGAATTTTTGAAAAAGTTCGAAAAAAATCTGAAAAAATTCGGTTTAAAATATATATATATATATACACACATTCAATTTTGAAACTCATGCATTTCTCAATTTTGCAAGTGTCAAATTAATGTTCATTCTTTAGTAGACTTAAATATTTTATGTATATATATATATATATGCATGTATATGTATAAATGCAAAATATTTAAGTCTACTAAAGAATGAACATTAATTTGACACTTGCAAAATTGAGAAATGCATGAGTTTCAAAATTGAATTACATTAAAAGATAGCAAAATATTCAAGTCTACATGCATATATATATATATATATATATATATATATATATATATATATATATGCATGTATATGTATAAATGCAAAATATTTAAGTCTACTAAAGAATGAACATTAATTTGACACTTGCAAAATTGAGAAATGCATGAGTTTCAAAATTGAATTACATTAAAAGATAGCAAAATATCCATTGTCCATAGTTTAGAGCCTAAGCTCAAAATTGATATAAAACTTAAAATTTTCAAACATTTGCAACATTAAACTCTGCTTCAAAATCAAAACTAGCACTAGCACTATCAGTAAATCCTTTATCAAGGTCATCAACACTATCAATATTTTCCTCAACTCCTTCAAAGGATGGTCTCCAAGATGAAGATCGTCATCTTCTTTTGTAAGATTGTGCTCAAGCAATCTTAAATTGTTGTGCACAAACACAAGATTCGAGAGCTTTTTGGCTCTTAGTCGGTTTCTCTTGTTAGTATGGATCAAGTCATGCGTGCTCCAATTTTTTTCGCATGCAGAAGAACTGGCACACTCGCTGTGGACACGCACGGTAAGTTTTTGTAACTCTGGAGTAGAAGAACCATATGTCTGCCACCATAAATGCGGATCCATACTACCAATGTCTTCTTGTGCTTCCTTGAGGGAAAACATGCCTTATTGGTTCTTGAATGTAGTCAGTTGCCTTCTCACCTTAGGGTTTTCATTTTCATTTTGAACCAACCTGTCTATTGTTGCCAATACACCATTTTTTATCTCTTCATCTGAATCATGATCCACCTCTATCAACTTAGGATTTAAATAGCACCCTGTAGCATGTATAGGTCGATGTAACATGTTCCATCAGATGTCCACAATGTCCCAAATATGTTGAACTTCATCACCCTCATCTGGTAGTGCTTTTTTAATTTGTTCTTTTGCTTGCTCCATGCCTTCATACAAAAAACTGATACAAGGTTTAATGCTATCAACGAATTTCAATAAGTGGACAAATGGCTCAAACACCTTAAGAGTCTTTTCAGTGCTCTCCTAAAATGAATTGCCCAAAATAATTCTTTCAATGTCCTTTGCAGTGCTTTCTTTAAAAATCTTAGATTGTACCAATTCTTCACTAATCACAACTCTTCTCAATGCTGTCATCTCCTTTACCTCCCTTTGCAAAGTGATAAAATTAAATGCAAACCTTGTTTCAGCGAGAGAAAGAAGTTCCCGCTTTGCATATGAGCGATACAAGCTCAAGGTCAAGCGGTGATTAAGTACAAACTTGAAAATTTGTTTCCTTTCTCTAACAACACTATTTTTCCACTCCAACTTTGCAAGATCTTCAAACAAAAGATCCAAAACATGAGTTGCACATGGAGTCCAAAATAAATGAGGAAACCTGTCCATAAGTTCCCCTGCTGCGTTACAATTCGCTGCATTATCTGTAATAATTTGGACAACATATTCTTCTCCAATGTCTAAAATAGCGGATTCAATGCATTTGAAAATGAAATCCGCAGTCTTTATTTTATTGCTTGTATCAATTGATTTGATAAACATAGACCCTTTAGGACATTGAGTCAATATATTGAGGAGGGGCTTTCTCTTTGTGTCGGACCATCCGTCACTTATTATAGTGCACCCTGATTTTATCCAAAGCTTTTTCATTTTATCTAGTTCACTAGATATTGATGTCATCTCATCTTCCAACAGAACAGTTCTTAGGTTTTCAGAGGATGGCATTGTATAACCTTTCCCAAAATTGGTGATCCCCTCTACCATTGCTTTCGTATGTGGATTTCAAACAACATTGAAGGGGATGGCATTTGCATAAAAAAATCGGGCCACCAATCTGTCTACCTCATGTTTTTCCTATGGCTTCCACATGGCTTTCAAAGAACGTTGTGACTGGGACATTTGATGTTCACTTTGACTAGCTTCGGTAAATGTTGGGGAATGCGTTGAGGTAGAAAATGAACCAAACTGTGTCAGACTGCGTTGAACTTTAGCCCTCTTTAAAGATTCAAACGCTGATGCAACTGTCTTCAATTCATATTTGCTTCGGATTTGACTGAGAAATTGTGTATATATGGAGTTATCCGCTCACTGGGCAAATCTTCACATCCGGACCTCCAAGATAATGGTTCCGAACATTTGTTAGAGTCCCTGTGATATTGGAATCACAAAGAGTGCATTTCATATTTCTGGGGTTTGCATCTCGCTGAATAATATATTTCTTCTCAAGCGGAGTACTTGCCATGATGATAGGTTTCTCTGCAAAAGTTTTTAAAAATAATTAAAACATTTAAAAATTGTAAAAATATATTTTTTAATTTAACTGAATGACGTAGTCGTATATACAATACAATTATAGAAGTATAAAAATAATAAAAATTTAAAACAAAACATGATACTATTAAATTTAATTTTAAATGTATGATAGAAAATATAAATAAAATAAAATAAAATTTAAATTACTTAAATAACCTATATAATAAATGAAAATAAAATAATATAAATAAATAAAATAATATAAAAAAAATGACCTATATAATATAAATAAAATAAAATATAAATGACTTATATAATAAATTTAAATTTAAAAAAATAAAAAAATTATTATAATTATAATTTATAAAATATACATGTAAATATTATATAATAAAATTTAAATTTAAAAAAATATAATATAAAATAAAATAATGACCTATATAATATAAATAAAATCTGAGTATGACATAATAAAATTCAAATTTGAAATATATATATATATATTATAATTTATAAAAGATAAATATAAATATTATATAATAAAATATAAATTTTAAAAAATACAAAAAAGTAAAAATATTTATTATAATTTATAAAAGATAAATCTAAATAACTAAATATCATATAATAAAATTTAGATTTTAAAATATATAAAAAAATAAATATATTCATTATAATTATAATTTATAAAATATAAACCTAAATATAGTTTAAATTTATTATAAAGATATATAATAAAAGTTAAAAAAATAAAAAATAATTTTTTTTAATATTAATATTATAAAATATAAATCATATTTGTATTAAAAATATTTAATAAAATTTAAATTTAAAAAAAATTAAAAATATTTAAAATTAATATTATAAAATAAAAATGCTATTTACATTTATATTTTATTAATTATAAATGAAAAATATTAATACAAAATAAATAATATTAAATATAAAAATAAATATTAAATAATATATTTATTATTTACGTAATAATAAAAAAATAAAAATATGAAATAAATAATTTAAAATATATTAATAAAAATAAAAATAAAATAATAAAAAATATTAAATAAATAAAATAATTTACATAAAGTTAAACCTAAAGCTAAAAGCCTAAACCGGTAAACCCTAATGCTAAACAACGAAACTCGAGAAGAGAACCTACCTTACGGCGGCTCACGGTACCCGACGACGGTCACGACTGGTGTGATTTGGCCCTTTGCAATTCCTAGCTCCTCCCTCGCTCCTTGGACATTCACAGTGCTCCGAGCTCCCTCGCTCAGTCGCTCGTTGGACGTCTCCGGTCTCACAGATTCGGAGCTCGTCGGCAAAATGCAGAGACTACAAATGAAAATGATATATTTTCTGCCGTGCTCACTGCTTTCAATCTTCAGCCGTGCTCACTACTCTCAGTCTCTCACTTCTTTCAATCTTTTGTTGCTCTCAACGAAATCTTGGTGTGTTTCAAATACTCAACTCGCCCCATATAAATAACTTATGCCGCACTTTTTAGGGTTCGCGAGGGAGACGAGGCTGCGTTTTTCTAGGGTTCTGTGAAAGTGTTTTTAAATTTTTTATTTTTTAATAATAAAAAGGTCCCGAATTTGGCGGATAAATCCGGACGACCAAAAAAATGCGGCTTATTCCAGATTTGGCCAAGATTCGGCCGAACCTTGTGACTATGATAAAAATATGACTAGATGGGATAGGATGGTTGTGAAGATGAAGGATAAATTCTTTCCTGGAGATTAGCAGATGGAGTTGTTCAAAAGATTGCAGAACCTACGACAAAAGGACCTTAGTGTCAAGGAGTACATGGAAGAGTTATACAAAATCACTATCAAATCAGGGCATAGTGAGGTTGACCAAGAAAAGGTTGCGCGGTATATGAATTGGTTGAGATTCCCCATTCAAGAAGATCTAAGTATGGCTCAAATTCAAATGGTAGAGGAGGCCTATTAGTTCTTGTTGAAGGTAGAGAAGAAGTTGCGCAAACAACAGAGCAACGTGTGAGATAAGGGAAGATTTGTGCAAGGAAGAGGTGGAAGGAACTTGTAGAGACAAGGAGAGAATGGTGTTGCGCACTGAAAGACGCATGCATAAGAACAAGAAGAAACACACGATGGAGAATGAGGATATGCACAAAGAGGTGGGTTTTATCCGTCCCAAGGGTGAGGAAGGTTTGGTTGAGGAAGGGGGAGAGGATTCCCAAGAACGTGCTTCAGATGTGGATAGGCCAAACATAGAGCATATGAATGCCCACAGGTGCAAAGTGAAGGTAATAATTGAAGGTCTGAAGCTGGCGCGCATGTTCACATGGAAAAGAGTCGTCGGTTGGGTTGGTAGAGTGTTTAGAGGAACTGGAGCAATGAGAAGCCCTGATGATAAAAAGGGTGTCGCTAAAGCTACTGAAGGAAGATAATGAACTGACGTAGAGGAAGAGCCTCTTTTGCATGGTGTGCAAGTTGGGAGGCAAGTGTTGCAAGGTGGTCGTGGTTTGTGGCATTAAGGATAATTTGGTCTTGTATGAAATTGTGGAGAAATTGGGTTTGAAGAAGGTAGCGCATCCAAACCCATATAACATGTCATGGCTATAAAAGGGCCATCAGGTGTCATGCCCCAATTTGTTTTGCCCCAAAACCCACATAATTTTTCACTTAATTCAATGGTGCTTACTTATAACTGCAGTTGTTTAATTGTTGTGTAATTCTCTCAATGTTACACAAAAGTGTGACAATTATTTTATGATTTTTTAATTAATTCACTTACCACCACAAGGCTTCACTAGGAAGGGAAATACAAACACATTAGAGTGCGGTTAAGATCAAATGTTGTTAAGATCAAGGCTTAATAAGGAAGAGGAACAAGTCACATTAATATGATGTCCTAAGCAGAAGGTCTAACTTAATTATAATTTCTAGATTTATTAGATTATGAACACATTCAAACACACATCTCAAGTTAACACACAAAGGAAAACAATAGCAAACTAAGACAACACTTAACAAGGTTACCACCCTAAGGCTCACCAAGGGAGAGTCTCGACTAACACTAAACAAACTCTACTCTCAAGGCATGCAAAACAAGAAGAGTTACTAAAATACATTCATCTCGAGGTAACTAACATCTACGCATACCCAACTAAATGTAAAGGGGTTAACAACCACATGTAAGTCGATCTCAAGTTTTATTTAATTAATATTGTATATATAAAGTTAATCCAAACAACAACGTACAAGCCTAACATGAAGGATGATGACAAACATTTCTAACCTAGCCTAAAAAGATCTAGACTTGATGCCCCCACCACAACTTGGACAGCCTACATATCTGCTCCATGGAATCAGGTTCTAATGTAGGTCTCCTCCTCAAGACATCATCACCAAAAGAGGGTTGGCGATCTAAGCCAACAAGGGATCTAATAAGTAACTCAAATGAGCTTCTAAAGCTCTTGTCATCTACTCAAGGCAAAACGACACCTTTAAGGGTCATTTATCATAATACACCCTGACATCCCAAGGTGCGTGTGCTTACCTAAAACACTCTCACATGATTACATAAATGAGAGTCCAACATGACAAGGAACTTGCATTCCGTTGGTTGGTCCAACAAGGCCAAGTCTTGGCAATCTTTGGCTTGCGTTGCTTGGAAAAGCTTTATCTCTCTAGCAGGGTTTTAAAGGTGACCAAGGTCATAACGGCATAAAACGAACTCACTTAAAAAATAATCAATGGGGGTCACTACCCCGCAACAACCATAGATTTGAGCATACCACACAAACAAAACTAGAAGGTTACACATACGAGAAGAACACAACAATTCACATTGAGATAGGGGTTCTGAGAGTTAGTTGTTTAAGCACGTGTTCCAAGAACACTTTATTAGCAGTTGTTCAGCTGTGTGACTATTAGCCTACTTCTGCGTGGTCCCATAGGCTAACAAAGGGTTCAGTGGGATCCTGAGATGTTTTGGCCTAGTCATTTCCAGTTTGGGCCAAAACGGAGTTGATTTACATGGTTTCAGGCAAACTTACTATTTTTAGTAATTCAATAGGGCATGGACAATCTCAGAATTAGTGATTGGATTTGATGCTCCTCGATGAGAGCTTTTCGACGAGCTATCATTCGTGTTATTCTGAGCTGGATTACTATTTTATTTTAATGCCTGAAGTTTATTAAAGTAACATTTAAATTAAATGTTAAAATATTAAAGTGTTACTTTAATGTTATTTTGTTGGGTTACATGTTTGAGAAGGGGATGCCCATGGGAGACATAAGGTGTCATTTTATATTATTATATTTTAAAAACACTTTATCCCACATTGCTTGTGAAAAGTGGGTCGACCCTATGAGGAGGAAATAAAAGGAGAGCCCGTGGCCATTGTGAGGCATGCTTGATGAGAAGAAGAATTGATGCACTTGCAGTTTGCAGTTTGTATTGGGCATTTGGGGACATCTTCCTCATTTGTATCACTCTAGACATCAATCTTTGGGATTGGTCTTTGGAGTCTACATTTCAGCTTCATTATTATTGCAGTTGTGAGGGTTTTTGCTGGCCGGATTACTGTAGCAGCCGCATTACTGTAGCAGACGCGCACTGTAGCAACCACGTTATTGTAGCAGCAACACTATTCATGGGTACTATTCATAAGGATTGAAAACAATTGCTGAACTTTGATGTTAATAATGATGGAATAATTAGTGAGTTCAAAAATTTGCCATGTAATTGATTTGTAATTCTGAAAATACATCTTCAGCAGTAGTTCAATTTTCAGTTTGCAAATTATTGTAGTTTCTTTCTTGTACATGTGTGATTTCAAAGCTATGCAAAAAACACAAAAACAAACAAACAAATGATCATTTCCGGAGTCATAAGGGATTTAAAACATTAAACGAAGAAATAAGGAGTTGGATGCAATCTGTTTGACAAAATTCCTATCAGCAATTGGTTTTATTTTTGGGGGCATTCAGGGGTGTCCATTATAGGTTAGTTGTCAGCTGTCCATACCAGGGAGTGTCCTAAGGGTTAGTTCTCTATGCCCACATCCATTCTCCGAGTTGCTCACATATTTGTAGTGATCCCTTCACACACATAATCAGGGTTGGTTGTAGTTCACCCGTCCCCAAATGAGTGTTAGATCAAATGTGAAGGCATTTGAACTTCACCAAATAATCACCCAACTAAGCTAACGTGATTGCCCCTTATGGGTAACACTGTGACTACTAGTTGACCCAAGCACATCTAGGCACTACCAAGAGATTACAAGGAGCGTCCGACAAAAGGGAAGTATGTGCATTTAGACTATTAGTTTGAGCATGAAAAATGAGCTTGACTCTAAAATTACACTCCAATTTAAATACTAAAAGGACTCCTTTTGATCTAGCAAGGTGCGACTAGAGCCTTAAATAGATAAAAGAGTTCATGGCTCAAACCCCGACCTAAGGTTATAACAATTGTTTCAGGTAATGGAATACATGATAGTCACTAAATTTATTAAAAAATGAAAAGGACGCATTTAAAAAAAAGTTGCATGACAAACGATGCTTCTAAGTGCTATAGAACACACCAACTCCAAGTTGGATAAATCGGACACAAAAACACCCTTGTTTTAATTTATAACATGACATAATTTTTTCTAGCTGTAAAAACCTATTCTCTAGGCTAGAATTATCGTGATTGAGGCATAGAATTTTTTTTATAGCGAGTAAAATTACAATTTTGTTTTAGCATTCCAAAGGGAATTTTTCTGCTTAAAGTTGTCTTACAAAAATTCTTTGTAAACTGGCTACAAAATCACCTTGCTGAAAATAGCAGAACTTGCAATAAAATTTATTTTATTATTATACTGACAATCTTACACAATTATAAATTGATTACAACTTTTAATTTTGATAAACAATTTTTTGGTATTTTGTTTACTTCGTTTCCAAATTGACTCTGAGAACAAGAGGGAGATAAAGGGATTTTGTCCTTGCAATTGGTTGAAAATGGTATTCCTAAAGGGAGTAAAAATTATCTGATTACTGATTCCATATCTTGTATCGTAAAATAAATGGTTTCAAGTCTTGTTTTAGGAAAACTCTAATTATAGGTAATTAATTCTCTTTGTTTTCACACAGATTTAGAAGGGTTGAGAAGCGCTTGAAAAGCACTAAAACTTGCTTATTTGATCGATGTCGAGTTTAAAATCATTTACTATATGAAGCTAGAGAGTTTCGAAATTCCAGACCAATTTCAAGCTTTAAACACCTCAAAACATTTGGTTAACCATATGTCAAAAAAATAGAAGGTCTTAGTTTAAGAGTTTGTATGGAATTGAGGTACAAAATAAGGTTATCGGCCATCTATGGTTTCAACTACAAAATAAGAAATTACGAATGATTACACCCAAGACCTAAATTTTGGGAGTCGATCTTGCTCATCATATTTATTTATTTGACAATTATCTATCCAACATTGCTTGACAATTGTTTATATAGTTCATAGAAGGAAACATCAAAAGAGTAAGTTTATATTTATTATAAAGCAAAACATCTAAGAAATATATGAAAGCCACCTATGTCCTTAGACGTTTGAGTGAAGAGACATTGTTTATCGTGTTTTACATATTTCATGATGCTTAATTAGAAGTAGGCATGTCTTACACATAAGCCGTTACTAACAAATGCAATAAGTGCTAGACTACTAATTGGTTGCCTTGCCTTTGTAATTATTTTAAACATATAAGAGGAAGAATGCTCGTGGTTTAACGACTACAACTTAACTTTGTTTAAAGCAATTTTTATCCAAGAAAAATTAATCCATGAAGTTGATTCACTTAAAAACAACTATCCTAATATAACTTTCTACCTTAATATTTAAAATAAAAATAAAAAAAATGAGTGTGATAGAATCCATAAACAGACCCTAGGTTATATTCCTATTTCTACAAGGTGGTCTTTTCAACTACACCATCAATTCCAAATGACCTACATATAGGTTGAAATAGAAAGCAATTCTAACTACAATTACCATAATTAATAGCACATACACAGGATTTTCTGAATTTCTAAAGAATAAGAGTTTAATGGCACATGTTGGAATTTGGATTTAATCTTGCCAATTACATTTGCTTAAATGCCTTTATGGCCATTTCGAAATCCCATTTGGTGCATAGCTTGTAACCATGGCATTTCATAAGGGGCGAGACATTACTTTGGAAGCCCTTGAAACCCTGCCGAGAACACATTTATTCAGCCATTAAGCAATCTACAAGGCCACGTTTATACAAGAATTTGCTCAATAGTCCTATTGACTTGTGCATGCTTCCACTTTCCTTTTTTTTTCTTCCGTATATGATTACCAGGGGCTTGCAAAAGCAATTTCTGACAAGGATCCCTACCTGAGAAACTTTGATGGGGCAGCCTGTATGAATTAGGGCTCCTTTTTGGGCATGGTTGTACCTGGTAATGACGTAGGGGTGGGGAACCACGTCCCACCCCTTCCTCCATCTTGCCCTTGGCAGCCCTCAAACACCTGTGACAGGGTAGGTGACCATGGCCCTCCTTGGTGTAGCTGTGCCATCCCCTTCCTTCGTCTGCAACCATGCTTGAGGCTAGGGTTTGCCAGCTTACTCCTTTAACATAAAACAATCATTGATATACAATTTTTTTTTTGGTTTTATTTCATTATATTATAACTTTTTATTTATTTATTTATTTGTCTTCATTAATTTATTGTTTTATAAGGAGTCTTATCTTATATATGGATACATATATAAGCGGATATATAGATATTTTGATTAGATGTCAGATCTGAACTTGGGTCAATTGACTGATGAAGGACATCTTGGAATCGTTTATAAACACATGTTCATAACTCAATGGTTTGGTATTTGATTTTCATTTTATTATTTTTATTTATTATTTTATTATCTTTATTTAAATAACCTTAGTAATTATAAGCACAATTTATACATGCTTATATATATATATTAAGGGATTGGTTTTCCCAATCATTAAGTTGGATAAGTGTATATGTTTATGTAAGGTCAAATACATATATGCTTAAATTCAAAAAATTCAATAATCATATCTAACACACTACGAAAAAGACGATATTACATGCTTGTATTATGTTCCCTCCGCCCCCCGCCAAAAAAAAAAAAAAAAAAAAAAAAAAAGGAAAACAAAGGGAGAGAGAGAGTGAACAGAGAGTTCGTAACACAAGCTTATTTTCTTTCCACCCCCAAGGCGCATAAGGAAGAGGCAACAAAAAGACCTACCTCTTGTCTACCATTTTTCATGCATGCCTCAAGCTCTCAACCTTTCAAACTCCAACAAACTCCTCCAAGCACCCCACTCTCTACCTGTCATCCTCCCCCCCCCTCCGCCCTCGCAAAGAATCCCCCCCGCAAAGAATCCAAACAAACCCCCAACAATGACCAGGAATTTGAAATTAAAAGAGAGTCAAATTCCTCTTCTCTAAACTCATTGAATGGAGGGAGTTCCATCTTTTACATGGGTCCTTTCATGTCATAAAAGGACTCATATTTTTCTTGCACACTTCAGACTTTTTTGCAAGCAATGTCTTACACAACAATCAATTTACTTACATGCCCACATGGGCTTCTTACACAATTAAATCTTCTTACATAACTTCCAAAACACTCAATTAAGTGGGTCAAGCCTACCTAGAAAGCCTATTCAATAGGGCTCCTAGCCTTTCTTGGAGGCCTACGACCCTTTTAATAGAAAATGCCCATTTTTATGAATTATAATTCATATGATAAATACATGCAAGTTCAAACTTAATTAATCATTTTTAAACTATTAACAAACATTAATCTATTAGCAACGAGGGAAACCACAAATACAAATTCTTCACAACCATGGTTGTCGCACTTGGTGAGCGCTACAAATCGGCATGGGAAAGGTGGTTCCTCATGTGGGGTATTACATCGTGTTAGTAAATGAGCAGTGTCTTGCAAAGTTTTAGATACGTGCATATTGAGATGAAGGGTGGTGTGATGTGATGCCAATGGACGTGTGTTATGTACTTTTGGGAAGGCCTCAAAAATATGACAGGGGGGCTATTCATGACGGAAGAGCGAATATCTATTGCTTGGAAAAGGATGCCAAGAAGTTTACATTGAAGGACAAGGACGAAGACCAGTGCAACAGTGTTTGCATGCTCGTACTAATGGTGTTAGGGAAGGAATTCCTGAAGGAGGTAGAAAGGGAGAAGGCATGTTTTGTGCTCATACCAAAGCTAGCAAAAGAGGAGTTTGCAGGGGTGTAGGAAGAGAAGGAATTGCTACCGCGTCAAGTGAAGACGCTTTTGGAAGAATTCATAGACACTGTATCAAGCGATCTACTGGAGGGATTGTTGTCGACGAGAAGTATTAGTCATCATATGGACCTGATACTTGGAGCAAGTTTGCCAAACAAGACTGCATACCGGATGACACCTCAAGAAAATGAAAAAGTGTAGAGGCAGGTGCGCGAGTTGTTGAATAGAGGACTTATTAGGGAAAGTTTGAGCCCATGCACAGTACTTGCAATGTTGGCACTGAAGAAAGGAGAGTGGCACATGTGCACAAATTTGAGGGCCATTAACAAGATAACGATAAAATACAAATTTACATTGCTGTACATGGACGATTTTGATGGACTGCTTGAGTGGAGCACAATATTTCTCAAAAATGGATTTGAAGAGCGGGTATCACTAGATTCGAATAAGAGAAGGTGATGAGTGGAAAGTTGTGTTCAAGACAAAGGAAGCATTGTATGAGTGGCTAGTGATGCCATTCAGACTAACAAACGTGCCAAGCACATTCATGAGGCTTATGAGTGAAGTATTGAAGCCATTTTTGGGAAAGCTTGTCATTGTATACCAGGAAGATATTCGGTTGTTCAACGAGACTAAGGAGGAATACTTGGGGCATCTGTGGAATGTGTTGAGGTTGCACGAAGAGAAGTTGCAGATCAATGTGGAGAAGTGCAGTTTCATGAAGGAGCTTGTATACTTGGGTTATGTGGTATCCCAAGAAAGTATGAAAATGACCCAAATAAGGTGCACACAATTGTTGAGAGGCCATTGCCGAGGAGTGCATTCGAGGCGTGAAGTTTTGATGGTTTAGCGAGCTTTTGTAGGAAGTTCATCAGGAACTTCAGTGGAATATGTGCCACAATCACAGGGGTGTTGCGAGGAGATCGCAAGACATTTTTTTGGACAACTGAAGTTGATTGGAATTTCCAAGATTTGAAGAGGAAGGCAACTTAGGTGCCGGTGTTGGCATTGCCAAATTTCAACAAGGTATTCCAAGTGGATTGTGACGCAAGTGGCGCATTAATAGGGGCGGTTTTGAGCCAAGAAGGTAGGCCCATAGCTTACTTCAACGAGAAGTTGAACGATGCTAAGAGGAAATATTCAGTCTACGACTAAGTGTTTTATGCTATTGTGCAAGCACTTAAGAATTGGAGGCACTATTTGTTGCTGAAGGAGTTTTTGTTATACACAAACCATCAGGAATTACAATTTATCATTAGCCAAGGGAAGATGAATCAACAATACATGAAGTGGGTTGAGTATGTGCAGAGTTATTCATTTGTGTTGAAACACATAAGTGGAAGATCAAACAAGGTTGTTGATGCACTAAGCGTAAGAGTTCTCTTGTTGAACAAGATGCGAGTGGAAGTCATGGGATAGAGCTATATGCTGAAGATGAAGATTTTTGTGATGCTTGGTTGACATGTGCACACCGTGGTTAGACTACTTTGTACAAGAAGGGATGATGTTCAAGGAAGTGCAATTGTGCATACCAAGAGGGTCAATTTGCGAAAACCTGATAAAGGAAAAGCATTGTGGAGGACTAGCGGGACACCTTGGCATAGTTGGTGGAAGGATATTTTTGGCCTAAGATGGGCACAAATGTGTGCAAAAGAGTGGAATTTTCTTGTTGGCAAAGGGGAGAAAGCAAAATGTAGGGTTATATCAACTGCTGCTTGTATTGGAGAAGCAACGAGAGGACATTAGCATGGACTTTGTGTTGGGATTGCTGAGAACGCAGAGAGGAAATGATTCCATCTTTGTAGTGGTGGATAGGTTCTAAAAAATAGCGCCTTTCATTGCATGCAAGAAAACAAGTGATGCGACAAACATTGCCAATCTGTTCTTCAAGGAGGTGGTGAAGCTATATGGATTGTCGCACAACAATATGTCAGATAGAAATGCAAAGTTTGTAGGCCATTTTTGGCGCACATTGTGGAAGTTGGGGATAAATCTCAATTTTAGTTCAGCAAACCATTTGGAGACTAATGGACAAATTGAGGTGGTGAATAGAAGCCTTGGAAACTTGTTGAGATGCTTAGTAGGAGACAAGCCCAAGTAGTGGCACAAGAAGAGTTTGCTTATAACAATTCGGTGAATAGGAGCACATTGAAAACACCTTTCTAGGCTATGGATGAAGTTTGAGAGGAGTTATGGAGCTAAGGGACGTAAGCATGGTGCATGAAAGGAGTGCAAAAGGAGAAGACTTTGCGGCACAAAAGGTTGCAACATAGTAGTTTGCAGTATGAAGAGCACGTGGATGAAAGGCTCATGAGAAAAGAATTCAAGGTAGGAGACCTAGTGTGGTGCATTTGTGCAAGGAGAGATTTCTGCGTGGGACGTATAACAAACTGAAGATGAAGAAGATAGGGCCATGTAAAGTATTGTGCAAGTTTTTAGTGAACGCATATGAGACCGAGTTGTCGTAAAACATGGACATAACATCCATTTTCATTTGTAGTTGGTCTGTATGATTACCATAAGGGCAAAACATGAAGGATGAAGAAGAATCGAGAGCGCAAGTATCTGATTGGAAGGCGTAAATACCTAAGGAGGAGGAAATAGAGGCCATATTGGACTCTAAGGTGGTAAGGAGGACGCATGGGAAGGAATATCAACAATATTTGGTGAAGTGGAAGAATCATGCAGTTGAGGAGTCAACATGGTTGGCTCTCCCAGAGAATGGTCACTGTGGCCTTACTTTCAAAGATTTTAACTTATGAGTAGAAGCTCCCATTTTTAGTTACTTGAGATGTTTAATGTAGGAGCATTACAGGCAAAAATAGAATCTTGCATCACCGTAGGCAACTAAGTTCAGTTTTGTGAAGGTTCCAACTTGGAAGTGTAGGGTGTAAGTGCACAAATGTTTTGATGTGAAAGCGAAAGCATAATTTAGTTACGCAAGGTTGGCAATCAGGGGTAGTAGGATCTATTGATGAGGGTTTAAAGTTCACCAAAGGATTTACGGGGTAACTTCTAACATTTTAGGATCAGTGAATCAAAATTCACTTCAAGACATGAGTTGCAGAGTATTTGGTATTATAAACCACCACTTGGTGGAATAGCATCAGAGCATAGGTTGTTTACCATAGGTGTGAATGGATGAATGGAATTAAAAGAAACAAGAAATCTACTTGAAATGGTTGGATGATCACTAATCTAGATTGGGTAGGACCAAAAGAAACCACAAAAGGAAGGAAAGGTAGGGCAGGAAAGAAAGATTTGTTTCAAGAACCAATATAATTCCCAAGTTGGTTTCATGAAAGGGACAAGTGCCAAAACTAATACCTAATGCCAGCTGTTGTAGCATACAAAATAGGTAGACACAGTAAGGAGTCTAAGGATAAAGAATATAGTAAACTTATAGTTATTGGCTAAAGGGTGCTGCCGCCAGAATTGCAGTTGCACATCTAGAAGTGGGAGATTATAACCAAGAAAACAGAGAGCATCTAGATTTGCTGTTGTAAAAGACTAGAAAACTATATCAAAGACACTTCTACACCATTCATGAATTATTTAGTAGACACATTGCCATTAATCATAGATGCATATCAATCTGAAATTGCTCATGCTCATTCCCAACTGACAAGAACTAGTAACTAAGACAATAGATCATTCAAAATAGCTGTTGCACATAATGAATTATTGAATACATCAAACAAGATTGAAATTCTTAATGTTTAAACACAGAATTGGACAAGAAAACACATACAAAGTTCAACTTACAGAACGCTCCAAAAGTTTCCTTTGCTGTATTGAATGCTGAATTCTCCTCTTACAATTGAAAATTGCATGTTTATTTAGACTCAGGAAAGGGGTCACCTCATCCATCAATTTGATTACAGATTTGAAATCTTGTTATAATTCTATTAGAATTTGAATGTAACTTTTAACTCAAGTTGTAAGCTCTAAACTTGATTTTAAAGCATGGTTACAATTCTGTTGAATCCACTTGACTTTAACTTTTGCAAGTTGAAGGTTGAAACCATAATTTGTTAGTGCTTACAAGATCTAGCAGTTCTATTTTAGTAAGACAATGTAAGCTAGATTCTATTGACAGTCGTAATCCATATGGTTGTAACCGTTTTCAAGATCTTGATTCAAATATAAATTTGAATTACCCAATCGGTTATACTACTTCTTTATTAGGCATTCAAATTTTCTGACTGACTTTGTCCATGGCTTTATCTTCCGTTATTGCCAAATTGCCTTTTGAACGCCATTGCTATTTTCGTTAGTTTTTTGTGTTTTCCTTATGTATTTTGTTTTTACTATGTATTTTGACGCGGCTAGTAATATAATTAGGTGTCAAATTTAAAAACCAATCATTTGCCTCTTCTTCCAGAGTTAAAGGAAATAATCTGCAAGCTATATCTTCATGCATTACATTCATTAGCCCTAAAGCATTCTTGAAAGCCCTGATATGCTCTTCAGCAGTTCTTGTGTAGTTATTTTGGAAACTAGGAAGGAAAACAAATCAGTCCTTTGGGAAATCATGCTGAGTACCCGGAATGTTTATAGCTGATCACTAAGCCAATCCATAGGTACAAGGAATTAGAGATAAACTGAAAAATGAATTAATATGAGTAATAGAACTGTCTTTATTGGTTATACTTCTATGATTGAACATGTTATACAAGAAGCAAGACCCTGATTGTGAACCTTTTGATCCTTTTAGTGTGATCTGAATTCTACTCAAATAAGATTCAAGAAACATCAAGATTTGAGGCTTGAAAGCCTTTCTTCTCCGAAATCCCAAGAAATGATTCAAATTATGTGAAGATTAGAGGTACTCTAAAAAACAAAGTTGATTCAAAATCAAGACATCAAAATCAAAACACATGAACAACGCTGTTGAGGCCCCCCTAGCGCTAAAAAGATCCTGTTGATGAGGGTTTTAAGCACATCAAAGGATTTACAAGGTAACTTTCAACATTTTAGGATAAATGAATCAAAATTTGCTCCAAGGCATGAGTTGCAGGGTATTCGGTTTTATAAACAACCACTTGGTGGAATAGTATCAGAGCATAGGTTGTTTACCATAGGTGTGAATGGACGAATGGAACTAAAAGAAACAAAAAATCTACTTGAAATGGCTGGATGATCACTAATCTAGAGTGGGCAGGACCAAAAGAAACCACAAAAGGAGGGAAAGGTAAAGCAGGAAAGAAAGATCTGTTCCAAGAACCAATAAAACTCCCAAGTTAGTTTCATGAAAGGGAAAAGTGCCAAAAATAATACCTAATGCCAGTTGTTGTAAGGGAAAGGTAAAGCAGGAAAGAAAGATCTGTTCCAAGAACCAATAAAACTCCCAAGTTAGTTTCATGAAAGGGAAAAGTGCCAAAAATAATACCTAATGCCAGTTGTTGTAGCATACAAAACAAGTAGACACAGTAAGGAGTCTAAGGATAAATAATATAGTAAACTTAAGAGTTATTGGCTAAAGGGTGTTGCCACCAGCATTGTAGTTGCACATCCATAAGTGGGAGATTATAACTAAGAAAATAGAGAGCATCTAGATTTGCTATTGTAAAAGACTAGAAAACTATATCAAAGACACTTCTACACCATTCATGAATTATTCAGTAGACACATTGCCATTGATCATAGATGCATATCAATCCAAAATAGCTTATGCTCATTACCAATTGACAATAACTAGTAACTAAGACAATAGATCATTAAAAATAGCTGTTGCAAGTAATGAATTATTGAATACATTAAACAAGATTGAAATTCTTAATGTTTAAACACATAATTGGACAAGAAAACGCATACAAAGACCAACTTACAGAAAATTGAAGCAAACCCTAGCTGCTGTAAATGCACTTCAACATTGAAAATAAAGCTCCAATCTACTTTGAAAAATATCAAATAAATACCTTATATATTTTAGTAACCAATGGCTCTCACAACAAAGAAGAAGGAAGTTGCAAATGAGGGTTTCAACCTCCAAACCCTAGCGCCTCCCAACCTTAATTACAATGCCCTTTTCCAAACACCAAACCCATGGAAAGTGTAGGCAAAAACCATATAAAAAATGTAGCAACATAACAACATTCAATCATCAATGATTAGGGCTCCCAATAAGCCAAAATTAGTCAAACCAAGTTGCCACTTGCAAAAAATTACAGCTATAACTATATGTAATTTTTAAGTCATTAATGCCCTCAAGAGGTTGCCAAATACCATGTTAAATATCAGATAATTATGCAAATATTATTCAGAGATGTATAAGATTTATTATTGGCAAAAAACAATTGAAACTTAAAAAATTTGTATCTCTTGAAATACTTGGAGTTACAATGCCAATGATAGCTCAAAATGACCATAAAAATGGTAGCTAACAAACAAAACAAGAATAAGAATCTTTCCATCATGGGAAGTCCACCAAAAGCTATCCCGAATTTCTCAAAGTCCTTGTTTGTTGCAATTTCTCCTCAAAACCCTAGGCACTGTCCCAAATATAATTATTTACTTGAAGAAGATGCTCAATTACACCACAAACCAATGAAGAACAATGCAAACCCCTGGATGGAGTATGCCCTAGTTAGACCATGGTTTTTCGTCCTTGTTCCAACATATATTGAAGGGTTTCCATTCTTACAATAGATTAGCCAAGCATTCAATGCTTAAACCCAAATTCATTATCCAAAATCCACCCCTTCAAATGATCCCTCCACTTGATTTTATAATCATTCTCCCAAAAGGGGTGTCTAACTTGGAGGGAAACTTTCTTTTCAAATATTAAAAGAACAAACCTTATAACTCCCACTTAAGTCCTTGGGCGCCCATGACCCTCAAAAGAACACAACTTAAGTGAAAATTAGAACATAAAGTACTTTTTGCTTCATTGCCCTTAAAAGATTCCCAATGTCTCCTTTTCTTTTTTCTTCTCTTAGCCCTTGGGAACAACTTAAGGCGAAGGGTCTTCATGCGTTTGTTAGATCAAAAAGGGGGACATGACATTAGATCATTCAAAATAACTGTTGCACATAATGAATTACTAAATACGTCAACAAGATGGAAATTCTTAATGCTTTAACACATAATTGGACAAGAAAACGCATATAAAAACCAACTTATAAAACACTCCAAAAGTTTCCTTTACGGTATTGAATGTTGAATTCTCCTCGTACAATTGAAAATTACATGTTTATATAGACTTCGGGAAGGGGTCGCCTCATCCTCCATGTTGATTTCAAATTTGAAATCTTGTTACAATTTTGTTAGAATCTGAGTCTAACTTTTAACTCAAGTTGCAAGCTTTGAGCTTAATTTTAAACCATGGTTACAATTTTGTTAAATCCATTTGAATTTAGTTTCTGCAAGTTGAAGGTTGAAACCGTAATTTGTTGGTGGTTACAAGATCTAGCAGTTCTATTTTAGTAAAACAATGCAAATTAGTTTCTGTTGACAGTCTTAATCCATGTGGTTGTAACCGTTTTAAAGATCTTGGATCCAAATCTAAATTTGAATTACCCAATTGATTTTACAACTTTATTAAGCTCTCAAATTGCTTGACTGACTTTGTCCATGGCTTTATTTTCCATCATTGCCAAATTGCCTTTTGAATGCCATGTTATTTTCATTAGTTTTCTGCATTTTCCCTCTGTATTTTGCTTTCAATATGTATTTTGATGCGGCCGCAGCTGTCAAATTTAGCTCCATAGCATTCTGTGCATTGGCTTTATTTTCCATCATTGCCAAATTGCCTTCTGAATGCCATTGCTATTTTCATTAGTTTTCTGTGTTTTCCCTCTATTTTGTTTTTAATATGTATTTTGATGTGGCTATAGCTGTCAAATTTAGCTCCATAGCATTTTGTATTTAAAATGCACAGAATCACGACACTTGGAAGTTTCTCGGGCCTTTGCTTTATAACCTTGATCACTATTGATCTATCACCAGCGGTTGATTGGGTTAATCCAATGGTTGATGGGCTTGAGGCTTATTGCACAGCTTTATGTACTCTTTGCGGTCTTGGTCCTCGGGATGGTGCCACATGGCGCCATTAAAGACTCTCAGGGCATTGGGATATTGCTATTGATTTTGGGGCTTCGAGGTTCTGAGTCGTCGGATGACTGCCACATGGACGGTCGATGGGCCCTCGGGACCTCAAAAGACTATCCCACTTCTTGGATGTAGTTCATACCTTTGAGTCATCGAGATTAGGACACGTGGACAACCGATGGAGTCTTAGAGACTCAGGGAACTTCCACTGTGGTTGTCGTGAAGCTTCGGGTCGCCAAGATTAGAACATGCGAACAGTTGACGGGACTCAGAGACTCCCTTTGGACTTAGAAACTTTTACGAACGTTGATTGTCTGCGGATAATGCAATTGAGCCATGTGTACACTCAACAGTCGATTTGGGGGTCAAAACATTGTAGACTCTACAATAAAATTGATGCCCAGGAAGGCGTCTGCAACCACTAAACAAAGCACAACTTGAAATGGGATTAATACGATAGTCTAAAATCAAAATTGATTTCATCAAAGCTTTTGAAACATAAATCAAGACTTTAAATGTTAAAATACATGCATAAGTTTTGATTTATTATTTAAAATCATGGCACTTTATGGATTCGACTAAAGCATAATGGAGGTCACAAGCAAAATTGCAGTCTTAAAGTATTCGAAGAATACATTAAGCAAACTTAATTATAGATATATATCAATTTAAACTTTTGATCTAGCATAGGGAAAATGGCATTATACGAACATCAAATATGGATTAGTGTGGAGATGTCAATTTATACATCAATGTGAAATACATGATTCCATGAAACTGAAACATGACCAAACCTTAGCATATGATACAAAAACACATTGTCAGGATCTTCTAAGGTTTATAGGACCGGTCAAAAAGGATTTTCAGACAATCATGGGTCCCTATTTACAAATATGAAAATGGGGGGTGTTAAACAACAATAGGACCAAAGTTTTGGTTCTTGTTGAAAAAGTAGCATGGTGCATAGTGTGCTCAAATATTTTGAGTGTAAGGTTGGTGCGCAAGCGCAAACGGACCTAGAAGTATGTTCAATATCTCGCATTAGGGCGCGAAGGCATTTTCTACCTCAAGCCACCCTGAGTTGCGCAAACATCCAGAGTGCAGTCAAAAGAGGTAGGCACAAGGGAAATTAGTGTGCAAAACATTGGGCGTAGTCTAGAACGGTTGGACTCTAAACTTCTTGGAATGAATCTTTGACTCCAAGATTCTTGGAGGCAAATTCTAAGGTAAGCAAAGAGAGCTTGGAACACGTGTCAATCGGATATAGTTTGCGTGAAACATTTTTGACATGTAGCACTATGAAGATCTTATATAAGGAAGTGTAAGGCCAACATTTGGGTAACTTAGCTTGGAAGCTCTTAAAGGAGATTTTGCCGGATTGCAAATAAAGAGAGACAACGAGTTTGAGAAGAAGAAAGCCCTATAGCCTTGAGAGAGGGCATGGAAGTCTAAGAGACTCCATTATTGTATTTGGAAGCTTGCATGTTGCAGATTATAATTCAAGCATACCTTGTAGCTCATGCTTTGGGAGCAACCTATGTAACCTTGTTTTTCATATTAATATAATTCAGAACTTGTGATTTCAGATCTGAGTATTTGTGTGTGCATTGTTGGCTATGTGGTCCAAGGCACTTCTCCATTGAACTCAATCACAATTGCATCAAAATTGAAAGTAAAACTTCTACGTCAAAGGAAGGTTGAATGGGGCCGAGAAGGGGAATGGGTCTAGGGACCCTCCTAATTTTGGCTTAAATATTCCATTCAAATTTCCTAGAAAAGAGGGTGAGTACCAAAGTCACAAAAGCCATCTTATTAACATAAAGATATCCACATGTTATTAATAAGGTCTTTATACACATGGTCACATAGGATAGAAACGAGATATGGGAAGTGCAACTGGTGATCACATACAATGGGTTAGGGAAAAGGCAATGGCCATGTAGTACTCCCTTGTCTCCCATCCTATTTTTGTATAAAATATGTTCATGCATACTCAATGCAATGCACTCGTCAGAACGTCCAAGCACAAGTGTATAAGAATAAGCGAGATAATCATCAATGCGATATTATCATCATATAAATGTCACCATATAAATGTCACAAGACAATTACATTAACCATAGTTACAATTTATAATCCATAATCCATAACCAATGTTAGCACATGGGTACTCAAGCATAGGGCATATAAAGAACCAACACCATAATCATAATCAAAGCATGTACATCATGGTCAACACCATAATCATAATTAGAGCATGTACATCATATACAACTCCATAATCATAATAAAAAATATACATCCTAATGAAATAGAAACAAATAGAAAGGGTCTAGGCACCCCATGTTGAAAAACAATAATAGAACAAATCAATGTAGCAAATATGACGACTGTGAAGATACAAAGATAAGTGAAATGTGTGTTTCAAAATCTTGGGTTGAATTGTCGGCGCATTAATCTCTCCCTTGGCTTGTAGCACTTTGTGAGAGATTGTTGTAGGTGAAGTTAAGGTTAATAGAAGACGACCTAAGTGGACCCAAGTTGGGGGCTCCAAAGAATAGGTATACCTTGCTGGTTTACCTCCAACCATTGATATTTTCAAAGACCTTGTACTAACTTGCCTTCCCTTAGTCTAAGCTCCTTAGCTCTAATTCCTCTTCTTCTCATGGTAAATTTGTAAGTGTGAGCAGAGTGGAATGGATGTCTTTTATTGGAGAAATGACAATTAGGAACACTATAAATATAGATCCAAATAGTAAAAGTCAAAACTCAGATTTAGTCAGGCTGATGACACAGATTTCTAGCAGAAAACAATACGTCATTGGCCTAGCCAATGGTGTCGACTAAGCTAGGGGGCACTGCAAGACATCATCGGATGAGATGATGATATCGGATAAAGGCACACAAAAAGAAAAAGAGGGACATAAGGTGGAATGGGAACCGAGGAAGATGAGATAGGCTGATGTCATGATGATTTGAAGGTGGTAGTAGTAATGGTAATTCATGACAATTTTTTTTTACAAATTGCTACAAGCCGTCCCACCCCAATCCCAATGTACTCCTTAGGTTGTACACTTAGGGAGATTAATGCGCTGACGAGACTTGAAACAAAAAAGCATCAGTAAGCGAAAATAAATAATATATATATGCTTCCCCAGCCCTCTCCTTCCCTCCAAGCTTATCGCTTGTCACAATAGTGTAGCAAGTGATGCTGTTTTGTGAAAAACATAGCGTACCCAAAACCAAAGGAAATGACTAATGAAATAATTGAAGAGTTCAAAAATAAAAATATACGTACCTTGACTTACCATTGTTGCTGAAATGGATGCATGTACCTTAGTTTTGATTGTGGCAGGGGCAAAAGCTGCTTATGTTAACCCAAAGGATACAATACTACATGGACTAATGCAATGCTAGCATATGCAGATGAGTTTAAATGCAAGAATATAATGAAAGCTCTCAAGAAGATGGTACTAGGATGGGTCTGCATGGCCACAAGGGAAAGGCTAAATTAGGTCCAGATGACCGAAAGGATAATAAATAAGAAAAAGCTCAGAGAATGATACCTGAGATGACCAAGTGGACTTGAGCCACACAACAATACCCTCTACTCTTCTGTTTGTGCATTTTGGCAGAATGCAAATTATGGACACCGTTTCAAAAGATTTTTAGCTTAGATGGTCTGTTTTTGGTTCATTCATGCATAATTGGAGCCTTTTATGCATATAAAATGCCCTGTAGGAAAAGCAATAGCATTCATGGTTGTATGGTATGTGATGTAGATTTTTACAAACATCACTACTAAATTGAATTACTTCTGTTTGTTATTCAATTGAATTACTGTTTTACTAAATTCCTCTCGAGTATGGCTCTTATGAATTATCACTAATATCAAATATGTATAAATTTTTAACTATCTACATTGGCTACAAAGAGCATTCTTAATATAATGTTTATTTAAGTGGGTTCAACTATGTAGTAGGAGACAGTTGAGATGAAAATGTGAATCTGAGGCCTGAAAATTGTTGGATGCAGATGATGACTTTCGTGAGTTCATTGACAAGGTCCCAGGTGACTGTGTCCTTACGATAGTTTCAGATTCCTGCCACAGTGGGGGTCTGATTGAGAAGACAAAGGAACAAATTGGAGAGAGTACAAAAAATGGGAATGAACAGAAGAGGGAAGCCCAATTTGATGGTGAGCAGAAGAGAGAAGGTAGATTCGGCTTCAGGGATTTATTATCTGAAACTGTACATGATGCCTTTGAGTCTCGTGGTGTTCATCTACCTTCCTTTCATGGGCGCAAGCACCAAAGCAGAAATAATGAAGAACAAACAGATGAGGTGATGCACTATGGGGAAAAAGAATTTAGAAACCGGTCTCTTCCTCTTTCGACCTTGATTGAAATTCTGAAACAGAAAACTGGTCGCCAAGATATCGACGTTGGGAAAATCAGGCCAACTCTTTTTGACATTTTTGGAGACGATGCGAGCCCCAAAGTGAAGAAGTTTGTCAAGGTTCTTGTAACCAAACTGCAGTCTGGTGATAACGAAGGTGGGCTACTTGGGGCCATTGGAAATTTGGCTCAGCAATTTCTGAGGCAGAAGTTGGATGACAGTGATGATAGTTCCGAGTATGTAAAGCCAGCATTGCAGGCAGAGATCTCAAGCACTCATGAAGTATATGCTGGATCTTGTATGAAAGGGCTTCCAGATACGGGAATTTTGGTCAGTGGCTGCCAATCTGATCAAACTTCTGCTGATGCAAATCCTACCGGGAACCCTGAAAATGCATATGGAGCTTTAAGTAATGCAATTCAGGCAATCCTCTCTGAGAATGATGGTCCCATAGCAAACCGCGAGCTAGTGATGAAAGCTCGCAAGATGCTGTCAAAGCAAGGTTTTACTCAGCGCCCAGGTCTCTACTGTACTGATTGGCATGCGGATGCTCCATTTATTTGTGATTAGAACATCCCAACCCTATCATTTGGCCATATAAACGATAGACTCTACATAAAGTGTGATGTTTCAATGTGCGTTCTGACAATGGTATCAATAGTAATAAATGTGTAGTGTCCATGGAGACAACTGCTTAGGCGTTTTTTAAGTTCCTGTGGACCATACGCCTATATACCTTGGAAGTTCTTGAAAGCCAAGGTAAATAGAACTCCATAGATTGCATCTTTGTTTGATTGCTGACCGACTATCTGGGCTAGTCTTTGATCTTTGTGAAAACTTGTCGTTGTGTTATAAAAAAAATACTATTTCACGGAAAGTACAATTGCTGAAATGGATTCACGTTTTATTAAGTGGTTAAGAGATGTACCAACTGTTTTCTTCTCAATATTTCACTCTTCTGGCTTCTGTATTAGCAATGCTTTCCTGTGCATATAAACCCAAAAACATAATTTCAAGGGAAATGGCAAAGAATTTGAATCATTATCTTAACTACTAAATGCATCTTATCATATGTGAACTCTAGCAAGAGCTCTTAACAAAAGTAAATATGGAAATTCAGACTAAACTGAAATGAAACTCTATTGGCTTGATATCAACCAATAGGGGCGTGTTTTCTTGGGATTTAGGTTAGGTTGTTTTGACAAACGTCACTTTAATTTTTAACAAACTTTGATAATTCAGAAACCCAATTTTACTCTGGTCATCAAGTTTTAGTGACAAGGCTAGGATTGTGCTCTTATGTATTCAGTCTTGTTATAATCTTTTTAGTTTCTACCCAACAGTTGTATAATAAAGTAGTTGTATAATAAAGTGGGAAGCAGTAGCATTTGTATAACAGTATATAGATATCTGTAGAACTGAGAGCAGAATGGTGCCTACTAAAAAAATTAAAACAGCTTGTCGTGCTGACATACATGTATCGTATCGAGCAATATTTTACATCAAAATAAAGGCCTTTTTTGGGTTATATTTAGATTTCCTATATATCTTGCATACTTAATGCTTTTATTTTGAGTTGGGGAAACTCAGTGCTCAAATGCAAGCCCTGCACTTGTTACGGGGCTGCATTTTATCGTGGCCCATGCGATGCGCGGAGGTTCATAATCCCTTTAAGTACTCCAACAGCTAATCATGGAATGCTTTAGACATCTATAGCATAGCATTCCATGCATGATAAACAAGTATTGGGAAAAATTCTACACGACTCGAGAAAAGGCGCACCTTAACTCTGTCGGCTTATCCTCAAACTTAAACGCAGAATCTCAAGAAAATTTACAAAGATATTAGCACATTAAAAACTGTAGCATAAAGGGTTGCTCTCTGCTTTCTCACTAGCAGGTCGTTGACATCTAATGGAAAAAGATACACCACAGTTTAAATAGGGTCTAATTTTCGTTATAAATGCAAATAATTTAGTATGCTAAAATAGTTTTATTTACGACTTCACATTTTAATAACATTTGAGTCTTTGAAATACCAGATTCTGTTTTCAATATCATTTTATTTTATTCTATCTTAGCTACATCACACTTGCTTCTTTTGTAATATGATACCCCTTTCTAGTCTCTTAATAAAGATCTCCTTGACCCCCTTTTAAAAATTGCAATAACTGTTCAGTCACCAATATGAACCAATTGATTCACATATTTAATTTGCTTAAAGGATAATTATGTCGTTTACCATGTCTGCTTTCTAAAGGAAAACTGTTTTTTTAAATGATATTCAGTTATTAAGTCTTAACTGGGAATCAGATTTTTTTTAAAGAAATGCATCTTATATCACCCCCATGGAACAAATGTTTTACATCAGCGGAACGTAATGATTACAAGTAAAATTTCTACCTAGGCAAGGAAAGATGCACCTAGGCATGTGCCCCAATGTGTTCATCTTATTTTGAGTTTCACACATGTTTGATTTTAGAATCCTTAAGACATTTAAAGTGGCTTCTTATTATTCAAAGATTTGGATGGTAGAGATTTAAGTATAGTTGTCTTTGATGTGCTAAAAGAATGTTAAAGTTCGATGATGGCTATAGTTCATTTGGTGAGGATGATGGTTGCTTATATCCATCCACCAAAGTATAAATCCCTCTAGATACTTGACAGGTAGAGTTAAATGGTTAAGGCCAAGATCGTGCCTTGGGTAATTTTGATGACATGTATGCTCCTTAGTCGTGGCTGCTTAACCAAAGAACTCATTGATTTAGATGTATGCATGCTCATCATTGTAATCCATTATATGTTGACTCCTGAAATATGGAGCAAGATAAAATGTGAAAAATTGTACCCTATAGAGTTAAATTTAAAACTAAGCAAATACTCCACATGTTAGTAGTAGAAACAATTGAATAGGGCTACATAAAGGCGGAGAATAAATTAGCTTATGAATGCTTATTGAATACAATATTTTTACGGGTTTCTTGTACTCCGCAAGACAAAACAATGCATGCTCGAATACTTTGAACTCCCTCTAACCCAAATGGGTAGAGTTTAGTTGGGAAATCAAACTTTTCCAAGAAAACTTTCCATACGTGGCTTCAAACTCCAATACACACTTTAATATGCCCCCATTCGAACTACTTGTCACCATAACGAGATTGAAGTTGCACCACTAAACTCTTTGTTCCATCTGTGTTGACTCTATTTTTCATTTTTGGCATTTAAGGTGTAGTGGGGGGTTTTTAATATTCACGAGGGGTTTTTAAATGATAATAGGTCAAAGGTTTTCTAAATTGTAACCACACTTATGTAAGGTGTTATTTCCTAACAAGAATGTAACACCGTCCCTTAGACTTTTCACCCACCAAAGTTGGCACACAGATTAAAAATAAAACGAAGAGCAATAGAAGGCAATAGCTCATATGGAAGCCCAGAAGACAACCATGCAACAAAATACTACTTATACAATTGTTCGCAAACAATAAAACTGTGTGTTCTCTAGTCAAATGCACCCAAGGAATGATCCCGCTTTTTCAATGAATGTGGTCAACCTGGGATGACATTGCATGCACCATATACTATTCATATCATTTATTAGTATCATCATAAGCTTTATTCATAAATAACCATAATTACAAAGAAACCTACTTTTTTTTTCCAGTATTTATTCCAAACTAACAAACAATTATGCAATACATTGCAATCCAAATAGCTTTTATTCATTGCATAATTCAAAAGAAAAATAAAGATTAAGGTAAGAAAAAGGTCAATACAACATCATAACTCCTTTAAAAGTGCATTTTTCCAATGTTACTTGAAAAAATATGGAAATTTGTTCCTTATTGTTTTGGCGTCTTCTTAGGTCATGTTCTCTTCAACATATTGATCCCACTAGCCTTTGCACTAGCATATTTCTGTAATCGTTAACGCTAATCTTGTTGAACTCAAGCATCTGATTGGCCCACCTTGTAGAACACCTTAATCCTTGACTTCCAAATCATATTAGTATAAAATATGAGAAATTAAGTTAATATCTTTTAATCAATGAAATATGAAAAAAATAATGAATTCGGGACAAGGAAGGAGGTAAGTTGAAGTGATGGGCCTCCACATCTGTTTTACCTTAATTTTAATTTAACAAATAAATGTTGTACAATAGATATAAAACTTAATACATCTATTCAGATTGTAATATATGACATTTAAGCCTAAATCTGAATGTAAAGTAAAGTTCACTGAAATGAAGATTTAAAATCAACAAGTCACAGATACTAAAAATAGTAAGTACATCCAATAATAAAATATTTAGGTTTTCTAGTTTCTGGTTGATTGTATCTAATATCTAATGGCAGAAAATAGAGTAAGGCAACACTGTGACAACTCAAAATCAGGGACAAAATCTGAAGATATTTCTGGATAAGTCTAGGCTTCCTGGACAGCAGTGTAGATTGGTTGTGTTCGTTGATTGCGAACTTGTTCACATTGACCGTGACGAAATATTAATTGTTTTGTCTTCTACCCCCATCTCTGTTGAGGGTGTTGAGATATTGTGGTTATGATATTGCCGCATGAAAGTCCTTGGTTTCTTTCTCTTTGCCTTGGAAACCCTATGGTAACTTATGAGAGCTAGAAACTTGTAAAAAACAGAGGGAGAGTGTAATGCGTTGAGCTAACCCCAATCACACCTTGATGATTGGCCACTGCTCATGTATCCAAATTCTTTGAGGAGGGAATCAAACCACATGTGGTTCTCCCACCTAGAGTGATTGTGCAATTGTGCTCCTTGACTATATGTATGCAAATAAAAATTTGGCTTTGATATTTGACAATGTTAGCTCTTAACTTGATTTTTAATGTTTAAGACGTAAGTTGTGACTGATCATGATGAATGATCTTGAATTTATGAAGAATGTAAGAAATTTGCTCAATGTACAATAGTGTATAAGTGCTCAATAGATAATGCCAAGCTAAGAGTAATGAATGACATTTGATTTGTATTTATAGTAAAACCTTTTGATAATTTCTTTTAGCTGACTTTACGAAACATGTAGAAGACCTAAATGAATATTTTGAATTTGAAAATTAGTCATTAATTGACATGGGGATGACGCTGCTCTAGGTGGACAGGGTTGCGTCAATAGACTTGTTTGTCTAACGATGCCTTGTCTCGGAGAATTAGTGAAAATTATCTTGAGATGAGAAGTAGTTTGAGAGTGATATATAGAAGTTTGAGTATTCAATTAGAAATTATGTGTAGTATTGATGGCAAAGAGGTCAAGCTCGCATATAAATAAATGGCTTAGATGAATGATGAGTAAGAGTTATGGATTTGGGCACAAGTCAAATAGTTTAAGATATGTCAAGACTCAACATTGTCAGGTCCTTGTGATCAAATTTAGGTCTCTAAATTTGTCCCCCATTTATTTTAGTAATGGAATTGTTAGAGTAAAGGAGAAAAAAATATTTGAGTATGTACAATAGACTTCATTTTTTATATGAACTCTAATTGTGTAGGACACAAAATTTTTACAAATCCGACAACAACACATGAAGTAGTCATTGTTCATATTCGAAATTTTAAAAATCTAAAACTATAAAAGTTGAAAAATTGAAAAAAGAGCAAGGACAAAGTACACCTAGAGGAAGATGAAACTATATTTTCTTATAACTTGTAAAAGATGGAGAAGCATTGAAGAAATGTACTCTTTTCGAAGCAAATGGAGAGATGGTCCCTCATGTTGAACCATTGGCGAATTGAGAGTAATCAAGTTTTAATTTTGAATAACTGATCGAGTCCTTAGGTTGGAAAAATACATACTGAACTCTCATGAATGAGGAGAAGTACTCAATGTACTAATCCAAAAGAAGGTGGAACCATGATAGGTTTGCTAGAAGTGATGCCAAGGACATTGAGTGTCACCAGACTCAAACGCACATCACCCATAATAGAAAATGGAACCATACAATGGGTTTGCTAGAAGTAATGCCAAAGTTGCTGAGTGTCACTAGACTCGAACATACATTACCCGTAACAAAACAAATCACCCATAATAGAAGTGAAACCACACAATGGGTTCACTAGAAATAATGCTAAAACCACTGAGTGTCACTAGACTTGAACATACATTACCCGTAACAAACAAATGACACCGCTGCAGATGGATTTAGATTCTCTTTGCATGATCTCATCATGACCTCAGTGCCAATAAATTTGAATTGAAGTAACAACCATTTGTCTTTGAATTTTTAAACTGTATTGTATTTGAATGCACATGAACAAGTATCACATTTTTTTTAATTTTGAAAAATGTATATATATATGAGCATGAATCAATTTTATGCCACTTGAATTTGTGCCAAATGCTATAGAATATCATGCATTTATATGCAATTGTACTCGAAGCTTGTAATTTTGATCTTGTAACTATTTTGCATATGCCTATGAACATGCATTCAAGTGTGTATGATTCTGTACTCAAGTCTCTATTAAGTGAATGTATATGCATATCATATGTGTTAAAACCCAACTAGGTTCACTTAGAAAAATTATGCATAATTTTTTTTCTTGTAAATAAGTACAATTATATTCTGACATAGTCTTAAAATCTCTACACTATTCAAATTTATCATACTACTATTTACAGGTTACAAACAATTGAATACAACAATTGCACTTCATACAACAATCCACTAATTAAGCATTTAATCACTATAATTTTTAGCCCTAAAACAGGGTCTCAATAGTGTATAAACTGTAAGACTATGCATTAGTTCATGTAATAGAATTTAAAGGTACATCACTTCAATAAATGAAACCAAAATATGCCTAATCATCTATAGCCAAATACACAACCACTGTTGTGGTACAACATGATAATAAATGTACAAGTTCAACAACCTCTGCTGTGTAAGTCAAATAAATACAATAATGCCAAGTTGCAACAGTTTAATAGAGCTTCTATGAAACAATTCGTGAAATCAATATAGTAGTTACGAGTATGTATTAGGATTGGTTCAAATTCAATTGTATAGAGGGAGAACATCATTTGGGTGCTTTTCCTCCAGCCAGATACCAATGGTTCCTCGCACACCTCTTCACTGAGAGTAACCCTTCCCTTTGTGAAGGGGCGGATAATGACAATACAAGTATCCAAAACTATCAGATAATCATATGTGAAAGTACAATCACTATTACATGCAACCAATCATATTGACTCTAGGTACACCTCTATTTGATGACCTCAAAAAAACCCCTGAACTAAAAAATACTGTGCACTGATAATATATACAACTATAACATTATTTTAGCCAAAATATTTTTATAATATTATCAGATTTCAAAATCTAGGTCATAGTCCACATCATCCATATTCTTTGCTATTACATATTTTTACTATTTATCCACCTTGTTAACCGATGATGGGTGACTCTAACTAGGCTTCTTACATGTCACTCATTATCCCTTAACAAGGTGGAGGATTGTACATGCATACAAATAACTCAACATGAATCAAACAAGTTTCATAAACAGTCCTTGAAAAGACAACACAATCAGTATAGTAACAATACTAATGACATCATACAAGAGTTTCTCATAAAATCATTCATAGAAAATACACTTAAAGAAATCATAATTTCACGCTTGGCTTAAAGCCAATTCAAACATCTTGTAGGCTAGTATGCCAAATAACCATGAATTCCAATTAAGACAGGGCATCCAATAATCGGCTTATGAAATAACAAATATCAACATTCTTTTCAAAACCAATTGTTTATTTTAACTATGGCTAAGTATATAAATTCATATACAACATACTTCCTCATACTTGTACTAGGCTCAATCTAATAGATACTCCAATATCCCTAATGCCACAATTTTATTCGTACTCCGATTGATTTACCAGTATTACAAGGAGTTATTTTCTTTTACTTTATAACATACATACTTAATTAACACTTATGTCAAAGGTATAAACTCAAACCTAAGAATATCATAGTTTAAATCCGAAAACCATACAATTTAATAACCAAAACACTATGTTTTAATTCCTTATAAATAATCACAATTTTAATTTGAAAACCATACTATTTAATGACCAAAACACTAAGTTTTAAATCCTTACAAACTATCATAGTTTTTATTCGAAAACCATGCAATTTAATAACCAAGACACTACGTTTTAAATCCTCGTAATCTCTTTTTATGTTATTAAAAAAGCTTGCCCAAAATAACCATACTTAGATTTCTACAGATTCATACTAGCCTCATAAACAACTACCAATTTTGTTTACTTCATTGAAATGGATCATAACCTTATAAGAATCATTAAATTCATTATTCATAATAGCCTCGTCGCATTCCTCTTAACTGAGCATGTATATTATTAAAATCCAAACATCCTTTATTAACAACTATTTTGACCTCTAATTGATTTTTGAGTCATATGAGGTACATCAATTTTCTTTAAATATGGAAGAAGATACAAGTACAACCTTACTACACCATAAATTGAATTTCCATACAATGTTTAAAACCTCCTCTAAATACAATTTAAGGGCAGAAAATGGTATTTAAATACGTTATAAATGTATCTAGACAGTCCATCTACCTTTACGCTGTAGGTGGTTTTTTTGACCATATGCAAGTTTAATGGTAGCCCTGATTTTTCAAATTTTAACATGTTGGTACGTTTATGTAGCTCGTCCCTAATATCACTTATTAGGGTTATGCAAATTACAACCATACTCAAACTGGGAATTGCGAAGTATAGAATTTACCTCTTAAGTTGTTGTCTCTATGGACTTGGGAGTGAGAGTAAACTCTCACCCTCAAGTTCATAGAAATTACAAAGTCCAAAGATAAAAAAAAATATAAATGTTTATTACTCATTTATCACATATAAAACTCTCACCCTCGAGTCCATAGAAATTACAAAGTCAAAAGATAAGAAATTATAAATGTATATTACTCATTTATCACACATAAAAACATACTGCAAACCAAATACAATGATGCTAGGGTTTTGCAACAAAATTTATCAACAACAAAAACAAAACCGTGTACTTCTAAAATAAACCCTAAATGTCATTTACCATTTTCCCAAAATGCCATGGATTCATAAAGGGTCTATTTACTATATTAACAAGGTATAAAGTATACATGCCCAAAACTAATCACCACCTATTATAAACCTTTACCAAGGATATGCCAAAAAGAACCCGCACACAAATCAAAAGGATTTGTTACTTGCCTGAGAAAATTGAAAGTGATAGTTAGGTTCTTGTTTTGTTGAGCTCGCCCTGCAAAACTCCTCCTTCTCCTCCATGGCCCAATCCTTCTTCCCTCTGTCTCCTTACTTATTCCCATCTTCATCCATTTTTGTTTTGGCATGCTGAAAGCTTCGTAGTTTTGCTATAGTTTTCATTTAATAATGCAACTTAAGAACATTCTAAGATTTCCACAAAAACGGCCATGATCCACTCACCACCAGTTCTCAAAAAATGCATGGATTCATAACCCTTGGTAGGGTTCTAAATGAACAACATTCTATTTCCTTCAAAATACTTGCAACACGAAAACCACTTTGAGCTATTCCTTACTAACTAAGAAACCCTAATCATAACAATTGGATAATATTTTGACTTAGCAAAAAGGGAGGTACGTAATAATAATTATTTACCTCTAAGTTTCTTACAATAACGACTTTTTTTTTTGACTTAATACAAACCTAAGCTTTCAACAACAATATTCACCATTGACCCACTACCTCATGATTCCTAAATAATCCCTTAAGTCATGTCAAGTAAACTTCATGGTGGTTTTCTTAATGTTTCGGTAGTATCTTAAAGGATTGGCATGTTTCATTGATTATTACTAAGTTTAAATCATAAAAGACTAGTTGCTATGTTTTACGACCTTGCTGCAAACATTTTTACCAAACAAGCAATGCAAGAGCACCAAAATGTACACAAGTATTCCGTCATATGGGGATAAACAAACAAAATATAACCAACCAACACAAGCATAAGATTCAAACTAACGTAGAAATACAATATTCATAGAGAAGTAAAAATATAACAATGCAACATAACAAAAAAATAAGAACACAACAAAATTATTATGCAAACAATGACCACATATATCACTGCAAAACATCAAAATATCTTCAGTCCTACAAGTAACTATGTGTGTGTGTGTTGATTCTCAATAGACTCTATCTACTTCCAGCTATTTGATTTGCTGCCCTCTTCCCTATGATGCTCTACCTTTGTACTAATCAGTGAGGGTGAAACTGTCCTTCATCCACTATAGACACGTATAAGGTAGTTAGTCCATTTATATCAATATAACCGAGAGAAATAACTAACAATAAATGATATAAACACCACTATATCCTTCATATCAAAATGCATAAAAGTAAATCACAATTGTACACTTTCAGCTAAATCAATGTACTGAAAATAGAGATACAAACTAGAAAATACAACATTCTAACTAAAACAACATAGTGTATGATTATATAAATTCAGTATTCTAACAAATCAATAGTCTCAATATCTATTTTAAAATAAGTTTTGTTTGTTAAGGATACATTAGGTGGTAACAATATGCCTCTCAAATCTGTAACACTATGCCAATATATTTTACGTGTTTGATTTTAAAATACTTTGAAGCTTTGAAACTTTGAATATTTGAAACCTATATTCTGTCATAGAATCTGATTTTTGAATTTCTTTGAATCTTTGAAACCTATACTCTGTCATAAAACTTTGATTTTTGAATTGCTTTGATTCTTTAAAACCTGTACTCTGTATTCTTTTTTATTCATAGAGGTTTAGATCTTTAAGACAATCTCTCTATAATGGCATATTTTGGAGATGGAGGATGTGGCCTGCAAGTCACTCATCTCAAATGAAGAGTTAATTGTATCATTTGATAAAGATATAATCATAGTAATGCAATTGTCATTGAAGCATGTATGTAACAGACTGAATGAAAAACATACAAATGTAATGTCTAAATAAATATAACAATGAGACATGCATTAAAATAACCATATTTGAATAAGAATATGTAGTAAAAGTTCATGATATGGATCATGTCATCACTAATCAAGGTCAACAAACACAACACACAATGTCACAAATAAGGCCAAGGGCCGCATACAAGGGACATGTTCAATTGATGTGTATACAAGCAAAAATCACACTAATAGGGCCAATGGACACAAACAATAGACATGTTCAAATGTCACACATACCAAACAAATATTGCACACATAGAGCCAAGGGCCACAAACAAATGAACATAATCAAATGTTGCACATACTAAGTAAATATTGTGTACATAGGGCTAAGGGCCATATGTAATAAGCAAGCAATATCTAGCCTATCATGCAAATAATTAACATTGAAGGAGCATAAAATAAGTGAAAACTAGTCCACACTATCCATGTGTATCAATGTCGTATCATAGCAAAGTAGCATATCTTTGTAACACAATGTAAGATATGAGTAATTAACAAGACACTTATAAGATATGAAGTTAAATATGGTAGAAAGGTCATAGATAGATATAACCTGTGATAATGTAACTTGTACAATAAGATGCCCCTAGCATAGGCATGGCCATTATATAGAAGGGAGTCCAACATTTTAAAATCCATGTATAATATGTATGCCCTACGTCACACTCATATACCTCATGAAATGCATATGTGTTTGAAAAATAATATGTTATCTACCAAACATGTGATAAATATCATATGTAAAGAAGTAAACTAACAACCCATGTCATGAACAGGTCTTGATTTTTGAAAATAATTTAAATGATTTTGTATTTTTGACATATTTGATTTTTTTGTATTTTTGACATATTTGAATATCTGACATATATGAAAGGGTTAATATCAAGGCTTCAAAAATAAAACAATGAGAGGGATTTGAATAGTCCACAACATGCGTTAAAGTATAATGTGCACTAGATATGATAACATGGCAATGTGGAGAAAGTGAAAGCAGACAATGTGCCCCCCACAATATATGTGTATCACAACAATGTAGCTCAAAATCATTTGTGGAGATAAGAATATGCATGCCTCAAGTGGGAAATAATCAATGTGTGCTCATGTAATAAATGGAAGTAAGAGTATGTAATCATGTAAACTCAAATGGAAGCCAAAGTATGTGTAGATAAAGCAAGTAACAAGTCGTAAAAGATGTGCATTAGAATAATTGCAAGATGTTCAGATTATAATAGACAAAAACAAGGAAGAGCCTAATAAAACAAATCCAAGGGCTAAAAGAAAGGTTTACATAAGCCCATATGAACATGTGTGCCAATATAGAGGAATAAATTGGACGATCAAATCAAACAAGCATCAAGAAGATATATACAATGGACTTTGCTCTTGTTAATCGATCCCATCAATGGAATGCTCATATTAGGTCATTGTTTGGAAAATCATTAATTTAATTGATATTATCTTCCTTGTATCAATCCTCGGGAGTATCATAATCATCATCTTGGTCTTGAAATTGTGATATGCCACTCTTATCATCTTTTATATCTTTATATGTAAAATCAACTACAACATATATTGGAATTATCTTGTTGGATTTCTATTGCTCTTGAGTATGTTTGTCCTTATAGAGAAGAACAAGGTATTTTTGCTTGAATATTAGGAACATAAGTGGTTTCTCCTTTGAATTTTCAACTTGTAGAGAAAATCATAGATTTTTTAGTATTGGCCTTATCATGTTCCTCTATGCATGAAATAGATATAGTGTTGGAATCCTTATAAACCACATTTGTACAATTAGTCTGTTTAGGAACATATTGCTTTTGAAACTTTGTCATGAGAAACCCTTTCTTAAGGATGCTTTCCTGTTAATCTTGATTTTGTTTTTGCAACTTCTCTTTTAGTAATTGATCTTTTAATAACTTCTCTTTATGTAATTTCACTTGATGTAACTTCTCTTAATGTATCTTGTGTAAAATTTTTGGTTCTAATTTTGCTTTTTGTAACCTTTCTTGTTCTGAATTTTTCTTTTGTTCTTTTTGCACTTATTTCTTAGGAGATGCAATCATAGTGTAAATAGATTGCTTGATTGATTTATCTAGTATCAGATCACTCCTATCAATGATAATTTGTATTTTGTTTTTCAAAGCCCAATAATTGTCTATATGATGCACATGCATTCTATGATATGCACAATAATATTTTGATTTACTTAGAGGATGCATAGGAGGTAATGTGTTTAACTTGTTTTGAAGCAGTTTCCTTAGAATTTCATGTTGGGTTCACTAATATATTTTACCCAATTTTTGATTTAACAAATTAATGTTGTAAAATAGGTTTAAAATTTGATATATCTATTCAGATTATAATATATAACATTTTAGAATAAATCTGAATGTAAACCATAATTGACTGAAATGCAAATTTGAAATTGAAAAATGACATATGATAAAAATAGTAAGTACAATCAACAATAAGATACTTTGATTTTTTAGTTTTTAGTTGACTATATCTGATATTTGACAGTGGAAATATGATAAGATAGGCATGTGATAGCTTAGAATTAGGAACAAAATTTGAAGATATTTCTCGGTAGGTCTGTGCTCTCTAGACAACAGTGTAGGTTGGTCATATCCATTGACTATATATTTATATGCATTGATTGTGACAAAATTATAACTGTTTTGCCTTTTGAATATGTCTCTATTGAGGACGTTGAGATATTTTGATTCTGATATTGTTATGTGAAAGTCATCATTTTCCTTCTTTTTGCCTTGAAAACCCTAGGGGTACTTGTGAGAGCTATAAACTTGAAAAAAAAAGAGGGGGAGGGTAATGCGTTGAACAAACCCCAATCACCCCCCTTGATGATTAACTGCTACCTATGTATCCAAATATTCTGAGGGAATCAAGTCACATATAGTTCTTGCACTTAAAGTGATTGTGTAATTGTATTATTTGCTATATGTATGATACTTGACAATGTTAGCTCTTGACTTGATTTGAAATGCTTTAGACTTTGGTTGTGATTGCTCCTAGTGAATTATTTTGAATTTGGAAAGAATAGAGTAGATCTACTCAATGTGTAGTAGTGTATAAATGCTGAGTAGATAGTGCCAAGATAAAAATAATGAATGACATTTGATTTGTATTTATAATAAAATTTATTGATAATTTCCTTTATCTATATGCGGGAAGACCCAAATGGATATTTAAAATTTAGAAACTATCCATTAATTGGCATGGGGACGGGGTCACTCTAGGTGGATAGGTCTGTGGCAACGGACCTGTCTTTCGAGTGTGGACCTATCTCGAAGAATCAGGGGCAACTATCTCTTGATGGAAAGTATTCTAAGAGTGATATAGAGAGGTTTGAGCATTGATTTGGAAGTTATGTGTAGTATTGAATACAAACTGAGGGGTCGACCCTGCATATAGATAAATGGATTAAAAGAATGACAAGTAAGAGTCATGTATTCGAGCACAAGTCAAGTGGTTTAAGATATGTCAAGAATTAATATTATAAAATTCTTGTGACTAGATTTAGGTATCTACAATATCTTGGAGCTAATTTTGCTCAGTTTTCAAATTTGGAGTTATTCAATGGCCTAACTTTGATGAACACTTTGCTCTATATTAAAAAATCTCTTGGAATTCTTTTCCAATTTTCATGGCTTTTTGTTGTGAGTTTTAAAAGACAATATTACTTAGCTAACATAAAGGATATATTCACAACATGCAATCTAGAAGACAAACACAAAACAATTGATTGAGGAATCCCCCAAGGATCCCAATATTATAATTTAAAAAAAAATATAATAAATTACAATTGTATGACAAATGAGTGGGTGTAGGCCCTTAAAAATACCATAAATAAGTAGGCCCTATAGTATATTTTAGGACCTCTTATAAGATAATTACCTTAGGCATATTATAGAAATGAGTAGACAATTGTTATAAGATAATTATAACACAATATAATAAAATAAGTAGGCCCTTGAATAATTATATTGGGAATTGATGTAGAGCAAAGTGTATCCACGTTTAAAAATCATAGCTTGGGGTTATACCAAGATGTCTTTCCTAATCCTCATCAAGCTACCCCACTTCCAAGTCAAGGTCATAACCTTCCATCCATTTATCATAAACCTCTTTTTGACATATCCATTCTCAACCAATCCATAGTCGATCAACCCACCTTTGATAACCATGGTCTACCATCCATTTTTGATGAGCCTATCTTTATTGAAGAGCTTATCTTCGACCAAAAACCTATCTTTGATCAAGATCTCATTTTTGACAAAGATCCCATTTCTGATCAAGATTCTTTCTTGGACCAAACCTCATCCAACCAACACAGGCTATAACTCATTGCCCAGACACCCAACGCCTTATCACATGTTGAATCCCCCATCACCCCACAACATACACCCCAAGTGACATAGGTACTTATAGACAACCAAATCCATGATCAAGGAATTATTGAATCCATCCATTTCAAACTAAACATTGAATCTCATAGCATTTACTACAAACCAATTGAAATTCAATGTAAAAATGTTAGTGCTTCTTTTATGGTTTCGAAGGGAACTTTATCCATAATTGAAATAAGATCCGTACATAGTCTTTACAAGGAACGTGCTACCACCACTCCTTTCCTCAACATCACCAATCTTGCCTTCCATGTTGCAAGCCAATATCCTACACCCATTGATTGGGACCAATAATTTTACTTATAATTAATTTTCTTCCATGATAATCAAATAATTTCAGAATTCCTAGTTGGTCTCCCACCAAAAGAACATCAAAAAATATCTACATATTTTTAGGAACAACAAGTGTAACTCACTCAAAGTGATTCTTAAAATCTAACTTTGAAATTGACATCTCATAGTGAAAACCTCTTTGAGGCACTATCGGATGATCAAAATCTAAATTTCAATCAAAATCCAAATCAAAATCTAGAAAATAAAAAATACGAGTCCCTTAGTGAAAACCTCTTTGAGGTGCTATTGAACAATCCAATTATAAATCCCAATAAAAAAAATCAAGAAGAATACCTTGGTGAAAACCTTTCTATGGCACTAATGGATGATAACATTAATATATCCTCTGCATCAACACATTTGTAGGATGGATCCCCATCACAAATTGAAGATATCATTGATGCAATATTAAACTCTCAAATCATCCAACTTGTAGTTATTCCTAGTCTTGTTGAATGCGGGATTGTTGTTCCCATTCACCCTTTACATCATGACACATATACTTATTTCCAATATAATTCTATCCCTCCTAATCCTTCATGCACTTAACACACATCCTTCATCCAACATACTTCCTGATTCACCATTATTAGAAGTACCCTCTATCGTAGGGGCTATGACAATAATTCGATAAATTTGGAAGAAGCCAACTTGGAAATCCACAAAGTTACTGAGGACATTTTTGGAGTGCATACTTAACATATCCATAGGTTTCAACATCATGCATCTCAAACCCTTCCATATTTGAGATGCAAAAAAAAAAAAAAAAAGAGAAATAAATTCATCCAAAGGTGAAAACCATTTCTATTGATTTTTTAATTTTATTTCATAAAAAACCAAAAACATTAGAAAACATAACAAAATGATGACAACCATTTTTTGGCATCATGTGTAAAATAATTATTTGTCTATGCGTACCCTATACTTGGGGGAAAACTCATTTCATTTCAATCCTAAAGTATCCTTAACCATCCTAAGCGTATCTTTCACCTATCCTAAACAATCTTAAATTATCTTTCACCATACTAAGCCTATCCTTCACCTATCCTAAAACATCTATAATTGCCCTTACCTATCCAAACACATCCCTATCCATATAATCTTAAACACATTGAAACCCATGCTTATTAGTCCAATCTTTGCCATCATAAAACCATCTTTATTCTCATTTTTGATCTTGATCAAGAAGTGAAAATGTATTGAGATATGTTCTTGGAAATATCTTGGTGTATCCTTATAAAGCTACTTTGATGACTAGACACTTGGTTCTTACCTCATGTGTTCCTTGGAGTTATCATCTTAATTACTATCCATTTTTATTCATCCATCTTCCATCCATAATGTATCCCTTACATCCACTACCACTCCCTTTCTTGGTGATAGAATGAGTTTTGCACTTTGCTGGTATTTCCTATCTATAAATCCAACAAAATTAAAAAAATATATCAGAAAGTCTATAAAAAACCAAAAACATTAGAAAACATAACAAATTCTAAAAATAATAAAAAAATTATTTGCCCTTAGTTACATACCCTAGTCCTCCCTCATATGGATTACTCCTTGGATGATTCAACATTGTCAAAAATCTCATATGCCAAAGGGTTATACTCTATCAAAGGACATCCAAAATGTCATTTGCTTACTTGTTTGTTAGTCATTTGCTTACACATCACTTATTTTTTTTGTTTGTAAATTCATTTACTTTTTTGTACATCTTGAATGTTTACTTACTTTAGAAAGGTTTGGTTACTTTGTTGTTTGTTTTCCTTACATGGTTCTCATTGTTAAACTTTTCTTTTTGTCTCGTCTTTGTTGTTGCTTCTTGTGTCTAGATCACTATGTGCATTAGAAAAGGTGTTATTATGATCTTCCATATCATGATGCACTAAGGTTTTCACTTGTGACTCTATCAATCCTTACACATATAACACAATAATCATCTTGGTTTTCCATACCATTGGTGCATATTGTCATACGTAATTTCAAAAATCAAGTTACTCAAATCTTAATCAGTTGACATTATTATTCATAATTCAAAGCAAAACAAATATCTAGTTGCAACTATCAACTCATCTCACATCCTTGGATGGAACATCTGTGTGTCATCTCAGACAACGCTATTGTGCTATAATCCTAAGAGAACCTATGACAAGCTGAGAAGACTTCTCTACAAAATACTCTAAGGTTGTATTCAAATTTGTCTCTTCCATTTACATTTCAAATAGAAACTGTGTTAATCATTCCATGCTCATTATCCATTTCAAACACACTCATTAACATTCACACTCACATCAATAAGCACTTAAAATTATAAAACAATTTTTTTATCATCCAATCTTATATTTTAATTAATTTTTCACTTTATTTAATGATTTATCCTAAATAAAAATGCAACATGTGTTCATGTTTGCATTCTCCTTTCCAAGACCTTTGTTTTGGCATAAACTAGAGCTCAAACGGAGTTCAGAGTCTAACTTTATGCCCTTAAAAAGATGGTCACTTCTAGATTACAATGAATTCACAACTACCTTGAACAAATTCATAATTATACATGCCAAATTCACAATTATGAGAATTGCAAAATTGTTTACTAATGAATTCACGACTGTTTTCAATGAAGTCACCATTATGCATGCCAATTTCGTAATTATGATAATTGCAAAATTATTTTCCTCTCATTTTCTTAGTATTTTCGTAGACAAAAACAAATTTGTTGCCTCATACATCCCATATTCACCTCTCTCTTCCATCCATAAATTGAATCCATGTTATCAAATCATTTGATCAATAACCATTAATCCATGCAGTCACTTAACTTCCTTATTTATGATTATACATCAATCATCCACACTCATTTCTCACTCTTCCCATTCAATCTTTCGAACCTGTCAATTGGGACTGACAACACCATAATGTCCATTCTTTTTCCATCTAATCATCAATCACTCACTCAATCCATCACTCAATAAATTAGTAAATTAGTCAACCAATCCAAGCTCATAGCTTTTCAGTGAGATATATCATTCCCACATCCTCTCTTATGAATCGTAATTCATGGCTACCTGAAAGCATGCAGTTCATCTCAGGGTATATCAATTTCCAATCCGCGCTTTGTATATATCATTGCTTGCGGGAAAATCAATCCATCATCACATCTAATCACAATGTGCAATCATTAGCTTAAGTGGGCTAATAACATCCATGGGTCAATCATAAAATACATCATCACTTCTCTTCTTGCATTGGGAGAACTACTTCTGGCCTGATGTCCCCACTCAGACTTTGTCTATAGTGGATTATGTAGGCAATGCTTAGAGACATGGGGTCTTTAGGGTTAGTTTGGCCACCATCATCCATCTAGATCCTTTCCTCCATATTTTTCATTGTCATTTAATCAAAGTGTTATATCTCTTTATCAATGCTTGTAACTATCAATTTTGTAAATATTTATTACAAATCAAACATTTATATTTTTCATTTTATGGCCTACGACTTATCATCATTGGGATATATCATTCCCACATCTGCTCGTGAAACCCCTACGTTTGAGCACCATCCAAGCATGCAATTTATAACATGGGAAATGCATTTTTTCTAATACATTATTTAGCATTTAACAATTAGGTATAAATAGTTTTACATGTACCCTCTATAGTGTTGCAAACATTGATATTAAGGCCAAGTATCTGTATTATTGATGATAGTTTTCTTCTTTCCATCTCCCCATCCTTCTTTCCTTCATTTCGAACGTTAATCCTCTTTCTCTCACAAACCTTCGATGGGGCATAATCACATTCATTCTCATTCATTTGGAGCAATTTTTTCTTCTTAATCATCAACACTACTTTTTTGACTATCTTCGAAATAGTACTACTTCACAACATCATTTCAAAGAGGGGCAAATGTAGACATCTAAATTACATTTAGTATCAAAATGCACTTAAAATCTACTAATTATTCTGCATAAATTTAAATTAAACTTCATGTCATCTCCCTCCCTATTTAAATAATAAAATAAAAAAAATTTAATTAATTATGCACACTTTTAATCCAAATTTAATTATGAATCCAAGTTTTACACCTCACCCAACATCTTTCACATTTATCTCCCTTATATGTTGACTCACCTCAACTAATCTCATAACTTCTTCAACTACCTTTGAATCATCCCTTGAGTTGTCAAATAGTTTGACTCATTATTAATGACTCAATTAACCACCTCCATGCTTCTCTCATATTTGAAATGGTTATGAATTTCATGGATGATGACTCATTAGCCACCATAAATTATTTAGATAATTTTAAATATCCAAATAATCTTCTACCATTCGATCTTTCCTCTAAAAATTTATAAATAAACATGAAATCCATCACTTTCATCATCCTGACTTATGCTAATCAAGTACTATCAAAATCACAAGCAAATCTAAAGAGAATCAAAGTCGTCAAAGAGCATATTTATATCAAAACGCTTCCCATTTTACCTTGTAGTGGAAGAGTAAGCAACCATAATTCAAAGAGAGCTAATCAAATTCACATCGCAATGGAATACGTTTTTTAGAACCAATGTATAAGTTTGTGTTGTTTCTTTTATTTTTAGGTCTAGCTTAGATTGAGTTAGTTTAAATTAAGGTTTCATAGCTTAATTTGCATTTCTATATGTCCTTCAATACTCGACCATACCTTCTCAAACAAATGAGGAAATACTCCCACAACCAGAACCTCAATCAACTTCTCTTTCTACCAAAAACGTTTTACCTTCCAAGCCTCGTGTTGGTTCTTCATCTTCTAAATCTCATTGGAAGTTCTTGGAAAAGCTCAACTTGATGATTTGTAAAATAATGCTCATAGAGTTAGTTTGTACTTCGCCATATCACTGCAAATTATTAATGCAACAATTACAAGACATTGAAGAACCACCTTCCCTTGAGATGGAACAAACTTTTCAAGACCCTTCACCAATAGAAGTACATACTAATGAAACTATTTGTAATTCTTCCAAACCTTCCATAAAATTCCTTGAAGAAGATATGATTAATGATGAAATTATTATTCAAACCAATGATCCACCTCTTTTCATTAAAATCACAATTAATACCATCCTTATTAAAAAAGTCTTAATATATGAAGGGTTGGGAATTAATGTTGCCTCCCTTTGGTTAATTTAACAACTTGGGTATACCAAAGATCACCTTAAGAAAACTCATCTCACATGTCAATGGTTTGATAAGACAAATAAAAAACCAATTGGTTTTATTCGGCTCCCCCTCACTATTGTACCCAAGACCATATGTACCAAGCTCATGGTCTTGACTGACCACTATCCTATAATATACTCCTAGGTCGCCCCTGGACACATCGTATGAGGGCTATTGCCTCCTCAGGTAGTCAATGTATCAAATTCATTCATAAAAAAAAAATCTAGAAACACAAGGTTGATCCTAATCCATGGAGTATCCAGTTACACAACCACAAATATCAATATTAGATTCGAACCATTCCATGAATTAACAATGCACCTCTACCTAAATTTGTTAACATGAATCCAAATTTACAGGTCACTCTTACTGATTTTGATGATGATGAATCAAATGACTTAAAACACACTTATAATACCACTAAATTACCTCCTTACATTTCATAGTGGCTTCCTCCTTTTTTACTTCCATGTGATCATACTATCCCTCTAGTTGATGAGATCACTGAAATTCCTCTTCCATGCAATGCACATGAAGCTTCTTACATAGAATATGACTTCACATGTAATGAAAATGGAGTGTCAAGATTATTTCAAGATATTTTAACAATGTCACCCTAGAAATTTAGTGATCTAGGTGCATCCACTTATAGTGTTCCCTTAGAGACAAATGCATGCACTATTTCCCACACCTATGATGATAACTATATCATGGCTCAAGCTCAATCATTAGACTTGGACGTATAACACTATTAAAAAATATTAGCCAAAATACATGCCTTCAATCGTGATGTTCATGTCATTCATATATCAACTGATAGTGAATCAGAAACTGAGGGTCATGTATCTCCCATTAATACTCCACTTCTTGATACCCCATGGGTAGTTGAAAAAATCTCTACCTCTAGAAAATTCAGAAACTATTGAACCATATCTACCTTCTACACAAACAACCCACTTACCAACTTTTCTTCCTTCTCAAAATTATATAGATACCATTGAGGCTATACACTTCACTTCAACTGAACCTCCATATGAAACACAAACTACCACACCTATTACCAATCTGGTTGACTCCACTCAACCTCAACCTAAAATCCCACATACACCTAGAATTACCCTTGATGCTAAAGCCACTGATGTATGACAAATACATTATGAATACGATCACCATGGTAATAAAATCATTGATCTCAAAGTAGATGTGGAATACCATGGACCCTTACCCACACTCCCTAGTGATGAATCCATACTTGAGTTACTGCATGCTAGAGAACCTCAACTTCCATGGCAACATCATAAACTTGGAAACTTCAAACAAATTGCTCCTCATTTTAATAATTTCGTTGCTAGTGTGGATCCTAAAATAAATCATATTTTTTATTTTTCTAATGTTCCATATCATTTCCAAGATGAAATTGCTATGCTCATTGAAGAAAAACAAGAATAGAATATGGTACACCATCATGTCCTAGACCCATCACCACCTCTAAATAACTCATACCAATATAACATGACAAATTTAGGTTATTATTAGATCAGTATCATGAAACCTTTGCTTGTTCATATGAAGGTATGTTAGGTATTGATCGTAGTATCGTTTCACATAACATCATCACTTACCCAGACACAAAATCTGTTAGACAAAAACAATGAAAAATTTCTACCCAAAATTTCCACTTTATGTCATAAATAAATTATTAAACTTTTGGATGCCAAGTTTATCAAACCTGTTGACTATTCTTAATGGGTATCAAACATTGTTATCGTTTATTAAAAATTCACCATGGTCATTAATATATTCATTGATTTTTGTAACCTCAATCTCACATGTCCAAAATATAATTTCCCATTACCTTCAATAGATGCTATCATAGATTCCACTCCTGGATATGGAATGTTGTCACTTATAGATGGATTTTTAGGCTATAATCAAATTCACATAGCCCTTGAAGACAAACACAAAACAAAATTTACACAGAATAGGGCACCTATTGTTATGTCAAAATGCCTTTTGATCTTAAAAATGCTTGAGCCACCTATAAACGTGAAATGACACATTTTACATGATTTTATACACAAGTTATTAGAAACCTATGTTGATGACCTCATTTCCAAATCTAAGCATCTCACAACACACCTCACTGATCTAGCTATCATTTTTGAATGACTAATCAAATATAAAGTTATACTTAACCCATATAAATGTGTATTTGGAGTCAAATCTGATAAGAGTTTAGGGTTCCTAGTCTCTCTTCGAGACATTAATGTCGATTCGACTAAAATCAATGCTATAGTCAACATGCCTATTCTTCGTTTGATTATTGACATTCACACTTACCTAAAAAATCTTGGGGTAATTCGATGATTCATCCCATAAATGGCTTACTGTATCTACTCTATTAATTCCGTTCTCAAAAAAGGTAATGCTCTAGAATGGACAAATTCATGCCAAAAATATTTTGATAATATGAATTAATCTTTACTCCATCTTTCCACTCTTCAACCACCTTTAAACAACCATATCTTAATATGATACACTTTTTATACCCCCATCTCAATTGGGGTAATTCTTTCCCAATCAGATGATACCAGTATAGATTATGCTATTTACTACATTAGTCGAGGCTGAATGGATTACGAAAAATGTTAAACTAAATTAGAACATGATTGCCTTGCTATCTACTTCACAGATGAAAATTTCCTTCACTATATGCTTTATCAAACTACTTATGTCATTGTCCACTACGATCCACTTCATCATTTATTCTCTAAAACATTTCTACTTGGAGATAGATTTGGCAAATGAATGGTCCTCTTGATGGAATTTGACCTTTGAATTGTCACACAAAAATATGTCAAAGGGTAAGTCATCACTGACTAACTTGTAGTGGTACCTATACCATCTATGAATCACCTTAAAGATAATCTCCCTGACAACAACATTCTTTATATTGAAAGTCTTAACCAGGCTATCTCCCTTAAAGATTATTTCCATAACGTCATTACTGATTTAGAGGCAAATAATCAAGAAGATATCAATATCATTCATGATATTTCTAAATCCAAAGTTGTTATTGAAGAGCTCATTGAAATTACCATTGATTTTCACAAAGACACTTGAAACCTCCACTTTGATAAAGCCAAATGATTTCAAGGAGGTGAGATAAGTTGTATTCTAAAAACCTCACATGGTAAGATCAATCCTTTGGCATTTATATTAACCTTTGATGTCACTAATAACATGTCAAATATGAAGCACTAATCATAGGCATGAAAGCAACCCTCGATTTAGATATCCCTTATCTACATGTTTTGGGTGACTCACAACTTATTACCACCAAGTCAATGGTGATTATCAATGTAAAAGTGAAAATTTAAATGCATATCATCAAATGGATATCACACTTCACAAAGAGTTTGCTTCTTTTACCTTTAAACCAATTGCAAGAGATCAAAATTCCATAGATGATTCTCTTGCTTTGTTAGCATCTCTATTTCATCCTCATCAAGTACTTAATTATTTATAATTATTTATCCAAATAAGAAAGTCACATTCTCTCCAACCAAATGATTCACTCATTTAGCACATCAAGGCTGTCACTATTCTCACAAAAATACTAGAATATTTAAACAAGCCTTTAAGTATGTCTTTGAATACAACACCCTTTATTACTATAATGCATAAGGTACCCTATTTCTTTGTGTGATGCAAGATGAGGTTCTTAATCTCCTCCAACAAGCACATGGAGGCATTTGTGGTGGTCACTATAGCAGACATGCTACAACACACAAATGCTTACATATGGGTTATTTCAGGCCTACTTTAGAAAAAGATGCTATCAATTTTGCCAAAAAATATAATCCTTTTCAACTGGATAATGATCTAATCCACTCACCACCAGCTGAGCTCCAAACATTGAAGTCTTCTTGACCATTATCTATGTAGGGATTTGATCTCATTGGTAAATTACCTCAATCACAAGATGGTCATGTTTTTATCATTACCATTATTGAATATTTTACCAAATGGATAGAATCCATGCCTCTTGTCAATGTCACGGGAAACACTATTTCTAGATTTATCCTTAACCAAATCATTTGTTGATTTCGAGTTCCCCATAATATCATCTCTGATGATGGTGGAAATTTAAAAAATAAGGACATGAAACAATTATGTGTTAAATTTAAATTTTCCCACAAAATTTTCACATTTTACCATCCACAATGTAATGGCCATGCTGAATCCACTAACAAAATTTTCAACAAAATCTTGCGAAATACCATCTGAAAAACCCACACTAACTGGGATCTTCACTTATACCCCATGATTTGGGCCTATTATACTAGCATATGTATTACCACAGGGGTAACACCATTCTCACTAGTATATGGTTCCGAATTAGTCCTACCATTAGAATTTAAACTCCCATCTTTACATATATCTCTTCATGGTATCATTATGGATGAATAATTATGTGAAGCTCGCCTTCATGCCTTACACCTTCTTGATGAATATCGTTTATCCACTTTTTAACAAAACTGTCAATACAAGGCTCACATTACCAAATAACATAATAAAAAATTCAAAGTCTGCATATTTAATGTTGGTGATCTAGGCCTCAAATTAGATTACACCCATGACAAAAAATTAAAATATGCCCAAAAATGGTGGGGTCCTTATTTAGTAAAAGACATTATTGGTCCTAGCACTTACCGTCTATAAACTAATAAAGGCCATGTTTTCAAGGAATCCACTAATGTGCAATTTTTGAAGAAATATTTTGCTTAACTATCTTTTTTTTTTTCATAATTTATATAATATCCTACTAACACTTCTTGCGGGAATTTTTCCAATGATCTCACACTTTGCAACAATCTATCTTATACACAAACCTTAGTCCTTTCCTTCAGTCTTTTGGTTTCTTAAATTTGTGAGTTACATTATAATACGATGGATAGGACCCATTTTTCCTCATGAAAACCTTTTTCTTTCATACATAATTTTTTCATATTTTTTTCCTTTTAATCACAAGTTTGTTATTTTCTAAACCATTTTACACCCATTTGGATTTTTATTTTGTGAGTTTCAATGTAAGACCATGGATAAGACTAGGCACTCCTCACAATTATCATTTTCCCCATTTTTCACTCACTTGGGTTTCTCTTTTATGAGTTTTAGTTTAATATCATGGATATGATAGGGCTCTCCTTAGAAAATCCACATATTATTTCAAGCATTTTTATCAAACCAAGTGTTCTTTTTATAATGTTAAGACACAATTACAAGTTTGTGATCCCATATTCTCAGTCTCGGTATTTGTTTCTTTTGTAGATACAACTTGCACAACAAACTATGATAGCATGTTTCCCTACAATTACATACATTCTTATGATAATGAATCATACTTGTCATTGTATTCGTTTCACATTGTCACATTTTTTACGAATTGAAGTAATTCAAATTGTTTAATGTTCATTTCCCCCTTGATTTCTTTTTATTTCATTTCACTTTGGATAAAATAAGGTCAAAGTCAAGATAAATTTTTTATTTTACATGAATAAACAATACTCTTAGACACCATGCTCTCTAAAGTCCTATTTCTTATCTACCAAATCCAAATTTTTTAAATGATAGTCATTTTTAGCACCCATGTTTGGTTCTTCGAATCCATATGGAGGAAGAATTAAAAAAAGCCATCAAAAGTCAACAAGCCAAATAATTTATAAAAGACAATGATCAAAAGAAAAAATAAAATCCAAAACTCAACATCACACCAAAAGACGTGGTTCATAACACATCTCCTATCTCCAATCAAATAAAAAACTCCATAGTTGGCCTCATAATAGAGTCAAGGTCCATTAGACTGCGGTAGGCCAATAGATTGGGACAGGATAATTTTTTTTTTATAGTGCTACGTACTTTCTCATGTAAGTAACCAATATTCGTAGTAGACCAACGAATCTATAAAGGGTACTGAGGAATAGGGAACACATTGTGAAAAGGTAGGTCAATTTTAATTTTCATGCATATAGCCTTCATGGGATGATATTCACACTTCATTTGATAACCTAAGATTTGTGTGGTTAATAGAAGTTTTTCAGAGTCCTTAATGTCAAAATTCCTCTTGTTTTGACAAACTTAATTTTAGTGTCTTGACTTCGATAAAGAGTTTCTCTACCTTGATTTTTCTTACATCTCCACCACCACCCATTTCATTCCCCCCTTGATAGGAAAGTTTGATTCTAAATCTATTTCCCCACTCCTATATTCCCTCTTCTCCAAACATGTGAGCACTACTTTATTTTTGATTTTATCTATCTTTAGAACAAAATAGTATGCTTAAGTGATTATGGATTATTTTATTTAGACCATTGCTTTACATTTCTAGAATAGCCTTGGTTTCATTTGAAAATTTGTCATTATCACTCCTTTTTTTAGACAACTATATCTGTTTCTATATTACTGTACTTTTTTCATTGTTGAGTGAGTTTAGATTATTACTTTTCACTAAACACTGTTGTTTTCTATTTGATGTACTTTTTTCATTGATGATTGAGTAAGGATTGTTACTGCTCACTCATCAATGTTGTTTTACCATTTCTTGTCCATCTTTATTTAATTGAGGATTGTTACTGTTTTCACATTGATGTTAATTTTTTATTTTTATTGTATCTTTAGTTTGATTTAGTTTATTATCTTTTCTTACGTAAGGTATATTTATTTAAGTATTTTGGTCATTTAGTAGCCTTGGATTTTTGGTTACCCGATTGAATCCAAATTTTGGCTTGTTCATTTAGTTTTAACTTAGCATTTATAACCCTAGCTCACCAAATTTTTAACTATGTCATGCCTACATATTTCAGTTATCCTGAATTTCTTGTGTTTGTTTGTTTTTACTCTTTAAGTTTTGTATCTTTAGGGTTTGTCCAAAGTAGTCTCTTCACCCTCCATGATCAAAACTACAAATACAACAAACAACCATTGAACAATAAAGGTAAGTCAAGGTACACATACATTACTTATTTCAGTCATTTACTTTCAATTATTTTATGCTTTAAAATACTACAATTTACTTAGCTTAGTGTTGTGTATTGCTATGTTCTTTTCCCAAAGCACCATCCTATGTGGTAACATCATGACATGTGTTGACCTTCAAGTGGGGCATATGCATACACATAATATTTTTAAATTTTATTAATTATTGATATTTTTTATTTTGAAAGAACTCGTTGAGATTCAATCTCTCTAAGTGCATGCCTTAAAGGGTGCACCGAGAAAGGGGTGGGAATACCATTGGTGCTTCATAAGATTCTTGTTCTCTATACCTCCACTTAAAACCAACACAAACCCCTCCTATACATTTCCATAATCTTTGACACATCCCTTACACACTCCTCCAAGCAATTCACCACCTCAAATAGCCCTTGTCCAAACCAAAACTTATTTTGGTCACCCATCGAACATAGTCAAATGGGCTGACTCTATTCTTAAAAATGAGCACTTTATGGGACTACGCCAACCCAACCAACTTAGTCTGAGTCCTAATTGCTTTATTTATTAAATAAATAGGTTGACCAAAATCAATTATGTTAACTAAAATTTTAGAAGGGTTTAGGGTTAGATCTGGCTATATAAACACATCATTTTTGTCATTTTTATTACAAAGAGATAGAGGCAATAATTTATTTGTGCATCTAGTTGTTCACTATTCTATTTAAGGAGCCACTGCTTAGTGTTTCATTCTTCCTTTAAATAAAATAATCTTTTCTTATGAAAAAAGTCTTTTGGATGCATAAGATAAGTCATGCCACCTAGAGATGACCTATATTTGTTATCCTTATGACCACAACAACCTCTTACAAAGCACCATTGGACAAGGGAGATATTGAGGCTCAGTGGGTTCATCTTCAATGTAAGTATTCATAACTCTTGCTCCTCTTTATTAGTAGATATATTTTCTTGTGTTAGCTTATGAATTTGTTTCTCTCTCCATGCATTAGGATTATCTCTACATTGGCTTGAGTAGAGTTCTTCTTTGCATGTCTATATTTATTTTTATTATCCCCATTTGTGTCACAAGCTTTGGTGAACACTAGATTATATTTAATTTATTTTTTCATTTACTTTGTTAGAAAACATAGGACTAAACTAGGGTTATTGTGTGGTATTGCTTGACTAACGACTTTAAAACCATCTCTAGTGATATGGTATGGTAACACCCTAGTTAGGTCTAGTGGATCCATATTGGTCATGACCCCAATTGTCTAAATGTACTAACAAGTGGAAGGGATAGTGTGATTTATCTTCTCCAAGTTAGGATTGTTTTGTAGATCACTTTCACTTTCTCTTATCATACACTAACCAAAATATAAGTATCCATTCTCTACTTTAGACTATAAATAAGTCATAAATGCATATTGTATTTATTTCAAGAAGGGAAATTAGTAAGGGATAACATGGTTATTAATTAGATATAATGATCCATAGAATGGACTAATCATTTTCTCCACACTTCAATTTTTACATGTCCTCTTGCAAGCTACTATCTTACTTGTTATGGTCAAGCACACTGCTTTGCAATTTCTTACTGAAACCATAAATATCCTGATATGTGTTCCAATCTTTTATAACTAGATTGATATATCCCATATGCACTCAAAGTAATGTTATTGACTTTTAAAACTGCTTAGGGATCAAATTTGATGTGTTTTTTTATGGTGACATGGGAGTGAGAATGAGAGGGACCCTATTCCTCATGCCAATCCATTTTCGGTCTCGTGTTTGATTGATCTGAGAATTAAATTAGTAATGGATTGAGCTATTTGGAGACACCAATGGAGATTGGTGGGGGAGATTAATTCCCTCCTTTTCAAAAAAAAATTTAATGTATCCCACCATTTATCACATGTTGCCAATGCTTCATTAAAATTATACTATATATATTCTTCAAAATCCATGATACTCTTATGTAAGATTTACAATTGGTGTTCCTTGAGATTTTTATGGTGAAAAACAACCCAAAATTGTCTAATGAGTGCTCCCCCAACATGAAATTTGGGTCTCATTTAGAGTCCTACTATTTTTGATGCATGAAAATATTCATTAGTCCTCTCACTCCATGCAAGTCTTCTGTAGAGTGGGAATGAAAGCTTTGAGCTGAGACTCTCTTACAAAGAGGTTAAGCATGAACCTAGACATGTGTCCTAGAAGGAAACTGCATAAATATAATTCACACAAGAGGTTTTGTTATTCTAGAGTGATATTTATATAGGCCTCTATGAATTCTTTCTCATCTTCAAATTTATGGTAAAAACCACAAGAAATCCTTAATAACTGCTACCTATGAAATTGTTCTTTGAGAAAAAGGCTATATGAAGAGGAAGGTCTCTTACATGTCAAAAGGTTTTCTCCTAACTCACAAGCTACTTTGAGGGTAGCCTTGACTTTCTCATTTTGTTGGTTTGCCTCCTCACATTCTACTCTCAGTTTCCTATTTTATATCTTGGTTCTCTTGAGTTATCAACAAGTTTCCTCCCAAGTGGTCATGACATTATAATAGGACAACTCTTTTTTATCCCTTTGTTATACTTGGAACTTGGCTCAACTACCTTTCCTTTTAATAATACTATCTCACTATCTTTTATAAATATTTATTCGTTGCTTATTCCAATTCCTTTTGTAGAGATGAAATAGTATTTTCATTACCTTGCAACTTCATTTTGAGGAAGGTAATTTCTTCTTCTTCCATTTGAAATATCCCTTTATCAAGTGGTGGTTGTGATGAAGATAGTGAAGGAGATGAAGGTGGAGGAGATTATGTTTTAGATTCCTCAAACATTTCTGCCATAGTGCAAGTTTTCCCTAAACTTATTCATGTTTTAATTCCTCTTCAATGTCTTCATCTAAAGGTTCCACTTAAACACTTGGAGTATCCATAGGAGGTTCCTAACTTATATTCCCTAGGATCTTAATAGCATCCCTTTCTTGGTCTTCATCTTCCTGCAAAATTTATCTCCTTTTTATTTGTGATTGAGTTATAATCTAGGTTCCTCTATAGAGTTATTATTCTTATATAATATCTCCTTATAATATCGAGTGAAGCTACCTCTAGGGATAGTCTTTATTCCTCAGAGATAGCTATTGTTTCCTGAGAAGTAATTGGCTCCAGAATAACTTCAAACCTTGATTTTGAAACCTCTATTCTCAATTTTCTCTTATTTACTATCTTTGGAATCGGCCATTAGTGGAAGTACCCTCTTTTCTATTGGACCCTAGTGTTCGATCTACATAAAGAATTATTCTCCTTGTCTTAGGATGCTTTTTCATTTTATTTTTAAAGAATGCTTCTCAAGTATCTTCTCCACTTTATTCTTTTATAAAGTGATATTCACAAATGAGCTGAATCAGCCCATGGTGCCTTATGAAAGCCATTCCTCTTCTATGTTTCAATGCCATGACTTGTATGGCTCCTAGCAGAAACAAAGACAAATTCACCTTATATTCAAGTTTATGCAAACCTTGTCCTAAATGTATGACAATTCTCATGGCATCACAACCAAGAGACCCATATTATAGATCACAAGTTAGGTACTTGATGACCCAAAAGGTAGTTTTTCTCTAAGCCTTAGGTAGGATCTCTCTTCATCCCTTTGGCAACTCATTAAGGGATAATAATTGGATCTAGAACTAGTTCCCCTTCCTCATAAAATATGTGAATGAGGTTATTGAAGGTATACATCCCTTCATCTGGGATCCTTGAGATCTTGATCACCTAACTGGTTACTAGAATTCTAACACCTTTCACTTTAGTATGGTCATCCTACAAGTTGGTAATTAACTCCTTGACCAATCGCTCATAATACCCTTTAAAATTCTATAGGAATTATAACCATCCTGCCTCCTCAAAAATGGTAGCCACAACTTCATCTTCCAATAGTAAATCTACAAACTCAGGCTTAGACTTTTTATTTTGACCCATTTCTAGAAATTGTAGAGCTTTTGATGCTGGAACAAAGTTTCAAGAAGATGTCTTGAAGAGAGAATAAATAATTTAGATTAGAATATGGATTTTTTTGCTACGAATAACATTAGAAAAGGTGTGACACACTTGGCATTGATTGTGCACTTGATTATTCTTATCTTTAGGATATGCTTGAAGCTTATAACTAATGATGGGACGCGACTATTAGGAGGAAAGAGGATAACCGGTATTGCTTGTGTGGTGACTAGAAAAATATTTATAATGTGCCCTTGTCTTCTCCCATATATTGTGTTTTATTGTCAGCCTCCCTAATCATTCCATTAAGTGCATTGAGTGGAGATATTTCATTATTATCCTCTAAAAATGCCTTTTCCTTATGATTTGTAATCATTTCATATGGTGATGATATCATGATTCCTTTTTAAAAAAGGATATCCTTATGGTACATCATACCTTGCTTTGAAAAAGATACTTTCCACTTTTGAAATGACCCCTTTTTGTGTACCCCTTCTCTTTAGGACACCTAGTTTTAGAAAAAGTCTTCCTTTAATGATGGATAAATATGACATTTGACAACTTAGATATAATATTATACATAAAAGAATAAAGTAAAAAATACCTCAATTTGCTGTGATGTTGTCTCTACTCCGTAAGCTACCGATTGTCCTACAATGATTAGACCACATCAATTAATGAGAACATAAAAAATAGTACAAACACCAATTTTATTGATTTGTTCTTTGAGAAGTTACCATAATTAGTTTTCAACTTCTCATTTTCTGTGTGTGTGTGTTTTACTTTTCATTTTTTTTGTGAGAAGGGCTTCCATTTTTGATTTTGAATCCTCTCCTTGCATTGGGATTCAATCCTCATCCTTTGACTATGATGGAAGAATAAGGTTCTCAATAGCCAAATTCATCTTAAAACTAAATTTGCTTGAAAATGTACTCCTTAGTTAGAGGTTACTAATATTGTCTTAGTCTATGCCCCTTGACTAAGAGTGTTTTATTTTTTTCCATCTATTGGCAAAAGTTGAACTGACCCATTGTCAAATATCTTCTCTATTTGATAGGGTCCAAACCATCTAGTTCTGAGCTGTTCTTTTAAGTGTTAAAAATTAGAATCAAATAGTAAATCCCAGCCTCCTTTGAATATTCTCTCCTTGATATGGGTGTCATGCCACTAATTCCTCTGATGTTGTATAAGTTTTGTCTACTGCAAGGCTTCTATTCTCATCTTATCTAATTCATTAATCTGAATAATTCTATCTATGTGCCTCTCCAAGATCTACGCCCACTTATGCTTTTGTTCTCAAAGTTTGCAATTCAAATTTTATGGGGAGTAGAGGTTTATTTCCAAACATAAGTTCATAAGGTGAGAAACCTATGGTGGATTTCTATATGGTATTGTAATCCTCTACTAATTCAGGTAGTTTATTTTTCCAATGTTTTCTACTGATGCTAACTATTTTAGTCAAGATATTCTCCAACTCTCTATTGGTAACTTCAACCTATCCATTGGCCTATGGATGATATGGAGATGAATTCCAGTGGCTTATTTGGTAGTTTTCTTTGAATAAATTGATACAATTAGACATGAATTGGGGACCTTGGTCAGATATTATGGATCTTGGTGCTCCAAACCATTACCTAATTTTGTAATACAAAAAATCAACAACTAACTCTTTTTTTTTAAATGGGAGAGCTTGAACCAATACCCATTTGGTAACATAATCTATGTATACAAGTAGGTATTATTTTCCTTGAAATTATGGGTCAACATAACCAAAAAAATCCAACCTCCATTTCTCAAAAGGTCATAAAACCACTTGAGGATGGAGAGGCATTTCATTGGACAATGTGATTTTTCCCATCCTTTGGCAAGGATCACATTGCCATACATATCTCTTCACATTCTTATGAAGTGAAGGCCAATAGTACCCAACCCTAAGGATCTTATGGATAGTCATAATCTTGGTTGAATAATAGTCTTCTTGAGGTTCATGATGACAAACCCTTATGATGTAATAGGTCTTATCCTCTCTTACACACATGTAGAGAACATGGTTAGATCAACACTCAAACAAAATAACATTAAGACACTTAAAATGAACACTATTTCTAATTAAGCATTTCCTTTCCTTACTATTAAATTTACAAGGAAACTTCCTTGTGATTAAGTAGTTTTCCATGTCTGTAAACCATGGTGAATGTACTGAAACTTTGAATAATTGCTCATCATGAAATTTGTCTTCCACTATCTCTTCTTCCCCTAAAATATTCAATCTTAATAAAAAGTCAACTACCACATTAAATTCCCCAAGTTTATCAATAATGGTAATGTCAAACTTCTGTAAAAGTAGTAAGTATCAAATGATCGTACCTCCTACCACTGATTTGTTTATTAAATATTTTATGGATGAGTGATCTGTGTAAATAAATATCTTGTATCTAGTGATGTAGTACCTGGATTTATTCATTGCATATATATTAAATAGGAATTCATTTTTAATGGAGGTGTAGTTTCTTTCAATGGGGGTGAGATTTTTATTGATTTAATAGATAAAATACATTTTTCTTTCTTCATCCTTTTGTCTAGGGAATTCCCCCATTGCATTATTAGAGTAATCTGTATGAATGTGGAATGGATGCTCCTAGTTTGTCCTTTTCAAGATTAGAGTTAAAATCAATTTCTCATTTATTTCTTCAAAGTATTATTGACATTTTTCAATCCATATAAACTCACTATCTTTGGTAAGCAAGAAAAACATAGGTGTAACTATTTTGTTGAAGTCTTCTATGAAATGTCTATAATACTATGCATGTCCCCATAAACTTTTGATATCAGTCTCATTTTTAAGAGCAGGTAGATTAGAAATGACTTCAATATTTTTTAGGGTCCACTTGTATCCCCTAGTCTGGGATGTGATGTCCTATGACAATTCCTTGGTCAACCATTATTAAACATTTTTCATGACTTAAAGATAGTTGATGTTGTTCACATCTAGTTAACACTTTATCTAGGTTGCTTAAAGCTTCATCAAAAGAACCACCATGCATAGTAAGGTCATCCACACATATATTTCTACACAATCATTGGTTAGATTAGCAAATATGGCCAAGACTGCCCTTTGAAAGGTTGTAGGTGCATTGCATAGGCCAAAGGGTAACACTCTATAGGCAAGTGTTCTCCAAGGGCATGTAAACATAATCTTATTTTGGTCTTCTAGGGCTACCTTTATATAATTGTAACCAATAAACCTATTTAATAAAAAGAAATACTTCTTTCCAACTAGATTATCTAATACTTGGTCTATGAAAGGCAATGGAAAGTAATCTCTCAAGGCGGCTTTATTAAGTTCTTGGTAGTTTATGCATATTCTCCATTTTCCATTATTATTGGATACTATCACAAGTGGTGATACCTATTGACTATCTGATATGAGGTAAATGAATCCCACCTATAATAGCTTTTCTATCTCTCCTTTAACTATGTCTCTTAATGTTGGGTTCATTCTCCTTTGAGGATATATAATTGGTATAGTGTTTTCAGTATATATGATGAGTACACACAGGTGGATGGATGAACTTCATGTCATTGTAATCCCATAAAAGGTATTTTCTATGGTTATTCAAGATATCAAAAACTTTAGTTTGTTTTTCATTATCCAACCAACTATTTATGTTTATCAGTTTTCAAGGTTGGATAGTTATTTACTTATTTTTTGATAGATGGAGTTGACTTACCTCAATTATCTCATCAAAGATTTTAGAGGAAAGGGGTGTGGTAGCATCATATATAAAATGGTGATATCTTTAAATAAATTCTCCCTTTGTGAAATTACATTTTCCAATGGACAATACAAAAATGTTAAAAATGTATCCTGACTTTTTTTTGCCCATGTGGTAATGCTCTGTTGAATGGGGGTATGGCCATATGTGTCATTAGGATTGGCTAAGCTAGTTGGTTATTCTATAGAGGATGGTGTTTCATAATTTGGATCTAGTCTATTAGACTCTAAAGCTATTCTAATAGATTATAAAGCTAAACTGTCAAGATCTAAAGCTAAACTATCAGACTCTAGAACTAAACTTATAGAATCTAGAGATACACTATCAAACTCTAGAGCTAGGCTCTTTAAAATTCCTCATTAATTATTACTCTAAGTCATTCACATGATTCTTGATTGATACCATGGCTAATGAGGAGAGTCTATTGTTATTTTTCTCAGGTTCATCAACCCATAGGTGATCTAAAAGATATACAAAAGGTTTTTTAGATGGATAGAAAGAAATCCTTTTTGATTTTATTCCATTTGAAATGGTCATGTCTCCCAATCTGCAGTCTATTAATACTTCAATTAGGCTAACCAAGGTCTCCATTAAATTTATGGATATTCAAGTTTTTTTCTCTTAGGATGGAGTATAATGAAATCTATAGGGTATTCCTAAGATTATACTATCATAGAGACATCTTCTATGGTTCCTATAGGTTTGACAATAGACTAGTCTACCATTTTGAAGACTATATAAATAGGTTACACCCATGTAAGGGAGAAGGTTTTCAAAGTGTATATTGCCATCACATTGATGGTAGTTCCTAGGTCTACAAGTATATTGGGTATCTCCTTCCTTCCTATAGTTATATTAATTAAAAGGGATTCTAGGATCTCTATATTTTAGTAGGAGTTTTTCTGCCAATAAATTAGTAAGTTTGCTATCAACTTGTATATTTTTTAGGATATTGTATTATTCTACCTAAAGTTTTTATGTACAAACCCTCAATGACTCTATTAATTTCTAGGATATATCTTATAACTTGTAACAATGAAATTTCAATGTTTAATTTTCTTAGCCCTTGAACCAAATTAGATTCACTCCCATTTCTAGTTTCCTAAAGTTGTTCTAGAAAAGAGATGGTTGAAGGAACTTTAATGGTTTCTTAAGGTCTTTATTTTTTCTCATTAGGTTTCTCCTTAGTTGGATCAATAAATGGGTCTAGTTTTTCACTTGGGCCTTTAGTTTATTATAATTTGATCCTAGTCCAGATGAAGTGAATGCAAAGGTCAAATGGTCACATGAGACAAGAAGCAAGTGCACACCACCAAAGAGTTGTAAAAAATTGAAATCATAAAATCAAGAATTGCACAAGACAAATCAAATGGAAAAAACCAAATTTTCATTAAGATAATAAATCTTCAATAGAGCATACATATAGGGGAGTAAGTAATTCCTCCTCAAATGGTGGTCATATCATCACTGGAATAAAAATGTCACTCCTCCACAAAAGGTGGTCATAGAAGCCCATAACATAAGTGCAACTCCTCCAAAAAATGTGCTCAGAGGAGTTACATCCTAATCTTCAAGTCAAGCCTATGACACATATGACACACTATCTCCACCTAATCAAGCATATCCCCCAAATGTAGAGAAATTCCATGTAAGCAAATATAATATTCCAAAATAAATAAATTTAAGAAAATAAATACTTATGCTAACACCCCCACATAAGCATAACTGTTATCAACTTGAGTTGCACCCTTTAAGGAGGTGTTTGGTCCTCCTCACCCACATGATATAATGAGATCACTCCAAGGTTATGAGTGACCTATGATTGGAGTGAATCTCCAGAGAGGGCTGATGCCCTTGGTGAATATCCTAAAACTAACACTTAACTAATACAATATGAAATGAAAAGGGAGAAAGAATGCCTAAACTGAACCTAAATCATAAGAAAGGTGATGCACCAATGATGTTTTACTCCCTCTACCTGCTTCTTAACATCACTAAATGAATCAATGTTGATCGAAAATTTCTTACACTATCCTCAAAATGGGCTATTATTACATCAATATTTCATGTGAAGGTTGTGATTCTATGCATAAGACATTAAAAGACAACTGAAAGGCCTTATATTAGACATAGTCAATTGGTTTTTACAATAGTTCACTACCCTAGAAAATGTCAACACAACATATAACATGTATAAAACTCAAAATACTAATAACAAGGTGACAACAAAGACATGCAAGAGGAAGAATAATTTCTATCACAATTATAGTTCAAATAATCATGAGAATCACACAAGTATATCAACATAAGGAAGGCAAATTTTAGTCTTTTTTTGATCAAAAAGTTTGAAAATCTAGCATTACATGTGGTCAGAGTCTGGTCATACCCAAAAGAGGAATACAATAGTAGACATTCTTTACCCCTTTTATAAGAGAAATTTACAACAAAGTACTACTAAGATTCCTAAATGAAGCTATTACAATTTGTCAACTACATGTTCATGAGGATAATAACTGAAAATTCATGCTAATATGATCTTAATGCCACATACCTGTAATTGTGGAGACCTCATGAATAAGGTGACATAGAAATAGAGTAGTTAGATCTAACTTCGGAATAATTTTATTTTGGAAAGGCATGTAGATGATAGATTTGGTCAACCATCTCCTTCTATTGAAGTTACGCTAGTAGAATCATGGTGTATTTTTTCATTCATGAGCATTAACTAGCTCACCTCTCTTCCATGCATGCTAATTTAGCCAAAAAATTGCTTATATTTTCCATAATGGTCATGACGTAAGCTTTTTTACCCTAAAATGGTAGTTACAAGTTTATTAATGGCTTTAATTCATCCCCTTTGCATCCCTATATGCCACTCTTTTAATCTCCAACATTCTCATCAAAGAACATTTCAATCATTTAAAGCATTCTCTAATCTTGCATTTGTTTAAAACTTTGCAATGTAATCCAGAATCCTCTTCATGAATCCTTGAAGATCAATTGCAGACCTTGGATTTGGTGCTATATCCATTTTTTCATCTTGAAGTGTTTCTAGGCTTGTCATCCTTCTTATCAGCTCAATAATTAGACATTACCTAAGTCTTGAGAACCCTTTTCTATCTTCACATGCATAGCCACTCTAAGGCATACTTTGGTGAAAGTGTACAAGACTAGAAGGCCTTCTCCCTACCTTGATAGTGACACAGAACCCCTCAAGAACCCATTGCATAATTATAATGACCTGTATGTCCCATTAAAATTCATATAGGCTAATTTGAACAAGCTTGTCCATTGATTTGGAGGCTTGTACCTTTATTTTATTCTTTTGAATAACTTGTTCATCATCTTGAATGCTTGATTTAGGTGTTACAGGAGTATACAAGACCATCTCAGGTATTTGAATCCTTCAATCTTCCTGGAATGTGATCAAAATCTCCAAAACCAACCTTAGGGTTTAATGAGGGTTTAAGAGAAGCCAACCCGACTATGATCCTTTATTATTATTACCAAAACCTATATCACATCCTCAGGAACCCTCTTCAATTTATCCAAGATCCATATGATACAATATCTCAAGTAGATTGAATTTTGACCCTCAAACCATTCCAATTATACATATTGATAACCTTGTTTCACCTTCTTAAGAATGATTCATAAAACTAAAGTTTTATTTCCACTTTAAACCTTTTAAAATATCCCCATGAGACCTTATTCACCTGACCTGATCATCATCTTGAACCATGCATCTATATGGTAGAATTGGCACGTTCCTCAAATCTTCTATTCCTTTCTTACAAATGAACTCAATGCCCTTCAAGATGCCTATCTTGGGTTTGGATGATATGTTCCACTTGAAACACACTTAATAATATCTCTCTTATCCTATTAAACCCCATAAACCATGACAAACTCTTTAGACATCATACATAGTGAAAAACCATGGCTTAATACTTATTTTGAGCTGACAAGCTTCTGAATGAGGTATACAATTGTAAGTGTGAACAAGTAATCCAATAGATGGGAGGTTAGTATAGTGTTAGTCCAATAAAACCAAATCAAAATAACACATTAAAACACTAACACCTATAGTCTAGACACTAGGGAGAGCATAGGTAACAAGCATACAATGAAAACACAACCAAAAAACAAATGAAATTATCCTTTTACCTTCCTTGTAGCTCCAAAATGGCTTGTTGAAGTGGCTTTCTCAGCTTTGTACATCAAAAAATCTTTATCAATGAAGCTTCATTTGCTCCACCTTTCCTTGGCACTTTGGCTTGGCTATGTTGGCTTATGAATTTGGCATGGTAACACTACTTGAAAAGTTTCTTGGAGGTATTTTGGCATAGCAATATTTATCTAATGAATCTTGTTGATCAATAGATAAGGCCTTGTATTTATAGCCTCCAAAGTTAACTCTCACCCAAGGTGAGTTAAGGTTGAGTTTAAACATGGAATGAATTCAAAATAACCCTAGGCGAGTTGATGATTACTTCAGTTGAGTTAAAATGTGTCATGTAATTATGATTTTTAATTACTAGGCATGGATCTCAAATTAGCCATTTTTAGATATTTTGGGAGAGCTTGACAACTCATAAAGGCAGTGATGAAAAAGTTTTATATTTTGAATTTTAAAATTTCTATTTTTAGATATTCATTAATTACAAATGGATTATTTAGCTAATCATTTAATCTAATTTAATTAGTTGATTCATTTTGATTAGCATTTTAATTCTTTTAATATTTCTTCAAGTATTCCGCTTATTGGGTCCATATGTCAAAGTACCAGTTGTTAGGTCTCAAGGTGATTGGGGATAAATCCGTGAGAGGTTATTGTTATATACAATATAATACCCAAAATAAGGATGCCTCAATATGATTTTGAGCATTGATGAAGATGCACATACAAAATTGGGATGTTAAATGATTCTTAGGTTTAATTTGCACTATTTGGTAGAAATCAAGTTGAAGTTTGATCATAAGCCAATTGTAGCTAGAATGGGGTGTCTATAGTTTACCCTTGTTTGGGAAGTCATTACAAGTTATACGCAAAATAACATCTTCTCAAATAACGAAAAGATTTTGTATGCCTAATGCCCCAACAAGCAATGGATGAGCCTTGGATGCCCCCTCGAGGGAGTAGTTGGCAAAGAAGGTCGGCGATCAATCCCTCAAGAGAAAGAAAGTAATGGGACCTTAAGGTAAAGGGGGTGGATAAGACTGATTTTACCATAAGCGATTATAATCAGTGGCATAGTGAGATGCCCCAGTTAGGTAGATAAAAAGGATGATTTACCCAAAGGTAATTATAATCATCGGCATAACAAAGTAAACGATAATGATTTGCTCAAAGATAGTTATAATCATTATCAAAATGAAAAGGTAAAAAGTTAATGATTTGCTTAAATACAGTTATAATCATTACCCAAATGATCATGCCCCAATTGGGTGGATAGAGATAACAATTTGACCAAAGGTGGTTATAATCATTAGCATAAGGAAAATGTGCCCGTATAGGGTAGGATAATGATAATGATTTTTCCAAAAGAAGTTATAATCGTTAACATCCAAATAGGTTAAAATATAATGATTTGTCCAAATGTGGTTATAATCAGTGACATAATAGTTTGGAACAATATGGCAAATTTGAAAAAATAGGCTTACATATTGAATTCATACTCATGGAGTAAGAGTAAGCTAGTATAAAGGAGAAAGATGAATTTGAGAAACCTACTAGTATGGAGATGCACGTCCTAACTAGTAAGGATTAAAATTCTTTCATGATTTAATTACTCTATATTTGGGTAATATGAAGGTAGATCAAGAATTTGTCAAATGACCAAGTAGAAGTACTGTGTATTTTTGTTGGGTGAATATTTTGTCACTAGCTAACTGATGGGCAAAATATGTTGTTTCAACCACAACATAGGGAGATTGGTTGGCCAAATGTGCAAGTTTACCACATCAAAAGGGGACAAATCTCTCCTCTCATCAAGAGTAGGTTCCCTATAAATATGAGGTGCTATATACTATATATATAAGCAGAAAATAACACTCAGAGGTAGGACAACACCATCCATCTCTCTTTTTTCAGAGATGATGTTCACAGACAAAGGAGAAATCTTAGCGAAATGACAAAAGACACTTCTCTTCTTTCAGAAATGGTCTGTAGCAAACAACATAAATTCTTTCTGGTAGGTAACTGAAAAGTAAATGTAACATGGTGCAATAACCAACAGAATGAGGTGTAACACAAAGTCTCCACCTCAACTGCCAAAGAGTGAAATACGAAAGACAATGGGAGCACAAAGTCGTCCCAAGATCCTTTAAATAGGAATAAAAAATAAACACACTAAAGATAATTATGGCAGCATAAAATCTCTCTACAGTTGGCTTCAGGACACCTTGATTATTTCCACTAGTTATACTTATTTAATTAAATGGATAAAAATGCATTCAGGAAATAGACATAAAAACAATTTCCTCAACAACACAAGATATTCTAGCATAAAGTCTGAAAGGTCACTTGCTTTCTTATTCAAATAATGAAATATGATAAACAATCTGAACTCAAAGTCTCAGTAATGCCTTTCAATTTGGGTAGTGTTTTGCTTCTGATAACAAAAAGATCTCTTTTGAATAAAATAAGAGATTACAATATATAGTAGCCAAGAAAGACTTGGCGTTTTGTTTCATGGAATAGCCCATGTTGCATTCAATGCCTTGAATGCATTTTCAGTTCTGCCAAAGGGGCCATGCTGGAACATGAGTTAGCCTTAACTGTGGCATGTCAATTCATCTCAAATGTCTACCCTAAAGTATGGGCTGCTTGGTCTTCTTCCTCATATTGATGTAACTGTCCACTTCACCTTTACTCGATGGAGAAAAATAAGCCACGTCTTTGAGTGCTCATGCTCTCTGATGTCTACTTGGTGGACTGTTCCACCTACTGGAATAATTCCTGCACAGATATTTCAGTATCTCTTGTAACTTTTCCTCTTGTTTCCTCTTCTCTTAATACATTATATCTCTTCTTCGTGACTGAGCTTTCGGGCTATCTCTTCCCTTTGTGTAGGCTCTTTTGGCTTCTTCTTTAGCTGGTCACTGAGTTTGTTCTTTAAGTTTCGCACCATATTTGAAAATAAACAGGCATTTTATTACCTTGAATTTGACGTCTATAGGGACGTCACTGGTTGTTTGGTCACTTGAACCACGTTGAACCTTGAACCTTTAAACCATGAGAATGCATTGGTTCAATGGTTCAATGGTTCGGGCAGTCCTATCGGCTCCTTGGTTCAATCGGCTCCTTGGTTCAATCGCTTTCTTTTCTCTTTGGTTAAACCATCTCTTTAAACATGTCTCTAGAATCTTCCGCTTCTTTCCTTCACTCGAAGATTCCCTTTGAACTTTGAAATTCCTTAAACCTTTGAACTTTGAACCATTTTGGTTCAAGGTTCAACGGTTCAATCTCTTTCTCAGAATCCTTTGGTCCTTCAAAGTTTCTGGATCCTTATTGAACTCGTTGAACCTTTGAATTCTTTTGGTTCAAGGTTCAATGGTTCAACAGTTCAATCTTTCTTCTTCGAAGTCTTTTTTTGTCATGTCCTTTGAAGCTGTTGAACTTTGAACTTGCTGAAGCACTTAACTCTTTTAAGTCTGCCGATGTCGTTGAACTTTTAAACCTGTTAAACCTTTGAACTTTTGGAGGCAGGGTTCAACAGTTCAATGGTTTATTCCATTTTTTTGAAGCCCACCGCTAAGTCTTTTGATTGAACCTCAACGTTGAACCAACCTTGAAATGCCTAAGTGTTGAGAACTTATTTCTTTGTGAGAGCTCGCTTGTTGAAGTTGTTGAACCTGCGAGTCCCTTAGCTGAAAAAATTTGAATAATTGAAATACTCAGAACATATTTTGAGAAGGAAAGAAAAATAGTTAATATGTTGTCCCAAAAAATGAGTAATAAATTTTGAGAACAAGAGCTGGCTCCAGTTAGGAAATTTTCATCGATTATAAAAACAATCGAAGGGAGTAGAAACCAGAATCTCTAGTGCCTTTAAGTATGTCATTGGGCTACAGAGTCATGTTACCCAAAAAAAAGGTGCCAAAAAGAAATAAAAATGAACAACACAAAACAGAACTAAATACTATACAAATATACATATGTACAAATGATCTTATCTGATACTTCAAGAATTGAAGTGCTTCAAATGCTGCTCACTGTGAGGCAATGAAAATGGTGTGCCATCTTGATACCTCAACAAGAAATTATTTTCACCATTGAGCTGATGAATAACAAACAGGCCTCTCCATAGGGAATCTAATTTCCTATGCATTCCCTTCGGTTCTCTTATCTTGTCTCATAACAGAACTTGATCTCCAATCTGAAAATCGCAATTTTTTACTTTCTGGTCAAAGAGCTTCTTCACCAAACTTTGATGCGAAGCGATTCGGTCCACCACCATAGTTCGCTGCTCATCTAGCTCAGTTAAGCACATGATCCTCTTATCGATGGAGCTTTCATATGTCTAATCTTTGACCGCCTTTACCAATTTCAATGCTGGCGATTCCAAAGTGATTGGTATCTCTGCATTGAGTCCATACAGAAGTTAGAAATGTGACATACCTATTGCTCTCTTGGACGTAATTCTGTCTGCCCATAAAGCATCAACCAATGCTTTATGCCATGTTCATTGGTTGTCATCTACCAGCTCCTTGATGATGGTTAGCAAGTTCTTGTTGCTTGATTCTACTTGGCCATTCCCTTGTAGAAAATAATGTGAGAAGTGGGAGAGGGTAATCTCATAATAAAAACAGAATTGGGTAATCTCATGAGAAGAGAAACAAATTGCATTATCAGTCACAATCTTGGTTGGGACCCCAAATTTAGAAATAATATTTTTCTTGAGAAAATTGCATACCACTTCTGAAGTAGCATGCTTGGCTGGAATAGCTTCCACCTATTTGGTGAAGTAATCTGTGACTGTAAGGACATAATCATGTCCATCACTTGAAGATGGGTTCGCAACACCAATGAAATTGATTTTCCATTACTAAAATGGCTCTTTTATTACCACTGGCTTAAGAGGTAAAGCAACTAACTTGGGCCTTCCAACGAACTATTGGCACAGTTCACATCTTCGTACCCATTTATATGCATCTTGAAACAGAGTAGGCCAGTAACACCTGGCTCGCAGAATCTTATGGACAGTTACAAGTGTAGAAAAATGTCCTCCACAAGCCAAATTATGGAAGGATTTCAAAAGTTTGTTCTGCTACACTTTATCTACGTAGCGAAAGAATACCCTATCAAGGTTTCTTTTATACAACCCTTTGTCCCACAAGACAAAGTTGGCAACTTTTAACTTGATAGTCATCTTTTTTTTATGAGACAAGTGAGCAGGAGACTCATCATAAGTAAAGAAATGAGCAATACTCGAATACCACTCATTCATGGTGGAGATAAACAGGACTGTTGGTGTGTCTTCAATTTCTACTTCTTTATGCCTTGTTTCTTCTGGTCTGTTATCATCAATCAATTGACAGAGACCCCCTCCCCACACAAATTTCATTAGTTTGATAACAAGATCAAACTCTTAAATTTTAGCAATCTACTTGCCCCTTTTAGTTTCAAACTCCTGCTGAGTTAATATGGATTTGACTGTGGTATCAAAAACCAAGGCAATAATGTGGAAATTTAGAATGTAAAAGTGGAAATGCTTCACTACTTTTACCACTGCATAAGCATGCTTCTCCAAATTTGAATATTTCAGTTCATGAGTGTGAGAGGATAGTTCATGAAAGATATGGGAGATTTCACACCTTCTTTCTTCTATTGAACTAGAATTACTGAAAGTGTGTGCTCAGAAGCATAATTGTACATTGTGAAATCTTTGATATAATTTGGATAAATTAGAATTGGGGCATGGCCGATAGCTATTTTAATGTCTTAAAATGCTTATTTACCTTCTTCAATTCAGCTGAAAGTGGCCTTTCCCTTCATCATATTCACAATGTGGTGAGTCTTCTCTGCAAACTCAGGAATGAACCTTTGTAAAAAATTTACCTTTCTGAAGAAAGAGTGAACTGCAGTCTTACTTGTGGGCAGAGTAAGCTCTTGGATGGATTTGACTCTTTTTGAGTCAATTTTTATACTTCCTCGAGATACGATGTGTCTGAGAAGTTTCCCTTTTGTTACCCCAAAAATAGACTTCTTGAGATTTAGAGAAATGCTATTTTGACGACATCATTCCATCACTTATTGTAAATGATGCACATGATCATGATGATGCTTGAAAAAGACTGTTAAATCATCAAAGTACACCACAATGAACTTACCTATTTCATCTTTGAAAGCAAGGTCCATTGCTCTTTGAAAAGTGGCACTAGCATTTATTAGGTTAAATGGCATTCTTCGGTACGCAAAGGTGCCCCAAAGTGTGGTGAAGGCAGTCTTATGTTGGTCTGCTTTGCCAACTTCTACTTGATTGTACTTCAAGAAGCCATTTAGCATTGATAACATCTTTGAACCAGTGACCATTTGAAGGACTTGATCCATGATAGGCAGAGAGTAATTATCTTTTAGGGAGGATTGATTCAAATTCCTGAAATCCACACAGAGGTGAATTTTTCCATTCTTTATTTTATAGGAACTATATTTGCAATCCATGTGGAATGATGGATTGAGAAAATTATTCTAGCGTTCAACATTTTCTATATTTCAGATAGAATAATACTTGATATCTTTTGATTATACTGCCAAAATTTTTGCTTGTAAGGCATCGAATCACTCTTGAAAAGAATTTTATGGCAAATTTCTTCAGGCCTCAACGACTTCAGATCATCATAAGAGTACGCCAAAACATCCATGTAATGGTGAAGCAGGGCAGTAAATTTAAGATTCTCCTTAGGAGTGCAGCACTTTCCAATGTTCACCATCTTGATATTTTCTTTAATACCCAAATTTATTTGATCAAACTCTTGGGAGGAGCTTGAATCCATTTGTTGCTGTTTGATGAAGCTGTCGTACTTGTCAAATATTTTTTCAAGAGAAACTAGTCTTTTAAAGATTTTATTCTCTTTGAGCTGTAAAAATTCTTCACTTCCGTCTGAACTTGTTTTAGGGGCTGATTCAAGTTTCTGAGGTTCACTGCCTTCGAAGTGAAGCTGTTTAAAGCTATTCTTTTGTTTCAAAAAGATGATGATTTAGTTATCGCCATTAAACACTTACCAATGATTGGCATTGTCAAGGACACTTGGTCGAAAGACCAGTTCAATAGTGTAGCTATCTCCCTTAAAATTTGAGTGAGGAACCAAAAGAATTGCAGAAACAACTAATGCATCAGCTCGATTATTGAATTCCCTGGGTACTGCAGAGATACTGAAAGCATCAAAACTTTCAATTTGATCCCAAACTAGATTGCAGTAATGGCATAATCTCTTATTTTTGGTTTGGTACATGTTCTTAACCTGGCAAACCACCAGCTCAACATCTCTTTTGGCATGAAGGAGTTTGACGCCCGTCTTGAGTGGCCTTTAATCTAAGCAGCAGTGATTCATATTCAATAGTATTGTTGGTATTATTGAGCTGTAATTTATAAGAAAAAAAGAAAATATCTCCTTGAGGAGACATCAACACAATCTCGGCTCTTGAATCGGTAGAAGAATAGATGCCATCGAATTCTATAATCCACATATTATCAACAACTGACCTTTCCTTAGATTTTTTTTAATTGGAGGGGAGTATTCTTCTACACTTGCACTGCGTTCAATCAGTTCTTCTACTATTTTATTTGAATCGATTGTCAGGCTGTCACATTCAAAAATTTCATCAGTCACCACATGAACCTCCTTCGTGGATAAGAAGTAATTATCGACACCTGAAGACTCAAACAAAATTTGAGCTTCAGGCGCTGATGTTTGAGTGACAACATATTTTGCTTCCTTCTCAGGGAGTAATCTCTACATGATGCCTTTGACCGAGATCCTTACTTCAGACAGGTCTATGCTCAACTCGCCACCAACGTCTTTATAAAAATTTTTACCAAGAAAGATGTCGTAAGAGGCTGGGACGTCGGCCACCAAGACCGTCATCTCAATTCTCTTATCTGGGAATGATGCAAATGTAAATTGGGTGTCTTTGATTTGTCTCAGTAGTGGCACTTATTTATTCTCCATGGAGAAGCATCTCCCAAATGTCTTGGTCAGTGTAAGACCACGAGATTCTACCACTTTAGCTGGCATGACATTGTCAGATGCTCCTGAGTCTATGATACAATTTTTCAGTTGATGTCCATTTATCAACAAGAAAAAATAAAATGATTTTATCTTTTTGGGAGCAGCAGGAGGAGTAATGATAAGATTGTTTGGGGTGGACATGTTCCTTGGGGGATCACGAGTTACCTTTATAACATTTTGTCCTGCAGGGATGGTTTGATTCTTCACACATTGAACCAACTTATTCAACTGCTCAAGGTTGGATTGTAGGAATTCAAATTCAGACATTTGAATTTTAGTTTTCTTGACATGGTCGATTATATCAAATGTTTGAAACGAATTAGGAATAGGGGAAGACAGTTCATCATTCTAGTTTTTTTTTTGGGGGGTGGTACTGATCTGTAAATTTGAAGTTGAAGGTGCATGAACGTTTGGGGTACTTATTTTTTTAGCGATCACCGAGTATTTTGATTGAAAAGGTAGAGTGGTTCCCTGCTTAGCAATTAAAATTGTTGGTTGAGGTCGCTCCTCTATTTTTTTCTTATCAACTTGCTAGGCTGACCAGTTTTGAGACTGAGTGAATACAACGTATGATCCATCAAACGCTTCACCTTTACTTCTGGATTCATCCTGGTAGTTCAAGAAATTGATGTTGGAGTCGCCAGCTAATTCTTCTTCTCCCTTTGTGAAGAGATTAGCGTCATCTTTTGGGTTCAATTCAGGCTGAAAGGAGAAATTAGATTCTATTTCAAGATATCCAACTACTGAATTGGTTAGAGGTGCTTCAATGATAAGTTTCTCCTATGGAGGAGGCAGACGATTTGATTGCCCTTGATTCTTGGCAGCGATGCCTTGATATGACTGATTGGGGAATGTCTTCCTTGGTATATCTCAGTAAAAAGGAGGAGAAGACATCCCTTGTGCCATTTGCTTTCTGAGAGCTAGCAACTCATTTTTTAGCTTTTGTACCATTAGAGCAGTGGTGCCTGTAAATAGATATTCAGAGGATGAAGAAGATTTACCTCTATTAGGATCTCTCCTTATTTTTTCCACCAAGTTGAGATCATCTTCCACCTCAGTGGCCAAACCTTGAGCTGCAACAAGGTGTATGTGGCCAGCATGTCTCAGTAGAAAACTCACTTCAGGTAGCTGAGAGTTGATGAAGAAGCATTTAAAATTTTCAGCTGTTGGCTGAGCAATGGTAGGAATTCTGTTCTTCAACTTGTCGAATTTAGCTATGAAGTCCCTTATAAGATCATGAGGCTCCTTCTTCATCTGTGTGAGCTGGGTCAGTAGGGCATACACATCTTCTGTAGGCTTAAATTTGGCTTCAAATTTGGCTTTAAAGGTGTTCCAGTCAGTCACAGTTTGAGCTTGCAGATGATAGAACCAGTCTGTAACAACGCCTTGCAAAGTTTCTACAAACAAATTGACTGCTATGTCCTCATACTCCACACTTATCATTCTACAGGCTATGTTGAAGGCTGTAATATATTCATCAAGATGAGCTCTCCCATCACCAAAGAACTTGGGAAAATTCTTCTTTGAACTATGAGGTAGCTCATGTAGAGGTGGAGTTAGATTGAGTGGACTAAAAGAGTTACCCCAAGGGCCTTGAACTGCCATTATTTGACTACTGAAGGGAGGGATAACAAATGCTTGAGGGGTATGTATTGATAAATCTCTACTAACAGTAAAAATAGATGGTTTGCCTGGTAATGAAGCCCTGATTTTGGTAGGAGGAAAGCTCTTGGTTTGTTGAAGGTGAGATGGAGAAGGAAACAGATCAAAATCACTTTGCTGTACCAACTCGAATACTGGGTCAATAATACCTTTAGATCTTTGGCTTCTTATATATCATGGATCTGCCAGAGTGTAAAACTGAAATGGATAAGGATAAGAACTACTTCAATTTGAAGCTTGAGGCTTCAAATTGCACGTTCTTCTCCAGCAGAGTCACCAAAAACTGTTGGGTGAATATTTTGTCACCAGCGAACTGATAAGCAAAATAGATTGTTTCAACTATAACATAGGGAGATTGATCGGCCAAATGTGTAGGTTTACCACATCAAAAGGGGATAAATCTCTCCTCTCATCAAGGGGAGGTTCCCTATAAATATGAGGTGCTATATACTATATATATAAGCAAAAAGTAACACTCAGGGGTAGGAAAACACCATCCATCTCTCTTTTTTCAGAGATAATGTTCACAAACAAAGGAAAAATCTTGGTGAAATGATATAAGACACTTCTCTTCTTTCAGAAGTGGTCTGCAGCAAATAGCAAGAATTATTTTTGGTAGGTAACTGATAAGTAAGTGTAACATGGTGCAATAACCAGCAGAATGAGGTGTAGCATAAAGTCTCCACCTCAACTGCCAAATAGTGAAATACGAAGGACAATGGGGGCACAAAGTCATCCTAAGATCCTTTAAATAGGAATAAAAAATAAACACACTAAGGACAATTGTGGCAGCACAAAGTCTCTCCACAGTTGGCTTCAGGACACCTTCCTGATTACTTTCACTAGTTCTACTTATTTAATTAAATGGACAAGAATGCATTCATGAAATAGATATAAGAATAATTTTCTCAACAACACAAGCTATTCCAACACAAAATCTAAAAGGTCACTTGCTTTCTCATTCAAATAACAAAATATGATAAACAATCTGAGCTCAAAGTCTTAGTAATGTCTTTCAATTTGGGCAGAGTTTTGCTTTTAATAAAAAAAAGATATCCTTTACATAAAATAAGAGATTACAAGATATAGCAGCCAAGAAAGACTTGGCACTTTGTTTCATGGAATAGCCCATGCTGCGTTCAATGCCTTGAATGCATTTTTAAAACTGTCAAAGGGGCCATGCTGGAACAGGGAGTCAGCCTTAACTATGGTGTGTCAATTCATCTCAAATGTCTCCTCTGAAGTATGGGCCGCTTGGTCTTCTTCCTCATATTGGCGCAGCTGTCCACTTCACATTTACTTGAAAAAAATAGGCCGCATCCTTGAGTGCTCGCGCTCTCTGATGTCTACTTGGTGGACTGTTCCACCTACTGGAATAACTCCTATGCAAATATTTCAGTATCTCCTATAGCTTTCCCTCTTGTTCCATCTTCTCTTAACACATTTTATCTCTTCTTTGTGATTTGAGCTCTCGGGCTATCTCTTCTCTTTCTGTAAGCTCTTTCAGCTTCTTCTTCAGCTGGTCGCTGAGTTTGTTCTTTAAGTTTCATGTCATATTTGAAAATAAATGGGTATTTTATTACCTTGAATTTGACATCTGTGGGGACATCACTGTTCTTTTGGTCACTTGAACCACGTTGAACTTTTGAACCATGAGAGTGCATTAGTTCAATAGTTCAACGGTTCGGGCGGTCCTATCAGCTCCTTGGTTCAATTGGCTCCTTGGTTCAATCACTTTCTTTCCTCTTCGGTTGAACCATCTCTTTGAACTTGTCTCTGGAATCTTCTGCTTCCTTCCTTCGCTCGAAGCTTTCCTTTGAACTTTGAAATTCCTTGAACCTTTGAACTTTGAACCATTTTGGTTCAAGGTTCAATGGTTCAATCTCTTTCTAATCTTTTGTTCCTTCGAAGTTTCTGGATCCTTATTGAACTCGTTGAACCTTTGAACTCTTTTGGTTCAAGGTTCAATAGTTCAATAGTTCAATCTTTTTTTTTTGAAGTCTTCTTTTCGTTAAGTCCTTCGAAGCCATTGAACTTTTCGAAGCTATTGAACTTTGAACTTGCCAAAGTGCTTAACTCTTTTAAGTCTTCCGATTTCATTGAAATTTTGAACCCGTTGAACCTTTAAACCTTTGGAGGCAGGGTTCAATGGTTCAATGGTTCAATTCATTTGTTTGAAGCCCACCGCTAAGTCTTTTGATTGAACCTCGACGTTGAATCAGCCTTGAAATGCCTAAGTGTTGAGAACTTGTTTCTTTGTGAGAGCTCGTCTGTTGAAGTTGTTGAACCTGTTAAACCTACGAGTCCCTTAACTAAAAAAGCTTGAATAATTAAAGAATTGGAATACTCAGAACATTTTTTGAGAAAGGAAGAGAGAATTTTAGTCTTAGGACCAAAATAGTTGATATGTTGTCCCCAAAAATGAGTGACGGATTTTGGGAACAATAGGCATCATTGATTGTAAGATTTCTTGAGCTCATTTTTGCTATAGCACATGATAGTATGTACCATGATATAAAACACCATGATAATTTAGTTGAAACATGCATAAGGATTAGCACGTGATCCAATAAATAAGTGAAAATAATGCACCAATTATAAAAACTATGATAATAATGTTGACTATGAATATGGATGGACTTAAATATAATGCATAAGGAATCACCCAATGAACAAAGGTATACTAAGTCAAGGCAAAATAATGAAAGCAAACAAATAAAAAAATAAACAAACAAGAAGGCAAAACATAAATAAACAAAAATCACAGCAAAACATCAATAAATAAAAAAGTGAACAAAATAATCAAAATAAAATCAAACAAAACACAAACAATGGTTAATCATAATGTTAGTGAAAACAAAAGACAAATTCTTCATGCATGTGTAATAGATGTGTTATCTTTGGTGACAAGGTGATCCCTAAGCTAGATAGTAATGACACAGATAAAACAACATAAGAACAATTGGCACAGGGTTTCCCCTAGGCTATAGGGAAGCAATGACACAAACAAAATGATAGACATTGCCCCTAGGATATAATAGACTAGTAAAAAAATAAAAAAAAGAGGGACTAAAATAAAAATAAGGGTAATCAAGCTGACTCTAGATGCATTAGGCAAGTGGACGCTGCCTACATAGTTCCATGGATGGAAGATTCAACATGAACTTCAAGGCAAATGTAGTTCTCCCAAGATATGAGATAGAATAAGATTAATGATAAGAAAATGTGATTACATGTAGAGGAAAATAAGATTGGTCTTGCAAAATGATGAGAGCATAAGAAATTGTTTCTCTCAAAATGATGAGAGCATAAAGGGAAACCAAGTGGTTATTAGAGTATCAAAGTTAAATACACAATGCACACAACATAAACTCATAAAATGGCAAGAGCATAAGGCTAAGACCAATAAGGATGGGGAACCTAAAGGTCAAGTGGTTACTTGTGAAATAGTTAGTGATCCAGAATCCTAAAGTAAAAAAGTGGTCGAAAAAGAAAAGATGGTGCAATCGTGCTAACTTGATATACCCCATATATCTAAATGTTTCTTACATAGTCTGTGTGAACCTTAGACCGATGTAGTTCTCATCGAAATGGGAGGGACAAGACCAAGGTGGTCTAGAAATAAATTAAATAAAGAAGATGGTCCATCCTAAAAAAATTGAATGGATTTATATTTTGCATGGAAATTTGAAGCCAATTTTCATGAATTTGTGGTTTTTAGGATTTTTTGATCTTTTACAAATGTTTTTATAATTTTTAAAGCATCTTAACTCGATTGAGAATAACGAGATACTAATTGGTCCAACTCATAAAATGAAGAGAGCATTGAAACTTTAAATTTCTCTTAAAATGGTGAGAATGTGGCAAAGGGGTGACTAAACTGACCTCAACGTAAACTAAGTGCTTCCTACATAGTCTCATTAGGACCTCAAGTCACTTTAGTTCCACCTTATAGTGGAGTAATCCTACTAGGTATCAAAAAGTTTGTGAATTAGGTAAATGACGCGATATATAATAGGAATGGCAAATTGATATGAAAATACATGGTAAAGGTGTTGTTTTGAATTTGCCCATAAGTAGTTATAATTGGGTAACAACGACATAGGTCAATGATACTAATTTTATCAAAGGTGGTTATAATTAGTAGTATGAAGTGGATCACTGATCTTTCCAAAGGTGATTATAATCAGTAGAACTCATAGTGAAATGGAATAAGAAATGAAAAATACCACTACCAAACCACTGCCATACTGGTCCAAGATACTACCTCTATCTATAATACTGAATCCATTATTGAAACTTCATCTAAATCCCCTTGCTAAAGGTGGTTGAAGAATCCAATTGGGTTTGAACTTGCCTTTCTTCTTTTTCTCAACCATGATGTTATTTTGGTTTTATTTGAGAACAAGATCACCAAGCTTGAACTCTCGATGTTTGACCCACTGGTTATAGTGGCCACGGAATTTTTTTTGGTATGCTTAAAGGTTGTTGACAACAACCATGCATTTTTCATCAACTAACTCTAGATCTTTTAGGCAAGCTAATCTATAATCTTCATCATCTAGGACATGTTTAAATGAGATACGTAGAGAAGGTAATTCAACCTCAATGAGAAGAATGGCCTTAGTACCATAAACTAGGGAATATGGAGTGGCTCTGATTGGGGTATGGTAATTAGTGTGATATGCCCAGAGGGCATAGAAGAATTGAAGGTGCCAATCATGGCTAACATCATTGATAATATTTTTGAGGATGTTGACAATGGTTTTATTAGATACTTCTGCTTGGCCATTACCTTGCGGGTAATATGCGGTAGAAAAATGTTGGGTGATATTATACTTGTCACAAAGCATTTTGACATCGTTATTCTTAAATGATTCACCATTATCAGATTTAATGTCAGATGGGATACTATAGTGGTAGATGAGATGATTGAAGATGAACTTGGAAATGTATTTTCCAATCTTGTGAGGGATATAACTTAAATCTACTTAGTGAAATGTTTGGTAGAAGTAAGGATGTGTTTATGGCCATCAGATGAGGTAGGGCTAATCTTTCTAATGAGATTGAGTCTACATGTTGCAAATGGCCATGGTGTAAGCATCAATTTTAGTGTTTTGGATGGGGCATGAATCAGATTGGCATGCCTTTGACACTTGTCACACCTTTTGACATAAGAAACTACATCTACATCCAGAGTTGGTTAATAGTAACCGATATATAGGATCTTTTTGGCTAGGATGGCTCGATGGTGTGGGATCCACGTACTCCATACACTTTTTGTAATGCTAATGTTGCTTCTGTCAAATTTATACAACAAAGTAGAGTTCCATCAAAGCTATGGTGGTAAAGGGTTGGGCCAAGTAAGGTATAGTGTTAAGCTTGGTGGGTAAAGGCCTTTTTTTATTTACGTGATAGGATTGGTGGCATGATATGGTCATTAAGGTAGTTAAAGAAGTCTGAATACCATATAGAGTTGAGACCAATAATATCACAGATCATTACAATGGTTGAAGATTCATGAGTAGGTGTTAGAAGATTTTCAATGAGGAATTAATATTATTTTACCTTATTTATGTGGTAGATCAAAGAGCCGATGGTGGACATATCATTTAATGTCCTATTACTAGTCCTAGGTATGTGTTTAAACTGTATGTTGGAAATATGCTATTTGAGAGTGTCTACCATGGCCTTATGGTACCATCTTGTCATCTTTGTCTTTAAAGTGGTATGTAACTTAATTGATGATTAAATGAGAATCACCATAAACTATAATATGCTGAATATTCCATTGTACTACCTGTTGAATCCCTATAAGTGATTCATATTCAGCCATGTTATTAGTACAATGAAAGTTGATATAGAGTGATTTAGGGATAAGATATAATTGAGGTGTAATAAACAATAAACCTGCCATTGACCTATGTGAAGTGAATGATCCATCAAAATATAGCTTCCAATGCTACTCCTTAGGAGGTGTTTCTATGATGGTCATTAAGGAATCATCTGGGAATTAAAAAGTGAGGGGTTCAATATCTACAAGGGGATATTCAACAAGTTGATATGTAAGTACTTATCCCTTTATAGATTTTTGATTGACATACTCAATCTCAAACTTGCTTAGAAGATTGATCCATTTAGCCATGCAACCTTGTAAATCAGTTTTGGATAGTAGATACTTGAATGGATCTACTTTGGAAATAACCATGGTTTTGTTGTTATTCATGTAATGCCACAACTTCTAGGATGCAAAGACCATAACTAAACAAGATTTTTTTATTGGTGTATAGTTGTGTTCATATGCAACTAATGTATGACTTAGATAGTACATGACATGCTCTTTTCCATTGTCATCTTGCTGAGTTATAAGTGCCCCCAAGGCTTTATCAGTGATAGATAGGTATAGTTTAAATGGATTTCCTAGCATTGGTGGTAATAAAATAGGTGGATTGGAAAGATATTCTTTTAGGCACTGAAAGGTGTTCTAGCATTCTTCATCCCAATGAAATTTGAAACCCTTCTTTAGTTAGTGTATAAATAGATGACATTTTTTGGCTAATTGTGAGATAAATCTCGTGATAGATTGAATTTTGCCCTACAAATTGTGGAGCTACTTCAAATTAGAAGGCAGTGACATCTTAGTAATGGCTTGTACTTTGGAAGGATCAAATTCAATGCCTTGACAAGAGACAATGAAGCCTAATAATTTTTTTAAAGTGATACCAAAGATGCATTTCTTGGGATTAAGTCTGACTTTTACTCATAAAACCTATAAAATATTATTTGTAGTGCAATTGGATGATCGATATGGGTCTTTGATTTACCCGATATGTCATTGACATAATATTTAACGATGCCATGCATCATATCATGAACTATGATGGCCATAGATCTTTGGTATGTAGCCCCAACATTTTTGACGCCGAATGGTATAACCTACTAACAAAACATTCCGCATGGAATGGTGAATGCTATCTTGTGTTGGTCTTCTAGTGCGATCTTGATCTGATTGTACCCTATAAATCTATCCAGAAATGAAAGCATATCAAACCCCACTATGGAGTCAATTATCATGTCAATATTTGGCAAAGGAAAGTCATCTTTGGGGTAGGCCTTATTTATATCTCTAAAATCAATGTAGATTATGATTCCTTCAAGCTTCTTACTAACATGTAAAACATTCAAGATCTACCCTGAATAGTCGATCGATTGGATACATCTCACTTCTAAGAGTTTTCCAATTCTTTTTTTACTAGTACAACAATACGAGGATGCATATTGCACAATTTTTGCTTCACAGGTTTGGCATCATGATGTACAATAATGTGGTGTACAACCAAGGTGGGATCCAAACTTGACATGCCTGAATAGGCCCAAGAAAAGATGTCAACAAATTCCCTCAAAATGGTTGTAAAGATTTCACACTCCTCCTTAGTGAGGGATGGGCCTAATTTGATCCATTTTAGGTCATCTGAAGTCCCAATGTTGACTTCCATAGTATCTTCTACAAGGAGAGTCGATCCATCTTCTATAATGGTTGGAAATGATGTGAATTAGCATGTAACTAAAAAGTCCTATGGTTCGAATGGTTTTTCAAGCTCTCCTAAACAAGATGAATCTGAATTGCCTAGTGGCAATGATGGCTATGTCACAAATACTATGGTGTCCCAAATAGGCCTATTAGGCCTGAGTGGACTTAATCAAACCTATGTTTGTAAATTGTGGATTGGTATATGTTTAGGGTTTGATGAAGGTCCGTAGACATATAAAGGAAGGTGAGAGAGGCATAACAATGTTTTATGATTAGAAGAGACTTAGGTGATGTTGGGAGGACACTAAACATAATCATCAAGGGTTATGCATACCTGATTACTTATAAACCCTAGGCAATAAATGACCACATAGAAGGTAGAATTGATGAGATAAAGTTTGGCTTTGAGGGTGCTACAAACCCTAGAAAAATGTTATAGAGGTTTTTAACTCCATCTATTGGAAGTACAATATGATTGAGAGGGGGGGTGAATCAATTAACCAATCTTTAACTTTTATATCACTTATCATTCATTCGTTGACATTAATGAATCAACACAACAAGCATATGCAACTAGATTACCATCAAAGCAAGGAGACCACATACAAAGCATGAATTAGAGAAGCACATCATAACATAAAATCTAATGTGGGAAACCATCATGGGGAATAAAACCCACTCTCAAGCCTACATACACATGGACTACTTCTCCTATAAAGTATTACAAACATGAGACTTTAGTGGAACACCCATTCCACAAGGAACACCAGCCCCTATCTAGCTAAACACCCACAACTAGACCTTTTGAAATCTTCACCTTGCAAGGAGAAACCAACCCCCTAGATGTTGAGCACCCACAACAACACCTATGAAATGAACATCTCTTGAACACTGATTTTCTGCCAATCTGATGGAGATACAATATATATCAACTCTCTTCAACTCTGCACACCCTCTCTACCCTTCACACCCTCTTAATAATTCAAAAACCACCTTTTGGATCAATCTAAACTTCTTAGCAACAACTCTGTTACAACATCAATAACATGACCAAATGGTCATACATACACTCCACACTATGATATTTAATCCATCCACCAAACACACACAACCTTTACCTTTCCTTTGCTCACACTCAAAGCATTCAAAACAATGTTTTGGATCAACCTAGATCTCTTCGCTCATCCTCAATCTTCAAACCTACAAGATCAATATCTTTGACATTAGAAATATAACCTACAAGTCATACACATAGTCATTAACCTGATCTACTCTACAAACCATCCACTAGACACACACCCTTTCTTTTTGCTTTCGCTCTACAAGTCTTACACACACTCCTCTCAAGTCTTAAAATCATGACCTTTGATTTCACCTTTTATGGAGCCATCATGACTATTATCTTCTAAGTCAGCCATAATACTTGTCTTAGCCCTTAAGACATATAACATAACTCAATACCATCCACATAAGTCGGCTATAACAACTATGGGTCACACTTAAGTAGCTACATATTTCAATTAAGCCTTAGTAGCCCTTATAGGTCTCATGGAGACCTATTCACCTATTTAACACTTTATCGAGCAATTTAGAAACACATGACTACTTCCAACTGCATAGGTCCACTCCACATGACCTATTAAACATCCTCAAAATATTAAAGTCATCATTACACACCTTTACGTATGCTCAATCTACTCAAACATTAACCTTGTACACAAGAACATGATGAACGAATAAACAATCAACTTCTAAGCATTTGTTCATATTTAATATGGATTGGTCAAACATCCAAGATCCATATAGATGATCCTCATGGATTTTATAGCACTTTCCAATATCTTAGTCCCCTTCAAACATCCAAATACCATCACAACAACTCAAATATCCTTCTTGGGTCACTTATAGAACATGGTCAAACATACAGTCAAGTTTAGAGGTTAATAAATTTGACTGTAAAAACATTCAGACCTTCTAAATTGAATCACTAGATGTGCCTTGAAGTCATATATAAATTTTATTTTTTACTTCATCAATAAATTTGTCTTAGATCAAAAGTTATAGTTTAAAAACTATGCACTAGTTTTCCTTCATTAATTTGAATATTCAAATTTCAACGGTCACTTTTAAACATCGAACACTTTGTCAACATCTTTTGCCCTCTCATAGCTTGAAAAAATACACATCATTGATCTCCCTTGAAAGTATCCTAATCTTTAACTATGATAAACATATGTCAGTTTGACCTCATCTCACCCTCCCTAGTAATTTTGCCCAAATACGCACCATCAATCTTCTTGAAACTAGCTCGATCTTTACCTTTGCTTACTATTAAACATCAATAACCTATCATCATCTGACTGCTTCATAAAAATTTAAAACAAAGACACTCCATTGATCTCTTTGAGAGTAGACTAGACTTTAACTAGCTTAAACATCATAAACTTTGACCTCTTTGACTTAATATGCATCGTAGATTTGCATTTGTGCATACACCCACTCGTTGTTAGATCCTTATCTTGTCTTGATCTTTACCTTTTACAAATTTGACTATGGGAACCTCTATAATTTCCCTGAAGGACCAACTTTGAACCTTAATAACTTTTTTTGCACTCAATCGCATGCCCTAAAATTTAAACTATATGATTTTCTTTCATAGGGGAATCCATCCATATATCAATATGCTCCTGGAACCTTCATGCATGTGAAATATAATGCCATCAAACTTCTTACTCGTATCTACTTGAACTTAGATATTAAACTCAAATTAATTTCACACTATAGATCTGTGATGTGATTAAATGTGCATCGTTAGATCTCCTTTACAAATTGGCTAAGTTGGGAAAATATTACAATCTGCCTGGTAAGCCAAATTTGCAAAATTATATGTTTTGTTATACACAACCTCATGACCTAAAACTTGGAACATAAAAACTTGGGACTAATGTGATCACACCCATATGACCAACTCCCCCTAATTTATCCATATGTGGCAATGGTGATGTTAGTAAATTACCTACTCAAATTTTTCTGCCATAGAACCAACTATGCCTAGATGAACAGAATGAAGAATCGGATGAACACCATGCATTCACATAAGCATTTTAATTACTCTTGACACCCCATGTGACCTCTGCAACATGTTCTCATCATCTATAACATTCATTGACCTCCTATCTAAGCGTATACTAAAGATCTATGTTTACATACTAGGCTTCCAAGCCTATGCCAACACACTGTTCACATGCTTTTCTACTCTCCTTAACCTAAAACCACATCAACATGCTAGATAAAATATGATAATCCTCAGACAATACTTACCTTAACTCATATGCATCAAAATCCTGCCTTGCACAACTTTAGGCTCAAACTCATCATCATCATGACATCACCACTTTGTCATCACCTTTGACATCAATGAGAACACTTTCCAATACCTTTATCTCTGTAATGGAGAGAGGAAGAGCCTACTCAGGCCCCATACCACTATTAAACACCTAAGCTGATAGTGAGACCTACATGCAGTCACATGAGAAGAGGAGATGGAATAGAGGTTCAAGCAGCTGGAGATAGTTGTAAAAGGTTGGGAACATGTGAGAAAGAGGGTATTATGATGATTTTAAATCCCCAGACCACCTACAAGTGACCTAGACCCCTGAAACCTAGTCTCAGTCTGCTAAGCCTAGCGCCATGTTTTAGGCCTCAAACCCCACACCACCTTGGGGAATACTCAGACCCTAAAATTTGATGGCCATGAGAAGGTATATGAAGTTTTTATAGGTCTTATTTAGGTGGTTTCAAATAGATAAGTTCAAAGAAAGGATCGAACTTAGTCTTAATACCCTTCTTGAATTACACAGTCTTAGGCTGCCACCTCAAACCACACTTTTAAGTACTCACATCTTTCACCACAAAGGGATTCATATCCAAGGATCCTAGGGGAATTTGGGAACCCCTATGGAATCAAGATACATTAATGAGTGATTTGGATTTAGGGGCCCAAATCTATGAATAAATGCTAAGAAGATGACCTAAATAGACTGTTTAGTAGAAAGATCGTAGTCCACCATCTTCTACTCATTTATCTCTATACCAATTGCATGGGACCCAAATATTTTCATGAGTTTTAGGGGCTATATGGACTAAAAATCAATGACTATAAGTTTGGAATTGGAGGTCTCATCGTTATGAACCATCATAAAGATGGTAGACCTCTAAAACCCTGCCTAAACCCTAAGACAAACACAACCTTGGAAAAGTGAAGTTTTTTCTCTCTCAAACACTACTAATTGACTTGATAAACACTTGAATCATAAAGTCAACTCAGGGTAGGCCATGCTCATGGTACCAAGTTGTATAGTCACTGTATCGATCTATTAGAAAATATTACTTTTTCAAAGAATTAAGCAAAAAACAAGGTATAGGGTAGTTTAAGGAGTTGAAAATCATTGGAGGTGAAGGTTTGAGACTTGTTTTATCTTCTCAGATCTTAATATGTAAAATAATCTACATGGACATGCCTTTGCAAGTCTCCTCCAAACAACTAGTCTACAAATGTGAAAGAGTAGGTGATCTAGTCACCTAGTATTGCAAGGTTATAGGTGTTGGTCTCATATAGGATTTCATGGCCACCAAGCACAAACAACTTAGTCACTAGGTCTATTGGCCTATTAGGCCTATTTGGTCAATAAAGAGAGTTGAAGGTTGGCCTAAAGAGGCTATTTAGGGAGTTAATGCAGGTTAATTACCCATGTAACTGATGATAGGGGTGAGTAAATACACTTCATAGCCATAATGATAGTTTGTAGCAGTTTCCATGGCCTAAGTCAACATGCAAGAGAAGGTGGGCTGCTAGGTGATTCATGGGAGGCTCAATTGATCTCTTTAATGTTTTAACTACCAAAAAGAGGAGGTACTTGACCATATTTAGGCATGGTGATGCTCTGAAGGGAGTCAAACAAGTCAACTACATCTTTCATCACTCCAACTCAATGCCTAAGGGCTCATTCAAAGACCATCAAGAAGACCAACACATGAAGGGGGTATGAGAGGCTATTTTAACTCTTTGTAACTTTAGATGGAAAGGACTATGGTCATTTATGACCTCTCGTTTATAACTCAATTCCATTTTCCCTCTCCTCTCTTCATTTTGCTTTATATTCATGCCTTAAGGCCTTGATTGGTATCCCTCAACTGGGTATGAGGAAACTCTGCCTAGTTTTGTACTTGATGAACCTATTGGATTGATGATTAAACTATTGCATCTATTTCCTGATGATATCTAGTTTGTTTATACTTGTTTTGATTTTCATATGTGATGGATTTCTGTCCTTTGCAGGTCCTTACTCACCTAGATACAAATAAGGTGTCTTATGCAGGTTATGTGGTGTGTAAAAGTGTTGGTGATGGAATTTGAAGTGTAATTTGACTGGTAAGAGCCTCATAGTAGACCTTATCATGACCTTTTTACTCTAGCTACCTAATACAACTTCCACATGAAACACTTTTGCATAGGAACTTTTGAAGATGGTTATTCAGTTGCTTGTTTATTCCACTAGTGTTGTTAGGAGTCCAAATTGAGTGTATGAATGATCATATTGGTGTATCACCACCCCTTAGAGTAGATTTATCTTATTCACTTTCTATCCCTTTTCACCCCAACAATAGTAGGTTTTAGTGAATTGAGCTAAAATAGATGCACCAGGGGAGCTAGCCCCATAGTTTAGAGGTTTGGTTTAATAATGAGGTTAGCCACAACCTTTAGGCCATTCCCATGTTAGCCTAGCCTTGAAGGTAGGCCTGAACAACCTGCTTCAAAGGATGCAGGTTTGATTGATAACAGTTCTGGCACACCTGGTGGGATAATATTCAAGCATTGGATCACCCACTTGTAGCCTTGAAATCATCTTAGAGAGCTTCAAACACTTGTGAAATGGATTTGCAATCAATTTTCATACTAGAAGGCATCACAAAGTAGTCATTGCAGGGTTCAGAAAGGTTCTTTTTCATAAGTTACATTATTGTGCATATGTTCCATGATGAGATATGGTTGCATATGGGGAAAACTTCTACCATACATCTCCTTATCAACAATCCTATCAACCATGTCAACCTTATGATGCTTACCACCAATAACCTCTTGAAACATACCCCCCTTATGAGTCTTATTCACCTCCTTGGCAAGCCTCTTATCCTCCTAATCAATCATGGAGCCATCATGACATTCCCAATCAGCCATATTCTTCTCCACACATCTCTCCTTCTATCCTAAGTCAGCCCCCTTACCAACATACTGTTCCTTAAAGTCAGCCTCAATCAAGAGATGATGATTTGAGCATAGGGATTAAGAAGCTAAAGGAAGAATAAGTCAAACTGAAGGAATGTGTTAGGCAATAGAAGGAAGTTGAATACCAATACCTTGTCTATCAACAAATCATCCCTACAAACCAAGAACAACTAGCCAAGGTGATCACTCCATCTCCTTTCCTTACCTCTATAATCATTGGAGACTTTTTGGTCCATAATTGCTTGTTTGATGATAGGGAAAGAATATCAGTTATCCCTAAGCTAGTGGCTGACAAATTGAATTCAGTGTATGAGTTTACTTACAACTTTGAACTACAATGGAATGGATCAACAAAAAAAATATTTGGCCTTATCAAATACCTACAACTTACCCTTCATGCTTACCCCAAGATTTCAATTATACAAGACATCATTGTTGTAGACTTGCCACCTCTTTTATCCCTATATTTTTCTAGTGACTTTATGGCCAAGATTGGGGGATACTTACCATTGGATATGTGTTACATGATTTACAAGTTTGGGTATGATGCTAGAGTCATAATCAGACCTAGACCACTCTCCAAGTTTCATATTGATCCTTACACACTAAACACCTCAATGGCAGATTGTAATCCACCTCATACCCCAAATCAACATCTGTATGTTCTATATCCCCTTAAAGATCCACCCATGCATTCACAAGATCCTATAATCACTTTAGCTTGTAGGCCTTCATGGACTAAAACACTAGACTATGTTATGCCTATCCTTGAAAGATAAAATTATCTTATGCATACTCAGAGTCAAGAAGAGGAGAGATGCATAAAGGTTAATACAAAATATGTCTCAAATTTCCAAAGTTCCCCATCAGTCCTTTATAATGTAGTGACTCACGAAGATCAAGGTAAATCCCAATTTGAAAAGGCAATTAAATAATGCAAGAAAAAGACTGTGGTGTCTAAGTCTTATACTCCTAAGGCATCAAATTGGAAGAACACTTTAGCAATTGTAAAGCAATATAATGAGGTATATTGTCCTCCCACCCTTTCCTATTGTGAAGAGGAACAAAGTGCATTAAATATAATTTTTGAGCATCCAAGTGTGGGAAATAATCTATCAAGGCTAATTAGTTAGGTGGTATTCCTTTAGGAGTTGGATCATGTTGCAACTGTAGCTAAATTTCAAGAACAGTTTGAGAACGACACCTCCAACATCTATGATGAAGAGATGAATATTGGTACCCCTATTCATCCCAATAGATCTGAATTTGAACATGAAGGAAAGATGGATGATGTGAAGTAGTCACAATGCCATGATGATGAGGTGGTTGAAGACAAAACACATGTAACTTATCCTCTAGGAGACAATAATGGAAACAACTTACATTAGGCCATTGTTCAAGATGAGAACATTTCAAGTGAGTTAGAAGATCATTGGTAGTAGCTATACCATGAATTCCTAGGTGAAATAGAAAAACTGAACATGACAACTTGGAATGGTGTAGTAGGAAAATAGGTTGATGTCTCAAATGAAGGAGGAAATTCAATTTTGGAAACATCAAGACAAGATGAGTTGGAGCTTGAATGGATTGAATAACTCCCATTCTCCATAGAAGATGAGGATGACCAAGTTACAGTTGACCATGAGTTTTCTTATGACTCTATCAAAGAGTTGGATATATTTGATCAGCATAATGTTTCACAAATAAATGTAAAAATGGTAAGAAATTCCATGTATTTTTAATTGATCATTAAGAGATGGAATTTTGTGAGGACTTTGAGAACTTTTGTTCAAGTTTAGATAGTCGATCTCTACCTCATGAGGAGCTTGAGAAGGGTCTTGAAAAGAACACTATGGCAGTTGCTCATGTTCAGTCTCATAGGCAAAATCGAGGAGAGAATAATGACATGTGGAAACCATGTTTGAACACTTCCTAAGGGATTGAAGGCCTTAAAAAACTACCTTCTCCAATAGAGCATAATGAAGACACTAATCAAGGCCTACCAATTGAGTTGTCAAGGCAATGATTACATGAGAGCTTCATAAACTAGGAGTAGCTCATGACCAAGGTAGAATTGACATTGATCATGTAAGGAAGACAAGTGTGGAATGAGTATGATTTGGTATTGGACTCATATAACCAACCCATGCACCTGGGGATGGATCCAGAAGGTTCAGTTACTCTTTCAAGAGGCCATGAACATGCCGATGCCTCTAGCTACAAGCGAGAATCTTCATACAGTGAGCAATGTTTGAGTGGACTCAATTCAAGACATGGTAATCAAACCTCATGATGCCATAGTGATCAAATAATTTTTCCATTTGATTTCAAAGGAGAAAAGAGTTTGGTTTTAGGTCAATTGTTTATAGTGTTTGTTGTCTTGTTTTAATAAGTGGTCAACACAAGTTTAGTTTGTTGCCTTGTTGCTTTGGTGTCTTGCCTTGTTAGTTTTTTAGGTTTAGGTGTTGTGTTCTTTGGTATCATTTGTGTTTGTCTTGTAGTTATCAATTCAGTATTAAGAGGTATCCTAAAGTACTAGGTCACTTTAGCAGTCCAACAAGGTGGTCATACAAGTCATGATGTCATATATGGATAATCATTATCGTGAAAAGTGAGTGGGTTCTCTTGAACAACAAGCTAGTCAACCCCTATAAGTCACCAAAAATGTTGAAAATTTGGCCTCCTAGGTTAAATGCCAACCCCCATAACCAATTTTTTTTCTATGACACTCATTCGAGCCTACACATGGTCATCTCCTGCATAGGTGATGTCTTATTTGCTCTCAGTTTGAACATTGTTAACATTGATTAAGGTTTCATATTGTGGTAGATTCTACTGCAAAGATCTTCATATGTCATAGCTATGCCAATATCTATTGGTGATATGGTAGTGGTCATGATGACCCTTGAGTGAGAAAGAGAGTGTCAAGGTGTCTTGTGAGATCTAGTGAGTGGTTCTAAACTTGTTTGATAAGTTTAAGGATCTTTTGAAAAAATTAAGATAATTTGAACATATTGAGGTTATTGATTCTTATGGTTTTAGGGACATCCAAGCCATTTAATGAGGGGATAGGTTTTCCAATGGGATGTAAGAGTGTCAATCCTTGTCCTAGGTCATAATATGAAGGTCTTTTGTTATGTTTTCATTATCATTATTCATGGTCTATTCATTCAAACAGTTTCAAATCTCCATAACCCCCATAAGGTCATCAATCACCCTTTAAACATCTCATATGAGTCTACATGCATTATAAAATCTTTGGAAAATATTATATTTCAAGTATCTCATTGTTAGGAAGGTCTTAAAAGAGTCCCTAAGCCATCACTAGGTATCTCATACCATAAAAGGCTCATTTTAAAACTCATATTCACTCCCCACTCAATAAATTGGTCCCACACGTGGGAAAGACATGACTCTTTAACTCCCCCTACCATACCAATCAGTTTGAATTGTCATTTAATTCATGTTGTCCCTACCTCTGCGCTCTAATTGTGGTCTAAGATTAAAAACATGGAGAAATTATAGAAAAAGAAGAATTTTTAGGTGTTTCTTGCAGGTTATACGTACTTGTATAGTCAAGTCCATACATAGAGATGCCATAGATTGAAGGTCAGCTCATGTTAGATGTTTGGGAAAAGTTTCATAATCAGAGAATGCAAAATAGGCTTAGGATCAACCTATCTCTTCCACTGAGCTCCTTGGCAGTCCATGCAAGTTTTTAGGTTTTCACTCATACCATACATGGGAGAGAAGATCAAGAGCTAATACTTTGGGGAGAGGAAGGGGGTCACTTAACCTTATTATTCATGGATTTTTTTAATAAATCCATGCTCTATGCTTTATGAATAAATGCTAACAATTTGGTCACTCCAATGAGCTTATTCATAGGTGCAGGGGTTAGAAAGTGCAATGGTTTTTGTGAATTTTTGAGGAGATTATACAAACCAACACTTGGTGTGTGTTTATGATGTCCTCATAGACCACCTCCATCACCCTCCACCCCTATTTCACATGTGTGGGTTGTGGGAGCAAGCAAAACATCATGCTTTCTTTATTTTGTAGACTGTAGACAAGTTTATCTATGTTACAATACATTTGGGGCATAAATATGGAAGAGAGGGGTGTTTTCAAGCATGAAATGGTCCCTTGAGATCCTTTCAAATATCCTCTGCCTTCCATACTCATCTAAGTTAGATCAAGGGACCCCTTCAAATCATTTCCCAAGGTGACTGTCATAAGTGCATTATGTGATCTCCCAACAAGCCTTGAAGGATACCATGACATATGAAGAGACATGGGAGATAGGGTGAGTAAGGCTCAACACAAACTAACCCTTTATCTTCAGCCCATTATGCAACATAAACTTTTCATAGTCAATGCAAGCCTAAAGCAGACTAGTCAAAGGGAGGACTACTGAGATGAGACTTAAAAGGTGTGAAGGAACATTGATAAGCCCTGAGGAATCAAGAGGGATATATAAGACATGACATATGAGAAGTCAGGGGAAATTAGGACCGTATTATCTCAACCATCCCAGGATAAAGAACCCAGGCTTGGTCCTCATTGAGTGTACACACAGTATTGTACCTATAGGCTAGAGATGTTAGAAATGTGAGGAGATTGAAGAATGTTTCAAGAGATTATAAGAAACATCAAAGGCAATTATCACATTTATACCATTTAAGGATCACAGAAAGACAACCTTATAAATGGTCACACCCACAATCATGTAGACCTTATTCATCACATATAGTCAGCTTTAGGGCATGTGAGCAAGATGCCACTTGGTGAGGTGTTAAGAAATGTTCTTGAAAATCATGAAAGTATAAATAGACTCTAAGAGATATTAGAGTCAATTTAATGTAAGTAAAATGTTAAGGAATGTTTTGTAAGCTATAAAGGGTCTTAACATGAGGAAAAAAATCATATACATGCCTATATAAGAGCAATCATGAGAAAACTAGATGATTGAGTGAGAGGTGTGGCCTAATAAGTGGTTTTAGAGTGTCTAAACCAATATAGATCCATCAAATTAGTGATTAGAAGTACCATGGATGGAGTTATCTATACCTATAGCTCAGGTAGACCTAGTCTTCACACACAGGCATGGTCACATGTGAATGCAAGTGTAAAAGGAATCCCGTGTAAGAGAGTGAAATGTAAAGATGGATACAAGAGTCATATTTTTTTTTATTAAAATCCTTAAGTCCATAGTGAATGGTTTATCCATTTGAAATTGAGGAGAATACCCAGGGTGATAACAAGGTGCTCACCTTCTCACATAGCCTAGGCAAGCCTAACTATTACGTAAAGGTAGAATTGCTAGCTTGGAAAAGTGAGGGTAAAGGACCCTAAAAAAATATGAAGCTTAATTCTATTAAAGGGAGTCAAAAAATTGTACCCTAAATTTAACCTCAATGTTTACTCATTTACATATTTTTTTCTCTTGAAGTAAATGAGCCTAATAGGCCCACACATGCCTATTAGGCCTAGACAAACCTAAAGAGGCATGTACATGTATTTTGAATATGTATGCAAACTTTGTGGTTATTGAGGGGTTGAGAAAATATAAAAAAGTGAGTGATAAGGGTGTACCAATGGTTTCAATTCATAAGAATCTTAGACTGGTGGCTACTTAATGACCTATTAGGCCTATAGGCCTAAAACTGAGGCACAGAAGCCTAAATGTAGCACTTGAAGACACAAGTATTAGAAGTGTGGGAAACCTTGCATACAAGTAAAACATGAGACTAAAGATGGGGTGTATTAATTACCCTAAATTCCTACACTCTATTCTATTGGAATGCTTTGATACTTTAAGGTAAAGGAGAGTCTGGTGGCCCAAATAGGCCTATTAGACCTGAGTGGACCTACTCAGACCTATGTGTGGAAATTGTGGATTGGTATAGGTTTTGGGTTTGATGAAGGTATGTAAACATATAAATGAAGGTGGGATAGGCATAATAGTTTTTTATGATGAGAAGAGACTTAGGTGATGTTGGGAGACACTAAACATAATCATTAAGGGTTATGTAGACCTAATTACTTGCAAACCCTAGGCAACATATGAATGCATAGAAGGCATAATTGATGAAAGAAAGATTGGACATGAGGATGTTGTAAACCTTGGAAACATGTTATAGAGGTTTCTAACTCCATCATATCTATAATGGAGAGAGGAAGATCCTTCTCAAACCACATACCACTGTCAAACACCTAGGCTGGTAGTGAGACCTACAGGTAGCCACATGAGAAGAGGAGATAAAATGGAAGTTCAAGAAGTTGGAGAAAGTTTTATAAGGTTGGGAACATGTGAGAAAGAGGGTATTATGATTATTTTAAATTCCCAAACCACCTGCAGGTTGTTAGGTTGTGGAGCTAAAAGCTTCACTGATGCAGACATGGAGGAGGTTGCAGGAGAGTTGCAGAGTGTCACAGAGACTGGCGTTGGTCTGGCCAACCGACGTCGGCAGGATAAGACAGGAATGAAACCGACGTCGGTCATGGATCGGCTGGCGTCGGTGACCCCCAGGCAGACATGGACCGACGTCGGTCGCCTGTGTGGTTCGACTGCGAGTTTATTATGGGCAGTTAGCTAACGAACCAAGTGTTTGCATGATTAAAGCTATTTTTAAACTGAGAGCTGCGGATCTAATTATTATAATTAGATGTCTAATCATTGTTTGGATGAGATCTATATAATAGACTCATGGTTGTATTGGAAAGGTGTTCTAGTTTGAGTTGAGCAAAGTTAGCTCTTTCTGTGTGTGAGGTGAGCAAGGGTGTTCCTCCTAGTTCCACTGCAGTACCTAGGTGGGTGCTGGTTTTGGAGAGTCAACAGGATTCTTCAGGTGTGTAGGATCTTGGTCACAGGTGCATGGCCTATATAGGAGATCTACATGGTAAGTAAGATCATTGATTTGCAGGTGTATGTGTGTGCAAGGTCAAGGTTCACAGGTGTGCAGAACTAGGTTGATTTGCAGGTGTGTAAGATCAGATAAGACAGCAACACAACAGGGAGTAGAATCAGGCAGGATCTACTTGGAGTACAGGTGTGTACTCAAATAGAGCAAGAGAGGAAGGCAAGGGAGTTCCTTCCATAAGTATGGTCTGTTGAATTGAAAGTTGTTGCAGGTTCATGGAAGATCTACTTGAAGTACGTTGAGTACTTGTGGTGTGCGTGGAGCACAGGAGGTGAACACCAACTCTGTGTTTGAGTTGTGTGTTGGGACCTGAGAGAGAGAGCTTTGAGGAGAGAATTACTATTCACTTGAGGTGTGGGAAGCCTCTGAAGAGGTGGTGGAGAAGAAGTGACATCTTCTTTATTGTATTCTTTTCTGTATAAGTATTAATACAAGTTGTGTATTGTCTCTCATATCTTGTGTTATTCTGAATTCTAGTTACTTGTTGATTCTGGTTATTTCCGCATATTAAGTTGCTTGGTTTGGTAATCAACTGTATGCTTCCGGTGTTCACGTATCCTATCAAGTGGTATCAGAGCTAAGGTTGCAGGGAGCAAGTTTTGTGTTTGGTTACAGGTCACTCTCAGGGGTTTCTGATCGAGTGGGAGTAGAGCAATGACAGATGAAAGTAAGCTAAGAATGGAGGAGTTGAAAAGCACAGATGGTCACTCACGGTCCTTTGGAAAGAAAGAGCAGGTAAAAGATTATTGTTGGTTGGTAGCAGCTCAACATGAAGGAACTGAAGAAGCAGATGTTGCAGGTCATATGGCACAGGATGCTCTGGGAGGTTTCTTGGATAAAGTTGAATCTTGGATAAAAGATTCAGTTGCCTCTTTCCATGCAGCCCCAGGTAGAGGAGCTGGTGAGCCTTGCCAAAGAATTGGCAAAGGGAAAGTGAAGCTGAAATTGCAGGCGGTCAACACGCAGGGGTTGATGAAGGTCATGCAGGTCCCAGGTTTGGAGATATGGCTAATTTCTTCAGAAAGATTGGGTGATGAGAGATGCACAAGAACTCTCACAGCGGATGCCTTGAATTAGCTGGTGGTAAGAAAATAGGTACTCTTTATCTACTTGTTTATATTACTGATTCTTCTTTTGTTGCAGAGACGTGGCTTCGTAGGCTTGGTCACATGAGCAGGAAGGAGATGCATGTTCTTAAGTGGAAGACAGATATATTTGACAGACTTAAGAACTGGAAAGCCTTGGTGTACTTGGAGGAGATGGCGGACAGAGACCAGTGGATGTGGCTGGTTATTTCTGAGCAGGGCAGTTTGGACATGGGGATTGATTCAAAGGAGCTCGTGGGTAAAAAGTCATCACTCACAGGCGAACACAGACACCGATGTCGGTCAGGAGGAACCGGCATCGAACAGACAGATGCCGATGTCGGTCAGGAGGACCGACGTCGGTAACAGGGACACCGACGTCGGCAGGGTCGGTAGTCAGGGACAGACGCATGGGAACCGACGTCGGTCGGATGCAGACTGTGGGGTGGCCGAGGACGGTCACTGTAACGGATTTTGGGTGGACAGCGAGCTGTCAAGGAGTCTCAAACACCCATACGGAGGACTGAAGACGTAAGTAGGCCCTCAAATTTGTTGTTCCTCTTCTTTATACATGTTGTTGATTGTAGAGCAGGAAGGATCCAGGAAACAGGTGGGAGCATGGCATGGATATATTGCAAAACCAAGTGGAGATTTGGTAGTGTTGTCAGCAGGAAGAAAGCACAGAGACAAATGGATTCCTTGATTGAAGAATAGAGTGAACGGACACGTGAGACAGAAGACCAGGTATATGGTCTTGAGGAGCTGCAGGACAGTGGTACAGGTTTTGACAGGTGGAGGACGAAGCATGGCTTCAGTCAATGTCAGGGTAACTACTGTGGTTTGTCTTACCAGATGGATGATGAGTCATGACATCATTTTATTGCTGTATGTGGATGGTATGTTTGCTAGCAGGATTGTACATACAGGGTTTTGCTGAGCTAAGGGTAAGGTTAGTTCAGTGGCATGTCATGAGGAGTTTGGAGTAGCGAAATTCTTTGACATAGGAGACATGGAGATCACAGGTTGATTTTGTCTCCAGTGGGAGCTGATGTGAATCAGGTGTTGGCGAGGTTCAGGATGCAGAGTCGGAGCACACTAAGGGCTGGACAGGTACAGTGTCTGAAATCACATGAGGTCTGGTATAGACCTGAGTATTCCCATGCAGTGGGAGCTGTCAGAGAGTTAGGAGCCAATTCGGGGAAGTGGGTTCTCAGGTATTTGAGAGGGACCAACAGCAGGTATACATGCAGGGTCAGGACTTCACTACATGTGTTTGTAGGTTCGGATGTGGCAGGGTACTCAGATGACAGGAGATACACCACGGGATGTGTGGTGGGTTGTCTTCAGGATTGATCTTGAAGAGGGATACAAACCAGGAAATAGATTAGACGGAGTACAGGTACAGGTACAGTGCAGCTGTTTATCTCCAAGTGAGAGATTGTTAGGTTGTGGAGCTAAAAGCTTGACTGATGCAGACATGGAGGAGGTTGCAGGAGAGTTGCAAGGTGTCACAGAGACTGGCGTTGGTCTGGCCAACCGACGTCGACAGGATAAGAGATGAATGAAATCGACATCGGTCATGGATCGGCCGGCGTCGGCGACCCCCAGGTGGATAGGGACCGATGTTCAGTCACCTGTGTGGTTTGACTGCGAGTTTATTATGGGCAGTTAGCTAACGAACCAAGTGTTTGCATGATTAGAGCTATTTTTAGACTGAGAGCTGCGGATCTAATTATTGTAATTAGATGTCTAATCATTGTTTGGATGAGATCTATATAATAGACTCATGGTTGTATTGGAAAGGTGTTCTAGTTTGAGTTGAGCAAAGTTAGCTCCTTCTATGTGTGAGGTGAGCAAGGGTGTTCCTCCTAGTTCCACTGCAGTACCTAGGTGGGTGCTGGTTTTGGAGAGTCAGCAGGATTCTTCAGGTGTGTAGGATCTTGGTCACAGGTGCATGGCCTATATAGGAGATCTACATGGTAAGTAAGATCATTGATTTGCAAGTGTATGTGTGTGCAAGGTCAAGGTTCACAGGTGTGCAGAACCAGGTTGATTTTCAGGTGTGCAAGATCAGATAGGACAGCAACACAACAGGGAGCAAAATCAGGCAGGATCTACTTGGAGTACAAGTGTGTACTCGGATAGAGCAAGAGAGGAAGGCAAGGGAGTTCCTTCCATAAGTATGGTCTATTGAATTGCAGGTTGTTGCAGGTTCATGGGAGATCTACTTGAAGTACGTTGAGTACTTGTGGTGTGCGTGGAGCACAGGAGGTGAACACCAACTCTGTGTTTGAGTTGTGTGTTGGGACCTGAGAGAGAGAGCTTTGAGGAGAGAATTACTGTTCACTTGAGGTGTGGGAAGCCTCTGAAGAGGTGGTGGAGTGGTGGAGAAGAAGTGGCATCTTCTTTATTGTATTCTTTTCTGTATAAGTATTAATACAAGTTGTGTATTGTCTCTCATATCTTGTGTTATTCTGAATTCTAGTTACTTGTTGATTCTGGTTATTTCCGCATATTAAGTTGCTTGGTTTGGTAATCAACTGTATGCTTCCGGTGTTCACGTATCCTATCACAGGTGACCTAGACCCCTGAAACCTAGTCTAGGTTTGCTAGACCTAAAGCCATATTTTAGGCCTCAAACCCCACACCACCTTTGGGCATACTTAGACCCTCCCAAACAATTTTATGTCCAGGAGAATGTAAATTAGGTTGGTAAATGTCCTATTTAGGTAGTTTAAAATAGATAAGTGCAAAGAAAGGATCATACTTAGTTTTAAGACGCTGCTCGAATTACACAGTCCTAGGCTGCCACCTCAGACCACACTTTCAAGTACTCACATATTTTACCATAGAGGGACTTCGGGCCAAGGATCATATGAGAAGTTGGGCACCCATATGGAGTTAGTATCCATGAAGGATTGAGTTGGATTTATGGGACCAAATCTATGTATGATTGCTAAGAAGATGACTTATACAGACTGCCTAACAAAAAGCTCAAAGTCCACCATTTCCTACTCATATCTATCTATACCAACTGCATGGGACCCAAATATTTTTATGAGTTTTATGAGGATCTATGGACTAAACATCCATGACCATAAGTTTGGGATTGGAGGTCACATCTTTATGAACCATCATTAAGATGATAGACCTCCAAAAACCTTGCCTAAACCCTATGACAAACCCGACCTTGGAAAAGTGAAGTTTTTATAATTAAAACACTACTAATTTACTTTTTAAACACTTGAATCATAAATTCAACTCAGGGGAGGCCATGCTCATGGTACCAAGTTCTATGGAAACTATATGGATCTGTTAAAAAATAGTACTTTTTGAAGGAATTAAGTCGAAAACTAGGTACAAGGTAGTTTAAGGAGTTGAAAATCATTGGAGCTGAAGGTTTGAGACTTGTTTTATGTTATTATATCCTAATATGTCCAATAATATACTTGGAAATGCCTCTTTGAGTCTCCTCCAAACAACTAGTCTGCAGATGTGAAAGAGAAGGTGATCTAGTCACCTAGTATGGCAAGGTTGCAGGTGTCTTTTTTTAGAAGGACCTATATAATGGTATATGATGTTTTATCAGACCTAAATATAACCTATTCATATGATCTCAAGGTCTCATATAGGCTTTCATAGCCACCAAGCACAAAAAGCTTAGTCACTAGGTCTATTGGCCTATTAGGCCTACTTGGTCAACAAAGAGAGTTGAAGGTTGGTGTAGAGAGGCTACTGGGGGAGTTAATTCAGGGTAATTACCCATCTAACTAATGATATGGGAAATAAAATACACTTCATAGCCATAATGATAGTTTGGAGCAGTTTCCATGGCTTAAGTCAACATGCAAGATAAGGTGGGCTGCTAGGTGCTTCATGAGTGGCTCAATTGATCTCTTTAATGTTGTAACTAAAAAAAGGAGGAGGTAGTTGACCATATTTAAGCATGGTCATGCTTTGAAAGGAGTCAAACAAGTTAGATGCAACCTCCATCACTGCACCTCAATGTCTAAGGGCTCATTCAAAGACCATCAAGAAGACCAATGCATGAAGGGTATATGAGAGGCTATTGTAACTCTTTGTAGCTATATATGGAGTGGACTATGGTCATTTATAACCTCATATATGTAATTGCATGCCATTTTCCATCTCCTTCTATCTTCATTCTGCTATATATTCAAGATTTAAGGCTTTGCTTGATATCCCTCACCTGGGTATGAGGAAACTTTGCCTAGTTTTGTACTTGATGAACCTATTACACTGATGAATAATCTACTAAAACTCCTTTCTAATGATATATAGTGTGTTTATACTTGTTTTGATTTGTATATGTGATGGATTTATCTCCTTTGTAGGTCCTTACTCACCTAGATACAAATAATGTGTCTTATGCAGGTTGTGTGATGTGTATAAGTGTTGGTGATGGAGTTTGAAGTAATCTAACTCATAAAAGCCTCATAACAAACCTTCCTGTCATGAATTTTGTACTCTATCTACCTAATACAACCTCCACATGAAACACTTTTGCATAAGAACTTTTGAAAATGGTTGTTTAGTTACTTTTTTAGTCCACTAATGTTGTTAGGAGTCCAAATTAAGAGGATGAATGATCATATTGGTACATCCCCACCCCTTAGATTAAATTTATCTTATTCACTTTCTATTCCTTTTCACCCCAATAACATTAGGTTTTAGTGAATTGAGCCCAAACAAATGCACCGAGTGAGCTAGCCCAATAATATAGAAGTCTGGTATAATGATGAGGTCACCTACAACCTTTAGGCCATTCCCATTTTAGTCAAGCCTTGAAAGTAGGCCTCAAGAAACTCCTTCAAAGGGTACAATTTGGATTGCTAGCAGTTCTGACACACTCGGATTAAAGCATTGGAACACCCACTTGCATCCTTGCAGTCATCTCAAAAAGCTTCAAAGATTTGGGAAATGGATTTATAGTTAGATTTCATACTGGAAGGCATCATACAGTCATCATTTCATGGGTAAGAAAAGTTCTTGTTCATAATTTACATTTTTGTGCATATGTTCCATGATGCGATATGGCTGCATATGGGGCAAACTTCTACCATACGTCTCCTTATCAACAACCCTATCACCCATGCCAGCCTTATGATGATTACCAGTAATAACCTTTTGAAACTTAACCCCCTTATGCGTCTTATTCACCTCCTTGACAACCCCCTTATCCTCCCAATCAATCATGGTATCATCATGATGTTCCCAATCAGCCATATACTTCTCCATACTCCTCTCCTTCTATGCCATGTCAGCCCCTTACCAACCTATTGTTCCTTATAGTCAGCCTAAACCAAGAGATGATGATATGAGCTTAGGGATTGAGAAGCTGAAGGAGGAAAGAGATAGATTGAAGGAATGTCTTAGGCAGAAAAAATAAGTTGAACACCAAGCCCTTGTCCATCAACAAATCATCCCTACAAACCAAGATCAACCAACCAATGTGAGCACTCCATCTCTTTTCCTTACCTCTATAATTATTGGAGAATTTTTGGTCCATAATTGCTTGTTTGATGACAGTGAAAGCAGATCAATTATCCCTAAGCTAGTGGATGACACATTGAATTTGGTGTATGAGCCTACTTCCAACTTTGAACTACAATGGAATGGATCAACTAAAACAATATTTGGCCTTATCAAAAAGCTATAAAATACCCTTCATGCCTACCCCAAGATCTCAATTACATAAAACATCATTGTTGTATACTTGGTACCTTGTTTTGCTCTATGTTTGTCCAGTGACTTTATGGCCAAGATTGGGGAATACTTACCCTTGAATATGTCTTACATTGTCTACAAGTTTGGGTATGATGTAGGAGTCATAATCAAACCTAGACCACTCTCCAAGTTTCATATTGAGCTCTACACACTAAACACTTCAATGGTAGATTGTAATCCACTTCCTACCCCCAATCAGCATCCACGTGTTCTAGATCCCCTTCAAGATCCACCCATGCTTTGTTAATATCCTACAATAACTTCAACTTGGAGGCCTTCATGGGCTATAAAATAGAACTATGTTATAACTACCCTTGAAAAAGAACATTCTCCTATGCACACTTAGAGTAAAAAAGATGAGAGATGCATGAAGGCTATTACAGAAGATGTCTCAAGTTTCCCAAGTTCCCCATCATTCTTTTATACTACATTCACTCATAAAGATCATGGTACATCCCAATTTGACATGGCAATTGAAGAATGCAAGGAAAAGAGTGTGGTGTCCAAGTCTAATATTACTAATGCATCAAGATGGAATAACACTTTAGCATCTACCAAGAAAGCTAATGAGGTATCTTGCCCTCTCACCCTCTCCTCTTGTGAAGAGGAACCACGTACATTAATGATAGATTTTGAGTATCTAAGTGTGGGAAACAATATATCAAGGCTAATTAGTGAGGTGGCAATCCTTTAGGAGTTGGATCATGTTGAATATGCAACTAAATTTCAAGAACACTTTGAGAAGAATACCTCTAGCATCTATGATGAAGAGATCAGTGTTGGTACCCCTATTCATCCTTGTAGATCTGAATTTGAACATGAAGGAAAGATGGATGATGTCAAGCAATCACAATGCCATGATGATGAAGTGGATGAAGACAAGACACATGTAACTTCTCTTCGAGTAGATAGTCATGGAAAAAACTTACATTATGCCATTGTTCAAGCTAAGAACATTTTAAGTGAGTTAGAATATCATTGGTAGCAGTATATCGTGAATTCCTAGGTGAAATAGAAGAACTCAACATGATATCTTGGAATGGTGGAGTAGGAAAATAGGTTGAGGTTTCTAATAAAGCAAAAAATATAGGTTTAGAAACATCAAGACAAGATGAGTAGGAGCTTGAATGGATTGAATATCTCCCATTCTCCATAGAAGATGAGGATGACCATGTTACAACTGACCATGAGTCTTGTTATGACTATGTCAAAGAGTTGGAGATACTTGATCATCATAGTGTTTCGTAGAGAATGGTAATAATGGTAAGAAACTCCATGTATTTTTAATTGGTCATGAAGAGATGGCCTTTCGGGAGGACTTAGATAACTTTTGTTCATGTTTAGATAGTCCATCTCTACCTCATGAGGAGCTTGAGAAGGGTCTTGAAAAGAACACTATGGTAGCTGCTCATCCTAAGTCTCATAGGCAAAACCAAGGAGAGACTAATGATATGTGGTAACCATTTTTAAACACTTACCAAGGTATTGAAGGCCTTGACAAAATACCTTCTCTAATAGAGAAGAATGAAGACACCAATCAAGGCCTACCAATTTAGTTTTCAAGGTAATGATTACATGAGAGGTTCGTAAATCAAGAACAACTCATGACTAAGGCAGAATTGACATTGATCATGCAAGGAAGACAATTTTGGAATGAGTATGATTGGGTAATGGACTCACATAACCAAACCATACACCTGGGGATGACACCAAAAGGTCCAACTACTCTCCCAAGAGGCCATGAACATGCCAATGCCTCCAGCTGCAAGTGGGAATCCTCATACAATGAACAATGTATAAGTCGACTCAAATCAATACATGGAATCAGACCTCATAGTGCCATAGTGATCAAATAAGTTTTCCATTTGATCCCAGAGGAGAAAAGAATTTGGTTTCAGGTCAGTTGTTTATAGTGTTTGTTGTCTTGTTTCAATAAGTGGTCAACACAACTTTAGTTTGTTGCCTTGTTACTTTGGTGTCTTGCCTTGTTTGGTTTTTGGGTTTAGGTGTTGTGTGCTTTGGTTTCCTTGTTTTTGTTTTGTAGTTGTTTCTATAGTCCTAAGAGGTGTCATAAAGTACTGGGTTGCTTTGGCAGTGCAACAAGGTGGTCATACAATTTATGATGTCATATATGGGTCATCATTGTCATTAAATGTTAGTTGGTTATCTTGACCAACAAGATGGTCAACCCCTATGAGTCACCAAAAATGTTGGAAATTTGGCCTCTCAGGCCAAATTCCAACCCCTATAACCAAAAAATATTCTTTGACACTCATTAAAGCCTACACATGGTCATCTCCTGCATAGGTGATGTCTTATTTGGTTTCAGTTTGAACATTGATAACATTGATTAAGGTCTCATATGTTAAGGTCTATTGGTGATATGGAAGTGGTCATGATGAGCTTTGAGAGAGTAGGAGAGTGTTAAGGTATCTTTTGAGGTCTAGTGAGTGGTTCTAAACTTATTTGATAATTTTAAGGATAATTTGACAAAATTAAGGTAATTTAAACATTTTAAGGTTATTGATTCTTATGGTTAAGGCTATCTAATCCATTTTATTAGGGAAGATATTTGCCAATGGGATGTAAGAGTGTCAATCCTTGTCCAAGGTCATAATATGAAGGTTTATTATTATGTTTTCAATGTCATTATTCATGGTCTATTCATTCAAATGGTTTCAAACTATTGTAACCCCCACAAGGTTAAGACCCAAGGTGATAATAAGGTGTTCACCTTCTCACATAGCTTAGGCATGCTTGACTGCTATGTAAAGGCAGAGTTGCTAGCTTAAAAAAAGTGAGGGTATAGGACCCTAAAAAAATATGAACCTTAATGATATTAAGGGGAGTCACTCACTTGTACCCTAAATTTAACCTTAATGTGTACTCATTTACGTGTTTTATCTCTTGAAGTACAAGATCCTAATAGGTCCACATAGGGCTATTAGGCCTAGACAAACCTAAATAGTCCTATACATGTAGTTTACAATTGTATGCATACTTTGTGGCTATTAAGGGGTTGAGAAAATCTAACAAAGTGAAGGAGAAGGGTGTACCAATGGTTTCAAGTCATAATAATTTTAGACTGGTGGCTACTTAATGACCTATTAGGCTTATAGGCCTAAAAATGAGGCGCACATGCCTAAATGTAGCACCTGAAGACACACACAATAGAAGAAGTGTGGGAAACCCTACATATAGGTAAAACATGAGACTGAGATGGGGTGTCTAAAATACCCTAAATTCCTACACTATATTCTATTGAAATACTTTGATCCTTTAAGGTAAAGGAGAGTCTAGTGGCCCAAATAGGCTTATTAGGAATGAGTGGACCTAATCAGACATATGTGTAGAAATTATGGATTGGTATAGGTTTGGGGTTTGATGAAGGTATGTAGACATATAAAGGAAGGTTAGATAGGCATAGAAATGTTTTATGATGAGAAGAGACTTAGGTGATGTTGGGAGGACACTAAACACAGTCATCAAGGGTTATGTAAACCTAATTACTTACAAACCCTAAGCAGTAGATGAATGCATAGAAGGTAGAGTTGATGAGAGAAAGCTTGGACCTAAGGGTGTTGTAAACATTAAAAACATGTTATAGAGGTTTTTAATTCCATCATCTCTGGAATGGAGAGAGGAAGATCTTGCTCAGACCCCATACCATTGTCAAACACCTAGGTTGGTAGTAAGACCTATAGGCACTCACATGAGAAAAGGAGACATAATGGAGGTTCAAGAAGATGGAGATTGTTTCATAAGGTTGGGAACATGTTAGAAACATGGTATTATGATTATTTTAAATCCCTAAACAACCTACAGGTGACCTAGACCCCTGAAACCTAGTATAGGTTTGTTAGGCCTAAAGCCATGTTTTAGGCCTCAAACCCCACACCACCTTGGGGCATTCTCAGACCCTCTAAAATAAGTTGATGGACATGATAAGGTACATGAGGTTGGTATAGGTACTATTTAGGTGGTTTCAAATAGATAAGTGAATATAAAGGATCAAACTTAGTTTTAAGACCCTGCTCGAATTACACAGTCCTAGGATGCCACCTAAGACCACATTTTCAAGTACTCACATATATCACCATAGAGGGACTCAGGGATGAGAATATTATAGAAAGTTGGTCACCCATATGGAATCAATATCCATGGAGTGAGTTTGATTTAGGGTCCCAAATCTATGAATAAATGCTAAGAAAATGATCTACATAGACTGCTTGGTAGAAAGCTCAAAGTCCTCCATCACCTGCTCATATCTCCCTGCATACCAGCTACATGGGACCCAAATATTTTCATGATTTTTAGTGGGGTATATGAAATAAATATCCATGACCATAAGTTTGGGATTGGAAGTACAATCTTTATGAACCATCGTTAAAATGGTAGATCTACAAAACCCTTCCTAAACCCTAAAAGAGACCCGACCTTGGAAAAGTGAAGTTTTTTGCACTAAAACACTACTAATTGACCTAATAAACACTTGAATAATAAATTAAACTTAGGGGAGGCCATGCTCATGGTACGAAGTTATAAGGACACTATATGGATCTATCATAAAATAATACTTTTTCAAGGAATTAAGTAGAAAATAAGGTACAAGGTAGTTTAAGGAGTTGAAAATCATTGAAGGTGAAGGTTTGAGACCTGTTTTATCTTCTCAAATCCTAATATGTCCAAAAATATGCCTGTAAATGCTTCTATAATTCTCTTCCAAATAACTAGTCTGTATATGTGAAAGAGAAGGTAATCTAGTCACCTAATATTGCAAGGTTACATGTGTATTTTGCTTATAAGGAAATATATAATGTTATATGATGTTTTATAAGACCTAAATCTCACCTATTCAGATGATCTCATGGTCTCATATAAGATTTCATGGCCACCAAACACAAACAAATCAATCACTAGGTTTATTGGCCTATCAGGCCTACTTGGTCAATAAAGAGAATTGAAGGTTGGTGTAAAGAGGATAATGTAGGAGTTAATGTAGGGTAATTATCCATGTAACTGATGATATGGGCAATCAAATACACTTCATACCCATAATGATAGTTTGGAGCAGTTTCCATGGGCTAAGTCAACATGCAAGAGAAGGTGGCCTTTAGGTGCTTCATGAAAGCCTCAATTGATCTCTTTAATGTTGTAACTACCAAAAGGTGGAGGTACTTGAACACATTTAGGCATGGTCATGCTTTGAAGGGAGTCAAACAAGTTATCTACAACCTCCATCACTCCACCTCAACACCTAAGGGCTCATTCAAAGACCATCAAGAAGACCAACATATGAAGGGGGTATGAAAGGATACTGTAACTCTTTGTAAATACAGATGGAGTGGACTATGGTCATTTATGACCTCTCATATGTAACTCCATGCCATTTTCCATCTCTTTCTCTCTTCATTCTGAAATATATTTAGGCCTTAAGGCTTTGTTTGATATCCCTCACCTAGTTATTGTTAGGACCCGGAAGCACAATTGATTACCTTTGTATAAACAACTAAATGCAGAATTTAACCAGAATCACAAGTAACTAGAATTCACAAATGACACATAATATGAGAGATAATACACAATCTTGTATTAATACTCATGCCAGAAGGAAATACAATGAAGATGCCACAATCTTCCACACCTCTCAGATGTACAGATCTCTTTCCCTAAAGAGTTCACTCTCCTACCAAAAATGGTCACAACACACAACTCAAACATAGAGTTGTTGTTCACCTCCAACTAGTCAGTATCAATACTGCTAGTACACCAAGCACTCAAAAGTACTTCAAGTAGATCTCCTTTGATCTTGCAAAACCTGCAAATCAATGAAACAATACTTACCATGTAGATCAACCTTGATCTTGCACAACCTGCAAATCAAAGATCTTACAATTGGAAAGATTTCTTCCTTTCCTTAATTACAATACAAGCACATAGGTCTATAAATAGATCCCATACAAACAGTAATTAGAGACTCAGACTCAAGACTCGAACTAGTCTTCACATGCAAACACTCAGATCTTCCTAGAATAGCCTGAGTCTAATTCTAGAAATCGCATGTAAACTCACACTTGGCACACACAGGTGACCGACGTCGGTCTCTGTTTGACTGGTGATGATCAACGTCGGTCGATCCCTGACCGATGTCAGTTTCTTTGGGTCTACCTCTAATCGACGTCGGTTACTGTAACACTTCAACAACCTCCATGTTTGCATCTTAGTGAAGCTTTTAGCTCCACAACCTAACAATCTCTCACTTGGAGATAAATAGATGCACCTATACCTATATAACAATGTCTTCTAATTTTTTCCTTGGCTTGTATCCCTCTTCAAGCTCAATCTTGAAGACCAACCACCACATAACCTATGGTGCAACTCCTATCATCCAAGTAACCTGCCACATCCGCATCTACAAACCCATGTAAAAAAGAACTTGACCCTGCATAGCATGTGCACCTGCTGCTGGCCCCTCTCAGATACCTAAAAATCCACTGAACTGCCCTCTAGTGCTTCTTTCCCAGATTGGCTCCAAACTTGTTGACAGCTCCCACTGCTTGAGCAATATCAGGTTTAGTACACATGTACTCAACCTCATCATGTGAATTGGGACACTGTTCTGTGAACTATCCATCCATAGGTGTGCATACCGATTTTACATCCTGCATCTTGAACCATGCCACTACCTTATTCACACAATCATCCTGAGACAACATCAACCTGTGATCTTCCCTGTCTCTAAAAAAACTCATGTTAAAGAATCTTGCTGCTTCCAGATTCTTCATGACACACCTCTGAACTAACTTTACCTTTAGCTCAGCAACTCCCTGTATGTGTGACCCTGCAACAAGCATACACACCAGATACAGTAACAGGATAATGTAGCTAATATTATCCAACTTGGTAAAGGAAACACAATGGTTAAACCTCCATTGTCCTGCAGCCTGCTCAAGACCATATACCCTGGCCTTTCGTCTCACGTATCCATTCTCTCTCTTCTTTGACTTGGAAATCCATTCATCTCTCAGTGCTTTCTCTCCAGCTGACAACTCTACCAAATCTCTGATTTGGTTCTCTTCCAAGGAATTCATGCCATGCTCCCACTGTTTCTTGGATTCTACCTGTTCTGCTTCTTTAAAACTTCCTAGTTTTTGACTATCAGTGAGCAACAAGTAATCTAAAGAAGGCGAATAATGAATTTGAGGCTTACTTACCCTTTCAGTCCTCCATATAGGCATTTGAGACTCCTTGACAGCTTGTTGTCCACCCAAAATCTATCTCAGTAACCTCATATTCTGCATCTGATCGACGTTGGTTCCATGCGACTGACCTGACTACCGACGTCAGTGTTCTCCTGTGGGCGACGTCGATTCCTTGACCGACATCGATCGCCACCTACCCGAGACCATCGACTCTGGTCTACACATGATCGACGTCGGTACCTGTTTATTCGATGTCGGTTCCCCATGCCTGACGTAGGTACCTGTGTTTACCTGCGAGCAATGACTTTTTACTCGCGAGCTTACTTTGAATCATTCCCTTGTTCAAACTGCCCTCCTCAGAATTATTCAGCCCCTGTGACTGATCTCTGTCTATCATCTTCTTCTTAAACACCAAGGCTTTCCTGTTCTTGTCAAAAACATCATATTTCCTCCTTATGCAATACTATGGTCCTCTAATAGAAGCTACCACCTTTTTTGTTGACCCAGTGTAAAAAAATGTCACTTTCTTCTTTTGCTTACAGAAATCTCGATCCATGCTTTTTAAATTTGAAAGCATACCATTTGACTCAAGAACATGCATCCCCTTCTTATTCATGTGACCAAACCTATTAAGCCACATCTTTGAATCTACAACTGAAGTAGATAAACCAGAAGGAGAATCAGTAATACAAGTAGATAGATAAAGAGTACCTACTTTTTTACCTCTTGCTAAAACAAGTTCACCCTTGAAAACTTTCCAAGAGTCCGCTGTGAGGGTTACTGTGCATCCCTCATCACCCAAACTTCCTACAGAAATCAAATTTCGCTTCAGGACTGAGATATGCATGACCTCCTTCAACACCTATGTGTTGCCCGTCTGCAATTTCAGCTTCACTTTCTTTTTGCCAACCATTTGACAAGGCTTACCATCCCCTAAATAAATTTCTCCAAAGTCTCCATGGACATATTCATGAAACAATTTCCTATTTGGGGATGTATGGAAAGAGGGACTAGAATATAAAACTCAAGATTCTACTTTATCCAAAGAACATACCAGAGCATCCTGTGCAACAATACCTGCATCACCTGCTTTTTCAGTTCCTTCATGCTGATCTTCTTTCACCCAACAATCTCTCTTCATGTGCCCTTTCTCTCCACACTTCTAGCAGATTACACTGCCACTTCTGGATTTGGATCTCCTGCCCATCTTTGACTTCCCCCACTTGCTCTTCTCTCTTTGCCTTCCCCTGCTTTCAACACTCAAAGCATTTCCTGATGATTCCCCTGTGCTTTTCTTGCAAATTTTTTCATTCAAGATTACACTAACAACATCATCCACTTTTAAGATATTTGAAGTAGACATAGTATTACTAACTGCCATTACCAAGCTATCCCAACTTTCAGGTAAAGAGCATAAGATTAAGAGTGCTTTAATTTCATCATCAAATACAATATTGACTGAATTTAACTGGTTTACCAAACCATAAAAATCACTAAGATGACTATGTACAGATCCACCATCCTGCATTTACAAATTAAATAACTGTTTAATAAAAAATACTTTATTCGAAGTTGAGGGTTTTTCATATAAATTTTCCAAAGATTCCATTAACTCAACCGTTGACTTTGCTTGTGATAAGTTGGAAATCACAGACGACGCAAGGCTCAACCTTATAGATCTGAGAGCCTTCCGATCAAGAACCTTCCATTCTTCATCTTTCATATCTATGGGCTTGCATGCAACCCCACCCAATGGTAAGTACAAATCTTTTTGATACAGATAATCTTCTATTTGCATCCTCCATAATTGATAATTCTTGCCATTAATCTTCTTTATTCGTAGCTTACTTTCTTTTGCCATTGCTATACTCCCACTCAATCAGAAACCCCTGAGAGTGACCTGTAATCAAATACAAACCTGCTCTTTGTAACCTTAGCTCTGATACCACTTTGTTAGGACCCGAAAGCACAATTGATCACTTTTGTATAAACAACTAAACGCAAAATTTAACCAGAATCACAAGTAACTAGAATTCATAAATGACATAGAATATGAGAGACAATACATAATCTTGTATTAATACTCATGCCAGAAGAAAATAAAATGAAGATGCCACAATCTTCCACACCTCTCAGATGTACAGATCTCTTTCCCTCAAGAGTTCACTCTCCTACCAAAAACGGTCACAACACACAACTCAAACACAGAGTTGTTATTCACCTCTAACTAGTCAGTATCAATACTGCCAGTACACCAAGCACTCAAAAGTACTTCATGTAGATCTCTAATCTTGCACAACTTGCAAATCAATGAGACAATACTTACCATGTAGATCAACCCTGATCTTGCACAACCTGCAAATCAAAGATCTTACAATTGGAAGGATTTCTTTCTTTTCCTTAATTACAATACAAGCCCATAGGTCTATAAATAGATCCCATACAAATAGTAATTAGAGACTCAGACTCAAGACTCGAACTAGTCTTCACATGCAAACACTCGGATCTTCCTAGAATAGTCCGAGTCTAATTTTGAAAACCGCATGCAAACTCATGCTTTGCACACACAGGTGACCAACGTCGGTCCCTGTCTGACTGGGGATGATCGACATCGGCTGATCCCTAACTGATGTCAGTTTTTTTGGGTCTACCTCTGACTGATGTCGATTGGCCTGACTGACGCCGTTTACTGTAACACTTCAGCAACCTTCATGTTTGCATCCTGGTGAAGCTTTTAGCTCCACAACCTAACAGTTATGAGGAAACTCTGCTTGGTTTTGTACTTGATGAACCTATTAGACTGATGAATAAACTATTACAACTCTTTCTTATGATATATAGTGTGTTTATACTTTTTTTGATTTGCATATTTGATGGATTTCTCTTCTTTGGAGGTCCTTGCTCACCTAGATACAAATAAGGTGTCTTATGTAGGTTATGTGGTGTGTAAAAGTGTTGGTGATGGAGTTTGAAGTGTAATTTTGACTGGTAAGAGCCTCATATCAAACCTTCCTATCATGACCTTTGTATTCTAGCTACCTAATACAACCTGCACATGAAACATTTTTACATAAGAACTTTTGAAGATGGTTGTTCAGTTGCCTATTTAGTCCACTAGTGTTGTTAGGAGTCCAAATTGAGTGGATGAATGATCATATTAGTGCATTACCACCACTTAAAGTAAATTTATCTTATGCACTTTCTATCCCTTTTCACCCAAATAGTAGTAGGTTTTAGTGAATTAAGCCCAAACAGATGCACCAGGTGAACTAGCCCCATAATCTAGAGGTCTGGTCTAATGATGAGGTCACCCATAACCTTTAGACCATTCCCATGTTAGTCAAGCCTTGAAGGTAGGCCTGAATAAGCTCCTTCAAAGGGTGTATGTTGGGCTGCTAATAGTTCTAACACACTCAATGGGATGAGATTCAAGCATTGGAACACCCACTTGCAACCTTGCAGTCATCTCAAAGAGATTCAAAAACTTGGGAAATGGATTTACAGTCAAATTTCATACTAGAATGTCTCACAAAGTCATCATTGCATGGGTAAGAATGGTTCTCGTTCATAATTTACATTATTGTGCATATGTTCCATGGTGAGATATTACTGCATATGGGGCAGACTTCTACCATACATCTCTTTATCAACAACCCTATCAACCATTTCAACATTATGATGCTTACCACCAATAACCTCTTAAACCTTACCTCCCTTATGAGTCTTATTCACCTCCTTGGTAGTCTCCTTATCCTTGTAATCAATCATTGTAGCATCACGACGTTCCCATTCATCCATATACTTCTTCATACTCCTGTCTTTCTATCCCAAGTCAACCCTCTTACCAACCTATTATTCCTTACAATTAGCCTAAACCAAGAGATGATGATATGAGCTTAGGGATTGAGAAGCTAAAGGAGGAAAGAGATAAATTGAAGGAATGTCTTAGGAAGAATAAGGAAGTTGAACACCAAACCCTTGTTCATCAACAAAGTACCCCTATAAACCAAGAACAACCAACCAAGGTGATCACTCCATATCCTTTCCTTACCTCTATAATCATTGGAGGGATTTTGGTTCATAATTGCTTGTTTGATGATAGGGCAAGCAAATCAATTATCCCTAAGCTAATGGCTGACAAATTGAATTTAGTGTATGAGCCTACTTTTAACTTTGAACTACAATGGAATGGATCAGCTAAAACATTCTTTTGGCCTTATCAAAAACCTATAACTTACCCTTCATGTTTACCCCAAGCTCTCAATTGCACAAGACATCATTGTTTTAGAGTTGCCATCTTGTTTTGACTTATGTTTGTCCAATGACTTTATGGCCAAGATTGGGGGATACTTACCCTTGGATATGTCTTACATGGTCTGCAAGTTTGGGTATGATGCAGGAGTCATAATTAGACCTATACCACTTTCCAAGTTTCATATGGAGCCCTAGACACTAAACACCTCAATTGTAGATTTTAATGCACCTCCTACCCTTAATCAACATCCATGTCTTCTAGATCCCCTTCAAGATCCACCCATGCTTGTTAGGAATAAAACCAAAAATTGATGCAGAACAATTTCATAGAATCTAAATAATAAAAGATATAAATAGAGATGCAAAAAGAATAGAAATAAACATGCAAAATAAGAAGACTAGATTTAACGTGGTTCACACAATGTGGGTTACATCCACCAAAAAACACTTGCTCATATTTTATTACAAGCCATGAGAGTACAAACCACTCTTAGATCAGTCTTCTCATAATTACAATGCACAAATATTGTTTGAAGTTGCACTCAACAAACCCTCCTGAATTTGCACCTGAATTCACACACTCTATTCTTCCTTCTTAAACCCTTGTTCTCATGATGTAATACCTATGAAATATCTATCTATACATAATACATCAACAAAATAGTTTTAAAAAATAATGGGTACCAAAACCATGGGCCAAGTCAACCTAAAAAATGGTTATCCATTAAAAGAGGTCCAAAAAATACATATAGAGTGTAAAATACATTTTAAATGTACAATAGTTGAAATACATTGTAATTTAGAAAATAGGCTCCACAACACAACAATCTCCCACTTGGAGACTGATTAATTGTGAAGACCAATTGAAACTGAACATAGCTTAAGTTTCTCCCTTGTGACCACCTTGGTCATCATATCTGTAGGATTCTGACTGGTATGAATCTTCTCCAGCTTCAAATTCTCTTCCTCCAAATCTATTTTGATGAAATAGTACCTTAACTATATATGGTTCATGCTATAGTGGAAAGCAGAGTTTTTAGCTAGATGTATAACACTCTTACTATCACTATATAGCTTCCCTTCCTCCTGCTTATGCCCTAACTCTTAAAGCAAATACTGTAACCAAATCATTTCTTTACTTGCCTTTGTGGCATCAACATACTCAACCTCTGTGGTTGACAAAGCCACAAGTTTTTGTAGTCATGAAATCCAGCTCACCACTATGTCACCTACAATAAATACGTATCCTATTGTACTCTTGATATTTAAATCTCTAGACATGTCCAAATCTACATAACCACACAAAGTGGTATCCAATCCACCATAGCTTAAAACTATCCCCATAGTCCCTCTTAAATACTGAAGGATCCTCTTCATTTCCTTTTATTGTACTCTACCTAGATCACTCATGTACTTGCTTACTGCATGGGCAATATGTGGCCTAGTGCACATTATGGCATTCATCAAGCTGCCAATAGCTAGTGAGTATGGTACATGTGACATCTACATTCTCTCCTCTTCTATCTTGGGACACTGCTCCTTTGAAAACTTGAAATGAACTACCAAAGGAGTCCCAATAGGTTTAATATCCTGCATACTAAACCTCTCCAAGACCTTTTTGATGTACTCTTCTTGAGATAAATTCAGCTTTTGTTCCTTCCTATCCTGAGTTATTCTCATACTAAGTATTTGTTTTGTTGCTCCCAAATCCTTCATAGCAAAGGAATTACTAAGATGTTCCTTAAGTACCTTTATTTCCTACATGTTCTTATCTACAACTAACATGTCATCCACATACACACAAATAATAATGTAATCACCATCATCAAACTTCTTGATATATACATAATGATCTAAATGACACCTAGAGTATCCTTGCTCCATCATAAAACTATCAAATTTCTTGTACCACTATCATGGAACTTGTTTTAGGCCATACAAGCTCTTTTTCAGTTTGCACACCATTTTCTTCTTTCTTGTGACCTCATATCCCTGTCACTGCTCCATATACAATTTGTCCTCCAAATCACTATGAAGGAACATAGTCTTCACATCTAGCTGCTCTAAATGCAAGTCTTCAGTTGCCACTATTCCAAGAATAGTCCTAATAGAAGTCATCTTTACCACTGGAAAAACAATCTCATTGAAATCAATTCCCTTTTTGTATGCAAACCCCTTTACCACCAACTGAGCCTTGTACCTTTTCTTGTCTCCATCATCTTCTTTAACTCTATACACCCACTTATTATGCAATACTCTCTTACCTTCAGATGGGGTTACCAAATCCCAAGTTTGATTTTACATGAGAGACTAATGCTTCTCATCCATAGCTTGTTCCCACTTCTTGACATCTACTTGCATTATTTCTTCAAATAACTCTAGTTCTCTATTGTTAGTGAGTAATAAATAATTAAGATATGGAGAAAAACGTTTAGGTTCCCTTCTTACCCTAGAAGACCTTCTCACCATAGGAGTTTGGGGTTCTTATGGAGTAGGTAACTAAACTAATTGCTTGAACACTTTATCATCTGCACTATCCTCTAATATTGTGTACTCTTTTTTGGAATCCTCTTTCTGATCCTGTAATTGTTATTTATACATAAATTTTTCATTAAAGACAACATCCCTAGACCTAAATATTTTCTTGTCCTTAAGACTCCAAATCCAGAAACCAAAGTCATCCTCACCTTAACCAATAAAGGTTTATTTTCTAGACTTAGCCTCTAACTTGGTCCTATCATCCTTATCAATATGAACGAAAGATTCACATCCAAATATTCTAAAAAATGAATAATCAATCTTCTTACCAGACCAAACTTTCTCAGGTATGCCTCCATTCAAAGTAGATGAAGGACCTCTATTTATCAGATATACTACTATGTTTACTGCTTCTATCCAAAATTGAAGAGGCAGTCCTGCGTGCAACCTCATACTCGTAACACTCTCCATGATAGTCCTGCTAATCCTTTCTGACACTCCATTCTGCTGTGGAGTTCTTGGAACCATCCTTTATTTTCAAAATTTATTCTTTAATCAGTAATAAAAAAATGCATTACTGCAATATTCCCCACCATTATTTGATCTGAGACATTTTAATTTGAGCTCTGTTTCATTCTCAACCAAGTCTTTCCATCTTTTAAATGTATCAAACATATTGGATTTTATCCTAATGCCATATTTTAGTTGCATCATCAATAAAAGTGACATAATAAGATGACACACTAATAAAAGATACATGAGCCAACCCCTATACATCTGAATGAACCAGCTTGAACTTATTCTCCTTTCTCGTAGGTCCAACCTTGAGAAAATTTACTCTTTTTTTTTTAATACATATAGTCTTCACAAAAATCTAAACTAGATCCTTTCAATCCGAACAATCGATCCTTCAAAATTTGCATATCGTTTTGGCTCATGTGACTGAGCCTATTATGCCACAAAGTTGCATTTACATCTAAAGAAACTAAATTACAATAATCAACACTACTTAATAAATATAGGGTACCAACCTTCTTGCCTCTTGCTACCACAAGAGCACCCTTGGTCACCTTCCAAAAATCTACTGTAAATGTCACCATATAACCTTCACTGCCTAGCTATCTTGCGGATACCAAATTTTATCTTAACTTAGACACATGCCTGACATCCTTTAGTAACCAAGTGTTCCCATTCTACATCTTGATCTAAGCACTTTCTTTTCCCACTATGTTGCAAGGCTCATCATCACCAAGGTAAACATGTCCAAAATCCCTTTGAACATAATCAATAAAATAATGCCTATATGGTGTAGCATGAAAAGAAGCCCCTTAATCTAAAACCCAAGACTCAGTATTATCAACAAAGAGAATTAATGCATCATGACAAACATTACCTATTGCCATATTCTCCTCTTTGGTATCTTCCTAATTTTTGTTCTTGTTATGAAGAGACCAACAATCCTTCTTTGCATGCCTAGCTTTTCACAGTGCCAGCATACCATCCTAGCCCTTGATTTTGACCTTCTAGAAACATTTGACTTTCCACACTTTGCTTTTCCTATAAACTTTTGTCTCCCTCTACTCTCCACTGCCAAAACATCCCCTGAAGTAGAAGTCTCCCTAGAGCTTTTCTGTCACATTTTCTCACTGAGAATTACTCCTATGACATCCTCAAACTTCAACTTGGCATTATTAGAGACTGAGTTACTCATAGCCATTACCATACTATTCCAAATATCTGGTAAGAAACACAAAATAAACAAAGCCCTAACTTCATCATCAAAATATATTTTGATATAATTTAACATATTCACAATCGTATTGAATTTATTCAGATGATTAGTAAATAAACCATTTTCGGATGTCTTCATATTAAATAACTTTTTTATTAAAAATATTTTATTAGAAGTAAAGGGTTTCTCATATAACTTCTCTAATGCATTCACGAGACCTTCTATGGTATTCTCCTATGATATATTAAACACCACTGAAGATGCAAAGCATAACCTAATGGCCTCAAGTGCTTTCCTATCAAGTAGCTCCCAAGCCTCATTTGTCATACTCACTGGTTGCTTTATTTTTCCTCCCAGTGGAGCATGGAGGTCCTTCTGATAGAGGTAATCTTTTATCTTCATCTTCTATAGACAAAAGTTCTGTCCATTAAATTTTTTAACCTTTGATCTATGATCATCAACCATAGCTCCCACTTGAACTAATAACCCTTCATATGATTCAATACTTCAGAAAATACACCCTGAAGCTCTAATACCATTTGTTAGGAATAAAATTAGAAATTGATGTGAAATGATTTCATAAAATCACAATAATAATAGATATAAATAGAGATGCAAAAAGAACAAAAATAAACATGCAAAATGAGAAGACCAGATTTAACATGGTTCACCCAATGTGGGCTACATCCACTAAAATATACTTGCTTAGATTTTATTACAAACCATGAGAGTAAAAACCACTTTCATATCAGTCTTCTCACAATTACAATACATAAATATTGTTTGTAGCTGCACTCAACAAACCCTCTTAAATTTGTACCTAAATTCACACATTCTATTCTTCCTTTTCAAACCTTTGTTATTATGATGTATTACCTATGAAATATCTATCTCTACATAAAACATCAACAAAGTAGTATTACAAAACAATGGGTACCAAAACTATGGGCCAAGTCAACCCAAAAAGTGGTTTTCCATTAAAGGGGGTCCAAATTTTGTTTTGTGGGCTATCGTCCTTGAAACCCCATTTATCGAGTGCTGTCGTCCCTAAACCCCTGCTTGGGGGTTGCCACCCCAAAACCCCCAATTTTTTGGGAATACCACCCATGAACCTCTACTTGGGGCCCAACCCAACCCAACCCCGAACCCTGGTGAGAATACATATAGAGTGTACAATACATTTTAAATGTACAATATTTGAAATACACTATAATTTAGAAAATAGGCTCCACAACACAACAATGCCTTAAAAAAGCCTGCAATAACCTCATCTTGGAGGCCTTCATGGGATAGAACACCAGATTATGTTATGCCTGCCCTTGAAAAAGAACATTCTCCTATGCATACTCAGATTCAAGAAGAGGAGAGATGTATGAAAACTATTATAAAATATGTCTTAGGTTTCCTAAGTTCCCCATCAGTCCTTTATAGTGCAATCACTCATGAAAATCAAGGTATATCCCAATTTGACAAGGCAATTAAAGAATGCAAGAAAAAGAGTGTGGTGTCCAAGTTTGATACTCCTAAGGCATCAAGATGGAAGAACACTTTAACAACTATCAAGAAAGCTAATGAGGTATCTTTCCCTCCCACCCTCTCCTCTTATGAAGAGGAACCAAGTGCATTGAAGATACATTTTTGGCATCCAAGTGTGGGAAATAATTTGTCAAAGATAATTAGTGAGGTGGTAGTCATTTAGGAATTGGATCATGTTAAAGATGCAACTAAATTTCAATAACACTCTGATAAGGATACCTCCAACATCTATGATGAAAAGATCAATGTTGGTACCCCTATTTATCCCAGTAGAACATAATTTGAACATGAAGGAAAGATTGATGATGTGAAGTAGTCACAATGTCATGATGATGAAGTGGATGAAGATAAAACACACTCAGCTTCTCCTCTAGGTGACAATCATGGAAATAACTTACATGAGGCCATTGTTCAAGCTGAGAAAATTTCAAGTGAGTTAGAATATCATTGGCAATAGCTGTACCATGAATTCTTAGGTGAAATAGAAGAACTCAACATGACAACTTGCAATATTGGAGTATGACAACAATTTGAGGTCTCAAATGAAGGAGGTAATTAAGGTTTATAAACAACAACACAAGATGAGCTAGAGCTTTAATGGATTCAAGAGTTCCCATTCTCCACTATAGATGAGGATGACCAAATTGCAGCTGATCATGAGTCTTGTTATGACTCTATCAAAGAGTTGGAGATACTTGATCAACATAGTGTTTCACAAGTGAATGGTAAGGAAATCTATGTATTTTCAAGTAATCATGAAGAGATGGCCTTCTGGGAGATTTAGAGAACTTTTGTTCAAGTTTAGATAGTCGATCTCTACCTCATGAGGAACTTGAGAAGGGTTTTGAAAAGAACACTATTACAACTGCTCATCCTGAGTCTCATAGGCAGAATCAAAGATAGACCAATGACATGTGGTAGCCATGTTTGAACACTTCCAAAGGTGTTAAATGCCTTGACAAACTACCTTCTCTAATAGAGCATAATGAAGACACTAATCAAGGGCTACTAGTTAATTTTTCAAGATAATGATTACATGAGAACATAAATTAGGAGCATCTCATTATCGAGGTAGAACTGACGTTGATCATGAAAAGAAGACAAGTGTGGAATGAGAATGATTGTGTATTGGAATCACATAACCAACCCATGCACTTGGGGATGGAGCTTGAATTTTTAGCTACTCTCCCAAGAGGCCATGAACATGCCAATGCCTCTAGCTGTAAGTGGGAATCCTCATACAATGATCAATGTTTGAGTGGACTCAAATAAAGACATGGAAATCAGACTTCATGGTGCCATAGTGATCAAAGAAGTTTTTCATTTGATCTTGGAGGAGAAAAGAGTTTGGTTTCAAGTTAGTTATATATATTGTTTATTATCTTATTTCAATAAGTGGTCAACACAAGTTTAGTTTTCTGCCTTGTTGCATTGATGTCTTACCTTGTTTGATTTTTAGGTTTAGGTATTGTGTGCTTTGGTGTCTTTTATGTGTGTTTTGTAGTTGTTTTTGTAGTCCTAAGAGGTGTCATAAAGTATTAGGTCTCTTTGGCAGTCCAACAAGGTGGTCATACAAGTCATGATGTCATATATGGGTCATCATTATCATGAAAAGTGAGTTGGTTCTCTTGACCAACATGTTGGTCAACCCCTATGAGTCACTAAAAATGTTAGTAATTTGGACTCCCAAAAAAAATTCTAACCGCTGTAACCAGAAAAAATTCTAATACACTCATTCAAGCCTACACATGGTCAACTCCTTCATAGGTGATGTCTTATTTGGTCTCAGTTTGAACATTTTTAACATTGATTAAGGTATCATATTTTGGTATATTCTACTAAAAAGATCTTCATATGTCATAGCTATGTTAGGGTCTATTAGTGATATGGTAGTGGCCATGATGACCCTTGAGTGAGCAAGAGAGTGTCAAGGTGTCTTGTGAGGTCTAGTGAGTGGTTTTAAACTTGTTTAATAAGTTTAAGGATCTTTTCACAAAATTACAGTAATTTGAACATTTTGAGGTTATTGATTCTTATGGTTTTAGGCCTATCTAAACCATTTCATGAGGGGAGATCTTTGCTAATGGGATGGAAGAGTGTCAATCCTTGTCTAAGGTCATAATATGAAGGTTTATTATTGTGTTTTCAATGCCATTATTCATATTCTATTCATTGAAATGGTTTCAAACCTCTATAACCCCTCTAAGGTCATCAATCACCCTTGAAACATATCATATGAGTATATATTCCTTATAAAATCCTTATAATGTTGAGAAGTGTTGTCATTGATGTCAAGGTTGATGTCATTGATTTCAAGATACATGGTGTGTAGGGTATGAGATTGTATACCTGATATGATAAAGAATTCAGGAAACCTAATGTCTCTCTACTGAGAGAGAATTTAAAGGCTTAATAAGTCATCAACAATTTTAGCAACACCTTTTTAGCAATAGTTTTGAAGAATCGACATAGAACACAGTGAGCTACAAAGATCTTTAGTTGAGCTTTGAAGATCCACGTAAGCAATTTCAAAGATGATCCATCAAGCTATGAAGATGTTCTATTGAAGTTATAAAGAAGAGGCTATATGAGGTTTTTTGAGAAATATTATGAGTCTTTGGAAAACTCAAGTGAGTCGCATGGTAAGCATACATGGGTAAGACCTACAGACTTAGTATGCAACTAAACCACCTCTAGAACTTGCTTGGCCTAATAAAGCAACATGAGCTGTTGATAAGACATATGAAGAATACTTGAAAGTGTTTGAGCATGAGAAAAGTTTTTTGAATTTTTACATGAAGTGTTGAGAGTTTTGATAGTGGTTAGAAGGTCAATCTCAAGGCCTAATGTGACTTACAGGTCAAACCTAGAGAACAAAGAGAGAGAACATAGCCTAATAAGGTATGAGGTTCTATTTCCAAGGCAAGTATGGATAGGTGTGTTTTTAGAGGTATGCAATATTTTTTTAAGTGTGTTAACCAAGTTTGAGGTCAAAGTTTGTAAGAAAAGGCATGAAAAGTGGTTTTGAGGTTTCTCAAGTGCACAAAATAAAGGGTTCTCAACCTGAGATGAACTTTCAAGTATTCATTGGCATGTGAAACCTTTGTATGAGAACTTGAGATATTTATGGCAGATGGGGAAGGGTTCTAGATAAATATTCCAAGCATTGGTTTCTAAAATGAGGGGTTAAGCTTTATGAATGATCATTTAGATTTGAAGATGGTTTAAACCGTCAAAGAACCTTAATAGTGACCCGATGAGAAAGATATTATTCTAAACTACTCAGAATTGTGACTAATTAAGGGATTGGAGGTTATATTAAACTCTCCTAGGTACCTCTAGGTGTGATTAGTTTGTTAGGTGAGTGAGTGGACCCTACAAAAAGGCCTTGTTTCTCAAATATTTAATGTGGAAATCAACATTGACCAAGTCAAATTTGATAAATGGATGAAGGTTGAATCTTGAGAATTGTATCTTATGTCCATGTTGGTTTCCAAGTAGGTTATATCCCTCAGGTGTACAAAACCGATCATCCAAAATAGCCTATCGCTAACAGACCTAATGGTGCAGACAGTGAAAAAACCCAGGTAGAAGTGAGAAGGTGATTAGGGATGTGATATCATGGATTAGGGATGAATCCAAATGCATGGATATGTTGTTAAAATCTGGTAATACATGTTCATGATGAATATAATTTTTTGAGGTCAATGGATATGATGAAAATGTTACTTATAAATTGACCTTTCTAAGTATAGATGAGACAGTGAAGATGTAAGTTCATGAGATTGATCTGTAAGACCAATATTGTCATTTGAACATGTTATATTTTTATCTAATATTTATCTAATAATCTCATAATATCATCCAAATACATTGGAAGTCTCTGAAAATGGTCATACAGGTGTTGAAGGTCATTTTCACCATGACTTGTCTTCAAGGTAAATTGGTAGATTTGGGTAAGCTAGTTGTGGTGATGAGTTGGAGGCTCTTTTCCATAAGTTAAAGTATGTAATTCATATGGTGTTTTTATTTAAAATTTGAATGAATTATATATAATTTTTTGAAGCTTGAAAACCAGTGTAATAGGTTGAAATATTGAAGCCAAAATGGCTTGTCTAGGTAATTAAGGACTGTGAGAGAGTAGGTCAACAGATTGATCTGCAAGATAATTATTGCTAATAGAGATTGTGATATTTATATTGAAGGTTTATATAAGGATGGTATAATATCATATTAATAAATTTTAAGTCTTTTATTATGCTCTATCAGGTGTCATAAGTTCATGTTTCCTTGAGTGTGATTTGAGACTAGCTGGCAGTTCTGAGTGACCTACTTGCAAAGAAGGGTTTGAATATTTTTTCCCTACGTTGGGAAGTTTAAATCACATGGAGATGATATTAAGGTCATGTAAATTTTATATGTATGATTTTTTTTCATGTTTTTTTTGAGAAATTATGTTTTTACTCTAGCTTTTCAAGATAAACTTTCTAAGTATGCACATACCTAATATGAACAGTACTAATGGTGTGTTTCAAGTAGTGTTTTGAGATATAAAGTGTCATGGAACAAATATGATCTTAAATGGGGTATATTTGAATGGAATATGATTTTTTTCCTACCATAGTAAGTGTTTGAAGTTGTTCCAAGGAAGATCAAAGAGTAACATGTGATAAGTAGGCCTAATAGGATTAGGTCTTCATGAGATCTAAAAAAGAGATAAGGCCTAATTGAAGTAGTTCAGACCTAAAGGAACTCAAAGCACATTTGATCCATGTCTATGAGATGTCATAATATCCTTTTCATGGCCAACCTAAGAAGAGTAAGAGTGTTTGGTAGACTGAAAAGGATATGAACAACTAGCTTGTATATATACTAGGTAATTTTAGGCCTATTATAGAGTGTTGTGGGTAAGCGAATAAGATAACACATTGGTGAGAATAAAAATGTCTTATAGACCATCATAATAGAATATAATATTAGTGATGAAGCTTTGGTATAAGTTTTGTGTATGAGGATCAAGGTCATATCACCTAATCAAGTCAAGAAGAGGGCTAGTTGAGCAAAGAAGGCTAGAGGCTAGATTGAGAGGGATAAAATTGAATGAAAATATAAGAAAGGAGATCATCATTTATTATATTATCAATAAGGTATTCCAAATATGATCAAGTATTTTAGGTGGTTGAGTTGGTTCTAAGTCATCTAGGAGGTTGGTGCCTCATTGAAAGTGAGTGCTTGATAGAGCCTAGTTGAGTTGGTGCTTAGCTAATTAGGGTTGGTGCTTCCTGTGAAGTGGGTGCTTCACTAAAATTGGTTTTTGTTTTATAATATTGTATTATATTTACATCATTAATGGGGTTTCTTCCCTTTGAGGGTTATATATATATATATATATATATATATATATATATATATATATATTATGTTCATGTGTTTCATGCTCTTGTGGATTGGTGCTTATAATTGCTAAGATGTACGTGCTTGTTTAAATGATCTATAATTTTTCAAATAAGATTGTTTAAGAATGTTTTTGAATATTGATTCACCCCGCCTCTCATTCTTTTTTTTATCAATATTTGGTATCAGATCTTAGTCCTTTAAAGTAGGTCTAAAACTTAAAGGAGATCTTAGAAGCAAGGATGGCTAGTCAACAAGCTCAAGGTGGTTTCTCTACCAATAAGGCTCTATTATTAAATAGATCAAATTTTGCCTTTTGGAATGTTAATATGAAGACATATTTTATGTCTCAAGGTCATGATATCTGGAATGTAGTTGTGGATGGATATAGTGCTCCTCCTATTCCACCAACTGATGCAACACATAAGAAAGCTAGTGAAAACAACTCCAAGGCAATGGATCCCATTCTTTGTGGCCTATTAGGGGTAGATATTGTGAAGGTAATTCATTGTGAATCAACTAAATATATGTGCGACAAGTTGAAGATTATCTATGAAGGAGTCACCAAGGTGAATATGGTCAAGTTGTAGACCCATTGAAGATAGTTTGAAAGCTTGAAGATGAAATCATTGCATCTTACCTATTAAGGGTTGACTAATTTGTTAATGTCATTAGAGGATTGAGAGAAGAATTGAAATAATATATTGTTGTTCAAAAGGTTTTGAGATTACTAAGTTCTAAGTTTGACTCTAAGGTGTTTGCAGTAGAAGAGATGCAAGCTTTGAATAAGCTAAAGATAGATGGGCCTCATGGCATATTGAATGCCTATGAGATGAAAAATAATGAAGGAAGACCTCCCAAAAAGGAATCAAATTTCAAATTTGAGAAGAATTCAAAAGCTAAGAAGGTTAAGGACGAGGAGTGCTCATATATTGATGATGATCAACTGATAGCCATGTTTACAAGGAATTTGAGGTTTGAATTTGGTAAGTACAAAAGTAAGTTGCCCTTAAAATGTTTAAACTATAGTAAGATTGGTCATTTTTCATCGAAGTTTCCTAACAAGGATAAATATGAGCATGATGAACATCATAGAGATGACAAGAAGACCTATAAGCCTGCTAAAAATGAAAAAAAGTTCTGAAAGTATGAAGGTAGGAAAGAAACTTTCAAAAATAAGAGAAGCTTCTACACGAAAGAAGATAACTCTTCTGATGTGACTCAAGTGAATATTATAGTGATGGTGGTAGTAATGAACTCAAACATGACCATAGTGAAACATTATTCATGGCCATAAAATCATACAATGAGGGTTGTTCAAATGGGAAAGGATTTATGGTTAATGTAAAATTAGATGAAGAAGAAATAAAAGTGAATCTTAAGGCAGAATTGGTAAGTGCCTTAGAGGAGTTTAAGTTTTGAATAAAAAAGAATCACAAACTAAGATCACTAGTTAAAGACTATGAGGAGAATATTAGCTTGTTTGAGGAGAGATTGAGTAACACTTCAATGGAATATGATGATATCATCAATCAAGTTGAGGCATAAATGGAGATAGTCAATGCAAACTTGAAGGCTAAAGAGGAATAATGCATTAGGTATGAAACTAAAATAGAATCCTTAAATATTGAGTTGGATCAAGCATCTAGCAAGGTGAAGAGCTTTGTGAAGTTTGAAAAGAGCATTGAGGCTCTAGATGATATCTTGAGTAATCAAAAGTCTGCAAGTGATAAGACAGGGCTTGGTTTTAAAGAATGTTGAACATTGTCATTGATTAAGGAGGAGATTGTTGAGAATTGTCATTGAGTGTTAAGCTTTGATATTTAATATTGTCATTGATGTCAAAGAGTTTTATGAAGATGCGTGGTTCTTTCATTGATGTTAATCTAATATCATTGATGTTGATCAAAGGTTTTTGTGTAAATTTTTGGTTAAATACGTCTTGAAGTATGTATATGAATGAGTTCTGTTAATAACTTAGTTAGTAGTGTTTCTATGTGAAGAGTAGTGATGTGCACCAACATAGTGAGTGTTATTATTGTATGAGAGCAGTAATGAGAGAATAGTGTTTGAAGAATGTTCTGATGATAACTTGAGTGAAATCATTGAGTAGCAACATGAGCGAGTACATGACAGTTTGTCAAGTTTAAATTATCTTATAATGCTTTGTCTAGACCTTATGAGATGGTAATTTTAGGTGGTAAGATGAAATGAGTGAGCTACAAAAAAAAACTATGTGCTTCAAAGATCTGTGTAAGTAGTTTTGAAGATGATCTAAATGAACTATGAAAAAGTAAATACTCTGAAGAATATCTCATAGTATTTAAGCATGAGAGAGATTGTTTTGAGTTTGTACATAAGGTGTTGAGGACCTTGTAAATGATTATAAGGTTAGATTTGAAGACCTATATTTATAGCTTTGAAGATTAAATGAAGATCTCAGTCATGCTTCAAAGATCTATAAGTAGCTCCAAATATGTTCTATTGAAGTTTTGAAGAAGAGTGAGTGTATGATTTTGCTTAAACATACACAAGAGACATTGAGACACAAGAGAGTTTTAAGGTGAAGCTTATAGGGTGGCTAGAAAGTCAAATTATAGGTCTAATAAGAATTGCAAGTCAAGGCTTATAAATCAAGAAGAGAGATGGTGGTTAGATGAGGTAACAAGATCAGTTTCTATGGCATGAGTGAGTAGATGAACATTAATAGAGGTGAGTTAAATTATTTTAAGTATGTACATGAAGTTTTAGATCAAGATTTGCAAGAAAAAGCTTGAAAAAGTGTTTTAAGGTTTCTCAAATGCACATAATAAATAATTATCTATCCGAGAAGGTTTTCTCTGTGATCATTGGCATGTGTAATATTTGCATGAGATTATGGTAGATGAGGAAGGGTTCTATCTCAAATTTTCAAGAATTGGTTTTTAAAAAGAGGAGCTAAGTATTATGAATGATCATTAAGACTAGAAGATAGTCTAAACCCTCATAAAACCCTAAAAATGATCTGATGTTGAAGATCTTATTCTAAAGAGCTCAGAATGGTTTTATATGATCAAACAAGTGATTGGAGGTTCAAGTCAACTCTCCCAAGCATATCCAAGTATGATTAGTTTCTCAGGTGAATGAGCAGAACTTATAGGAAAGTGCTTATCTTTCAAAGATTTGTTTTATAGGATAGAGTTGACCGATTCAAAGTTGCTAAGTGGATGAAGATAAAAGCATGAGACTTGTAGTTCATGAATTTTTTTGGATAGATTCCATATCTCAAGTGTGTAAAATTGGTGATCAAAGTTGGGCAGTCGTTAACAGACCTAGTGGTGCAGACAACAAGGAAATCAGAGAGATGTGAGAAGATGTTTTCTAATGTATTTTCATGTGAGAGAAGATGTTTTCTAATGTATTTTCATGTGAGAGTGATGCGTTGAAATACATGATGATGTAATTTGAGTTTGAAATGATCTATCCATGCTTTGTAGAATATTTTAAGTCCATGTAAAAGGTTGAAACATTGAAGCCAAAATGACTTATCTAGATGAAAAGAGTTTGTGAGAGAGAAGGTCAACAAATTAGTCTGTAAGACCAATAGTTTTTATTAGAATTGATGATATGATTGGTTGAGGTTTCTCTAAGGATGTTATAAGATCTTGTTCATGCATCAAAATCCATTGAGGATATTCAATCAGGTGTAAGATGTTCATGTTTCCTTGATTGTGTTTTGGAGTCAGTTGACATTTCTAAGTGAACAACTTGCAGAGAAGTATTTGAGCCTATTTACCCTAAGTTGAAGCATCAGATAAAGTTTGTGTTGACATTGAGGTCTTTATATTTTTGAATATGTAATTTTTTGCCATGGTTATTTAGAAACATTAAATATATGCCTCAGTTGTTCAAGACAATTTTTATATATACATAGGCTTATTATATGCAATGATTTAAAAAATGGTTCAAGTGGTGATTAGATCTAAAAGGTGTTGTGGATCAAAATTAAATTTAGATAAGGTCTATTAGAGTGACGTATGATGTGTTCCTATAGTGTGAGGTATTTAGACATGCTTCAAGAAATATCAAAGGGTAACATGTTGTTAAGAAGGCCTATTAGGTCTCCTTAAGCCTAAAAGAGGAGTAAGGGTTAATTGATGTATGGCTGACCTATTGTAGTGATTGATTCATAATGAAGGCATATTTTTTTAATATACTAAGACCTATGCATGGTTGACCTAAGTGATTTAAATATGTAGATGACTAAGAAGCATATGATCATGTCACTTGTATAAAAGTAAGGCAATTTAGGCATATTTGGTATGCTTGAAATATGCTAAGTGTGAAAGAGCAGAAGAGGATAAGAAAATGATATAGATCATTTGTGAGTAGAAGAAGGTCATGTAGGCCATAAAAAAAGTCATGAATATCTAACATAGGTTATGCAAAAGAGAATCAAGGTTAGAAGTCCTAATCAAGCCATGAAGAGGGCTGGTTGAGGAAATAAAGTTGAGGGTTAGTTTGAGAGGGACTGAAAAGAGAAAAGAGCTAAAGTAGTCGATCATTATCTATTATATAAGCAATAAGGGTTTCTAAAAGTGATCAAATAATGAGGTGGCTGAGTTGATGCTGAGTCATCTAGGGGGTTGGTGCCTCTTTATAAGTGGGTGCTTGATAAAGCCTAGTTGAGTTGGTGCTAAGCTAGTTGGTGTTAATGCTTCATGTGGAGTTGGTGATTCAATAAAAATTGATGTTTATCTTATAAGACTATAGTTTATTTGATATATCAGTAGGTTTTCTTCCCTAGAGGGTTTCTCACGTATATGTTGTGTTTATGTATTTCATGCTCTTATGATTTGATGTTTATGCTTGTTAAGATGTACATGCTTATTAGGATGATTCATGCATGATTAAGTGGAATTAAATGAAAAGTTTTGAAGACTAATTTATTCTTCCTCTCAGTCATCTTGTTTCTAATAATTGGTATTAGAGTAGGTCCTTTGGATCAAGTTTGAAATCCTAAAGGAGATCCTAAGAAGCAAAGATGACTAGTCAGTAAAAACAAGGTGGTTTCTCTAATAAGGATCCATTGTTCAATAGATCTAACTAGGCCTTCTAAAATTTTAGAATGAAGATATATTTGATGTCATAGGGACATGATATTTCGCAGTCAGTTATGGATGGTTATATTTCACCTCTAATTCCACTTACAAATGCAACAGGTAATAAGGTTAGTGAAAATAATTTTAAGACAATAAATGCCATTATGTGTGGCCTATCCAAGGTAGAGCTTGTCAAATTAATGTATTATGTTTCAGCTAAAGATATATAGGACAAATTGAAGACCATCTATGAAGGAGACACCAAGGTGAAGTTGGCCAAATTGTAGACCCATAGAAAATAATTTGAAAGCATGAAGATGAAACTATTGCATCCTACCTATTGAGGGTTGATGAAGTTGTCAATATCATAAGAGGATTGGGATAAGAAGTGAAAAAGTCTAATATTGTTCAAAATATATTGAGATCACTAATTACTAATTTTGACTCTAAGGTGTCTGTAGTAGAAGAGATGCAAGATTTGAACAAGATAGAGATGGATGGGATTAATGGCATCTTGACTGCCTATGAGATGAGAACAAATGAAGAAAGACCTCTCAAGAAGAAAGTAAATTTCAAAGTTGAAAAGAAGTGAAAGGCCAAGAAGGTAAAAAATGAGGTATGTTCAGATATTAATGATGATGAACTCATAACTATGTTTGTTAGGAAGTTGAGGTTTGGCTCAGGAAAGTACAAGGGTAAGTTACCCTTCAAATGTTTTAGCTGTAGCAAGATTGGTCACTTTGTAACCAACTATCCTAATAAGGACAAATCTGAGAATAATTAAGAACATGAATCTCTTGAAGATGACAGAAAGGCCTATAAGTATAAATAGAAAAAGAGAGACTTCAGTAAGAATGAAGGAAATGATCATTTAAGAATAATAGTTTTTTTAATACCAAATAAGATAGCTCATTTGTTGTAAGTAATTTAAAAATATCTGATAGTGATGATGACATGAATGAATCTAAATATGAAAATAATGAAACATTGTTCATAGGCATATAATCAGACAATGAGGGTTGTTCAAATGGGAAAGGCCTTAAAATTGATGTATAATTAGATGAATAAGTTACTATGACAATGAAGAAGGAGAAGCTGAAGTGGATCCTGAGGTAGAACTGGCAGGTGCCTTAGAAGAGTTGAAACTTGTGAATAAGAAGAACAAAAAATAGAAGTCATTAGTTTAGGACTATGAAGATCAGATTGGATTGTTTGAGGAAAGGCTAAGCAACACTTCCAAGGAGTATGAAGAGATCATCCAACAAGTTGAAACCCATATAGAGATAGTTGCAACAAGACTACAGGCTAAAGATGAAGATTTCAGAAGGTATCAAATTGAAATAAAATATCTAAAAGTTGAGTTGGATTAAACATCTAGAAAGGTGAAGAGCTTTGTAAAATTTAAAAAGATCACTGAGGCTCTAGATGATATATTAAGTAGTCAAAAGTTTGCAAGTGACAAGACAAATATTAGATTCAAAGAAGAACAAATTAAGGAACCTGAAGTTGAAAAAAAGATGGTTGAAGACAAAAATATCAACATGAAAAGACCTATCAAACATCTCAATGCTACATGGTATGCTAATTTTTTCAATAGTTATTATTTTACATGCAGTCAATTTGGTCATAGAGCAAGAGAATGTAAAAGATTCTCAAAGAATGAGTAATCATAGAACTATGGAAGGAGAAGCAATTGGCTAAAGGGAGATCAAAATCATCATCAATTAAATGGTATCTATAAGGTGGTTTGTTACAACTATCATAATGTTGGACATATTTCAAAATTTTGTCATAATAGAGATAGAAGATCATCAAGTCAAAACATGAAGTTTGAAGCTTCTAGAATGCAGGATAGAAGGAAAATGGATGTATGGAAACCAAAGTCAGTAAAGATAAGTATTGATCAATATACAAACTCAAGTGGACTACTTAATGAGATAGAGCATACCTCAGGTGAAAAATCAATTAAAGAGTGCCAAGAACACTTGTTATTTGCATGTGTTGATAATGAAGTCAAAGAAAAGAAGAAGGATGACAAGGTTGATGATGAGATCAAGCCTAAAATTTTAATCAAGTCCAATAATATTCAATCTTGAAAAGATGGATATCTAGGAATGTCACAAGTTCATATTATTTTAGTGCCTTATGAAAAGGGGGTGGCTCCATTAAGCTTCATGGAGACATTCTTCTATTAGCATAAGCATGAGGGTGAAAAAAAAGGTTTCTTTTGAGAAAATTTGAGGTTGTATCTATTGTAAGCAAGAATATGAAGATGGATATTAGCCATTCTTGTGTTGATAGTTCTATGGTTTGAAGTAGCATTATGATGAGAGATTTGAGATTGGTATCAGGTATTTGAAGTCAAAATGCAAATTATTATTATATAAGAGATAAGCTTCTAATATTTTTTTGTTTATGAGTTATTGATCTAGATATGTGAAGACAAAGGGGGAGTCCCTATTTATGTAATTGGTATCTGATGTGTGGTCAAGAGTTTGATTTTATTCTATCATATCAAGAAAGTTAAGTAATATGAGATTCTAGTTCTTTGAAATAAGATATGCTTAGTCTAAAGGGGAGTTTCGTAGCTCTATTTTCTTTGTCAAGAAAGTATTTGTTTTTTGATATGCAGGGAGTTGAGGAGAGATTGTGTCTAAAATGCTTCATAGACTCTGTTTGTTAAGCTTTTGATGAATCAACTGGGAGAGTGACCTGATTAAGAAGTTTATAAGAATGGTTGTCATAAGTGGTTACCATAGTTTTTGAAGACCATGTGACATCTAGTGTCTTTAAGAGATAGTATCAACTCACAGGGAGAGAGTATGATTTCAATAGTTACAAATAATCTTTGATATCTACTACTAACAGAAGCATGGTGGATGTTTGGTTTGAGGGAGATCTATTTAAATAGGTGAGTTGATCTTGATCTATGTTAAAGTGGTTTTGTAATCTAAGTTCATTTAGAAAGAGATGACAGTTATGGAAAATATTTGTCATTAATGTCAAAGGGGGAGAAAGATTAGAAAAGACAAATATCAAAAAGATCATAAAGAGAGAAAGAAAAGAGAAGAACCAAGTCTAATAGATGATTGCCATCAAGAGTGGTTGAAAGAGTTTTTTGAGTGTGTTTGCCATCAATGATGAAGGTGGAGATTGTTGAACATTGTCATTGATTAAGGAGGATATTTTTGAGCATTGTAACTGAGTATTGAGATTTGATATTTAATGTTTTTATTGATGTCAAAGGTTCTTATGAAGATGCATGGTTCTTTCATTCATGTCAATCTAATATCATTGATGTGAGAAAGGTTCTTGTGTAAATGCTTGGTCAAGTAAGCATTGAGGTATGTATATGAATGATTTCTATTTGCCAACGTAGTTAGTATTGTTGTTATATGAAGAGTAGTGATGTGCACCAACACAATGAGTGTTGTTGCTGTATGAGAGAAATAATGAGAGGATACTATTTGAAGAATGTTCTAATCACAACTTGAGTGAAACCATTTAGAATAAGTATGAGTATAGGTCAATTTTTCAAGTGTAAAACATATTGTAATGTTTTGTATATAAATTTTGAGATGGTATTTATAGGTGGCCAGATGAAATGAGTGAGCTCTGAAGAAAAAAACTATCTTATGAAGATATGTGTAAGTAGTTCTAAAGATGCTCTGAATGAGTTTTGAAGAAGTAAATACTCTAAAGAATACTTGATATTATTTGAGCATGAGAGAGATTGTTTTGAGTTTATACATGAAGTGTTGTGGACCTTGAAAATGATTATAAGGTCAACTTTGAAGACTTGTATTTACAACTCTAAATATGGTATTAAGATCTCAGTCATGTTTCAAAGATCTATAAATAGCTCCGAAGATGTTATATTGAAGTTATGAAAAAGAGTGAGTGTATGAGGTTATTTGAGCATACACAAGAGACATTGAAACATATGAGAGTTTTAGGGTGAAGCTTACAGGGTGGATAGAAGGTCAAATTCTAGGCCTAATAAGACTTGCAAGTTAAGGCTTAAAAATTAAGAAGAGAGATGGTGGCCATATGAGGTAACAAGATCAATTTCCATGGCATGAGTGAGAAGGTAAACGTTGAGTCAAGTTTTTTTAAGTACGTGTATGAATTTTTAGATAAAGGTTTGTAAGAAAAGGTTTGAAAAAGTGTTTTAAGGTTTCTCGAATGCACAAAATAAATAATTATCTATCCAAGAAGGTTTTCTCAGTGCTTGCTGGGACTACAACATTTGCATGAGAACCTAAGCTGTTTATAGTAGATGAGGAAGGGTTCTAGTTTAAACTTTCAAGCATTGATTTCTAGAAAGAGGAGCTAAGTTTTATGAATGATTGTTAAGACTGAAAGATAGTCTAAACTCTCATAAAACCTTAACAGTGACCTGATATTGAATATATTGTTATAAAGAGCTCAGAATGGTTTTTTATGATTAGACAAGTTATTGGAGTTTGAAGTCAACTCTCGCAAGCATCTTCAAGTATGATTTATTTATTAGGTGAATGAACAAACCCTACAAAAAAGTGCTTGTCTTTCAAAGATTTTTTGTTAAAGATAGAGTTGATTGAGTCAAAGTTGTTTAGTGGATGAAGATCAAAGTGTGAGACTTGTAGTTTTTGTCCATGAAGATAAATATACATATTCCAAATCTTAGGTGTGCAAAGTTGGTGATCAAAATTAGCCAGTCGCTAATAGACTTAGTGGTGTAGACAATAAAGAAATCAGATAGATGTGAGAAGATATTTCTTAATGTGTTTTCATGTGAGAGTGATACATTGAAATACATGATATATTTGGGGCCTTGAATGATCTATCCATGATTTCTAGAAGCTTTAAAGTCTATGTAAAATGTTGAAACATTAAAGCCAAAATGGCTTATTTGGCCAAAAAGAGTCTTTGAGAGAGGTCATCAGATTGGTCTATAAGACCAATAGTTTTCATTAGAACTCAAGATATGATTGGTTAAGATTGCTCTAAATATTTTATAAGATCCTTTTCATGCATTATAATCCTTTGTGGATATTCAATCATGTGTTAGATGTTCATGTTTCCTTGACTATGGTTTGGAGTCAGTTGGTAGTTCTGAGTGAACATCTTATAGAGAAGTGTTTAAGCCTATTTACATTGAGTTGAAGCATCGAATGAAGTTTGTGATAATCTTGAAGTCATGAGGTTTATGAATATGTAATTTGTTTCCATGGTTGTTTGATGAAATTAAGTATATCCCTCAGTTGTTCAAGATAGAGTTTATATATATGTATAAGCCTTTTATATGCAATGCTTTAATAAAGGGTTCAAGTGGTGATTAGACATAAAAGGTGTTGTGGATATAAATTAAAGTTAGATAAGGTATATTGGAGTGGTGTATGATGTGTTCCTACTATGTGAGGTGTTTGGATATGTTTCAAAAAATATTAAAGGGTAACGTGTTGTTAAGAAGGCCTATTAGATTTTCATAAGCCTAAAAAAGGAGTAACGGCTACTTGATGTATGGTTGATCTATTGTCGTGATTGATTCATAATTAAGACATGTTATTTTAATATGCTAAAACCTATTCATATCCAACCTAAGTGATTTGGATATGTAGCCGAGTAAGAAGGATATGATCATGTGACTTGTATACAAGAAAGGAGTTTAGGCCTATTTGATATGCTTAGAGGATGTTAATTGTGAGAGAGAACAAGAGGATAAGTGAATGATATAGATCATTTGTGAGTAGAATAAGGTCATGTGGACCATCATAAAAGTCATGAATATCTAACATAGGTTATGAAAAATATAATCAAGGTTAGAAGACCTAATCAAGCCATGAAGAGGGATAGTTGAGTGAAGAAAGCTGAAGGTTAGTTTGAGAGGGATTGAAGAGAGAAAAGACCTAAAGGAGCAGATCATCATTTATTGTAGAAAAAATAAGGGTTTCTAAATACCCTCTAAGAATGAGTACTTATGGCACTATGGAAGGTGTCACAATTCACATCAATCAAATTTATGTATAAGATGGTTTGTTACAACTATCATAATGTAGGACACTTTACAAGATTCTATCCTAATAGAGTTAGAAGTTCATCAAGTCAAAACTAGAAGTTTGAATCCCCTAGAGTGCAAGAAAGAAGGAAAATGAATGTATGAAAACCAAAGGTAGTGAAAATGAGTCATGATCAGTCTACAAGCTCAAGTGGATTGCTTAATATGATAGAGCATGCCTTAGGTGTGAAATCAAGTCAAGAATGTCTGTGGTCAGCTCACATTGATGATTAAATGGTTGATGAAGAGATCAAGACTATAGTGCCAATCAAGCCCAAAAGGATATTGAATAACATTCAGTCTTGTGAGAGCATGGAGATCTAATAATCTCCTAAGTTGGTTTTGTTTTAGTGCTCTATGGAAATGGATGATTCCATAAGGCTTCATGGAGACACTCTATAGTTATAAAAATCATGGTGGATGCTTAGCTTGAGGGGGAGCAAATTGCCTCAATGCTTCATCTTTTCTATGTTGAATTTTTGTTGCAAAGAAGTTGTGTTTCCAGATGATAGTTGTGGATGACCTTTGTTATTTATGTCAAAGGGGGAGAACGTCCAAGAAGTGAGTTTAACCAGACTAGGGGGGATGAGAGTGGTTAGTTTGAATAATGTTTTACCATCAATGACAAATGTGGAGTTTGTTGAGAAGTGTTATCATTGATGTCAAGGTTGATATCATTTCGTCATTGATGTCAAGATGCATGATGTGTGGGGTATGAGCTTGTATGTTTGATATGACAAGGAAGCCATGCAACCAATTATCTCTCTATTGAGAGATAATTTGAAGGCCTGAGAAGTCATCAACAATTTTGACAACACATTTTTGATAATAGTTTTAAAGACTCGGCATAGAACATAATGAGTTAAAAAGATCCTTAGTCGAGCTTCGAAGATCTGCATAAGCATATCTAAAGATGCTCTAGCGAGCTATGAAGATGTTCTATTGTAGATCCAAGGAATAAGTTATATGAGGTTGTTTGAGCAAGCTTTGATGATTTGGAGCATTCAAATGAGTCTCAACGTAAGCATACATGGCTGACCTACAAACCTAGTATGTAACTAGACCACCTCTAGACACTGCTTGGCCTAATGAAGCAATATGAGATGTTGATAAGAGATATGAAGAATAATTGATAGTGTTTTATCATGAGAGAGGTTGTTTTAGTTTGTACAAGAGGTGTTAGAGAGCATGGCCTAATAAGGTATGAGGTTCTATTTTGAATGCAATTACGAACATGTGAGTGTTTTTAAAAGTATATCATGTTTTTCTAGGTGTGATGACCAAGTTTGAGGTCAAAGTTTGCAAGAAAAGGCATGAAAAGTGGTTTTAAGGTTTCTCGAGTGCATAAAATAAAGGGTTCTCAACTTGAGATGAACTTTAAAGTGTTCACTAGCATGTGTCATCTCTGCATGAGAACCTAAACTATTCATGGTAGATGGAGAATGGTCTTAGCTCAAAGTTTTAAGCATTGGTTTCTGGAATGAGGGGCTAAGATTTATGAATGATCGTTAAGACTGAAAGATGGTTTAGACCCTCAAAGAACCCTAATAGTGACCTGATGAGAAATATCTTGTTATAATTTGATTATAATAGTTTGGTATGATTATTTAAGTGATTATATGTTGTATTCAACTCTCCCAAGCACCTCAAAGTGTGATTGGTTTGTTAGGTGAGTGAGTGGAACTTATAGCAAAGAGCTTATTTCTCAAAGATTTGATGTAATAGTCAGAGTTGACTGAGTCAAAGTTGATAAATAGATGAAGGTTAAATCTCAAGAATTTTATCTTATGTCCATGGTAGTTTTTAATCAGGTTCTATCCCTTAGGTGTATTAAACTGGTCATCTAAGATATCCTATTGCTAACAAACCTAATGGTGCAGATAGTGAGAAAACCTAGGCGAAAGTGAGAAGGTGATTAAGGATGTGATATCATGGATTAGAAATGAATCCAATTTCATGGAGATTTTTTTTAAAGTTTTTAATACATTTTCATGATGAAAATAAGTTTTGGAGATCAATGGATATGATGAAAATGTTGTTCATAAGTTGACCTGTCTAAGTATAGATGAGATGGTGAAGATGCAAGTTCATGAGATTGTTCTACAAGACCAATAATTTTATTTGACTATGTTATATTTATATTTAATACTTGTATAATTATCTAATAATATCATCCAAATACATTGAAATTATATGGAAGTGGTCATACAAGTGTTTAAGGTCATTTTTACCATGACTAGTCTTCAAGGTAAACTCACAGATCTGGATAAACAAGTTGTAGTGATGAGTTGGAGGATATTTACCTTAAGTTTAAGTATGTAATTAAATTTTTTTTTTTGAAACTTGAATTAACTATCCATGCTTTGTGTAATCTTAGAATCCAGTGTAAGAGGTTATAACATTGAAGCCAAAATGGCTTATTTGGCAAAGGATTGTGACAGAGTAGGTCAACAAATTGGTCTGCATGACCAATTATTTATAGTAAATATTGTGATATTTATATTAGAACTTTATATAAGGATTGTTTAAGATAATATTAATGCATTGGAATTTCTTGATTATGCTCTATCAGGGGTCAGAATTTTCATGTTTCTATGACTGAGTTTTAAGACTAGTTCACAGTTCTGAGTGGGCTACTTGTAGAGAAGGGTTTGAGTAATTTTACCCTATGTTGGGAATTTTAAAGCACATGGTGATGATATAAATGTCATGTATCTTTTTTATGTATTATTTTTTGTCATGGTTGTTTTGAAAACTTATGTTTTTACTTCATTTATTCAAGATAAACTTTCTGAGTATGCACAAGCCTAATATGAAAAGAACTAATGGTGTGCTTGTAGTAGTGGTTTGAGCTAAAAAGTGTCATGGAAAAAATATGAGACTATATGGAGTCTATTTTAATAGAATATGATGTTTTATTTCTATATAAAGTGTTTAAAAGTGTTCTAAGGAAGATCAAAGAGTAACGTGTGCTAAGTAGGCCTAATGGGATTAGGTCTCCATGAGACCTAAATAAGAGATAAAGGTCAGACCTAAAGGGACTCAAAAAACATTTTATTCATCTATATTAGATGTCTTAAGATCTATTTCATGGTTTAACTAAGAAGGGTAAGATTGTTTGTTCGACTAAGAAGGATATGAACAAGAGTCTTGTATATATACTAGGCAATTTTAGACATATTGTAGAGTGTTATGGGTAAGAGAATAAGATAACACATTGTTGAGTATACAAAAGTATTATAAATAATCAAAATATCATAGAATATTAGTGATGAAGCTTTGATAGAGGTTCTGCATATGAGGATCAAGGTTATATGACCTAATCAAGTCAAGAAGAGGGCTAGTTGAGCGAAGAAGGTTAGAGGCTAGTTTGAGGGAGATAAAAGTGAGTGAAGAGATGAGAAAGGAGATAATAATATATTGTATGAGAAACAAGGTATTATGAAGGTGATCAAGTGTAAGTGGTTTAGTTGGTGTTGAGTCATATAGGGGGTTGGTGCCTCCTTACAAGTGGGTACTTGCTAAAGCTTAACTGAGTTATTACTTAACTACTTGGGGTTGATACTCCATGTGAAGTGGGTGATTCACTAAAGTTGGTGTATGTATTATAGTAATGTTGTCAATTTGCATCATTAACAGGTATTCTTTCCCTTGAGGGTTTCCCACATATATATTATGTTCATGTGTTTCATGCTCTTGTGGATTGGTGCTAATGCTTGATAAGATGTACATGCGTGTTTAAATGATCTATGATTGATTAAGTAAGATTGTTTAAGAATTTTTTTGAAGATTTATTCATCCCCATATTATTTATTTTTCTTACATGGAAAATATTATGTTTCAATTATTTCATTGTCAAAATGGTCTTAAAAGAGTCCCTAATCCATCACTATGCGTTTCATACCATAAAAGGCTCATTTTAAAACTCATATTCACTCCTCACTCAACAAATGAGTACCACACGTGGGAAAATTATGACTCTTCATCTCTACCTGCCATACCACTCAGTTTTAATTATCATTTAACTCATTTTTTCCCTCCCTCTGCCCTCTAATGGTGGTTCAAGGTCAAAAACATTGAGAAAATGCAGAAAAATAAGGATTTTAATGTGTTTCTTGTAGGTTGTATGGTCTTATTTGATCAAGTATATATAAATGGGGGTCAAATATTGAAGGTTAGCTCATTTAAGATGTATGGGATAAGTTTCATGATCAGAGAATGCAAAATAGGCTCAGAACTGACCTCTTCTTTCCACCGAGCTCCTTGGCAGTCCAAGCAAGCTTTCAAGTTTTCACTTGTTTCATACATGACAAAGAAGAACAAGAGTTGAGACTTTGGAGAGAGGAATTGGTTTCCTTTACATTATTATTAATTTAATTTGTCTAAAAATCCATGCCCTATGCTCTATGAATAAATGCTAACAATCTGGTCACTCTAATGAGCTTATTCATCTATGCAGGGGTTAGAAAGTGCAATGGTTTTGGTGAATTTTTGAGGAGTTTATACAAACAAACACTTCGTGTGTTTTCCTAAGGTCCTTATAGACCATATCCATCATCATTCACCCCTAGTTCACATGTGTGGATTGTGGGAGCAAGTAAAACTTCATGCTTTCTTCATTTTGCAAAATGTAGACATGTTTATCTATGTTACAGATTATTCAAGACATAAATATGGAAGAGAGGGTTGTTTTAAAGAATGTGGTCGTCCCTTGAGATCATTTCAAATATCCTCTACCTTCCATAATCAACTAAGTTAGAAGAAGGATCCCTTCAAGTCATGTCCCAAGGTGATTATCATATGTACATTGTGTGATCTCCTAACAAGCCTTGAAGTATCCTGTGACATATGAAGAGGCATGGGAGATAGGGTGAATAATGTTAAGCATAGATAAAACCTTTATCTTCATCCCATCATGAAATATAAACTTCTCATAGTCATTACAAGTGTAAAGTAGACCATAGATAAAACCTTTATCTTCAACCCATCATGCAAGATAAACTTCTCATAGTCATTACAGGTGTAAAGTAGACTAGTAAAAGGGAGGAATGCTGAGATGAGACTTAGAAGGTTTGAAGGAACACTGAGAAGCCCTGAGGAATCAAGAGGGATCTACAAGACATGGTGGATGAGAATGTAGGGGAAAGTAAGACCATATTATCTCAACCATCCCAGGATAAAGAACCCAGTCAAAGTCATCATTGAGTGCACACATAGTATTGGAACTATAAGTTGGAGATGTTATAAATGTGAGGAGATTGAATAATGTTTCAAGAGATTAGAATAAACATCAAAGGTCATTATCACACTGATACCATTCAACGAACACCCAAGGGTTATGAAGACTTGATTACTTGCAAATCCTAGGCAATAAATGAAAGCACAAAAGGCAGAATTGATGATAAAAAGATTGGCCCTAAGGGTGATGTAAACCCTAAAAACATGTTATATAGGTTTTAAATTCCATCATCTCTTTAATGTAGAGAGAAAGAGGCTACTCAAACTCCATACCAATACTAAACACTTAGGTCGATAGTGAGACCTACACGCAGTCACATGAGAAGAGGAGATAAAATAGAGGTTTAAGCAGCTAGAAATAGTTTCAGAAGGTTGGGAACATGTGATAAAGAGGGTATTATGATGATTTTAAATCCCCAAAACACCTAAGGTGACCTAGACCCCTAAAACCTAGTCTAGGTCTACTAGAGTTAAAGCCATGTTTTAGGTCTCAAACCCCACAACACCTTGGGGCATACTCAGACCATCCAAAACAAGTTAATGGCCATGATAAGGTACACAAGGTTGGTAGAGGTCTTATTTTGGTGGTTTCAAAAAGATAAGTGCAAATAAAGGATCAAACTTAGTCTTAAGAACATGCTCAAATTACATAGTCTTAGATTGCCACCTTAGACCACACTTTCAAGCACTCACATATTTCACCACAAAAGGACTCAGGGCCAAGGATTGAATGGGAAGTTGGGCACCCCTATGGAATAAATATATTTTAAAGAGTGATTTAGAATTAGGGGCTCAACTCTATAAATGAATGCTAAGAAGATGACCTACACAGACTGCCTAATAAAAAGCTCAATGTCCACCATCTCCTACTCATATATATTTTTACATACTACATGAGACCCAAATATTTTCATGAGTTTTAGGGGGGTCTATGTAATAAACATCCATGGCCATAAATTTGGGATTGGAGGTCTCATCTTTATGAACCATCATTAAGATGGTAGACCTCTAAAACCCTACCTAAACCTCAAGATAGACCGGACCTTAGAAAAGTGAAGTTTTTTTCACTCAAACACTAATAATTGACCTGATAAACACTTGGATCATAAAATTAACTTATGGGAGGCCATGCTCATAGTACCAAGTTATACAGACACTGTATGGATCTGTCAGAAAATACTACTTTTTCTTGGAATTAAGTAGAAAATAAGGTATAAGGTAGTTTAAGGAGTTGAAAATCATTGGAGGTGAAGGTTTGAGAATTTTTTTATTTTATTAGATCCTAATATGTCAAATAATCTTTCTGGAATTGCCTCTTTATGTCTCCTCCAAATAACTAGTTTGCAGATGTGAAAGAGAAGGTGATCTAGTCACCTAGTATTGGAAGGTTACAAGTATATTTTGCTTAGAAAGACCTATATAATGGTATATAATGTTGTTTCAAACCTAAGGCTCACCTATTCAGATGATCTTAAGGTCTCATATAGGCTTTCATGGCTACTAAGCATAAACAACTCAGTCACTAGTTCTATTGGTCTATCAAGACTACTTAGTCAACAAAGAGAGTTTAAGGTTAGCATAGAGAGGTTATTGGGGGAGTTAATATAGGGTAATTACCCATTTAACTAATGATAGGGGAAATAAAAAACACTTTATAACCATAATGATAGTTTGGAGCAATTTTTATGGCCTAAGTCAACATGCAAGAGAAGGTGGGCTGGTAGGTGCTTCATGGGAGGTTCAATTAATCTCTTTAATGTTGTAACTTAAAAAAGGAGGAGGTACTTGTCCATATTTAGGCATGATCATGCTTTTAAGGGAGTCAAAAAAGTTAGTTGTAGCCTCCATCACTCCACCTCAATGCCTAAGGGCTCATTCAAAGAGCATCAAAATGACCAACACATGAAGGGGGTATGAGAGACTATTGTAACTCTTTGTAACTATAGATGGAGTGGAATATGGTCATTTATGACCTCTCATATATAAATTCACACCATTTTCCATGTCCTCTCTTCATTCTACTATATATTCAGACTTTAAGGCCTTGATTGGTATCCCTCACCTGGGTATGGGGAAATTCTACCTAGTTTTGTACTTGATGAACCTATTGGACTGATGAATAAACTATTGAAGATCCTCTATATTGATATCTAGTGTGTTTATAATTGTTTTTATTTTTATACATGATAGATTTATCTCCCTTGCAGGTCCTTGCTCACTTATATACAAATAAGGTGTCTTATGCAGGTTATGTCATGTGTATAAGTGTTGGTGATGGAGTTTAAGCCTCATAGCAAACCTTCCTGCCATGACCTTTGTACTCTATCTATCTAATAAAACCTCCACATGAAACACTTTTGCATAGGAACTTTTGAAGATGGTTATTTAGTTGCTTGTTTAGTCCACTAGTGTTGTTAGGAGTCCAAACTAAGTGGATGAATGATCATATTAGTGCATCACCACCCCTTAGAGTAGATTTATCTTATGAAATTTCTATCCCTTTTCACCCGAATAGGAGTAGGTTTTAGTAAATTGAGCCCAAACAAATTCATCAGGGGAGATATCCCCATAATTTAGAGGTCTAGTCTAATGATGAGTTCACCCACAACCTTTAGGCTATTCCCATGTTAGTCCATCCTTGAAGGTAGGCATAAACAATATCCTTTAAAGGGTGCATGTTGGATTTATAATAGATGGTTGAAACACAACCTCTTGTAATATGGCCTACAACTTTATTGTAGTCATGTGTAACTGCATGGTAATTTTCTTGGTTGTTGGGATCATTTTGGCCTTGGTTCCTCCCATTTGGTTGACATTGTTGTTGCTATTGATATTTTTATTTTTCTCATTGTTCTGGCCTCTGTTGTTGCTGTTATTGATTGTTATTATTATGTTGTGTAAAAGGGTTTTGGTAAATACCTAGGTTCTAATTGGACGTAGATTCTCTATTATCCAATGTAATCTCTCCATTTTTCAATATATTTTTTATGAGGTATTTTATCTACACATAATGGAGTAGATTATGTTCATGAACATGATGGTATTCATAGAACTCATGATCTTTGTACTAGTCTAGATACAAAATACCCTCAGGATAATGCTTTAGAATTGGTTAACTTATCATATTAACCATGGCTAGCTTGTAAAACACTACTTTGATAGGTTCACTAAGGTCACTAAAGACTAAAGGAGTATGTCTTGTTCTTTGAGGAGGGGTTTTCAAATGTGGTGTTTGTTACATTTATGGAGCTGATCTAAGTTGTTGTAAAGGTTGCATTTGATGAATAGGTTGATGATGAGGAGTAAGCTACATTTGTAGTGTAGGTTGAGTAGATGTTGTTTACACCATTTGGACATGATGCGATTTAGTTAGTCCATTTATAACAACATTTTTATTATGATTATATTGCTTGTATTTATCATAGTTACTGGCTTGGGCTAGTGTAGATGCTTGTGCTTGGACTAGGTTAGGGTTCTAATTTGGGCCTATACTTTGTTTTTGGTACTAATTTTGATTTGAGGATGTTAACTTGATAATCCCTTTGTTAATAAGGTAATTTTAAATTAGCGAACCTTTGTTGATGATCTCTTTAAAGGTAAGCACACATTGAAGCTCAAGATGACATGATATCTCACTGTGCAAATTTTTAGTAAACACAAAGACCAATTATTTATCTGGTAAGCTATGGGTGAAGTGACTAGTGATCACTCTCCATATCTATAGATAGATTTAAAAGATTTCACCAACTTTATGTTTGGCCTGAGTCAAATCTACCAATGAAATATCATGTTCGAGATTATAGGAGAAATGTTGTATAAACTTGTTTGAGAGGTCATCAAAATCAGATACATAATTATTTTTCAATTTGAAGAACCACTCCAAAGCCTATCCTACTAGGCTTAGATGAAACAAAAGGAGGTAAATGTTGTCATAAGCCATTGGTTGGTAAGAGACAAATAATTTTGTCAAATGGGCCTTAGGGTCTCCTTTACCCTTGTATTTATTAAATTTTGGTGGTTCATACCCTAGAGGAAATGGTATCTAAAGATACTCCATGTTGAATGGATATATACACATGTCATCTAACTTGAATTTCTTAGTCTAGTTCCCTACCTAAATGGCAATAATCACATCCTTCATTTACTATAGTTGTTAGGCCAAGAAATTAGATGGTACATTTGGTTGAGGTCGTGGTTGGGCGGTCAAAGGTGGATTACCTTGAATTGGGTATAATGGAGGTATGGTTGGTTATGGAATGTTGGTTTGGTGAGTGAACTAACCAAGAATAGACATCCATAGATTAGGATATGGTTGTTGAAATTGCACATGTTGTTGAGCTATATTCTGGTTCAAATTTGGTATATAGCCTTGGATTCAAGGGAATTGTGTTTGGGATGGAGGAATAAGGCTTTAGTTAAAATATTATGCCTAATGAGGTTGATAAGGGAATTTTTGTTGACTATTCAAACTTGGCTTGATAAGGGGAACTTGTTGTGGACCAAGGCCCTTTCTTTGGATCTACAATACATGTTGAGAAAAAGATAATTCCTACCTAATTAGTATTTATTAGATAGTGACACCTCTTGGTTATGTAAACACATATTATGAACTAGATGATTTTTGGGTGTTCGATATTTATCTTCGACCAATAAACACACATTATAATGTTTATGATTGTAAAGGTATATTGGTCTACGACTGTTGAGGTATGTTTTCCACTACCTATTGAGGTGGAACATTTGTAGCTCCTTATTGAGGTGGCATAGTGTTCTGCCTCTATTTTGATGGTAAATTAGACTATGTATGCTGTTATGGAATGTTAGTCATCACCTATTGAGGTGGAGTAACATTCATCACTTTTTGAGGCAAATCACTAGTTGATGCTTGATTACTTAATCCTTGAGGTTGCATGCATGATGACATATATAGTTGAGGATTGGAAGTAACTTGCTATGGTTGGGACATAGGAGTCCCTACCCCTTGTTATTGTGAATTAATCATGGTATTAACTAATGGAACTTATTATTATAGACTATTTTTTGGTTCATTTAAACCACTTTAGCCTAGATTGGAAGACAGTTGCGTGTTATCCACTGTGTTTGGCATAGAAGCTGTAGTCACCTCTTCAATAAATGAGACATTGTAAATATCACCAACTAAAGTGATTTACACAAATGGGTCTATACCTAAATTATCTTGAGCTGTCAACTCAATTAGTACTCCTATTAAATGAGCTAGTTCTATAAGTGGAGCATTTGACATGGTCATGGCATTAAAATTACACGCTGGATTCAAATAGGTTTGATATGCTTGTTATACTAGTATAAAGTGGTCCTCTTTGAGTCCCTTTCCTTTTACAAGCATATTTGGGTCTTGGTATGACATTGGTACAAGTGCTTGAGGATAGTTAGTAAAGTCTTGTTCAATGGTTTGGGTATAAGGCATGTTGAGAGGCACTCTAACTAGACTAGGTTAATTTTCATGAGGGAAGTCTATTGGAAACTTGACCCCTGCATCTGTGAATCTGACAAAAACCTCATATTTATTTTCAAGAAAGTGATAATCAAATAAATATAGATCATATGTTGATGGCTTAATAACATAATATGATTATTGTTGAGCTTATTTGACAATTGATGGTACACTATCAAAATATTACATGGTTTTCTCTTGATCTTGCTCTAAATATTGAGGTGTGTTAACCAAGTAATGGGCTAGTGGATCTTTCCTCTATTTCCAAAATTGAGTAGTGTAAGGAGGATAATGATCCATCTCACAAACTACATCATCGCCATAGGGGTCTTAAACAAAGTCATCATTTGTGATCATGTTATCATAACCTTGATTGTACATGGCTCCACTATGAGTGTAATGAGACATATACAAATCAATGACTAATGTTCTATGAAGAAGGCCTAGAGTTATATAAACTCTAAAAAATAAGGTCTAAAATTCAAATGGTCTGAACTTGGTCTTAGATCTTGGTCTAGGAATGGATCTATTTCTCCAAAAATATGCAATGCTAACTTAGTTTAAAAGGGTCCTCAAGGTCTAACGCTAAATGTCTTACATAAATGGTCAAGTGAATGGATAAATCTGAATGCCAAACTTGGTAACAAGTGTTTCAAATAATTATATTCTAAGTCTAAAAATGATAAAGGTTACTAGGTATTTGGGAACAAGACACAAAGCTAGGCTCAAAATAACTACATCTAAAATAAAGAGGTAAAATGCTAGGACTTTTTTGAACACGACACAAAAGTTAGGATTTAAAACACACACTAGGTCTAAAAACAAACATGAATTAGTAGGACTTGTGGAAACACAACACAAAATATATAATTTAAAACACATTAGGTCAAATAAACAAAAAAAGGGAAATTGCTAGATATTTTGGAAATAACGCATAAAAGATAGACTTGGCACAAACTAGGTCTAAAAGGTAAGATATTTAATCTAACAAATTTGAAATAGTTGGACTCAAACTAGACATTTGGATTCAAACATAAACTTAACCTTTGGAAAAAGATATTGGAATTTAGGAACATGGAAGATAGACCACTACCCAAATCTAGACATAAAAATAATCTTTTAAATCGATCAAGAAACTAGTGTAAATTGCACAACCCAAAAGTGAGAGATAAATGTCTAAGCCAAAATTACATGAGGCATAGGCATAAATAAATCAATGATTTATTATGAACTTATCAAGATTAATTTTGAACTCAAGTTAGAAGGCTCATTTTTTTGAATGGACAATAAGCTAGACCAAAATAGATGGCATAATGATACTAGGCATATACCAAAAAGGCACACACAGATTTGAAATTATGATGTAATGCAAGGCAACAAGTTTTTAAAATAATGTGAGCAACGTAATGACACTATCATGCTCTAAAGATATGATAAATAATTTATTTCAAAAAAACTCTAAGGCACAAGACTTGGAATTAAAGGAGAGGTGTAACGATGCCCCTTTCAAACAAGTGACACTCATACAAAAGTTTGACAAATGACTAAGGCAAATTGTGTTGTCAAAAGGATGACATAAAACCTCTTCAAACAAAAGATTATTGTGTAAACATGACATATTTTGAAAGTGGTATGACAAATAAATAGTTTTGACTCAAGACATTGCAAGTAAAAAGAGAAAATGATAAAAACACCTAAGTGTAATGTCTTAAATCGTTAAAACTGACAAGGTAGCTTTGTACTATCAAATAACATCTATATACTTTCTCTTGAGAGGAAATTATGTTGTTATTCTAAAAAATTAAAATACAAATGAAAAGTAGAGGTTTTAGGCCCCCTCTTCTCTTAAGAGTTCATATGATGATAATAGAACTTAGGGCTACGCACCCTACATTGACAATATATCTGTGACAAGTGGGGTTGTCTAAACTATCAATTTTTGTACATTCTAAATGGTCCCATATGTGTGGTTAATACTAGGGTAAAACACATCATTTAGATACGTGTCAACCTAATTTTTGTGAAAAGGTCATACCCTTTTCACAACCAATACATCTATTAATTACTCAATGTAGTGTGATGTCTGAATTAAACATACATTTCGGGCCAGTCTCTTACTAATGGAACTTGTTTAACCACTAAAAAAAACATCCCAATAAATCAACCTCAATTTATATACCCTTACCATGGAGTGGGGTTGAAGTGATGTTGAGCGATGAATTCTTGAGTCAACACTTCCATAGAGAACCCATGGGGAGGTGATTAACTCACCCACAAGCCAAAATGCATGAAATAGAAAGTGGAAGGATTTTAGGGTCATTTTGGGGTAACCCGAATAATTCAGATTTTAGAGAGGGCCTTAGCAACTTTACTTCCATGCTTTTGGAGAAAATTGACAAATGAAAAAAGTTAAACATTTCTGATCACCCAAGTTCCCTAAAGGGGATGGGGGGAGAGCCCACACATGACACTCGACTTACAAAATAAACACTCAAAAACAAGCATAAAAATGGAAAATCTTATGAGTATTTAACTAAAGTGTGAGTTCATTTTTACAACACCAAACAAAATATGTCATGAATTTTAGCCCTTGGAATATTTTTGTGTTATGAACTTTGAAAACCGAAAAATATAAGTACCTAATTTTTAAACACTAAATTTAAATGTGACTTGAATGAATTAATGTGATAGAAACATCTTTCCTTGGTCTTTGGGTCCTGCAAAAGATGATAGTGGGTTTACTTGTTTCTTGAATAAAGTGATATTCTTACAAATCAACTCAACAATGATCAAATCACCTCTCTAGAATGATTTCACATTTATGCAGTAAACCATGAGCTGTAAAAGTATTATGTCATAAAAACACAGTCAAAACATAATGCTTAAAAAATTCACAGTGAATGATTTCATGGGTTCTAAATGATTTCATAACTTTGTTTGATTTCACTATTAAGGCTGATAATTTTTCTACCTAGGCAAACAATTTCACACTTCAGAGAACAATTTAGCATTTTAGGCAACAAACTCATGATTCCCAAAAATTCTCAACAAAACATAGTAATACACAAGAATGATTTCATGATTTTATAATTATTTTGTTGTTAGTAAAAAATGATTTCACTACTGCATAATTTAAATTCCTAGTTAATTAGGATGTATTCACAATGTAAGAATGCAATTTCACTCCACTTAAAGATAATTTCACTACTTAAAATAATGATTTCGTTACTAAAAATAACAAATTCGCTAATTTATAAAAATTTCATAGTTAGCTAAAAAAATCATTAAAAAGGACCCTTTTTCCTATAGGATGATCTAACAATTTTCTCATCGATTTTGTTGTTCTCGAGCTTGATTTCACAGTTTCATAGGGCCAAAGCTAAATCATATCATTTTTGCTATTTTTCAAGACAAATTTATAGATTCGACCGATGATTTATTGGTTTACCTCACCAAATTCATAGTTAGGCAGTCACGAATTTATGAATATGCAATCACAAGGAAAACAAGAAAAAGTTAGCAATAATTTAATCTCTATAATGAAGTGTTATTGGCTCCAAAAATCTCTCAAGAGACTCCATTAATGCTTGTGGTGTACGTGGTCCCACTGGGCATGCCTTCATGTGAATAAAGAATCCAATAGAGGGGAGGTTATTATAGTGTTAGTCCAATAAAACTAAATCAAAATAACACACTAAAACAATAACACTTGTAGCCTCAACAATAGAGAGAGCATAGGTAACAAACATACAATGAAAACACAACTAGAAAACAAAAAAATTCATCCGTTTACCTTCCTTGTAGCTCCAAAATGGCTTGTTGAAGTGGGTTGCTTGGCTTTGTACATCAAGAAATCTTTATCAATGAAGCTTCATTTGCTCCACCATTTCTTGGCACCTTGGATTGGATATGTTTTCTTATGAATTTGGCATGGTAACGCTACTTGAAAGTCTTCTTGGAGGTATTTTATCAAAGTAACATTGCACTAATGAAGTTTGTTGATCAATAAATAAGGCTTTGTATTTATAGCCTCCAAAGTTAACTCTCACCCAAGTTGAGTTAAGGTTGAGTTTTAAAATGGAATGGGTTAAAACTAACCTTAGATGAGTTGGGGCTAACTCTATTTGAGTTAAAATGGTTATGTAATTAAGATTTTTAATTAGTAGGCATGGCTCTCAAATTAGATATTTTTAGATATTTTGGGATAGCTTGACAACTCATAAAGGCAATGATGAAAATGATTGATATTTTGAATTTTAGAAGTTTTATTTTTAGATATTCATTAATTGTAAATGGATTATTTAGCTAAGCATTTAATTTGATTTAATTAGTTGATTCATTTTGATTAGCATTTTAGCTCTTTTAAGATTTGTTCAAGTACCTTGTTTAATGGGTCGATAGGCTAAATTACCAGTTGTTAGGTCGTAAGGTGACTAGGCATGAATCTATGAGAGGTTATTGTTATGTATGGTATAATACCCCAAATACAGATGCCTCAACATGATTTTAAGCGTTAATTTGTACTATTTGGTAGAAATCAATTTGAAGTTCGATCGAAAGCCAGTTGTGGCCAGAATGGGGTGTCTACAATAAGACTATTACTAGAACTCTTAATAAGAATTATTTGATTATCTTACAGACCTCAATTAATGCTATTAACAAGGTATTATTTTACAAAATTATTGGCACAAGAAGATACAAAAAACATTATATTTTAGCCTAGTTAGGGATACCTTAAAATAGGCTAAAATACCTTAACTTTTGCTAAACTACATTAACATTGCCAAAAACTACTCTAAGCATGTGACCAAGAGATTGTAAACTCTATATAATCATAGGAATCACCCTCATCACCTATATATACCATCATGACTTCCATTTAAACTATAATCTTGTTGGCTCATGTGGACTTATAACTTTGCTCTTCAACCTTCTTCAATCATGAGAAGTATACATCAACTCTATAGTTTGGTTCATTTTGGTAACTTGGTCTTGGAAAACATTAATAATACTACCACTTGGGAGGTTATTATCAAATTTTCTCATTTATTAAATAAAACCATGCTTGAGATTTTCCATTCACTATCCTTAGCATCTGTACAACTTGCAATGATGACTCGAGACTCCCTATTGATTGTCATGTCATCAATTTCAAGAAACCTAGGTTTGCAACTGGTTAAAGGGTAATAAGAATTTGTTAAAAACTTATAATTAGGTATTGAAGCATGACTTATTTCCTTTTAATGTCTCAATTCATGTTTCCAACTAGGAAGAAGCTTCTAGAGTCTATGAGGACCATGCAATCTTCTTAAACTTTGAATGTCCTTCACAAGCTTATGAGTGACTGTTGGACATATTCATTGATGTATTAAGGTTTGTCATTGATGTCAAATGAATAATGTACTATCAAGCATTAATGAAAAAGGTGTTGAGATGAACAAACTAGGTGTAGAGTTATCATGTAGTTGTATGTGCACTTTATATTCCATGAACAGTCATATGAATGCCTTTGCTAGTTTGTTAAATATGGTTGAGTACATAGTTTGATGGTGACTGCATTTGCATATATGGCAGCATATAAAGGAAATGATCATACTATAATTAGGTTCTAAGTCATAAGGATGAGTAGAGAAAATGTTACAAATGCATCATGTTGTCCCTCAGCTAAAAGCCTACTAAGTTTCTATACTTAGTCATTTTTATTAGCATCTTTACATTTGTCTAGGAATTATTTCAGAGAAAGTGGTTCGGTGAATTCTTTTGGGAAAATGGTTTAGACTTTTTCAGACAAAATTTATACAAAAATGTTTCTAAAGGAAATGAGTGAAATTTGGAATTCTTTCGAAGATAGAGGTTCGGTGAATTGTTTTAGAAAAATGGCTAAGTCTTTGTCAAAAAAATTATCCCAAACAAAAGTTTTGAAGGGATCTTTGCAAAATTTTTGAAGGGTAAGTGAACTGTTCAAAGTTTCTAAAGGGATCTTTTCAAAAATACTGAAGGGTAAGTGAACCATTTTAAAGTTTTTGAAGGGATATTTTCAAAAATGTGAACCGTTCAAAGTTTCCAAAGGGTTCTTTACAAAAGTTTCGAAGGGATCTTTTAAAAATGTTGAAGGGTAAGTGAACCATTCAAAGTTTTTGAAGGGTACTTTACAAAAGTTCTAAAGGGATATTTTCAGAATGCTGAAGGGTAAGTGAACCATTCAAAGTTTTCGAAGGGTACTTTTCAAAAGTTATGAAGGGCATGTGACCCAAACAAAAATCTTGAAGGGTACTTTGTCAAAGTTTTAAAGGGCATGTGACCCAAATAAAAATTCCAAAACGTACTTTGTTAAAGCTCCAAAGGGCATGTGATCCAAACAAAAGTTCTGAATAGCTCACTTATTGAAGTCCTGAAGGACACTTTTAGAAGAAGGGCATTGATGAATTCTTTCAAAGAATTTGTCTAAGGTAGGTGGACACATACAAAGTTCCCAAAGGATATTTTCAGATGGAGAAAACACTTAAAAATTTCTCGAAGGATAATTTCAGATGGAATGCACTCTTACAAAGTTTCAAAAGGATATTTTAGAATAAATATAGGTCACTTGCAACATTGCTGAAGGATAAGTGTGGAGTCTCATAGGGAATTTTCAAAAGTGCCAAAGGATCAAGGCAAGTTAAAGGTCGAGCAAGTCTGAAGAGATCCAAGGAGCAAAAGCAATACATTAATGCCGAAGAAAATGAGATGAGGTCAACATGCCGAAGGATAATGACCTAGTCAATATAAAGAGCATGCATATTTAATGATCCAAAGATGCATGAAAGCTAGGACTAAGAAGATCCAATGGAGTGAGTGAATCCAAAGTTTAAAGGTACTCAAAGGTTAATGGCACAGTGGTAGAACTAAAGTCCAAGCATGTCTTGCAAGATCTAACGAAGTGAAAGCATTCCAAAGACTCAGGATGCAATGAGATGATATAAGGAGCTCGACACTTAACGAATGTGTTAAGGAAAAACATTTGAAGAACAGAAAAAATGAGGTAGTTACAAAAATATGGTGTGATGGTTGAAGAAAATCAATAGTCGGTTTTTTGAATAACTATGAAATAAAGTGACTAATCATAGATTCATTCCAATTGTGAAAATGTTGTATATGAAGTGATAAGGGTATATTTCAAAGAGGCTCAAAGAATGGAAGAAAAATAGTCATTTTCTTGCAATGAAAAGAGACAAGTAGCAAATGCAAAATGTATAAAGTAAAGAGACTCATCTAAGTTTTATTTGATGAGATAATCAAATATGAGAGCCATATAGTGTGTTAATTAGAAAAATTGTGACACAAAAAGGAGTTATGCATAGTGTCAATTAGGCATATTCAAACATAGAAAAAAGGGGGTAGAAAGGGAATTAGGTAGTGTGTTGAATAAAAGAATCCATACATAGAAAGAGAGACTTTGAAGAAGAATGCACATATAAGTATTATGCAGAGCATGAGCGGTTGCAGACCAGACTTGCCACAAGGAACATACCCAAATTTTGTTTTGAATCTATTTTTCATTAGATGGAGTTGTAGCTTTACACAACTATTTAATTGGTGCCATTAATGAGGCTGAGTTGGTGCTAAGTTAGGAGATTTGTGTCTCCTTAGGGTTGTAGCCTTTAAATATATGATCGGTGAGGTCATTACGAGTTGGTGCTCAGAATAGGGGATGGGTGTCTCCTTAGGATTGGTGTTCTAGAATGTAATCAGTGAGGTTTAATTAGTGTCACAAATTTTTATGAGACTAGATTAGAATAGTAGCTTCTAGCAACATTCTCACCATGGTTTTTTCCTTTGGGTTTCCATGTATAAATTTGGTGTTATGAGCTTTGCTTTTGTGCATGTTAATCCTTCTTTTTTTCTTTAAGATTGAATTTGTTTAAGATTCATTTTAAAGGTTTTAAGGAACTAGTTTTTTGAGATCTACTGATTCACCCCCCTCTCAGTAGATAGGTGTGTTCAACAGTGACTTTATATTTTATCAATTCTGCATCTTTTCTTCTTGTAAGGTTATGTTGAAAACCTCACTTATATCTTTTGGTTTCATTATTTCTTGTTAAAGTGTTGAAATCCTTCATTTACCTTAACCCGGGTAAGGGTGATATTTTCCCTCAAGCTATTTGGGAGTTAGATCTATTTTTGGGAGCTTGTGAGGTGTTATTCAGTCTTGAAGAACTTGATAGACTTGTAGGTTCATTTGAAGATGTTATTAGACTCTAGATGAAGCTCCATCATGAAGTACTAGGACCCCATTATTTTTATTGCACCTTCCTAAGCCAAGTTTCAAGTTATAACATGTTATAGGGATATTGATATACAAAGCAATTTATTTCAACTCCATCCCTCTACTATAGGTCTGTCAATATCCTAGACCTCCCCAAGCTTCAAATTCTGAGTTGGACATCTTTCAAAGAGAGTCTTCATGAAGTGATGATCTATCTTTGTGCTATGTTGAACTCACTTAACATGTATTGACCTCTGTGATCCTCATTTGACCATGCTTAGCTAATTGGTCTAACACCCTTACCTTTAGTCAATGCCAAACTTCCTCAATAAAGCTAAGTGTAGTGAAAGTGCCACAACACTTTGATAAGTTATTATGAATCTATGCATTCTCTCTCCTCAGCTTGATACTCATTAATCTACCTCAAAATGTCTACAAATGGTGTTCTTTGGTACAGGAGATATGCACTTCGTTAACAACCCCATCTTAGGCATTGTAATTCTAAAATGACAAGCTTGACAATATCTATCACCACTCAAGGATGGGCATTATTTTAAAAGTTTTGAGGACATGATATATTCTTGGAGAGTTATCATAGGTCTATACTTCCTTTTAAATTGCCTTGAGACATAAATGAAGCATGCTATGATATGATAGAGTATAATGTAACTCTTGAAACTTCCTAAGCCATGTTTTGAGCTCACATGTGTTACATTGATAGTGATATGTGAGACACTTCCTTGAATTATGAATTCTCTCCATAGGTCTATCAAATACTTCATAGTTTCCTCCTTGATATGTTTAACATGCATGGATAGGTACTTTGGTATGTGGGAAACTAACAATGAAGGAGTAAAATCAAAATGGCACATTATAACATTAAAATTAAACCTTGTTCAAAACCTCAAACCTTGTTAGTTTTCCTTAATCAATGTTAACCACCCTAACACTGACTGAGGGTATTGAATTATATTCATACAACTATAACCTTCTCATTTTTGATACTATGTGGTTAATAGGTAGACTTTTATAGGTTTTATAGGCCTTGATGTTCTTGGGGTTTTGAAGAATATCCACCTACATGATCTACCAAAGACTTAAATTACACATTCAATCTATGAGATAAACAACATTACAAGGTGTTTTCATGGATGGGTTACATGTTGCTTGAATGCTCTTAAGGCTCTCTTGACATTATCTGACCCTTGTGATCATGTATAAAAAAGCCTAACTAACTGATTAAGCCTTATTACCTATAGTCCATAGGGCATCTCATAGACCTTATAGCTTTATTCTTAGATTTTGTACTCAAGAAACCCCATTGCTGACCTTCTTCATGGTTAAAGCTAATGAGTAGGTTTTACAATGTTCCTTGACCTAGATGAAGTCATATAAAATTGAAGAATATCCCACCTACCTGTCACTATTCTACTAGAATGTATTAAAGATGATGCAGATGATGCTTGAATTTATCTTGAGCCCTCACTTAACTGAGCCACCTTAAGATCATTTTAGGTCTTCATTATGACCTTATATCCCTGCATACTATCATTCATGACTTCATCCCTTCAAAATACTGTAACCTTAGAAGCTTCACAAGGATGTGAATTATATTCCATTTTCTATGTAAGGATTGGGGTCAAAAATAGGGCATTAGGCCATTTTAAACCTTCTCCCAAGAGTGAAGAATACCTTAAACACTTTTAAACCTTACCTCTATGTGATAGGCCTGTGTATTGGCTACCAATTTGAAATTTGAACAAAAACTCCTACAACTTCTTGATCTAATGGGGTTTGAAGTGTCATTGAGATGACTTAGAGCATGAGAGGGATTACGTAATTGAAGGAATTCATTTCTTCATGAGGAGATCTCTGGTAATGCTGTGAAAACATGGCTTTTTTCATAGATTTACAACTTTGTACCCTTTCTAAAATTGGAGCATATAACATAGAGAAACATTTTCAAGGTTTGTCCTCCATTGGAGACCATTTAATAAGAATACACATCATGCTCATAATTTTATTTCTCCATTCATTCAATTTAAACCAACCCCAAGCACTTAAAAGAAGTATCATGACTGTTTATGGTTTGGTAGGGTTTATAAGTAGCCTACTTTATTAATAACCATTTATAAAGTATAGGGTTTATCCTTCTCTTCAAAAACTTGTAGGGGGTTCTCAAGGAACCTATTCATTACCTCTAATATCCACCTTGATTTATGCAACATGAGAGAGGATATATATCCCAAAACCATGCTCTATATGAGCTCATTTCCAACGAGTTTGGTTTTATTGATGATAGTTCATAAAGTTGTCTCCCTTTAATTGCCTTCCAACACCTAGAATATGTTATTTAGGACCTTGTCTTACTCATCCAATGATTTTACACTTCCATGCACTTGTACAAAAGAGTTGACATGTCTTGAAAGGTAGCTTGTCTTGGATTTTGAAAGAGACTTAGAATGGTTTTAACCCTATTTTGGATCTTTTGGATATAAAACCTTTATCTAAAGCCTAGAGTGAGTTGATAATGATGTGGGCAACCTTCCATGGCTATGCTTTGACTAGAGCATATCTGTACAAATTTATACACTAGAAACTTCCAAAACCTTGTCTTTTCTTATGGAAATCTCAATTTTTGAAGGGTTTCTTATATTTTTGTCTGAGATTGATTATATTTGTCCATGAATGGACCCCCATGCCCCTAAAAAATCCTATAAAAGCATTAAAAATGTAAAACTTGCATGTTGTTTTGGAGAGTGGAATGGTTTTAGACTAATACAAGCACTTTTGCACATTTGGCGAGAAATAAAGATCATAATAAACATGAAAGAGAGGTAATATTATTCCTTTAACAAAATTTGACCCCCTTTGTACATAGTAGTGGGAATGATGGGGATGTTTTGGTGTTATCAGTCTCTTCAAGACATCAAAAGGGTTTTTTTCCTCAAAATGACTTAACTACTTCAAATGACATGAAATCATGACCTTTTAGACATTCACATGATCTTTGGAGACCTTTTAAGTACATTTATGACCTAATTGTGTCCCATAAGGACTCCTTCTACCCCTTTTCCTTTAATACCTAAACTCTAGAAAATAACCTTGCTCTAGACTATGTAGTGGCATAATTAAGCTTTTGACCAAGGAATGAATAGACTTGGTTTGAATGTATTCAAGCATGTAATGAGACTCAATCAGATGAAATAAGTCTCAAATAATCCTAAGGATACCAATAATGTATTGAAGGACCATATAGAAACTCACTTAATGACCATGACTTATGACAATGAATACAAAGTTGATTAAAGCAAAAGGAATTACAAGACCCAAGCATATCTAGTTTAGAGCACTTTTAGAATTCATGAGATACATGTAAGGAAAGATTCTAAAATATTTTTTTCAAAAAAATACTCTCCCAAATCAAGTAGGTGTTCTAGGACCATAGGTGACTAGAAGAGCCAACATTTTGGTGACCTCCCATGGGTGTTTGCCCATCTAAACACTAAAGACCAATTGTCTTATCCACTCCATTGGGCACAAAGCCAAAATAGACTCAATATAATTCTAACACTCTATTATACTAGCTCTAAGAAGACTAAAAGTTCACCTTCAAATAATAAATAGAAAAGGAAAAAAACCATAAAGTGTGCTACAACACTTAGGGAAAATAAAGACACAACTATATTACTGAAACATTGTGCTAACAACACTTGTAGAAAGCAAATGATAGCTACCAACTTATGTACAAAATTATAAAATGGCTTTCAGGCATAGTGATTCTAATGAATCCTATTGATCAGGATTGGAAGTTGTTATCCATTTATCTTGGATAATTAAAGAGTGTTTGATGACTATCATCTAGTTACAACACAAAGACCACTCTATATAGCATCAAATTTGGTGTGTTTTCTATCTTTAGCACTGTATTCATCCAATTTTGGCACTAAGTCCCCTTCAAGAAAGGCCCTATTGGTTTCTATCTTATCAAATGACTTATTCACTTGATATTGATGAAGCTCCATCATATTCATAGCTTGGTATCTTATTTCCTACAACTCCAACTCTACAAATCTAACTACCATGATGTTTTATTCCATCATCTCTAACTCATATGTGAGTTATAAGATTGGTATCTCAAGTGATATAGGTAGCCTTGCTTTCCTACCATACATAAGCATGCAAGGCTACCTTCAACTTTGTATGCCATGAGCTTTGGTTTTCTTCCATAGTCCTCTTGATGATTCTAATCGAGTTCTTATTTATGGAATCTACCAAGCCATTTCCTTGGGGATAGTAGTTAGATGAGGTGCTCAAGTAGATACCATGTTTGACTACCTAATCAGTTATCATGGTGCCAATAAAGGCCATTACATTATCATAAATGATTGTAGAAGGCATTCCAAACCTAGTGATTATGCCTTCATAAAAATCCAATACATTAGTCTCATTTGCCTCCTTAAGGGCCACTACTTCTACCCATCTTGTAAATTAATCAGTGGATGTCAAGACCCACTTGTGACCTTCACTTGAAGGTGGGTTAATCATTCTTATGAAATCCAATCCCCATTGCATAAAAGGTTGTTCTACTTAGATGGGGTGGAGATAGAAAACTACCAATTTCTACTTCTTGGTGAAAAATGCACACTTCTTACATGTTTTAACTCATACATATGCATCTTTAAATAGATTAGGCCAATATTATCCTACCCTCATGATTTTCAAGGCTGTAACTCTTGGGGAAAAAATACCACCTACTGATCCATCATGAAATTTTTCCAAAACCTTATGAACTTGGTTAGTTTCAACACATCTTAAGATAAAACCATTTACATCATTGCTAAACAAGACACCATCAACAAGAACATAAGGAATTGATTGTAATATGAAATACCTCATTTTGACCTTGTCAAAACCATGAGGTCATTCACCCATTTGAAGGAAATGGATCATGTCCTGAGTCCAACTAGTGGGAAGTGAAGGTGCAAATGTTCTTAGACACTTTGAAGCATTAGGATAGCTTCTTTATCATTTTTTAGCCCTATAACAAGATGCTCATGTACGCCTTTACCTCTTACCATATTTTTAACTTTGATGTCTACATTATATCCATCAATTTAATGATCCATCCTACCCTCTTCTCATTTAAATCCTTGCTAAAGAGAAATTCTTTAACACTTGGGTGAGAAACAAGCAAATGGACCTCTTTATTAGACACTAAATGCCTAAACTTTTTCAAACTTATTATTAAAAAAGTACATGTTTCTTAACAAAGGAGCACCTCACCTCATAATCTTCCAAACTTTGGTTAAATAAGGTTATTAGGTGCTCCAATCCTTCATCATTCTATTACACCAACATGGCTGAGATAGAATTTAACCCTCCAAAAGCATATAAGGTGAAGTCTTTGGTAAAATAAGGGTTGATGAGTATAGAGGCATGAGATGTAGCTTGTTCGATTGATTCAAAACTAATTTCACCTTATCTAGTCCAGTTGAAATTTATATTATTCTTCAACATGAAGGTTAGTGGTCTTAAAAGATTGGTGAAATCAAGTATAAACCTCCTAACAAAGTTGATCCTTCCTAAGAAACTTTGTAAACCTGTCTTATGTTTAGGTAATGACAATGAGAGAATGACACTTACCCTTTCAAGATCAATTACAAGCCCCCTCTTAGAGATAATGTGGCATAGGATCTTTCCTTCATGGACTGAAAATATGCACTTATTGGGGTTAAGTGAAACCCCCAAACTACATACACCTCTTTAAGACTTGCCTAAGATGAAATAAGTGATAATTAACATCCTTGAAAAAAATAGTAATATCATCAAGATAAACAAGCATAATATCATTAATTAGCCCTTGTAATGATATATCCATGGCTCTCTAAAAGGTTACCCCAATATTAGATAATCCAAAGGGAATTTTTAGATAGGCATAACTTCCCCACTTTGTGGTGAAGTTTGTATTGAAATGTTCCTCTTCCTTCACCAAAATCTGATTGTATCCAAAATAACCATCCAATAGAGAAAAGCATTTTGAACTTGCCACCATTTACAAGATTTACTCAATTGAAGGCAATGGATAGTGGTTTCTCAAGAAGACCTATTTACATCCTTAAATTCAACACACAACCTTATTTCACCATTATTTTTTTCATACAAATTAGGTTAACAACCCAAGATGAATGATTGATTGGAAATATGATCCTAACCTCTATCAATTAGGTCAACTCCTTCCTCATGTGAGGCTCTATCTTGGGGTTTATGGGCCTCTATTTCTATCTAACTAGTTTAGCATCATATTTAAATTCTATAGTGTCTTGTTCCAAACTAGGATCAAAGCCTCTAAATTCACTATATTCTCATACAAAAATATCTTCAAATTATTAGTGTAGACACCTAAATTACATTTAGTGTCAAAATGCACCTAAAACATACTAATTTTTCTTTCTAAATTCAAATTATAATTCATAACATATCTTTCCTTATCTAAATAATTGAATAAATAAAATTTAATTAATTGTGCACACTTTTAATCTAAATGTAATTATTAAATCCAAATTTTACACCCCACCCAACATCCTTCACCTTTATCTCCTTTACATGTTGACTCACCCCAACCAATCTCACAACTTACTCATGTACCCTTGAGTCAGCTCTTGAGTTTTCAAATAGTATGACCCATTTGTGGTGACTCAGTTAACCATATCCATGTTTCTCTCAACCATTTGAAATGGTCATCATCCTCATGGATGACTCATTAGCCACCATAGATTATTTGGATAATTTGAAATATTTAAATAATTTTTCGTTGTTGTATCTTTTCTTCAAAAACCTATAAATAGGCATTAAATTCATTACTTTTATAATCTTTACTTATGTTAACAAAGTGATATCAAATTTACAAGCGAATCAAAGCCAGTAAAGAGCATTTTTGCATCAAAATGGTGCCCATTTTACCTTGCATTGGAAAAGTGAGCAACCATAATTCAAAGAGAGCTAATCAAATTAACGTCACAATGAAAGAATATTTTTGGAACTAAAATATAATTTTGTGTTGTTTATTTTATTTGTAGCTCTAGCTTAGGTTAGATTAGTTTAGATTGAGATTCCATAGCTTAATTTGCATATCTATATTTCCTTCAATATATTTTGGCACATTCGGTGGGACATTAACTCATTTTTTTTATCTCACAATCATCATAGGTTCATTTTTCAATTGATTCTCACTAATTTTATTTTACATATATATTTAATCTTGGTTTTGGAAGTGTTGTTTACAATTTTAGGTCATTTTCTGGCATTTTTTATTTGGCTACACCTATTTTCTATGTAACTACAAATTCAGGGGTTGTAACAGCGAAATTATAATAGAGAACTATGAAATCATTATTTACCCTATTTTTACAATCTTTTTCTCAAATTTATTCTTTCTATCATCTTTCTACTTCCTTTCTACTTTTGTCTATGTTTTCTCTTTTTTAGAAAATCTCTATTTTTCTATAACTATGAAATTAGTGAATTTGACAACAAATTTGGAGCATTTAACTATGAAATCAATGAAATTAACTATGAAATCAATGAAATTAACTATGAAATCATTTTCCAGCCGAAAAATCACATTCGATATTTTTCCTTTATTTTTTTGTAATAGCAAAATTATGCTGGCTAGTTACAAAATCATCATCTTGAGTTATGAAATCATCATTTTAAGTTGTGAAATCGTCACTCTAAGTTGCTAAATCATCATTCTGAATTGTAAAATCATCATTGTGAGTTTTGAAATCATCATTTGAGTTGCAAAATCATTATTTTGAGTTAAAAAATTGGTGAGTATAGTTACAAATTCATTTCAAAATTATGAATTCAATCTATGTGTATTTTTCTGTATTCTATCTCTTTTTTATTTCTAGTTAATAACATTTTCATGTTTCTATTTGACCATGTATTTGCAAATTTGTAACAAAATCTTGTTTTTCTCTTATTTTTTTTCTAACTCTTCTTGTAGGTTTCCTTGATTCTAAGCTAAAACAATTTTTTTAACAAATTATTTGCAGGATGCTAGTCAAAGAAAAGTTACAAAAGGCTAAAACAAAGCCAAAATCTTTCCATCTTTACTACTAACATTTTTATTTTAGTTTTTATATCACTTTTAGTAATTATCTCACACTTGATTTCTTGAAGTTAATTCATTTATGTTTCCCAATATTTTGTTTGTGTTGTGAAAATATGTATGCTCTTTCCTTGGCTTCATATTGGTAATGATACTCGAGAATCAAAATCAATTTCATAACTTTTATATTACCTAAGATATGAATGTGTATGCTCTTTCTTTGGTGTCACATTAGTGATGAGACTTGGAAATCATAAATAAGCATTAACTTTTTATTTTTTTTGTTAGGGGCTCTATTGATCATGGATTTTACCATGCAGTAGGATAAACCCCGTGTATCGATGGGTATATGAATTAAGATCTAATTATTTCAATTGCCTAAGTGGTTATATTTTAATCACATCATGATGTGAGGGGCTTTCATGCTCCAATATCCAAGGTTTTAATAGTTGCCTCAAAATATAATTTTATTAATTATTAACACAATGAGGTCCCTATAGATATGTTGGGCATGTTGAGACAAGACCTAATAGTGTGCATATACTTAATCAATTTATTCCATGGAATTAGGTCTCAATGTACCCAAAGGTATATTAGAAGACTCTATTTTAGAAAAGCTTATAAAAATCTTAAGCCTATAAAATCCTATCTATCATTCAAATTTGGTGCATCAATTAGTGGTTAACATTAATAAGTTACCTTCTACACACCCTTGAAACCAGGCTCAGTGGGCCTTGAAAATGATAAGATCATCCATGGTTGGTACCATAAAATATTAGGCCATGACTGAGAGCATGGACATGTGACATCAAAAGTCTAAAAAGTTGTTCATGACCTTAATCCTATATTTTCACCTTTTTGTGCAATTGAGTGATTGTTTAAAGTAGGATTTGTTTATTATGTCCTTATGATTTACCATGTGCTGAATAATCTTTTAGTGAAAATGAAGTTCTTTTGAGTCTTAAAACTACCAAAAATCTAAAAATTAAACTTTCCAAAGTTAAAATTCTAAATGATTTAGTTCCCAATCAAACTTTTAGTCACTTTAGTATTTTACTTTACTAGAGTATATTTTCAAGTCTTTTTCATTTATTGAGTCAGATCTTTTCCTTAGTAACATCACCCATCGCAAGACACATGGAAATATTAAACAATTACTTGATCAATCTAATCACAAATCCAAATCCAAATAATTCTAGTCTTAACCTAAGATTTTATCCAACCAAATTTGATTCAAACACATATTTGAATCAACATCAATCCAATCATCCAACAAATCCAAATCAAAGTTTCAATGTCATTGAAAACTCACTGATAAATCATATAATAAATTTAAATTTGATTTTGAATATGCATTTAACCTCACCCATCAATCAATCAAATCCAAACTTGAATAGTCATCCAAGTTTACCATTCGACCAATCCAACCCAAACATCAATCAATCAATTTCAAACTCGAATACTCATTCATGTTTACCCATCAATAAACCTCTAAGTTTTACTTTAGGAACAACCTCAAATTAGTTTTTAGGATTTTATAGTCAAAATTATTTGAATTTTTTTATAAGTTTCAGTCTACCCATAAATCAAAAGTCACCAATAACAAATCAAAATGGATTCATCAAACCAACCTTAACATCAATCTAAATTAAACCTTTACTTCACATTAACCAATATTTTCAATTCTATACTTGAACCAAAACCCATTAAAAAATCAACCCCTAATCAAATCAAATCCAAACACAACAACAAATGTTTTATTTTTCACAAATTTTTCATGGATGGTAAAAAACATTACATGGCAAAGTATTTTTTTTAATTTTTTTTTCACATGAAACAATCAAGATTAAATAACAAATATTCTATTTAGGACTTGCAAATTATTGTATATTAATTAGTGATAAGGTTTTTTTAAGTCACTTACAATAAAAGAGGTCAAGAGTTTAAGTCATTAAAGCATTTTATTTTATCGTGTTTGTCATTGTAAACATTGTATGCGGCAATTTTTTTAACTAGTTTTTATTTTGTCTAAATGTGATCATGTAACTAGTCAATTTATAGGTTTTTAGGCATTATGGACATAATCAAATGATTTATTTTATGTTTTAAATCTTTCATATATGGTTTTTGGGACGCATATATTTAATGATGTATAAAGGTACAGTTTTGATAAAAACTGACACCTTCAAAATGACAATTTTCATGACACCTCATGCTTGTGATATCAGAGAACATCTCATGATTTATAAGTTCATTAGATTCCTTTTGATTGACATAGTCTAAGTGTCACACTATAGGTTGAAGGATTTGTTGGAGGTTGGAGGATTATTACCCTTCTCTAGTTAGTTATTTTCTTAGAGTTTGGGTTTAATGCTTGAATAAATTTTTTGGTAGTAATAGTTTACTTATTTTAGTTATAGTTTTGGATTTCTATCTATGATATTAATGACATGGAGAAAACATAATTATTTGGTTTTATTTCTCTCATTACACAACTTCTCACCTCTCGCTTGATAGGGAGAGAAGATATAACATTTGTAGGTCTTCAATCAGTCATCAGTGATCGTACGAGTTGATAGGGGTTGCTAGCACCAACAATGTTGAGCAAAGGTCATTAGTGTTTATTGAGAATTAGAAAGATGTGCCATATAGAGTATGGGTTTGTCACTTTGATGGATTTTGGATGGATCCTTATGTAGATTGATGTAGTTGGATAGACCTTGATCATGTTATACTATAGTATGGTATGATAATCATAGGGGATGAGTATTCCTTGATCATGGTCATCAAATTTTTATGTCATAACTCACAGGGTAGGCTTTTGTATGGAGTGACATTAATTTTGGTTAGTAATAGGATATGGAGTATGCCAATTGTCATTGCTTCAGAGTTTCTTTGATGATTTCAGAGTCATTGCTCATGTTCTCTATTTTTTCATACCTCTTTAGATTAAGGGGAGTTTGTTGGGTTAGTTGATCCAATCACATTTACATTATATTTGTTAGGGTTATATTAGTGTTTACTTTTTGTCTTGTTAGTTGTTAGTTAGTTCACAAGAATTAGTTGGTCCCATAACCATCCCATGAAAAGCTTATATAGCTTTTCATCATCTTTGTAAAATCAACCCTGAAATAATAGTTTAGTATCTTTTGTGTGAAATACAATGTTCATGATGTAATTTCTAAGTTATTCCTCCCATTCTTGGTGCCAATAATTTTAGATGCTTATTCTTTATAGATAAATGTATAAAATCATAGTCCAAAGTGTGATGGACAAAATCAAGGTAAATTATTCTTAATGATCTATTCAACATATTAGAGGAAAGATAAATTCATTTTAAGCCCTGTTTAACATATTTAGTTGTTTGACATTTACTACCCCTTGGACAGTCTACATTGTCTCCTAATATTTTGTTAAAAAAATTGATTGTGTAGGAAAACTTGCGTAGAAAATATTTATGATGTCCAAGTCATGAGCTAGGATGACCTATAATTATTCTCTTTCAATCAATAGACTAGGACTCAAGTAAGGTTAATAAAATAGAGCTTATGTATGCTTGGATGAGTGGAGAAGGACCTTTTTATATTCATATATATAATAGAGGGTAACATACAACTCAAATGTTAATAGAAAAAGGTTCCAAATCCCAATCTTAGGACATAGGGATATAGATCTCACAAGACCTGAAAAAGGGTAAAAGGTTATAGATAGGATCATAAAGATGAATGTAAATTAAATGATTGTAAAGGGGTAAAAATAAATTAAATGATGAGTAAGTGATTTCAAATAGGTAAGTTGTAATGGTAAACGAAATGAGGCTCTATGAAACCTAAGTTGATCAATGACAAGCCTAATTAATGTTATATGTATACCAAATTATTTGATATCAAGAAGAGCATAATCAAGGATACACACATTAAAAAAGAAATATAAATATCTAACCTACTAAGTAAAGAAAAGAGTGTCTGGATATAAATATTTACCTTCTAGTGAACCCATTGATGATTCAATCTCCCTCATTGGCTCAAGTGGATATTTACAAGAGATGTTTTAGATTGAAGAAATCAAATGGTTGGATGAAGACCTAAATATCCTTACATAGGAACTTTTAATGGCATATATTATTGAGCTTAAATGAAACCACAATATAAGACCTCGAAGATAAGGCTCTAAACCACTAAATCTCCTAAACTTCCTTAGGGAAGAAATATGAATATAAGAAATGTATATAAATGCGATATATATTATAAGTAATGAATTATAATGCCTCTGCCTCCCCTCACCCCACACACATAAACACACACACACATGCATGTACTCAAGTGGATATTTACAAGAGATATTTTATATTTAAAAGCTCAAATGGTTAGATGAAGACCTAGATATCCTGAGATAGGAACTTCTAATGGCCTATCTTATTGAGCTTAAATGACACCACAATACAAAACGTCAAAGATAAGGCTCTAAACCACTAAATCTCCTGAATACTTCCTTAAGGAAGAAATACATGTGTAATAAAAGTGTATGAATATGATATATCTTATAAGTAATGAATTATAACCCACACACATACACACACATGCACACGTACTCAAGTGGATATTTACAAGAGATATTTTAGATTTAAGAGCTCAAATGGTTAGATGAAGACCTATATATCCTTAGATAGGAACTCCTAATGGCCTATACTATTGAGCTTAAATGACACCACAATACAAGACCTCAAATATAAGGTTCTAAACCACTAAATCTTCTAAATACTTCCTTAGGGAAAAAATACGTGTGTAAAAAAAGTGTATGAATGTGATATATCTTATAAATAATGAATCATAACCCATATGTGTGTGTGTGTGTGTGTGTGTGTGTGTGTGTGTGTGTGTGTGTGTGTTTGTGTGTGTGTAAATATAAGGTTCCTCTACCTAATACCAATCCTAAACTCTAATCCAATGGTATCAAATAGGCTAAAATAGTTGAAAGTTGTTGGTTGGCACAATATAGTATCTGCCACATTGATATAGTAAAAGTATTAGAAGATAGACTCAAAACTATATAAAACTAGCTGATAAAATATAAGGGAGGAAAAATCATGAAACATATGGTATCATCCATGTTGATACTATGAGATACATGGAAGCTAAACAATATGGATGGGAGATAGATGAAGAGGAAACTGTCATAATCTCAAAATTTTAAACTTTAAAATTCTGTCTATTTAAGGTTATGATCTACTTCCAACAAGTGATTCTCATAATAAGGTGTTATTCATCCCAAAAAAATTTTATTATTCCATATAAAAACACATAATTAAATATCAGAGGTAAGGTAGAACATGCATGGTCCCTACATTGTATGTAGGTTCAAAAGAAAACATAGTAAATCTAACCAAAATTATCATGTTGAGACCAACTCAAATAGTAAAAGGAAATAAGTTTAAATATACAACACTCATTCCCTCAATGTACTATTAAGATGTAAGTCATATTTCAATCAGTATGTATAGATGTTTTATCAAAATTGGGGACTTAAACACACGTTAATCTAATTATAAAAAACTATTGAGTAAAATCAGAATGTATAAAATACATAATAAATTCACAAGATTGATATGGAATTTACTATTTGTGGAAAGATGTTAAAAGGGGAAAATACTAAAGACAAATTACTTAGCTGGCACTTAGATAAAATGGATTGTAATAGATATTGTGTGATCAATTATGAGATTGTGTGATAGTGCTATGAATTAGAAATAGGGCTCCATTAAAAAATGGGATAAGGTCACACTATTTAGATAAGGCTTGTTTGCCTAGTTGTCTATAAGGTACACTAGTGTTTGGTAGGGTTTTTACCTTCTCATAAATTTATATTAGTGCACCTTCACCTATATGTACATTTTGTGTGATCAGTGCTCCTCAATTTGATGCGTAAGTCATTATATGCCTTCTTCCTCACTTAAAACCTTAACTCAATAAACAATGAATGACAAATGTGATGAATGAAGAAAAATTGATTAGTGGTTGAATTTGTTCTTGACCACAACACCCTTTGTGTTTAGCACTTCCTACCAATACCCTGAAGTGGGATCAAACTCCATGTATTTCTCCCATTTTATAATGGTTAATGTGGAATAACTATGTGATGTTATATGTTGGTGCAATCTTGGTGCTTCAAAAATGAATTGTGACCTTGGAGGTGTATTCAAACTTATCTTAGGGATAATTGGGATGTGTTGAATTATAATTGGGAATAATAAGTGCTTTCCTCTTAGTGTGCAATAAGAATAATTTTGGCGTTTTTAATATAGAATCCTCTTTCCAACCAATGAACAAATGAATAGAAAATATGATTTTATAATGACATTTTTGGAAATTACTCATATGGGACTCAAAAAAAATGTGGTAAACCCATTTTATGGATTTTAATTTGATAAGTTAACCTTTTTTTGGTAGAAAGACAAAACCAGTGGATTCAAACGCTATTGGCAAGTGGGATTGCATTGAAGGAGTGGCCTTATTTGAGAAGCATATATAGCTAAGTTGTAAGTTTGAATCATTCAATGAATGATCTTATGCTATTTGGAATTAGGAAAAATAATATCAAGTATTATAATTGCTTAAGGATAAGGTTCATATACATAAGAGTAGAGAAATAGTATTTAGAACTGTAGAGTTGAGCATGAGCTAAGTGTGTATAAAAGGGTGGTGACAAGTGCATTGTCTTAGCATTGAATATTAATTTTAGTGACTAAAATAGAGTTTATAATAATTTCAATTTATTACCACATTACATTTAAATGTTATGTATTTACTTTGCACATTATCTGAGTTTCACTTATAGGAACAAATTCATGAAAAATGTGCAATATCTTTGAGCTAAAGTAAAAAATAAAATAAAATAAAATTATCCATTATTATTTAAGTCAAGGTTATATTGAATAAACTTAAGATAATAGTACCATGTGACATAATTCAAAATTTATTAATTAATTTAAAATCTTTTGAAATTAAAAAATGTTATCTTAATCTTAGACTATATGGATTTACTCATGTTCCAAATAATACACTTAATCCATTTAAAAATTAAGACTATATCTCAAGAATCTAAGACTTCACTTGAATAATCCATGGCTATCAAATTGGTTCCAAGGATACACAACATTAGATACAAGCCCATGATGGGTTAATATTGTTAACTTTACATGTAACAGATTATTTATGTACCCAAGGCTTTAAATTAAAAAATAATATGCTTTATAAAGACAATTAATTATAATTTACACTCAAGATTACATGTATTCATGTTTATATTGACATTCATAAGGAAATTAATGTATTTAAAAAATTAAACCTTTATGAATTATGTCAAAACATAGGTTTAACTTCCCTTCCTTGATTTTGAGATCATATAGATTAAACGAGCATAAAGATAGTCTCCCCATGTTCATGTTGTTCAATTTTACAATTCACCTAATTCTTCAATTAATGAATGCAATTTTTATCCAAAAATAATTAAGGGCACCCTAACATTTTATGTAAGCTTACAATGAGGTTGACAAAATTTATTTTTTTCCCAAAACAAACTAGAAATTCACTCTTAAGAAAAATAAAACTAAATACATGCACTCTTGCAATTATGTAAAAATTCACTCAGAATCTAGAACCTTCTTAGAAGTAAACATAGTGTTTACTATAACATTGCTATAGTGGGTTTCCAACCGTTTAGTTAATGGCTGTCATACTCATGAAGCCAATATCAAAATCTACTAATTTCATATATTATAGTGCAAATAAAATATCTAGGTTTCCCCAACATAATTTAAGTGGTATGAATTGTATTAAAAAAAACATCTTATAGGTTAGTACATTTAAAAGTAGAGTCTAAGATTACAATCATTCAACATAATTAGGGTTTTTATCGATCCATTAATCACTTTAAAATTTGGTTTCCAACTACATAAGTGATGATAAGATAGATCCATAAAACTTACACTTGCTCAATGATGTTTCCAATATTAAATTCTTATTTTATTAACCAAACCTAAGTGTTCATAAACAAATCCTATGAAATGTAATAAATGTATATGAAATTTATTCTTAGAAAAATCTATAGGTTATTATACCAACAATGCTCAAAAGATATATTAAATGCCTTCAAATAACAATCTTATTAATCAAATTGGATGATCGATGGCATGAGATAAGGAGAAGGACATGTTGTGTATCCATGGGAAAGTTGCATCCTTGAATTTAGGGCTTGATAGACAATGTAGAAGTAAGATGGTAGTGACATGAGCAAAATACGAAGGCAATCATGGAAAAAAAGAGTGGAAGAAAGTTTTGGCAATAATAATTGGAGAAGAGATGGATTGGTGAAGCAAAGAGGAGAAGTCAAACAAGATTGGGGCCGACTAGAAAGGCAAATTAGTGGAGAATCAGTCACCTATTATCCATAATCTTATAGGAGAGGAAGAAGAAGGTAAGCCAGTGAGCAAGAAGCCTCTTCTAGATCCTTAGGAAGGATTTTTTGTTTTGAAAGCTTCTGCCTTGGAAACAAGTCATGAAGGTTCCCTTGCTAATATTTTGGAGGGTTTGTGATAGTTTTGGCATGGGAATTAGATATTTTTATGGAAAAGGTCAAGCTAATTTACAAATGCATAGGGAAATGGCTAGCGATTAGAGTGATTGAATTGTGGGTGAGAGATAATTGGGGCTCTAACTTATCGGTAAACTTCTTGCCTAAAGGGTTTTTGTGATAGTGTTTAATTCTTAGGAAGAAAAGGATAAAATATTGAGTAATAATTTTTGGTCTTTAAATGGAGTTGGTTTATGGTTGTAAAAATGGATCCCTAATTTTTATCTTATGGTGCCCTAAAAAGGGAGTTATCTGATTTGGATTAGATTCCATGGATTACCCATAGAATAATATAGCAAGGATTTCTTGGAAGATTTTGGAGGTTTGGTTGGTCTTGTGCTTGAAGTGAATGAGAAGTCTATTAATGGTGTAAGGTTAGTTTATGAAAGAGTTAGAGTTTCCCTAAATATGGATAAAGAAATTCCATAATATATTTTAATTAAATTGGAAGGAAGGATTTGGAAATAGAGGATTGATGTGAAAAAAAATCATTTCAGATGTTACAAATGTCATCAACCAGGTCATATTTTGAAATTTTATAAGAGAGGTAGGAATTCTCCTCAAACCAAGATTTTGATGGTTCAACCTAGATGAAACCAAAAAAGAATCAAAGGGGGACCAATAAAGGGATTGTGGAATAAAAAATCTCTAAGGAACATGCAATAAAGAAATATGAAGCTTTGAAGTCTTAATTTTAAAAAATTGGTGAAACATAGGAGTTGCTTGAAAAAATGAGTTTCATAGAGAAAATCTCTCCATCCACGGTGCTAAAAAGTTGTGATTTCATTGAACAAGAATCTTAATCTATTAAAACTCTGATTGATAAAAATCATCAAAAATTGGTTTCTCAGTTTTGTAAGGAGCAAAAGGTAGAAGGAGAAATATATTTAGTAGTTTTGAAATATCTTTTGGTCTCAGAAGGAGAAACAGATGGGGACTCACAAGGGGAATTAAATTCAAGAGAAGTGCTGATAATTTCTCAAACCCAGTGCTCTCTTTCCCAATCTAATTGGGGACTAACACAGAAGAAGGGAAGGAAATACAAAAATGATAAGGTGGCTAGAGAGATTTTGGGAGGTAAACAAGGCACTTTGTAATCCTTTATTGATGTTGCAAGGTGGGGGGTGTAATTCCCCCTCTAAAATTATGAAGGTTATCTCCTGAAATGTTAGGGGTTTGAATGCCCCTAATAAAAGGTGTTTTGTTAAGAGCCTTACTAGTGTGGAAAATTCAAATGTTTTATTTATTAAAGAATCCAAATTAAGTCTAGAATAAGTGGTGATGTTGATGAATTTTATTTGGAAACATTGGAAAGGTTCATTTTTGGAATCTATTAGGGCTTCAGGGAGTTTGGTGATTCTTTGGTCTCCATTTACTATAAGGGTTAAAGTGGTGGAGGCTAGGTTTAATTGGCATTTGTGTAGAATTTCTAATTTCTTTTTAGATATTTAATTCTTACTATTAAATATTTATGGTCCTTAGGGGGTTTCATTGAAGTCTCTATTCTGAATAAATCTATCTAATGTTTTGAGCAGATTCTTAATGGATCATTTTATTTTTGGGAGTGATTTTAATGTTATGATAAATTTTAAATATAAGAGGGGTGGTACTCAATTTGGACATCAAGTAATTTAAGGTTTTGATATATTTATTTATAATAATGACTTAGAGGATGTGGGACCTAAATTAGGTTGGTTCACTTGGAATAATAAGAGATTAGTGTTTTAATATTTTTTAGTTCTTTTTCTTAATTAAAATGACTTACTAAAAATGGAAATGATACAAGGTTTTGATATAGGAATACCTATGATGGGGATGCACACCATTGATCCAACAAGGTGGGAACTCCTTTTTAGCTAGGAATGACTACCTACACAATAAAGACAACTTGGACAAGATTGATTAATAATAGATATGGGTGGACTTCTTAATATAAGATCAGTTCCAATAAGTGGTACACTTCCTTAGAAGGATGTTAGTCCATTGATTATTCAATTAAGTGGATAATAAAATAAAACAAATTACAATAAAAACATGTGATAATATTATGAAATTGAAATGAAGCAAATCAATCTACTACATAGATATTGTCAAAACATTCATTCCAATATGTTACTGCAAAGTCCTCTTGCTCTTGGATATCTTATAGTTGCTCAAGGATGGCCTTTAGAGCTAGGGAGAATATAAATATGCAATGTCTTAACTCGAAAGTGATATCACTTTGATCAATAAATAAAGGATGAAGAACTATGGGTAGGTCATGAATCAAGACCACATCAGTACGACACTAGGCCAGGTTATCTACAGATAACAATACATTATTTCAAGGCTTAAATTAGTAAATTGGATATGTTTAAGATTGGCAATCAGGTCTCAGGTGGCAGACAAAAATAAAAACATAGAGATCGCTATCGATTATATCAAAATTGATATTGATTAGATGATCGATGTCGATCTCAAAAGAATTGTGTTCGATCATTCCAATGGGTACTAAAAGACTCAAAAGATACCTAAATATGGATTTTATAGATCTTAAAAGACTCTTAAACTAATCACTAATTTATGTAAATAGAATTTCAATAACAAACAAAATAGAAAGGAATGAAACAATAATTTAAAACTAATCAAATATATGACAAACTTACCTTTGCAAAAGCTTCATGGGATGCAGATAAATAGATCATTGATAGAGATATGGTTGATTTTGAACAGAGTGTGTCTAGATAAGATGTGGATGACATTCTTCCTTAGTTCTAGGTAAATTTCATCAATGTTCTAATGTGCAAAAATTAGTATCCTTAACTTGAGGGTGGCCTAACTATAAATTGACATCGCTTTTAACAGGATTGACGATGATCATGGGAAACATTACTGATTTTTTATAATTGAGTTATTGGTTGAAAAAACTCAAGATCTCGAATAAAAGCTTAGGTCAAATTGGTTTTAATGGGATTCAGGTAGGGGAAGGTTATTAATAAGGTTAAAATAACTTACCCTCGTTAGGCTTGGAGAGATTTAACTAGGATTTAGGGATAATAAACTAATTACTTAGGTAAAATGGTAATTAGTTAGATTATTTACACAATGTTAAAAAATAAAGAGTAAAATTAAATTAACTAGATTAAGAAAGGTAGGTAAGGGGTAAGATACATTTATTCATAATAAAGTAGTGTAAATTTATAGTGTCTACATTTTCCTCTTTTTGTTGAGCGATTTATGACAACCTACTATGAGATAAAAACTAGGATGGGTCCAATGCCCTAGGTTTTAGTGAGGAGGTATTCCCCCTCAAACTAGGAGCCGATGAAGGACAATGAGATGAATATTTGTTTGAAAATGAATTTCTAATGGATAGGCTAAATAGAAATTGAGCATTAAATATGCAAGGATAGGCATGATGTGTAATACTACACTAATAAGATATAAGATATCCTGAATAGGAATGCCCCAAGGTAAACAAGGAATGGATTGCCACAAATAGGAATGTGGGGGATTTATCAAAGGCAATCAAGGGAAAAGACTAGGATGGGCCGACCAAAGCATCTAATGTGTTTGGTATGCATGCACTACTTAGGGACATAGTGCACTCAAGATGAGGTACATTTTCAAGATCTACAGGGGATAGACATTGAAATGAATGTAGACCTCTCAAAGGATATGGGACCAGTAGGTGGCCTATGTCCATAAACCAATAATGTTGGGTAATAAAGTATAGGATAGTTATGATAAAAGATTACTCAAAATGACCTAGAACAAGGCTATAAGGATGCAAGATATGTGAAAGTAGTGTTAAGGAGCCTGAATGAACCAAATCACCATCGATCCAATAGATCAATGTTGATTAGGGAGGAATCAATGATGATTAGGAAAGAATTAGTGTCAATCCAAAAAGGATATAAATAGGCCATTGAATGACTTCAACACTCATTTTAGAAATGAGATTGAATGAGTTGAGATAGAGATAATAAATTTGACACCTATCATTGAATTGAGCAAGATATACATAATGGAAGATAGAAGGAGTGGACGACGATGACGACGATCTCATGATGAGGTAGGGGTAACTTATTTTTTGGTGTTTTTTTTGTAAATTTATGAATTTTTTGAAGTTTGAGCTAGTTTAGGATAATTAGGGTTTTATAGGGATTGACATTGATCCTAAGAGGATCGATGCCATCTCTTGAAGGATCATCCATTGATTGGTGAGGGATTGATACCGATTGAATGATCGATGATGATCTATAACCAACTGTGATCAATCCACTAAGGATTGATGATGATTCTTTAGGTTTAAATAAAACTTAAAGGATACAATGTTGTTGTTAGAAAACTAAATGAACCTAGAGGGAACATATGATTGTAAGCACATATATTACTAATGATGAAATATTGAGTGCCACCTTTGATGGAGAAGTTGTGAGAGGATATGGGAGATGCAGACTAGGAACATCTTGAGGTGGTTAGTTTAGGAGAACTATGCCACTATCACCAATTACATTAGGATTGGATTCTATTGGTGGCACTATTGGAGTGATGGGATCTAGATGTAAGGACTTTTTGATTATCAATAGGGGAGAGGATATTGACCCTGGAGGACATCTACATGATACTTCATCTACCTATTCTGGCCATAGAGATCAGTCCTATGGATGAGAGAAGATGAGCAGTGGCATTGCCATGGTTATATGGGGATGACATTGTAGATATTATCTTTATAGTAGGAGGCTTCAATTTTGAGGCTTTGTATGATTGAGACTAAGATGGGAGATGTGTATGACCATGATGATGTTGGCCATATCTTGCTATTCATTATTAGATTTAGGAGGAGGGAGGTTCACATATAGCCTAACAAAGGTACTGGTATATATGTGGGAGTATTAAATAGTTTTTGTGTGGGATCCTACTCTATTGGCATAGATATATAGGGATATTTTGGGGTGGAATATACAACAATGATATATACTTGATATCACCTATGTTATCCAGTACTGGGCCTATGAGTAAATTTGGGTAGTACAACCACTAAGGTTTCCATGAATGGGGTGGCATAGGTTTGCTTTCAGTGTTAGATTTTTGAGGTGGAGGGATGACTTTGCCCATCCTCATGTAGATGGGAGAGTGTGGGAATTATAATTTTATATATAGGTACTAGAGGAGCTGGAGGAGGATGATGTTATATAGAGACCTTATGTCATATTGCCAACATGTCTAGGGATGGAGACAAATATGGCGGTGGGGCAATAAACTAGATGAGTGCGAGAGAGATGCCTAGACCATGTGGAGCTCTTTAAATTTAGGTTTTTATGGTGATAGTTTGGGATATGGTAGGATATACTTGAGGCACCTCAAGTTTATAAGAGAGTTGACTCAGAGGTGGAGCTCCCAAGCCATAGGTTACAGGGCTAGAGTAGCTAGCAGAGGAGTGGCTAAAGGGAAAGGGGGTGGATGATAATGGGGTGATGAAGGCATAATTATTGTGGTGGGTAGAGTAGCATGGAGGGGGAGAGGAGGGGGTGGTGCATCAGAGGTGGGAGGTAGAGGATGTGGATATGGAGGATGTAGAGGGTGCAAGGAGAGATGGGGAGAGGGATATACATGCTATCCTAGTAGAGAGGGATGAAACTTGAGCATAGTACTCTAGAGTGGTGTTTGAGCGTGACTAGTTACAAGTGTAGATGATATAGTTATAGGGGCTCTATGATGCATTATAAAAAAACTATGATGAGGCATGCTAAGTGTAAGACAGACATAACAAGTAGCACAAGAGGCTTCGAGTACTAGCAAGTGTGGTAGGGGGAGTAGTTTTAAGGTCTACTATAGGAAGATGGGGCCTCCATAGAGTGTGGGCCTAGATAGGTATCAGGAGGTGGTAACATAGATATAGTATTATGAGTAGATTATGATAATCCACTTACTAGAGATTCCTAGATATGTTAGCCACCTAGTCAGGTGGGGTCGGGCACCATGGGGGACATAAACAATTATAGCTAGCATGGGGAGCATGCCATAGAGGGACAAGAGGGATGGAGGGGAGAGTAGGGGAGGTGGGCTAGATATCCACCTGAGCCAGATCCAGTTCATGTAGTAGTCATGTATATGACTACTATATGGATTGACTCTTTTGTATATATTACACATTATGAATTTCTTATGATGTATATTAGACTTGTGGATATATATTCATGATTATATGTTTTATTCATATTGATTACATGAGTTTATGTTACATGTTTATGGATGTAGATTATGTGGATTACATGTTATAACATTTGATTTTATATGCATAATGTATTTGTATTGATTATGCAGTGTTTATATGGATTATGATATTTTTTATTATGTGATGCAATTTTATCTAGATTATGGATTAATATATGTGTTATTAAAATAGATTGGTAGTGGATTATTACATGTGATTATTTATGACATATCATGGATTAATGACATATTATGCTATGGATTTATTTATATGGATGGTGTTTATGTGGCTTTTATTCTTATGATTACATTTATTAGATTATATGGATGGAATTTTATATTATAGTTGATTATGGATTATGTGCATTTTTCATAAATATTTATATAAGTGATTAAGAATACATGTCTCATAATTGGCTAGGACCCTAAGAAATACTAAACCCTTTATTGATTTTGCATATACTCCCTTGTACCCAATGCTAATGAAAGTCCTTAAGAATCTTTTATCATCTAAATTCACAAATCCTTGTCATAAAATAAAAATGGGGATTATAGGAATGGGGGAAACACTTAATTCTCTAGAAATACACATATTGCTTTATGTTTCCAAGCCTTTTAACCTTAAGCTAATCCATGGATAAATGTAGATTGATCAATGTGAGAAGTCTTCAAACAAAAGTTGATCAATACGAGAAGCTTTCATGGGATATAATTTTTTGATTTTATATATTTTTGCATGATTTGATTTTAAATAGGAAACTAGTCAATGCAGGGAGTTTCCTAAATCATAGGTACATACCCATCCTTCAAGGGAGTGGTCTATATATATTTTAACAACTGCCCTTCAAAGAATTAGTCTGCAAATTTACCTTTTCTTGATTTTGATGACAATTGTCCTTTAAGGGATCAGTCTGTCTTTTACTCTTTTCCAAAATTTGATATCCCAAAACCTTTTTTATATCATGGATTAAATTCTAAGGTATTTTTATAAGCCAGGAAAATAAGGCCGTGTGATATTCCCTTTGAATAATTAGTTTTAGGGTGATGGATTGTTAGGAGATAATGATTTGGGACTTTGCTCTATTTCAAACGGAGCCAATCCATGAGACCATGCTATGAATAGATTCGAGGTGTTCATATTTAAAGATAAAATTGTTATACTACCATAAACCCACACGATTCTTGATAATTTATGGGGTATATTTAGAAATAGGGGATATGATTTTTAGGATAATTTATGTTTATTGGAGTGTGTAATAGGATTATTAATAGTAGAAAGGACGTAGATGCAAAACATTAAGAGGCTCACATTAAGGTTTACCATGAAGGAAGGCCAAATAATATGCCCTAGATCCATATTTATGAGTGATAATATAGGGTCTAATCTAATTAATTGCAAAATTTCCCTGCTTACTTCATTCTATATTTGTGACATGTTGATTATATTTAAGGACAAGGTCACCAATATTAAATTCTCATTCTTTTAAATGCTGATTATATGCTCATTTTATTCATTCTTGATATACATGAAGGTGATCGAGGGCTATTGCTCGATGTTCTATTAAAATTTCTAGTTGTGCTAATCGATCTTGATAATAATCCTATTCAAGAATGATATCTTTTAGAGATATTCTAAGGGAAGGAATTTAGACCTCGAGGGGGAGAACTGATTCAGTATGATAGACCAATAAAAAAGGGGTAGCCCCTGTAGGTATTCAAATACTAATTTGATAAGCCCATAAAACAAAAGGAATACAAAGATGCCAATCCTTTCCAACCTCATTGACCATTTTAGTTAACATATTGACAAGGGTTTTGTTTGATGCTTTAGCTTGTCCATTGGCTTATGGATAATAAGGCGATGAGAAACTTAGCTAAATGCCAAAGGAATTGCATAACTTTTGGACATGATTATTTTTAAAATATTTTCCATTATCTATAATAATTTTATGTAGGAAACCAAAATGACATATGATATGATGATTAATGAAATCAACAATCTTATCTACCTTGGTTAAAATAAGGGGAATAGCCTCTACCAACTTAGTGAAATATTCAGTAACAGTAATGATAAAGACATGTCATTGGGAAGATTTGGGATTAATTTGTCCTATAAGGTCTAAAACCCATTGAGAAAAGGGCAAAAAATCCCTAGCCACTTGTAATGCATGACTAAGGATATGGGATAAGTTAGCATGTTGTTGACACTTCACACATTTCTTGACATATAATAATCTCGATTCAAAGTGGGTCAATAACATCCTAACTGCACAATTTTCTTAGTGATAGTTAAACCACTCAAATGAACACCATAAATTCCATCATGAGTTTATTTGATTGTGAGACTGGCTTTAGAAATTTAAAGATAATAGAGGAGAATACCATCGAATCCTTGCCCATAAATCACACCCCTAGTATTACATCCATGAATTCTGTTGTTGAAAAGCATGCTTAGTGTTCTTGGATAGATTTGAAGGGATGATGAATTTAGATATGTAATCGAAAATCTATGTGTATCATAGATCCACATGGTTTTCCTCTATAGTATGAATAGAAGGAAGATTAGTTTTGGTGTAATAAGGTTGATTGATCTTATGAATAAGGACAAATAACTTAGATTCTTGGGAAGAGGATGGGATAAAGGAGGCCAAGGAAGCCATGGTGTCAATAAACTTTTTGTTTAAATGAAGAGTGGTCTAAATGACATAACAATTAAGGGTAGCTAAAAATTATTCTAATAATATCTTGTACTTCTAGAGGATGATATTCTTGCATTGATATATTTTAATTATTTAGTTAACTACCAATTGGGAGTTTCCAACAATATGAAGCAATTTAACTCCTAGAGCCAAAGTTGTTTGGAGACCTATGATTAGGGATTCATATTCTGCCCTATTATTAGTGTAGTCAAAATCAAGCTTAAAATTTGGGGAGATAAGAATACCTTCAAGAGGTATAAAAATAATCCCTACTCCTCCTCCATGCTCACATTTACATCCATCAAAGAATAATTCCATTTGATATTCAAGATCTTCTTAGGATGTGGAGGTTATAGCTTCATTAGGGAATTCATAGATAGATGGTAGATTATTAGCAAGGGGTGCTTTAGCCAATTGATCAATAATGATCTACCCCTTAATTGATTTTTGGTTAAGGAACTTGAGGATAAATTTAGCAAGTAACATCATTCATCTCACCATCCATTGATTTTGATAGGGTTTCGAATGCAAAAATTTAAGAGGATCAATATTAGTAGTCATATAAGTCTTGTGATTAAGTAAATAGTGGAGAAGCTTAGAATCCATAAATACTAGGGCTAAGCATAGTATTTTAATGTGTGTATAATGAGTTTTATATTCAACTAGATTATGAATTATATAATAAACTACTTGTTCTCTATGTTGATCATCTTGATGGGTAAGCATGGCACCTAATGCATGATCTGTAGCTAAGATATACAAGAAAAGGGCTCATCCTTTTTTGGCAAAATGAGGATAGGGGGAGATTAGAGATACTTCTTGAGAGTATCAAACACCGCTTGACAATCAAATCCCACATAAACTAGGTGTCTTTCTTGAGAAGGTGATGGAAAAGATGACATTGGTTTGATAATTACAAGATAAAATGATGAATAGATTGTAGTTTCCCTTGTAAATTATGAAGTTGATTAAGGTTGGAGGGAGGCAACATGTTGATAATGGCCTTAATCTTAGATGTAATAACCTCAATCCCTCGAAGGGAAATGATATAACCTAAGAGCTTGCCTGATAAGATTCCAAAAACACATTTTTTGGGGTTAAGATGAAGCTAATATTGGCTCAAACCAACAAAGATTTTTTGAAGGATAGACAAGTGATCCTTACAATGATTGAATTTACCAAGGAGATCATCCACATAATATTCAATGATTTTTTGAATTAAGTCATGTAAAATGTAGGCCATGGCACGCTAGTAAGTGGATCTTATATTATTTAAACCAAAGTTCATGACCCTATAACAAAAAGTCCCCGATGGAGTAATAAAGGAGGTTTTATGTTGATCTTTTGGGGCAATAAGGATCTGATTGTAATGATAAAATTCATCCATGAGGGATAATATCTTGTGTCCTATAGTGAGGTCCATGAGCTGGTCAATGTTAGGAAGGGGAAAATCATCTTTTAGACAAGTGAGGTTGAGGTTGTGAAAGTCTGTACAAAGGCAGAGTCCCCCTGTGGGTTTTATGATGGGTACTATGTTAGCTACCCATTGAGGGTAATCAATAGGTTGGATGAAGTTAAAAAATAATAAGTACTGTAATTATTCTTTGACAAGAAGTGATATGTGAGGATGCATCTTAAAAAGCTTTTGATTCAATGGTTTAGCTTCAAGAATGGTAACGATATTATGGACAATAATAATGGGATCAATTCCAGGCATATCACTATAAGACCAAGTGAAAGATTAGATATTACTAGCAAGGAATGCCATAAAATTATGGTGTTCTTGAGAATCAAAGCATTGACTTACTTTGATATTTCATGGGGCTTCAATCATCCCTATGTTAATATCACTTGTGACCTCATTTAAAAGACTAAGATATTTAGATGTCATAATATTTTTTAGATGTAAATCCACTGAACCAAAATATGTTAAAATGGAGCCATCATCCTAACTATATATTACATGGATCAAGGGATAATCTTCATCTATTATGTAAGGGAAGATGAAAGGTAGGGATATCATTTTCTCATTACACTGATAAGTTAGCAGTTCTAGGAAAATGGTGCTAATAAAAAAAAGTTAGGTCAAATGGAGATTGTATCATCGGTCACCATAGGAGAACTAAGAGGGGATGAGGGAGTTTCATCATCCACATCCATGGGGACATGGGATACTAAGGTGTGATTATCATCAATTTCAAGAGATTTATTGAAACTAAGGCCATGTTTCTCATGTGGTTTTCTAAGGTCATTTATCATGACCTCATGGGGTCTTTGTTTGTAATGTCCTAAGCTAAAACCTTTCTAAGCACAACATTGTAAGTAGGTTTGAGTAAAGCACAACTTGTCAAATAAGGATAAGTTAGATGTAGATGGTTGGGCACACATTTGGCTTTTTTGATATAAAAGAATTTGATCAATTCCTCCATAAGTTAAGTGCATTTGGAGATGGGGAGGTCTGAAAGGGATAATGTCTCCTAGATTGCAATGGTACATATATTTTTGATCAGGTCATCCATATTTTTGAGGGGTTGATAAAGAACTGAGTGTTAATTGCTGATATTCCCCTACAAAAAGTTATTAGAATGCCAAATTAAAAGAGTTTACATCAGGGATGCAGAATGAAAGTATAGTAGAGTTAAAAAATGTTTCCCCAAAATATAATGGACTCAAGTTATTCAGAGGGATTAAGACATCATTAAGTTGATAAGTCAAATTGCATGTTTTGAATAGATGTGGATCAGTCAGGACACTATGAACCTTACCCTCATGTTTGAATTTAAGACATTGATGCAAAGTGGAGGGGATGCAGTGCATAACACATATCCAAGGATGCATATTGAAAATCTCATTTAATTACATAAAATAGCTTGTGGGGGGTACATACACCTACCTAGATGGGAAGGACAATCATTTCTAATGTAAGGGCCATAATATCATTGAATGCCCATAATATGGCTAGAGATTAAGCTAAAACTATCTTAGGTAACTATAATTGCTCAAAAGCATGTGAAGAGATAATATTTATGATTGATCTATTATCAATCACTACCCATTTGATTTGGGTTTGATTAATTTGGGTAGTGATAAATAGAGATGGATTTTGGTCATCAGATTATAATAGGGATATCTTGGAATCATGGAATGTTATGGATGATGACTTTTGCAATGATACGATAAACACTAAGAGAGGTTAGGGTTCATCTGATTGTATTTTGGTAGCTTGCAAGGCCTCTATCATAGCCTCATGATGCTACAAAGAGTTTTGGATAGGTTCATACAAAGACATCTTGATCAAAAATTGATGGAGTTACTTTAGAATGGATATTTGTATAAAATCCAAAGCATTATTATTCTATGATTTTCTTAAAATAATTTTTTTAGGTTTTGGTATGGGTGTTGTAGGACTGTTTGTAGTAGAATCAGGAGCTTTTGTGATAGTCACCTAGGCTTTATTGGGATTTTGTGTCTTATGACCCTTGGTCTGAGATCGTGTATTTATGTGTATCATGTCTATCTGAAACAATGATAGATTTGTCAAGTTTTTAGACTGATATGATTCTAGAGGGTTTAGGATGGGTTGATATTGAGTTCTATTAAAGATTCTATCTTCTTTTGAAATTGGTTTTGACCCTCTTGGAAATGTATTGGTTTTTGAGGTGGATGTGACCCTAATAGTTTGATTATGGGGATAGTCATGACCAAATTATTCCTTTAAAAGATCATCCTCTTTTAATAAGTTTTAGACCATTAATTGTATAATGTTATAACTTCTAGTATCATGTCCCACTATTTGATGATACATGCATTTATTCTTTTCTAGATACCACACCAGGTTTTAATTATGGGGGTTAACAAGTTTTATGGGTGGTAGTGTGACAAGGGAAGTTTGAAGAAGTTGATCAAGAATATTAGAGTAAGATCCCCTCAATGGATCTTGGTTGGGTTTTTTGACCTTCTGAGGCATTGGGATGGATGGTGCATTTGATTTTGACTCTTGATCTTTCACATTGGTTGTTTGAATATTTCCCATAATAGGTACTTTGTGTTTGTGATAAGACTTTACACCTAGGCCTTGTGGGTAGTAAGGATTTAAAGGATTATGAATTGGCATTATTATAGTGGGAATATCCCTTTGTAATGGTATATTCTCTTTATAAGAGGATTTTACAATGGTGGGTTTTAGGGTCACCAAAGGATGGAGTCTCAATATGGATTCTCTAGTGCGAATTAGTGGTAGAGGTGCCTTCCCTTTTTGAATATGATTAGGGGTACCAAGGATATCCTATTTAAGGAGTTTAATAGTTATGGGAGGATGTTGCAAAGATTTTCCTCTTGAGGCCCCAAGGTTTTTCTTTCCAATTCTTAAGGCATTCCCTCTGATTTTTCTCTTTACAAGATTTGGCTATTCCGGAGCTATGAGGGAAGTTGGTCTTATGTTTGGTTAGGGTAAAGTAATGTTCTCTTCAGGGAGGAGTATGCTAGAAGGGATGGGTATGCTATGATGAGCCCCATAAATTTCATGTTATTGTGTCCATCTATTGTGCTCATCCTGCTTATTACCATGCTTTTGAAACACTTTTCCATATAGTTTCCTACTTTCATAAACCACATAGCATTATGTTTTTAGACTCTTTTAAATTGTTAAAATTATGTATTGAAATTAAATATATTATGGCTGTCTATTAATTTAGGATGGTTTTTCTATGTATGTGTTTTGAAGATGTTTATAAGAAATAGGTATATATCACAAAGCATCTTACAACAAAAGTAATCTCATTACACATACCATCCTGTAGCCACTGCATGACCAAAGCCATAGATGAATAGATTTTGATTCTCTTCTAACCAACTCATAGGAATGACTCTAACCACCATGTATCTTAATAAGGAAGTAAGTGAATAATGAAACAAACCTATTTATCTTAAATCAAAGTCACAAGATTCACATGAAAAATGTCTTCAACAAAAAGAACCAATTTTGGTTATTCCAATTCAGATATATCTTAGAATAGAATATATATATATATATTGTTTTATATTAAAAAATATCCTCTATGGTATATAAACATGTAGTAGTAGAGTTGAGAAGATACAGAAAAAATAGTATTTACTGAATAGATATTGTCAGGAGTACATTGTGTTAAGCAATTGTAATTGTAACCTCATGCAACAATTCATTACTACAATTTTAATTAATATGAGTGATCAATTTTGAGTTAAATATAATATCATAAAAGAAAGGGTTGAAGATAAAGTTGGAAGGAGGAAGGGCTCCCTTGTGAAGGCTGCAACAATAATCCAACCTATCTAGTTAGTTAAGCACGTCATTTAATTTTCTTAATCATTGCATGTTTCATTTTTAATTTGTGTAAGTTACATTATTGTTTAAGATTTGTTTTAGGAAGCTTCCCATACATAATCATTTATTTTAATATATTTTGTTTATGTTTCAATACAAGCATTGCATTTACTGCACTTCAATATCTTAGATACAATTAGCAGAATGTCAAATTAAAGATTGAGTGTGCACATATAGTGGCATCATCCTATAAAGCTTATGTCCCTGGGTTGACATTTAAAGGAGGTAAAAGGTACAGATACATGGTTACTCTTCTTGTTCATTTTGATCAAGAGAAGTATTTTTGATTGTGAATCATCTGCTGGTCATTTTTGGTGTCATTGTCGAGGAAAGGTGTCACACACTTGTAATCTTCAATCTTGATAGCAATTGTTTCTGGATGTTTATTGTTTCTCCAAAGCTTGTTTTTCTAGATTTAAATATTTTTTGCTTTCATAGTTTAAATTTTATTTTTTGCAATTACGATAGTGGAGATTTTCAAAAACCCCCATATTACTAACCCTATACAAGCAGGGTAGGTAAAAAGTTAAAATAAAATGGTTGATGTATGCAAAGCGAAGGGGACTCTATAGGAAGATTTTTTCCTAAATCATAAAACATTACTATAAGATATAAAATAAATCCTATAGAAACTAAAGAACATGAAGGAATTCCTGAAGATCACTCACAGTTGTCAATAGAAGAGGTTGAGAAAGAATTTTTTTTGGTTGGACTAGTAGCACAAGTCATAGATCTTGAAGAGGTTCATACCCCTGGGAGAGATCCACATGCACCGCCTCTGAGAATTCCCACCTTATCACCTCATAATTAGGAATCTAAAGTTTTCTTCCCTTTGTCACCTAATTTTTTTTCTAAAGAGGCATTCAAAGCTATTCTTGCCCCTAGAAGAAATACAAGGCAATAAAATCTTCCAATTTAGAAAAAATCTTTACTAAGACACTAGCTGAATATTCTAAAACCTCCATACCATCCCCATTATATAAGAAGCCATACATTTATAAGAAAAAAGATAAATTCTCCATCTTCTACACCCTAGGAAATAAAAGAATTGATAGGAATTTTAAGCGTTGGATAGCATCTACCAACACAAAGAGTATTCATGGGGGATCACCAAGAAGAAAACACTACCAATGAGTCTGCTACTTTCAAATTTTCTACCTTTACTCTTGATGGAAATGCACCCATGAATAATATCCCTCACTATGCCCTCCTTACTTTTAGAGGAAAAGTGTCTGAAGATCTAGATACATTTATTTTTGAGTTAGACATCTTATACCGTAGATATGATTATAATTAAGATTTTTAGAAACTCAAACTATTTCCAGCAACACTCAAAGATGCATCACTTAGATGGTTCATGGGACTTAGAAAAGATGTCATTTCTACTTGAGAAGAAATGAAGGAGATGTTTCTAATGAAATATCAAGACTATTTTAGAGGTAGAAACTATAAGAGAGATGACATTTTTTGAATGACGTAAGCTGATGACAAGTCACTAGAGGAATATATGAAAAGAGTTTTGTTCAACTTGAAAAAATCTAAGAAAACCATAATGGATAAAGAATTAGTCAATCGGATATTCTTAAAAAAGATTAAAGATGATTGTCTAGAGGTACTAGATCTAATGTCTGGTGGCGATGTTTCTACACTATCATTTGATGAACTAACGGCTCTATCTACGAACTACTCTAGATCAACCATGAACAAAATTAGGGGTAAAACCCTTCCTACAAAATCTATTGTAGGTAGGTCTAAAGGTGAAGTTATCAACCCACTCTAGGATATGAAGTAGGACATCGTCAGTCACCTAGCTACTCAGCTTGATACATTAAATACACAAAAAAAGCAAGAGGAAATCGAGAAAGCCTTAGCTGCCTATTGTCCTGAATGTAGAAAGAAGGCGGATTACACATGTCATTCCATAAAGGCTCAGGTAGCTAGTATCACTGAGGAAAATCCTAAGATAGTAGAGTTACATGCCATTGGAGAAGATGAGAACCATGTTTTTTTGTGGCTCAACATAAACCATGGGTACAAAGACTAGATATGTCATCAAAATCTATGTTTACAAATTCTCAATTCTCAAATAATCCTCAATATAGTTCTTGGATGAATATGCCCAATTTAAATTGGTCCTAAATAAATTGGTAGATACCCCAGAATCAATTATGGATGCAATAAAATGGACAACAACCTCAACAGGGACAATTCCAAAACTAATAATGGTTCTATCCCTCTAATCCATGGCAACAACAATGGAGAGGAAATCAAGGCTTTTACCAAAAAATAAAATAATAGGCCATCATGCCAAACACTTATAAGCCTATTTGAACCACTCAATTACCTACCTAGCCCATCCCCAATCCTGCTAATAAGTCAGTTCAATGACACACTGCACTAAAATAATGTAATATCCAACATAGACCTTGGATATTAATCAAGTTCAATTTTACTCAGCTCATGTTCTTCCACAACCCACCTCATCCATAATCACAAAAAAATTTAAACCAAATCCACTCCATAATAATCCATATCCATTCATAGCCAATCTTGAGCCAAGTCCATCAGAAAATAAAAAAGAAATTGACAATCCTCTTTTTCTAGAGAGATTGAGCATATCACGTCCTGAATAAGAGTCTGAATTTGATATCCTAGGATAACTCAAGAATGGATGCATTGAAATCCCACTCTTTCAAGAAATAAAATATGTTCCTATCTACAATAAAGTTGTTTGAGAGATATATTTGAAAAAATAAGGAAGACAGAAGAAGGATCTTAAAATAGTCTAGGTCATTGGCCAATTAGTAGATATTATGTTGGGAAACATAGTTCCCCCAAAATATTTTGATCTGGGAAGTCCTGTAGTTAAGGTTAGCATCGATGTCCAACTCATTTTTAATACTTTAATTGACTTAGGTGTAGCCATTAATGTGATGACCATGGATACCATGCAACAACTGAAGCTTACCATTCTTTGTCTAACACCTACCATCCTTCATATAGCTGACAGATCAACTATTAAGCCTAAAAGAATTATTGAGGACCTTGTTATCACCATGGATTCTTGGAAATATCTTGAAGACTTTATTTTCCTACAGCTGAAGATAAATTTGGGAGGTTATCCTCTCATCCTTGCTCACCCATGGTTGGCTACCACCGATGCCTTTATTGGCTACATGTTAGGAAAAATGCTAATTTCCAATAGAAATGACACTAAGAAACTAGTGTTGTATCCACCATCACAACCTTCCTCAAATGATGGACCAATTTCCTGGATTGATGACCTTGAAAAAGCTATCTCTTTATAGACTCTCTTCACAATTGACTAGAGTCTAGCTTTGCAAAATACCTATCGACAAGATCCTATAGCAACCAACCTATTGGAATGTACACCATGCTCTCTTCAAAATACCTTTATTGAGAATTATTTTTCTAAAACCATAAGAAAAGTTTGGGCATTCCATCAATTAATTCCCCATCAGTGCAACTATTATCCTTTAATAGCCAACATAGAGACCATGCTTTCTTTAACAAAGAAAGTAGACATCCTGCTAAACAAACCTCTCAATATCAATACTTCCTTAACACCCAAAGAATAAAGTTTGTTACTTACAATGTTGAAAAGACACACAATAGTATTTTCCTAGAATTATCACAACATGAGAGGAATACCTTCATATTTATGCATGCATCACATTTACATTGAAGAAAAATGCAAACCTATTCGCCAACCCCAAAGATGAATGAATCTTGCAGTCAAAGACATTGTCAAAATTGAGTTGCAAAAATTTTTGAATGCAAGATTTTTTTATCCTATCTCAGATATCCAGTGGGTCTCTCCCCTGTCATTATCCCAAAGAAAGGAGGCAAATGGCATATTTGTGTTGACTATAAATAGTTGAATGCTGCTACCAGGAAGGATCACTTTCCCCTTCCATTTATTGACCAAGTATTGGATAGGTTAGTAGGGAAGAAGTATTTTTATTTCCTAGATGGCTATAGTGGTTATAATCAAATATGAATTACACCACAAGACCAAGACAAAAACCACTTTAACTTGCCCTTGGAGAACATATGCCTATGCTATCTTGCCATTTGGTCTTTGCAATGCCCCGACTACCTTTCAAAGGGCTATGTTGAGCATATTTTTGGATCTCTCCCATGATTATGTTGAAATATACATGAATGATTTCACTATCTATGGGTAGACATTTGATGAAACATTGACCAATTTGGAGAAAATTCTTTAACACTGCTAGGACCATCAATTATCTCTGAGTAATGAAAAGTGTTACATGCTTATGACTGAAAGGATTGTGTTAGGACATCACATATCCCCTGCTAGAATTCAAGTTGATCTAGCAAAGATAAATATCATCAAGGATCTATCCACACCAAAAAAGTAGAAAGATGTTATAAGTTTTCTAGGACATGCTAATTATTATAGACAATTCATCAAAGATTTTAGTAAAATTGCCACCTCATTATTTGGATTGCTTACTAAATATGCTAAATTTACATGGACTAATGATTATCAAAATTTATTTCAACAACTCAAAGACCTGCTCATAACAAATTTTATTTTGAGAGGCCCTGATTGGAAGAAGCCTTTTCACATTCATACATATGCATTGACACCAATATAGGAGCTGTTCTTGGCTAAAAAAATAATTTTTTGAGTTATGCAATTTATTTTATTAGCAAGAATCTTCAAGGGGATGAACTAAACTACACTATAACAAAAAAGGAATTTATCACTATTGTCTATGCCATCAACAAATTTTAACACTACATTATAGGTTACCAAGTATTCATCCATACCGATCATGCATTAATAAGGTTTTTAATGAACAAATCTAATGTAATAGGTAAGATAATTTGTTGGTTGCTTTTGCTAAAATAATTTTATATTACCATTATAGATAGACCTGATAAAGATAATTTAGTAATAGATTTTCTATCTCAATTATAAAATGATAAACACAATCCTATTGTTGATGATTTTCTTCTTGATGAACATTTATTTACTGTAACAATTCAATCTCCCTGGTTCATAGATATTGCTAATTATCTTGCTACAGGATCACTACCACAACATTTCTCACCAAGGGATAAACAACACCTAATATAAAAGAGAAGACATTATTCTTGGATTGTAGGATATCTCTTTATCAATGGACCTGATTTAGTTATGAGAAGATGTATCTGAGAATATGAAGCTTATGACATTCTCAAAACCTACCATGATGAGCCTTGTGGGGGTCCTTTTGTTGCGAAATAAACTATGATGATAGTACTCACTACTGGATATTATTGTCCTTATTTTCATAAGGATACCATGATGTTCACCCATAGATGTGATCAATACCATTGTATGAGAAAGCCCACTTACTCTGATGAAATACCATTATAAACACACCTAGTTTTGGAACCCTTTGACAAATGGAGATTGGATTTAGTAGGTCCCATGATCTTAAATACAATAATAAAGAATACATATTGGTGTGCACTAATTATGGCACCAAGTGGGCAGAATTCAAAGCCTTAACCCATGCTCGAGATGAGAAGGTAGTTGAGTTTTTTTATGAAGAAATCTACCCCCTACCATCCTCAATCAAATGGTTAGGTAGAAGTGAAAAATCATGAATTGGAAAATATCCTCATTAAAATTATCAGCTTGCATAGAAAAGACTAGTAAAATTAACTTATAGTAGTAGTTTGGGCTTATAGAATCACTTGAAAAATCATAACTAATTTCACTCCATATGAACTAGTTTATGGTAAAAACCCTGTTATGCCCATTGATTTTTAACATAAGACATTAAGGAAAACACTTTATTTGGGCTTATATCTTTCTCAATCCCAACAACATATGATTATGTAGTTGAATGCACTTGATGAATTAAGAAAGGAAGAACTTCATCAACTGAAATAGTGCAAAAATAATGTGTAGGATGGCATGATAGAAACATCAAGACTAATAATTTTCAAATAGAATATTGGGCACTCTTTTTTGACTCTAAATACAAGGAACATAAAGTAAAGTTGTAGTGTAGATGGCTTGGGCCTTATGACATTGAATGATTTTTTGACAATGGAGTTGTAAAGCTCACAACTACTGATTCTATTTGATTCTAACTACTTGTTGATGGACACAGGATCAAGCTCTACAATAAACCATTTTTCAAGGAAACTCTCACTCATCAACTTCTTAAAGAATAATAACCCTCTCTTCTTCATGAATCAAATCAACCTATCCCTAGGGTCGAAGGGTATTTTTTCAACCCTTCTCCTATACTTTATAAAAGTAATAAAGCTTCCTGTAGCCAAGAACAAGTCATTCTTAATGGCTTGGTTCAAGTTGAATAAAATCCTATCCTATAGATTATTGTGATTTCAGTTGAGTTTGGACAAGAAAATTAAAAAAAAAATTAAAAAATTCAGCAATGAAAACCTTCGGGTGTTGCTGATGAATGTTGAATAAAAAAACTAGGTCACTTGTTGATCAACATTTATTAAAAAAAATAAAAAGAGAGAGATAGAGAATAGGCACTAATGCAATAAATTTTTTTGTTTTCCCTTATTTTCTTATAGATTCATTTTCTTGGATCATAAATACATTTTTCTTCTTGCTAAAGATGGAAAACTTGTCGCTATAGGTGAAAAACTTACTGCTACAAGATAAAACTTATGGTTGTAAGATAAAACTTAATGCTACAAGATACATATCTTGCCAAAGAATGTATTCCTACATTCTATCTTAGATCAAGCATTTGATCCCACTCAAATGCTAGCATATGCCACAATTACCACTTTACATCATCATTTGCATATTTATGAAAGGTATTTCTATAGGTGATATGGTAATTATTTTATATTTATTTTCTATCATACATTTTAATTATTTCTAAAGATGATGAGACTTAATGATATCAATGCACCATCGTATCCTCTCCTTATCATGCCCACTTACCATCTCCATCATGGTTGATGTGACCATTGACATAATTGCTACTGCCCCCTTACTCTTCCCATGAGTGTTTTGTGCATGTTGACCTTCATCCATTGAGGATGAGTGATAGATTAAGTTGGAGGGAGATTTTCCATTAATTACAAAAGATTATTTCATCTCCCAAAGTAAAAGTCACAAATCATTCCACTATTACTCAAAACCCTTGTTGAAAGCACCGAGACCTATAACTCACACAATATGGGAGGTGATTTGTTGAAACATGAACCATTGGATATTACCCCCTTAACCAATAACCCAATAATATTGGCTTTGTTTCAGCATATAGGATGGGCACAACATTTAAAAAAATATTCCATGGATGAAAGAATTGTGAAGAAATTTGCTGGTACATTACATAATAGTTTGGCTATGGTAAAAGGGATGGAAGTAAAACTGACAGAAACAACCATCAACAAAGTAACGAGACTAACTAGAATAGGGGAGGAATGGCAAGACAAATATGATGTTGAGGCTGAGAGATGAAGGTTTAGGAGAGTAAATAAATGCCTAGAAACCTCAAAGCAGAGCACTAGAAGGTTGTCTCTACTAGGAAGATGGGATAAGACTACTAAGTTTATCTCCAGATATTTGATCTATGAAGGAAGGTATTTCACATTGCATGGCATACACTTTAAGTTCCTGAATCATTTTTGGCATGGACTGGAGATAAACATTCTCAACTTTTTGCTTCATATGATCACCAAGATTTTGAAAGCTTGTCAAAAAGGTAATTCTAAGGCTCTCTCCCACCATTTTCTCATCTAGTTACTTGTTAAATACTATTTTTAAAGAACTAGACCCAATATCAGTTGGGAGGAATTTCTCTAAATACCAAAAAATGAAGAGAGTGATAGAGAAGGACATGTATTAGAAAAAGAATTAGATGTTAAAAAACATAGATAAAAAAAATAAGCCCTCCCTAGAGAACCATAATAGCCTACAATAGAAAACCTTCCTAAAACCACACAATAACCTGTGAAAGAAGGTATTCTTGTAGCAACACAAGAACTTGTAGTAATGTCTGAGAGAAAGAAAGAAAAAACTCATTCTTTGGCCTAATTCTGACGAGTCTGAGGAAAAACTTCCATCTTCTTCTAAGAAGACCAAAGTAACCCTCACTCCTCATAGATCTCATAGATTGAGGAGAAATATGAGAACTAAACCTTCTTATATTATTCAAATAAATGAAGAATCTGGGGAAGAATGGATTTTTAGTAGTGATGAGTCTTTAGAGACTAATACACATAAGGAAGAATGTTCTCTAGTATTCCATCAAGAAGAAGCAGAACAATTTGAGCATAGTTTTGAAGAAATGCATGAGGAATAAGAACAAGTGGAACACAATTTTGAAGAATTGTATGAGGAACCAGTACAACAAGATTTGCATGAGGAACCCATGCAGGAAGAAGCTAAACAATTGGATTAACTTGCTATAGTGCAAGTGAAAATTTCCACTCTTGAGCAAGCCTTGCAAGAAATTAAGAAACTAAGTAGCTGCAATATCAATCTGGTGGAGGTCTAGATGCACTTGTTGTAGTAATTTTCTAGCTGCAACCCTCTACTAAAGATCACCCTACATCTAACATTCCACAACCTTTTATAGAGGTTAATTATTAAAAGGAACCTAAAGCTTCCCCTGAGGTTAAGTATCACTAATGTTTTGCAATATCTTTTGAACTATTGAATTAAATGGATAATCAATTAAAATATTTGAAAGAACTAAGGAAAAAAATAGGAAATTAAAAGAGGAAAATAAGTTGAAGGAAGAGAGCATCACCAAAATGAAACAAAAAGTTGAGGACATGGCTAGTATAACACAAGAAATCCTTGATTGCAGGCCTCTTGTGCAAAAGTGTATTAAGTGTATCTTAAAGAATAATGGCACAAGTTCAGGGTTCTGAGAATTTACTATGATATTCCCCATAAAGTTATTGATCCCCTTTATTTCTTTTCCATTTATAAAGTAAGCTCATAGGAAGAACATGCACAATTGTGCAAATTTTACTTGCATAATTATGTTGTTCCATATGATAGAGAGTGGAATCCCAATCTATATGTTGGAGATGTCCAATTGCAGGCATTTTCATCATATTTGTTAAATAAAAAAAAAGAGAAAGAGAAATGGCAGAATACATGACCAAGGAAAATGAGAGCTAGTTACTTATCAAGGGTGAATCAATAGAACTTGATGTTATTAGCTGACTGGGATAATATCATGTCAAAGAAAAAAGTTAGAACTTGGTTTGGACAGAAATGTGATGAGGTTCAAGATTTTTATTTGGGGTTAAGAACTTCTACTAGTCCTTTAGCCAAAGAGTCCTATATTGAATGATGTAATGATCTCACTACTACACAAAAGAAGAGGGAGCCCTATTCCCCTTTTAATTTAAATACAATATTTACTAGGACCACAAAATCCATTCTTCTTGCAGGTGACATGGGATTGCAATTACTGAACCTAAATTTCCATCCACCCCTATTCTGGTATCCCATTCTAGATTGGTAGAACAAAATCTCGATGGATGAAGCTGAAACAAAAAGCTGACAAATATTTGAGTAGAGATGGGGTTTTTATGCTCACCTTGCCAAGGGCACTGTAGAACCCATGGATTTTAGAGTTCTTTGTGCACTAGGGATAAATAAATATAATGCTCAAGGTTGAACATGAGCTTAAGTTAGGGGGTGTGATGAGCCTCATAAATTTCATGTTATTATGTCCATCTATTGTGCTCATCCTACTTGTTACCATGCTTTTGAAACACTTTTCCATATAGTTTCCTACATTCATAAACCACATAACATTATGTTTTCAAACTCTTTTTAATAGTTGAAATTAAATATATGATGGTTTTCTATTACTTTAGGATGATTTTTCTATGTATGTGTTTTGAAAAAATAGGTATATAACATAGAGCATCTTGCAACAAAAGGAATCTCATTACATAGACCATCTTGCAGCCACTATGTGACCAAAGCTATAGATGAATTTTTTTTGATTCTCTTCTAACCAACTCATAGGAATGAATCTAACCACTATAGAGCTCAATAAAGAAGCAGTTGAAGAATGAAACAACCCTATTTATCTTAAAACAAAATCACAAGATTCACATGAAGAATTTCTTCAGTGAAAAGAACCAATTTCAGTTATTCCAATTCAAATGTGTCTTAGAATAGAATATATATATATATATATATATATATATATATATATATATATATATATATATATATATATATATAATTGCATAAAATAATCTCCTCTATGGTATATAAACATGTAGAATCAGAGTTGAGAAGATATAGAAAAAATAGTATTTACTAAATAGAGATTGTCAAGAGTACATTATGTTAATCAATTGTAATTGTAACCTCATGCAGTAATTCGTTACTGCACTTTCGATTAATATGAGTGATCAATTATGAGTTCAATATAGTATCATAAAAAGAAGGGTTGAAACTAAAGTTGGAAGGAGGAATGGCCCCTTTTTGAAGGCTGTAACAACAATCCAACCTATCTAGTTAGTTAAGCATGTCATTTAATTTATTTAAGCATTGTGTGTTTCATTTTTGATTTGTGTAAGTTAAATTCTTATTTAAAATTTATGTTAGAAAGCTTCCCATGCATAAGCATTTATTTTACTGTATTTTTTTGATTATGAATCAACTACTGGTCATGCTACATGAAGGTATTGTAGTGACTAACTGACTGATATGTGTATCTTCTAAGATGTCCAAACAAGAATCCTCCTTGATAGATTTCTCATCTTTTATTTCTATTTGATTGTCTTAAATGGGGTTAGGAAATGTTTCCTAGAGAGGATCCCAAATAATGAGATTCAAAAACCCTGAGTGTGTCTTAGGGATATCTCTACTTCATTTAAATGGTTCAAAGTCATCTCTTGTAAGGAGATTTAGGATTTAGTTGTCATGGAAGGTGATTTAGAAGCACTACCAACCTCTTTAGGCAAAATTTGATCATGGATCATACTTATCACATAGGTCTCATGGTCTGAGGTACATCCTGAATTAGATGTAGAGGCATGGTTGGGAAATGACTACCTAAAGATGTCTATGGATTGTTTAGTAGGAGTTTTAGGTTTATCTAACTATAACTCTCCTTGATCAATAAGGTTTTGAACTATACCTTTGAAGTAATAACACCTATTAACATCATGACTTGGTACATGATGGTAATTACGAAAGTCATTTTCTCTAAACCAACTAGGCTTAGGACGAGAGTCATTAAGAGGTTTAAACGGAGGAAGTTTGATGATATAAGACTTTAAGAGACTATATAAAACATAAGCGTAATATTCCTCTAATGGTGTGTACTGGTGCAGAGGAAACCATGTTAACTATTTTTGTGATTGTTCTTGGGAAGTAGAGGGTTGGATAGGATTTTTGTCTATGGGGGTGCTAATTTTAAGACCACAACATTAGTAATGCCTTTGGTTTTGGTATTATTATTTACTTTCAAGGGATCATGTTTGACATTTTTATTATGAAAATTTACCTTCCCTTCTTCTAAGGCTCATATTTTTAACTTATAGGCCATAGAAAAGGACTCGTCAAATGTTTTGAAGGATTAAACCCATAATGTTGACAAGATATGTTTAGCACATAATCTCATAAATAGTTTGATTAATTCTAGTTAAGGAAGGGAGAAAGTAAGATGGTTTACAAGACTCCTTTACCTAGCCACTATTGGCCCCAAATTTTGGCTAAGTATTATCTATTTTAACACTGGATGGACATGACATGAAAGGACCATAACACAAAAAGACTATGGTGTGGAACCTATAGGGCGTGAGAGGACAAAGGCACAAAATCCCTAGCATGAGAGTACCTAGTCAAAGAAGAATTAGTTATGAGGAACCTGAGAACATAGAACTTAGAATTGAAGCAAAAGACTTGGGGAGCATGTGGGAAATAAGAGAAGTTAAGGAGTGATTCATTTGGGATACTTAGACCTTATTCATTAAAAGTTTTACATTGGTCTGTAAAGAGAGAAACACATGGTAACAAGGATAAAACATAGCGTGAGTATATAGGGGGCATAAAGGCCTAGGTCTTTAGGCAAATCTAGTTGATTAAGAGCCACAACTCTCAGTCTGTTGAGAGTCCATTAGTTATTTATTCTTGCCTTTAATGATGGAAACACTTGTTCAAGGATAAAAAAAATATAAATACCCCTATTGTAATGGATGGATAAAGAGTTTTTTTATTTTTGGATGTTCACGCTTAACATATGTGTCAAAAACATACATGATTTTCTTGTGTTCATGATAGCTGAATCTGTTGTGTTAAGTTGAGAGTAATAACTAGAACTTAGTATGAAACCTAAATTACCTTTTATTTTTATAAATCAATAATGTTAACTCGTGATGGTAGTAGTCTATATAATCATGGTGACAAAGCTTAGAAACACTATAATGAAGTTTATTTTATGCCTTACGAAGTATTTGTTTAAATACATAAAATGAAGAATATGACTAAGGCAATAACATTGAGCAACAAAACCTATAGGAATCAGTCTCTAGCTATGCACTTTAGGTGAGCATGTAAGATTATGGTCTTACATGAAATGGCTAGTGCTCTAGCTCATTGGGCTAGACTCCAACACCAAAACTATAGTAAAAATATGAACCCCAACATTTTGGTTTTCTTGTCATGATGTGTAACCCTTGTTATTTAGTCATGGAAAATGTTTGAGCACATCACTCTTGAGAATATAGAATAAGGGATTACTGAAGTTGAAGATAACTTTTTAGTTCCCTGCCTTGAACCAGGAGTTTTTACATAGTAGTGGGTAGAGTAGAATCTCCATAGTGCATTGTATGAAGCTTTATTTGCTGAGATCCCAATTCATTTGCACACTTGGATATCTACATATGCTCAAGGATGGTCTCAAAACCTTGGAATAAGATAGTCTTGGACCCTGGAGTGAAATAGAGCTTTAGAATGACTTAGAACTCCATGGACTAGAGCTATCAACATTTGGTAGAAAGGAGTTTTGAACAACTACATTTTGGAGTATGTTGTAACCACCTATTCATGTCCTAAAGAAGCTTATTTACAATTATTTAGATAACCATGTGGCCATTACATTAGACATTTTAATTTAGACATCAATAAGTTATTTTTTGATTTGGGACTTGAGACAATGTCAATGGAGAGATAAATCCTTCTATGCATGAGTTGCACATTTGGGAGGGGATTAGAAAAGAGTTGGTAAAATATTATGGGTTTAGAATGGTAGCTAGTTAGTGGGCATTACAAGAGCGGAAGTATGATGAAGCTCAATAAAGGATTATAGGAGTAAATGGCATGGGAAGGGACTGGGAACACTTAGGAAGTATTGTTAGGATCCAAAGGGAAGCAAAGACACATAAAAGGGACCCCATCACTTTTGAACCATGCCCTATGCCACTGATATCATATGAAGGAAAAACTGACTGGATGGTAGGAACCAGAAAACCAAGTCTGAACTAACCAATATTCTTAGCCATAGGGTGTGCTCACACTATTAAATTAGATGACGTAAACATACGTAATTGGAACACAAATAGTGTGGAATCAAAAATTGAGCCAATAAGGGATACTAGAACTGAGTCATTTGGCACACATACAGACTTAACACTTTCATTTCCTCTTTAAGGGAATTTTATGGTGCAATTTGGGATGCTTGGAGGACCTGAACCTCAAAGTGGATAGTGTATAGACCCAATTTTGGTTAATCACTTAGCTATCATACCCCATATCAAGAGCACTACTATTGGAAGCACTAGAGGTAGACTAGGTAGAGGCACAAGAGGAGGTAGTGGAATTCCCCCTCAAGGGATAGGGGATGAAGGTTCTAAAAAACCACCAGTTTAGTCACCTCAAAAAATAATGGTATATTATGAAATGACACTTCACTTACTAGAATATCGAGGTGTGGAGAATGGAACTGAGCACGCCCACAAATGTAAACTTATTTGGAGGGCACAAGGAATCACCTCTTTTGAGTGTAAAGCCACATAGTTTGTAACTACAATTTTACATAGTGCATATAAATGGTATAGAAGGTTTAAACCTCAACAAGATATCATTGACTATGATCAACTTAAAATAATATTTCTTTAGGAGTTTGACATTCTGTAATTTGAATAAAAAGCATAGCCACACTGAAGGATTTCAAGCAGGAACTTACTGAAAGTGTATGAGAGTATGAGGCAAGGTATAAAATGATCTTGTCAAATCTATCCTTTGAAATCCATGTTGTGAAACACACATAATGGTTCATGGGAGGTTTGTTATTACCCTTTCAATGAACATTGTCTCATAAGAATTTCACTAGCCCATGTGAAGCCTTAGAAGCTGCCCTTTGTGATGAAGTAGTTAGAAGTATCAATATAGGGATTAGTTCATTCATGGAAGCTCAAATAGATTCAATAGAATCACAAATTAAAAATTAAATACAAATAATGCACATGATACTCTTAGTGGTCTTTGGTGCACTGACTATGAATCTGAAGGTCATACCCAAAGTAACTACTTGTAAAATAATATCTGCATTGTATTGAAGCAATCATGTGAAATCTATCATTAAAAACATGATGTACATTCTTGCCCTCTTTTATATCAAGCAACACACTCAAAGGATTCTTATTATTTTAATGTATGTGATGCCTATACTCATGACACTAATGACTACCAAATGATTAGTGACATCCATGAAGCATGAGTGCATGGTATGTGTTAGACTTATATAGCCAACAACCAAGATAATGGTGGATATTGGGGTCAAGGATGAGGATGAGGAGGTGGTAATTTCCTTCCTACGACATGGTATAAATGTGAATCTCCAGACCACTACCAAAGAGATTATCTAGACTACCCTATATGTGCTTTCTATAAAAAGGACCACAGAATGGAAGAGTATCCTGACTTGTACATAGTTATCATTAAGGAACAAAATGAAAAGGGTGATGACATGATACAAGTTGAGAAACCAACTAGTGCACATGATCAGGCACCCCAACTATTCAACAAGTGAATATTACCATAAACAACATAGGATAGTCTCAATCTATCTCAAATTCTATTGAAAAATTTTAGCGTGAAGAACCACAAGCAAGAAAGTATCCTAATGCCCATGAGCAGAAGGATATCCTCCAAGATATAATGGAATTGGTATGAGAACTCCAAGGAGATATTCAATTCCTCAAATACAAAGAAGCAATGTAGCATGCTATTGCGCAAAGGGTAGTTGAACCATAAAATATGGTACATGATAACTTTCAAGAACTGTGCAAGTGCATGCTACGTGAGGACATTATCCCACAATAGAGTGTTTGGATTAAGAATCAAGCATAAGCACCACACAATGCTCAACCAAAAGTCACTTGATAGATTGAAGATCATTGTTTAAATCATGATCAAAGGTAGGACACACCTATTCCCTTTTCCCCTTAGAAGATAGAGAGATACTAATCAATGTTGCCTTCGATAAATGGGTAATCTGGGACATACTAGTTGATACTAGTGTAAAAGTGAATGTCCTCACTAAATATGCTTGGAAAAAAATAGCTAGTCCAATGTTGCATCCATCACCTCATGTGTTGTTCATGGATAAAAATACTCATGTTTTACCAATAGGTGTCCTCAAGAATGCCATGGTTGATATACTTGGATTACCTTTCAAGGTGGATTTTAAGGATTTTGAATTAATTGAGGTAGTTGACTTCCCAAGTATGTTGGGATGGACCTAGTGCTTTGAAAGTAATGTAGATCTAAGTTTTAAGAAGTGGTATATTAGTTTTGAGAATACTAAACAACACATTATTATTCCTTTGAATCAAACACTGGGGCCCCCTTATATAGAACCCATCAATGTGGAAGAAGATATTAACCACATCTATAATGTCAATGCTATAGATGATGAGTAAAGGGATCCAACTCCTAATGGCATTCTTAGATGGTTAGACACTCAATACCTCTATATCACTATAAGAAACACTTGTAATTGTTAGGCACATAACAATTACGACCTCATTGGATGAGTGTGTAGTGCAATTGGAAGTCATGAGACCATTCCATGATAGTTTCATAAACATCACATGTTTTTACACCTTGTCATCAATCAAGTCATGAGGGGACCAATCATAGAGGCACCTTTTTAAAGACTCAATGAGGATCCATGGTTCCATGGACAAATGGAGGTATGTTACTTTATACAACACCTTGAATAATTCTGTGACACTGAAAGTGATCATACGAGGTCATTAGTTCATCTTTTAGATGGTGTAGCTACAAGATGGTGGTGAACCCATCATGAGAGATTCCTTTAGTAGGACCAATTAGCTTTGCCTTAAATCACTATTTATATCATAATAACAAAGTTAAGGGATAAATAAGCTATATCAGAGTACTAGCACCTAAACCCCATATAGAAACTTGTGAGAAAATGTGGATAAATGAAAAGTCATAGCTACCAGAGTACTTTTGGGTGCATGCATTCTATGGAACTTTATATACCTGGGTAAGGGCATGGTATGTTCATGAAGAAATACACATGGGAACCCAATTTTGGCATCTCTTGAAGCAAAACATGAAATCAGCCTTATCTTATTATTTTCCAAGAAAGGATTTATGCCTCATTATCCAAGCCATACGTGAAGTAATTATTGGTGACCTGAGTCCCATTAAATATTATCTAATGAATATACATCATGATCCTAAACAAAATCTACATATTTTTAATGAATCATCAACATAAGTTGTCTCTATGCCAGATCTAGTCTTGACCAAGATCAAAGTGAAAAAATACGTCTGAGTAAACACAAGATAGTGTTTCATGTTGAAGAAAGTGAAGGATCCAATCCACTTGACCCTTTGAAAAACCATTTAGATGTCCCTACAGACTATGGCACTCGATCTATTCATGATATTGGTGCCAATCTAGATAACCCTTATAATGGGCCCATTCAGACTATTCAACGCAACATTAACATAGAATAAGAACCAAAGATGGCTACAATAGGAAATTACTAGACTGAAATGGAGATTTCAAAAATATTTGAGTTGTTAAATAAATATCAAGATTTATTTCTAAGAGATTATGGCAAAATGAAGGGAATCCATCCATCCTTAGGAAAGATACATATCAAGTTGATTGATGATGCTCAACCAGTTAGAAAGTAGCCATATAAAATGAATCCCAATTTATGATCACATGTTAAAGAAGAAATTGATAGTATATTGTGTGTTGGAGTAATCACTCCCATTGATGAATCTGAATGGGTTAGTCCCATGGTGATTAGTATCAATAAATATGGATGCATCTATATTTGCATAGACTAGTAAGTATTTATTGCACTCTATGTCATTGATCCCTTCCCAACGCCTTTCACAAAGGAAATCCTTGAAGGTGTTGTTATATGTGAGATATATACCTTCACAAATGGCTTCTCAGGATACCATTAGGTATAGATAGTTGAAGAGGACCAACTAAAGACAATGCTTTCCACTTAAAGGGGATCCTTCATGTATACTGTCATGCCCTTTGGTTTGAAGAACATCCTGGTGGTGTTCTCATGAACAACTATTGAAGCCTTTAAATATTTCATCCACAAGTTTCTTCAAGTTTACTTGGATGATTTGACACTTTATGGTTTAGTCAAGGACCATTGTTCTAACCTAAGGCTTATGCTTGAGCACTGTCAAGTCTTACAAATATCTTTGAACTTAAAGAAGTACCTATTTGCTACACCTTTTGGTGTGCTCTTAAGATATATTATTTTTAAGGAAGGACTTCTATTAGACTTGGTGAAGTTATTTATTATTCCTCACCTCCTAGTGTCCAAGACTCAACACGAGGTCCATGCCTTTTTGGGCCATACCGGTTACTATAAAAAATTCATATGTGGATATGCAAATATTGTTGCACCCCTAGAGGAACTTCTAAAGCATAATGAGCACTTCATATGTACTTGCTCCTATAAAGAAGCTTTTGAGACACTAAAAGGCAAACTAGTCACCGCTCTTATCCTCCATTTTTCTGATTAGACAAAACCATTCCATGTCCATGTTGATGAATTTGGGATGGCCATTGGTGAAATCCTTGCACAACCAAGTGAAGTTTACCTAGATCATCCAATGTACTTTACCAACAAGAAACTCACCCTAGATGAAATGAATTACACCAGTACAAAGTGTGAAGCATTATCCATGGTTTATGCTCTACAAAAGTTTTGATAGTACTTATTTACCACTCCTTTTATATTTTATATAGATCATGACCTTAAAGTACCTCATCAATAAACTGGTGCTACATGGATAAATCTACCATTGGATCATGTTGTTCCAAGAGTTCTATTTTTCCATCAGGGTGAAACCTAGGAAAAACAATTATGGACTTGACCACCTATCTCAAATTGAGTCTAGAGAACCATCATGTGCCATAGAGGATGAATTACCTAATGTTCAGATATTCCATGTTACTTATGTATTTAAGGCACTATAGAACATTACTACCTTTCTGACCACTGGCTTAGCTCCTGATTGTTTCACTACTCAGGCTAAGAAACAACTCACAGTCTGCACTGCACCCTTTTAACTCATAGGAGGGATCTTTACAAACTTGGCCATAATGAGATTCTTTAGTGTTATTTTATGTAATATGAACATCCTGAGGTACTTTGAGAAGTTCATAAAGGTATCATCAAAGTACACTATGCTAGATAAGCTACAATGCGTAAAGTTTTAAAGGCTGGATTATGGTGGCCTACTTTTTTTCAAGATTCTAAAGCATATGTTAGACAGTGTGATATATGTCAGTGCATAGGGAAACCTAATCGACGATATGCCATGCCGTTATGACCAATTATTTCTCAAGAACCATTTGAGAAATTGGCCATTTATTTTTTTCACCCCATTACTCTAAATAGACAAAGAATAGGTTCTTCATACATCGTCATAGCAAATAACTACCTCATGCACTAGGCTAAAACTATGCATACAAAAGACTGTATTGCTACCACTATTGTGCACTTCATTTGGGAGAATATCATAACTTAGTTTGGATGTCAATTAGGTTTCACTAGTGATCATGGTACCCATTTACTAAATGAAATAATTTGTGTCTAACTTAATGAGTTCATCATTGCATATCAAAAAATGATGCCATACCACCCTCAAGCCAATGGCAATACCAAGGCCTCCAATAAGATTCTAAGCACCACCCTAACAAAGATTTACAATATTGGCTGAATGAATTGGGATGATAGGGTATCTATGGTCATGTGGGCTTATCAAACAAATTATAAATGACTAAACAAAAACACCCCATTCAATTTAGTATATGATAAAGAAATAGTCCTTTTAGTTGAGTTTTTAGTACCATCTCTTTGTATAGTATGCATAGGATAATTGGATGAAGATGCATCCTTGAAATCATGCTTATATATTTTATTACAACTTGATGAAGCCTATTTCCTTTCGCATTAGAGTCAGGATTTGGAAAAATGCAAATATAAGTCATGGCATGACCACTACTTAAAGCAAAAAACTTTTATTTTGGGCATGAAGGTCTTATTATATGACTCCAAGTTTGCACACCATCATGGAAAACATTGGATTCATTGGGATGGTCCTTTCATCATTCATAGCATTCACCTAATAGAGCATGTCGATTACAAAGGTTGGATGACTAGTTTCTTCCTAAACATTACAATGGAAGTCAACTTCAGCTATATTTCACTTATGAATAGTTGAAATATTTTAATCAATAAGGCTTTTGCCATTATTGTAGGATTTCCTATTTTCAATAAAAGCACTACTTTTGTTGCATGTAAACATTTATTAATGTAATTCTCTTTGATGTTTAATTTTTATTTTCGTGGAGGACCACGACTCGCTTTAGTGTGGGGTAAAAGAGATTTGAAATATTAATTTAAATATTCATAAGCACATGAATTACATAGGTGCACAAGGTTATTAAGGCATGCAAGGAATATAATTGTGTAAAGTGTTAAAGGCACATAAGTCATTTAAGGAATGCAAACTAAAAATCCTAAAATCCTAAGTATAAGGTGTTCCTGCCATTAGTTTAAATTTTGAAAGACATCTATCTTCCACAACAAGGAAAGTGCAAGACACAACTATCATCTACTTCAAAAGAAGGCATAAGATGGGACATGCAATTAATGCATAAATAATAGTTATGGAAAGAAATGTGCCAACGACATGACGTGACAATACCATTAAAATCATTAAATGCCAAAATTAATGATTGAAGCATGGTGGCTATTAAAGATCCACATTAATTACATGAAGTGATGGGTGAAGGGAAAGTAGTAATGATGGTGAATCCCCCATTGAGCCTATAAATTGGCGAGTTAACTTATTTTTACTCTTTACCTTAATGTTTAATTTTAATTAACAAAGCCAAAGAGCTAAGAACAGGTGAACATCAGAGCTGAACAAGCGAATACTAGATCTAGAATACAAAGAAATCATGATTTAATATAGGTATTGAGGAGAGTGTCATTTCTTACCAAGCAAAACATAGGGGGAACTTTGAGACACGACAATGATAGTGAAAGTTTATAGGTTATAGGTTGCAGAAGTTTACCATTAGAAGGTACTCAAGCTTGAAAATCCAAAGTCATTAGCCACACTCATGTATTTATTTGGAAACATTGGATGGTTGTGCATCAAATTTTAGGTTCTTTGGAGGGTGATGTAGCCTAATAAAAAGGCCCTAAGAACTACACCATTATCTACAATACCAGAGGAAGAGGAAGTACATGGAGGAGACATGATTTTAATTAGGGAAGAGATTATAGAAGAACAAGTTTAGCACATGGAGAGAGAGGAAATAAACATGACATGACTAGCAAATAAAACTCAATCATCCTTGCCCCCACCTCTTTTTATTGAGGAAATACAGTATCCAGAATTGGTGTTGTGTGTAGGCAATTAGGTCTCGAAGTTATCCACTTGAACAATCTTTGGTTATAACCATTGATAACTAGGAAATGAGGTTGAACTTCAAAATTATTATTGAGTCAAGCACCAAAACACCAAGAAGCAAGTGGTTTTTGATCTCAAGATCTTAAATGTGCTAGATGCTATAGGGTTATTCTAAATTTTCAATCTGCCATACTTTAGAAAACCCATAGAGGTGGTTCATTTCCTTCTCTTGCACATCCATAGGATTATATCTACATGTTAGGCACAACATGAAGATCATGCCTGAGAGGATAAACAAGGTCATGAGACTACAATGCTGAAGGTTAGATGTGGCTGATGACTTAGTAGACATTGAAGAGTCCAAAAATACTACTATGACACTCATGTACTAAAAGTAGGGCCATGCCATTCACATCAATAACCTATAAGATCCTACCCTCTAGGTTATGGCATGGATCATTATAACCAAGATCGATGGGACTGATCAGTGGAAGGAGGTTGACATGGTGTACCTTTACATTGCCTACCAAGTCACCCAAGGCTTGAAATATAAATGGGCTAAGTATTTTAGTTGGAATATTATCATAGATGTAGAGAAGACCCATATAATCCCCAAACATAGGTTTCCATAGGGGTAATTCTTCTCTTAATAGTTTTTGATGAGATTAGTGTACAAAACTACAGCTCAGGAGTGCTAAAGTGGACATAACCACCCATGCATAGGTCCCTTACTAAGCACTACAAGGCATTCACATGCCCTTAACACATCACCCCATCCTAAAAAATCTAGATGAGGTATTAGTTTGATGGAATGAAGGAGGTGTTCGAGAATGAGTGGTGAATCCCAAAGGATTTACCCCCTTTGGTTGCTAAGCAAGCTCAGTTTGTAGTGAAACAACACTTCTCCCTTGCATAAATAAGGATGATCCCTTTTGAAGAGTTTTTTGCATTGCTGAAGTTACTTTATGCCTTATCGATGTGGTAATTAGTTGACTCTGTGAACTAGATCCATGATGTATAACCCATTAACCTAAATGTTGAGAAGATAGGATTAGAGTTTCATACCTCCAAAAAATGTTTGTTTATCTAGGTAAGAAGGCTTATCGAGAAAAGAGGGAGATAAACCTAATGGACATAAAGGTCATATAGATAATGGTGGGATAATAAGTGTATAACTTGTTCTATATGCTTCACCCCTGAAAGGATCTACAGGGAGGAGACCCTAAGGAAAAGATTCCATCAATGCCACCATTGAAGAAGAAAAAGAAGGCTGAGCATGAGGCTAGTATGAATGGTCAGTAGGCACCATTGAATTAATAAAAGGCTTCCCAAGCTCCAAAATAAGGCTCCTCATGTATGTGCCCATCTCCACCTCACCCTCCTCTACCATGATCATCTCCACTATAACCATATTCACCTCACCCATCCCTACCTAGCCCCTATCCATCGTGCCCATCGTCATCATTCCCTTCACCTCCTTGATCATCTCCACCCAAGTCACCACAGCCACAAGTCCCTTCACCTCCACCTTCTCCAAAATATTTTCCCACTTCACCCTCACCCCCTCAAACATCATAGCCATTTCTTTTAAAAGCATCCTTAGGATCAGCATAGTATTAGACCATAGAATAAGTGCTTCAATAGAAAATCCCTATAGTGTAGGTACAAATATTGGATTTTGATTTTGAAAAGACTCGCTTTTGATATGGGAGGAGGATGCTATCTCTGATGATTCACTATTTGATGTGGGGAAATTTTATGATGAAGATGGGGATGTTGAGGAAGAATGGAGTGAAATCACCATTGGTAATAATTCTATAGATACCAGTATAGGGGTTGAAGTAGAGTGTGACCCTACTAAGGGGAAGGAATTGGTTGGTCCACAAAAGAGCCTAGCAGTGATACAACTGCTAATATGCATGAATGTTATCAATTTGGCATCCCTAATAGGATGTTATATTTGTGGCCATACTTCATTCCTAAAGATGCAACCTTGGAAACATGGAAGCAAGTATATTTTTTTCTAGACATGTATAATGAAGAGTAGGAATTTGAGCTCCCCCAAGACAACCTCTCGTTAGGACCTGATGTTATTATGCTAGCAAATCCATTATGGGTGGATCCCCAAAAGATCCCACCTCTTCTAGTGACTACCACATTTTTAAAGCTGGCCATGGAGGTCACACACTAAAATATTTTATTAGATTTTGATGCTTGCACTGTCGAGAGGAAACATACCTAAATCATGGGTATGTATAATAAAGAAGTTACCACAAAATAGGTGATCATCGAGGAAGTGGATACTCTAAAGCAGTAGATCAAAGAGGCCATAGAGGAAAAATTTAGAACATTGAACCTCTATAAAACAATTTTAGAACATGAGCCAATGTTGATAGATAATATACCTCTCAATGGGGATATCACAAGCAAGTTAGAAACTTTGGTGAACCTGCTATTGAGGCGATGCAAAGAGCAACCCACACTAAAAGATAAGGGACTAGAACTAGCAGATCAATTCATCAAGGCAACAAAAGTCTATAAGTACACCTTAGAAAGGGTTTGGGAAGTCATCCCCATTTTAGATGGAATTTTTGAGTGGTTGGCATGCTTAAATAAACTTTTGGAGGCTCAACTCCAAGTTGAAGAAGCCTAGAGGCAGCTATTGGCTGATGTTATGCCCTTAATAAGGGACCCCATTGAGTGTGCTAAGGCATTCAAATATGTGGAGATAATGGAAGAAACCATCAATACTCATTGTTAACAACTAAATGCAAGTTTTACAACCCTCTAAGGATAACTTGTCAAGGGAGTATCAAAACTTGAAGATGTTTATAAGGATGCCACCATGTCCCTAGATGAATTGGTCAAGAAGGCTAATGAGACCTCTAGCCAACCTGAGGAGATGAAGAGATTGAAGGAGGTCATAGAAGAAATAACTACCAAGTTGCTTGAGACATTGTCACATTAGGACAATGTTAGGAAGGATATTGAGCAGATGGGATGTAAATTTTTGATAGGCGCTGATAGCATGAATTAATCTAGGATAAACTAAGATATTAGTGTGGGGTAATGTTAGCCCTAAATTTTGGCTAAGTATTATCCATTTTGGTGCAGGACCAACATGGTGGGGAAGGACCATAACATAGAAAGATTATGGTGCAAAACCTATAGGGCATGAGATTATAAAGGCACAGAAGCCCTGGCATGAGAGGACCCAATCAAAAAAGAATTATTTATGAGGAACCTAAGAACATAGGACTCAAAACTAAAGTGATAGATTTAGGGAATGATTCATTTGGGATACCTAGACCTTATTCCTTGGAAGTTTTGCACCAGTCCATAAAGAGAGAAACACATGGCAACAAGGGTTCAACATAACATGAGTATATAGGGGGCACAAAGGCCTAGGTCCTTAGGAAAATATAGTTGATTAAGAGCCATGAATATTATTCTATTGAGATTCCATTAGTTATTTATTCTTTCCTTTGATGATGTAAATACTTGGTTAGAGATAAACAAGTATAAATACCCCTGTTGTAATGGATGGAAAAGAATTTTTTTATTTATGGATGCTCATGCTTAATATATGAGTCATAGACTTACATAATTTTTTTGTGTTCATGAAAATTGAATGTGTTGTGTTAAGTTAAGATTAATAACTAGAACTTAGTATGGAACCTAACTTACATTTTCTTTTTCTAAAGTAACAATGTTAACTTGTGATGGTAGTAGTCTATATAATCATGGTGGTAGAACTTGGAAAAACTAGAATCAAGTAGTTTATTTTGTGATTTTATGAAGTATCTATTTAAATACATAAAAGGAAGACATGACTAAGATAATAACACTGAGAAATAAAACCTACATAAACTGGTCTCCAACTGTGTGCTTCAGGTGAGTGCGCATGACCATGGTCTTGCATGAAAGGGCCAGTGTGTTAGCTCATTGGGATAGACTCCAATACCTAAGATATAGTAGGAATATAAACCCAAACAACCATAAAATTGGTGATAGATTTTTTAGACACCCAAAACTGGCCACCAATGGCCTTTGATCAGACTTCAGATCGATTCCTACCAACTATTTCAAATTAAGCCTAGGAATCACTAAACATTCTAAATTTGCTTATGCATCATTAATCAAAGTCCATAATCATGTTGAAACATCTCTAATTGGGGTATCATATATTATGCAATAATAACCTCTCATAGATTCATCACTAATCATCATGCAACATCATAATAATCAATTTGGCTTATGGACCTATTAAGTGGGGCACATGAACACATAAATCAAATCTTGGAAACGCTAAATGGTTAATCATAATTAATTAAAAATCTAAACCAAATTAAATGCCTAGTTGAATTATCCATGTGAAGTTAATGAATTACTAAAAAAAGAAATTCAAAAATATGAAATATCATAGCTTTTCATGATTACCTTTTCAAGTTGTGAAGCCTTTAGAAAATATCTCTTTTTGGAGACCCATGCCTATTCATTGTAAATCATGAGTGTTTGACACTTTTTAACTCTACTGGGGTTATGTTGACTCACTTAGGTTAGGTTTTAACCCATTCCATGTTTAAACTACACTTTAACTCACATTGAGTTAAGGTTAGTTCCTAAACTTATAAATACAAGCCATTTCCTATTGAAAAGAGAGATTAGAAATTATAGAGTTATAATGCAAGTTTTGTTTCATGACTCATAATAATAATGTTATAATGCCAAACATTGATCCAAACCCAATCAAACAATCACAAGCCATATCAAAACACAATAGTGCCAAGGAGAGAAGGAGCAAAGAAAAATCCATTATCAAAGACTCTTTGAGCACAAATCGAGCAAGCCACATAACGAATCATTTGGAGCTTTCAAGGAAGGTAAGAGATTGTTTAGTCTTTGGCATTCTAGTTGGATTTTAAATTATATTTTATTCATGAAACTCCCATTATGATCTAGGATTAGAGATGTTAGCATGTTAGTGTGATCCTTTCATTGTTTTATGGACTAACATAAGACTAACCTCCTCTCTATTTTAAAATTCCTATGATCAAAATTGGCACGCCTAGTGGGATGTAGAAGTATCACACATACCAAGGAGACCAAGATGTAACTTCTAAATTTTTAAATGAATACTTGAATAGATTAAAATTTGGAGTTTTAGATTTATTTTTATCGTATTCTATTTTTTGTGCTAACTCAGATTTACATAGAGACTGACATCTATTTGGTATAACTAACATTGATTCTACCTAACTGACATCGGTTATGGCTAACCACCATCAGTCAGGGTGCAGGGTAGGACATGACTTAAAAACTAGGATTTTGAACCTTCTTAACATTACCAATTGTTATTTCTTAGTTTTATTAACTTATATTTTCCTTGTCTAATCATCTTATTGCAGGTTTTGTGGAGTTTTTGTAATATTTAAGCTAAGTAACATTTTTGGGAACTATTTTGTTTTGGCTTCATGTTCATAAGTAGCCAATATCAGTATTTATCAACCAAAATTAGTTCGTTTCCAATCGACATCAATTCTTTGGTAACCAGCATCAGTCATAAGTGATCAATGTTGATCTCTATGTAAAAATATAGAGAAACCCAAGACCTATATTTTTAAAACTTTTTTGCTCATCCATAATTGTGTTGCAAAGAAGAAGGAAAATCTTTAACATTTATAGGACTAAGGCAGGAATAGGACATAAATTTGTAAATAATAACTCTTGAACACTTCATTTTGGTGCCTAAAAAGAATGGTTAAGTCTTGAACCTTTGGTTTTTAGTGCTTAAAAGGAACCTAGGTGTTTTGTATAAAGTTGTTTTGTGAGTTTTTTTGCAACTTTAAGCCAAGGGGCCAAAATTTTTATCAAACACTTCATTTGGTGCTTAAAATTGAAACTTAGATTAAAAATTCTTAAATGTGTTTATTTTATACTTGTTTGTTTTTTGAAAAAATAAGAGTGCGTGTATGCTCTCCCCCCATCACCTATAGGGAATTTGGGTGACCAAAAGTTCCTTTTCCTTGAAATTATGCCTTTTTCCAAGGCATGAAAATATTGTTGTTAAGGCTCTCCCTAAAACCCATATGGTTTGGGTGATCTAAAAATAACCCTTAAAGTCTTTTCACTTAGATCATTTCTTTTATGAAATTTGTCTTGTGAGAGGGATCTCATAGCTTCTTCACGAGTTTTTTAGGGGTACGTTGACCTAGGAATTCATCTTTCTTAATTGTACCAACGCCACTTCATATCAGGGTATAAAAATTAGGTCATGTATACTACAAGAGATAAGAGGTTAAATGGCTAACCTCTTCTTTTATAATGAAAACTTGAGTCAAGTTTGGCTAACTAGGGGATTCCATTAAGAAATACATTGATGGAATCACTATGTAAAAGAATAAACCCTTACATAGTAATTTGGACAGTATCTACTCAATTAACATGACATGTATCTAGTGTTAGCCACACTTGGGACCATCTAGACAGTCTAAAATTTAATTTTTAGAATAAACCCACTTACCACAGACATATTGTTGATATAGGACAAGTAGCCTAAAGGTCCATGTCACTGTACAATCTTTTGGGAGAAGGGGGGTGTAAAAACCCTACTACTTCATGTTTTTTTATTTTTGGAATTAACACTTACAATCCTCTTAAGATCATGTATATAAATAGATTTTAATGATACGATGCAACCTTGTCAGTTATAGGATCTAGGATGTTATACTTAGTTATATTTGGTCTTTTTCCTTTTACTTTCTTGGTTTTTGAGTCTAAAACCATTTTTTTTTGTGCCATAATAAAATGAGTCTTGTGTCCACATCACTCCATTATTTGAGGAAACATTATGCCATTCATTTGACACTTTGATTTTTGCCTTAGTCTTTTATCAAAAATGTTGTGTTTGTCACTTGATTGAAATGGGTAACATTACGCTACCCAAGTCATTTCAAGTTTGTGCCTTGGAGTTTTAAAACAAACCATAGATCACATATTTAGAGAGTGATAATGCTATTATACTACTTAAATTGTTTCATAGACTCATCTTGTCTTGTATCCAAGTTTCACATTTGAAACCAATCCATGTGTGCCTTTTGGGCCTTTGTTTAGTGTCATTATGTCATTCAACTTTGTCTAGCTTGTCCGATAAAAAAGCCTAGTTTTCCTAAGTTGAGTTTTTAATTAACCTTGACAAGTTTGAATCTAAACATTGATTGATTTATATTTATGCCTTGTGAAATTTTGGATTAGATTCATATCTTTCTCTTTTGGGTTACATAAATTAGGTTAATTCTTTACCCAAATTCAAAAACTATTTGTTTGTGCCTTTACTTGGAAGAAAATAATCTATCTCAAAATGCCTTTTGTTTCATGCCTTATGCCAATTTGATCAAGTTCATGTCTAAATTCAAGTGCTTAGTCTATGTCAAAGTGTTTCAAATTTGTTAGATCAAGTACCTCATTGTTTTAAGTCTATATTTTGACGTCACATTTGGCCAAAAGTCCTAGCACGTGCTTGTTTGAACCTAGCTTTTGACACCATGTTTAGCCAAAAGATCTAGCAACATTTATTTTCCTAGATTAAACCTATTTGGAACACTTTGAACCTAGATTTTGGCATTTCATTATTAGTTCATCCACTTGAATTTTTTTGTGTGAGACATTTCACATTAGACATTTGATGTTATACTATTTTATACCAAGCTCTAGTATATACCCTTTTGGAGATACAACTCCATCCTTTGACCAAGTTTGATCGAGTTTGAACCTTTTGTATTTTTAGACATTATTTTTTAGAGTTTTTAGAACTGTAAAACCCTTTTATTGTGAAACATTCACTATTGATTCGAATATATCTCATTATACATGTAGTAGAGCTATTTACAATCTAGGGTATAGTAATGTGGTCACACAAGAAGAATTTATTGAAGAACCCTATGAAGATGATGTTGTTTGTGATATGGATCCTTATCCAACTTACAACACTCAATTGAGGACAGAAAGATAAGACCTTTTGGCTCATTATGTGGTTAATACACCTCCATACTCTAAGCATGACCAAGAGCAAATGACACAATACCTAACCAACATAACTTCAGTTACAAAACAAGTCCAACAATAACCATACTATGTTACAATGCCATTGAAATATGAACCTTATTTATTTGGTCATCAATTTATTTCAAATAAGGACAAATTATTAATTAGAGCCGCAGAGGTAGGGTCTAAGTTTTCAATAGACTTTCCGCATGAAAACTTGCCAAGTTTAGTAAGTGTGCCTTACAATATGACTCATAATCAAAACATCAAACATGTTTCTTATAGAAACCCTCAAGCGATAGTGCCAATAACATATTAGGACCCTCATATTATTGTCACAAGAAAAGGCCTCTTGGAGGCCACTTCATACAAATGCAGACAACATACCAAACCTATCTAAACTTAGTGTGCAACTTCAACAACATGACCATGTCAAATGCTCCTCTTATTGAGCAAGCTCCTTCAATGGGATTTTTAATTGAATTGTATGGATAAAAAATTAGGGTATAGACCCATTCACTCAAATTAATTTTGTTAGAGATAGGTTTAATGCCCCCACCATCAAAAAAGTATCTTCTACTTCTACATAGAACAGTGAGCCAAACATAGTGAATAATACATAAGTATTGTCCAATCTAGACCAAAGTGGTGTAAATGCACAAACAACTAGTCCAAAACAAGACATGCTCTTAATTAACATCATGAGTGGTTTTCAAATGTAGGGGGTAGGAACTTCTACCTCCCAACCATAAATAACTACATCTAATCCTCAATTAGTTGCTTCTTTAAACACCTAACTGCAAGGATTAAGTAGTCAAGCAATGACCAATACCATGCCTCAAAAAAGTGTAACAAATATTAATCCAAAAAAATAGGTGATGACTAAAATTCAAAAATAATAGGAACCATCCAACATACCCACACAATAGAGGCAAAACATTTTACCACCTCAATAAGGGGAAATTGATATTCTACCTCGCCAAGTAGTAATGAACATACCTCTTCAATCGTAGACACACATACCATTGCAATCATAAATGATGTATAATCAATAGTGTATAAGTATTGGTCAGTGAAAAATGATGAACATTAAACATGCATCTACTTCTGAATAAGAATTCATGCAACTTAGAGGTTCTAATGTTCCACAAGTGCCAATTAGGAAACATTTGCCTTTCATGCCAAATATGCCACAAACTTAATGACATGGACTTGGTTCACAAGTTCCCATTAATCAAAAAGGTATGAATAGTCAAAAATATTGGAGATTTTTTAGTGATGTCATGGAGGTTTCCATATGAGTGGATAAAGTGTCTTGATTGTTTAAGTGTCAATAACAAAGTGTGTAATGTGCTTGTCCTAGTATATTTAAAGTAGGCTTGGTTGATCTTCAGTTTTGTTAAGGATGTTTAGGAATTATTATGGTGAATTGAGGTTGTGTAATGGGTCCTATAAGAGGTCAAAGATGATTTGAGAAATTATGTAAGTGCATGGTATTCATCTGGTTCTTCATTAGGTTCATCTTGGCATAGTTGGTTCTATAACATAAAAATTTGAGTAGGTAGTTTGTTGATACACCATTGCCTTGTGTGGATGATTTAGGGGGATTTGGTCATATATGTGTGATTAAAATAATCCCAAGTTTCTATGGTCTAAGTTTTAGGTCATGTGATTAATCATAGCTAATGATATGCAGGTTCAAAGTTGGTTTTCCAAGTAGATTGTAGAGGTTCCCATATTTAGCCAGATTGTCACTACATGTCATGTATATATGTATGAATTAGTATATTTGTTCATTTAATTTAGGTAGGATAAAGTCAATAATGATCAAAGGATTTCATGAAGATGTTGTCTATATTTCAATAAGCTACCTTGAAAATTTGGAGATTTGAAGTGTTGTCTAGTTCAAGTTATAAAGCTTCAAAGATGCTCTAACAAACTGTGATGGGTCAGAGACCGTCAAGTTTAATCATGTTGAAGACTGAGATCATTAGTTATAATATCTAATAGTGTGTGTTAATTCATGATATTTATTTAATAGTGTGTATAAGATTCAATATGTCAAAGGTTGTTCATGCAGGTGATAAGTGTCACAAGCTCGCTATGTTTGGTAGAAGATCAATAGTGAGTAGTCGTTCATACTGACAAAGATCGATGGTGTGAGTTGAATTCAAAGGGTAAAATATGTAGAAGGCATGTGAGGGTTATAAGTGTCATAATTTTAGGATTTTTAAGCAAAATCTAATGGTGAAGGTCGTAAGGTAAGAACTAGACTGATCCATAGAGATCAATAGTGCACATTGAGTCAATATTGTAAGATTGCATGAGATAAGGTCAACATGTTCATTGTTTAAAAATTTATCCAAGTGAAATTTCAAATAATATAAATGGTGCATGTTTAATCTAATATGCAAGGACATGAGATGATTGCATAGTGTTCAAAGTTTAACCGTTGCTTAGTGACCATTTTAATTCAAATATTTGAATTAGCGATGGAAGAACAGTCTATGGTTTGTGAGCCATAACTTTATATTTATATAGAATTTGACCATGTAGTAAAAAAAATGTTGTAGAAGACTTCAAGTTTAATATATAAATATTAATTTTAAGGTCTAATTGTTTATACACTCAAAGTTATTAATATCCAAAGTTGACTATGTGTTCGTTCATGCTCTGCAAGTAACTTGAGAAGGGTAATTGAGTTGTTCATGATGGTATTTCGATGTTTCAAGATGAGATAACTATTGGAGAGTGTTTTAGACTCCATGAGGATGATCTAAATGGATTTTGGAGGTTTGAAAAATCTATATTTAGTATGAACAAAGGCTTAAAATGTGACTGTGTTCCTTCATGGTGTTCTTCTGTATAAAATGTTGTTTAATCAAATTGTGCTTCAGCAGAAGAATGTTTTGGCAACTGTGATCATTTTCAGATATCAAATGGGTCATGTGGAGTGGAATTATGCATTTAGAAGTTATCATATTTTCTTAGTTATATTAGAAAAGTGTCGAATAGGTTAATGGGTCTTCATAGGACCTAAAAGGTGACTTACGCCTATTTGAAAAGAGGGTACTACTTAAAGGTGACCCATGTAGATGCCTACACCCCTTAAGGGTGTAGGCATGTGTTGTGGTTAAAAATGAAGGTTTTAAACGTGATGATAATTATGAAATATCTATAAAATCTAAAATCAAATGTGGTAATTTCTAAACTTGGAAAAAGAGTGAGAAGAGGTGTGTGTTTAAGTGTTCATCCAGAAAATGCAACTCAAGACAAGATGAAGACTAATGTAAATCAAACATTGAAGGTCAATAATCAATCAAGGAATGAAGATGTTGGCATAATAAATACAAATCAGATCAGATAACTAAATGTCATGAGATATGCAAATTTTAATGGTTATTATTAGACATGTAATCAGTTTGGGAATATAGATATAAAATGCAAGAGACCTGTTAGAAATGAGTTTGCATGGAACTATGATGGGGGTCATTATTCAAAAGGTGTGAACAAAGTTAAGTGTTTAAATTATCTTGATGAGAGACATTTTGCTAAGTATCATCCAAATAAGGTAAGGCATGATAAGCTTCTTATAAGAGGTATAATGTGCTTCAATTGTCAATAGAGAGGTCACATTGCTAGATTCTACAAAGAAAGGTCTACAAGATAAAATAGGTTTAATCAGGCTCCTAGAGTGAAAGAAAGAAGGCAAGTTAACTCATGAAAACCAAAGGTGGTAATGTGAGTCATGATGAATCTATAAGTCCAAGTAATATGTTTTCTATGGTAGAGAATACTACAAAAGTTGGAGAGTGCTAAGAACTCTCATTGTCTGCTCATGTTGTTAATAAAGAGAAGACTAAGGTTCTAGTTGAGGCTAGTTATAAGGTGTGTTCGGATGCTAATGAGAGACCTGCTATGTGTGAAAAAGTTTCAAGCTTGGTTCTTATGTTTTCAAGGTCTAAAGGTAATGTTATGTAATGCAATGAAACTGCTTCAATGATCAAGGTATGTCAAGATTCCATAGTTGCTCCAAATGTTGTATATCATATCATATAAGATAAAGTGACTGATGTAGAAAAGGAAAGTTGTCAAAATTTAGACTAAGGAAGACAAGATCAAGAAGTCTTATATATATAAGGATTCCAGTGGTTACTAAGGAGATGTGGGCTACTCCTGGCTTCACTTTGTTTTAAGAACATTGTGATGTAGAAGAAGTCTCTATCTATGCTTCTTAAGAGACTCTTTTCAGTGGAGAAGCAAGTGTTGTTATGGTGTTCTTCAGAAGGTCCTAGAAGGCAAGAGATGAGTGTTTCTAGTTGGTGTTGATATGTCAAGATGGGATAAATGCTTTGATAAGGTCATAATGATGTCATAAGGTGATTTTGTTGTATATGGATTGTTTGCAAGATCAAAATGGGTGTTTTTAGGTAGCATAATGAGATTGATGGAATGCCAAGAAGAGTTTGGTGTTTAGAATGGTTTATGCACTTATTTGTGATATGCTCCAAGTGGTTTTGTGATTTGAAGATAAGTTGAAGTCAAAATGAAAATTTTTGAGTGCTCTCAGTTTTCTTTTTTTTGGCTTTAGGGCAAGCATGCCTAAAATGGGTTATATTATGTATGGGTTCCCAAAAGTATGGAGGCTTAATTTATGGTCCAAAAGTGTGTGATGGTTCTCTAGGTGTGCAAGAAGTTTAATAGATGTGTGTTGACCAGAAGGAGGTTTATTGACCTTGTTTGTTTTGAGATTCTAGAGTTTTGGGCTATGTTATAAAAGTGGTTTGAATTATGATTTGAGGTCCAAGGATTCTTAATAGGTTTAATAGACCAAATGGGTTTTCAAATAAAGCTTCACAGAGATTTGAAGGCTTATGGTTTTCAAATTATTTAATTTTTTTTATCAAGATGGAGGCCTAATTAGCTAGTAGGTTTGTAAAGGAAGTATATTTCATAGGAGGAGATAGGAGATGAAAATTTGTGTGCTTAAAAGGGAATATTAGAGTTATTTATATATAAAGTTTTAGGTCTTGAAGATTTGTTTACTAAAAGTTGTAGGCTCTGCAAGTTATAGGGAGAACTATAATGAGTCTAGATAGGCCTAGTATGAATAAGAGTTCTTTTTGATAAATTTATCTAAAAGAGAAAGACATGAATGTTTTAAGGTAATTTATTAGGTTTGTTTAAATCATGTTTCCTATTTGGTGAGTAGCATGAAGTTCTATTGGTGGACCTTGAGGTGGCATGAGAGAGAAGGATAGTAAGCATGTGTATTGGTTCTTAATAATGTGTGGAGATCTGAAGATGATCAAGAGGTTAAATGGATCATAGACTAGAGGGGGAGTCCCTATCAAATGTTTTTTGGTGATTTTCATTAGATTTTAGTGTTTTTGTGTGTTATTTCTTCATTGATTGCAGTGCTTGGTTGAAGAGAATGCTGGCATGTATGAAGAGGAAGTTGTCAAGATAAAGAGGAGGTAGGCTCAATGTAAGTGGGAGTTTGTATAATATTTATAAGGTGGTCCTCTCATTTTGGTGGTATTTTAAGGTCCTCAAGATCAGTTTGTGCCCACTTTATCATTGTGTCAAAGGGGGATAAGATTTCTTGTGAAGAGTACTTGAAGATAGAAAAGGAAGATGACCTATATGATGGGTGTTAACATTAATGATAAAGAGGTAGATTTTTATAGGGTTTTAAATGATGTCATGGATGTTTTCTAATTAGTGGATGAAGTGTCTTGATTGTCTAAGTGTTAATGACAAAGTGTGCTTGTCCTAGTATGCTTGAAATAGGCTTGGTTAATCTTTAGTTTTGGCATGGTTAAGGATGTTCAGGGATGAGTATGGTGATATTAAGATATGAAATGGGTCCTATTATAGGTCAAATATGATTAGAGAGATTGTGGAAGTTCATGGTATTCATCTGGTTCTTCATTAAGCTCATCTTGTCATAGTTAGTTTTATAGCAAAAAATATGAGTAAATGATTTTATGACATGACCATTACCACATGTGGATGAGTTAAGGGGATTTGGTCATATGGGTGTGACAAAATTAGTCCCAATTTGGTATGGTCTAAGTTTTAGGTCATTAAAGTAAGTGAAACTAAAGATATGTGGGTTCAAAGTTAGTTTTCTAAGTAGATTGTATAGGTTCCCATAGTTAGCTAGACCATCACTACACATCATGCAGATATGTATAAACCAATATGTTTGTGCACTTAATTTAGGTATTGATAAATTAAAAATGATTCAATGAGTTCATGGAGTTGTTGTATATAATGTCAAGAAGCTACCCTACAAATTTGGAGATTTGAAGTGTTGTCTAACTTAAGTTATAAAGCTTCAAAGATGCTCTAGCAGATTGTGATGGGTCGAAGACCATTAATTTTAATCATGTTGAAGACTGACGTCAATATTTAAAAGATATAAATGTTCATGTTAATTTGTGATCTTGATCCAACAGTGCATACAATAGTCAATATGTCAAAGGTTGCTCATGTAGGTGACAAGTGTCACAAGCTTGCTAAGTCTAGTAGAAGATCAATGGTGAGTGATGGTTTGTATTGAAAAAGATCAATGATGCTAGTTGAATTCAAAGGGTTAAATGTGTATAAGGCATGTGAGGGTGCCAAGTGTCATAATTATTTGAGTTATGAGTAAAATCTAATGGTGAGTGTTTCAAGATAAGTACCAGATTGGTCCATTGAGATCAATGATGTGCATTGAGTCAATATTGTAAGATTGCACAAAATAAGGTCAACATGTTTGTTGTTTAATAATTTAAATGATTTAAGTTAAAATAATAATGATCATGCATGTTTAATCTAAGATGCAAGGACATGAGGTGATGGCATAGTGTTCGAAGTTTAACGATTGCTCAGTGACCTTTGGAATTCAAATATTTGAATTAGTGAGGGAAGACTAGTTTGTGGATTTTGAGCCATAACTTTTGATTTATGTATAATTTAACCATGAATTACAAATAAAAGTTGTAGAGGAATTCAAGGTGTATATATGAATATGAATTTTAATGTCTAATTTTTTATATAGTCAAAGTTATTGAGCTCCAAATTTGACTGTGTTCATTCATGCTCTGCAAGTAACCTAAGAAGGGTAATTGAGTTGTTCATGATGGTATTTTGATATTTAGATATGAGATAGATATTAGAGAGTATTTTAGAATCCATGAGGATGATATATATGGATTTTTGAAGTTTTACCAATCCATATTCATTATGAAGAAAGGCTTAAAATGTGACTGTGTGTTTGTTCATGGTGTTCTTCTATACAAAATGTTGTTTGAGCAAATTGTGCTTTAGTAGAAGAATGTTTTAGCGACTGTGATCATTTGAGGATATCAAAGGGGTCATGTGGAGTGGACCTATGCATTTGAAAGTGGTATTATTTTCTTATTTTTCTCAAATAAATGTCAAAGATGTGAATGGGTCTTCATAAGACCTAAAAGGTGACTTAGGCCTATTTAAAAAGAGGGCACTGCTTAAAGGTGACATATTTAGGTGCCTTAAGGGTGAAGGCATGTGTTGTGGCCAAAAAGGAATGTTGTGAACATGATGATAATCATGAAAGCTCTATTAAATATGAAATCAAATGTGGTAATTTTTAGACTTGGAAAAAGAGTGAGAAGAGGTGTGTATAAGTTGTGGAGTGAAGGAAAGGGTGGGTGCACAGTGGATGGATTTAAGATTGGAGCATGTTGATGACTATGTGTATGACATATAGGTCATGTTTCTAATGTCAATGATAGTGTTCTTTCAATTTTTAAGATTGAAGGTGGTCAAAAGGACTTGGTCATCTTAGGGGCAGGTATTCCTTGTGAAATAGGTGTTTCATTAAAGCCAGTCAGAAGGACTTGACCAAAAGGTGTTAAAAAGGACTTGATCATATTAGGGGTAGGTTCTCCTTATAAAATAAGTGTTTCACTAAATTTTGATAAAAAACACTTGATTAGTCTCATGTTTTTTATCATCTTATAAGACAAGTAGTATATGTGTTTGTAAGCTTGAGAGTAGACTTTATTCCCCAAGAGGATTTCCCATATATATCTTGTGTTGTGTATGTGATCTTGCATTATTTTCATTGTTCATTGATATAGACATCTTGTATTCTTCATGAATGATTATATTGAATGCTTAAGTGTTTAAATGGTTTGAAAATTGAATGTGATTATTTGTCACCATTGATTCACCCTGACTCTCGGTGATTGTACCTTTAATAGGTAATAGGTCCCTAATCAACCTCAATAGACATAATAATATCCTCCAGTTATATCCTTCCATCTCAACCATAATTTCCCCAGAACTAGTCGTACATACCCAATCCTAACCATAATATCACACCCAACATGTGTAATTCCAACAATCATACCCTAATCCACGTATGTATATTTTTGGTCAATTTCATAGCTAATCCAACATTTCACAAATGCCTCTATTATACCCCAGCCAAAGTAATCCACTTGTGACCACCCAACCTCTAGCTCAAGCTAATGTTCCCTCTAATTTCTTTACATAAGAATTGCAACAAATGAAGGATGAAATTACCCTCATCCAAGTTGAAAAATAAACCAAGAAGTTTAAGTTAGATGACGTGTGTTCTTACCCATTCAACATGAAGTATTCATAAATACCATTTCCTCTAGGCTACAAACCACCAAAATTTGACAAATACAATGGGAAAGGTGACCCCAAGGCCCACTTAACCAAATTCTTTATTACTTGCCAACCAATGGCCTATAGTGACATATACCTCTTACTGTTGTTTCTAAAGAGTCTAGAAAGACAAGAATTAAAGTGGTTTATAAAATTTCCCAAGAATTCAGTTTTTGATTTTAATGATATTTTAGACAAGTTTATGTAGCGTTTCTCTTACAATCTCAAACATGAGATTTCATTGGTAGATTTGATGCAAGCTAAACAAAGGGCCAGTGAAAGCTTTGTAAGATAGCTACAACTATAGATAGCCCTTGCTAGCTGATTCACCCACAATCTACCAGACAAAAAATTAGTCACTGTGTTTACTAAGAATTTACGTAATGAGATATCTTACCCTTTGGAGTTGCAGTGTGCACACACTTTCAAAAAAATCATTGACAAAGGTTTTTTTGATTGAAAGAGACCTTATTAACAAAAGGATAATTAAACTCACCTTATCAAATCATAACCAAAATAAAAAATAAAATAATGGCCAAAACCAGAACCAAGTCCAAGTTCAAGCATCGAAACCAACCTAGGCTAATAATTATGATAAATCTAAGTAGTTCAATCAAAACAAGAACGTTATGGGCAATAGAGTAACTAAGTTACAACATTTTCAAATTTTGAAAAAATGTATGCTAAGCCAATGTTGTAGATGAAAACTACTCCTAACCAATAACCTTTTTAGTAAATGTAGTAAGCACAATATCCAAAACTAATGCAATAAACACCAGAACCTTTGCCTTTACAAAACCCTCCTCCAAAGAAAACTGTGCCTACTTGTCACATCTTTAGTGACCTTGGATAACCCATTGAATTTATATTTTGTAATCTAGCCAATTCTAATTTCATTAGCTAACCTTTTTAACTAAGAATTTAACTCAAGAGAGGTGTTAGTATCTTGTTAGTGACAAAATGAAATCAAATTGAAAAACTAACACACAAGCTAGCATACATCTCTAAGCCTAGTTACTAGGGAGAGCTTAGTGAGGGAAAGCCATTTGAGAATTCAACTAAAATTGAAAAGAAATAAGAAATATGAATTCAAAACACCAATTTCTTACCAAATACTTGATTGCTACAAAAGGCTCCTTCTTTGATTTGCTCAGCTTGTGCTTCAAGAGATCTTCTTCAATGGAGTGTGGCTACCTTCATCTCCTCTTAGCACCTTTGGCTTTGGATTGGATCAACAATTTAGAATTATAACACTAAGATACAATGATTTTTGGATGCATTTGGGCATTATAAGTTTGGCATAAAAAACTTAAAATTCAATAGGTAAGGCCTCCTATTTATAGATTTTTGGAATGGTTTGAGGGTCAACCATGACCGTCCATCTCAAGATTGAGATGTGTGGCCATGAATAAATCCAAATATAAAATTCATTCTATAAATATCCTTATTAATATTTAGGATAAAGGGGTATTGAATAGGTATGAATGGTCTTAATGAGGCATGAATGGTCTTAATGAGGCATGGGAGACCCATAATCCTGATATTTTATGCATTTATGGCTTATGGATGCCACTCCATATGATGATGTAGTTAATAGAAATTAATTTACAATAAATATTTATTCAACAAGTTCTATGGAAAATTAACTTAAGGCCCTAATTTAGTTTAATTATCCTAAAACATGATTAGTCAACTTTGATGCAAATTTTGGCTCTTGATGCACAAATTAATCAAATTGGTCAAAATGTTTTATTATTGGTCCAAAATTTGACTACATTGGAATTAGAAGTCAATGTTAGATGTTTTGGATCTATTATCCCATTTAGGATGTTACCAACACCAAATAACAAAGGCACGTGTTTCATGCAAGAGATTTGATAAAAAAAAGCAATCTAGGGCACCTAAGTGCAAAATTGGTATTTTAACTTGAAATAATCTGATCAAAGCTAGCTAGCTCATAAATTATATTGCCCTATTTAATGATACTCTGGCTAAAATTGGTACTTTAATATATCAATTTAAACTCATTTAATATATTTTAATATTTTTAAACCAAATTGTGCACTTGGGTGAAAATTGGTCAAAATCTTAGCTGGAGGTTATTGGTGGCTAGTTTTAGGTGTCTATAGTTTGCCCCTATTTGGAAAGATGTTTCAAACCATAGGCAAAGCAATATCTTCTCAAATAATGAGAAAATGCCTATATTCTAAAAAGAAAATGATGGTTGAAGAACAAAGCTCCAAATGGTGTTTGAAAAGCCTAGGATGATACCCCCTCAAGGGAGTGGCATCACATTTATTGATGGATGGTCCCTCGAAAAGAAACAAGAAGAAAGGTAGAATTAACTCATGGTTGAGATTAATCCAAATGAGAAAATGCTTGCATTCATTGAGTTAAAAAAGATACTGATTTTCCCAAAGATGGTTATAATTAAGAATAAAAATTAAAATTATGATTTGTCTATAGGCGGTTATAATCAATAAGAGGACCTAGATTCGCTAAAGATGATGGTGCCCTAGTGAGGACTAATTAGTAAGCATAACTCAAGGATATAACCTAGAATATATATTAAATATGAGTGGGTGTAAGGTGATGAAATAGATGAATAGAATAATAAGATTGATCAATGTGAATAATTTAGTTGTACCTATCAATGAGGAAATGCTCATCTTGATTAGCAATGATACAACTAGAATGGTTAATGGGTTGATTTGATCAAGGGTGGGATGGGAGGATTTTCCAAGGTGCCAAGGAGAAACTTCTATGGCTCCATTGATTTTAGACTTTATTAAAGCTAATTTTTGTTGTAAGATGTGATGGTAGGCTTCATGATAGAACACCATGAAGACTTGGCCAAAATATGCATAAGGATTGACTCCTGATCCAATAAACACTCAAAAATAATGCATCAATGATAAAAAATATGATGACAATGTTGACATATGAATATGGATGGACTCAATAATAATGTGCTCAAATAATCACCCAATGAATGCATATAAACTGAGTCAAAGCAACAATGCTAAAAGCAAACAAACAGGCAAAAAGACAAACAAACAAAAGAAAACACAAACATACAAACAACTTGAAATAAATAAACAAATAGAAAACTTAAAAATAAAATCAAAAGAAAGCATCCTAATAATGACTTTGCCCCAGTAGGATGGATCGAGGATAACTAGCTAGGCTTACACAGGACAAATTTTTTTGGAGTTTTTGAAATGTTATGAATGTTTTTGGCATTTTTGAGGTATCTCAACTTGTTAGAGAATGAAAATATACCTACTCGTAAAATGACGGGAGCTTTAGGTTTAGGTTGCTCATAAACGAAGAGAGCATATGGAAAGGGGGACTAAGGTGACCTCAACATGAATTAAGCATAACCTACTTAGTCTTTAAATAACCTCGAGTCACAGTAACTTCATCCACATAAAAGGTGAGGAAAAACTAACTAGGTCCTAACAAGTTCTCAAATCTATAAAATGGCCAGTCAAGTGAAAATAACAATGGCAAGGTGATACGGTAATGCATGGTAAACAAGTGCTGACCCTAGTTTACCCATAAGCAATTATAACTAGGATACAATGGAATAGGTCAATGATACTAATTTACCCATAGATGGTTATAATTAGTAGTAAGACTGGTGAGACACTGATTTGCCTATAGATAGTTATAATCAGGCTCACATAAATAAACTTGATAGGATAAAAGATATCTTGCTAGATCAATTGTTACACTGCTTTCATAGACTATCATTGTAAACATAAATTTGATAAGATTTGAAACTTGATCAAAATCCCCTTGTAAAAAGTGTAGGAAGAACCAAAGTAGCCGAGATCAAAATAGGATTAGGTAGGATGACTAAAAAAAGCTTTGGTCTAGATAGGAATGGAATGGTTAGATGGCACGATCTTGCTAAGGATAATGATGGTTTTTGATAGATTGAAAAAAAGGGTAAGAGGGTTGCCACCAAGTGAGAAGGTGATTGGTTGGGATATGCAACAATGGTAAGAGGATATGTAATAATGGTAATAACATGGCAATGAAATGGTATGGTACATATTTTTGGCTAGGGTGTGGTTTTTTATTTTGTTGTTCCTGATGATGGGGAGATGCACGTCCTAATCAATAAATGATATAAACACAATACTTGATCATGTTAATTACTAGCTCACACCTTGTCTGAATAGTTTCTCTGTCAAGAACTAGTTTTAGATTTAGTTGTCAAGAATGCTTTTGTGATCTTCATTGGTCATTGATTTTGATTCCTTCAAGTACTAAGATAAGGTATCTTTGTAGCCTCTACAAAGGAAATTACAACCATGGATGGTAAACAAGGACAAATAATGGATGGTAGGTTTGATTGTGAAATGGAATGGTAGATGATAATAAAATGTGGAATGGTTGGGAAATAAATGAAGATCAAGACTTTCAGTCACATGTAATGTTGTTGATGCTAGATTCAACATAACTTTGGATGTGGTAGGGATAAAGACCTATTCTCTCGATAGGACCACCAAATTTTTTTATTGTTTGGGCTTGAGAGTAGCTACCATCTGATTATGCTATAGATAGAAATTTATTTTGATTTGATCTTTATTTTGTCTTCATCAAGTAGTGAATAACTTTTGTGCTCAGCTATTGGTACCTCAATGAATTTTTCACCAATGAATTTATCTTGATTGTCCTGTAGTGCCTTTGAGAAGGTTTCACTAATGAACATTGGCTTTTGACTTTGATTTTTTTCTAGCGCTTCTAAAAACGTTTCACTAGAAGATGCTGAGTTGGAACTTTGATTGTATCCTAGCACCTATAAAAAAGTTTCACTAGGAGATTGTTCTTCTGCTACATGAATGTGGTCTTGGCCTCCTTTCTCTGTTTCAACTGCTAGGTCACCATGGATGCAATTCAACAAAATGTGATTCTATCGATCCTAATCAACATTTATGGGAGATAGAATGTCAATAATATGGCTATCTTGGTTGATGGTAATGGAATGTGGAATGCTAATGGGATGGGTGTTGGCATCACAATCCTTGTAGAATACACTAGGAGAACTTGTGTCAATATTGAAGTACTCATCCTCAAAAAATATAAAAGGATTACAAATGTATTTAAATTAATCTACGAGGTATGCATAGCCAATGTTGTAACAACCAAAAACATATTTTTCTTCTAAATCTGATTTTAACTCAAGGGAATTTGAGTCTAATGTTAAAACTAACATTGATTCTAATTTTGATGTTAAATCTGATATCGATCTAAGAATAGAACATGACTTTAACTCTGATTCTTCATTTAATGGGTAATCTATTATAATGATGTCTTGTTGAATGTTTGGTATTGGATAAGTAATGACCTATGATGACATAATGGGCTCCACAAAGATTGGTTTATCAAAGTAAGACTCCTCCATAATGGGAAATAGGTTAAGAGACAACTCTTTAGGGACTAGTTTATCAAGGAAAAAATCTTAAAAAATAGGCATATAGTCAAGGTAATGATTTTCCTAAAGGTGGTTATAATCATTAAGAAGTGACTCAACAAAGATTGGCTCATCAGAGTGAGACTCCTCAACAACTGGTAAAGGATCGATAGGTAATTCATCACATGTTGACTTATCATAAATGGTTGATTTAACATAAACATTTTAAATTGGTTGGTTCTCTTGGCCTTGGTTTCTAATGAGTTGGAAGATACCAATTTTGAACATAGATTGTTCTTCAAATGATTGGATTGGTTGAAGTTTGGATGGGATTGGTAAATGAGAAGGAATGGCCTATGGTTAGATAATGGTAGGGCATTGGGGAGCATGATTGCTTGCATGAGCCAAAGGAAAAAGTCCTAAGATGGTATTGATAGGGTGGTGTGGAGCTTTATTTCTTGTACAAGTCAAAGGACTAGGTCCTTGAATGATGAAAGGGTGTTGTGGAGCCTAGTTGCTTACACAAGCCAAAGGACTAGGTCTAGGAATGGTAATGGTATTCCTTGGATATTTTAGAGCTTGATAGTTCATATAATCCAAAGGAGGGTTAGGGGTAGTCAATGATCAGATAAAAAAAGGACATCATGGAACTTAATTACTTGCACAAGCTAAAGCATCCAAGTCTTCCTCATAAACCATATCATCTCAATCATGAGTTGGCTCATAAGCTAGTTCTTGACTGTGTTCCATGTATTGATTATTGAAAAGAAGGTATGGATCTATATCCCAAAAAATATTATCTATAGTTGGGTCTTCAAATTCCTCCTCATAATCCTCTTCATGCCAATCAAGGTCTTGATTTGGATTTTCTGGATTTTGACTATATTCCCCATATGGAGTATTATAGGGAGAATAATAAAACTCCTTAGAAAATCTTTCTCTATAGGGGTTCTTAGTGATATTTTGTGCAACCATTATATCATAAGTTAGATTTTACGTGACTCCACCATAAGTGTAGCTAGGGGTTCTGAAAAACTATCTAAAGGACAAATGGTTCAAACTTGGTCTACTTAGTTGAAGGGATGGAGCTGTATCTCCAATATGGTCTGAAAGTGGAGCTGTATCTCTAAAATGGTTTGTGCTAAGACTTAACATAAAATAGTCTAACATAAAATTTCTAATTTCAAATGTCATATGCCTAAAAGATCAAGCATCTAAATAAAAATTGACATGTTAAATGTCTAGGTCAAAGTATTCTAAATAAAGTCTAAACTAGGAAAGGGAAAAGAGTTAGGTTTTTTTTATCTAAATGTGGATTCAAAAGCTAGGCTCAAACAAGATATGCTAGTACTTTTAGCCAAATGGCATCAAAATATAGACTTGAAACAAAGGTATCATTTGATTTGATTTAATCTAACAAGTTTGGAAACAACTTTAACATAAACTTGACACATAGAATCAAACATAAACTTGATCAGTTGGTATAAGGCATGAGGCAAAAGGATTTTGGAGAAAGGTTGTGTTATCCCAAATAAGGACACAAATGATGATGATGATATGTTTTAAACAAACAAACCATCAATAGGTTTCAAATTTGGGTAATTGATTAACCAAAGTTATCAACCCAAAAGAGAAAGATCTATGTATTAGCTCCATGAATTAAGGCCTAAATAGAAATCAATCAATGTTTGAATCCAAACTTGACAAAGTTAATCAAAAACTAAGATTTGACCAAAAAATATAGACAAAATTGGATAGCATGATGGTATAAGACAAATATCCAAATGGTATACATGACAAGATTTGAAACAAAACAATTTTTGATATAAGGTAAACTAGTCTTGAAATAAATTGAGCAACCTAATGGTGTAAGCATGCTTGAATGATGAGATCTATGTTATGTTTCAAAGACTCAAAAATAAAAATGGTTTGATATGATTTTGGTAGCATAACACTACCCTCTTCAACTCAAATTGACATAAACATAAAAAGGTTTATCAAAAATTTCAAGGCACAAGTGCGGTGTAAAACAACCAGCATAATGCTTCTTTAGACAAAAATATGACATATAAACAAATTGATTTTACCATGGATTCATGAACAAAAAATTAAATTTTAGTCTCAAAAATATACCAAGAAAAAATGATCGAAATAATCTAAGTATAATCATCCAAATCCTAGCAAGGGTACGGTAACGTGGAGTTGACTAAACTATCAAGCTTTCAAACATTTCCAAGGAAATCAATTGCACAATGACTTTTACATCAAATAATGCAAAATAAAATCAAAAAAATTGGGTGTCTATGACATTGGATAGTTATAAAAAGGTCTAGTCCTTTTACAATCACTACATCCTGCTATTTGCTTAGTGTAGTCTGATTTCCAAATGCAGATACGTCCCATGTGCAACTCAGAAGGAGTGGAGCAGTTAATGCTGGGAGATGAAAATCTGGGTCAAAGCTTCCCTAAAGAACTCACATGAGGTAATGAAGTCCCCTTCGTAATCCAAGTTTACATGAAATAAAAGACTAATACAAAGACTTTAGGGTTATTTTCAAGGTCACCCAAATTTTAATGAGTTTTTAGGGAGTGCTTTAGATGACATTCTTTCTAAGCCTTGGACTAGGCTTTTTGCAATAAGGATGGCTCTTTTGATTCTAAGAGTTCCCTAAAGGGGACAAATGAAAGAGCATACACACACAAACCTTCTCTTTGATAAACAATTTTTAATTAAACAACTATTGAAAACAAGAATTGATAAGTGTGTTCAATTTTAGAACCTAAATAAAGGATGTGGTGGTGTTCTTTTGACCCCTTGGTCTTAAGTCGTAAATTTGAAAGCATAATTATCAAAGCATTCACTTAAGCATCTAAATTTTTTATTAAGCCAAAAAAAAGTTTTTAATTCATTTTAAAACACTCAAATAAAGTGTGAAAGGCACTGATTTAGTTTTCTTAGATGACTTTCCATGTAGATCCTACAAAAAAAATGTTAGCACTTTGTTTAGCCTTACATCATATTTATCAAATGAGGTAACCTTAAAGGGCAAAATCTGTCAACCCGAAGGCAAAATCTAAAGAAAAAAATGTGTTAGATTATAAAATGTTAGCACAAATCTAATAAAATAATAAAAACAATAATATTAAATATATGAATACCTGCAAACAAAAAATTAGAAAGCTAAAAATAAAACATAACACATAAAAGCCTACACATAAAATATAAAAACTTGCAGTCAGTATTTTTAACATAACTTTTAAAATATAGATCAGTTTACCACAAAATTTTGATATGTTTTCAATAACTCTAGATTTCACGTATATTAAAATTTTTAGGTCCAAATAGTTAATACATAAAATTTATAAACTCTGTTCTAACCTTTTTTACCAAAACAATACAAAATAGAAAGTGACAGTCACTAAAATAGCTATAACTTATAAAATATAAAGTATTTTTTTGTGAAATGTTTAGATAATATCAATGACATATTTATAAAAAAATTTAGAAAAAAATATTAAGTAAATAAAAAGTTATGACTTTTTTATTGGCCATTTTTACTCAAAGAAAAAATAATAAAAAAAAGAATCAAAACTATGAAACACAAAAAAATTTTTGGATTGTACTCTCATGAAGATCGTCTCATTGGATGTGCCTTTATGTGAACTAAGAATTTTACTCAAGAGATGTTTTACTATCTTGTTAGTGACAAAATGAAATCAAATTGAAAAATCAACACACTAGCTAACATACATCTCTAGGCCTCGTTACTAGGGAGAGCTTAGTGAGGGAAAGCCATTTGAAAACACAACTAAAAATAGAAATAAATAATAAATATGAACACAAAACACCAATTTTTTACCAAATCCTTGATTGATCCAAAAGGCTCCTTCTTTGGCTTGCTCAGTTTGTGCTTCAAGAGATCTTCTTCAATAGAGTGTGGCTACCTTCATCTCCTCTTGGCACCTTTGACTTTGGCTTGGTTTGGCTCAACAATTTGGAATTATAACACTAAGATGAAATTATTTTTGAATTCATTTGGGCATTATATGTTTGGCATAAAAAAACTTAAAATTCAATAGGCAAGGCCTCTTATTTATAGATTTTTGGAATGGTTTGAAGATCAACCATGACCATCCATTTCAAGATTGAGATGCATGGCCATGAATAAATCCAAATATGAAATTCATTTTAAAAATATCTCCATTAATATTTGGGATAGAAAGGTATTTAATAGGCATGGAGGGTCTTAATGAGGCATGAGAGACCCATAATCTTGATATTTTTTGCATTTATGGCTTATGGATGCGAACCCATATGATGATGTAGTTAATAGAAATAAATTTTCAATAAATATTTATTCAAAAAGTTCCATGGAAAATGAACTTAAGTCCCTAATTTTTTTAATTATCCTAAAACATGATTAGTCAACTTTGACGCAACTTTTGGTTCTTGGTGCACAAATTAATTAAATTGGTCAAAATATCTTGTATTGGTCCAAAATTTGACTGGATTGGAATTGAAAGTCAATGCTAGATGTGTTGAATATATTATCCCATTTAGTATGTTACCGATACTAAATAACAAAGGCACATGTCTCATTCAAGAGATTTGACAAAAAAGAGTAATCTAGGACACCCAAGTGCAAAATTAACATTTTGACTTGAAATGATTTGATCAAAGTTAGTTGGCCTATAATTGTATTGCCCCATTTAATGATACTTTGGACAAAATAAACACTTAAATATATCAATTTCAACTCATTTAATACATTTTAGTGTTTTCAAGCCAAATTGTGCACTTTGATGGAAATTGATCAAAAGCCTAGTTAGAGGTTATTAGTGGCTAGTTTAGGTGTCTACAGACCTATTCTGAGGGCATTCCCTATCCAAATTGGTACAAATAACATGAATTATATGAGTATCATTGGGTTAATGGCCATAATTTGCATTGTTGTGTGCAAATTAAATATTTGGTTGAGAATATGTTAGAAAATGGGGAGATAATATTGGATCATGGAGATTTTACATCCAATTAGAGCCTCAGTATTTATTAAAACCCCTTTTCACAACATAAAAACTAGTAATAGTAGCAACAATGGCTAGTAAAATAATAACAATAATATCAATAACCAAGATAGAACCAACAAAATCAACAGTAACATAACCAATAATGTCAGTTGAATGGACATAGCCAAGACTAGAGCGATTCCAAAAACCAACAGATCTACCATGATGTTGTACATGACTATGATAAGATTGTAGGTCATATTTAAAGAGGTTGCATTTACACCATATCCATCAATCCAAGACCAAATACCAATCGAACAAGATTGTTGCTAATCAACTTCAACCAACCAACCCATGCTAGTGATCCTTCCTTGACTTAGGACCGCATTCAAGCATACCAACAAGTAGGGATTAATAATTTTTGACCCCATATTGATAATTCATTATTGACCCATGACCATGCACAAGTGTACCAAAAAATGAGACTTATCCTATCTAATCCCCTACCCCTATCAGCTATTAGCAATAATGGTCCTATATCTAATCTTGATTATACATTCATAACTCAGTGGTCAAATATTACGATACCAAGCCCATAACCATTTGCCACTTCACCCATCCAACAAACCATTCTGGATAGGAATAAGCCATTTAATACTATATAATAAAAGATGTTTGATATTATAGAAAAACTACAAAAGACACCCACATAAATATCCATTTTTGATTTGTTGCATACATCCACCATCCACAAAAACATCTTGATAGAGTTCCTTGGCCAATCGCAAGTTCCTAATGACATATATTCAGATAAATTTCAATCTTTGGTTGGACACCAAGCTCTTGTCCAACAATTAACCTTTGACCAAAGTGATATGTCATACCTTGGCCCTCTGCATAAAAATCCATTGTATATCAAAGTTATCATAACACGACACAAAGTGAAAAGTGTCTTCATAGACAATGGATTGAGTCTCTAAAGTTTATCAAGCTTTTCAAGTACACCATGACTGATCTCTAGCCAAAAATGATTATAATCAAAGCCTATGACAATGAAGAATGAGAATCATAAGGCACCATTAGCTTACTAGTTATTATTAGGCCCTTAACTTATGATACATTATGCCTTGTGTTAGACCTTGATCTATCATACAATATGCTTTTTAGTAGACATTGGATACATAAAATTCATGTAATCCATTCAACATTGCACCAGTGTATCAAGTTATCCCATTCAAGTGTGGAGGTCACCATTCATAGAGATTTGTATCCATATGAACAATGTAAGAATTTAGAGGCCGAGTACTAAAGATATAACTACTATTTCAACTTGAATTTGGTTATTAATAAGGACAAAAGGAAAGAAATACTTGTTGATTTACCAGAGGCCAACTGCATTGACCTAGATACCCTTGATTCATTTTCTCACATGGTGCCTCTTGAAATATCTAATCATTATACTATCTCAAATAATGGCCCATGAGAATATTTGACCCACTATATACTCCACATTGCCAAGCTTTCACAAAAAACCCAAGTCATATGGAAGACCTAAATCCAAACCACCTTGCATAGATTGGAAAAGAAAGGGAAAAGCCAACCTGCATAGTCCAACACCTATCATTTTCATATCGGCCACTGGCCAAAAATAGGACCCACTTGTAGATGATGAAACCTAGTTGTATAATGACAAATTGGTTGACTATTACCTAAATGCCAAGGATCCTATTTGAAACAAAATCATGGAAAATCATGCCTATAAAAGAGGAGGCCTTGGGAAAAATCAACAAGGTCTGATTGAGCCAATTTTTACCACTAAGTACAAAGGAACATATGGACTTGGATTTAAGATGCTTAGGGTTGACCCCATGTACCTTATTTGTGTTCCAATGCTGATGACTAGTGATGATGATGCTGATAATGAAGCATAATCTGATAATAGGTATTTCGATTATCTAGCCATTACCAATTTGTTTGACAATAATGCCATTTGTACCCTTTGACTAGTTATTCACCATAATTTTCTTATATTATATTACCCTTAACTAATATACTTGGGGCAATAAGAATCAACAGTGTCAGTTGACAATTTTTAGAATGATGAGGCTTTCTATAATTTTCTCAACCTAAGGGAAAATATTCTATTGGGAGACCACAAACAAGGGTTCTCAATCAAACTGGATCCTGAAGCCTATTTTGGAGAATGGGTGAACACCCTTAGCCATAAATAATTAAATAAAATATTGAGGTCCTAAAGTGAAAACCTCTTTGAGGTGCTTTCAAACTAGGGAAATAGTAAAGAGAAAGGCCAATCTAGTGGTGAAAACCTATTTTAAGCACCATTATATGGGGGTGTTCAACCTTCTTCATGCATAGCTTAAGAGACCACAATGATGAACTTGCCTATGGATCCAAGTTCATTTTTGAATAACAACAGGATTTTGATTGAATCATCCAAAAGTTTCTAATAGTATTTATCACTTGGCCATCCCTACCATTAGGGGATTCTAATTCATCATGCTTAGGAGAACTTGAAGAGCTAGTCCAAATAGAAGACTCTACCATTACAAGTCAGTTTAAATCTTTGCCAACCATTCTCAAAGATAGTTTGAATCTTCTTGTGGAGGAAAATATATAATTTAACATTGGGACTTCAGATGACTTGATATGGATCAAATTAGGTGCATCCTTCATTGAGGAGGAACATGGAATCTTTATCTCCCTTTTAAGGGAATTTGTTGATATATTTGTATGGGCCTCCTTAGACATGCATGGTTTGGACCCCACCTTGGTTGTACACCACCTTCTTGATGCAAAACTTGTAAAACAAAAATTATGCAAGATGCATCCTCACATTATTGTATTAGTGAATAAAGTGTTGGAAAAAATCTTAAAAGTGATATTTATTCAATCGATTGATTACTTAGAATGGATCTCAAATATTGTGCTAGTTAATAAGAAGCTAGAAGGAATCAAAATATGTACTAATTTCAAAGACATAAACAAGGCCTATCCCAAGGATGACTTTCCTTTGCTAAACATTGACATGATTATCGACTCCATAATGGGTTATGAAATGCTTTCACTAATGGATAGATTTTTAGGGTATAACTAGATCTAAATCATGCCAAAAGACTAACATAAAAAATGTTCACCACCCCATAGGGAACATTCTATTATCAAGCTATGTCATTTGGTCTCAAAAATGCTGGGGCCATGTTCAAAAACCATGACTATCATATTTCATGATATGATGCATGACATTGTTGAAGACTACATCGATGACATACTAGGTAAATCAAAGACCATGACCAATCATCCCACAACACTAAGGAGAATATTTGAATGACCATGTGAATATAATGTCAGGCTCAATCCTAAGAAGTGTGTTTTTGGAGTTATTTCAGGAAAATTATTTGGTTTCATTATATCTCATAAAGGCATTGAAGTCAATCCAACCAAAGTATGACCCATTACAGAGATGCCACCACTAATTAATTTAAATAAACTTTATAGTTTATAGGGAAAGATATAATCCATCAAATGCTTCATATTTTAGTTGAAAGACAAATGCTACCCATTTACACATCTACTAAAGAAAGGTGTTACCTTTGATTGGGATGATGGATGCTAGAAATCTTTCTAACAATTGAAGGACTATCTTGCAAATTTGCCTATTTTATTACCACCAATGCTGGTAAAACTATTCCTAGTATATCTATCAGCTATTGATAAAGACTTGGGGGACTTCTAGCTCAACATGATGATAATGGAAATGATCATGCTATGTAATATTTAAGTTGTACATTGGTCTCATATGAGCACAATTATACACCCATTGAAAAGTCTTGCTTAATTATGGTTTTCACAACTCAAAAATTGTGACATTACATGTTAAACAATAAGACCATGATTATTTTAAAAGTAGACCCACTTAAGTATATACTATCTAAAATAACTTTATAAGGCTATATGGCCAAATGGATAATGCTTCTCAGTGAATTTAAGATAGAATATGTCAACTAGAAAGCCATTAAGGGGCAAGTTCTTTTAGATCAACTTGTTGAAGCACCTCTTGCAAATACAAATCCACTAATATTTCAATTCCTAGACAAATCTATTATGACCATCATTGAAACACCTATTGAGGAGTAGTACTAGAAGCTATATTTTGATGGATCATTCATAACACATAGATTAAGGGTAGGCCTTTTGTTCATCACACCATAGTGGATCTAATCCCTAAGTCATTTAAGATCAAATTTATTTGTACCAATAACATAGCCAAATATGAAGCACTTATTGTAGGACTCTGACAAGTAATAAAATGGAACATAGAACATCTAAAGGTTTATGGTGATTCTCAGTTAATCATCAATTAGGCTATAGACCATTTTTAGACCAAGGATGATAAGATAGTACCATACAAGGCCATGGTCGACACTCTCACACAACATATTATCGATGTATAGTTTGAACATTTACCAAGGACCATTAATAGGACAATAGATTCCATGGACACCATTGGATCATTGATTTGTCATACGAACATGACCAAAGCATACCAATTTTTCATTGAAAATCTACTAGCACCAACTCATAAACCTTCAACCATCACAATGATTTATGATATTGTTGGTCCTATATTTATTTGGTATTCAAGCCTTTATGCCTATCTTCATGACCACATTATGCCACCAAAACTTTCCTATAAATAATCCAAAGCCTTTATCCACCACGTCACACATTATACCTTACTTGATTTAACCCTATACCATCACAGTTTTGATGGAACTCTATTTATTTATTTAACTTTGACAGAATATACATTAGAATTATGAGAAATTCATGAAGGGTCATGTGGATCCCACACAAGTAGGGATGTCCCATCAAAAAATCTCTTATATACTATGTATTATTGGCTAATGATGGATTCAAATGCAACTACATATGGGAAAAAGTGTGACAAATGTCAAGGGTATGCCAATCTGATTCATGCCCTGGCCAAGACTTTGAAACCAATGCTTACACCATGTCCATTTTCTATATGGGGTCTTGATCTTATTGGGAAGATAAACCCCACCTCATCTAATGGCCATAAACATATCCTTACCATCACCAAATACTTCATGAAGTGGGTTGAAGGTATACCTCTCACTTATGTGATTGGAAAACAAATTTTCAATTTCATCTTTAACAATCTAATCTGTTGTTATGACATCCCTTCTAAAATTATATCTAATAATGGTGGATCATTCAATAATAAGGATGCCAAATCACTATGTGTCAAGTACAAACTTACTCAACATTTTCCAACCACATATTACCCACAAGGTAATGGCTATGCAGAAGCATCTTACAAAACCATTGTCAACATCCTTAAAAATATTATCAATGATGCCAACTATGATTAACACCTCCAAATATTCCATGCCCTTTGGGCATACCATACTAATCACTGTACTCTAATAGGATTCACTCCATATTCAATTTTTTATGGCACTGAAGTCATTCTTCCCATTGAGGTTGAGTTACCTTCTTTGCACATCTCTTTGAAACATGTCCTAGATGATGAACATTATCGAGTAGCTTACCTGCAAGAGCTGAAGTTACTTGATGAGAAATGCATGGCCACAGTTAATAACCTTCAAACATACTATAATTGACTTTGTGGCTACTACAATCAGTGCATTAAACACAAAGAATTTAAGCTTGGTGATCTTATTCTTAAAAAAAATAGCATAATACCATGGTCGAGAAGAAACACAAAGGCAAGTTCAAACCTAGCTGGATAGGCCCATTCATCATTATTGAAAACTATAGTGCTGGATCATATAGGATTGCTACACCAAATGGGGATGAACTTGATGAACCGATGAACATTATACACCTCAAACATTATTTCGTTTGAGAGACTTGTTGTATTGTCTATGAGGCTCATTTCAGTTATACCATAATATTGACTTTGTTTTTAATACCATATCATTCTATCACTTTTCCATTCCACCATTCCATTCTACCATACCTTTCTTATTGACCGAGTTGTTTTTTAACCCTCCCTACCCAACCCTTTGACCTTGGTTCTATTTCATTGGTTACACTACTACTTTCAACATGAGGATTCAGATCAAGTTTTAGTAGTTGATTCAGTATTCTAGATAGAAGCCATAGTTTAGAGCAATATGATAGTGGTTTGGCATTTTTATCTTACATTTCTTATTCCATTATATACCATGTGGGCCTAATTATAAATGCCTTTGGGTAAATTAGTGTCTCACCATCATGCTACTAATTATAACTGCCTATAGAAAAATTAATATCATTGACCTATGCCATTATTTTCTAATTATAACCACCTATGGACAAATTAGGGGTAACACTTGTTTATCATGCATTAAAGTAACACCTTGCCATGTCTATACCATATTTTGACATTTACCTACATTACCTATTTTGTTTGAATTGGCTACTACACTAGTCAGATTCCTCCACTGTAAGGTGGAACTATAGTAACTTGAGGTCCCATCTTAAGATTATGTAGGTAGTGCTCGATACATTTTGAGGTTAGCTCAGTCACCATTTGAATGATCTTTCTATTTTGTGAGCAACCTAAGCCAAGCTTTCACCATTTTTCAAGCTTTGGTTGTTTAGTGTCTCATCATTATTGATCGAGTGGAGATACTTAGAAAATTCTAAAAATATTTGAAAATTGATTTAGAAAATCCAAAAACATTGCCCACTTCTTTGCCTTAAATATTATGGGAACCATCACTAAATCACAAGAAACCACTTGTCATTTAGTTTCCCTATCTTTATTGGCCTGTTATATCACACTCTCACCCTTTTGCAAGCCCATTTCCATATTCTTCTATCATTAATCATGTTTTCTTTCTCATCATTTTCTTCTATCTCATTTCCTAGGAGAACTACATTTGGCCTAAATTTTTTGTTCGATATTACATCCATGGAATTATGTAGGTAACATTCACTTACCTAGCACATTTGGAGATAGCTTGGCCACCTCCTTCTATTCTTCTATTCCCCCATTTTATTTATTTGTAACATTATCTTCTATATTCAAGGGTCAATGCTTGTCATCTTGTTTATTTCATGTTGTTTGTACTAATATTATGATTAACCATTATTTATTTTTGTTTCATTGTATGTCTCTTTGTTTTGTTTTATTCTTCAGTTTTCTTAGTGTTTTGTTTGTTTACTTTCTTGTTGTGCCTTGATTCAATATATTTACATTCATTGGGTGATTCCTTGCACATTATTATTTAATATATCCATATTCATATGTCAACATTGTCATCATGGTTTTTATCATCGATACATTATTTTTAATTATTTATTGGATTGCATGTCAATCCATATGCATATTTCATAAAATTCCTCATGGTGTTTCATCATGATGCCTACCATCACGTGATACAATAAATATTAGCTATGAGAGTCTACATGACAATGCAACATCGATATACCTCCTTTGTACCAATAACATTCCTGATCTAATCCAATCATATCCTAAATAGAGTAATTAAATAAAGAAAGAATTTTCTTCCTTGTTAGTTCAGACATGCATCTCCTTACTCATTAGGTTGTCCAAATTTATCTTTCTCCTCTATACCAATTTACCATCATATTCCATATCATGTTTTTCATAATCAGGATACCAATGATTATAACCATCTTTGGACAAATCATTGTAAATCGTCCCACTTGCATTGCCAATGATTCTAAACACTTATGGGCAAATCATTGTGTTTCCATCCATTTGAAGGTTGATGGTTATAATCAATTTTGGGAAAATTATTCTCTTTATTCTATCCAATTGGGGCATGTTTTCATTATGATAATTCTTATAACCACCTTTGGATAAACCATTATCTCTATCTGCCCAACTGGGGCATGTTTTATCCTACCAATGATTCTAACTACCTATGGGCAAATCATTATTTTCCCTTTGATGATTATAACTAATTTTGGAAATATCATTTTCTTGTTACCCTAAGACTTTTTCAATGATTATAATGGCCTTTGGAAAAATCATTACCTTTTCTATCCCATCTATGGCAATGATTCTAACCGCCTGTGGGTAAATCATCCTATTTGACTGCCGTAACTGGGGCAACTCCATTTACCACTGATTATATCTACCTATGGAAAAATTAGTCCCTTACATCCCATTTCATATTTTTGGTCTAATTGTTTCCTCCTTTTGAGGGATTTATTTTTGACTCCTTTGATAATTTCTCCCTCGAGGGGGCACCTACAGTTCATCCATTGTCATTAAAGTCATAACCATATATGACCTTTTCATTCTTTGAGAAGACATTACTATGATTACAATTTGAAATGCCTTCTTAAATAAGGAAAAATTTTAGACACTTAAAATTGGCCACCAATGGCCTTTGATCAGACTTTAGACTGATTCTTACCAACCATTGCAAATTAATCCTAAGAATCACTAAACGTCTCAAATTTTCTTATGCATCATTCATCAAATCTTAAAATCATGTTGAGACATGCCTAATTGGGGTATCCTATCATATGTCATAATAACCTCTCACAGACCTAATCATTATGCGGTATCACAATAATTAATTTAACCTATGGACCTATTAAGTGGGGCACATGAACACATAAATCAAATCTTGTAAATGATAAATGGATAATGAGAATTAATTAACAAGTTAAACTAAATTAAATGCCTAGTTGAATTATCCATGTGTAATTAATGAATTACTAAAAAATGAAATTCAAAAATATGAAATATCTTAGCTTTTCATGATTAACTTTGCAAGTTGTCAAGCCTTTGGAAAATATCTCAAAATATCTTTTTTTGGAGACCCATGCCTATGCATTGAAAATCATGAGTGTTTGACACATTTTAACTCTATTGGATTTATATTGACTCACTTAGGTTAGGTTTAAACCCATTTGATGTTTAAACTACACTTTAACTCACATTGAGTTAGGGTTAGTTCCTAAACCTATAAATACAAGTCATTGCCTATTGAAAAGAGAGATTGGAAATTGTAGAGTTATAATGTAGGTTTTGTTTCATGACTCATATCAATATTTTTATAATGCCTAAATATTGAGCCAAGCCCCATCATGCAAGCATAAACCATATTAATCCATAATGGTGCCAAGGAGAGAAGGAACAAATAAAATTCTGTTGTCAAAGACTCTTTGATCACAAAACGATCAAACCATGCAATGAATCATTTGGAGCTTTCAAGGAAGGCAATAAATTGTTTAGTATTTTACATTCTAGTTGGGTTTTCAATTGTATTTTGTTCATTAAGCTCCCCTTATGATCTATACTTAGAGATGTTAGCATGTTAGTATGTTCATTTCATTATTTTATGGACTTATACAAGACTAACCTCCTCTCTATTATCAAATTCTTATGATCACATATTTGTCATCAAATTATCTAATGACATAGAGGTTAGTTATGGTCACTTTTCTTGTAATGTTAATGGAAAAGTACTCAAAAAAGATTTGGGATAGTTGCCCAAATGAGAATAGGGAATGTTGAGGGATATAATTGTATCAGTGTAAAGCTGATCTTGTTAGCGACATGGGAAATGTTCTTAAGGGAAGAGTGTCATCATGGGATATAAGATCATAAGTGAGTCTAAAAAATCTAATGTGTTGTTGAGTATCTTCCTTATTTTAAAATTTCATAAAATTTAAAAGTTCCCATTATAAGAGATATGGTCTAATAGGGACAATTGGAAAAATGGGTTCATTGCAGATTTGCTCATAAGTGAGTATATTTTTCTACCTAGAGGTAGAGGATTTCATATTTTCCATTCTATTCATAAGGATGTTCATAAGGTTAGGTTGGGTATTATATTGAGGAATACCCCCAAGAAATTCTATTGTAGATGTTGATAGGTATGAAATGGAGTGGAAAAGGGTTGTGACAAGGGGTAACCAACTAAATTAGTCATAATCAGTTGGGATGCCACCACATACTATAGGGATTGCATGGGTATGTAAGTAGACCCAAGGTCTTACAAGGGAGATATGTATTATGTAGTTAATGGGCTATACTACTGAGGAGGTTAACTCAAGGGAGCTTGTTACAAAGGTTGGGTTTGGAGATTTAAAGTTATGCTAGTTTGGATGGGTGGGAGAGTTGCAGGGATGGAAATCATTAAATTCTAAGGTGCCATGGTAGGAGGTGGAATAAACCTAGGTTGAGGTGTGGTGACATTTTGGGCTTGGGTACTAGTTGGAGATGGACCACTAGATGTTGTTGGAGGTGGATTGTTTAAAGGTTGTGTAGTGTTAGTATTGGAACCTATTGAGGATTATTGAGAGAGGAAACCATAGTTGTAGTAAACCCTTCAGGTCCCTCCAGGGGCATGCCAAAAACATTCCTAGAAGATTGGGTATGAGAGGATAACAAGATATAGATAGATTGAATGTTGAGATAATGGTTAAGGATAATTGGATTACTATTCAATATGGTATAAATTTAAGATCTCCTTAAGTATAGAACTGAGGATAACCCTTCCCCATAGACTCAAGAGAGGTAGGAGGACTTAGGGTATTCTCCATGGATGAGGATGAGGTTGGGAATTTAGTTTGATTTAGAAACTGTTATCACATCAAAACCATGTAGCACCAAAGAGAAATCAAGAAATGAAAATAAAAATAAAAATACACAATAGTCTTTTTGATTATCTAATTTTAATGGAAACAAGCAAATACACTACAAAATGTTCTTAAAATATTTAATTTTTTAAGAAATTAACTTTAGAGTGTGATAAGGAAAAAGGTTAATGAGGGTACTAAGAAATGGTAATCTAAATATGGTTTTGGGTTTTTATTTAAGGATGGGAACCTTTATATATATGAAGGTACGTTGAAGCCTAATTTTGTGTTGGAAGAATGTACATGTCTTGGTATTGGAACCTACCCCCTCACTTCACACACCACAATGATAAGGGTGTCAAGTGATTAGCCTTTATACTTCTTTCCAAAAAATTTATATTTGATCGATAAATCAATTTGGTTTTCCTGTTGGTGATGAAATCCAAGTAGGTCCACCTTAGATAGGAAAATATCTCAAATGTTTATTTTAAGATTATGTGGTTTTGCATATGTGTGAGAAGGTGTGAATACTATTATATATTGATCTGCCTATATTAGTCTATGTGAATTATTTAAGCAAGCAAAGGATGAATGCAATTCTTTTTAAACCTAAAAAGGAAAAGTATTTTTTTTGGATTTTCTCTTTTTTAATGAAAGAAAACAATCAAGAAAAGATGTAATTAGTGAACAATTTTATAATGAAAACAATAATAATAATGAGACCTTAGGGGTCCTATTGGGCGTTACAAAATGTTTTAGTATTTTTTTGGTTATTTTTCTTAATTAAAATGACTTACTAAAAATGGAAATGATACATGGTTTTGAAAGAGGAATACCTATGATGGGAATGTGCATCATTGATCCATCGAGGTGGGAGAACCTTTTTAGATAGGAAGGACTACCTGCACAATAAAGACAACTTAGACAAGATTGATTAATAATAGAGGTGTGTGGACTGCCTGATACAAGATATATTCTAGGAAGTGATACAATTCCTTAGAAGGATGCCAGTCCACTATTTATGTAATTAAGTGGATAATAGAATAAAATGAATTACAATAAAAACATGTGATAATATTATGAAACTAAAATGAAGTGAATCAATCTACTACATAAATATTGTCAAAACATTCATTCCAATATGCTACTACTAAGTCTTCTTGATATTGGACTACTTCTAGTTACTCAGAAATGGCCTGTAGAGTTAGGGTGAAGACAATCATGTAAATTCCTAACTCAAAAGAGATATCACTTTGATCAACAAATAAAGGATGAGGAACTATGGGTAGGTCATGAATCAAGACCACATCATGTACAACACTAGGTAAGGTCATTGACAAACAACAATTCATGATTTCAAGGCTTAAAATAGTAAATTGGATATGTTCAAGATTGATAATCAGGTCTCGAGTGGCAGATAGAAATGAAAACATAGGGATCATTACTGATTGTCGTAGAATTGATATTGATCATATGATCTATGTCAATCTAGAAATAATTATGGTCAATCCTTACAATGGGTATTAAAAGACTTAGAAGCTATCTAAAGAGGTATTTTATAGATATTAAAAGACTCTTAAACTAATCATTAATTTACATAAACAAAATTGCAACAACAAAAAAATAAAGGAATGAAACAATAATTTAAAACTAATCAAATATATGACAAACTTACCTCTGTAAAAGCTTCTTGGATGTAGATAAATACCTTATTAATAGAGATATTGTTGGCTTTGAACATAGTGTGGATAAATAAGAATGGGGATGACATTCTTCCATAGTGCTCTAGGTGAATTTCATTAGCATTCTAGTGTTCAAAAATTAGGATCCATAACCCAAGTGTGGTCTGCCTATAAATCGACATCAGTCCTAATAGCATCGGTGATGATCATGGGAAACATTACCAATTTTGTCTAAGTTTGAGTTGTCAGTTCCAACAACTCAAGATCTTAGATAAAATCTTAGGTTAAATTAGTTTTAATGAGGTTTAGGTAGGGGAAGGTTTTTAGGGAGGTTAAAACAACTTACCCTCATTAGGCTTAGAGAGATTTAACTAGGATTTAAAGCTAATAAACTAGTTACTTAGGTAAAACAATAATTAGTTAGATTATTTACATAATGTTAAATGGTAGATAGTAAAATTAAATTAACTAGTGTAAGAAAGGTAGGGAAGGGGTAAGACACATTTATTCATAATAAAATGTTATAAATTTGTAGTGTCTACAATTAGGTTTTAATAATATTTCCAAACATCTAGATGGATTTTTGGTCTCCTCTAACTAGTTACAAAGTAAATGGAAGGTGTATAGTTGGGTACTGATCCATTCAGGTTTGGATCATCTGTTGATAATTCTAAAAATTGATTGTGATAATCCTTCAAAGAAATGCGCCTTTAAATTTGAATTGATGTGGTTAAGAAATTATTCCCTCTTTTTTCTAATTCAACATTGATGTAAAATTTGTCCTTTACCTCTAGGTTCCCTAATGTATCAAATTTTCAAGAGGCTTCAATTCATTAAGTGAAGGCTTATGAAGTGGAATGAAGAACACTTTAATAATACTTTCCAGGAGAAGTTGAGAATTGAATCAGAATTGCATAATCTTAATGAGTAGGTCTTTTAGTTGGGTATGGATGCTCAAGATTATGCTCAATAAAAAATGTTGGTGAAGGATTATGAAGAGCTGTTGTATTAGAAAGAAGTTTTATATAAACAAAAATCAAGGGATAATTGGCTAAAATATGGTGATAGGAATTTAGAAATTTTGCATCTCTCAATTTGAGCTAATAGGAAGGTGTCAAAGATTGTTTGTATAAGATTAGGGTAGGGAGATTTTTTGGAATCCTTAGAGGAGATAAGGGCATAAGCTATTAAGTTATTTCAAGAATTATTGAATGGAGAAGATAGGTCTAATATGGAAGCGCAAAGATCCTTGTTGGCTTTAGTGCCTCCATTGATCATAAAGGTAATGAATGATAAAATTTTGGCTCCTTTTTATTTAGAATAAATTAGACTGGTAGTGTTTTCAATGGCTAAGGACAAATCTCTTGGCTTGGATGGTTTCCTAATGACCTTCTTTTAATCTTTTTGGGAGGTAGTGGGTGAGGATGTGTGGCAAATGGAGGAAGAATCTAGGATTAAAAGGAAAGTAGCCCTAGATTTGAATGTCACTCTATTTTAATTTTTTCCTAAAGGGGATTCATAGGCCTCTTTTAGTGATTATAGACTAGTGGAATTATGTAATATAGTGTATAAAATCATTTCCAAAGCCATGGCTAGTGGGCTCAAACCTCTGTTGGATATTTTTATTTCAAAAGAACAAACATGTTTTATTCTTGCTAGAAACATTCAAGAATGAATCATAGTATCTCATGAGATTATTCATTCTCAATATCATAATCATTAGGAATGTATGTTGGTTAATTTATATATAAGCAAAGTATACGATTAGGTGAAATGATAGTTTTTGCTAAAGATACTGAGTAAGTTTGGTTTCAGGATAGATTGGTGTGATTAGGTGTTTAGTGTATTTTGGGTCCTAGATTTTTAGTTTTCATCAATGGTATCTCGACTAGATTTTTTAAAGATTGTAGGGGTCTAAGGCATGGGGATACCCTCTCTCCTTTTATTTTCATTTTGATGGAAGAGGTACTGCATAATGATGTTGGTCATGTAAAACCCAGTGAGAGATTAAAGGGTCTTAAAGTGGTGGATAATTTGGATAGCCTCTCCCATCATCAATTTTCATATGATACATTCCTCTTTGGTCAAGATTTGGTGGAGGAATTTGAGGAATTGGAATTAATCTTGAATAACTATGAAGAGGCCTATGGTTAGCAGGTAAATGAAGGTAAATCATAAATTTATTTTGTTAATTGTGACCATTTTGTTTTAAAAAATCTTGTTAAGATTTTAGGTTTTAAAATTGGTAAGCTCCCTAACAAATATTTGGGGGTTCCTTTATTTGTGGGTGTAGAAAAATCCATTTTGTGGAAAAATTTGATTGATAAATTCAAAGTTCAATTATCTTCTTGGAAAGGAAAATGGCTTTCCTTAGCAGGAAGAATCACTTTAATCAAGGCAGTCTTAAGTGCTCTTCCAACTTATTGTTTCTCTATCTTGCACCCCCTAAACAAGTTATTAAATCTCTAAATAATATAATGAAAGTTTTTTTGGCAAGGGTCTGGAGAAGTAAAAAAATCCCTTTGATGAAATGGGAGAATGTTTGTAAAATGAAACATAGGGGTGGAGCAGGAATAAAATAACTTCATCATCATAACTTAGCTTTTAAGGCTAAATTGGTTTGGATAATGGTTTTTAAATCTGATATTCTATGGTGTAAGCTACTTCAAACTAAATATCTAGGCTCTGAGGTTATAGAGATTGTAGTTTTTGTGGTTAATACACCAAGAGGTTTACATGTGTGGAATTTTATTCTCAAATGTATGCCAATTATTTCCCAACTTGTTTCTTGGATGATTAATGATGACAAGAAAGCAGATTTTTTGCAAGACTCTTGGAATGGTCATAGACCCCTATCAAAAAGTTTTAAAGGCACAAATATGATTGAAATTTTGAAAGGTCTTTGGGGATCTAAAGTGGCAGATTATTTATATTACCAATCTATTATGGTTAGGCTAGGAAGTATCAGGAAAAGACTACATAATCTTCCAATATCGTAGGTTGATTTAAGGGCCTTGGAGCATTGCCTTGAGAAGAGGAAAGTTCTTTAAGCAATAAATAAGATCAGATTCACTAGATTGGTGAAAACATAATTATCTATTCGATTAATCTGGGTTATCATATGGATGAGGTGATTGATGATTCTCTTGTTTGAGCTGGTTTTCTTTTTTGGGGAAAAGAAGGGTTGTAAAAAGCTGATTTGCTTGGTTAGTGATTCAAAGTCATATCTTGCCCCAGGATAGACTTAGGATAAGGGGTTTTATTGGTATTTATAGATGTTATTTGTGCAAATTAAAAGAGGAAACAATGAACCAACTTTTTTTTAGTTGTCCCTTTGTACTCTGGTGTTAGCTCTACCTGTGCAGTAAGTTCAATTGGTCTTGGGCCTAGCCCTCTACACTAAGGATCAATTTTTATTCATGGAAAATTGGTGATGTTAATCATTCCTTATATATTCTATGGAGTTGTAGACCAATAATTTAATTTTCACTATCTAGAGTTGTATTTTGTGTTGGAGGCTGATGATTGCCCATATGTGTTGGTAGCTCAAAATCTTGAAATGTTGGAGAAGGGTCATGTGAAAAATCTAAAATAAGAGATTGGAGTTTTTTTGGGGGATGCCCAAATCATTGTGATTGACTGGTCACTAGTATTGTGTGAAATGATTTTTTTTGTCGATTAACCAGTTTGTGTGAATAAGTTTTGAATGGTATCAATACTAGTTTAGTCTGTGATATGTAAATCAATTTATATAAATATATTACTTTGTGTATTTATGTTTTGTTTTATTTAATGTTGGTTAATGCCTTAATGGTTATACTATTAAGCCATACAATTCTTTTTTTTATAGATTTTATGGTATCGATAAGGGGACCCATAAACCATGAAATCGATAAAAAAATATATTATTAATCAAGTGAGGATCATAATAATAATTTTAAAATACAAATAAAATTATATTACTTCATTCAGTGGTTAAGTTAATTGACATGATTTCCTTAAGAAATGATTTTCACATAAATTTATTTAACTAAGTGTAATGATGAATTACAACTAGAATAAAATGAAATTAAGGTACTCACTATGAAATTTTATAGTCCACCCTGGGTCCTATAATTCTCCTAATTTTTTCAATTTAACAATGAATTTTTATACACAAATATGCTTGTAACCCTTATTCATATTCTAACAAGATTCAATACTAACATATATTTATTTTGATTGAATTAATAAACACTAAATCATTATTCATAACAAATGTAATAGCTGTAACTTTTTAAACTTGTTTACTTATTATAAATAAAACACTATTACCTAAAATTCTATTAAAAGATTGAGAATTTTCAAGTTGAATTATTCCCAAATTTTTACCCAGGATTCCATGATAACAACCCAATAAAATAGTACTATGGATCAAGTCATGATAATAAATGTAAAACAACTCAACCACCATACCCAACTCCCAATATTTGAATATAATTCACAATAATTACTCAAAATTGAGGTTCATTCCTGAAATAACACTCTATACTATATTTAAAATCTTATTTATTATAAACCTATCTACAATACTCCAATCACACAAACTAATTAAAATACATAATTCATTATTTTTTTTCATGTATGAGCTTTCTCTATTTATAATTACTTCACAATAGAAGATTACAATCACACTTATATCAACATGTCATACTTAAACCAAACATACAGAGTATACCTAAATCTAGCTTTATCATCCCAAGCTATACTTTGATTATTAATTTAAAAAAAACACCACAATTGAACATAAAAATGGGGATTTTGGTATATAATTCTTAGTTATAATCAACCTGAGTATTTACATGAATGAACAATCAAAACTATATTATCATTATTTATAAATTAACTTACCAATTATGAATTAACCCACAAAAGATAACTCCATGCACATAATTTATATTAATGCTCAAGATTGAGCTTATTCATTTGATGAAATATTTTCATAAAGGAAACCCATAACTAACCATAACAATATATACAAAACATTCAAAACATTAATAACAAAATTACTATGTAGACAAAGTATTATATAAGATTGTATGTTGTTTTCAAAGAGTGAATCTAACATGTTACAAGATAACCAAAAATTGATAATACATCAAGCCACCAATACTAATTTTTATCAAGTTTCCTTTAACTTATAGTTAAAGAAATAGTGTGTTCATAATTTAGGTTTTACATGATTACATCTAAAGAGTGGAACATAATTATATAAAATGTTTACTTTCAAGCAATATAGCTTGATGCCTCCCAAAGTCATTGGAACCTTTAAAATAATAAATATATTAATTAAATCCAATGCTTCACAAGCTGATAAAGCCTTCAAACACAACAATGCATAGTTTCAAATCCAATCTATAAATAGTTGATGTGGGGTTTATGCAAACTAGGGAGCCTTATGAGATAGACTCTAATGTTTTAGGATTGGTTAAGAAAGATTTACTCCAAGGCATGAATTATGAGGTACTGGGTTTTATAAACAACCTAGTGGTTGAATAACCATGAGTCGAGTAGTTGTTTAACTTGTATGGTTCAAATATGATATGAGTCTAAACCTATTTGAGATGGGTGGATTGATGATGAGTCTAACTTAAGGTGATCAGGATTAAAATAAACTTAAAAAGATAAAGACAAGTAGGGCAGAGAATAAGGTTTGTGATTCGAATAAGATGAAACCCTTATAATTTGAATCTTGAACTAGGGGTTGGATAAATAATCAAGAACCATTGCTTGCTGCAAGTTACTATTAGCACATAGAAAGACACATAATTCAAAGTCCAAGGAAAAAAGAGTATAGTGAAATTTAGTGTACATAAACAAAGTTTGTTGTATTTGTGAGATTATAATTACACATCTATAAAGGAAGATTGTGATTATTACACAAAATCATTCGAATTACCTATTGCACAATATGAATAACTATAACAAAATAATATTCATACACAACCAAAATAATAAGATACCATATTGATGGAACTTCTTAAAAATAAAAAATTTAGATAAGGACAAGGTTTACATATCAAGACCAATTGTAGAATAATCTTAAAAATTTCTTATTAATATTAATAGCCAAAATTCTCCTCCCTTTGGTATTGTTAGGATATAAATATATATAGTCTTGGGGAGGGGATGCCTCATCCTCCAAGAAAAGTATAAATTTACATTTATAATTATAGATTTGTGTGTCAAAATTCATGCATAGTATGCATGTATGAAAATTGTGTATACAAATAAGATCCATCAACCAAAATATAATACATATATGCTAATAAATATGGGATCACCAATCCCAAATTATATATATATATATATATATATATATATATATATATATATATATATATATATATATATATATATATATTGGTGCTAATGTGGCACAACTAAGAGAGGAAAATGGTTGCATGATAGATGTTTTAATTAAAGTAACTGTAGTAGTAGTTGTAACTCTTTGATAAATAAAAATTGGTCTTGTTGGAGTATGCATTACTACATAACTAGAGAACTGGGAGCCTTGTGATGATGTGGTATTAGTTGTTATTGACTGTGTGCTTGGTGCTGACCAAGGATGCTCCTCTATAGCCTTGAGATTTTCAAACAATGCATAAGCAAATTCAAATTATTTATTGATAATGTCAAAATTAAGCATAGAAGGCTTGAATATTTTAATATATTCACTCATCAACCTTATATTCTATGTTTTTTAGGCCTTGAATTTATCTCTAAGGGATTTAGCCTTAGTCACTCTATCTTTGACAAAATTGATTAGCTACAAAATTTATTCATTGGTTTTATAAGTAGTCCCTTCAAATTCATTCTTAAAGTTATCTGTAGTTACTATTGTCACTTTAACTTACACCTAATGATGAGATGAAAAGTCTCTCCTCATTCAAGTGGCACAATGGAACCACCTCAGGGTTGTGGGGAACCCAAATGTGAGATGGATCTGTAGATTAGGGGCTAGTTCCCCTTGATGCATCACTATATTTCGATCCTACTACTAACACTTAAGGGGATGAAAAGGGATAATAATAGATGAAAGAAAATATAATATATTGTAGGTTATACACCAAATATATTCTCTACTCACACCCTTTAATATGCACTTGGAACCAAGAAGAAATCTATATATACACTTCATTCAATGACAACCTTCTCTTCCACATTAATGTTTCAAGCATGGGGTCTTGGAGAGAGACTAGGCTAGGAGGACTTAGACAATAGTCATTATAAGACACACTATTGAATAGACTACTCACTACTCCTGCAATCCAATTAGACACTTCTTTCTAACCTGTAAAAGAGAGATTACAAAACACACAAGGTATTAGGAAGAGTAACATGTGAAGGTAAACCAAAATACACTTGCATAAGACCAAAAAAAATTGTGCACACTTATTGAAATATTTAATGAGGTAAAAAAACTATCTTTATTATCTAAAGGCAAAATTTTGGTAGGGCTTCACCATACCTAGGTGGAGAGATCTGTAAAATAGCCAAAAAGGCTATAATTTATAAAAATTATGAGAAGAGAAAGAGAAAAAGAAGCTCAAGAGTCATAGAGACCCTTGTCACATTAATAAAATGAGTTGAAAAATCAATGTAAATAGGGAAATATAGTCCATTCAAGGAAGATAAAGACAAATATCCGTCAAACTTAGCTAACTCCTCCACATGTGGCATAGATTCCCTTGTGCTTGTATAAGAAACTACCCTTCCTTTTCTATTTTATAAAACTACATCACCACTACATAGGGATAGGTATGATGATGGGTCTAAGTAGGAGGGGTTATAAACAATCCCTTATATGCATTGGATTAGCCTTTGATCATTCCTATTCTTTTGGCCATGCACAATCATTTCAAATAGTCCTAAAATGCTTCTTTCTCATGCACCTCTCACACTTGGCACCCAAAACATTCCCAATTTTACAATCTGATCCATGCATAGGGAGGGATGACATGTGTCAAGGGTTTCCAAGTCATCAAGTTCAAGAAAAATCCTTAAAAGGCTTCCTAAATAGAGTTTCACCATTTTTCCTAAGTGTTCACTGCCCATTCACTGTAACTGGCTAAAATGAAATAGATTGTAGACACACTTAGGAGATGAGATAGCTCAAAAAATGGACATGAAGACTTATAAAAATTCATAAAATCTCTCCAAAAGATCGTTATACCTTTTGAAACCTTCCTAAACCTTTAAAACACACAAAATGTCAAAAAGAGCCCTATTTTTCACCATCCGTACAAGTGTCATACACCTCAATCACATGTGTTAGGTCTTTGGAGAGACCTCTATAGCTTCATGTTGGTTTCATGTCATTTCCACTACATCTAGATGCTTCAATTGCAACATCTTCCCAATCGGGTCCTTAAGGAGGGTTTGCAAGGGTTTCTAGCCACTTTCAGTCTTAGCCTTTGTTCATAAAGGGTACACATTGAAATCTTGAAAAAATTCCATTGGAGGCACCTTATGGACCATACCTAACACCTTTTAATACATTATCACTCCATGAAAATTATTGGAGAATTTACAAGCATTTCAAAATGGCTACTTGGGTTTATTTTGCATAATTTACATGGTTTGATTGCATTTTAGGACAAAAAATGGCTTATTGAATAAATCCCATGAATCTGATGGTTCTAAAACCTTTTTTCACCTCCTAGAAACATATTTAAACTAACCTTCATTTTTCTTAGTCCCTCTCTAATCATCTCTGCAACTTCTAGGTATTAGGCCTAGACTAGGCCTAGTAAGCCTTACCTGTAATTTGTAGTTCAGACCTTATTAATGGATTTATATAATTCTAGGATGGATTATACACCTTATTTATACCTCCATAATCATGTTCCAAGCCATCATAATTTTTGTAAAATTCTAGAACTGGAAATGACCTTTCATTTGGTGTTAGGTTTGTTCATGCTTAACTAGGTCTACCAACAAACCTAGTTGCATGGGCCACCTTGATCAGATTCCAACATTCCTATTTGGTTATTCATTTTTTTTAATATGTGTTTCAACTCATAAAATCATGTTTATGTGTTTCCTTCACTTATGGATTCTGTTTTCAACCCATTTTCAAAATTTATAGGTTTGTTGCAAAGGGAAAAGTACCCCCTATCTGAGACAAAATAGTGGGTACTTCCCCTATTCGTCCCAAAAAACCAAATATTATGTAGGATTAATCAAGTTACATATAACTTATACACAAAAAATGAGCCTTTATCATGACCATTAGACCTCTTAACCTGCTCAATTTCCTCAAGGCAGGCTTCTAGGGGTAGACTGTGTGGGGTTTTAACATGCTGACTGAGTTTCACAATTGAAGTGATGCCTGTAAGTATTCATTTTTAGTTTAGGATATGAATATATTGCATAAACTCTTTTTATGATTAAAAAATGTTTTTATAGGTGTATTATTTCACTCATGTCTTCCTTCAAGCATTTAATCCCAAATTGAGTCCCTCTCGGTGCTGACTGAGACAGGGTTTTGAGCTCTATTGTAGGTGCATTAGGCTTTGTTCTAGGCTTGTTCTATGTGTATGGATATATATTTCATTACTCAAATCACCAAACACCTCTTATGTTTTTATTTCACTTTGAAATCTTTAAACCAACACCATCCTAATGCCTATATCTTGACTAAGATACAATCAACTGTGTGCTGAAGGTTTTCAAGAGAATAGACACTTGTACGTATCATTAGCTCTATCTACATTGTCATATTGTCTATGAACCCTTTGTTATACACTTTTAGGCTATATCATATTCTTCCACACTTTTTTTCATCTTTATTTTCCTAAAACTCCACTTAGACACTTTATTTGCAAGCTTGTTTTATGCTCAACTATAGGTCACCTTGTCTCAATGTACGAATAAAATATGAGTATGAGGGGGTCACAAAATATCTATTCTTTCTTCTAATGATCACTTGGGATTTTAAGATTTCTTAATCCATCATAAAAACTATCCCAACATGAAGGCATATTTTGATTTTGAGACATTTGGTGAAAAAGGTCTCTTTAAGTCACATTCTTGTAGATAACACTAAATGGATTCAGTGTTTTTCATGACTCCTTTGGACCTTTAGGAAATCTCTTTCCTTTTGTCAACTATCCCTCTAAATTGGAAGAGTCATTGTCTAATGATAGGGATTTAAGATCAAGTAATCACCATTCATCACAAGCTCTTATGCCTTCTCTATGAAAACTGTAAAAAACCTTGAGGAGCACTATTTTGGCCCTTTTGGGACAGTAAGCCTAAAATCACAGTCACATTCTTTTGATCATGATTTTCTCCTTCCAATATTCATGACATTTGAAATAGGTCTGTTAAGATGAAATTCAATGCATAAACTTTGAGGGTGGCTTTCTTAAGACTTGAATCCTTCACACAAGGTTCTATAATCTCTGTGGTACCACCTATAGGTGGTGATGAGCTATAGTGGGCAGTGAATACAAGAAAGACATGGAGCATTGCTATGATCACATCCATGAAATGTGAATCAACTTAACTCCTCAAATGCACTCTTAATGTCTCTAAAAAGTTGAAAACATTACCAAGGTTACTATCAAAGCAATGATGTCATCATGAAGACCTCTACAGGTGCACCTCTTTTGAATATGCAAACAGTGAAGGAAAAAGGTGGATAAGGTGCATAATTTGGGCTTCATGATTCCCAATTTGGTCATCAAATGCATCTTTGTAACTTCAAAGTATGAGAGACACATTTCATTCCTGATATTTAATGTTGAAAACCTCCATTCAAGCCACCTATAGCTACACATTCCTGAGTATAGTGCAGTGATGGTGAAATTAGACCAAAACAAGCCTAGGAAAAGGCTTCTTGAACTATTGATATCTCCAAAATCAAGAGAGAAATGGAAAAAATGGAGAAACCTTTTAAAACATAATAAACTACCAACACCATCAAACCAAAGCAAATAAATCTGAAACTAGCTCAAAAAATAGATCCCTCATGAATGTGAGTGTATAGAAAGCTACCTGGAGTCTAAGTGATGGTTCATGAAGGAGAATCCATGAAGATGAGAAAATTTTCCATGAATATGAATTAGACTCATAGTAATTTCAACCCCCAAGATCATTCCTCTCAACTCCACCTGTAAGGATCACACCATGTATTTAACAATGACCTTTCTTGGCTTGCAAGGAGAAAGTGGAAGAAATAGAAGTTCAAAATAAATATTCTAATGAAAAATCTACACACCAATCATTGAAATGCGTTTATGGATCTGAATAGACACTTTACCCATGTTTATTACTTAAGGTAGACTTCCCAAGTCTGTACAAGTGCCATTAAGGGACTAAAATCAAGGAGAAACTACCTCTTTTTACACATACCTATCTCTTGGACTGATATATCACTGATCTTGACATCTCTTAACCTCTTCCACATTTAAAACCAACTTTTTTACAACTATACTTCCTTGAAAGTCCGTACAAGTCATTAAATGTGCTAAAAAAGTGGCCAAAAGGCATATTTGACATATGGAACATAGTAAAGGATAAATTAATGACTTGTGAACATCTTAAAATATATAAATGATCACCTTAGAACTTTTTCAACATAATTTAATCCTTTGACCATGTTTGAGTAGGGTTGACCAACTTTGACTTTGTTTGACTAGACTAGTACAAGGAGAATGGGCTTATACCAAGGTTAGAGGAAGCATAAGTAAGATGTATATAAAAATATGAGACCCCATAAGATATGTAGAAACTTATAAAAGTTTATAAATGTAGGGGTTGACCCAATTTTACTAAAATTCAAATTTGGTCAACACTTTTGGCAATTTTTAGTGGTAACATGCTTGTTTATGTTAAGGACTAGTAGCCTTATCCTATCCATTGGGCAAAAGGAGTCAAATGCACTTAAAAAAATATGGACCAGACCTTGACTTGACTAAAAAGACAACTGACTTACCTCAAAACACATAAAGGAAAGATAACACACAACAAGACCAAAACAAATACACAAAATAAAGGCACACTTATGATACTAAACACTTAGGGGAAAACAAGACACAACTAAAAGAAAACTAGTTATGTACACTAACCAAACATACCTCCCTTCCTGAATCAAAATGAAATTACCTTGAATCTCCTTCCTCACTAGATGAATGAGGATACCAAGCATGCCTCTCTTTGATGGAGCACTAGATGACTCAAGCTTCGTCCTTGCTTCTTGGCTTGACATGTCAATTGATTGAGTCATCTCAAATAGGTATCCAAAGTAGATAATGTCTTATTAAACTTGAAAACATGCCTCATACTTTTATCCTTTTGTCTCCTCATGACAGATTTGCATATCCATGCATGGGACAACTTGTTGTAAACTTATGTCTTCTTGAAAGGCCTCATTATTTTTTTCATTTGTCATAGCATTTTCAAATCATTCAAGAAGTATTGCATCATGGAATTTTAGAAGTGTCTCTTGTTCAAATTCTTCCTTGATGTTGATAGGATCAACTTCATGTGTGGTTATAGGATCAAACTCCAAGTCATCTCCAAAAGATTTATAATCATCATAGATTACCCCATCATGGTCTAGATCCTCTTGATGATGATAGTCTTCATCACACACTTGATATTCAACATCTTGAGTTTGTTTTAAGAGAAATTTTGTCTTCTCACAATCCTCATACTCTTTGAACTTTTATGTATAGGTTTTCCCCATGTCTTCTTCTTGATGAAATGATATATTTACCTATTCAAGTTTTGTTTCTTCAACCTTATGAGACACAAGTTCCTCATTACAAACCTCCTCTTGTTCATTTCCAACATCTCCATAATCATCAAAGATAAGAGACTCAAAATGGTAGAACACCTCTTCTTTTTTATTAGCATCATGAAGTGGAACAAAAAGAGAAGCTCCTTCCTCTTCTTATTTAGCTTCCAAGAGAACCTCTTCAAATAATCCTTCCTCTTCAAAAGAAAGATATTCTTCTTCATCATCACAAACTATCATTTCTTCACATGAAGACAACTCCTCATCATCAACCCAATCTAAAATTTCTATCTCATTCTCCTTATTAGTGGTGCCAATACTAGGCATCTCAAAACTAGGAACATTAGCCCAAGAGGGCTTCCATGGAATAATGGATTCTTCATCATTTGAAGGGAAAAATGGAATAATTGGAGGAGGTGAAAGGATGGGTTCAATGACTTCATGGGGTTCAAAACTCTATAGGATAGTTGAGAGCTTCTCTCTCTTGAGTTCCAACTCCTCAATTTCTTTAGCAAGGCTCTCTTGAAATAGCTTTTCTTGAGGAGAAATGGGGTCATCATTAGGAAAGGAATTAAAAATAATTTGGGATGAAGTATAAAAATTTTATTTACGAGGGGTGGGAGGGATTTGAATAGGCTCAGATTTCTCTCCATGTGGATATCCTTTCTCCTTCTTCTTACAAGCTGCTACTACCTATTTTCATCTTGGGAAGCTAGACTTAGATGATTATTTATAAGGATGAGATGTGAATGAAGGAAATTCACTCTTAGGGATCTCATTTTCTATTTCCATCATAGGATGATTCAAATGTTGGTTTACCAACTCAATCTCCTTGTCACGGTGAGCTTCCCATATCAACCTTCTTCTCTCAAAATCCTCTCCAACAATGGTATCCCTCTTCCTTTGGTTGATCTCTTAGATGGACTTCTAAGAAGGAAAACTTTGGGGAATACATGAAGGATTTGAGGCACTTTGAAGCATGATGGTATTTGCATTTTGAATAGGCAAAATTGACACACTTGAAGGCTGATTTGGGGTGAATTAGGATTGATAAGACTGAGTTGGTTCATGAACTTTCAACCTCTCCTCAATGTGCAAAATGAGACCATAAACATCAAGCATCTCATAAGTAAGGCTTTGGAAATTAGATCTCTCAATGGGCATCCATTCTCTCTTGATTTGTTCTAAGGCATTTCTCACACCCTTGATACAAACACTAGGGATGACTTCACCATAACCATTCCTAGTATCAAAGTCTAACATGTAGTCTTTTTAGCCAATGAGGGTCTTCTTGAAACTTGTAATGGATTGGCTTGGAGAAGAACTAGGTGGACTAGGTGAAGCACAAGATTGAGAGGACTAATTATAGGTAAGATATGACTAATAAGGATCATGACAAGGTTGGACTATGAATTATTCAAATTGACAAGGAATGAGATAAGATGGGTAAGTTACACCAACTTGTGTGAGACAAAACTCAAACTCATAATTAGCCATAAATCACTAATGAAAAGTGAATATAAAAAGAAATAACTTCATATATGGTACTTGAATTGCTTGACCATTAGATTTATGCTTGGAGTTACCATTGGTGCTTAGTGAAATTTCCTTTAAAGGCTACTATATTGAGGAAAACACGAAAACCCCTCAAGCTCTTGGAACAAAAGTCCCACCAGGTGTGCCAAAAAATATTGTCACTTGAAATTTTACCCAATGAGGATATGACAAGTCTCTCCTCATTCAAGTGGCACAATAGAACCACCTCATGGTTTTGGGTAACCCAAATGTGAGATGGATCTCTAGATTAGGGGCTAGTTCCGCTTGATACATCACTATAGCTCAATCCTACTACTAACACTTGGGGGGATGAAAAGGGATAAGAATAACTGAAATCAAATATAATCTATGAGAGGTGATACACCAAATATATGCTCTACTCACACCCTTTAATATGTACTTAGAACCAAGAAGAAATTTCTACATACACTTCATTCAATGACAACCTTCTCTTCCACATCAATGTTTCAAGCATGGGTTCTTGGAGAGAGACTAGGCTAGGAGGAATTAGAAAATAGGCATTATAAGACACACTATTTAATAGACTACTCACTACTCCTATAATCCAATTATACACTTCTTGCTAACCTACAAAAGAGAGATTACAAAACAATCAAGGTACTAGGAAGAGTAACATGGGAAGGTAAACCAAAATACACTTGCACAAGACCAACAACCATTGTGTACACTTTGTGAAATATTGAATGCAGTAAAAAAAACTTATCTTTATTATCTCAAGTCAAAATTTTGGTAGGGATTCTCCATACCCAAGTGGAGAGATCCGTATAATAGCCAAAAAGGCTAGAATTTATAGAAGTTATGATAAGAGAGAGAGAGAAAAATAAGCTTAAGAGTCATATAGACACTTGTCACATTAGGATAAAGAGTTAAAAAATCAATAGAAATAGGGAGAGATAGTACATACAAGGAAGACAAAGACAAATATCCCTCAAACTCAACTAACTCCTCCAAATGTGGTATAGATTCCCTTGTGCATGCATAAGAAATTGCCATTCATGATTTATCTTCCAAAATTTCCTCACCACTACATAGTTCAAGGTATGATGATGGGTTTGAGTAGGAGGGGTTAAAAAAAATCCCTCACAAGCATTGTATTAGCCTCTAATCATTCCTATTCTTCTATCCATGCACAATCATTTCAAATAATCCCAACATACCTCCTTCTCATGCACCTCTCACGCTTGGCACCCAAAAACTTCTCAATTATACAATCTGATCCATGCACAAGGAGGGATGCCATGTGTCAAGGGTGTCCAAGTCATCAAGTTCAAGAAACAAGCCTTAAAAGGCTTCTCAATGGAGTTTCACCATTTTTCCTAAGTGTTCACTGCCCATTCATTGTGATTAGCTGAAATGAAGGAGATGGTAGGAACACTGAGGAGATTAAATAGACATGAGGACTTATAAAAAGTCCTAAAATATCTCCCAAATTTGGTTGTACCATTTTAAACCTTCCCAAACATGTAAAACACATAAAAATGTCAAAAAGAGCCCTATTTTGCACCATCCGTACAAGTGTCATACACCTCAATCACATGTGTTATGTCCTTGGATTTTCCTCTATAGATTCAAGTTAGTTTCATGGCATTTCCACTACATCTAGATGCTTCAATTGCAACATCTTCCCAATCAGGTCTTTAAGGAGGGTTTGCAAGTTTTTTTTGTCACTTTCAATCTTAGCCTTTGTTCATAAAGGCTTCAGGTTGAACTCTTGAAAAAATTCCACTAGAGGCACCTTAGGGACCCTTACTAACACCCTTGAATATCCTATCACTCCATGCAAAGTCTTGGAGAATTTCCAAGCATTTCAAAATGGTTACTCGGGTTTATTTTACATAATTTGCATGGTTTGATTGCATTTTAAGTCAAAAAATGGCTTCTTGGAGACATCCCATGCATCTGATTATTATAAATTTTTTTTTCACCTCCAATAAACATATTTTAACTAATCTCCATGTTTGTTTAGGCCCTCTTCAATCATCTCTGCAACTTCTAGGTACTAGGCTTAGTAAGCCTTGCCTGTAATTTGTAGTTCAAACCTTGTTAATGGATTTATATACTTATAGGGTTACTTAGACACATAATTTATACCTCCATAATCATGTTCCAAACTATTATAATGTTTTCCAAAGTCTAGAATTGGAAGTGACCTTTCATTTGGTGTTAGGCTTGTTCATGCTTAGCTAGGTTTGCCTACAAACCTAGTTGCATGGGCCACCCTACTTGGATTCCAACCTTCCTATTTGGTTATTCATGTTTTTTCATATTTTTTTCAACTCCTCCAATCACCTTGAGGTGTCTCCTTCACTTCTATTTATGTTTTCAACCCATTTTCAAAAGTTGCAGGTTTGATACAAGGGGAAAAGTACCCCCTATTTGAGACAAAATAGGGGGTACTTCCCTTATTTGTCCCATAAAAAAAAATATTATGTAGGATTCCTCAAGTGATATATACCTTCTACACAAAAAATGGGCCTTTTTCATGACCATTAGCCTTCTTAACCTACTCAATTCCCTCAAGGTAGGCTTCTAGGGGCATACTTTGTGGGGTTTTAACATGCTGACTGAGTTTCACAATTAAAGTGATGCCTGTCGGTATTCATTTTTGGTTTAGGATATGAGAATAGTTTATAAACTCTTTTTATGATTACAAAACCTTTTTATAGGTGTATTATTTCACTCATATCTTCCTTTAGGCATTTAATCCCAAACTGAGTCCCTCCTGGTGTTGACTAAGACAAGGGTTTTGAGCTCTAATATAGGTGCATTAGGCTCTATTTAGGGTTGTTCTATGTATATGGATATATATTTCATGTCCTAAATCACCAAACACCTCTTATGTTTATATTTCACTTGGAAATATTCAAACCAACACCATCCTAATTCAAAGATCTTGACTGAGATACGATCAATTATGTACTAAAGGTTTTCAAGAGAATGAACACCTGTATGTGTCATTGGCTCTATGTACCTTGTCATAGTGTCTATGAACCCTTTTTTTATACCCTTTTAGGTCATATAATTTTATTACACACTTGTGTTCATCTTGGTTGTCCTAAAACTCCACTTAAACAGTTTGTTTGCAAGCTTGTTTAATGCTCAGTTGTAGGTCACCCTGTCTTAGTGTATAGACATAATTTAAGTATGAGGGGGTCACAAAATCTCTATCCTTTATTCTGATGATCACTTTGGATTTCAATATTTCTTAATCCATCATCAAAATTATCCCAATATGAAGGCATATCTTTAATTTGATACATTTGGTGAAAAAGGTCTCTTTAAGTCACATTCCAATAGATAACACTAAATGGATTCAGTGTTTTTCAAGACTCCTTTGGAACCTTAGGAAACCTCTCTCCTTTTGTCAACTATCCCTCTCAATTTGCATATTCATTGTTTAATGATAGGTCTTTAATATCAATCAATCACCATTCATCACAAGCTCTTGTGCCTTCTCTATGAAAACTACAAAAAACCTTGAGGAGCACTATTTTGGCCCTTTTGGGATAGTAAGCCTAAAATCACAATCACATTCTTTTGATCATGCTTTGCTCCTTCCAATGCTCATTACATTTGAACTAGGTCTGATAAGATGAAATTCAATGCATAAACTTTGAGGGTGGCTTCCTTAAGACTTGAATCCTTCACACAAGGTTTTCCAATCTCTGTGGTACCACCTATAGGTGGTGATGAGTTGTAGTGGGCAGTGAATACAAGAAAGGCATGGAGCATTGTTATGATCACCTCCATGAAATGTGAATCAAATTGACTCCTCAAATGCACTCTATATGTCTCCAAAATTTTGAAAACATTACCAAATTCACTGCTAAAGCAATGATGTCATCATGGATACCTTTGTAGGTGCACCCCTTTTGCATATGCATATAGTGAAGGAAAAAGGTGGACAAGGTGCATGATTTGGCCTTCATGATTCCCACTTTGGTCATCAAATGCATCTTTTTGACTTCAAATCATTAGAGACATGTTTCATGTCTAATATTTAACATGGAAAACCTCCATTCAAGGCACTTGCAGGTGTACATTCCTGAGTATAGAGCAATGATAGTGAAATTAGACCAAAACAAGCTTAGGAAAAGGTATCTTGAACTATTGAGATCTCCAAAAGCAAGAGATAAATGGAAAAATAATGGATAAGCCATTTGAAACATAAAAAACTATCAACACTATCAAACCAAACCAAATTAATCTGAAACTAGCTCAAAAAATAGACCCCTCATGAATGTGAGTGTATAAAAAGATTCCTAGAGTATAAGTGATGGTTCATGAAGGAGAAGCCATGAAGTTGAGAAATTTTTCCATGAATATGAGGTAAACTCAGATTAATTTCAACCTCCAAGACCATTCCTCCCAACTCCACTTGTATGGCTCACACCATTTATTTGAAAATGACCTTTCTTGGCTTGCAAGGAGAAAGTGGAAGAAATAGAAGTTGAAACTGAATTTTATAATGAAACCACTGCACACCAAGCATGAAAATGAGTTTAGGGAGCTAAAGAGACATTTTTCCCATGTTTTTTTCCTGAAGGTGGAGTTCTCAAGTCCGTATAAGTGCCATTATGGGCCTAAAATCAAGGAGAAACTACCTCTTTCTACACATAACTACCTCTTGGACTGACCTTTAGCTGATCCTAACATCTCTTAACCTCCATTTTGAAAACCAACTTTTTGACAAAAATGCTTCCTGAAAAGTCCATACAAGTCATTAAATGGGCTAAAAAAGTGGCCAAAAGGCATATTTGACATATGAGTCATTGTGAAGGATAAATTAATGACTTGTGAACATATCAAAACATATAAATTACCACCTTATAAATTTTAAGCACAATTTAATCCTTTGACCATGTTTGAGTAGGGTTGACCGACTATGACTTTATTTTACTAGACTAGTATAAGGAGAATGGGCTTAGACCAAGGCTAGAGGAAGGATAAGTAAGATGTATAGAACAGTATGAGACCCCATAAGACATGTAGAAACTTATAAAAGTTTGTAAATATAGGGGTTAACCTAATTTGACTAAAAGTCAAATTTGGTCAACATTTTTGGCAATTTTTAGGGGTAACATGCTTGCCTAGTTAAGGACAAATAGCCTTATCCTATCCATTGGGCAAAGGGAGTCAAATGCACTTAAAACAATATGAACCAAAATTTTACTTGACTAACAAGACAAATGAATTACCTCAAAACACACAAAGGAAAGACAACACACAATAAGACCAAAGCAAACACAAAATAAAGGCACACTTGTGCTACTAAGCACTTAGGGGAAAATAAGACACAATTGAAAGGGAACTAGTTGGGACTGTTTGAAATGATTTTGCATAGACATAAGAATAATAATGATTAGAGGCTAATCCAATGCATGTAATGGATTTTTTTTAACCCCTCCTACTCAGACCCATCATCAGACCTGGCCCTATGTAGTGGTGAGGTAGTTTTGGAAGATAAATCATGAAGGGCAGTTTCTTATACATGCATAAGAGAATTTACACCACTTATGGAGAAGTTAGCTAAGTTTGAGGGAAATTTGTCTTTGTATTCCATGCATGGACTGTCCCTCCCTATTTCCATTGATGTTTTAACTCATTCTCCTAATGTGACAAGTGTCACTATGACTCTTGAGCTTCTTTTTCTCTCTCTCCTCTCACAATTTCTGTAAATTCTAGCCTTTTTGGCTATTGTACGGATCTCTCAACCTAGGTATGGTGAAGCCCTACCAATTTTTTTCCTTGAGCTAATAAATATATTTTTTTACCTCATTCAAGATTTCACTAAGAGTACATAATGGTTGTTGGTCTTGTGCAAGTGTATTTTGGTTTACCTTCACATGTTACTCTTCTTAGTACCTTGTTTGTTTTGTAATCTCTCATTTGTAGGTTAGTAAGAAGTGTCTAATTGGATTGCAGGAGTAGTGAGTGGTCTATTCAATAGTGTGTCTTATAATGCCTGTTATCTAAGTCCTCTCAGCTTAGTCTCTCTTTAAGACCCCATGCTTGAAACATTGATGTGGAAGAGAAGGTTGTAATTGAATGAAGTGTATGTACATATTTCTTCTTGGTTCCAAGTGCATATTAAAGGGTGTGAGTAGATCATATATTTAGTGTATAACCTCACATAGATTAGATTTTATTTCAGCTATTCTTATCCCTTTTCATCCCCACAAGTGTTAGTAGTAGGATTAATCTATAGTGGTGCATCAAGGGGAACTAGCCCCTAATCTAGAGATCCATCTCACATTTGGGTTACGCACAGCCCTAAGGTGCTTCCATTATGCCACTTGAATGAGGAGAGACTTTTCATCTCCTCATTAGGTGAAAGTTTAAGTGACAATAGTTACCTTAATAAGTTCTTCAAAAATAGGCCTCTTTACCAATTGCCTAATGGAGGTTATCACATCTGTGACCCTCATATATTTTAATATCTCTATGGCCTTCATTTCTTGCCCTATGAATTACTCTATTAAGGCTTTGTTGACCAATTTTTAACCCTGTAGGTCAAAATTGGGCACCCCTATATGAAAACTTGGCGTTTAGATCTTTTAGGGGTGAATATCATGTCTTAGTGTGAGCTCAGGTTTCTTCTACGTAATATGACTGCTATTAGCTTTGATCAGTTAGTTGTATAGGTCCCTTTTACTTTACTTTGAGTCATTCTAAGAGGTCTAAGTAGGATTTGAAGAACATTTTCAAAGTTCTATATCTTGCATGTTTAGTAGTTGTAGAGGAAGCTGATCATGTGGGTTTGTTCATCTTTGTTCAAAGTTCCTATGTAATAAGTTTGAGGCCCTTCACTGAAGCACAAGCAAATTTATTCATGTTCAAAGACTTACTTCAAAAACATTTTTGGACGTAGGCATTCGAGTTTATCCATTCTCTTTGGGTTTATCTTAGTTTTCAATTTTGGGTTTCCATAACTGTAAGACTTCAAGTTTTCCTATTATGCATATTTCATTTGGAGGAGATGTTCCATACAAAGCCCACAACAAAAGTACAAGTGTTCATTCTTTCAAAGTTTTTGTTTAATTATTGGGAATTGTTTTGAACATTTTGTCCACAACAATTTCCCTGAAGGACCTTTTTCGAACTATGGGACCATGTCAAAAAGCTAAAGAGGTCATCTTCATTTTTATGAAGGCACAATTTTCATTTCAGAAGGGTCATTTGAAAGAAATCCAAAGGTCTACTTCAAAAAAGCCAAAGGGGTCATTTTCATTTTCCCGAAGGGCACTTCATCTTTTCTAAAGGACACTCTGCAATCCTTTCGAAGGGTACTTTTTTGGAAAAATGGTCATTTGCAAAGTTTTTAAAGGGTACCCCTTCATAGCTAAGTGAATAAAACATAAATCCAAAAGGACACTTTCAAGATTTTTGAAGGACCAAACAAAAATCCTGAAAGAATTCTTTTGAAAAAATTATCCGCAAAATTTGTTCGGGAAAATTGTCCTCTTGAAAAAGAACTAAGGATTAATTCTTTCAGACTTTTTATTCAAAGGAATTACTCAAGTCAAAAAATCCATAGAAATTAAACCTAGGAAATCCCAAAAGATTTATTTTGGCAAAAAATCTTGAAATATTTTCTTGGGGAAAAAAGTCCAAAGAAAATAGAAAGAGTGCATAAAGAAAAAAGCCCAAAAGAATTCTTTCGAGAAAAGTGGCCGAGACAAATATTTTGAAGGACACCTTTGAAGCCAAGTTTCCCTAAAAGTTCCCTGAAAGACATCTTGAAAGTAAAAGTGTCCCATGAAGAGGTTCTGAAAAGGTACTTTCCATGATTTGGAAGGTACTTTCCATAGTTAAAGAGCACTTGGCAAAAGTTTGAAAGAAACTTAAGTTCGAGGAAAATGTTCCAAAGGAATAAGGAAGGTGATGGCCCTACAAACATCAACTTTAAATTACAAAAAATAGTTGTTAGAGTCAATAAATATTGGCATGAACCTGGAAAATATAGAGGTAACAAATGGAAAGATTCTGAGCATTTGGTGTAAGCAAAACAAGTGAATAACAGATAGGTCGATGGTTTGGGTCATTGTTAAAAGTCAATCAAACCAAAGAACTCCCTTGACATTGATGAACATAGGTGTCCATAGGATTGATGGCAGTTAGAAAGGGTATTTTATAACTATCATGATGAGTCTTATGTCTATTGAGCAGTGCTATGTGTCAATTTACCCATTTTAAGTTTCTACGCTCCTGAATGGTTTATGATGGAGGCAGTTATCAGTACAAATTTTGGAGGTTTTACACCAATTTTCACCATTCTTATCACTAGTTTTGAATGAGTAGACTCTTAACATGACATGAATCATCTCACCCCTCTTTCACATGCAATTATAACTAATATTCTCAAGGTGACACATGTCTGAGTGACCTTTGGACTTCCCTTACTTGATTCCTTTCTCAAAAGCTATATGTATATATTCTTTCAGCTCTTTGAGCAGCCTTCACTGGTTGTTGGGAAAACTCTAGCCAAATTTGTACTTAAATAACTCTTGAATAAATAGACAAGTGTTGTTGCCACTCATATGCTATAATATTGAATAATGACTTGAATCTTATTAGTCTAGTCTAGTGAAAGATTATCTTTTCTAGCTTGTACTATTGATGGTCTACCAATTTGTAGAAAGGAGATTGTTGTAGGTCTTTACTAGTATTCTTTTCTAAGTGTAGAGATATCCTAGAAGTGGTCCATGATTGTATCCCTCTTTGGAATCATTCATTCCCTTCCTAAGAATCATATACCTTCTTGAATCTAGCATATAAAACATTGATGTAGTAATGAATCCTGAGTTGTGAGTCTTGTGTGAGAAACATCTTGTTTGTCTTTTAAGTAGTGGTTTCAGTTAATTGGGAGGACATTATACATTGGTGCATCACTGCTTAGTTTTTGAGTTATTTTCATTAACCCTTTTCATATGCAATTAATAGGTTAGAGAGAGATTTAAAGGTGTATCAAGGGGAGCTAACCCCTTATCTAGAGATTCATCTCAACAAAATTGTCACTCACAACAAGAGAGATGACTCCATTATGCCACTTAGATGAGGAGAGCTGAACATATCCTAAAGGGTGTGAATCTAAGTGTCAATAATTTTTGGCATTCTTGGTGGGACTATTTGTCCAATGAGGTGAAGAATTTTTGGTGTGTTCTTCAACTTATTAGCATTTTGGAGGCATTTCAATCAACACCAATGGTGACTCCAAGTTGAATCAACTGGTCAAGCAGCCCTAGTGCATCAATAAATCATATTTGGTATGTATAATCCATTTTTGATTAGTATGGCCCTTATGTTCCTTCATATAGTTTTGATCAAGCTCATGTTATTTATGGAATCACCTCAAGCAGCTCTCTTAATTATCCTTTTCCTAATCAGTCCAAGAGTGGTAGAGAGATAATGTTGGAGTTTGAGAAGCAAATGTTGGAGATAGTTAGGCTAAATGAGCAAAATGGATATCATCAAGAGCTAATGTATAAGGAGGAGTGTTTGTTTAGACAAGCTCAAGCCATGTAATCCATGAAGGAGAAACTAGTAAGATGGAGGAGTCAACCCACTCAAGGCAATTAGCCTTGTATGCCTTTTTCCATCCCAAGACAACCTTATACCATATAATAAAAACCCTCCTCTTGTACACCAAATCCCTTCTATCAAATAACACTTGCTCACCAAAATAAAGTCAGTCAACTTTCTAGCCCATATAATGCATTTTCTCCTATACCAAAACTAACTACTCATGTTGTTAATCCTTTGCACTTAGTAATCTAATACCAAATGATATTAGAATAGCCTTTTATGGAGAATAACTATTTCAATTCCTTAGATTGTGAGCCCTCATTTGAAGGTCATTCTATTTCCTTTAAAAACCAACACATCCATCCTTAAGCAACTCCTCCTGTGCATGTACAAAATCTTCCTAGTCTCCCTCAACCTTCTCAAGCCCCTCAACATGATGTCAAGATTCCAAGTTGGAGAAATGTCTATCATGAACCAACTCAAGATCTTGATAAAGTGAATGAATTTTCTACCTATCATCAAGAGGAGAAAAGTTTTGTCAAAGAATATGAAATTGAAGAGGAGCTTGATCCTATACAAACCTCTCCTACCTTTCCTCAAGAAGAGAGTCCCAATCCTAAGATCATGAGCTAGAGTGAAATAGTGAAATCATGGGGAAAGAAAGAAGAGAAGAGTATTGTTCAAGAGTGTGATAGTAATAAATCAAACTAGGTTGAATCTTGTGTCCACTGAGTGTAGGTCCACAAGTATTTTATTAATTACCAAAAAAAAGTACATAGAAAGGGTGCCTTTATTTTGTTAACCCTTTTACATGAAATAAACATTTATTTATAGGTTTTCACACACACTGGTAAAAAAAAACTAACCTATTAACTAACTCTGATGGGAATTCTACTTGAAAGATGGTTCACATTATTATTTAACACAAATATGAAAACTACCCAAAAGTTAATCTAATTTATTTATTGGGGTGTCTTTATAAAAGATGCATGCCCCATTACAATTATTAAATTAATCTAACACAACAAAATTCTAAGATAATACTTTGGATAAGTCCTAACAAACCCCCCTATGATCCAAAGTTAGGTCTTTGGACACATACCAAGCATTTTTCTAAATTTTTCAAATTTGATCATATCAAAGGGTTTTGTGAAAATATCAGATGTCTAATCAGCAATATGGCAATATATCAGATCAAGAGCTTTCTTTGCCATCAACATTCATAGATAATGATATTTGACATCCATATGTTTTGTTTTGGCATGAAATATTGGATTCTTGGACATCTTGATTGCACTCTGATTATCAATGTATAACTATGTAGGAGCAATTTGAAAAATGTGAATATCTTCAAGAATATGCCATAAATAAACAATTTCCTTGGAAGCATCCCATGCTATAATATAATCTAATTCTGATGATGAATTTGCCACTGTATCCTACTGCTTACAACACCAAGCAAGGGCAATTGAACCCATATGCCTAGTGTATCCTATTATGGACACTCTATCATCCACATATCCACCAAAATCTACATCACAATACCCAACAAGTTTGAATTTCTTATTGCGGTGGTACTTAAGGCCATATGTCTTCATTCCCTGAAGATAACAAACTACTCTTTTTGTTGCATGCCAATGAATTTATCTAGGCTCATGCATAAACCTAGACAAAATTCCAACTAAAAATGATATAGCAGGCTTGGTAGTCATTAAATATATCAAACATTCCACCAATTGTCTATATTTGGTGCCATAAAAAAAGACACTGCCATCATCTTTAGACAATTTTAAGTTACTTTCCATTGGAGTGAGGGCAGATTTGCAATCACTCATGCCAAACATATCTAATAACTCAAAAATATACTTAGTTTGTGAAATGAAAATACTATGCTCCTTCTGAGTTACCTCTATGCCTAGATAGTAGTGGAGAAGTCCAAGATCTATTATCTCAAACCCATCTTTTAATTCCTTCTTCACAAACTTGTTATGATTTTCATCATTTCCTATGATAAAAAGTCATCAACGTAGAGAACACGAATCACCAATTTATTACCTTGCACTCAAAAATAGACAGTATCCTTAGATTCACTATATTGAAAACCAATGGATTTCAAGTATGAATCCATTTTCTTATACCAAGCCCTGGGTGCCTATTTGATCTCATATAAAGCTTTTATCAATTTACACACTTTGTGTTCTACACTCACCTATTCAAAACCTTGAGGTTGTTTCATATATACTTCTTCCTATAAATCACCATTCAAAAAAACACTTTTAACATCCAACTGATGTACTTTTCAACCATTTTATGCTGCTAAGGCAAGTACCATACGAATAGTGTGCCATTTGGTAGTTGGTACAAATGTTTCCTCATAGTCAATACCTTCTTGTTGCACATATACTTTTGCAACAAGTATTGCCTTATGTTTATCAATGGAGCCATCTAATTTATAATTAGTCCTATACACCCATTTTCATCCTATGGGTTGAATATGTGGAGGAGGATCAACCAAAACCCAAGTATTATTGTTAAGTATTGCATCATACTCACTTTGCATTGCTTGTTGCCAAACATGTTCAATAGAGGCCTCCTCAAAAGCAGATGGCTCAGTGGAAGTAGTAACAACCATTGCATAATTCACCTATTTAAAAGAACTCTTGGGACCTATTAATCCAACTTCATCTGCTATCAAGTCAGAAAAAGTAATTTGATCCCATTTTGGATACTTATTCAAATCAGGAACACCAAAATTCTCATCATGTGCACCATTCAAAGGAAGACTTCGAGAATTTTCAACAATTTCTATGTCATCAACCTATGAACTAGTAGATGAAGAGGAAAGTGAAGTAATTTGAGTTTCATACCACAACCTTGAGGAATTATCCTCATTACTCAAACCCTTATCTCTTTTTGCATTTTTCCTTTATAATCTATCAAGTTAAGAATCAATCTCTGTAGTGTCATAGTCCCAAATTCATCAAATACTACATCCCAACTCACTATGAATTTTCTTGTATCCTATACAAGAAAATGATACCTCTTTTTATTTTTTGAATAGCTAAGAAAGATGCATTTTTGACTTCATAGTTCCAATTTAGTTCTATGTTTAATGGGAACTAAAGAAAAATAAAGGCATCCAAAAACTTTCAAGTGTTTAACTTTTGGTTTAAACCCATACCAAGCCTCATATGGAGTTTGTCCCAAAAGAGCTACTGGGATATGTTTCTCAAATACACTGTAGTACTAATGGCTTTTGCCCAAAACTTATCATCGAGCTGTTTATAATGCAACATAGCTCAAGATGTGCCCTCTAAGGTTTTATTCATTCGTTCAAATACTCCATTATATTGTGGAGTGTAAGCATTACTATATTGTAGATGAATGCCATGTTCCCAAAAATAATTTGAAAACTCATTCGAAGTATACTCACCACCATTGTCTGAACAAAGAGTGGCTAAGTGTGACCTTGTTTATTTTTCAACTAAGTACAACCAATCAACAAACTTAGTGAAAAATTTTGATTTTTTTTTCATGAAAAACACCCAAGTCATCCTAGAAAAATCATCAATAAACAACACAAAATAGCTACACCCACCAATGGATGACTTTTTCATGTCACATACATCACTATGAACTAATTGTGAACACCTATTAGCTCACCATGAAGAGGTTTTAGGAAAATTTTCCCAATTTTGTTTACCCAGAACACATGTTTCACAAAGAATACTATCTTTATAAAAAGTAGGAAATCCACTTACCATACCATATCTCTACAAGTCCACTAAAGAGTGAATATTCAAATGTCCAAAGTGGAGATGCCATAACCATTGTGTAGACATAGTACCTATACCTATTTCAATAATTACTACTAGTTCCACTATGGGACGAAGCACTTTACAATGCAATCTAACCAAGTTTCCCTCTTCATATCATGTATACATGGTTTTATAACCATCCTTCACTGAATTAATATGGATGAACCCATTTTCAAGCACAATGTGATAATCTTTATTTTAAATAGTTACTAAGGAAATAAGATGTTTCTTCAATGTGGGAACATACCAAACATTATCCAAGTATTTTATAGAACCATTAGGAAGAAGAATTTGAATAGAACCAAGTCCTAATGGAGTATGCATAGACTTATCTACCAAAGTAACTAGAGAGAGGAAGCTTCTTTGTAAGTCCAAAAAAAATTTCACCTAAATGTCATGTTTTTGGTTGCTCCTGTATCTAAAGCCCATAAATCAGTGAACTCATCTCTAGCCTTATATTTCATATAGTCAATGTGGCCCAAAATAGTAAATGCAAAGTCATGAACAACATTGTTAGACTCATCATAATCATGCTCAACATATTGAGTAGAGTTAGACTTAGTCATTTTTATGGCCTTTGTATTTTGTCAAAAGGGATTCTACACTGAGAGGTAATGTGACCAAATTTCCCACATCTATGACACTGAATGCCTGATCTACTTCAATATCTATCCCTATCAGATTTTTGACCACGTCCTCTATCATTTGTCTCATTTGAATGAGAATGGTTATATTATTTTTGATTTGAATAACCTCTACCTCTATTTTGATATCTACCTCCTTTGTAACCTTGAACCCCTCTATAACTATGGCCTTTATTGTTTTGATGCCCAAATGAAGATGAACTAGGATTAGAATCTAAAACATGTGCTTCCTCTATTTTATTAGATTTCTTGGGTAGAAAGAGGTCATGTTGGATGAGAAACTCAACCAACTTGTCAAAAGTGATGCCTGTGATCTTGTCAAAGATATGCGACATTTTTACACAGTTCCTATAGGACCCAGGTAGTCTTTTTAATACAGTAGTGACTATGAGATCATCATCTAATTTTCTAAACCCAGCCTTAGTGTACTCAGTAGTGATATTTTTTAACTTATACATATATTCTCTCATATCCCCATTTTATTCTAATGGCAAAATAAATAACTGCATGTTGATGTCTATCTTCTTATGCTTTAGTTTCTTATCATACAAATCAGACAATGTTTTTCACGTAGTGTAACTATGAGGAGAATTTTCAATATAAACATAAGTATCATGAGTACAAAAACATTTGAATAGTTATAAGGCCTTATAATCATGAAAATTGAATATATTAAGTTTGGCCTATTCTATTGGCAATGTGAGATTTTTATTCTTAACAATATCCCATAACTCATTAAAGACTAATGAAGCTTCCATCAAATGTTTCTAATCTGAATAATTAGAAATCATTAATCTATCACCATCTAAAAGCAAGTTCTGAATATTAGGCATCTTGAAATGAAATCAAATGTGCAAAATAAGTGCAACAAATGAGATAAAAAATACACACACATAATTATAGCACTTTGCACGAGACAATGCTTCTATGGGGGTTTTCACTTAACCTCCATGTAGAGTAAAAAACAAGTGTTTTTGATGGGTTTTACACTTAGCCGCACCAAAAATAAATTTATTACACCCTTATTTCACAAAAATACACCCTTATTTCACTAAGATACACCCTTATTTCACCAAGATACACAAAAGCAAAAGATATCAACTTTCCATGCAAAATTTCAACAAGTATGCATATTTTTACATTCAAATATGCCTTTTACAACTTGTAAAACATAAAAATATTCCAAAAAGGGAATTTTCCTTTTAAATAAAGCATATTATTAAATAAAATTTTTCCAAAAAAGAAGATTTGAACCCTCTTCCAAGCACCTGAGAATAGTTACAAGCACCTCCCAAAATCTTTCATTCTAAGTGCTCTATAAGCATTTACAAGTTTATAAAGATATAAATTTATTTATTTACTTGAAATTTTTTTCTATTTTATTAAAAAAATATTATTTGGGTATTTTTACATGAAATTATTATTATTTTTTAATAAAAGGGGGGTTAAAACTTTATTAAACTTAAAACATCAGATTACAAAAGCATCCAAATAGCCCACAAGACAAGCAAACCAAAAACAACAGTCTCAAACCTCGACTCCACCAATATCTCTAGCAAGATTGGGTTCCAATTCCTGACATAAATTTCCAGGTAGCTGCTCCCGTTCATATGCCTTACGGCCTTCTCCCTCTTCTAACGCCCATTTCGCCAAACAATCAGCCGCCCTATTCCACTCTCGTGGAATGTGGGCATAGGATACCAACTCCATGCAAGAAATCACCTGTAAAATCTATTGTAATATCATGGCCAACTACCTACTCACATCATAAATTTTCCTTTCTAGGATCAAGTTAATCAGGACCTGAGAATCGACTTCACAGATCACCCTCTTCCAACCCAAAGCATAAGCTCTCCTCAAAGCATATAGGATAGCCAAACCTTCCATCTTATTAACCGTATACACTCCTTGATATGCCAAGAAAATAAAAACCACAAATCCCAAAAAATCCCTAGCAATCCCACCAATCCCAACTGCCCCTGGATGACCCATCCGTATTAATTTTCAAAAGCCCAATAGGTGGAGGCATCCACTTTCCCAATCGTTGAACTTTCCGCTGTCCTTATGTATCACGTCTGACACAAGCTGAGATCAGAGATAACTCTCTTATGCCAAATTGTTCCATCACCTCAGCGTCCCCTTTCTGTAATGGTAACATAACCTCGCTCTTCACTTCAATAGATTCCTAGATCATTCCCTTAATTCTGCTCCAGACCTGCTGAGTTGCCAATTTTTCTTCCTTAAAAATCCTCCAATTTTTTTCCAACCAAACTTGCCAGAGCATAAAAATAGGGCCAGTGTACCATGCATTTTGCAAGAAGGAAGTCAAAGAAGGGGGACAACCCACTCTAGACCAAAAATTTGCCAAAGAGACAACATGGATGCACTGGCACCGCCACGCATCCCACCAAAAGTGCCATAGTTGAATAGTGAAGGGACAACGAAAGAAAATGTGAGAAGAGTCTTCCTCCTCTCTATTACAGAGCACACACCTCTAAGGACCAACAAATCCCCACTTCTGAATATTTTCCCATGTCAAACATCTATTCCACACTAAAGTCCATGTAAAACAGTTACACTTTAGCCATGAGAAACCATTCCAAACTTTCTTCCACCACTGAACTTCCCCTCTATTCTCATATTACTAGGAAATCAATTCCTGATAGCCATAGGACACCGTATACTTCCCCTTGGGGTTTGGGGACCAGGTTAACACATCACTGTCCATAAGTGCATTGCAACTACATCAGGATAGAATATTTTGTAGGTCCGCACACTCTGCCTCCAAACCAAGAATCGACCACTCTTTTGGGGACTTCCATTTGGCAACCGCCACCTACCCCTGAAAGGAAAAAGATTTAAAGTTGCACACCCTTTTCCAGCCAGCTTCACAAAACCTCTGGGCCAGAGTACCCAGCTGAGGATATTGGCTAACTATAGGAGGGAAACCGTCCCATGAGTCATGCCAAAACTAGACCTCCACCCCACTCTTGCATATCTAGAAAAGACCCCTTTTAATCAATGTGACTATTTTCTTGAGAGTCACCAAAATCGCTGAGCCTTTACCAACCAAATCATACCGTGGAATATCCCTCCTAGGAATCCCAAAAAAATACTTGTGGGACAACACTCTAGCCCATAGCTGATCTTGCTCCATGCACCAATGCCAGTATAGTTTGGCAGCCAAAGCAGTACCAAATATCACAGATTGTCGTAATCCCAGCCTGCCAAACCTCTTTGGGCTGCAAACTGTCTCCCACTTAATTAGGCTCTACTTGGTCGAAGATAAGTTCCTAGCCCATAAAAACTATCTTGTTAAGGAGTCTAAGTCCTTAACAAAGCTCATCAGTGCCACCTGGATCATACACCTATAGATAAGAAGAGCCTGCACCACTGATTGAATCAGTTGAACCCGACCTACAAAGGATAACCAATGGTGGGTCTAATGATTCACCTTGTCCCAGAATTTGTCAAGGATCGCCCACCATGACTCCTTAGCTAGCCGGCCAGTAGAGATAGGAATCCCAAGATAAAGTAGTGAGAGACTCCCAATTTAGAACCTGAGGATAAGAGCCACTCTTCACTATATAGTCAGAGGAGTGTTAAAGAAAAAAATAGATGATTTGCCCTCATTAATTACCTATCCAGATGTAGCAAGGTAAACATCTAGGCTCTTGCGTATGTTAGATGCCTCCCTAATAGTAGCCCTGCCCATCAAAGCTACATCATCCACAAACTAGAGATGGGATTGTATAGGGATTTCATCTCCCCATTGCCAACCCTGAATAACACCATCACCCACATTTCTTTTGATCAATCGACCCAAGCCTTCCGCCAACATAAGAAACAAGTAAGGAGAAAGAGGGTCACCTTACCTCAATCCATGAGAATCCCCAAAGAGATTAGAGTGCTCGCCATTGATCATAATTGAAAAGGAGGTCGAGTTCACACAACTCAAAACCCAACGAATCCAATCCTTTGCAAAACTAAAGGCACTCAAGACCTTCTAGAGGAAGGACCACCAAACTCTATCATAGTCATTTTACATATCTAGTTTGATAAACATTGCCCTCTCATTGGACTGGTCATGGAATGTATAGTCTCAGTAGCCATCACCACCCCATCCAAAATCTGTCGGCCCTCTACAAAGCCACCTTGCTCCTCTGAGATAAGCGCATGTAGCCACTTTTTTAACCTCTCAACAATCAGCTTAGAAGTAATTTTATAAGCGACATTGCAGAGAGAAATGGGCCTAAAAAGACTCAGCCTATCAGCCCCTGCACCCTTAGGAATGAGAGCTAGGAAGGTGGAGTTCAAAGCCCGAAGCATTTTCTTGTTCCTCTAGGATTCTTGAACGATAGCCAGGAGGTCAAATTTAATAATTTCCAAAAATTCTTGGAAAAACTCAATCGGGAAGCATTATGGACCAGGCACCTTTCCTTTCTACATCATAAAGACTATCCTCTTTAACTCTTCTAAGGATATATCCCTCATCAAATGCTCATTCATTTCCCTTGTCACCAAAGAGGGAATACAAGATAGGATCTGGACCTCTTCGGCCGAATCCCCCTGCACTTCCTCCTTGAATAACGAAACAAAATACTACTCTGCCTCATTAATGATACCCTGCATAGAAGAAACAGTCTCCCCGCTGTCCAACACCAAAGAAGTAATCCCCATCCCATGCTGTCTAGCCCGAACCGAATTGAAGAAGAAGGTTGTGTTCTTATCCCCTTCCATAAGCCATTCAATCCGGGCCTTTTGTTTCCAAAATATTTTCTCCCTTAGTTCCCATTCCTCCAAATATTTTAGGGCCCTAGCTTCCTCCCTCAACAAAACCTTAGTCATTCCCTCATCCCGAATGGTTCTGGTAATGACATTCAGCTCCATCTGTGCCTCATTTTTCTTTTAGAAAATGTTCTCAAAACTTTGTTGGTTCCACTTTTTGAGCTGGTAATTGACAAATTGGAGAAGCTTAACAAAAGTATACATTGTTGTTCCCACAGCAGGCCTACCCCTCCTCCACCAATCTGACACTTGTCCAAATAGGTCCGAATCCCTGAACCACATAAGCTGAAACTTGAAAGGCACCTTCAGAGGCTCACAGGTAGAAGAAATGACCAATTTTATTAGCCAGTGGTTCGATCCCCTCCAATCAATAATCTCAAGGTAGGAAGACCATGAACCCCCCACCCAATAACAGGAGGTCATGAATCTATCTATACGCTCTACAATGCACCTGTCCCTCACTCTTCGATTGTTCTAGGTAAAGCATCCATTAATTGGCTTAATATTCACTAAATTGAGTGCCTTAATATTATCCCAGAGTAGGATAGAAGAAGGTTCCATCCATGCATTACCTCCTCTCTTCTCTGTTAAATCAAGAATAACATTAAAGTCTCCCACCAGAATCCAAGGCAAATAGGGAAATAATTGATGAAGAAAGTGGATGTTTTTTTAAACAAGAAGTTTACCTTGGAAATCTGTAGGAGAATAAACATTGGAAAAAAGGACTGATTCATCCAACTCAATACATGAAGCCACCATAGATAAAGAGGATTTAAAGGAAATCCAGAACACAGGTTGGATCTTGTGTGGATTTCAGAAATAAGCCATGCCCCTTGAAGATCCATGAGCTCCAATGCACTGCCATGAACCATACCTCCATAACTTAGGTGTAATATTCCTCATATCATCCACAAAAACTTTCATTTCTTGAAGAAAGAGAATATCAAGTACTTGACATCTAACTAATTCCCTAATAGCCTTTTGTCTGGGACCGTTGTTCAGTCCTCTTACATTCCACGAGATAATGATCATTTCAGAGGAGTTAAGAAGTGTGAGTCTAAGGTCTTAGCCTCACCAGACTCCACTAAGGTCTCCCCAATCATCTTGAGTCTGTCCGTGTCCTTCTTACGCCCCACTTTAGCACTTTTTTCTGATGTCCCCTTCTTTCCCTCCCTCTGAAGAATACCCAGGTGAGGAGAAGATTTTCCTTTCTTATCTACTTTTGTCCCCACAACCCTTGCCAAAGGGTACATGTCCTCTCCATTATGTTCCAGGTCCCTATTTTTCACCTCCCCCCAATTCCTCTGTCTGTCCCTCAACAACCATGGGTAATGCTGACTCTTCCTAAATAACCACCAGAATATTGGCTAAATTAATCTCTGGTACTGAACCTCCCACAAACTGCTCCACACTCATTAATCCCAAAATTACTTCTTACTGGCCCAATCCATCCAAGATTTCAAACCTATTGAAAGAGTCATCATCCTGCCTCTCCCTAAGGGTCCTCTTCTGGCCCCTGTTATGGCTTTGAGCTTTCACTTGTACAAAACCTTCAGCATCCCTACTCTCCCCAACCCCCAATTTCTTCCCTTTATCGACACTAAGAATGCTGCTAGGTGGCAATTGGGGATGTTGCTCCATTGGCTTAGCCTTCAGACATCTATGCACCAGGTGTCCATACTCATGGCAAAGGTGACACCTGAAGGGAAGGGTCTCATAGTCCAATTGTTTCACCTAGGAGTATGAACCTACATTCATCTCCAGCGCATCAGGCAATGGTTTGCTCAAATCAATTTCCACACAAATTTGGGCAAAAGTCATGACTTTCTTACCTAAAGTCTGAGTTGAAGACCCCACTGGCCTTCCAAGAGTCGAAGCTAACATTAGGAGAAAGTCCTCATGACAACATTCAATAGGAAGTCTGGGGAGCCTAACCCATACCGGAACCTGAGTTGGTAATTCCTCAGAAGGATTAAACCCAGCATGCCAAGGTTTAACAAAAACTTTGACTTGATTGTAAAAGTACTGCCCTCCCTCAAAATCCCTATTACGGTCAGCCAGGCATAAAAACATGACCATGAAGTAGTTATTTGCCAATAACGTGACCTCCATTTCTCCCTCTGGCTCCCACACTCTCCTGGGCTAACCCTCCAAAAATTGAAGGGAAACTTTTAGACCCAAAAACTTGCAATACAAAGAATGCTTGGAATAATATTCCACATCCTCTGAAATCATATCGAAAGGAATTACCAGTTTATGTTGTTCCTTACATTTCTCCAGGCAACCATTAATCTTCATAATCCTGGATCCCCCGGGCAAGCTCCATTCCATTGCTCCTAGATTCTAGGAAGAAAACTCCTGACCTACTGTTTTACCTTGTTGCTCCTACCTATTCATGCCCACAGCTGCACTAAATTTTTTTCCAAGTGTGGTTTTTAAAGGCTCCTATTGAGCCATGATCACGCCCTCCTTGGTCTAGTGTGACCCTGCGATGCCTCCACCTGATGCCTCAGCCCTTCACCACTCCCTTGCTCCCCCAAACTACACCTATGCACACCAACCCACCACTTTGAACAGGCTAGGGCACAACTACCCTAGCTCGGCCCTGACCTCCACACACTGCAGCCTGTCATTTTACTTTCACCCACATGAAATTATTTTTGAAATTGAAAACTCAAATCTATTATTACCTAGTTTTCACCATGCAAAACCTAATTTGAACAAACTTTAGAAAAGACCTTGTAGAATAGAAAATATTTTTATTTTGTCATTTCCAACACCATCTTGGATCTTTCCAATGCCAAATTTGATTTGATAAAATTTGAAAATCACCTAGCACTTCCTTAGACCATACAAAAACCTTGCAAGATTGAATCTTTCACCATTTGCCAATGTTTAAGACTTTCAGAGAGTAATTTGACTGAGTATTGCTAAAGTTTTGATTTTATAAGACATTATAAGGCTGAAATTATATAATTAAAGGCTGTATAAATTCAATTTTCAGCTTGAATTTTGTTTGAAATGGATTCATAATGATTGTTTTGTCTGTGGATCTCAACTAGCAATCCAAAAGTTTAGAAGATGAAAGTTTGATACAAAAAGAAATAATTCTAGATACTCATATGGATATCTAGAATAACCAAGCTATACATATGTTGATATTAGATATAAAACAACAATTTGGGCTTTGAAAAACCTTAAAAATGTTTTTGGAGTGAAAATAGGATCTTCAAAACCTCGAAAATGGATCATAGGATCACAGATTGAGCAGATTGATAGAAAGAAGTTTTTTAAACCATTTATTATATCCACAGATAATTTTTTTAGATTTAAAAAGACATACAAATGTATTTTAGGCAAATTTTAAGACTTTAGAAATAAAACTTTGGTCATTTTAAAGCATCAAAATTCAATATGGTGTGCTAAAAAATGAGTTTTGAAATAATATCATGGAGCATGAAAGGCTTGTTCAATTAAATGGCCATACAAGAACATATACAAGATTAATTATTTCAAATAGACATTAATCAATTCAAAAATATTAAAAAATTAAATAATTTTTCAAAATTTCAAAGTTAGACCAACCAAGGTTTATTGGACATGGTATACCTTATACTATGCAGAATGAGATTTCACATGAGACTTTCAATTTCACGTGAATTGTCTTTTCACCTTTCCTTCTCCAAAATTATCCAAGCTTCTTGTATTCACCATTATTTCCAAAACCATGCTCTAATACCATTAATATTAATAAATCAAAATATGTTAAATCTTGTGCCCACTGAGTGCGGGTCCACAAGCATTTTATTAATTACCAAAAAATAAGTACATAGAAAGGGTGCCTTTACTTTGTTAACCATTTTACATGAAATAAACATTTATTTATAGGTTTTCACACACACCGGTAAAAACCAACTAACCTATTAACTAAATCTTATGGAAATTCTACTTGAAAGATGGTTCACATTATTATTTAACACAAACATGAAAACTACCCAAAAGTTAATCTAATTTATTAATGGGGGTGTCCTTATAAAATATGCATGCCCCATTATAATTATTAAATTAATCTAACACAATAAAATCCTAAGCTAAGTTAAGAATTTGGATAAGTTCTAATAGAGTGTGAAGTGCAAAATGAAGCTAGTCCTTCTCAAGTCCCTTCCACCCTTCCTCAAGAAGCTTTTTGTACTCCATGGCAGCCTTCATGTACTCTCCATCTCTATGATGATTCCTATGATCTCCAAGAAAGACTCTTCCAAGAGAATCTAGTTAAACAAATTGACAAATAAGAGGCAAAGATGAGGTTGTTTAGTCAAGGTGAGATGGAAGGTTTAGACCTAAACGAAGATCCTATGCCTAAACACACCCCATCTACCTTTCATCAAGAGAGTCCTCAAGTTAATTTTGATGTTGATGAAGTGTTGGTCAAGTGGAAGGAAGTGAATCAAGTGATTTTGGCCCAATTTTCACACTCTCTTTCTCATGAGCTTTCAAAATAACACCTTATATTCCATTCCCCTTCTGATTTTGAGAGCCTTTGTGTTGAATTCCCTTGCTTGGTTGATGAAAAATGTTTTCCTTATATTGAGTAACCTATCTTGAGAAAGGCAAGTGAAGAAGAATATGATCAATTCATGACTGAGCAAGGAGACTTCTTGAGTTTATATGAGGAATAAATCATCATAGGTACCCCCCTTTGTGAACAAAAAGACAATTCACAAGCTTTTGCCTCCATACTTAATGAGGAGGAAATGATCATTGATTCTTTTCTTACTTTGCAAAATACCATGGATGGACTAAGAGAGGTTCTTGATCAAACTTTGGATGAATTTTTTGAAGTCATTGGATTAGGTTGTACTCATCTTCAAGGAAACTATTAGTTGGTCAAAGATGGAGAAGGTGACATTGGAACTCAAGAAAGTATGCAAAGGAGAAACAAGCTTTCATGTTTATTCTTTCAAGAGGATTGTGAATTTAAGAATGATATATTTGAAGTCATCAAGAGGGGATATCACCCTCTAAAATAAACTCATCATATTTTTAAGGATGGAGAAAGATCATATTGGCCTGAAGTTTCTAATGAACATGAATTCAATCATTTTGAAATCATGCCTATAGAGAGAATGGGAGTTGATCATGAGAAAGTGAATGGGAAACAACATGAAGCAAGTGATCATGTACAAGAAGAGTTCATTTCCTTCATCATATTATTTGCATTTACTTGATTCTTAATGAGCATCATGCCAATAAGGTTGGTAGACTTTGTTAGAAGCATGGAGGTAGTAATGATAAGAGACAAAAGGCTTCTTGACTCATCCAATCCTTCATGCCATAAAGTGAGAGGATTTTCAATTTTCCCCTTTGATCCAAGAGGGGGAAGAGCATACCTAGTTAGATATACATAATTAGTTTTCTTTATACTATGTTTAGTTCTCCTAAGTGCTTAGTAGCATAGGTGTGTTTGCTTTGGTCTTCATGTGTGTTTGTTATTTCCCTTGTGTGTTTTGAGGTGGTAACTAGTTGTCTTATTGATCAAATTTTGAATCATGGTCAAGGTTTCTTGTTTATTTCAATCCTTAGATGACTCTATAAACCTAATGGACTGATAAGGCTACTAGTCTAGTTAGCAAAGTAGGCATACTACCCTTGTGAGTCACCAATTTATTGACCCTACAGGTCAAAATTGGGCACCCCTATATGAAAACTTGGCCTCTAGATCTTTTAGGGGTGAATATCATGTCTTAGTGTGAGCTTAGGTTTCTTCAATGTAATATGAATGCTATTATCTTTGATCATCTAGCTATCTAGGTGCCTTTTACTTTGCTTTGATTCATTCTAAGAGGTCTGAGTAGGGTTTAAAGAACATTTTCTAAGTACTAGATCTTGCACATGCAACAGTTACAGAGGAAGTTGATTATGTGGGTTTGTTCATCCTAGTTCAAATTTCTTGTGTACTAAGTCTGAGGCCCTTCGTCGAAGCATAATATAAGTTATTCATGTTTAAATACTTGCTTCAAAAAAAAATTTGGACTTAGTCATTCGAGCTCAGATGTTCACTTTGAGTTTATCTTGGTTTTCAACTTTAGGTTTCCATAACCATAAGACTTCAGGTTTTCCTATTATGCATATTTCATTCAAAGGAGATGTTCTATGAAAAGCCCACAAGAAAAGTATAAGTGTTCATTCTTTTAGAGTTTTTCTTTTAGGTTTTTTGTTTAAGTGTCAGGTATTGTTTTAGACATTTTATCTGAAACAATTTCCCTGAAGGACCTTTTTTGAGCTAAGGGACCATTTCAAAAATCCGAAGGGGTCATCTTCATTTTTTCAAAGGGACAATTTTCCTTTTGGAAGGGACACTTGAAAGAACTCCGAAGGTCCATTTCAAAAAATTATAAGGGGTCATTTTCATTTTCCCAAAGGGCACTTCATATTTTCTAAATGACACTCTACAATCCTTTCGAAGGGTACTTTTTTAAAAAATTGGTCCTTTAAAAAGTTTTTAAAGGGTACCCCTCCATATCAAAGTGAACCAAACACAAAGTTGAAAGGACACTTTCAAGATTTTTAAAGGACCAAACAAAAATCCTGAAGGAATTCTTTCAAAAAAATTGTCCACAAAATTTGTTCAAGAAAATTGTTCGCATTGAAAAATAACTAAGGAGTAATTATTTTATACTTTTTATTCAAAGGAATTACTAAAGTGAAAAAGTCTATGGAAATTAAGCTCAAAAATTCCCAAAATATTTCTTTTGGCAAAAAAGCCCAAAATATTTTATTGGGGGAAAAGTTCAAAGAAAACAAAAAGAGTGCATAAAGAAAAAATCTTGAAGGAATTCTTTTGGGAAAAGTGGCCAAGACAAATCTTTCAAAGGACACCTTTGAAGCCAATTGCCCCAAAAATTTCCCCAAAATACATCTTGCAAGCAAAAGTGTCCTATGCAGAGGTTCCAAAAGGGCACTTTCCATAGTTAAAGAGCACTTGGCAAAAATTTGAAAGAAACTTAAGTCCAAGGAAAATGTTTCGAAGGAATAAGGAAGGTGATGGCCCCACACACATCAACTTTAAATTGTGTAAAATAGATGCTAGAGTTAAAAAAGCTTGGCATGAACCTAAGGGCAAATATGGAGGTAACAAATGGCAAGATCTTGAGCATTTAGTGTAGGCAAAATAAGTGAATAATAGATAGGTCGATGGTTCAGGTCATTGTTGAAAGTTGATCAAACCAAAGAACTCCCATGAAATAGATGAACATAGGTGTGCATAGGATGTTGGCAGTTAGAAAGGGTATTATCTAACTATCATGATGAGTCTCATGTCCATTGAGTAATGTTATGTGTTAGTTTCCTCATTTTAAATTTCAAATGATCCTGGATGGTTTATGGTGGAGGCAATTACTTGTTTAAATTTTAGAGGTTTTGTACCACTTTTTTCCATTCTTATGACTGTTTCAAATGAGTAGACTCCTAACATGACATGAATCATCTCACCCATAGTTCACATGCAATTATAACTAATATTCTCAAGGTGACACATGTCTGAGTGACATTTGGACTTCCCTTACTTTATTCCTTTCTTAAAAGCTATATATATGCATTCTTTGGGCTCTTTGAGTAGCCTCCACAGGTTATTGGGAAAACCCTAGCCATATTTGGACTTGAAGAAATATACAAGTTTTTTTGCCACTCATATGTTATAATATTGAGTAATGACTTGAATCTTGTTGGTCTAGTCTAGTGAAAGATTATCTTTTCTAGCTTGTACTCTTGATGGTCTACCAATTTGCAGAAAGGAGATTGTTGTATGTCTTTGATAGTATTCTTTTCTAAGTGTAGAGATATCCTATAATTGGTCCATGATTTTATCCTTCTTTGGAATCATTCATTCCCTTCCTAAGAATCATATACCTTCTTGAGTCTAGCATATAAAACATTGATGTAGTAATGAATATTGAGTTGTGAGTCTTATGTGAGAAACACCTTGTTTGTCTTTAAGTAGTGGTTTTAGTCAATTGGGAGGACATTATACATTGGTGCATCACCGCTTGGTTTCTTAGTTATTTTCCTTAACCCTTTTCATATGCAATTGATAGGTTAGATAGAGATTTAAAGGTGCATCAAGGGGAGCTATCCCCTTATCTAGAGATTCTTCTCAATGAAATTATCACCCACAGCAAGAGAGATGAATCCATTATGCCACTTGGATGGGGAGAACTAACCATCTCCTCAAGGGTATAAATCCAAGTGTCAACAAGCTTTTCTCTATGTATTCCAATTGAAGGCACCATCCCTATTTGAAATCACATATTTTAAATCCCATGTAACATCTTGGGCCAACATTGGGTTCAAGTGATTGTATGCACTATTTATTATAGATTGAACCAATAATTTGAATCTCTTTATAAATTCTTTTAATTAGTGCCAAATTTTAGCACTTTTATCCTTTTAGGCTAAAACTTTCCCCTAAAGACTAAAATCATATTCAAAATGTTGTAAAACATTATGGCTGCACTTATTATCCATAATTTCTTAGGGACCATGATAATTAATCTCTACAGAATCCTTTTTTATGCATGTTCTTGAATCTTATACATTTCTTTAATGGCCTCCTTATTTGAATCCATGGAAGAGAAAAAATCCTTTGCATACTCATTAGGGTTATTAGGACTCTATTTGGGCTTCTTGGCCAAGGGGAATAGGTTTTCTATTTTTTCTAACACTGATTCATCCCCTATGCTAGTGTTCACTCCTTTCCTCTTCCTCACCCTCTAAATTATACCACTTTGCTTGTCAAAATAGGTGGAGACTATGGGTAACTATGTGAGTACCATTTTATGTATATAATCTCTTCAGCCTTATAACTCTTTAACCCATTAGGGCACAATGAGTTTACATTATTCTTCAAGTTAGTTAGGGTCTATATACGTAAGAGGGGGTGTAATTATTGGAGGTGGAATAATCATTGGAGATGAATTGAGGCACTTATTTGGATGGGAAATTTTTTGTGGCAAACACACCCCCTTCTTTGGAGAAGTGGGGGACCCCTTTAAGTGCTCAACTTGAAGTTCTTAGAGGTCCATCCCTTTCCAGCCTATATCTTCCTTTGAAGATCCTCAAGCCTCAAATCTATACTAGTCTACTAAGCATTTCAAAATGTTTGTAACTATTAAATACCCCAAAATTTTCTAATTTGAAACACAGTCGAGTCCTTGATGTGTTTTAAAAGAATGAAGGGTTTTCATACTTAGAATATTTTATTATGCTCACTATGTTTTAAATAGATTTGGACTCACATTATTTTTATTGGAATTACAATCTCTTAGAATCCTACTTAGTGTTTCATAAATTTATGTTGGTAGATAGGTAAACTTTTAATTTATTATGTAACTTTCTTTTTACTTTAGTAGCTTTTGTGAAATATCATGGGGAAGCTTGACTAAATTTGGAGTGCCACATGGACCATGTCAGAGTTATTAGCCTCTTGGACCTATTATAGGTGTCAGAGCCTAGGATAACCCAATTTAATAAGGAATCACCACATGGATCATGTTAGATCTATCAATCTCCTAGACCTATTAGATATGTCAAAGCCTAGGAGAGCCTAATCAAATAAGGAAGTGCCATGTAGATCCTATCAGAGATGTCAGTCCCCTAGCCCTATCAGAGATTTTAGATCCTAAGAGAGCCCAACCAAATAAGGAAGTTCCATGTTTATCTTATTAGATCCATCAGTCTCCTAGACCTGTTAGAGATGTCAGATCTTAGGAAAGTTTGACCTATCAGATCATGCCACATGTCACTTTCATACAAATTGGTAAAAAATGTCCAAGATTCCAAAGATTATTATGAAGAGGTACAATTATATTTAGAAACCAATCAAAGGATGCCACACATCACATCAATTCTCTAGGTGTCCAATTCTAATTCCCAAATAGGTCAAGTGTGGCACCTAACCATGCTTAAGTGGTAGTCTAACCTATATAAGACCAACTAGTGATAGACATGTGGTGCAATAAAAATCTACCTGGGATTCCACATGGGTAAAATATTCTTATGCCTAATACACTCCTCACATTAACTAAATTGGAAACTGGGCCCTGATTAGATGATCTAAAACATCTAATTGTAGTCACCAAATCTAGTAGGTGGTATATATCTAAAATCCTTGAGTTAATTCTAGATCAATAAATGAATAGGTGTATCATACCAACAATTCAAATTTAAATTTTCACTAGGTGAAATGCCAAATTCTATCAATATAGGATATATGTGTGGATCCCTATAAGTGCCTAAAGGTGGGATGGTTTACCATTATTCATTTCTAGTTTCCTAGAGTTTACCTCCTCACTTTCAGCTCATTCATTTTCCCTCCTTACTTAGAATTAGTTGTTATCAATATTTACCCCTTTCTACCATGGTTACTTAACTATATAACCCTAAGGCTAAGCTTGAATATAGAAATACCACCTTCACTAAGAACTTAACCTATTTCAATCACCATAATGAAATATTTAAAGAAATTGAAATTGTGCCCAACAATCCCTCTAATGATGTTGAAGATGATGATGAATTCCTAGATTCCCTCAGGATATATGAAAGGTGTGGGTTTCATAAGGTTGTGGCCAAACTAGAGGTTTTCCCTTATTCTAACCTCTTTAGTAATATGTTACTCACATCCAAATAGATGTAATACAATGCCCAAGTATGGTGTACTATTCAATATCCAATAACAATATTGCATACATTTTGTTAGTTACTTTCAAAGCATATTATAATTTCCTATAGTACACAATCACCTACAACAAGGATATCATGGACACATGGGTAAGCACCTTTGAAATATATGAGTCTTGTAGGATTGGGTGGCTAACCTTGATGCTAAATGGTCAAAATGGAGGATATTTATTCCTACACTATTTTCACCTTCAATTAAGGGGTGTGTGTTGGGATGATCTTGCTTAATCGCTTGTTTGAGGCAAGTGATTTGGTGCATGATGATACTCTCTAGGTACCCCTACTCAACACAATCCTTAAGGAGAGAAAATATTGGACCTTGGGGGCACCATCAACTTATGGCTAGTGCACCATATTAAGGGGGCCTAGAATGGTGGTAACTTTTACATGATGAGTTACCTAGTGGACATCATTTATGCTACTATCATGTTTAATCCTTATGCTTTCCCACCATGGACTCCTAGGGTCACAATGGTACATGTAGTGTTATACAAACTATATGGCCACCATTATCAAGATCATATACAATATATTTGTTAGTTATTTTACTTGATGGTTTACATGGCCATCAATGAGGTGGCCATCCATGGCTCTTTAATGAAATCGATCAATATCTCACCCCCATTAGCAATTACTAGTAATACATGGATGATACCATAATCTGAGTGGTATTTATGAAAAAGGCCCCCTCACTTTACCCTATCAGGTTCTGGACTAGTTAGCTAAACAACAGATAACATATAATATAATATAAGGAATCTTTGATGACTACATCAACCACCAAAAGATGGCTTGCCCAACATTCCCTATCATCATCTTCCATCATGTATATAATAATATGCATTCATTATATAAGATGGTAATGAGTAGGGATTATTATGCCATTAGTAGAGCAAAACATAGAGAATGGGACCCTCATGATGTAGTCAAGGCCAATATGGTGAGATATCAAGATGGTCTCAACATCACTTATAGCCATGTGCCTCACCCAGATGATGGGATATACCTCAACCTTATAGATGATAAGGAGGTACTCGATAGGCTTGAGGCAAAGAAAAAGAAGGGAAATAAGGTTCAACCTAGGCTATCCACCCAAAGTGGCCATGCTTCACCTACATATACTCAACTTTGGGGAGATGTTCAAGTGAATTCACCCTATATTTCAATAAATATCATCTAGGGGGTCCCATCTCCCTCTCCTCCATGAGTTTTTCCTCCTTCAGTCTTAGTTCAAACTCCCCCACCTCCTATAGTTCATTCTACTTGACCATAGGTTAGATAGGAACTATGATATGATATCAATAGTAGCCCTAATTTAATCCCAAAACATGACCAATAATAAGCACTCATGTATATTTCCTCTCCACCTTACACCATCCCTCAACAACCTAGTGGAGCACCCCTTGGTTTCCCTTTTCCTACCATGCCTACTTAGGTGGTGCCTCCCCTATTTCACATTGTAACCCCCTCCCCCCATAATTTCCTCAAGTATCTCTAGATCCTACCATATACAACATCCTCTCACTCCAACTTCTACCTACTCAACCCACTCTATGAGTAGAGATCCCAACATCTCATCACTGGTCTTCAAGAGATATAATTGCTTTGCCCTCGATGCATCCATTATTTAATGCACAATAGGTGATTAATATTAGACTTACACTAGTTCAAATCTAAGTGATCCTAATAACTATTACAACTATGTGAATAATTATATTAGCTTCATACACCTCAATAACACCTATACTCACTTTACAAACTCCACATTTTGCCCCTAACACCATTACTCTTTCCACTAATATAGTGCAATCTGATCTGAGTAAGAGGTGCAAGAAGATGCAAAAGGTATCTCCTACTCATTATCCCCTTATTGATCCCCATGTGCCTCCCATGCCTCCTTTTTCCATTATCCTGGGTACCTAATGATTTGGATTTAACCACTTGATTTCCTCATTTATTTTGAATAGTCTTGTCCCTGATGCAATGATTCCACAGGTTAATTTGACCCAATGCCAATGACACACCTAGATGTTCCCATGGGCTTCCCTATTTGTCCTTCCCCCTTTTTCCCCCATGCCTCCTCCTCTTCCATTTCTCTCTTCGTTTCTTCCCTCCACTTCATCCAATCTTCCTCCTCCCATGCCTCCACCTTCCACCTTTATCACTACCACCCCATCTTCTCCCCCTTCTACCCTAGGAGTTGTCATAGGATCATAGTTACCCAAGATGATCTTATAGAGTAATCCAAAATTCCAGTGGGATTTGGATAAGAATTCATAGAACATAAGGATGATACTCATGCATAAATTCAATCAAAGAGGATACGTAGAGGTTTGGCAGACCAAGTATGACCTCTTCTCCCTAACCAAAGTGAGAATATGCAGTGGGGAGGAGAAGGTATCTAAGGATATAGTATCCATGCTCTGAGCCACTCATGACATGTTCAAGAGACCTATAGAGGACATGAAGGATCACATTTGGGTGTTTAAGGCATATTTGAAGAGCACCTTCCCTATAGAATTGATTGGTTGGGTCAAAGAGGCCTTCATTCAGCTCTTGACAGCTCTAAAAGAAGTAGTTAAAGCATTGAATATGAATAAGGAACACCTCTAATGAGTGAAGACATAATTAGATAGGATCGATCGCATAGATAATAAGTGTTAAAAACTCATTGTGGTTATTAATAATGGCATGTTACTGGATCTAAAACTCTTGCCTCTCTCTATTAAGAGATTATATCAGACCTATGTCAAGAGAATGAGAGATTCAATTGAGGAATACTTGGTAGTGGTGAAAAAAATTATTGAACCTTTGGAATAAGGGAAGGAATATATATTGACTCACTTAAAATAAGCCAACATCACAATGTTATTCCATCTAAATGGCATCCTCCTAGATAGAGGATAATTTGAGGTCCACCTATGTCACTTCAACCAGGGCCGAAGGAGGAGAGTGGTAAAGGCCAATAAGGCTAAATCCAATGTGATTCTAGAGATCTCAACCTAATCCATGGTAATAATTATCCAGGTGTTAGAGATGAAATTTTCCCTTGAGGCCCCACTCTAAGTACATCAAAAACTATTGGCCCAATCAAAGGTGATCTTCTAGGAGCCTCCCATTAACTTGGCTAAACTAGATAGGGAACTTAATTTGGTGGTAGCTGCACTGACCTCCAAGGAGGTATAGCCCAAGTAGCTAGAAGATGATTCTTCTATAGCTCATTAGCACATTAACTAAGTGGGGTCCTGGGCATATTTTAGGAGAAATAGATAATATTATTTTTGTTTTCAATATTTATAGTTATAAGAAATTTGGGAGGCCATCATTGCCAAGTATGGGAATCTCATACAACTTTGGGGCGAGTCCTATCCTTTATATAAATTTTAAATTGATTTCTCTTTGAAAGGTCATGATTACTTATGTAAAGAAACTCTGTTAAATTTAATGCAAATTTATTTCTTTTTATGAGACTAGTTTGTTTATCTATGAATGTGGTCCATCATTTTCAACTTTTAAAGGAATGTTGGTGCTGAATAATTAATTGTGTGATTTTTTACTAATAATGAATGAAATAGTTAAAATGTTCTTTGTTATTCTAAATCATTTATGAATTATTCTAATTCTATTTAAAACACTTTTAATCTATGTACTTGATGTCACAAATTATATTTAAAAATCCTATGTGTAACTTAATACAAACCCTTTTTTGTGTTTATATTTAGTGGAGAATTAATGAATTAAGCATTCCCTTTTTTATCTTTAGACTCTTGCCTCATTTGATGATGATTTTGAGCCCCTAGTGAAACTTGGCACATAGTGGTCTAACTTTGGCTAGGCACATAACTCAGTTATTGACGCATCAATACCCTTTAAATATTAAAAAAATCCTTGTATGCCTTACTCTACTCCCCTTTTGTGTTTTTTTTATGAATTTGAATACGTCCATCCCCTTCATTTATAAATTAGTGAAGTGAAACTTATATACACATAATATTTTCAACTTTTATCAAATACTGATGTTTTACATCTTGCAGGAACCCATTGAGACTCAATCTCTCTGAGTACATGCCTTAAAGGGTACATTGAGAAAGGGGTGGGAAACCTTTGGTGCTTCACAATATTGTTATCCCTTATTGACACATTATTACCAATCCAACCAGCTCCTAAAACCATTCCCTAAGCTACTACTCCTCCCTTGCACACTTTGCTAGTATTTTTCCTCTTTTTATTCTCTATTTCTTGCATTAATTACCTTTTGTATAGTCAACTGTACTAGGTCAATTGGGTTGACCCCGTACAATCGAGGGGTATTTTTCACTCTTTGAGTTTGTTAGCCCTTTGGCAGACCTAGGTTAGACATAGTGAATTATCCCTAAAAACATACAAGGTCGACTAAGTTGACCCTGTATAGCCAACATTTTCAAGAGGATTTAGGGAAAGATCCATTTATAAATATAATATCATTTCATCATTATTTCAATATGCAATCAATATTTATTATTAACTCATGCTTCTTTACAATTTGCTCTTCCACCATTCTACTTGAAAAGTCTTAGCTTAGGGTTTCTAATTGGAGAATCTAGTCTTGTGGATAAGTCTTAGATGCTTTGGCCTTTATTAGTTATTCTTACAAAATATAAAAACCTCTTGCAAAGCCTCTTTGGCCAAGGGAGAGATTGAATCTCGATGGGTTCACATTTAGGTAAGTATATTCTAACTTTGCTCTCCTCTCTTTTAGTAGATAGAAGTAGCATAACTATTGGCTCAAATAATATTACTCTTCATATTCTATGTATTAGGGTCTTACTCATACTTAGCTTAATTGGTATTCTCTTATACATATTTTAAATGCTTTACTAACCTTCATGTTGTGCCATAATCTTTGGTGTGCACTAGATTAGATTTATTTTTTTATTATTAGAATAGAGTGAACATTGAATCTAGGACTATTTTAGGGTTTTTATGTGATTGTGTTAGTATATAAGCTTTGGAACCCTTCCTAACATGGTGTATTGTGATAAGTGATCCCATAATTAGGTCTAGTAGATCCCCATATTGGTCATGCCCCTGCTTAACAAATGTATCCCCAATTAGAAGTTTAGGTATGATCTATTCTTATAGTAGAGAGATTCCAGTCAAAAACTTAAATATATTTTAATATAGAAGCTCTCTATTGTAATTCATGGGCTATGGAAATACTATTGCTTTAAATCTCTATCTTCTTCGAGCCAAGATTGATTTATAGGCATGATGCATTTCTGATTGCATATATTCTAGTGAATCTGATGTGAACTAACCCTTGTAATATTTGTTAATATTATTTCATTTATTTCATTCTTTCATCATTATTTTTATCATATATCTACCATATTGGATCGACTCTATTGACCCAGTATCTAACTTTTATATGCAATTTTTTAGGTACAGGCTACTGGATCAATCCTATCGACCCAATATAGTTTTAAAAAAAATTAGACATCTATTCTAGATTACTAGGTTAACCTAGTCAAACATGTACATTTTTATGCATCAATCTCAACATACTAGGTCAACCTAGTAAACCCTATACATTTCATGCACTCAGCAATAAGATTGTGTAAAGCTTGATCAACCCAGTCAACCTAGTTAGTAGGATTTAAAAGCATATATCAAGGTTATTAAACAACAATCTTCATTCTCTACATTTTTGATCTGTCAAGATTCTTTTATATCTCTCTATCTCTTTCTTTACAGTCTTTCCTTTTATAGTTTATAGTCTTCAAAACTACCCTTGCATAGTCAACTGGATCGACACTGCTGACCCAGTTATAAACACTATGTGTTGTCTAGATAACTAGGTCAACTTTGTCGACCATGTTCATTTTCAGAACTTGTTTCTTTAGTAGAGGTTCAACCTTGTTCTATATTTTGTGCATATATTATTAACCATATCAACATTTTACCTTATATGCTAGTAATTAGCTCACACTTTCTTTTTTTATTGTTTGTATGCTTATAATAGATCATATAGTTTAATTAGGTGGTTTTTAATTAATCATTTAGTTCAATATTTTTTATTTTATGCACACACAACCAAATAACATATTATAAACAAGCATTTTAATATTTATCTACCCAAGGCCAACCTACTTAGATTTCATCACCAAGGGAAAAGTTGACTTGATACTCTGGTCAAATATAAAGCATGGTTAATGGCATATTTTGGATAATCACCCAATACCCTTATCATTATGTTGTGTGAAGTGAGGGGGTAGGACCAATACCAAGCCTATATCATTTCCACTATAGTCCCTTTCATCCCAAACTACCTGAAATCATCATTAGATTTCCATTCTAGTTCCTTACTTATAACCAACTTCCCATCATATTTAAAATCATATCTTAATAATATAACAATCATTCATTTAGGTTGACCCATTAGCTAGCTATTTACTTTCTCAATTGATTTCTTGCTCTTTGCTTAATTGTATTTTGTATTTTAAAAATTTGCATTAGCCAACGTTGGTGCAAGGTTTTATGTTGTGTGCTTCAATTAGATTGGCTAGCGTTAATCCAATTAACTATTTGTTTCCTTTCAGCTATTTCTTTTCAAATTGCTTCCAAAAGTTATCTTGTTTTAGTTCACAACCTATCATAGGTTTTTTAAATTTTCCTATCTACTGTACTAGGTTGACCTAGTCAACCCTATATCTTTTTCATCCCCTATTCACTATACTAGATCAACCCAATCAACCTTGTATTATTTCAAGCCCTGTTTTTTATGTTAAGTCGACCTAGTCAAACTTGTACTACTTTTTGCTTTCCCTATTTGTCAATCTAGTTCCCCATTTTTCCTTTTTTGAATTATGTTCATCTCTCTTTAGTCATAATGAAATATCCTATCATAATCTTCTTGGATAGATTGAATCCATTTAGATACTATATGGGATGTTCATTTCTCCCTCTCTTTTCTTCCCAAGAGCACCATCACTCTTGGGGCACCTCTTCTCCTCCTTCATCCATGAAATATAATATGGTGAAAATAACAGCTCAAGATGAAGTTGATGGATCTAATCCTTTCTATACCTACCAAGAAACTTTTCATTTTCAAAATATTCAAACTAATGTGGGAGCAATTGATACAAGTTTACTTAACAATCCCACTAGTAATCCTTCTTCTAGAAATCCTCCCCCTAACACCAACTTAGGGATTGCTCCTACCAACACCAACCCACCTCCTATTACAACTCAATTTTTATCCCAAGTTATCTAACAAATGAACATAATGAAAAATTCTAACACCAAACAAATTATGCAACTTCAACAACATTTAATCAATGTGGCTAATCAACCTCCAACTATGCATCCTCAAGCTAATCCCAATTTCATTCCTCCACCTCTTTGGGATGCCTTAGATAATGTTATTCCTCAACCCATAATTAATAACAAGATTCTTCAAACCATTAAAAATGAGCCTTTGTCCCCCTTCATTTTATCAATTGATATTGGTAATATATCTCCAACTATAAAAAATGATGGGACTAAAGACCCTGCTTCATTTCTCAAAGCCTTTGGCAACCTTTACAAGGAATGGATCCAAAATAATACCTTCACCACAACTAAACTCTTAGTGAAAATTTTCATTGGTGATGTATTATAATGGTATAATCAAATTACCCAACATTATATCTAACAACTTGAAGATTTGGTTAATCCTTTGGTTAAAGAGTTTCAACACAATGATCTTCCCAAAAATTGTCTTAGCCACTAGATTAATGTTAAACAATCTCCTAACGAATCAGCTCATGACATTATCAAAAGATGGAAATATTTATTCCATAAATCAGACCATAACATAACTGATGATAACTTATTAAAACTTTTTATCGCCGCTTTAACTCCCACTCTTCAATATAAGGTTCAAACCTTTGCTCCCCAAACACTTAATGAAGTTCTTGATCAAGATAAATATCAAGACCTTTTTATCAAATAATTTGGACCTAATCCTAAAATTATTAAAGCATATTTCCAAACATCTAATACTATCATTAATAATACTCCACAAAATAAACCAAGATTTGCCAAAACTGATGTTCCTTTACCTTTTTATACACCTCTTTTGATTTAGTAAATGAAACAATTTTTACCACCCTCAAAACCTTTCATCTATCCCAATGCTCTTCCTAAGTGGTATGACCCCAATCTATTTTGTTGGTTCCATGACAACATTGGGAATTCTCATGAATCTCATAGAGGGATAAATAAATTTGTCATCTCTTATATGCTTGGTGATTCATTCAATCATGAAGCTATGATCAATCTTAGTCGTAAAAAATAAACTACTACTTTTCAAAAATGACAAGTTTCCAAAGCTTCTACCTCAAATAACCAAAAATATTCTTCTAATAATCAATCAAATACCAAGGATGTTTGTACCATTGATGCTGATTATGACCAATATTATAACAATTCTTAATATGTCAACACTACTAAGGTCAATTATTGTTGTAAACCTGCTCATAAAGATCCCATTATCAAACCTAAAAAGCCATATTTGGAGGAACAAATTTTTAAAAATATCACCACTACTAATTTTACTTCAGAATCTCAAGAGGAACCATCTCCTCCTTTTGATCCTCCAACTTCAACTATTCCTCCAAAGTCTAATTTACCCCCTAAACCTTATATTGGTTCTTCTAAGTCTCATTGGAACTTTCTTAAAGAACTCAAATCTATGCCTTGTAAGATTCCACTTATGGAGATGGTTCACACTTCACCCTATCATCATAAATCCTAATACAACAACTTCAAGAAATTGAAGATCCATCTTCCATAGACAAAGAAACACCTTTTATTGAATCTCAATCTACCAACGTAAATACCATTTAAACTATGTGATCAATGATGAAATTCTATGTCATGTTGATGTTCCACCACTTTTCATCAAAGTAGCCATTAATACCACTCTTATCCAAAATGTTATAGTTGATAAAGGTTCTGATATTAATGTGACATATTTATGGCTCATCCAATAACTTGGTTATAACAAGGATCATCTCAAGCAAACCAATCTTACTTTTCATGGTTTTGATAAGACTAATCAAAATCCACTTGGTTGTATTTGGCTTCCATTAACCATTGGGACTAAGATTGTTCGAACCAAGCTTATGATCCTTGATCTTATTTTATCATATAACATACTCCTTGGTTGTCCATGGACTCATCGAATGATGGCCATTACTTATTTTTGTAGTCAATGTATTAAATTCTTACATAATGGAAAATGGTATAAGCATGAAGTTGATCCCAACCCATGGAGCATTTAGCTTCCCAATCCTAAATCACAATATTGTATTCATACCATTCTTAAAATCAATAATGATCCTTTACCTGAGTTTGTTAACATGAATCCAGATTTAAGATTTACTCTTGCAGATTTCAATGATGAGCTGAATGACTTGAAGCATACTTGAAATACTACCAAGTTACCTCCCTACATTTCATAATGGATTCCTCCTTCTCTCTTACCCAAGGACCATTCTATTCCTCTTATTGATGAGATTACTGATTTTCCCCTCCATAAAATTCTTAGGAACCTTATTTACCAGAAAATGCCTTCACTTGAAATGATTTTTGAGTGGCCTAATTATTTCAAGACCCTCTCATCATCTCTCTTTGTACAGATAATAATATCAGGATTTCACCCTCTAAAACTCCCCCTAATTTTCAAGCATGTACAATTTCTCCAATATATGATGATAACTATATCATAGCCCAAGCTCAATCTCGAGACTTGGATGTCTAGAATTATCAGAAAGCCTTAGCCCAAATTCATGCTTTTAATTAGAGCAAATTATACCTATCAAACCTCCAAAAATTTATACATTTCTTTTACCACCTATTGATCCAATCATTACATTTGATACTTCTCCCATCATTGAACCCACCAATATTCCAACCCCTTTTTCTCCATCTACTTCTTATACTCCTAAAGTTACACTAGATTCCAAGGCAACTGATGTTTGTCAAACACATTCTAAATATGATCACCATGGCAATCAAATTCTAGATCTTGAAGTAGATGTTAAGTATTATGGTCCTCTTCCTACCTTGCTAGTGAAGAAGCTATCCTTGAGTTAATTTATGCCTGGGAACCTCAAATTTATCAACAACATCATAAAATTGGAAATTTCAAGACTAAAACTCCTTGCTTCAATAAATTTTTTTTTAGCATTGATCCTAAAACAAATCTAATTTCTACCTTACCCAATGCACCATAACAATTTCAAGAAGTCAACACCATGCTTATCAAAGAAATTGCTCATATTAAATATGTTACTCCATCTTGTCCTCGACCAATTACACTTTTTTTAGAGCTTTCACCTATCAAACATGATAATTTTAGCTTATTCTTTGATAAGTATCATTAGGCTTTCACTTGGTCCTAGAAGGACATGCCTAGCATAAACCCTAGCATTATGGTGCATAACATCATTACTTATCCTGATGCCAAGCTTATGCATAAAAAAAGAAAATTTCCACATGGAGTTTCCACTTTATGTCATAAAGAAATAATCAAACTACTTGATGCTAAATTTATCAAACTAGTGGATTATTTCGAATGGATTTCTAACAGTGTTCCCATTTGGAAGACATTAATTATGGTCATTTGCATTTGCATTGATTTCCACAATATTAATCTTATTTTTCCCAAAGACAACTTCCCTTTACATTCAATAGATGCCATTGTTGATTTCATGGCTTGTTATGAAATATTATATCTTATGGATGGCTTCTTGGGATACAATTAGATTCATATTACCCTCAAGGACCAACATAAGACTACTTTCACCATAGAATGGGGCACCTATTGCTATGTCAAAATTCCCTACAGTCTTAAAAATGTCGAAGCCACTTACCAATGAATGATGACTCACATCTTTCATGATCTCATTCACAAAATTATTTAAACAGACATGGATGATATTATTGCTAAATCTAAACATCACAAAAATCATCTTTCTGATCTTGCTATCATCTTTGACCATCTCCTTAAATATAAAGTCAGACTTAATCCTTACAAATGTGTCTTTGGAGTCGCATCTAGAATTTTTTTAGGATTCTTAGTCTCTCTTCATGGAATTGATGTTGACCTTGCCAAAATTAGTGCTAACATCAACATGCCTATTCCTCATTCTATCCCTAAAATTTGTATTTATTTAGGGAAACTTGGGGTAATTAGATGATTCATCCCTGAAATGGCATACCAAATTCACTCCATCAATTTCCTTCTGAAGAAAGGTATTACTTTAGAATGGATGAATCCATGTCAAAAAGCCCTTGATAATATTAAATAATAATTACTTCATCCACCTACACTTTGTCCTCCTTCCAATGATAAACCTTTGATTCTATATACTTCTTCTACACCTATTTTAGTTAGGGAAATGCTTTCCCAATAAGATGATATAGGAAGATAGTATGCTATCTAATATAGTAGCTGAGGCCTCATTGACTGAGACATGTTATACCAAAATTGAGTGTGATTTCCTTGCCATCTATTTTGTGGGTGAAAAGCTTCACCACTATATGCTTTACCAAACTACTTATGTCATTATTCATTTCAACCCCCTTCATCACTTCTTATTCAAAGCATTTCTTTCTAAAGATAGAATTGGTAAATAGATGGTCCTACTTATGGAATTTGATCTCTGCATCATCACTCAAAATTTTTTCATAGGGTAAATCATAGCTGATTAACTTACTATAGTTCCCATAAACTCTACTTATTCTCTTTAAGATAAACTCCTAGATGATAATATCCTTTACATTATAGGTCTTAATCAAGTTATTTCTCTCAAAGATTATTTTCATAGCTTTACCATCAATATTGAAGCCAATAATCTTGATGAATCCACTACTCCCTCTAGTACTTCTAAACCAAAGTTAGTTATCGAGAAACTTCCTAAAATTAATGTCAAATTGCATGAGGATACTTGGACCCTTCACTTTGATGGTGTTAAATGCCTTCAAAGAGCTAGGGTAAGTTGCATTCTCACAAGCCCTCTTAGCAAGATAATTATTTTATATTTTTGCTTCACCTTTAATGTCACCAATAATATGGTCAAGTTTGAAGCTATTATTTTAGGCATGAGAGTTGCTCTTGACTTAGACATTCAATACCTTCTTGATTTAGGTGATTCTTAGCTTACGTACCACCAAGGCAGTGTTATTATCAATGTAAAAGTGAAAACCTCATCACATACCATCAAATTGTGACCTCTCTTGCTAAGGATTTTATCTATTTCACTATTGAGCCTATTCTTAGAGATAAAAATTATATTTTTGATTCTCTTACCTATTTATCATCTCTCTTTCATCCACACCAAGTTTTTTGCAATCCTAATTTTTTTATACAAATAAGAAAATATCCATCCTCAACTCAACCATTGGATTCACTTATCTATCATAGTGAGGTTGTTACCATTCGATAAATCCCTTCGTATAAATACATCATTTAATTCTTGGAACATCAAACCTATCCTTCTAATTTAAACTCTCATGAAAAGACACACATTCGTAAGTAAGCTTTCAAATATGTATTTGAACACAACATCCTTTATTATCATAATGTTATAAGTACCTTGCTCCATCATGTTATGCAAGATGAGGTCCCTCCTCTTCTTGAACAAGCACATGGGGGTATTTATAGTGGCCACTATAGCAGACATGCTACAACCCACAAATGCCTATGTATGGGTTATTTTTGGCCTAATATTACAAAGGATACAATTGAATATGCTAAAAAGTGTAATCCTGGCTAGCTTTACAATGATCTAATCTATTCACCTCTAGCCAAACTTCAAACTATAGAATATCCTTGGCCATTTCCACATAGGTATTTGATCTCAATGGTAAACTACCTCACTCCTAAGATGGGCATGTCTTTATCATCACTGCTATTGAATATTTTACCAAATGGGTAGAAGCCATGCCCCTCATTAGCATCACTGGTCCTACCATTTATAAATACATTCTTCATCAAATCATTTTCCACTTTGGTGTTCCCCATACTATAATTTTTGATAATGGTGGTAACTTCAAAAACAAACATGCTAAACAACTTTGCAATAAATTCAAAATCAATCATAAATTTTCCACACCTTATCATCCACAATGCAATGATCAAGCTAAGGCCACTAATAAAATTATCAATTTTTTTTTCAAAAGATAATTTTTGAAACCTACATGGATTGGCACCTTCATCTTTATCCTACACTTTGGGCCTATCAGACTAGCATATGCATTGCCACTGGGGAAACTCCATTCTCATTAGTCTATGGTACTGAGTTAGTTCTTCCTTTAGAATTTGAGCTTCCCTCTCATCGTATATCTCTTCATGGTATCATTCCTGATGAATACTTATGTGAATCCCATCTTCATGCCCTTGATTTACTTGATGAATGTCATCTTTTTTCCATATAACATAACCACCAATAGAAGGTTCACATTGGCCAACAACATAACAAACGTGTTAAAATCTACATATTTAATGTTGGTTTTTTTCCTTAAATTAGACTCCACCCATGATAAATAAGGTAAATATGCCCAAAAATTGTGGGCCTCATATTTATTCAAAGATATTCTTGGTCTAATCACCTACCACCTTCAAACCAATGAAGGCCATGTTTTCAAAGAGCCCACTAATGCATAATTCCTTAAAAAATACTTTGCTTAAACATTTAATTCTTTTCATGATTTCTATATACATCTATCTAACACTTTTTGGAGGTTAATTACACATGTTTCTCCCTCTATAAAAAGTTCCTTCCTTTCACAAACCTTTAGTCCTCCCTTTTGGTCTTTTACTTTCTTGATGTACTGTAGTCTTCTCTATCTTCTTGCATTTTCTCTTTTTGACACCCCTTATGTTTTTATTTTGTGAGTTACTTTGTAAGAATACAAATAAGACCTAACATTCCTAAAAAATCCACCATATTTTTGCTTACCTTACTTTATCTTTCATTTATTTATTGACACCCCTTGGGTTTCTCTTTTATGAAGTTGTAGTGTAAGACCATGGATAGGACTCGACCCTCCTCATAAAATTACCATATTTTCATCTTATAATCCTTGTTCTTAAACTTTAGATTTTTATTATTTTGTTAGATGGAATATGTGCAAATAATATATGTTAGCATGTTTTCATCCATTTTTCTCATTCTTATGATAAGGAATCACACTTTACTATCATTGTTTCCCTTTTTGCCCTTTGTCACATTTTTTTATAATTTGAAGTAATTCACATTGTTCCATGTGCCATTTATCTTGATTTCCCCTTTCCTTTCACTCCATATTGGATAAAACAATGTCAAAGTCAAGATATCATTTTTATTTCACCTAAATTTATGAGACTCTTAGAACCCATGATCTTTGAAGTTCTCTCTCTTAGCAACCAAATCCCAAGTATTCAAATGAAAGTCATCTTTAGCACCCATGTGTGGTTTTTCATATCTGTATGGAAGATGAATAGAAAAAGCCATCAAGAAAGTTAAAATTCAAATAATTTTAATCAAAAGATAATGATATCTAAAAGCAAACATACAAATCTTAAAATTCAAACTCACACCAAAATACATGATTACAAGCACATCTTCTATCTCTAATCAAAGATCAAATTCCACAGCCAGCCTTACGTAGAGCTGAGGTCCTTTGGGGTGTGGTAGGATAGTAAATTGGAATAGGGGAATTTAAAAAAAATTATGATGCTACCTACTTTATCATGCAAGTACCCAATCTTTATAGTATACTGACAGCTCTATAAGGGGTTATGAGGAACGAGGAACATGTTGTGAGGAGGTAGGTCCATTTGGCTTTTTATGCATATAGATTTCATGGGATGATCTATATACTTCATTTTTTGACCTAAGACTTGTGTGGTTAATAGAAGTTCTTCAGAGTCCTTAAGGTCAAAATACCTCTTGTTTTGATAAACCTAATTTGAGTGTCTTAACTTTGATAAAGAGTTCCTCTACCTTGGTTATTTATTCATTCTCCCCTCCACCCATTTCATTTCCCTCTTTATAGACAAATTATGATTTCAAATATATTTTTCCTTACTATTTAATTCCTTCTTCTTAACCTCTTAAAAACATGCTAGCACTACTTTGTTTCAATTTTATCTATCTTCAGAACAAAATAACATGTTTGAGAAACTATGGATTACTTACCTTCTTTATACCATGATTTACATTTTTAGACTTTATTTACTTTCCTTTTACCATTTTCCATAATTTTACTATCCTATTGTTATGGACACTTGATTTTTTACCCCCTTTTCCATTGTTGAGGGACGTTGGCTTATTACTTCTCACTCGATAATGTTGTTTTCCCCTTTTATGCACCTTATTCCATTTTTGAGTGAGATAAAAATTGTTACTGCTCACTCATCAATGTTGTTTTACCATTTTGTTTCTAACTTTATATAAATGTTTTATTACCATCCTTTTTGACATGTATCTTTGGTTTGACTTGGTGAGTTTGCCTTTCTTACTTGAGGTTTACTTGTTTGAGTTTTTTGGTCTTTAGTAGCCTTGGCTTTTTGGTTACTCGATTTACTCTTATTTTTGACTTGGTCATTTGGTCTAACATAGCAACTGTCACTCCAGCTTGCCAAATTTCCCAAGTACATCCCATCCTCATAGCACCAACTATCTTGGATTTTCTTGCATTTGTTTATTTTTTCTCTTTATTTTTGTATTCTTGGGTTTGTCAAAAATAGTCTCTACACCATACACAATAAAAACTAACAACACAATAGACAACCATTCAGTGATAACGGTAAGTCAAAGTACACATTATATTTACTTTTTAGATATTTACTTTTCAATCATTTACTTTTAGTTATTTTTGATTTAAAATACAATAACTTTTTTTAACATTAGAATTGTGTGTCCTAATGTTTTTTTTTGAAGCACCATCCCCTATTGCACCTTCATGACACATGATGAGCTTCGAGTGGGGAATATGTATACATAATATTTTCACTTTTTATCAAATACTAAAGCTTTACATCTTAAAAAAATCTATTGAGACTCAATTTATCTGAGTGAATGCCTTAAAGGGTACATCGAGAAAGGGGTGGGTAGACCTATGGTGCTTTGTAGGATTGTTTTCCCTTTACACATTATTACCAATTTAAATCGCTCTTCAAACCATTCCCTAAGCTATTAATGCTCCCTTGCACACTCCTCCAATCTTTTTTCTCTTTCCATTCTCCATTTCTTGCCGTAATTCCCTTTTGGATAGTCAGTTGTACTAGGTCAATTAGGTCAACCGTATATAGTCTAGGGGTATTTTTCACTCTTTGAGTTTGTTAGCCCTTCAACTAACCTAGCTTAAACCTAGTGAATTATCCCCAAAAATATACAGGTATGATTGCGTCGACCCTGTACAACTGATGTTCTAGGAGGATTTAGGGAAAGATCCACCTATAACTACAAGATCATTTTGTCATTATTTCAATATGTAATCAAGAGTTATTTTTCACTTGTGCTTATTTACAATCTTTTATTTCACCATTCTACTTGAGGAGTCTTATATTAGGGTTTCTAATTATAAAATCTAGTCTTGTGGATAATTATTGGATGCTTTGGAATTTCTTAGTTATCCTTATAAACCACAACAACCTCTTGTGAAGCCCCTTTGGCCAAGGGAGAGATTGAGTCTCGATGGGTTCACATTCAGGTAAGTATATTGTAACTTTATTCTCCTCTCTTTTAGTAGATAGAAATATCATAAGTATTGGATCAAATAATATTACTCTTCATATTCCATGTATTAGTGTCTTACTCATACTTAGCTTAATTGAGATTTTATTATACATGTTTTGATTGCTTTACTAACCCTCATGTTGTGCCATAAGCTTTAGTATGCACTAGATTAGATTTACTTTCTTGTTATTAGAATAGATTGAACATTAAATCTAGGACTCTTTTAAGGTTTTTACATGATTGTGTTAGACTGTAGGCTTTGGAACCCTTCTTAGCATGGTTTATTGTGACAAGTGATCCCCTAATTAGATCTAGTGGATTCTCATATTCGTCATGCCCCCACTTAACAAATGTATCCCCAATTGAAAGTATATGTATGTTCTATCTTCTCTGAGCTAGGATTGATTTATAGACATGATGCATTTATGATTGCATACAAAACCTGATAGTGCCCATTATTGTAAATTGGTTTAACAATGTGAGGGTTAAAATTTCTCTTAATAACATTATGTCTCTTAGAGACTCATTTTAAGCAGGCTATATCATGGACCCCAATACCTACAATTGTGCCTTGGATTGAAATAGTTAAATTATAAAATGGAGGACAAAATTCCCTTATTATCCTAATGTTTGTATTGAACACTTAGTCTCATAGTGTCTTAGGAAAGGATTTTGGACCAAAAAATAGTTGATGCTAAAAGGAGGGTTATATGAGAGTAATTACTAGTAAGATTCCTACCTTGAAATAAAATTTTACTAAGTATATCATATAACCCCTCCTTTATTCTTTGTCCTTTTTTTATGTGCTTCAGATTAACATAACATCTGGTGCTAGAAGGAGTTTCATAAAGAAAATCTAACTAATCTACCCTTCAACAATATCGAGCCTACTGCATGGATCACCATATCTATATCTTGCTATTTTAGATTGATTTTTTATTGTTGAGGTATGTTACTATTGTTAGTTTTGAAAAATTGATGTTGTCATTAATGTTAAAGTTAATATGGATGGCATTAGTGTCAAAGATCAAGAGTTGAGGCCATGCATGGTGGAGTGGCATGTAATAATAGAAAATTTGAGACAACCTATTCTTTATCTATTAAAAGATAATTTGAAGGAAACATAGTAAAATTTTTAAGGTTGATGTCACGTCAAGGTCAAGACCATGATGCAAGGTAAGCTACTATTGAGTATTAGGTGTCTTGAGAAGCCTAGTCTAGTCTTGTGAGAAGGTGTGTGCATTAAACATAGTAAATCTTGGTGAATTATGTCAAGTACAAGTATAATAGAGTGTATAAATTTATTTAAATATGAGAAAGAGGTAAAGAAGCTTTCAAATGAGTTATAAGGTCAGTTTTAAGGCTTAACCCTTGAAGAAGACCTAGTGAGAAGGCACATGCTTGGTAGCATGTTGAGGTGAATAGTATGAGTCTTGTGTGAGGAAGGTTGGTAGTGGTGAATATTTTTATGAGGTTATATGAAATGAGGATGAGGTATTTATAATATTACAATAGGATTCAAGGTGTGATCAAGGTCTATGTATGACTAGAAGTTTAAAGCTTAGTATGCAAAGAGACCAAGTGTGACCAAATGAAGGGTCAAGTTCAGTTACAAAGGTATTAAAGATCATAAAAACATTATCATAGGTGTGATAGGTTATTTTAAGTGTTTTCACCAAGTTTTAGGTCTTATCCTAAAGGATAAAGTATGAAAATTGGTGTTGAGATCTTTTATGTGCATAAAATGGGGTGTTACAAACCCAAGAAAGATTTTATTATGCTCATTGGCACATGTAAAATTTTCATGAGATCCTTAGTAGTTCATAGAAGTTGGGGAAGGTTCCTATCTTTAATTTCTTATCATTAATTTTTTAGTTGATGGGAAATCCTTTATGAGTGATTACTAAGAAGGGAAACCAGTCAAAACCCTCCTAAAACTCTCATAATGACCTGATAGGAAAGATCTTGTTGGTTATGGATTAGAATAATTTTTTTGAACTATTTTTATGTTTGGAACATATAAAAGACTCTTCCAAGTTTCTCTAGGTGATTTTTTTTCAGAAGAGTGAGTAGAAGCTACAAGAAACCACGTATTTCTTAGAATTTTGATGTAGCAGGTAGGGTGGACCAAGTCAAAGCATGGCAGTGATTGAAGGATGATGTGTGTGACTTGTTTTTTGTGTCCATGTAAATTTGTCATCATGTTGAAAACCTTAAATATTCTAAAGTGATCATGGAATTTGGCCTATCACTAAATGGGCTTAATAAGGAAGATAATGAGAAAACTAGGCAAAAGTGAGAATGAGATTAGGGATTAGTTACAAAAGATTAAGTATGGATACAAATGAATGAAGTTATTTTTAAATATATATATCACCATTACCACTTGAACATAAGTTTTTATGATGCACACAAACAAGTAAAAAGTTGTTCTTAAAGTGACTTGTCGAACATAGTAAAGTCTTTGTAGGGTGAAGACATGAGATTGGCCTGTAAGACCAATATTGATATTAAAAATTGTAATATATCTATTAAAATATGTTATAAGTATGGTTAATTATCATTCAAACCCATTTTAATTTCATAAAATTGTTCACATAGGTGTTCTAAATCTTGATCTTCATGACTATATTTTTAGAGCTATAGGTAGTTTTTTGTGTATGAGTGAGAATGATGTTCTTGAGTATTTTTGCATAGATTTGATGAATAAAATGTAAATTAAGTTGTTATTTATGTATCATAGGTTTATTTTAACATAATTATGTGCATGATAAACTCCCATAAAGGTTTGAAAAATCAAAGGCTTTTGACTAGTTTTTAAGGCCTATGCGTAGTTATGAGTGAGTGTTGAGGTCTTTTGCATTATTTGGTGAATTATAATTAGAATGATGTTGAACTTGAGGTCATTAATTTTATATAAATATGATTTTATGTTTGGTTTATGTGGAAAATTTGAGTGTATTCATCATATTTTCAAGATAGACTCTTTGGTAGTGAAAAAGCTTAATTATGAGTAGACCTAATTATGTGGTTCAAGGAGTAAAATGAGATAAATAATGTTGGGGACCTAATGTGACCTTATAATGGGTATAATTTAAGTTTTTAATCCATTTTTAGAGTCTCAGTGTGCTCGAAGGAGGCCTAAGTGAAACATGTGCTTAGAAAAGGCCTAATTGCATAAGGTCTCTATTAGGCCTAATGGAGGTTTTGGCCCTTAGAGGTAATGGCCAACATATGTAGTAGGTGTTTCACTTATGAAACATGTTTATTAATATATTCCAAGTATTATAAAAGAATTTAGAGGTTCTTGGCTAACCAATATGGGTGAGATCAAGAGTCAAATATAAAGAAAAGGTGTAATAGGCCTGATTTGACTAGTTAGACTATTGAGGATATCAGTGAATGATTTAGAGTTTTGGAAAATAGGTAGAGGGTTTGAATACCATAATATAGGTGTGGTGAATATTTCATGATATTATAATAGTGTTTATATAGATGATTATCAAGATCACATGATCTAATTCTGTAAAGGAAAGGGCTAGTTGAGTGAGAAGGCCTAATAGGTTGTTTGAGAGAGATAGAAGAGTTTGAAGATCAAAATAAGGAAATAATATTTATTTTAGTGAGAAAATATTATCTAAATATGATCAAATATTCAATATATCTAAGTTACCTAGGGATTTTCATCCTCCTTTTAAGTTAGAGCTTGTTAAAGGACTAGTTGAGTTAGTGCTTGACTAGTGAGGGGTTGGTGCCTCACTAAATTTTGATCCATTGCTTATAGGATTTTAGTAAAAGTATAATTTTATTATGTTTTATCCCCAAATATATTTTTCCACATATATCTTATGTTATTCTAAATTTTAATTTCATAAATTCTTGTTTATGTTTTGGTTAATATATGTATGTGAATGAATGTTTCATGATTGATAAGTGAAATTGAAGGATTGTTTAAAGAAAATTGATTCACTCCCCTCTAATTAGATGTACATCCAAAAAAATTTATTATATTAGGTCATTTTAAGGATGCCTAATAGTTTAAAATATATCTTAAGCAAGTGAAGATGGCTAGTCAAGCACAAGGTGGTTTTTCTACAAGTAAGGCTCTGCTGTTTAAGGGATCCAATTATTATTTTTGGAGTGTCAAGATGAGGACATATTTGATGTCTCCAGGTCATGATGTTTGTAAATTAGTCTTGGATGTATATAATTCACCCCCTATTATTTCTACATACGTAATAGGTAAGAAGGATAGTGATAATAATTCAAAATCAATGAATGGTATTATGTGTGGCCTTTCAGATGCATAAATTATGAAGGTGATGCACTATGAGTCTACCAAAGAAATACGGGACAAGTTGAATAATATTCATGAGGGAGACTCCAAGGTTAATTTGGTTAAGTTTCAAACCCATAGAATATAATTTAAAATTTTAAACATGAATGAAGATGAGACCATTGTAGCCTACTTGTTGAGAGTTGATGAAGTGGTCAACATCATAAGAGGCTTAGGTGAAGAATTGAAAGAATCCACTATTGTTCAAAAAAATTTAATATCTCTAACTCTAAAAGTTTATTCTAAAGTATTTGATATTAAATAAATGCAATATCTAGATAATATAGAGATGGATGGACTTCATGGCACCCTAACAGCCTATGAGATGAGGACAAGTGAAGGAAGACTTACAAATAAAGAAGATGTATTCAAGGCATAAAATAATTCAAAATAGAAGAAGACACAAGGTAAGAAAGTAAAATAAAATGATGAATCTGATATTAATGATGATGAGTTGATAGCTATGTTTATAAGAAATTTGAAGACAGTCTCAAGTAAATACAAGGGCAAGCTTCCCTTCAAATGCTTCAATTATTGAGATATTGGACACTTTTCCAACAAGTGACCTCATAAACATAAGGCAAAGGATGATTAAGATAATTATTAAGGTCATGGTGATTATAAAAACTCCTATAGGTCTAATAAGAGTAAGAAAAGCTTTAGAAGGTATAATGAAAAGAAGAAGTTTTTTAAGAACAAGAGAAGTCTTTACACCAAGGAAGATTGTAGCTAATATAATGAAAGTGAGAAGTGATTATAAAAGCAACCATGAATGTGATGATATTGGTGTCAATTAATTACTCTTCATGGCTAAGGAAGCAAGTTTTTTAAATCAAGAAGAGTCTGTATGGATTGGTGGAGCTATTGGTGATTCAGATGAAGAGGAAGATGAAGTGGACTTTGAGGCTAAGTTGATTAATTCTCTATAGGAACTAAAGATGGTGAATAAGAAATATAGGATGATGATGTCTCTTATCAAATACTATGAGGAGAAAAACAATGTATTTGAAGCTAGACTAAGCAACAACTCTAAGGAACAAGAGGAAATATCAAACAGGTGGAGACTCAACTTGAGATTGTGACTACGAACCTAAAAGCCACAGAAGAAGAATATACAAGGTATGTAACTAAATTAGATTCATTTAGAGATGAGTTGTATCAGGTATCAAGTAAGGTTAAGTTATTTGTGAAGTTTGAAAAGAGTACCAATGATTTGGATAACAACTTAAGTATTCAAAAGATAGTTAATGACAAAATAGGACTTGGTTTCAATGGAGACCAAAATAAGAACACTAATGTTATCAAAAAGTTCAATAGTCAATCAAAGAATGAGGATGATAGCAGAATGAAGGTTAATATAAATAGGTATCCTAATTTATAAGGTATGATAACCCTTTTAATGGTTATCGTTATTCATGTAACCACTTTGGTCATAGAGTAAGGAATTATAGAAGGTTCCTCCAAGAATGAATATGCATGGAACTATGAGGAGAGTCATTAGTCAAAAGGTATTGGTCATGATGTGTTTCCTTCAAAAAGTATAGTGTGTTTAAATTAAACAAAAGGTTAGTCATATTGAAAAGTTCTATAATCTTGGATTATCAAGTCAAAATAAGAAATTTGAGGCCCCTAGAGTGCAAGAAATAAGACAAGGTAGTGAGTGGAAACCCAAGATAACTAAGGTTGATGACCAGTTTACAAGTCCAAGTGAACTATTTTCCATGATGGAGCATAGTCTAGATGTAAATAAGTGCCATTAATTCTCTCTATTAGATCAGATTATAGATGAAAAATTCAAGTCAAAATAGATCAAGTCATGATGGTATTCAAATAAATATTGAATAATTCAAACCTAAAAGGATCATGAAGAAAGTTCAAACTAATAAAGACATGGAGATCTGGGAATCTCTTAAATTTATGTTCTTTTAGTGACCAAGAGAGAAAAGGTGACTCCATTAGGCTTCCTAGAGGCACTCAAATATAAATCAAAAGCATGAAGGATACTTGGTCTTAGGGGGAGATTTTATGTTCTCTATTGACATTCAGATCTAAGGTTCAGCCAAGAGTCTACTGGAGGTGTGATAACAAGGATTCTGTATGATGACTTGATCAAACCAAGTCATAGTCTTGATAGTGTTTGAATATCTCATGAAGACAAGGGGATAAAATCATGCTCTAAGAATAGGTATGTTATTCCAGGTCCAAGGATTAGATAGTTTTCAAGAAGATGGCCCTTTGTCATTAATTTCAAATGGGAAGAAATTTCTAATTTGGAAGAAAGGTCAGTTTGAAAAAGATCTAGCTTTGGGAGATGTGAATGATCAAATTTATTCAAATGTTTTCCATCAATGAAAAAGGGGGATATTTTTGAGGTATGTTCCTATTGTTGGTTTTAAATCATTTATATTGTCATTGATGTCAAAGTCAAGATGGATGTCATTAATGTCAAAGATCAAGAGTTGAGGCCATGCATGGTGGAGTGGCATGTAACAAGAGAAAATTTGAGACAACCTATTATTTCTATATTGAGAGAGAATTTGAAGGAAACCTAGTTATTATTTCAAGGTTGATGTCATGTTAAGGTCAAGATCATGATGCAAGGTAAGCTACTATTGAGTATTAGGTGTCTTGAGAAGCCTAATCTAGTCTTATGAAAAGGTGTATACATGAATCATAGTAAATCTTGGTGAACTATGTTAAGTATAGGCATAAGAGAGTATAAATTTGTGTAAAAATGAGGAAGATTCAAATAATCTTTTAGATGAGTTCCAAGGTCAGTTTTGAGGTTTAGCCCTTGTATGAAGAAGACCTAGTGAGAAAGCACAGGCTTGGTAGCATGTTGAGGTGAATAGTACAAGTCTTTTGTAAGGAAGGTTGGAAGTGGTGAATATTGGTATGATTTTTTATGACATAAATATGAGGTATTGAGAGTAGTAAAAGAGTCTTCAAGGTGTGATCAATGTCTAAGTATGACTAACAGTTTAAGGCCTAATATGCAAAGAGATCTAGTGTGACCTAATGAGGGGTCAAGTTTAGTTCCCAATGTGCCAAAGCTCATAATAAAATTTTTAGAGGTGTGAAATTTTGTGTTAAATGTGTTGACCAATTTTGAGGTCATATCCTAAAGGATAAATCATGAAAATTTGTGTTGAGATCCTCTGTTTGCATAGAATGGGGTGTTACAGACCTGAGAAATATTTTCTTATGCTCATTGGCATGCGCAACATTTTCATGATATCTTGATAAATTCATGAAAGTTTGGGAAGGTTTCTATCTTTAATTTCATGGAATTAGTTTTATATTTGAGATTCAATCTTTATGAATGATTACTAAGAAGGGAAACCAGTCAAAACCCTCCTAAACCCTCATAATGCCTTGATAGGAAAGATATTGTTGGTTAAGGTTCATAATGGATTTTTTGACCTAATTTTATTTTTGGAAAATGTAAATTACTATTCCAAGTTTATCCAAGTTATTTTTTTTTGTCACAATTGTGAGTAAAAGATATAGGAAACCCCTTATTTCTTGGAATTTTGATGTAGTAAGCAGGGTGGACCAGGTCAAAACATGCAAATGAATGGAGGATGATGTGTGTGACTTTTTTTTAATTCCCATGTAATTTTATTATAAAATTTTATATCTAAAATGTGCTAAACTAGTCATAGAAGTTGGCTTATCGCTAAATGGGCTTAATGAGGAAGATAGTGAGAAAACTAGGCAAAAGTGAGAATGAGACTAGGGATTTGTTGCAGAGGATTAAGGATGGATCCAAAGGAATGGGTTTATTTTTAAATACATATGTAACCTTTCACCCTTGAATATAAGTTTTGATTATGCACACAAATAATTAAAAATTTGTTCTCAAAGTGACTTGCCTAACATAGTGAAGTCTGGTAGGGTGAAGGCATGAGATTGGTTTGTAAGACCAATATTGATATTAAAAATTATAATATATATATATATATATATATATATATATATATATATATATATATATATATATATATATATATATATATATATATATATATATATATATAAATATTTTTTAAGGATGGTGAAGTACCATTAAAACTCATTGTAAGATCACAAATATTTTCACATATGTGTTCTAAATCTTGATCTTCATGATTATGTTTTTAGAGCTACAGGCAGTTTTTTGTGTATGAGTGAGATTGATGTTCCTGAGTCTTTTTGCATATATTTGATGAATAAAATGCACATGAAGTTGTTTTTTAGGTCTCATAGGTTCATTTTAAAAAAAATTATTCATGATAAACTCCCATTAAGGTGTGAAAAGTTAAAGGATTTTTACTGGGTTCTTAAGGCCTATGTGTAGATCTGAGTGAGCATATGAAGTTGATCAAATTGAGGTCTTTTTCATTATTTGGTGAATTATAATGAACATGATGTTTAAAATTAGGTCATTTAGTTTCTATCCATGTTATTTTATTTTTGGTTTATGTGTAAAATTTGAGTGTATGCATCATATTTGTAAGATATACTTTTTGGCAGTGAAAAGGCCTAATTGTGAGTAGACCTAATTGTGTGGTTCAAAGAGTGAAATGGGATAAATAGTGTTTGGGACCTAAGGTGAGATTATTAGAGATATAATTTAAGTTTTTATGAAGTGTTTCATCTATTTTTTTATTCTCAAGATGTTCTAAAGAGACCTAAGTGAAATGTGTGCTTAGAGAAGGCCTAATTACATGAGGTCTCTATTAGGCCTAATAGTGGTTTTGACCCTTAAAGGCAATGTTTGACCTATGTAGTAGGTTTTTAACTTGTGAAAAATATATATTTTATTTATTCCAAATATTATAAAATTATGGAGAGGCTCTTGGATGACCAATATGGGTGAGAGCAAGAGTCAAGTATAAAGAGAAGGTCCAATAGACCTAATTCGACTAGTTAGAATATTGAGGATATGAGCAAATGATTTAGAGTTTTGGAAACTAGGTAGAGGGTTTGAATATAATAAAATAGGTGTGATGAATATTTAATTATATTTTAATAGTGTTTTTATAGGTGATGAGCAAGGTCATATGACCTAATTCTTCCAAGGAAAGGGCTATTTGAGCAGGAAGGCCTAATAGTTTATTTGAGAGAGATAGAAGAGTTTAAAGAAAAAAAAAGATATAATATTAAGTTGAGTGAGAAAAATGTTTCCAAATGTGATCAAATTTTCAAGGTATATGAGTTGGTGATGAGTTACCTAGGGGGTTAGAGGCTCCTTGCAAGTTGGAGCTTGTTAAAGGATTAGTTGAGTTGGTGCTTGACTAGTGAGGGGTTGGTGCTCCTTGTGGGGTTGGTGCCTCACTAAATTTTGATCCATTTCTTATAGGACTATATTCCAAGTGGTTTTATATTATTTTTTATCCCCCAAGAGGGTTTTACACATATCTCTTATGTTCTTATGAAGTTTTATTTCATTGATGCTTATTTTTGGTTTGGTTAACGTATGTATGTGAATGAATGTTTCATGACTGATAAGTGAAATTGAAAAATTATTTAAAGGAAATTGATTCACCCCCTTATCATTAGTTATAATTCCAACATTTGATATCAAATCAGGTTCTTTTAAAGATGCATAATATCCTAAAGGAGATCTTAAGCAAGCAAAGATGGCTAGTCAAACACAATTATTCTTTTTGGAGTGTCAGGATGAGGAAATATTTGATTTATCAAGGTAATTATGTTTGGAAATTATTCTTGGATCGATATAATGCACCCCCTATTCCTCCTACAAATGTAATAGGTAAGAAGGATAGTGATAATAATTCAAAAGCAATGAATGGTATTTTGTGTGGCCTATCAAAGGCATACCTTGTGAAGGTGATGCTTTGTAATTATTCCAAATATATGTGGGACAATTTGAATAATATTCATGAGGGAGACTCCAAGGTTAATTTGGCTAAGTTTCAAACCCATAAAAGACAATTCAAAATCCTAAAGATGAATGAAGATGAGACCATTGCAGCCTACTTGTTGAGAGTTGATAAAGTGGTTAACATCATAAGAGGCCTAGGTTAATAATTTAAATAGTCCACTATTTTTAATTTTTTTTAATATATCCAACTCCCAAATTTTATTCTAAGTATGACAGTTCAAGGCCTAGTATGCAAAGAGACCTAGTATGACCTAATGAGGGGTCAAGTTTAATTCCCAGGGTATAAACGCTCATAATTACATGGTTATAGGTGTGAAAGGTTGTTTTAATTATTTTGACCAAGTTTTAGGTCATATCATAAAGGGGAAATCATGAAAATTTGTGTTGAGACCCTCTATTTGTAGTAGAATGGGGTGTTATAGACCCGAGAAAGATTTTCTTATGCTCATTGTCATGTGAAACATTTGCATGAGATACTAAGAAATTCATGGAAGTTTGGGAAGGTTCATAAATTTAATTTCCTAGAATTATTTTTAGATTTTATGGGTAATCCTTTACGAATGATTGCTAAGATGGGAAACTAGTCAAAACCCTTCGAAAACCCTCATAATGACATGATAGGAAATATCTTGTTGGTTATGGTTTAGAATGGTTTTGTTGACCTAGTTTGATGTTTGAAACATGTAAATGATGCTTCCAAGTTTCTCTAGGTGATTTTGGTTGTCATAAGAGTGAGTAAAAGCTATAGGAAACCCCTTATTTCTTGGAATTTTGATGTAGAAGGCAAGGTGGACTAGGTCAAAGCATGAAAATGAATGGAGGATGATGTGTGTGACTTTTTTTTATGTCCATGTAATTTTTTTATCAATTTTCAGACCTAAAATGTGTTAAAATAGTCATGGAAGTTGGTTTATCACTAAATGGGCTTAATGAGGAGGACAGTGAGAAAACTAGGTAGAAGTGAGAATGAGATTAAGGATTGGTTGCATAGGATTAGTGATGGATCTAAATACATGGGGTGATTTTTCAAGACATATATCACCTTTCACCCTTGAATATAAGTTTTGATTATAAACACAAATAATAAAAAAATTATTCTCAAAGTGACCTACCTAACACAATGAAGTTTGTGTAGGGTGAAGAAATGAGATTGGTCTGTCAAACCAATATTGATATTAAAAATTGTAATATATATACATATATATATATGTGTGTGTGTGTGTGTGTGTGTGTGTGTGTGTGTGTGTGTGTGTATGTATATATATATGTATATATATATATATGTATATATATATATGTATATATATATATATATATATATAAATATATTATAAGTATGGTGAATTACCATTAAAAAAATTGGAAGTTCATAAAAGTTTTTACATAAGTGTTCTAAATCTTGATCTTCATGATTGTGTTTTTAGAGTTACAAGTAATTTTTGGTGTATGAGTGAAATGATGTTCCTGAGTCTTTTTACATATATTTGATGAATAAAATGCACATTAATTTGTTATTGAGGTTTCACAGGTTAATTTTAACACATTTATATTCATGATAAACTCCTATGAAGGTGTGAAAATTCAAAGGCTTTTGATTGGGTTCTTAAGGCCTGTGTGCAGTTTTGAGTGAGCATATGAAGTTGATCATGTTGAGATATTTTGACCTATTTGGTGAATTATAATGAAAATTATGTTTAATTTAAGGTCATATATATTCTATCCATGTTATTTTATGTTTGTGTTATGTGGAAAAGTTGAGCGTAAGCATCATATTTGTAAGACAGACTTTTGGGTAGTGAAAAGGCTTAATTATGAGCAGACCTAATTATGTGGTTTAAAGAGTGAAATGAGATAAATAGTGTTGGGGACCTAAGGTGAGATTATTAGGTATATAATTTAAGTGTTTATGAAGTTTTTCATCCATTTTTATATGCTCAAGGTGTTTCAAATAGGCCTATGTGAAATGTGTGCATAGAGAAGGCCTAATTGCATGAAGTCTCTATTAGGCCTAATGGTGGTTTTGGCTCTTAAAGGTAATGTACGACATATGTAGTAAGTTTTATAATTGTGAAAAATATTTTTTTATATATTCCAAGGATTATAAAAGTATGGAGAGGTTCTTGGCTGACCAATATGGGTGAGATCAAGAGGCAAGTATAAAAAGGTCTAATAGACCTAATTTGACTAGTTAAAATATTGAGGATATGAGCAAATGATTTAGAGTTTTAGATACTAGGTAGAGTGTGTGAATATAATCAAATAGGTGTGATTAATATGTCATGATATTAGAATAGTGTTTTTATAGGTGATGAGCAAGGTTATATGACCTAATTCTGCCAAGGAAAGAGCTAGTTGAGTGAGAAGGCCTAATAGGTTGTTTGAGAGAGATAGAAGAGTTTGAAGAAAAAATAAGGATAACATCTTAATTTGAGTGAGAAATATGTGATTAAAAATTTAGGGTATATGAGTTGGTGCTGAGTTACCTAGGGGGTTAGAACCTCCTTGAAATTTGGAGATTGTTAAAGGACTAGTTGAGTTATTGTTTGGCTAGTGAGGGGTTAGTGCTCCTTGTGGGGTTGGTCCCTCACTAAATTTTGATCCATTGCTTATAGGATTTTAATCCAAGAGGTGTTTTAGTGGTTTTTATCCCCCAATAGGGTTTCCCACATATCTCTTATGTTCTTATTAAGTTTGATTTCATAAATGCTTGTTTATGCTTTGGTTAATGTATGTATGTGAATGAATGCTTCATGATTAATAAGTGAAATTGAAGGATTGTTTCAAGGAAAATGATTCACCCCTACCCTCTTAGTATCTTTACTTCCACAATTTATCTCTTAAAATTCCATAAAAGAGTGCGATTTGGTGGAAACATACCCAGACCTATAGTTATTCCCACTAGCTTATTTTCTCAATATGCTCCAAATATACCACCTCTTATGGCTTCCCCCATGGCTTGGTTAGTAAAGTAAGCTATCAATGTTCCTGAAGTTGTCCATGACCTTCCTAGAAACATAGAAAGATACCTTCTACATTTCACACCTAGTATGGGGCATATTGTCGAAGAACATGTAACTTCTTATAAAATATCCCTAAGGTTCCTAAATGTTAAACATGAGGATATATATTGCATATTATTCCTATTCACTTTGATGTATGTAATCTACAACTAAAACATCAATCTCTCTAAAAATTCCATCACAAGGTGGAATAAATTTAGTAGTACATTTATATCTGAGTTCAGGCAAGTCATTGACCCTAGTGTCCTCCACCAATAGTTTGAATGTATTAATAGGTAACTAAATGAGCCCATTATAAATTTCAATTCTAGGTTCCAAAATATGTATAAATGGGTCACTATGTTCTATCAACCCAATGCTCAACTAGCACTCAAAATGTATAAAAAATCCTAAGATCTTTGGATGGCCATGTCACTAATAAGGGATCCCTTGATAATATATATAACCTTAGCTTATGTCGAGGTCATAAAGGTGGATATACAACTCAAAAATAATGTCATATGATGGCTCCCTTTATTAATGACTTACTAAACATGCCACTCTTGAATCTCATCCCTAATGCAAATCATAACTTACCTCTATCTCAACCCATGTCTATAAATAATTAGCTTCCACTAAAGCATGTTGCACCAAAATAACACCCATGTTTTATTAACCTAAGGAATAATGAGGTAGTTACCCACATGAAACACCAAGTGACATTAAAAAATATAGACAATGTTTAAAGCATACCCCAAGAGTCCACCAATAATGAGTTGGATGCTATCCAATGTATGGTGTAGAAGTTGATCCATGACTTCTGGGGTCTCCAAAAACAAATGGGGATTATTAGTGGTGAGAGATCCAACAAGATTTTTACCTATCAAATTCAAAATATATCCTATAATTTCCCTAATAATCAGCCAAAGTCATCACCTAATAATCTACCCAAGATCAACATCTATGAGATATCCCTCCTAAACTTGTGTCAGGTACATAACAAAGCCCAGCACAAGGAACTCAATTGCATAGAATTTTGTAGTGCCTTTGACATATTCTAGAGGGAAATGGAAGAATACAAGGTGGTTTTGAACAACACAAAAACTTCTAATGATAATAGATCCTCAAACATAGTGATGGTATTAGAGACTATGGACCTCCCCAGCTAAGATGAAAATATAGACTATTAAAGACTATGGAGTTTCACTTAATTTTTATTCTAGTACCTTTATAGATTATACATTTTCTTCTTCCTCATATGTGGGATAATATAATAGTTAAATTATATGTCCATTATCTTCCTCATATGTTTCTTCATCAAGGGGTCCTCTTGGGATATCTAGACCTAATGATGGTCTTTCTTCCACTTGTTGAGTTTTGAAGGAGCCTCAAAGAACTATGGATCTCCCTTGGGGAGTAATTTTAGGGGGATGGGAGTTGAAGGGGAAGATGAAACTAATAAAGGAGCCATTGTAGTAGAAACTACTACTATTGATGGTGAAGGGATGGGTAGTGAAACATCAATAGTGAAGGAAAGAGTGGATGGAGAGTAAACTAGTATAATGGGGAATACTTGAGGAGATGTCCCCTCACTTGCGGTAGTTGGTGGAGATGGACTCACTAGAGGTACTTGAGGGGAAGGAGTATATGGAAGAAATGAGAAATAACTCTATATAAAATTAGGGAGGCTTACTTATGTGACTGAAGTATACGAAGCTAGAGTTTCCCAAGATAATGTCCTTATCTATTCATTTAGAAGAGGCAAAGTCTTCATAATTATGGTTTTTGTGCCCAAAGTAGTAACAACTAGATGAGGACCAGGGAGACCTTTGAGAATATCCTTCTTAATCTAGATATTTTCCTCCCTTTGATTACTAGGTTCTCCTTTTGATAAATTACTCTCTTCTTTTGTGGGAAGGAGAGGTTGATCCTATTCGGTTAAGCCTTGAGACTGTGGTTGAAGCCACTGATGAATTCAGGCTCTTTCTAATTATTTTATAATTTTATTTTCCTACTCTTTAATGATTTTAGGGTCATATTATATTTATTAAGCAACAATCATTGACATCTCATTCTCCCTCATATGGGTATAGACTTCAAAATCATATGAAGTATTTAGAAATATGGCATGATGCTCATATACCTAGTGACAATATCTAATGGTAACCCATTTTCTCTCCTTGAGGAACTTAATATAATTTCTAATTCTTTCCCTGGGATCCCATTCTTTGTATTGGGCCAACTTCAAATTATAATGAGCCCTAACCTTTCCCACATGCTTGAAGTGTGCCTTTATTATGAACTAAACCTACCCAATGCTTAGGGGGGTCTTTTGATAATAAGTCTGGTGTTTGATGCTAAGATACTCATCCACATTATTATATAACTAATGTGTAATTTCTTGCTCTACCACCTTATCTAGGACATGGCATGAAAAATACAAAGGGGGTGTTTTGGTCCCTTCAATTCTAATACTATTATAATCTAAGTAGTACCAATAATGTCCCATTTTGAATATGCTTATTCTCAAATTTTTAGATAGCCTATGAATATGAGTTCCATAAATTGCCTAATGGACCTAAGGATAAACATCCTCACAAATTATGGTGATTTCATTCCTAAATATACAAATAAAAATAAATAATAGTCATCATAAATTCTATTATTCAGGTAATTAGTGGATGGATTCCATGATTCTCCATGAGCTTTGTGGACCATCCCAATGACTACATCCAACAAGTAAGACATAATATAAAAATTACCACCATCCACCATTTGTTCTAGTTTTAACATATATCCCTTCAATTTGACACTAATAATTTCACCTAGTGCAACAATTTTATTTGAGGTTAAGAGAATATCTAATAGTGGCATCCATTCTACATGCACATAAATGATACTAGGTAAACCATATAGCCTATTCAAAATTGATATTACTACCCTAATTCTTGGTTTAAGCCTAATAATGACATTAATTGAAGTTCCTCCTTTGGGATTCAATTTCTCCCCTTTTACTAACCATTATTTCAATTTTACTTCTACAATGTTCTATTCCATTAATGCATTGGCTGAAACCTAGTTATAATAAACTTCAAGCCTTGGAATATTAATATGCCTTTCAAATTCTCACCTTGAAATATATGAAACTACATTTTTTTTATTTCTAAGATGAAAGCAATCTATAATGCAAGATCCATTAAAGAATAAATTATGAAGCTAGTCAATACAAGGCATTACCTCATTGCTGTGTGCTTAAAATGAATAAATGGGGGACTTAGAATTTTTATGAAACCAACTTAATCCCTAGTGAATGTGGTCTTTCCATTTGGATGGATTGCAAAGACATGACTACCTTAAAGGTATATATATTTTATTTGACTATGGTGAGATTTTATTAACATGATTATTCCACTTGTCTTGATATCAAAGTTTTGGCATTATGTAACTTTGAATATTTGTGAAATTTGAAGGGATAAAAATGAATGTGATCTTACCACCTATCTTGATCCTAGTGCTTTGAGCTCTCAAAAGGTAAGGCCTGAATGTGGATAATTTTTAAATCTTAAAAAAAATAGCCTTGTGTATACACGAAAACATAGGAATACTAGAACATAACACATTAGCTCATTTATCTAAAAAAACATAATTTAAAATTTGGGAAATTATAAGAATTTAAGGTTAAAAATAGATCACAAATCATGCCCAAGCTCGGATCATCTTTATTTTAGAATTATGTAACTTTAGACTTTAAGAACAACCTTATATTTATGTATGCCATAATTAGTGTCATGGATTTCCAAAGGTAATAAGATTTTGAATAAGGATTATAAAACAATAGTGGGTCTATATTTATATTTGAAAAATGGGGGTGTGTGTTAAGGCACAACACAATCATTGATGAGAAAAAAATGAGTAAGATGAGCTCAAAAATAGGTGACCCTTAACACCTCATCCATTAGCCATGCGATTTAAAGATTTCCATAAACAAGAATACATAAATATAAAATTACAAACGAGTAACATCAATAATATTTTGGTTCCACCATTAAATCAAGGTTTTACAACACAACCTAGCCATCATAGATCCATACATAAAATCAACAAAAATAATATTTAACCTAAATAATCACTTAAAACTATGGAATTACCCTATATAAAATATGTTAATAATACCATCTAAGGGCCACATTGAAAAAACATTAATCTATAACACCATCTATGGGAAAAGTGAAGTAAACCCATTTTTACACTTCTAGGGTTTCATAATATAAATAGATCAGTATCCCATGTTCCTCATGACACTATGTTAATCATCCCAAATACTAAAAAAAATAGTATACACTAAAAATTTATAGTTTTTCTAAGATCATAAGTCTTTTTGCTTTCACAACATACCCTAATTCCTCTAGAATCTTGGAACTCCTTTTTTATTTCTTACTTTGCTCCTACTTGCACTCACAAGCTAGTTGGTCTCAACTCTCTTAAGTTGATTTAGTGGGTGGTATCAGTTTGAATACTAAACTAGGTATTGAAACTACCTCTATTGGAAATACCAAGTCCATGCAAGAAAACCTCATACTTAACATTTAGTGTGGAATCAGAGTTTTTACCTCCCAATTTACCTTTCAAAACCTAGTTTTCTTGGCTCTCTCAAGCCACTCCCAAAGCTCATCTTAAATTTCATGCTGAATCAACCTTTGTAACCCACTCCATTGTGTCGACAAATCTCAAATGGTAAAATTTCATATAAAACACTTGATTCCAAAGTGACCTTTTGATGCATTATTACACATGGAAAATCCTATCAAATCTTGCTAAATTTTCTAGTTAGGTCTTGTTGGGGTTATAGATTTACACCCTAGCAAATAAGAAGATTTTCCAAGTCTTTTACTCAAATATAGTCCAACATGGGACTGATCCTAGGCTATGGGTATCCTAATAATGGATTAGACCTTTAGAGAAGGATAGATTCCTTTCGGATCTATCACTTATACTAAACCTAAACTAATGCTTGCTTGGAAAAGGAAAAGAGATTTTGACAATAACTTATTCAGTATGTAAAAGAGGTGATGCACCAATGATTTGATCACTCAAACTCACATAATACAAACTATAAGACACTTTCAAGACCAAATAATATCAATCTCACATAAATATTTTAGAATAAGACATTAATCAATTATCAAATTAACAAGAGAAGGCAAATATCCACATTCAAGCTAGACAATAAATTGTGAATTGCACTTATAATGACATGTAAGAACTACTAAGCACTTATTAAAGGTGAGGAAAACATAGACATAAGCAAGGAACACACATTCACTTAATCACAGTACATGAATTCATGTAACACACTTCAATCCAGCGTAGAAAAGGATGGAATTCAGTCTTTATTGCATCAAAAAGGTGTCACAGTACAAATTTTGGTAGAGTCTGGTCATACCAAAAAAGAGTTATAGAGGGATCCATTTTAATGTTTAGAAGCTGATACATATGTGTGTGTGTGTGTGTGTGTGTGTGTGTGTGTGTGTGTGTGAGAGAGAGAGAGAGAGAGAGAGAGAGAGAGAGAGAGAGAGAGAGAGAGAGAGAGAGAGAGAGAGAGAGAGAGAGAGAGAGAGAGAGAGAGAGGGTTGTGCATTAAAAAAGGCCCAACCACTTTTGATGGGTTAACTCATGACTTTATCAACAAGGAATACATTTTGTAGAATAATTAAATGTTTATTTCCCTTATCCAATGGCCAGGTCTCTTCTTGGAACTCCATGATATCATATAATGATTTGATGATGAGGATCATGTCTTGGAATTCATTAAATTGTGCCACATCTGTATTAGGTGGCCATTGTACTTGTTAATTAAAAATGTGACACAAATGATAAACAAGACACTTCTCTATGATCACATTTATGTCTGTACTAGTTCTAACTTGATCTTGGGTCCATTTTATAGATAGAAAACTAATCTTAGACCATTGGTTTTTACACAGTCAAAATCATTCATGAAAACCTACAAACTACTTGACCTTGCTTTATAAACTTTATTCTATCTTCTATTTCTGTATCTAGTCCAATATCAAACACTTATCCTTCATCTAGCATCTTTAAAGAGCTGAGAAGCTACTATGTATGGGGATTATTCATCTAAATCAATGAAAATGTCATGGAATGAGTCTATAATAGGGTTGATAAGTTCAAATTTATCAACCAGAGGTCCATATTAAGTTCTAACGGCGGTCCATTATGTTCTTTATACCTAACTACATCATATTGACTACTCTATGGAATTTGAATGAGCTTTAATGGCATTAGGATGACCCTACAAAATCTTGTTTCCCTTGGTTAAAAATGTCTTCTCAACCTCCATAGATAACCTTGGGCTCACCTTTGTTCTAATTGGTCATTGATATCTGACTCAGCCCATTGACATATTAACTCATCTTGCTCCATCGATTTCGATATGTATGAATGCCCATGAGTTATTAATCCTCTACTAGTTGAATACATTGTTGACACTTGTCATGCATTTATTTGTTCTTAAGATTCATTAACCACTTTGACCTCTACTCATCGTTAGATCTGAATGTACGATCGAATGCATGCTGTTAGATTTGCGTGGGACCCATTGTTTAAACTCTAATGGCTATTTTACGAGCTTGAATTTGATGTCCCACAAATCATATTTGACATCTTACAAACCATCAAATTTAAGCACAAATGGATTTTTTTAGTTTCTTTATTTTGATGTTAGCGCAAACATATTATGTTTCAAGTATAACTTTGAAGTTCTATAACTTGGAATGCAAAAGTCATGACGGCACCAAATTTTCAAGAGATACTCTTGAGACTAAAAGGGATGAACCCATTTGATCCACTAGTCCTAGGAGCCTTCTAAGTGTGTTTAAAAAATTCTCAAGTTGGCTGGTCCATTCATTCCCACATGATGTCTTGATGACAGTCTAGTTTATTTGGCTAAGTATGGAAAACTTAGCAAAATTTGACTAAGGAACCAACTTTGAACATGCATAACTTCTACCGTGCTTTGATGAATGATTTCAAACTTAATGCATAAAAACTAGGGACCAAGTTGAACAAACTCATATGATATTTTTCTCTTGAAAATGCCACATGTGTGAGATATGGCCTTGTCAATATGCTCACTTGACTCTATTTTAGCTTCTTCGAAAATGGCTAAGTATGGAAACTTAGTGGATTTTGTATGAGAGGCCAATTTGGGTTTTCATATCTTTTGATGTGCTTCAGTGGATGACCATAGACTTGGTGTATATGTTTTTGGGACTAATGTGAATAAATCTATTTGATCACTTCTCCCTAAATCATCCACATGTGACAATTATGCCATCCACAAAGTGCATACTCAAATTTTTGCCACTAGACTCAAAATGTCTAGATAAACACAATGAAGAACTAAATGAATTCTATGCACTTCCATAATTATTACAAACACTTTTGACATCCCATAGGGTCTCTATAACTCTAGTCATCTACTCATCCATTAGCAACCTGATCCATATAGGTACAATCTTGGTATGTGGGAAAAAATTGGCCAACATCTTTGGTGACTTGGCTAGGCATCATGCTTACTATGCTTAAGAATTCAGACTAGATACATAACTCTTGGATCATTTACATGATATATAGATCATTTACATTGATTGCAAGACAACATCTTGACTTGTAAAGACAAAAAAATTCCAACAAATAGGGAAAGAAATAAATTAAAAGGGAAACTAAACTAATAAAATAAAGGTGACTAAACTATTGAATAACTATGCAACCATAAGCACTTATTTGGGACAAAATAAAAGAAACTAATTTAATTAACCATGACAAAACATGATCCACCTGGATCAAAAGGGAAACACATGAATTTACTCATTCTAGGGGAAGGTACAAGTTGCAAAGTAGGGTGTGTATTGAACATGACCTTTGAAGAGGCACTCTTTTTTCCAATTATTTCTCTTAACATCTCCTAAAATGAGTTATCAATAACAAACCATTCACCAACAAAGACAAATTCATCTTGCACTTTTGGATCCTTTTTGTGTTACTTGTCAACTATAACCTTGTCAAGTGACATCTCATATATGCCTTGTCCTTGAGTGACCATATCCTTCTTATGAACTGTTACAAGTTCATCAAGCTCTTTAAGGAGCTCTAAATAATCAACCCAATCTGTATCATGATCTTGAATAGCTAACTCTTGATCAATTTTTTGAATATCATGCTCTTCAATGGGTAACATATCTCTACAAAGATCTTCAATCTCTTATGAAAATTCAATAAATAGCTATCAATCATTCTTTTGTTCCTCACTTTTATCAATCTAAATAAGATTAGCTTGGAAGGTATCTTGATCCTTCTCAAGAGGAGATATCTCAGCCTTATTTATGACTTTAGCTTGTACCAATTCTTCATGGAGTTATTTCATATCAAGATCAACCTTTTCCTGCATACCTAAGATAACTTCTTCAATATTAGCTACAATCTCATTTTCAACTTGTTCCTCAAGTGAAGTATCAATGAATAACTCTTTGTCATACACAGTTGAAGCATCTTCTTACCATTCTCTAAGATCTTGACTTGTAGCTGCAACCTCTTCATCTATTTCCCATATAATAAGCTCCTCTTGTAGAAGGGAGATGGTGGGAGGGTGATGAAATTCATTTTATTGAGAGAGAGTATGAAGCATGGGAGGTTGATCAAGATCTAATTTTTGGATCTTAGGAGTAATGGAATTTTGGAGATGAGAGAAAGAGAAGCCTTTGACAACATCTACATTCTGCTCCTTCCACTTGGATATCACTTCATCAAAGCTTGAAATCTCTTTGTCCTAATCTTGAGGTATGAGTGGTGAAGAAAGGGAACTAAAATAAGGTTTAGTTTCTTAAATAGGCTCTTGAATAGGCATTAAATAACTTCTTGAATAGGTTCTTGATTCTAACTAGGAATCTTCATTGGCACATACTAAGTAGGTTAAGAACTTCATGAGAATAAAGAATACAAGAAGATTGGTAAAGAACACAAAGGGGTCTTTGAGACAACTGATTCAATTAAATTTTTTATCTCTCACAAGCCTTTGTTTTCTTTAATACAAAGGTACAAAACTCAAGCCTCTCTTCTAGATCATTAGACACATTTTGAAATTGCTCATTCACTTCCTCATATTGGGAAACTAAACATACTTTTCTTGCATATGCTATTAATTTAAGATCTATTTCATCCATATTTTCTTGTAAACAAGATTTCTCATATGCAACATCATAGTCACATGGGAAAGGTGAAATCTTGTCTTAAGACTAATATAGTTCATAAGGAAGGTAAGAGCCATGATCTTGGTAATAAGGATCATGGAAAACTTCATAAGGCTCATCATGGCTTTGATAAAACTCTTGGTAAGGCTGATTAGGCTCATAACAAGGCTCATATGGATCATGAAAAGGCTGGTATTATTCATCATATGGATGATAAGGAGGTATAACATAAGGATTATCTTCATACATAGCCATGAAAATAACATCAGGATAGTGCAAATGAAAATGAACTTACTTGGAAACTACCTAGACTTTTAAAAACAATTAATTAAGATTGGAATCACCAAAATCTTAATGAATAACACTGATGTAACTATAATTTCACCAAGACCAGCTTCAATGGTCCCACCAAGTGTGCTATAATTATTGGGGTTTTAGATTTGCACCCTAGCTGAGTAGAGCATTATTTATGTCTTTTACTCAAATCTAGTCCAACATGGGATTGATCCTAGGCTATGGGTATCCTAATAATGGATAAGACCTCTGGAGAAGGCCCGCTTCCTTTTAGATCAATCACTTATACTAGACCTAAACTAGCACTTACTTGAAAAAGGGAAAGAGATTTTGATGATAACTTATAAAACATGTAAAAGAGGTGATGTATCAATGATTTGATCACTCAAACTCACACAATACACATTATGAGACACTTTCAAGACCAAATAATATCAATATCACATAAATATTTTAGAATATGACATTGATCAATTATCAAATTAGCAAGAGAGGGCAAATATCCACTTTCAAGCTAGACAATGAACTATAAATTGCACTTATAATGACTTGTAAGAACTACTAAGCACTTCTTGAAGGTGAGAAAAAATTAGACATAATCAAGTAATATACATTCACTTAACCATAGTACATGAATTCATGAAACAAAATTCAATCCAACTTAGAAAAGGATGGAATTCAGTCTTTATTACTTCAACAAGGTGTCACGGTACAAATTTTGGCAGAGTCTGGTCATACCAAAAAAGAGGGATAAAGGGATCCATTTTAAGGCTTAAAAGCCTATATTTATAGAAAAGAGAAAGAGAGAGAGGGGGTTGTGCATTGGAAAAGGCCCAACCACTTTTGATGGATTAACACTCTCAAGGATGCTAACTCATGGCCTTATCAATAAGGAATAAATTCTATAAGAGAATTAAATGTCTATTACCCTTATTAAATTTCCAAGTTTCTTCTTGGAAATCCGTGATATCATCTAATGATATGATGATGAGGATCATGTTTTGGAATTGACTAAATTGTGCCACATCTGCATTAGGTGGCCATATGTACCTATTTATTGAAAATGTGACTCAAATGATAGGTGAGACACTTCTCTATGATCACATTTATGTCTGTACTAGTTCCAAATCAAACCTAGGTCCATTTTATAAACATAAAACCAATCTTAGACCATTATTTTTCACACAATCACAATCATTCATGAAACTTGAAAATTGCTTGACCTTGCTTTACAAACACTAGTCCATCTTCTATTTCTATATCTGGTCTAATATCAAACACTTGTCATTCATCCAGAACCCTGTGAGAAGCGAGATGAAACTATGTATGAGGATTATTCATTTTAAAGTAATGAACATGTTAATGGAATGACTATGTAATAGGTTTGACAAGTTCTAAGTTATCAACTAGAGGTTTATATTAAGATCCAATGGCAGTCCTTTATATTCCTTATACCTGACTACATCATATTGACCACTCCATGGTGTTTGAATGAGATTCAATGGTGTCAGGATGGCCTTATAAAACCTTAATTCACTTGGTCTCAAATGGATTCTCAACCTCTATCAAAAACCCTGGGCTTGCCTTTGTTCTAATTAGCAGTCAAAATTTGACTCAGCTCATTAACATATTGACTCATCTCACTCTGTTGATTTCAATCTATATGAATGCCTATGAGTCATTGATCCTCTACTAGTTGAACATGCTATTGACACTTGTCATGCACATATTTTATCTTGAGATTAATTGACCCATTTGACCTTCACTTGTCGTTAGATCTAAATATATGATCAAATGCGTGTCATTAGATCTGCTTGGGACCCATTGTTTGAAATATAATGGCTACTTTATGAGCTTGAATTTGACATCCTATAGACCATATTTGATGTCTTATAGAATGTATTTGACATCCCATAGACCGTCAAATTTAAGCATATATGAATTTTTGTAGTGTCTTTATTTTGACATTAGCATGAACATCTTATGTTGTAGGTCTAACTTTGAAGGACTATAACTTGGAATTTAAAATTAATGGAGGCACCAAATTTTTAGGAAATTCTCTTGAGACTAAAAGGGATGAAACCATTTTATCCATTGGTCCCAAGAGCCTTTTAAGTGTGTTTACAAAATGCTCAAGTTGACTAGTCCATTCATCCCTGCATGACATCCTAATGACAGTCTAGTTCCTTTGGATAAGTATGGGAAACTTAGCAAAATTTGACTGAGGAACTAACTTTGAACATGCATAACTTCTACTGTGCTTTGGTAGATGATAATTAAACTAGCACATAATAAATAGGGACCAAAATACATAAAACCATATGATCATTTTCTCTTAAAACTACCACATGTATGAGATATGGCCTTATTAATATGCTCACTTGACTTTATTTGAGCTTCTTTAAAAATGGCTAATTATGGAAACTTAGTGGATTTTGTTTGAGAGGCTAATTTTGTGTCTTCATATCTTTTGATGTGCCTTAGTAGATGACTAAAAACTTAGTGCATATGTTCTTGGGACTAATGTGAACAAATCCATTTGATCAATTCTCCCTAACTCATCCACATGTGGAAATTATTTCATCAGTAAAGTGCCTATACAGAATTTATGCCACTAGACTCAAGATGTCTAGATGAACATGATGAAGAATCAAATGAATGATATGCACTTCCATACTTATTCTAGGCACTTTTGACATCCCATAGGGGATATGAAACTCTAGTAATCTACTCATCCATTAGCAATTTTATCTATATGGGTACAAGCTTGGTATGTGGGCCAAGATTGGCTAATAAATCTATTGTTGGTCATTTTTCAAATTCTTGATTTCAAGACCTAATCAGGTTTCAACCCCTTAATTAGGTTTTTGGGCATAAATCAATTCATTCTAGTTGTAATCAAATTTTTTATCCTGAGTTGGTTCTACTAATTTTTTACTAAGTCCCATAGACCTAGTCAAACTCAAAGTCCAATTATGTTGATAAAGGAGTTATTTTTGCTTTATAGTTGTAATATGACCTTTGGGCCATGATTAAGTTTATGTGGGTCTTAGGAAGTTTTTATATTTTATGTGGACTTGTTTATTTTCTTGGGTATTATAGTATTCAAAGTGACTTAAGTATCTAGTGATCAAGGTTTCAACCTTAACTAGAACTATCACCTGGTCCTTGGGCCCATTAATTTACTAATAGAGGAATGGCCCCTAACTAGTTCATTAAACATATTCCACTCATTAACATAGTTCCACTCAATTTTTAAATCCGAATGGGGTTTATGACCCTCCTCCAAGCTTGACACATTCCTAGGTGGGATTTTGATCTCGACTATAAAACATTTTATCAAACATTATTCTCCATAGTGGTATGCAAGTTTCAAACCCTACACAAGTTTTTAAGTTTGTCTTGATGCCATATCAATGCATTTTTGGTGAAAACTTACACTTAGAATGTGGATCTCACCCCTCAAAATTTGATAATGATAATTAAGTGTCCCAAGCTCAATTCGGTCTTGGGACCCCCTCAACATAAAATCAATTTTATTCAAATAATTAAAACCCCATTTGGTCTGTAAAGATAATTAAAGTGCCTCCTAGTTCTAATCAAAGTTTGAGAACTTGATTAGAAATAAAATATTAAATTTTTAAAAATGAAACACTTGTTTCCCTCTCAAGCTTGATTAGGTCTAAGAGTCCATTGTTTATCCCATTTTATTTGTTTGACCATAACTTTGCACTCGTTGGTCTATTTTTCGATCCATCTATATCACTGACAAGCTAGTTTCAACTAGAGCATGTCGATGTTTTCATTTTCTATAAATTTTTCCTGGTCTAAATATTTTTTATGTTTACATGTCATGTTTTACTAGAGATATTTTAGGTGAAATGTTCTAACTTATTTTTGTTTGTTTTTGCAAGCATAAAGTGAAAAAAATGAGGGGAATGGTGTATAAAATGGAGTTAATGGAGTTGGTGACTACAATTATGACCCTCATCTAAATTTTGAATGGAAATCACCTTTCCTTGGGAATTGGTTTTGTTATATATGGACAGATTTGAGACTTTTATACGGTTGATTCTTTGTTCCTCTAAGGATAAATATTGGATTAATTAATATTTTAATGTAATTTTATGTTTCTATAGTGTAGTTTATCCCTCAACTTATTTAACCTACCATTATTATGGAAAAAAGTATACCTAAATGATGGTAAATGGTCAAACATTAGTTTATCCAAGGACATTTATATTAATTAAAATTATGAGGATTCAATTTAACTACTTATGCATGTATATGGTGGTAGTGTTGTTTTTATTATCATTGTCTGATCCATAGAATCTTTCATCATCTTCATTGGTGGTTGTGTGTCTACTATCCAAGCGTGAGATTGATTTCATGGACATTTGCAATCAAGACAAATTGATTTGGATTCATTAGAGAAGGATTTTTCTTCTCTTTTTCCTCTTTATTTTATCAATCAATTAAGGGTTTGATCAAAATGAATGGAATCTTTTAGTGTATGTTAATTTGGATTACTAGTGTTGTTTATTTCCATTTATGAATTATTGAATATATGTATTAAAATTTACAAAATCACTTGCACTCCCATCATTTCAAAACTCAAAAAAAATTGATTTCATCATTTGGTCATAACTTGAAAATGCATTATTTCTATTGTTTGAGAAATAATTATTGAAACCCATCTTTTATAAATGGATAAACTTGCATTTACCTCTAATTTGTTAACATACCAAAATGACCTTTAAAATTTTAGAACTAACAAAGGCCCCTTGTATTGTAATAGTTACACATTAACTGACTAAGTTATCTGGTACATCATGATGTTGAAATAATAAATATTAGGGAGACCTTTGGACCTCCTTTCAAGAGAGGCTATAAAGGTGATAGTTTACCTAGTGTTGGTGGGTCAAACAAATTATCAACATAATTGGTTCTAAAAGGAGGGCCTAAATTAGATGTTTAATGAAAAATGTAAACTTTTAATTTAGAGGCATTGCCCAAAATGAGACATTCCAAGGCTTAGAATTAGAAAATTGAAATTTCATACCCATCAATGGCTTTTTCTTGGCTTGGTGGAGGTTGCTACCCTATGAACATTCTAAGGCCTACTCATAACTTGCCTAAGAATCCCTATAAATTTTGCCTTAAATACATACATGTTGGGATTTAATAATTGAAGATACATTCATACATTGAAGGATGTTATTATCCAGACTTAAATATATCACAAATATGTTGGCTATCATTTGTTTCCTTATTATTTGGATGAGGTTGCTTACTATTTATACCTCACCTTATTGGATAGATATATTACCTCATGGGAAACCTTCAAAAATGCATTTTTCAATTATTTTATCATGCCCATCGACCTTGTTTCCTTATACTATCAATTTTATATAACCCATAGCGAGCCCATTGAACTTATGAGCATGTTCAATGTTCATTTTCACTTGTTATATAAGAGGTTGAAATAGCCATTCTTAAAAAAATGAAGTCATTTATTTGATATCTATCTGAAAATGTTAGACCCCTTAACTGTCACACTTATCTAAAGGACTCCATCCACTCTCATATCTTTGACATTGACTTATCAATAAGTCTTCACTATTGAGAAATAACCAATACCTCATGGATATGGTGTTGATCCATTTTATTCGTAAGTACAACCAGGGGTTTACACCAAAAACTCTTCAATTTACATGCCTATAAGTGAACCCATGGACCAATTTCCACTTTATAATCAAGCATGTCCTTAATCTTATACCCGATCAAACCTCCTCATCACAAATGCAAGTCCTAATGCTACATTTAAAGAATTAAATTATGTTAATTCAATGTTTATTAGTAATTTGTTTTACATTTTTCTAGTGATCAAATGTTTTTCAATGTTTATTTCTAATCAAGTGTCATTTGTTACAGGAGATTCCTAACAAGCAATGCAAGGGATAACCTACAATACTACATTACCAAGTTCATAATTTGGGGCATATGGATATGTAAATATAAGTAATGTTGAATTAGTCATGTTGATTAAAAATGTTTCATTTAGTAGGCAAGATTCAATCCAACAAAGTAGTGATGAGGATGATTTTGATGATGAGATTGAAAAGGTTAATTTAGGTGAGTTCATGGATGAAAATTTGGGTAGCAATTAGCTTCCCATACAAGAGGTCAAATTATAAATTTCTTATAATCATCCTGGAGATGAAATGGAATGATTGGAGTATTTAGATGAAGAATATGCATCTTATGCATCTAAAACAAGCTTATCATATAATGTTGTTCTTATATTTAGAGAGATGATTTAGGAATATCAAAATTTTGATTGCATCAGTTTAACTCTCACCTCATCATCAGAGATAGATAAAACATAAGAAGACAAAGATAAAGTTGGATTTCCCTATGAGGAATAAGAACTAATAGATTTCTAAATAGGAGTTATCCCACTCCAAGGTAGCCTTAATTTTAATCCAACAAGTATAGGTTCAAATGATGCAGTCATGAGGGTTCTCACCACTGAAGAACAACACTTGTACATTGCTGAGTATAAATGGAAGGAGGGTGAAAATCATGTTTTTGTTCCTACATTTTAAAGTTTAGATCATTTAGAACAACTTATAGGATGTGATTTTAGTATTCTAGTGTTCATCATAAAAATAGAGGCAATCAAATAAGAAAAAAGTAATCATAATCATGGTGACATAAAATAAGAAGTGAAACCAATAAGAGATAGATTTTAGTATGACTTAATCCAATGTAGCTTCTTACATACTTTAGCCATAAATGATAAAACTAGGAGATCATTATAATGTGAAGAACATAGTATGTGCATCATGCATGATGAAAATAATAATAAGGATGCTTCCACAACTTTCATAATAGAAGGGGAGTAATGAGCAATTCATTTACATATGGGATTCCCTAAATGACATTGATGAGCCCCATAAATGGCATACTTTGTGTACCCTTTTGCCTACATATAACCTTCCATTTTGTCATGATTTTGACTAATCCCTTGTATATCTTTATTATAAATAGACATAATACATGAATAGCATTATACTACTATATATCTTTAGATAATTAGATTCTTATCTTGTAAATTAGATTATAAATAGTTATCTTTGTTTTATGGTTTCTTTCTCTCTAAATATGTTAAATAAGTTTTTGAGCAATAAGTATATTCCTCGATACAATTGACTATACATCCTGTAGCAAAAGTAACCTGTGACATAACATCCTACAAATAATTAGCCATAGACATCAGAAATAAATTTCAAAAGGGATAATTGTTGTATAAATGGATCTAGAAAAATTTGTAACAATCATTTATGGACAAAAGTTGATGAAACCAAGGCAAGGAGACTCGACTTGAGTCAAACTGACCAAACAAACAAAGTTTGTCCTATAGCTGAGCAGTCTATCTAGGGAATGTAATCTATTAAATAAATATAACCACCTTTATTATATATTTAATAAAAGAGTTTTTTTTAGTCACTCTATAGTAAGAAATTAATTGAGAACAAGCATTTTTCAAGAGAACAACACTATTGTAATTTTGGTAGCAATATTTAATTACTACATGTCATATTTATAAAATCAACATTTTATATTAAAATAAATTTTATGTTAAGATAAGGATCAAAGTTAAAGATTGAATTAGGAAGGGCCCCTTTGGATGTCTTGATACAAATATATGCCTCATTAGTTAAATAAGTATTTCATTTACTATTGTATTAGCAAGTTGATTTCTATATGTTTACTAGTTTTTATTTTAATTTGTGTAATTTAATTAAGGAATCTTCCAAAATAGAAACTCATTTTTTGTTATTTCATTTCCTAAAATTTCATTTCCCTTTATGTAATGTGTCCCTTTACTAAAATTCTTAGACAATGATTGACATAAGCAACAAATTAGGAAACCAAGTGTGAACATACTGTGGAGTCATCCTACCAAGCCTAAATGCCCTCAAGTTTGATAACTAAGGAAGTAGAAGGTCCAAGTTGTCAATAAATACCCTTGCTCATGAGAGTTCAAATGAAGTATGTTGAAGGGTGAATCTGTTGTTCGTCATTTTGGCATCATTGTTAGGGAGGGTAACACACACTTATGTTTTCAATCTTGATGATGCATTTCATTGTTTTACATGATTTCTAGTTCACTCGATTTATAAGTTTATAATTTATTTTGATTTATATATTAAAATTTTATTATTAAAAAGTAGAACATTATAAAAATCCAAAAAGAACCCCCACCACACTAACCTTGTGCAGGCCAGAGCAAGAAAAAATTCAAAATAAAAGGCAGTAATTTATATGCAATGAGAATGAGATCAATAATGAAGGTTCATAAAAAAGATAACAGTTGCTAAAGTAATAGTAACACCTCCTGCATATGAAAGAGGGAATGAAGAAAATATTGAGGATAAGATTGGGTACACATTAGAAGAATAAAGATTATTGGATGAATTGGCAATAAAAATGAGATAAAGAGTTGGTACCTCTAAAGGAGATCATCTAAAAGAGCCATATCACCACCCCAAACTTGAGAATATATCTTTAAAGACCCTCCTCTATCACCCAAACTACTTGCCAAGACATCATTTAAAACCTTAGCTCTTAAGATATCGACCACACCTCTTTAGCATTAGTTGACAATGTTGATAATGAATTAGCAACCTTCAATTTTCCTATTCATACCCCTAAAGGAAATTCACCTATGAAAAACATCCCTCACTCAACCCTCCCTAACTTCATGGGGAAGCCAAATGAGGATCCAAACATATTTCTATTTGGATCAAATGTTTTGTACATAAGCTAGGACTATAATAGGGATGTTCAGAAGCTCAAGTTATTTATTGCAACATTAAAGGATGTAACTCTAAGATGGTTCATGGGACTCAGAAGAGATGCAATCTCCACATGGTCCAAAATTAAGGACAAATCTATTGCACTAGAAGTAATTTTAGCAGAGTGGATATCTTCAGATTACAATAGGAAGAGGATAAATCTTTGGAGGATTATTTGGAATGATTTATGTTTAATATTCAAAAATACAAGTAGACTACAATGGATAAAGAATCCATTATACTAATATTTATAAAAGGATTAAGATAATATTGCTTAGAATCACTTGACATCATGTGTGGAGGAGATGCATCAACTTTGTGTTTTGATTATCTCCACTCATTATGCAAAAAAAACTCAAGATCCATGTTGCACAAAACCTGCAGTAGCAAGGTACTTACCATAACCACTAACAAGATATATAAAAATGAGTTAAGAAATATAATGAAAGATATGAAGTAGGACATTATAAGCCACATGGCCACCTAGATGGATACATTGTATATGAGGTAGAAATAAGAAGAAATGGAGTAAGCCATGATAATCTACTACCTAGAATGTAAGAAGAAGAAATTTGACTACAAATTCCATTCCATTAAAGCTAAATTAGCCATCATAACTAAGGAAAATCCTAAGACTATAGAACTACATATAATATGAGGTGATAGAGATCAGATATTCTATGTAGCCCAATGTAGACAATGGCTACCTAGATCATAATTTCCAGGTATGCCATCAAAATCTACTTGTTTTTGGAGCTCAAATTTCCAATACTCCTAATTTTAGCTCAATTTCTTGGCCAAACATGATTGATCATAAAAATGATCATGGAAATTTCCTTAGAACTAGTCTTAGATATCTCCTAATTGGATGCAATCTCAAAATAAATCTTGATAGTCTCAACTAACCACCCAAACCTTGGCCATGTCCCTTCAATCCTTTATAGTATCCATGGAGAAATAATTGGAACCTTTGATCTCAAAAATAATAGTTACAACTACCACAATAACAAGATTTAATGCCAAATACTCAAGCACATGATAGACCAATGCAACTGCCTACCCAACCAGTACCCAATCCCACTAATAAGTTGGTTCAACCAACATAATCCATAGAAAGAATGCAATATCTAACATATAATTTGGATATTAATGACCTACACCTTTGCTCAAGATGAATTCTTCTACAACCCACCTCACCCATGATCACATAACATATTGAAAAAACTCTAGATAATCATATAAATCCACTTCCATACACCACCACTCTTAAGTCAAAAGAACCTAAAAAATAGAAGGAACCTAATCATCTTCCATTTATTGAAAGGTTGAGCATCCAATGACCTGATCTAGAGCTAGAATTTGAGCTTTTAGACCAACTAAAAAATATATGTGTCAAGATTCCACTCTTTTAGGATATAAAAGATCTCCAAATATACACTAGAGTTATTATAGAACTATGCTTAAATAAATCAAGAAGGAAGAAGAAGGATCCCAAGAAAAGACATGTCCTTGGTCAGCTTGAAGATATAATGTTAAGAAACATAGCAACACCCAAATACTCATATCCTAGTAGTCTAAAAGTCAACATTCATATCCATAGCCAACCCATCCTTAATACATTGATAGATTATGATCAACCATCAATGTTATGCCTAATACAACCATGCACAAAGTGGGACTTACAACTCTGCATCAAACACCTACTATCTTGAAAATGGTTGATAGATCAATCATTAAACTAGAGGGAATTATAGAAGACCTCATCATTACCATTGATTCATGGAAATATCTAGTAGACTTTATCATCCTATAGCCAAAGAGAAATTTATAAGGTTACCCTCTGATATTAATCTAACTTTGGTTGGCTACTGTTGATGCTTACATTGGTTGTAGGTCTAGTAAAATGCTCACTTATAATGGAAATGACACCAAGAAAATAGTTTTGTACCCTCTATCCCAACCTTCCCATGATAATGAATCACCTTGGTTGGATGATCTTGATGAGGTAGTCTCTTTTTATAAATTATGCATGCTTACCCATAGTCTACCTTTACAAGAGCAAGAGGAGGATATTATCCTTTCCAATATCCTATAGAATACCTATAGGATAAATCCTATAGCCACAAATACTTTGGAATGCATACCCTATCCTCTTTAAAACAACTTTCTTTAGACTAGCCCAGTTGGTGCTTCAAGAGACATTAGAACACTCCACCAATTTATTCCTCATCAATGCATCTATGATCCTTTACTAGATAACATTGAGATAATGATTTCTTGATCTAAGCAAGTGGACATTCTACCAATAAATCCCCTAAATATTAATAAATCCATGATACCTTAGCAAGAAAACCAACTGCTTGCAGTGTTTGAGCAACATAAAACAACATTTGCATGGGATTTTCATGATATGAGAGGGATTCCTTTAGACTTATGCACACATCATATCTACATCAAGGAGGAATGTAAGCCTATTTTCCAACCCCAAAGACAAATTAATCTTGTAGTTAAAGACATTTTAAAAACTGAGTTGTAGAAACTCTTGGATGCATGATTTTTCTACCCCATTTTTAATAGTCAGTGGGTATCTCCCTTAGTGATTTTACCTAGAAAAAGAGGGAAATGGTGTATTTACGTATACTATAAATAATTAAATACAACTACTAGGAAAGATCATTTTCCCCTACCATTTTTGACCAAGTGCTTGATATATTAGCGGGGAAGAAGTACTTCTCCTTGATAGATTTAGTGGTTATAACCAAATAAAGATATCACTTGAGGATCAAGAGAAAACCAATTTCACTTGTCTTTGGGGAATATACACATATGTAGTGCTACCATTTGGCCTTATAATTCCCCAACCACCTTTCAAAGGGCTGTCTTGAGCATATTATTTGATCTTTCCCATGACTATGTGGAAATATACATGGATGACTTCATCATCTCTAGGAAAACATTTGAATAAGCTCTTGACATACTTGATAAATTCCTATAGCACTACCAAGATCACCAAATATCCTTAATCCATAAGAAATTTTACATGCTAATGACTGAAGGAATTATTCTAGGATATCACATTTCACCTACAGGTATCAAGGTAGACCCAACCAAAATAAGCATCATCAAAGACTTACCTATACCAAATAAGTAAAAGGATGTAAGAATATTTTTAGGACATGTTATTTATTACAAGAAGTTCATCAAGATTATTGCCCCATTATTTTTTTTATTAACTAAAGATGCTAACTTTTTATGGACTGATGATTGTCAATAAACTTTTTAGAAACTCAAAGACCTCATAACAACCCCTATTCTAAGGGATATTGATTAGAATAAACCTTTTTCATATCCACATAGATGCCTCTGAAACCACCTTAAGGGTTGTCTTTGGCCAAGAAGATGAGTCTTTGAGCTATTCTATATATTTTATCAGTAAAAATCTTCAAGGGGTTGAGCTCAACTACACTATAATAGAGAAATAATTTCTTGCAATAGTGTATGCTATTAACAATTTAGGCACTAAATTATGGGATACCAAGTATTCATTGACATAGATCATGCAAGAATTAGTTATTTAATGAATAAACCTGTTGTAATAGGTAGGATAATTAGATGGTTATTTTTATTGTAGGATTTTGACATTACCATTATGGATAGACTAGGTAAGGATAATATAGTTGTCAATTTTTTTTATCTTAATTACAAAATGATGAATAAAGTCTTATTGTTGATGATTCATTTCCTAATGAGCACCTATTTTCACTAACCATTCAATCCCCTTAGTTTGTAGACATTGTTAACTATCTTATCACAAGCTCATTACCCAAACACTTTTCACCAAAAGAAAGACAACATCTGATTCAAAAGAGAAGACACTATTCATAGATTGTAGGATATCTCTTTTTCACTGGTCCATATTTAGTTATGTGTAGTTGCATAGGAGAGGATGAGGCCTATAGCATTCTCTGAGCATTTCATGATGAAACCTGTGAGGGTCATTTTGATGTAAAGAGGATTTCTATGAAGATACTTATTGTAGGATAATATTGGCCTTACTTTCATAAGGATGCCCTGATGTATACTTCTCAATGTGATCAATATCAATGTATGGGGAAACCCACATGCTCTGATGAAATGCCATTACAACCACAACTAGATCTTAAACCTTTAAAAAAATTGAGAATTGATTTTATAGGCCCTATAGATCTTAAATCTAATAAAAAATAATATATACTAGTATACACTAATTATGTCAAAAATTGGGATGAGGTCAAGGCCTTAACACATGCCCGATGTGAAAAAGTGGCTAAGTTTTTATATGAAGATATATTCACATATTATGGAGTGCCAAGAGAGCTAGTCACAAATCAAGGACCATAGTTTACATTAGATCTAATAGTTGCTTTAGTAAAAGAGTATGAAATTAGGCATAATAAATCCACTCATTATCACCCATAGTAAAATGGCCAAATGTAAGTCGCAAATAAAGAGCTAGAGAATATACTTACTAAGACTATCAGCCTGTATAGGAAAGATTGGTCCTCTCATTTTCTAAAAGTAGTTTGGGCTTATAGGATCACCTAGAAAACCACAACTAGGTTCATTCCTTATGAACTAAGTTATGTTAATAAGATCATTCTTCCCATTTAATTTGAATACAAAACATTGAGGCCAACACTTGAGTTGGGCTTATATCTATCCCAAGATTATAAAGACTAGATCATGTAATTAAATGCATTATATAAACTGAGGAAAGAAGCACTCCATCACATTGAAGTCGTATAAAGAAAATTAATTGGTTGGCATGATGGAAATATCAGAACTAAAATTTTTCAACTTGGTGATTGGGCACTAATATTTGATTCTAAATACAAAGATCATAAGGGTAAGCTTTAGTCTAGATGGCTTGGGCCTTATGAAATTGAGAAAGCATTCGATAATGGTGTTGTGAAGCTCATGACCATTGACCCTATTTAGTTTTGGATACTTATTAATGGCCATAAGCTCAAGTTGTACATGAATCAATTTTCTAAGGAGACTCTTACTCTCCAACTTCTTGAGGATCAACATCCATCTCTCTCTCATGAAAAATATCAACACATTCCTATTGAAGAAAGGTATTTATGTGAACCTTTCTCTAACATGTTTTTATGAATAATAAGTTCTTATAGCCACATAAAATTCATGCACAATGGCTTGGTATAGGTTGAATAAAATTTTGACTCTTGGGTTACTTCAATATCAGTTAAGTCAAGGCCATAAAATGTGTTAAAACAATCAAAAAATTTAGTAATGAAAACTTTGGGCATTGTTGACAATTGTTGGTTTGAAAACTAGTTTACTGATTGACCAGCATCCGTACAAAAAAATCATCAAACATTCAAAATATCTAGCAATAAAATTTTGCATTTCCATATATTTGCTTTTATATTCATTCTCTAGGATAATAAATCACTTTTCTTATTACTACAGGATCAAATATTTTTACTATAGGATGCATTCTTGTCCCTACAGGATGAACCCGTGTTACTATATGATGCATTTTGTTCTGTAGGGTCATTTCAGTTGCTAATTGATGTGTTTTTCCTCCTAATAATAACTGATGGATGCTTCAAACTTACTTCAAATCTACCAATGACCTCCATGTAATAATTCCTAAAGATGTCAATGATAAAAGGAGTGCACCATTCCTTGCTTCCTTCATACAACATTAGCATGATTTCTTCATCCTTGCATAAATCCCTACAGGCACTCTAATGATTATCCTAGGTCACTTCAAAACATCCTTTCCACTCATATATTAATAAAGGAGGTAATCATAAGATAATTGGTTATTTTTTTTACTCATTGTAGTGCATGGTTTAATTATTCTTTGGTTATAGTTATACGTACCACCTATATGCCCTTATAGAAAAGTGACCATATTAAGTTAGGGGGGAGATTTTCCACATCTATCCAGACATTTCCTTTCCAAAAACCAAGAAAATAATTTTAGGACTCCTCTTTTTGAGGCCACATCCATCACTACCATTTTAGATCTCTTCTATAAAATTCCAACTCTAAAGCAAAACCTCATCTTTAAGCCATGGGAGGAGATTTGATCAGGCATGAACAAAATCAAAATAGGTAATGGATGTGGTTTCAAAAAGATAAAGTTAGTGACCAACCTTGATCCTATGATAGAACAACTAGACACCATGGCCTTGTATCAAAATGTAAGATGGTTCACATACTTTGAAAAGGTAAATGCCTTCAACCACGAAATTATAGAGGATTTTTTTGGATCATTATACAATAATTTAGAAATAGTTAGAGGTATGGAGATCAAATTGAATGAGATAATAATATTTAGGGTAATTAGATTACCCCCAATAAGAGAATCATGGTAAGAAAAATTTGATACAAATGCATAAAGGTAGACATTTTGTAGAGAAAATGAGAAATTAGAAACCTCCCATCAAGGAATTGCACATTTATCCTTGCCAAATAGATGGATAAGGTAGTTATCTTCATTTTACAATATTTTACCTATGAAGGATGATATTATATGCTACATGGAGTGTATTTTAAGTTCACGAATCATCTATGACATGGAATTTTGATAAACATCCCCAATTTTCTATTGAATTTGCTCACAAAGATGGCTGATACATTTTAGAAAGGTAACCTTAAAGTTATTGGAAGCACAATTATTTAGAGGGGGGTGAACCAATTTTTAAAACTATTCTTTTAATTATACCCAATCATTCATGAACTATGAAAACAACATAGTGATCTAGTAAAGCATAAAGAACCATTCAAATGAGCATGAAAAAAGATAACACATATATGAGTGGGAAACCCTCAATGGGAATAAATAAACTATGATCTCTACAAATGGATTATAGTCCTATAAAATAGAAGACTAAATTCAGTTGAGCACCAACTCAATTTGGATCATCGACCCCAATAAAGTCAAGCACCCACTTGATTAGGCTTTAGAAATCACCTACTTGTAAGTAAGAACTAACTCCATAAGTGAATCACCACTAGCTAATCCACCCCATGAATTTTTATCACCACACCTTTGTTCTTGTATTATGGTCTTATTTCAAGAATTCATTATTCTCAACCATGCAAGATTTTATACTAGTCTCATGGTCACACACCACTTGGTCAAAAACATACCTTCAACCTCTTAGGTAAGCCAAAAAATAGGTATTAAGACATCTTATGAACATGTTTAAATCATAATTTTAACCCATTTTGGTTTACCATAACTTAATTAGGCATTATTCCTCTTTTAAGTCTCATGGAGACCTAATTGCATTAAGTTTGCCCTCTTAACGCCAAAAAATGATCTTATTGTGCCCAAATGGATTTATCTAACAATAAAAAACCATTTAAACACTTATATAATAAAATATTTTTACCTCTTCCATGCTTGATTAGACCTGTATCCTTTGTTCATACCATGAAAGCTCTTTTAGGACAAACTACCTTATTAGGCATGTGTACCTCAAAAAAATTTCTTACAATAATGAAACTTAAAAAACCTTAAGCTATTCAACTACAAAAAACTAAACATGTAGAAAAATTATACATGAACTCAGGGTCATCACCAAATTCTTGGAACACCTTCACTCAAGAGAAAAATGCTCAAGAACATCTTTGCAACTCACTTACTCATAACTAGAAATTCACCTAAAAAACTAGTCATGATGAATTAGACCTCCAACACCTATGTAGACACTTGTCATGACTCCTAATGAATAAAAAAAATCATATTATATTTATAAAACATATTTAGATAGAAAATTTATATGGTATAATGGTAAATATTAGTCTTTTAGATCAAATTCTTGACCTTATATCTCACAGTCCTATCTAAACTAGATAGACCATTTTGTGAGTAGCTTTTTCACCACATACACTGACCTCAAAAGCTTCTCAAATCATGATCATGACATAAAATTAATAAATTAATTCTTCATTCACTTTATTTCATAAATATATCATGCATAGACCCTCAATCCTATCTCTTCATCCCTACCTAGGTTTTACACTATTCACACCATTAGGTCTATCTATGAATGGCTTACTTGGATGACCAAATTAGAACACTAAAAGGATATTAAATATACATAAATCATCATGAAAATGTAAAATTATTTTATATATTCTTATACCATCCATTTAATTTGCTTAACCAATTTAACTTTTTAGAGCTATAGTAATTTTCTTAACAAATAAATCTATATCTATGTATTTTCTCTCTCATCTGACTAACCACCACCACCTAGAGGTACCTGGGAGATTTTAATACATTATAAAATATATTATATAGGCATTTTAATCCATCTTGATCTGTTTTGAATTAAATCTTTCATATCGGGTCCTTATTAGGGTTTTAGGTAGGTTTAACATAGGTTTTGGTGTTAACGATTATTTATAAAGGACTATCACTTGAATCCAAAAATAATGCTTGGAGATCTTATCTAGGACCCTTTAAAATCTATCCTTAAAATTTCATGCTCCCAAACAAAGGTTACACATACCAACAAATGTCTAAAAGTACTTCTCAGGTTTGAGACTTCATTTTGTGAGCTTGAGAAGGCCTATAATAGTTATTCATGCACTTTTCCTTCAAATATTGATCTCAAACATTGTGATCATTATTAAAAAAAATTATATCACCTATTTCCATGTTATCATGTGCATAATTTCCTTAAAATATTGTCTTCATACCTCATTAGGCCAAGCAAGGTCTAAGAGTGATCTAGGTGCATACTTAGACTAGAGGTTCTATCCCTATAAGATCACCTTTAAACTCTCATGAATGATTCTATACCTTATTAACATGATAAAATAATTACATAAAACCTTAACATGCATATGTTCATCCATTTCACCATGCACATACCTCTTCATGCCATGACTAGGCCTTCTATGCAATTGACATTAATTACCTATACCTTCTATGCAAACATAAGACACTAGTTGCCTTCAAATTCTCTCTTTATCTTTATCTCATGAAAACACTCTCTCATGACAATATTATTCCATTAAACTTGTCACATTACACACTACTAACTATCCTTAATCACCTTTGACATTAACTTTGCAAGATGCACCTTTGACATTAGTGACAATACTCAACAATCTTCCCTTTTGTCATTGATATCAACCACTCTTAGAAACTTTTCTCAATAGGATATTTCTCCCCATTTGATATTAATGACAAAGAGATACCCGAAACTTCTTGGATCACATCTCTTACAACCAAAAAATTTAACACATAGGATTATGAGTTTATGAAGCATCATATAAACATGCTCCCCTTAGCTCCATGCATACCTTTTTGACACTACTCACCTACTCTTGGAATTAATAAACCACCTAATTATCTCTCCTTAATAACTTGACTTAATGAATTCTAGGGGTATAAATTACACCCAATTCCTATCTTAGATGTTATTTTTGGGAGTTGCTTGGTTAGAATATCTATAATCTGATCCTAGGGAGATACATACTCAAGCTTGGCATTTTGTTTACTTGTTCTCTTAAGAAATGATATTTGATGGGAATGTGCTTAGTCCTTGAGTGCATAAATATTTTTTTTAAAATAATTATAAAACTTGTATTGTCACAAAAGATAGGACTAAGACTATCATACTCCACTTTGTAGTCCTTTAAGGTTTGCCTCATCCATATCACTTGAGTGAAACATGAAGCTATTGAAATGTACTCAACCTCGAAAGTATATAATGCCACTAATAGTTACTTCTTGCCTATTCCATGATACTAGGAACTATCCTAAGTATAAATATCCTCCACTAGTACTCTTCCTATCATATATACTCCTTTCCCAGTCTGTATTTGTATAGGCTATCAAGTTAAACTCCTTGATCCTTGGATACCACAACCAAAACTCCATAGTCCCCTTGAGATACCTAAGTATCCTTTTGACTGCTTGAAAATTATTTTCCTTTGGATCTACTTGAAATCTTCCCATAATACCTACTACTTTCATAATATTAGGTATAAAGGCATTAGTGTATAGCAAACTTCCAACCATTAACCTGTATGATGTCTAATTGACCTTTGTATATTCATATTCCTTACTTAACTTACACCATGTTATCATAGGTGTGATAACTAACTTACAATATTCCATCTCAAATTTATTCAACATCTATTTTATATCCTTAGCTTGTGAAATGAATATACCTCTTTTTGATTTTATAATCCAAAGAAGAATGATAGTTCTCATAACATGGACATCTCAAACTCCTTCATTACATATGAAAAATCCTTAGTCATATTCTCACTATTTCCACCAAATATTATGTCATCAACATAGACAATCACTATACTTTGATGATCATTTTATGTCTTTATAAATAGATTACTATCTGTAACTCCTCTTTTGAATCCTTGGGAGATTAGGTACTTATCCACTCTAGTGTACCAATCTCTCAAAGCTTGTTTTAGACTATAAAGATCATTTTTAAATCTACATACATAGTCTTTGTTACTTGATAATGAGAAACCCTTAGGTTTCTCTATGTACACATCCTCTTCTAATTTTCCATTCAAAAAATATGACTTGGCATCCATCTGATACACCTTGAACCCTTTGAATCCTATATATGCTAGAAATAATCTGATAGCCTCCAATCTTGGTACTATAACAAAGGTATCCTCAAAACATACCCCTTCAACTTGTGCATACCCCTTGCATACCAATCTAGCCTTATTCCTAGTGCTTTCTCCATCTTTAGCCAACTTGTTCCTAAACACCCATTTTGAGCTAATGACATTCTTATCTTTAGGCCTAGGAACTAGTTCCCAAGTCTCATTATTTTCTGCTTAGTCTAACTTCTCATTCATAGCACATATCAAAAAATTATCTTTGATTGCTTCTACAATGTTATTAGATTCAATCATAGATAATAAAATAACGTTCGACATCCATGTTGCCAATGATTTCTAATTTAGGATGGTCTCTCTAAATCTACCTTATTGGACCTTTTAAATCTTGTATTTCCTCAGCTTCTTCTTCATTCTCAGAGTCCAAATTCTATGATGCATCCTTTGACTGAGAGTGTGACTTCTTAGAACTTGTCTCATCAATATTCACATTGGTGCTTTTCACTATCTTCTACAACCTCTTATTATAGCATCTATAGGTTGAGCTTACTAATGAGTATCCCAAGAATATTCCTTCATCATACCTAGAATCAAACTTACCTAAATATTTCTCATCTTTTTTGATGAAGCATTTACTTTCAAACACTCTAAAGTGTTCCACATTAGCAGGTCTACCTTTCCATAGTTCATAAAGGGTCTTATTTCTATTAGTCCTTATATATTCTCTATTCAAAATGTAGACTATAGTGCTCAATGCCTATCTCTAGTATCTATCAAATAATCGTTATTTATTTAGCATATTTCTTGATATCTCTTGAATTATTTTATTCTTTCTTTCCACTGGCCCATTCTACTGAGGTGTCTTAGATGCTAAGAACTATCTCCTTATTCCATGGACTTCACAAAAGTCATCAAATTAATTAAACCAAAAATGTCCACCTCTATCATATCTTAGGCACTCAATCTTCCAATTATTTTCATTCTCAACTAGAGCGTTGAATGCCTTGAACTTATCAAAAGATTTTGACTTTTATTTCAAGAATTTTACCCAAGTCATTCTTTTGTAGTCATCTATGAGTAACATGAAATATCTATCTCTTTAAATTCTTTGGATTCTTGTAGTCTGACAAAGATTAGTCTATATTAACTCTAAAGGTCTTGTAGTAGAATAATCCTTATACTTGAACCTCATTTTAGTCTGCTTACCATGTTGACATGCCTTACAAAGTGTGTTCATAGATTTGGTGATTTTAGGCATATTCTTCACAAAATTCTTAGAGCTTCTTTTAATGATATTATCAAAGTTTAGGTGACCCAAACTTTAATGAAATATACAAAATTAATCCATCTTGATCATAAATAATCTCTCCTTCTATATCTCATTCAAGACATACAAATTGTTCTCAGTCTTCTTAGTATTGGCAATTAGCCTTCTTGATTTGGATCTCCTTATATCATACCCTCTTTCATGAAACGTAATTGTGTGTCCTTAGTTACACATTTGAATTACACTAAGAAATTTATGTTTCAAGCCTTCCACATACAACACATTCTCTATCTTGGTCTTCCCATTATCCAAAATTAAGATACCTTTGCCAAAAATATCACTGTACATGAAACATTCTTATTTAATGAAATGAACTTGTTCTTGTCCCCTATCATGTGGCTTGAGCAACCACTATCTATATAAAATTTCATGCCTTCATCTTGGATGTGAAAGGCAGTCTAAGCTAGCATAGATTCTTCTCCTTTAGTCTTATGATCCTCCTTCACCTTGTCCATAGGGTCTAACTTCTTGATCCACTTCTCAATAGTATGAATTTATACCCTTTTGTTTTGATTGATCTTCTTCATATACCTCATATTTCAATCCCTTACATTATGTCCTCTTTGATCATAATTGTATCATAGAATTATGCTTCTACTATTGAAATAAGCATTCATCTTATTCTTCCATAAAGAATTGATTCTAACATGATGTCTACAATCCAGAACTATGTGTCCATATTGATTGCATGAGAAGTAATAACTATTGAAATAATTCACACACCTTGTCTATCTAATGTTGAATGATGTAACTCTACCTTTTTTGTCTCTTGAAGGATTCACATTCTTCTTGACTTGTTGATGATCAATTTGAGTCTCAGATTTGAGAGTTTCTTTATAGGTCTTTACTCTATCAGTACCATCACTTCTTGATGGTCCATTATTCTTTAAGTTTTGACTCTCCTTGTTTTCATTTTAGTCTTATTTGAACCCAAGACCTATATTTCATGTGGAGACCTTTGATTATTAAAAATTTCACCAAGGAATTTAGTGATATTTTCAAACTTTTGATGTGTCTTTAGTTTGATTGTTACCTGATCCAAATCTCCCATCAAGGACTCCATTTATATCTTAAACTTGGATAATTCTTCCTCGGTTTTAAGACTTGCAGTGATAATCTCAATATGTGTTTCTAGTTATTTAATGATCTTATTATGTTCATAAGTTTTTTTATTTAGTCTTTCTTCAAAAATATTGATTTGTTCCTCATAACTCTTAACCAATGAACTTAGTTTCTGATTCTTCCTTCTTTGTAACTTCAACTCTTCTAGAATACTCACCAATTTTTCCTCAACGTTCACTTCAACCTCTTCTTCATCTGATTTTTCAACTTCCATGAGCCTTTTCCCTCTTGAACAACATTCATTTTCTTATTTTATGCCCATGAATAGAGTTTCATTACTATTATGATCATTATTATCATCATCACTATCATATCTACTTGTGTCACTTATATCAAAGGAGCTACTATCTTCTTTGGTATAGAAACTTATCTTATTCTTGAATGATCATTTTATTGCGTTCATACTTCTTAAAACTCTTTTTGCTCTTTTTAGGCTTATATAAATTCTTATCATCACCATGATGTTAATTATCCTCTCCATCATGATCATTCTTATCCTTATTAGGGCATTTGGAATCAAAGTGACCAATCTTACCATAGTTAAATCACTTAAATGATAACTTTCCCTTATACTTGATCTTTTCCTTCATTTTCTGACAAACATGGATTATATATTGTAATCATTGATATCTATATCAACATCATCCTTAACCTTTTTACCTTGTGACTTTTTCTCAGCTTTGAATGCAGCTTCCTTCTTAGAATTTCTTTCATCACTTTTTCTCATTTCACAAGCAATCAAGATGCCATAAAGCTCATCCATCTATAGTATGTTGAGATCTTTGATATCCTCTACAATAGAGACTTTATAATCAAATTTAGATGTCAAGGATATTAATACATTTTGTATAATTGTTGATTCTTCCAACTTCTCTCCTATACCTCTGATGATATTTTCCACTTCATCTACTTTGAATAGATAAGATGTAATGTTTTCATCCTCCTTCATTCTTAGACTTTAAAACTACCTTTGGTGGGTCTATAATTTACCCAACTTGACTTTGGTGTCTCTTTCATAGATGGTTTTTAACTTATCCCAAATCCCTTTGGATATATCATAATGCATGATCTTTATGAATTATTCCTTTGAAAGACCACATAGGATGGAATTCATTGACATAGAGTTATTTTCAATTGTCTTCTTGTCTACTGCATCAGTTGGTGGTGTGTGAGGTGGAATGAATCCATCAAGAATAGATTTATATATGTCATAAACCAAAGACATTAGATAAATATTCATTTTGATGCTCCAAAATTCATAGTTAGTCCCAATGAAGAGAGGGGCCTTTTTATTTGAGAAACATCCTTGTACTTGATGACTAGACATGCTTGTGTTTCTAGGATCTCCCTTAAGCTCTTAGGCCTAATTAAAAATAATAGGCTCTAATAACAATTGTTGGAATCATAATTAATGAGAGGAGGGGTGTGAATCAGTTTTTAAAAACTTTATTTCAATTATACCCAATCATTTATGAACTATGAAAGCAACATAGTGATCTAGCAAAACATAAAGAACTATTCAAATGAGCATGAAATAAGATAACACATATACTAGTGGGAAACCCTAAATAGTAAGAAAACCCACTATGATATTTTTAAATGGAATATAGTCCTATAAAAAAATACTAAATTAATTTTATCTCCAACTCAACTTGGATCACCAACCTTAATAAAGTCAAGCACCCACTTGAATAGGCTTTAATAAGCACCTATTTACAAAGAAGCACCAAATCCCTAAGTGACTCAGCACCAACTCAACCACATATTAAATTTTTACCACCACACCTATGATATTATATTATGGTCTCATTTTAATACCTCCTTATGGTCAACCATACAATATTTTATTCTCTTGTTTTTGCACACTTCAAATAGGCCTAAACTGCCTTGTATACACTAATCTCATGGTCACACACCACATGGTCAGCCACATACCTTAAAGTTATTAGGTCAAGAACACAATAGGTATTAATACATATTATGAATTATTTTTAATAATAAATTTAACCCTTTTTGGTCTACCATAACTCAATTAGGCCTTATTCCTCCTTTAAGTCTCATGGAGACCTAATTGCAATAGGTCTGCCCTCTTAAAACCAAAACTTGATTTTATTGGGCCCAGATGGCTTTCTATAACAATAAAAAACCATTAAAACACTTATATAATTAAATATTATAACCTCATACATGATTTATTATACTTTCATCCTTTGTTCATACCATGAAATCACTTTTAGGACAAATTGCCCTATTAAGCCTATGTACCTCAAAAGTTTTTCTTACAATAATGAAACTTAAAAACCCTTCATATTCTCAACTATGAAAAATGAAACATGTATAAATATTATATGTGACCTCAAGGTCATCACCAAATGCTTGTAACACCTTTAATTAGGAGATAAAGGCTCAAGAACAACTCTATAACTTGCTTACTCAGAATTACCAATTCACCTCAAAAACTAGTCATGATGAATTAGACCTCCAACACCTATATAGACACTTGTCACGACTAATAATGAATAAAAATGGTCCTATAAGATCTAAAAAACATCATTATATATAAAATTCATATGTTCTAATGGTAAATATTGGTTTTGTAGACCAATTTATTGATGTTATATCTCATAGTCCTATCTGAACCAGACATGCCATTTTGTGAGCAACTTTTTCACCACATACATGGACCTTCAAAGCTTATAAAAAAATTATCATGACATAAAATTCATAAATTAATTATTCATGCACTCTATTTCATCAATCTCTCATGCACATACCCTCAGTTCTATTTCTTCATCTCTACTTAGGTTTTACACTGTTCACACCATTATGTATGTTTATGACTGGCTTACTTGGATGACCAAATTATAATAATTAAAGTATCTAAACTATTAAAAAATAATAATGGACATGTAAAATGAATTTATATCTTCTTAGACCATCCATTTTATTTTCTTGACCAATTCAACTTTTGAGAGCTATAATAATTTTTTAACAAATAAGCTTGTATATGTGCATTTTCTCTCTCATGTGACTAACCACCACCACCTAGGGGTACCTAGGAGAGTTTAATACATGATAAAATATATTATATGTGAATTTTAATCCATCCTAAGTTTTTTTGAACAAAATATTTCATATCTGGTCCTTATTAGGGATTTAAGGATGTTTAACATAGGTTTTGGTGTTAATGATTGTTCATAAAAGACTACCACTTGAATCCAAAAATAATTATTGGAGATATTATCTAAGACCCTTACCCATCTCTCTTTAAAATATTAGACTCCCACATATATTTTAAACATGACAGTGAATGTCTGGATGTTCTTCTTAGGTTTGAGACCTCATTTTTTGAGTTTGAAAAGGCCTAAAATAGTGATTCATGCACTTTTCCTTCAAATGTTGACCTAAAAATTTGTGATCATGCCTAAAAAAACTTATCTCACCTCTATACATGTTATAATGTGCATACTTACTTTTAAATCTGATCTTCATACCTCATTACGCTAGGTAGGGTCTAAGAGTGATCTGGGTGCATACTTAGACTAAAGGTTTTACCCTCATAGAATCACTTTGAAACTTTCATGAATGATTATATACCTTATTCAAATTATTAAACAATGCCATAAAACTTTTACATGCTTATTTTCATTAATTTCACCATGCATATACCTATTCATACCATAACTAGGTTTCTTATGTACTTGACATCAATGACCTATACCTTCTATGTAGACATAAGACACTAGTTGTCTTCAAATTCTCTCTTTCTCTTTATCTCATCAAAACACTCTCTCATGAAAACATTATTACATGTACCTTATCATGTCACACATTTCCAATTATCCATAATCACCTTTGACATCAACCTTCACAAGATGCACCTTTGACATCAATGACAATACTCAACAATCTCCCCTTTTATCATTGATGGAAACCACTCTTACAAACTTTTCTCAATAGAATATTTCTCCTCCATTCTAAAATTTATCTCCCTTTGATATTAATGACAAATATATACTTACAATTTCTTAGATCACACCTCTTGCAATAAAAAAACTCAACACACAAGATTATGAGTTTATAAAGCATCATATAAAAATGTTCCTCCTAGATCCATGCATACCTTTTTGAAACTACTCACCTACTCTTGGAGATAATAAACCACCTGATTATCTCTTCGTAAGAACTTTACTTCCTTAATGACTTCCAGGGGCAAGAATTACACCCAATTCCTATCTTAGATGTTCAAATGTTGTCTTTGGAAGTGTCTTGGTTAGAATATTTGTAATATGATCCTATATAGATACATACTCAATATTGGCATTTTTTTGACTTAGTTATTCTCTTAGGAAATGATACCTAATGGCAATGTGCTTAGTCCTTGAGTACATAATTGAGTTTTTTGATACACTTATAACACTTGTATTATCACAAAATCTAGAACTAAGACTATCATACTCCACTTTGTAGTCCTTTAAGGTCTACCTCATCCATAAGACTTGAGTACAACATGAAGCTATTTCAATGTACTCAACCTCACAAGTAGATAATGCCATTGATGGCTACTTCTTGCTTATCCATGATACTAGGCACTCTCCTAAGTATAAATCTCCTCCACTAGTGATCTTCCTATCATCTAGACTCCTTACCTAGTCTACATATGTATAGGCTATCAAGTTAAACTCCTTGATCCTTGTATACCATAACCAAAACTCCATAGTCCCCTTGAGATACCTAAGTTCCTTTTTGACTGATTGAAAATGATTTTCTTTTGGATCTACTTGAAATCTTTCCATAAGACCTATTACTTGCATGATGTCAAGTTTAGAGGCATTAGTGTATAGAAAACTTTGAATCATTGACCTGTATGATGTCTAATTGACCTTTGGAGATTCATCTTCCTTAATTAACTTACATAAAGTGATCACAGGTGTGTTAAATGAATTATAATCTTCCATCTCAAATTTATTCAACATCTCTCTTATGTACTTAGCTTATGAAATGAATATACCTCTTTCTAATTGAGTGATTTATAATCCAAGGAAGAATGATAGTTTTCATATCATGGACATATCAAAATATTTCTTCATTACATATGCAAAGGCCTTAGTCATATTCTCATTATTTCCACCAGATATGATGTCATCAACATAGATAACCACTATACTCTAATGATCATTTTATGTCTTTATATATTAATAATGTCTACAACTCCTCTTTTGAATCCTTTGTCCAATAGGTACTTTTCCAATCTAGCATACCAAGTTTTCAAAGCTTGTTTTAGACCATAAAGAGTGTTTTTCAATCTACATACATATTCCTTGTTACTTGATGAGGAGAAACCCTCATATTTATCTATGTACACCTCCTCTTCTAAGTTTCCATTCAAAAAAGTTGACTTGACATCCATCTGATACACCTTGAACCCTTTGAATCCTGTATATTCTAGAAATAATTTGATATCCTCCAATTTTGGTACTGGAATAAAGGCCTCCTCAAAATATACCCCTTTAACTTGTGCATACCCCTTGCATACCAATCTGTCATTATTCCTAGTGATTTATCCATCTTCAATCAACTTATTCCTAAACACCCATTTTGTGTCAATGACATTCTTATCTTTAGGCCTAGGAACTAGTTCCCAAGTCTCATTATTTTCTACTTAGTCTAACTCCTCATTCATAGAACTTATGAAAAAATTATCTTTGATTAATTCTACAATGTTCTTAGGTTCAATTATAGACAATAGAGCAACATTATCTTTATTTAGGTTACTTACCAGTTTTCTCCTTGTTTGCATATCTACATCCTTATTGCCAATGATTTATGATTCAAGATGGCCTCTCTAAATCTGCCTTGAAAGACCTTTTGAATCTTGTATTTCCTCAACTTCTTCTTCTTCATCATCTATATATATTATTTCTTCTTCATTCTTAAATTCCAAATTATATGATGCACCCTTTGACTAAGAGTATAACTTCATAGAACTTGTCTCATCAATATTCACATTGGTGTTTTGTACTATCATCTGCAACCTCTTATTATATCATTTATAGGATGATATTATTGAAGAGTATCCCAAGAATATTCCTTCATCATACCTTGAATTAAACTTACCTAAGTCTTTCTCATCTCTTTTGATGAAGCATTTACTTTCAAACACTCTAAATTGTTCCACATTAGTAGGTCTATCTTTCCACAGTTCATAAAGGGTCTCATTTCCATTAGTCCTTATCTATCCTCTATTTAAAATATAGACTTCAGTGCTCACTACCTTTCTCCACTATCTGTTAGATAATCTATATTTATTTAACATAGTTCTTACCATCTCTTGAACTATGTTATTCTCTCTTTCCACTGCCCCATTCTACTGAGGTGTCCTAAATGCTGAGACTATCTACTTATTCCATGGACCTCATAAAAGTCATCAAATTCATTAGACCAAAACTCTCCTCTTATATCATATCTTAAGCATTTGATCTTCTCATTATTTTCATTCTCAACTAGAGCCTTGAATGCCTTGAACTTATCAAGAGCTTCTAACTTTTCTTTCAATAATGCTACCTAAGTCATTCTTGTGTAGTCATTTATGATTAACATGAAATAACTATCTCCTTAAATTATTTAGATTCTTGTAGGTCCACAAAGATTAGTCTGTATTAAATATAAAGGTCTTGTAGTAGAATACTCCTTAGACTTGAACCTCCTTCTAGTATGTTTAACATGTTGACATGCCTTACAAAGTGTGTTAATAGGTTTGGTGATTTTAGGCATATTCTTCACATAATTATTTTATCTTATTTTAACCATATTATCAAATTTAAAGTGACCCAATATTGTGTGCCATATCTAAAATTCATCAATATTTCTCATAAATCATCTTTCCTTCTCTATCTCATTCAAGATATATAGATTGTTCTTAGTCCTCTTATCATTGACAATTAGCCTTCTTGATTTGGCTCTCTTTATATCATACCATCTATCATGAAAGGTAAGTTTGTGTCCTTGGTTGAAGATTTGAATTACACTAAGAAAGTTATGTTTCAAGCCTTCCATATACAACACATTCTCTATCTTGGTCTTCCATTATCCAAACTTAAGATACCCTTGCCAAAAATATTGGTAGTTGTGTTATCTCCAAATCTCACATCCATACAACAATCTTATTTAATGAAATGAACTTGCTCTTATCCCATATCATGTGTCTTGAGAAACCACTATCTATATACCATTTCATCCCTTCATCTTGGATGTGAAAGGTAGTATGATCTATCATATATTATTCTCCTTTAGTATTCTAATCCTCCTTCACCTTGTCCATGGGGTCTAAATTCTTGATCCACTTCTCAGTGGTATGACTATATGCACTTGTATTTTGACTGATCTCCTTCATATGCCTCATATTTTAATCCATTATAATATGTCCTCTTTGATCATAATTATAACATATGATTCTAATTATATTATTGAAATGAGCATTTATCTTATTCCTCTATGAGGAAATGATTCTAACATGATGTCTACAATCCACAATGATATGTCTATATTGATTACATGAGAAGTAGTAACCATTGAAATAATTCACATACCTTATCAGTCTAATGTTGAATGATATACCTCTACCTTTATTTTCTCTTGAAAGATTCACATTATTATTGACTTATCAATGATCAATTTGAGTCTTATATTTGAGATTTTATGTATAGGTATTTACTCTATTAGTACCATCACTTCTTGATGGTCCATTATTATTTGAGGTTCAACTCTCCTTGTTTTCCTTTTAATCTTCTTTGAACACAAGACCTATCTTTTCATGTGAAGACCTTTGATTATTCAAAATATCACCAAAGAAATTAGTTCTATTTTCAAAATTTTGATGTGTCTTGAATTTGATTATTTCTTGATCCAAATATCCCTTCACATAATCCATTTCTAGCTTAAACTTGGTGCATTCTTCCTCCTTGGTCTTATGACTTGCAGTGATAATCTCAATTTGATTTTATATTTGTTTAATGATCTCATCATGTTCATTAGTGTTGTTACTTAGTCTCTCTTCAAAAATATTGATTTATTCCTCATAACTCTTAACCAATGATCTTAGTTTATGATTCTTATTTCTTTGGAACTTTAACTCTTCTAGAGCACTCACCAATTTTGCCTCAAGGTTCACTTCAACCTCTTCTTTATCTGATTCTTCATCTTTTATAAGACTTTTCCCTTTTTAATAACCCTCATTATCATTTTTTATGACTATGAATAGAGTTTCATTACTATCATGATCATTATTATCATCATCACTATCAGATCTACTTTATATCAGAGGAGCTACTATCTTCTTTGGTATATAAACTTATCTTGTTCTTGAATGGTCCTTTTGTTGCATTCATACTTCCTAAAACTCTTTTTACTTTTTTCATGACTATAGAACTTCTTATCATTACTGTGATGTTTATTATGCTCTCCATCATGCTCATTATTATCCTTGTTAGGGCATTTGGATGCAAAGTGACTATAATGGAAACTTGCCCTTATACTTACCTAGTCCTTTCCTTAGTTTTCTAAAAAGCATGGCTTCTATCTTGTCATCATCGATATATGTATCAACATCATCCTTAACATTTTTACCTTGTGACTTTTTCTCAATTTTGAATGCAACTTCATTCTTGGAAGGTCTTTCATCACTTATTCTCATTTCATTGGCAATCAAGATGCCATGAATCTCATCCATCTATAGTATGTTGAGATCTTTGATTTCCTCTATAATAGAGAATTTTGAATCAAACTTATATCTCAGGGATATTAATACCTTTTGTACAACTATTGATTATTCTAACTTCTCTCCTATACTTATGATTATATTTACCACTTCATCTACTCTTAATAGATAAGATACAGTTTTCATCCTCCTTCATTCTCAAAATTTCAAACTACCTTTGGTGGGTCTGTAATTTTACCAACTTGACTTTGGTTTCTAATTCATAGATGGTTTTAAACTTATCCCAAATTTATTTGATTGTATCATAATTCATGACCTTTAAAAATTATACCTCTAAAATTCCACATAGGATGCCATTCATTACCTTGGAGTTGTTTTCACTTGCCTTCTTATCTGATGCATTAGTTGGTGGTGTAAAAGGTGGAGTGAATCCATCAAGAATAGATTAACATATGTATTAGCCTAAATACATTAGATAAGTCTTCATTTTGATTTTATAAAATTCATAGTTAGTCCCACTAAAGAGAGGGGCCTTGTAAGTTGAGAAACCTCCTTGTACTTGATTACTAGAAATGTTTATGCTTATAAGATCTCCTTTAAGCTCTTAGGCCTACTTTAAAAGACCAAGATCTGATACAAATTTTTGGAATCATAATTAATGTGAGTGGGGATGTGAATCAGTGTTTAAAAAATTTATTTTAATTATATCCAATCATTCATGAACTATGAAATCAACATAGTAATCTATCAAACCATAAAGAACCATTTAGATGGGCATGAAACAAGATAACACATATACGAATGGAAAAACCTCAAGGGGAATAAAACCAACAATTATATATATAAATGGAATATATTCCTATAAAATAAAATAATAAATTAATTTGAGTACCAACTCAACTTGGATCACCAACCCCAATAGAGTCAAGCACCCACTTGACTAGGCTTTAGTAAGCACCTATTTACAAGGAAACACCAACTCCCTAAGTGACTTAGTAACAAATTATCCACCTCATGAATTTTTATCACCACACCTCTGATATTATATTATGGTCTCATTTCAATACCTTCTTATTCTCAACCATTCAATAGTTTAATCTTGTGTTTTTGCACACTTCAAATAGGCCTAAATTGCCTTGTATATATACTAATCTCATGGTCACACAACACTTGGTCAGAAACATACATTTAAAGTCTTAATTTATCCAAAAAATAGGTCTTAATACATATTATTGACATTTTTAAATAATAATTTTAACCCTTTTTGGTCTACCATATCTGAATTTGGCCTTACTCCTCCTTTAGGTCTCATGGAGACCTAATTGCATTATGTTTGCCCTCTTAAAGCAAAAAATTGATATTATTGGGCCCAAATGGATTTATATAACAATAAAAAACCATTAAAAAACTTATCCAATTAAATATTTTGACCTCTTCCATGCTTTATTATACTTACATCCTTCATTCATACCATTAAATCTCTTTTAGGACAAACTGCCCTATTAGGCCTATGTACCTCAAAAGTTTATCTTACAATAATGAAACATAAAAACCCTTAAGATTATAAATATGAAAAATGAAACATGTATAAATATTATCCATGACCTCAATTTCATCAAAAAATTCTTGGAACACCTTCACTCAGGAGATAAAGGCTCAAGAACATCTTTGCAACTCGCTTACTCAGAACTGTCAATTCACCTAAAAAACTAGTCATGATGAATTAAACTTCCAATGCCTATGTAGACATTTTTAATGACTCATAATTAATAAAAATGGTCCTATAATATCTAAAAAACATCCTTAGATAGAAAATTCATATGGTTTGATGTAAAATATTGGTCTTACATATAAATTTCTTGACCTTATATCTCATAGTCCTATCTGAACCAGACATGCCATTTTGTGAGAAACTTTTTCACCACATACACAGACCTCCAAATATTATAAAAGAATTATCATGAAATAAAATCCATAAATTAATTATTCATGCACTTTATTTCATCAATCTATCATGCATAAACCCTCAATTTTATCTCTTCATCTCTACTTGGGTTTTACACTATTCACACCATTAGGTATGTCTATGGATGGATTAATTGGATGAAAAAATTAAAACACTTAAAGGATAAAAAATATCCAAAAATCATCATATACATGTAAAATTCATTTATATCTTCTTATACCATCCTTTTGATTTTATTGACCAATTCAACTTTTGAGAGCTATAATAATTTCTTAACAAATAAGCCTACATCTGTGCATTTTCTCTCTCATTTGACTAACCACCATAACTTGGAGGTAATTTGTATATTTTAATACATTATTCAATAGCTTATCTAGGCATTTGAATCTATATTAAGCTATTTTGAATAGAATCTTTCATATCAGGTCCTTATTAGGGTTTTAGGGAGGTTTAACACAAGTTTTGGTATTAATGATTGTTCATAAATGACTGTTACTTGAATATAAAACTAATGATTTAAGATATTATCTAAGATCATTCCCCATATCTCTTTAATATTTTAGACTCCCATGTAGAGTTTACACATGCCAACAAATGTTTGAAAGTGCTTCTCAAGTTTGAAACCTCATTTTGTGAGCTTGAGAAGGCCTAAAATAATGATTCATGCACTTTTTCTTCAAATATTGACCTTAAAATTTGTGATCATGAATAAAAAACTTATCTCATCTCTTTTTATTCTCTCATGTGCATACTTGCCTTGAAATCTGATCTTCATACCTAATAAGGCTAGGTAGGGTCTAAGAGTGATCTAGGTGCAAACTTAGACAGGAAGTTTTACCCTTATATGCTCACCTTAAAAATATTATGAATGATTATATACCTTATTCACATGTTCAAACAATGCCATTAAACCTTCACATGCCTATGTTTATTCATTTCACTATGCACATACCTCTTCATGTCATGACTATGATTCCTATGTACTTGACATCAATGGCATGTACCTTCTATATAGACATAAGACATTAGTTTCCTTCAAATTATCTCTTTAACTTTATCTCATGATAACACTCTCTCATAATATCATTCTTCCATGCACCTTGTCACATCACACACTGCCAACTATCCTTAATCACATTTGACATCAACCTTCACAAGATGCACCTTTGTCATCAATGACAATACTAAACAATCTCCCCCTTTGTCATCGATGACAATCACTCTCAAAAACCTTTAGCAATAGGATATTTTCCCCCCATTATGAACTTTATCCCCATTTAAAATTAATGGAAAATTTATACCTATAACTTCTTGATCACACCTCTTATAACAAGAAAACTCAACACACAAGATTATGAGTTTATGAAGCATCATACAAACATGTTACCCATAGCTCCATGCATAACTTTTTGGCACTACTCACCTAATATTGGAGATAATAAACCACTTGATTATCTCCCCCTAAGCACTTGACTTCCTTAATGAGTGCTAGGTGTAGGAATTACACTCAATTCCTATCTTAGATGTTCAATGTTATCTTTAGAAATGTCTTGGTTAGAATAATTGCAATCTAATCCTAGGTAGATACATACTCAAGCTTGGGATTTTATTTACTTACTTGTTCTCTTAGGAAATGATACCTGATGGGAATGTGCTTAGTCCTTGAGTTCATAATTAGGTTTTTTGATACACTTTTATCACTTGTATTGTCACAAAAGATAGGAATAATACTATAATACTCCACTTTTTAGTCCTTTAAGGTCTACCTCATCCATAAAACTTGAGTGAAAAATGAATCTATTGCAACATACTTAGCCTCACAAGTAGATAATGCCATTGATGGCTAATTTTTTCTTATCCATAATACTAGGCACTCTCCTAAGTAGAAATCTCCTCCACTAGTGTTCTTCCTATCATCTAGACTCTTTGCCCAATCTGCATCTGTATAGGTTGTCAAGTTAAACTCCTTGCTTATTAGATACCACAACTGAAACTCTATAGTCCCCTTGAGATACCTAAGTGTCCTTTTTACTGATTGAAAATGATTTTCCTTTGGATCTACTTGAATTATTCCCATAAGACCTACTACTTGCATGATGTCAAGTCTAAAGGAATTAATATATAACAAACTTCCAATCATTGACCTATATGATGTCTAATTAACCATTGGATATTCATCTTCCTTAGTTTACTTACACCATGTGATCATATGTGTGCTAACTGACTTGTAATCTTCCATCTCAAATTTCTTCAACATCTCTCTTATGTACTTAGCTTTTAAAATAAATATTCCTCTTTATGATTGAGTGATTTGTAATCCAAGGAAGAATGATAGTTCTCATAGCATGGACATATCAATATCCTTAATCATTACATGTGCAAAGGCCTTAGTTATATTCTCATTATTTCCACCAAATATGATTTCATCAACATAGACAATCACTATACTTTGATGATCATTTTATGTCTTTATGTATAGATTACTATTTGTAACTCCTCTTTTGAATCCTTAGTCTAATATTTACTTGTCCATTCTAGCGTACTAATCTCTTAGAGCTTATTTTATACCATAAAGATCATTTTTCAATCTACATACATAGTTATTGTTACCAGATAATGAGAAACCATTAGGGGGCTCTATATACACCTCCTCTTCCAAGTTCCCATTTAGAAAAGCTAACTCAATATCCATCTGATACACATTAAACCATTTGAATCTTGTATATGCTAAAAATAATCTAATAGCCTCCAATATTGGTACTAGAATAAAGGATTCCTCAAAATTTACCCCTTAAACTTGTGCATACCCCTTCAATACCAATATAGCCTTGTTCTTAATGATTTCTCTTTCTTCAGTCAAGTTGTTCCTAAACACCCATTTGTGCCAATGACATTCTTATCTTTAGGCCTAGGAACTAGTTCCCAAGTCTCATTCTTTTCAACTTAGTCTAACTCCTCATTCATAACACATATTTAAAAATTATATTTGATTATTTATACAATATTATTAGGTTCAATCATAGACAATAGAGAAATATTATATTGATTTAGGTTACTTACCGGTTTTCTCCTTGTTTTCATATCTACAACCTTGTTACTAATGATTTATGATTCATGATGGTCTTTCTGAATCTGCCTTGAATGTCTTTCCATAGTTCATAAAGGGTCTTATTTCCATTAGTCCTTATCTATCCTCTATTCAAAATGTATATTGTAGTACTCACTACCTCTCTCTAGTATCCATCAGATAATCTTGATTTATTTATCATAGTTCTTGCCACCTCTTGAACTATTATATTATTTATTTCCACTGCCCCATTTTGTTGAGGTGTCCTAAATGCTGATCATTATATCCTTATTCCATGGACTTCACAAAAGTCATCAAATTAATTAGACCAAAACTCTCCTCCTCTGTCATATCCTAAGCACTTGATATTCCCATTATTTTCATTCTCAATTAGATCTTTGAATACCTTGAACTTATCAAGAGCTTATTAATTTTCTTTTAAGAATGCTACCCAAGTCATTTTTGTGTAGTCATCTATGAGTAATATAAAATAGCTATCTCCTTGAATTCTTTGTATTCTTTTACATCCAAAAGTATTAATCTGTATTAACTCAAAAGGTATTATAGCATAATACTCTTTATACTTGAACCTCCTAGTTTTCTTACCATGTTGACATGCCTTACAAATTGTGTTTATTGGTTTGGTGATTTTAGGCATATTCTTCACAAAATTATTAGAGCTTATTTTAAATAGATTATCAAAGTTTAGGTGACCCAACTTTCTATACCATATCCAACATTCATCCATCTTGCTCATAAAACATCTCTCCTTCTCTATCTTATTCAAGACATACAAATTGTTCTCAGTCCTCTTAGCATTGGTAATTAGCCTTCTTGATTTGGATCTCCTTATATCATACCCTCTTTAATGAAAGGTAAGTGTGTGTCCTTGGTTTCACATTTGACTTACAATAATAAATTTATGTTTCAAGTCTTCCACATAAAACACATTTTCTATCTTGGTCTTCTTATTATTCAAACTTAAGATACCCTTACCAAAAATATTGGCATTTGTGTTATCTCCAAATCTCACTATCCATGCAACATTCTTATTTAATAAAATTAACTTGCTCTTGTCCCCTATCATGTGGCTTGAGCAACCACTATATATATACCATTTCATGCCTTCATCTTGGATGTAAAAGGCAATATGAGCTAACATTGATTCTTTTCATTTAGTCTTCTGATCCTCTTTCACCTTGTCCATAGGGTATAAATTCTTGATCCACTTCTTAGTGGTATAAATATACACCCTTTTGTTTTGAAGGATCTTCTTCATATGCCTCATATTACAATCCCTTATAATATGTCCTCTCGGATCACAATTGTAGCACAAAATTATTCTTCTAATGTTGAAAGGAGCATTCATCTTATTCCTCCTTGAGGAATTGATTATAACATGATGTATACAATCCATAGCTCTATATCCATATTGATTGCATGAAAATCAATAACCATTTAAATAATTCACATACCTTATTTGTCTAATGTTGAATGATGTACCTCTACCTTTGTTGTCTCTTGAAGGAGTCACATTCTTCTTGACTTGTTGATGATCAATTTGAGTCTTAGATTTGAGATTTTATGCATAAGTCTTTACTCTATCAGTATCATCACTTCTTGATGGTCCATTATTATTTTATGTTCGACTCTCCTTGTTTTATTTTCTCTTCTTTGAAATCAAGACCTATCTTTTCATGTGGAGACCTGTGACTATTAAAAATATCACCAAGGACTTTAGTGATCTTTTCAAACTTTTGATGTGTCTTTAGTTTGATTGTTGCCTAATCCAAATCTCCCTTCAAGGAATCCATTTCTATCTTAAACTTAGTGCATTCTTCCTCCTTGGTCTTAATACTTATAGTGATAATGTCAATATGAGTTTCCAACTATTTAATGATGTCATCATGTTTATCGGTGTTGTTACTTAGTCTCTCTTCAAAAATATTGATTTATTCCTCATAGCTCTTAACCAATGATCTCAGTTTCTAATTATCCCTTATTTGGAACTTCAACTCTTATAGAGCACTCACCAATTCTGCTTCAAGGTTCACTTCAACCTCTTCTTCATCTGATTCTTCATCTTCCACAAGACTTTTCCCTTTTAAACAACCTTCATTATCTTTTTCCATGACCATGAATAAAGTTTTATTACTGTCATGATCATTATAGTCATCATCACTATCAGATCTACTTGTGTCACTTATATCAGAGGAGCTACTATCTTCTTTGGTATATAAACTTATCTTGTTCTTTAATGACTCTTTTCTTGCCTTCATACTTCCTAAAACTCTTTTTACTCTTGTCAGGCTTATAGAACTTCTTATCATCACCATGATGTTCATCATGCTCTCCATCATGATTATTCTTATCCTTGTTAGGGAATTTGGATGCAAAGTGACCAATCTTACCATAGTTAAATCACTTAAATGGTAACTTGCCCTTATACTTAGCTGATCTTTTCCTTAGTTTTTTGACAAACATGGATTTTATCTTATATCATCAATATCTGTATCAACATCATCCTTGACCTTTTTACCTTGTGACTTTTTTTTAGCTTTGAATGTATATTCCTTCTTGGAAGGTCTTTCATCACTTGTTCTCATTTCATAGGGAATCAAGTTACCATGAAGCTCATCTATGTGTAATTTGTTGAGATATTTTATCTCCTATACAATAGAGAATTTTGAATCAAACTTAGATGTCAGGGATCTTAATATCTTTTGTATAACTATTGGTTCTTCCAAATTCTCTCCTATACCTCTAATGATATTTACCATGTCATCTACTCTTAACAGATAAGATGCAATGTTTTTATCCTTCTTCATTCTTATATTTTCAAACTGCCTTCAGTGGGTCTAAAATTTTGCCAACTTGACTTTGGTGTCTCAATCATAGATGATTTTCAATTTATCCCAAATCTCTTTGGTTGTATCTTAATTCATGAACTTTATAAATTCTACCTCTAAAAGACCACATAGGATGACATTCATTACCTTGGGTTTGTTTTCACTTACCTTCTTATTTGATGCATCAGTTGGAGGTGTAGGAGGTGGAGTGAATCCATCAATAATAGATTTCCATATGTCATAGACCAAACACATTAGATAAGTCTTCATTCTGATGCTCCAAAAAGCATAGTTAGTCCTACTAAAGAGAGGGGCCTTGTTAGTTTAGAAACCTCCTTGTACTTGCTGATTAGACATGCTTGTGCTTCTAAGATCTCCTTTACGCTCTTAGGCCTACTTCAAAATACCAATCTCTAATACCAATTGTTGGAATAATAATTAATGAGAGGGGGGGTGTGAGTTAGTGTTTAAAAACTTTATTTCAATTATAATCAATCATTCATGAACTATGAAATTAACATAGTGATCTAGCAAACCATAAAGAACTATTCAGATGAACATGAAACAAGATAACACATATACGAGTGGAAAAACCTCAAGGGGAAGAAAAACAATATTATATCTATAAATGGAATATATTAATATAAAATAAAATATTAAATTAAGTTGAGTTCCAACTCAACTTGGATCACCAACCCCAATAAAGTCTATCACCCACTTGACTAGGCTTTAGCAAGCACCTATTTACAAAAAGGCACCAATTCCCTAAGTGACTCAACACAAACTTAGTCACCTCATGAATTTTTATCACCACACCTCTAATCTTATATTATGGTCTCGTTTCAAGACTTCCTTATGCTTAACCATGCAATATTTTATTCTCTTATTTTTGCACACTTCAAATAGGCCTAAATTACCTTGTATATATACTAATCTCATGGTCACATACCACTTGGTTGGTCATATAATAGGTTTTAAGACATATTATGGATATGGTTAAATAAAAATTTTAACCCTTTTTGGTCTGCCATATCTCAATTAGGCCTTATTCCTCCTTTAGGTCTCATGGAGACTTAATTGCATTAGGTTTGCCCTCTTAAATCCAAAACTTGATCTTATTAAGACCATATGGATTTATCTAACAATAAAAAACCCATTAAAAAAATTATCCAATGAAATATTATAACCTCATCCATGATTTATTAGACTTACATCCATTTTTCATACCATGAAAGCTCTTTTAGGACAAATTGCCCTATTAGGCCTATGTAACTCAAAAGTTTATCTTACAATAATGAAACTTAAACACCCTTCAGCTTCTCAACTATGACAAATGAAATACGTAGATAGATTATCCATGAACTTAGGGTCATAACCAAATTCTTGGAACACCTTCACTTATGAGATAAAGTCTCAAGAACAACTCTGCAACTTGCTTACATAGAACTACCAATTCACCTCAAAAACTAGTCATGATGGATTAGACCTCCAATGCCTATGTAGACACTTTTCATGAATCATAATGCATAAAAATGGTCATATAAGATTTAAAAACCATCCTTAGATAGAAAATTAATATGGTATAATGTAAAATATTGGTCTTATAGATTAATTTCTTGACCTTATATCTCACAGTCCTATCTGAACTAGACATGCCATTTTGTGAGCAACTTTTTCACCACATAAACAGACAAAAAAAGATTAAAAAATCATGATAATGAAATAAAATTCATAAATTACTTATTAATTCACTTTATTTCATCAATCTATCATGCATAGACCCTCAATTTTATCTCTTAATCTCTGCTTGGGTTTTACACTATTCACACCATTAGGTATGTCTATGGTTGGCTTGCTTGGATGAACATATTAGAAAACTTAAAGGATATAACATATCCAAAAATAATCATGGAATGTAAAATTCATTTATATATTCTTATAACATCCATTTGATTTTTTGACCAATTCAACTTTTGAGAGCTATAATAATTTCTTAACAAATAAGCCTATATCTGTGCATTTTCTATCTCATCTGACTAACCACCATAACTTAGAGGTACTTGGGAGATTTTAATACATGATCCAAGAGATTATATAGGAATTTTAATCCATAATGAGTTGTTTTAAACAAAATATTTCATATTGGGTCCTTATTAGGGTTTTAGGGAGGTTTAACACAAGTTTTATTGTTAACAATTATTCATAAATGACTACCACTTGAATCTAAAACTAATGCTTTAAGATATTATCTATGACCCTTACCCATATCTCTTTAATATATTAAACTCCCATACAAAGGTTACACATGCTAAAAAATGTTTTAAAGTGATTCTTAGGTTTAAGACCTTAGTTTATGAGCTCGAAAAGGCCTAAAATAGTGATTCATGCACTTTTCCTTCAAATATTGACCTCAAACTTTGTGAGCATGCCTAAACAACTTATCTCACCTTTTTTGATGCTCTCATGTGAATACCTTATTGAAATTTTATCTTCATACATTATAAGGCTAGGTAGGGTCTAAGAGTGATCTAGGTGTAGACTTAGACTGAATGTTTTACCCATATAAGCTCACCTCAAAACTCTTATGAATGTTTCTATACCTTATTCACATGATCAAACAATGCCATAGAACCTTCACATGCTTGTGTTTATTTATTTCACTATACACATACCTCTTCATGTCATGACTAGGCTTCCTATGCACTTGACATTAATGACATGTACCTTTTATGTAGACATAAGACATTAGTTGCCTTCAAATTATCTCTTTATCTTTATCTCATGACAACACTCTCTCTTGATAACATTCTTCCATGCACCTTATCACTTCACACACTACCAACTATCCTTAATTACCTTTGACATCAACCTTCACAAGATGCACCTTTGTCATCAGTGATAATACTAAAAAATCTCCCCCTTTGCCATCGATGGCAACCATTCTTAGAATTTTTTCTCAATAGGCTATTTTTCCCCCATTCTAAACTTTCTCCCCCTTTGACATCAATGGTAACGATATACATGTAACTTATTGGATCACACCTCTTATATCTAGAGAACTCAACACATAGTATTGTGAGTTAATGAAGCACCATATAAACATGTTCCCCCTATCTCCATGAATACCTTCTCAACACTACTCACATACTCTTTGAGTTAATAAACCACTTGATTATCTCCCCCTAAGCACTTGGCTTCCTTAGTGATTGATAGGGATAATAATTACACCCAATTCCTATCCTATATCTCCATGAATACCTTCTCAACACTACTCACATACTCTTAGAATTAATAAACCATCTGAATATTTCCCTTTAAGCACTTGGATTCCTTAGTGATTACTATGGGCAATAATCACACCCAATTCCTATCTTATATGTTCAAATGTTGTCTTTGGAAGTGGCTTGGTTAGATTATTTTCAATCTAATCCGTAGTAGATACATACTCAATCTTGACATTTTGTTCACTTACCTATTCTCTTAGGAAATGATACATAATGGGAATGTGCTTAGTTATTGAGTGCATAAATAGGTTCTTTGATATAGTTATAGTACTTGTATTATCACAAAATATAGGGTTAGGACTATCATACTCCACTTTAATGTCCTTGAAGGTCTGCCCCATCCATAAGACTTGAGTGCAACATGAAACTATTATAATGTACTTAGCCTCACATCTAGATAATGCCACTGATGGTTTCTTCTTACTTTTCCATGATACTAGGCACTCTTTTAAGTAGAAATATCCTCCTCTAGTTTTCTTCCTATCATCTATACTCATTTCCCAATCTACATCTATATAGGCTACTAATTTAAACTCCTTGCTTCTTGGATACCATAATCAAAACTCCATAGTCCCCTTGAGATACCTAAGTATCCTTTCAACTGCTTATAAATGATTTTCCTTTAGATATATTTGAAATATTCCCATAAGACCTATTACACTCATGATGTCAGGTCTAGAGGCAGTAGTAAAGTAAACTTCCAATCATTGACTTGTATGATGTCTGATTGACCTTTAGAGATTCATCTTCCTTCCTTAACATACACACTATGATCATAAGTGTCCTAACTAACTTACAATATTCCATCTCAAGTTTCTTCAACATCTCTCTTATGTACTTAGATTGTGAAATGAATATACATCTTTTTGATTGAGTGATTTTTAGTCAAAGGAAAAATTATAGTTATCCTAGCATGAACATCTCAAATGTGTTCTTCATTACATCTACAAAGGCCTTAGTTATATTCTCATTGTTTCCACCAAATATGATGTTATCCACATAGACAACCACTATCAACTAATGATCATTTTCTATTTGTATGTACATATTACTATTTGTAACTCCTCTTTTGAATCCTCGGTCCAATATATACTTATCCAATCTAGCATACCAAGCTCTAGGAGCTTGTTTTAAACCATAAAGAGCCTTTTTAAATCTACATACATAATCCTTATTACTTGATAATAAGATACCCTCAAGTTACTCTATGTACAGCTTCTCTTCCAAGTTCCCATTTAGAAAATCTAACTTGACATCCATCTGATACACATTGAACCCTTTGAATCCTATATATTCTAGAAATAATATGATATCTTCTAATCATGATACTATAACAAAGGTCTCCTAAAAATCTACCCCTTCAAATTGCGCATAACCCTTGCATACCAATCTAGCCTTGTTCCTAGTGACTTCTCCATATTCATTCAACTTGTTCCTAAACACCCCTTTTGTTCCAATGACATTCTTCTCTTTAGGCCTAGGAACTAGATCCCAAGTCTCATTCTTTTCTATTTGGTCTAACTCCTCATATATATAACATATCCAAAACTTATCTTTGTTTGCTTCTACAAAGTTCATAGGTTCAATCATAGAAAATAGAGTAACATTCTCTTGATTTAGGTTACTTACCAAATTTTTCCTTGTTTGCATACCTACATCCTTGTTTCCAATGGTTTGTGATTCAGGATTGTCTCTATTAATCTACCTTGAAGGACCTATTGAATCTTCTTATAACTTATTTCATCAATCTTCAAATTGGTACTTTCCACTATCTTCTGTAACCTCTTATTATAGAATCTATAGGATGAGCTTACTGATGAGTATCCAAATAATATTTCTTAATTAGACTTAAAATCAAACTTACCTAAGTCTTCCTCATCCCTTTTGATAATGCATTTACTTTTAAACACTTTAAAGTGTTCCACATTAGTAGGTCTACCTTTCCATATTTCATAAGGGGTATTATTTCCATTAGTAATTATTTGTACTTTATTTAAAATATAGACTATAGTGGTCACTGCCACTCTCCAATATCCATTAGATAATATTGATTCATTTAGCATAGTTCTTTCCATCCCTTGAACTATTCTATTCTTTCTTTCCACTACCCTATTATGTTGAGGTGTCTTGGCTACTAAGAACTGTATCCTTATTTTATGAAACTCATAAAAGTCATCATATTCATTATACCAAAACTCTCTTCCTATATCACATCTTAGGCACTTGATCTTCCCATTCTTTTCATTCTCAACTAGATCCTTGAACTTATCAAGAGATTCTAAATTTTCTTTCAAGAATGGTACCCAAGTCATTCTTGTGTTGTCATCTATGAGTAACATGAAATAACTATCTCTTTGAATTATTTATATTCTTGTAGGTCTATAGAGATAATTGTGTATTAATTCTAAAGGTATTGTAGTATAATACTCCATATATTTGAACCTCCTTCTAGTTTACTTACCATGTTGACATGCCTTATAAAGTGTGTTTATAGGTTTGGTGATTTTAGGCATATTCTTCATAGAATTGTTAGAGCTTATTTTGACCAGATTATCAAAGTTTAGGTGAAACAACCTTTTGTGACATAGCTAACATTCATTCATCTTGCTCACAAATCATATCTCCTTCTTTATCTCATTCAATAAATGCATATTGTTCTCAGTCTTGTTAGCATTAGCAATTAGCCTTCTTGATTTGGCTCTCCTTATATCACACCCTATGTCATGAAAGGTCAGTGTGGGTCCTTGGTTGTACATTTTCCTTACACTAAGAAATTTATCTTTAAATCCTTCCACATATAACACATTACTTATCTTGGTATTACAATTGTCTAAACTCAATATACCCTTTCCAAAAATATTGGTAGTTATGTTATCTCCAAATCTCACCATCCCTACAACATTCTTCTTCAATGAAATAAACTTGCTCTTGTCCCCTATTATGTGGATTGAGAAACCACTATCTATATACCATTTCATGCCTTAATATTGTATGTGAAAGGTATTATAATCTAGAATATATTATTATCCTTTAGTCTTCTGATCCTCCTTCACCTTGTCCATAGGGTCTAGCTTTGTGATCCACTTCTCAGTGGTATGACTATATAACCTTTTGTTTTGACTAATCTTCTTCATATGCCTCATATTAAAATCCCTTTTAATATGTCCTCTATGATCATAATTTTATCACAAAATTCTACTTTTATTTTTGAAATGATCATTCATCCTATTCCTCCATGAGGAATTGATTCTAACATGATGTTTATAATCCATAGATCTATGTCCTTATTGATTTCATGAGAAATAGCAATCATTGAAAGAATTAACATACTTTTTATGTATGATGTTGAATGATGTACCTATGCATTTTTTGTCTCTTGAAGGAGTCACATTCTTCTTGACTTGTGGATGATCAATTTGAGTCTTAGATTTGAGAGTTTCTGCATAGGTCTTTACAATGTTAGTAACATCACTTCTTGATGGTCCATTATTATTTGATATCAAACTCTCCTAGTTTTCATTTTGGTCTTATTTGAACCCAAGCCCTATCTTGTCATGAGGAGACCTCTGATTATTCAAAATATCACAAAGGACTTCAGTGATATTTTCAAATTTTTGATGTGTCTTCATTTTGATTATTTCCTAATCCAAATCTACCTTCAAGGACTCTATTTCTATCTTAAACTTGGTGGATTATTCCTCCTTGGTCTTAACACTTGTAGTGACAATCTCAATATGAGTTTGTAGATGTTTAATGATCTCATCATGTTCACTAGTGTTGTTACTTAGTCTCTTTTCAAAGAGATCGATTTGTTCCTTATAACTCCTAACCAATGATATTGGTTTCTAATTCTTCCTTATTTAGAACTTTAACTCTTCTATACGACTCACTAATTTTATCTCAAGGTTCACTTCAGCCTCTTCTTCATCTTCCATAAGACTTTTCCATTTTAAACAACCTTCATTATATATTTCTATGTCCATGAATAGAGTTTCATTTCTATCATGATCATTACTATCATCATCACTATTATATCTAATTGTGTCACTTATATCAGAGGATCTACTATCTTATTTGGTATAGAAACTTATCTTATTATTGAATGACCCTTTCTTGCCTTCATACTTCCTGAAACTCTTTTTTCTCTTATCAAGCTTATATAACTTCTTATCATCACCATGATGTTCATCATGCTCTCCATCATGCTCATTATTATCTTTTTTATGGAATTTGGATGCAAAGTGACAAATCTTACCATATTTAAATAGCTTAAATGTAAACTTGTCCTTATACTTACCTAATCCTTTCCTTAGTTCTTTTGATAAACATGACTTATAACTTGTCATCATTAGTATCTATATTAGAATCACCCATGACCTTTTTACCTTTATGACTTTTTATCAGCTTTGAATGCATCTTCCTTCTTGGAAAGTCTTCCATCACTTGTTCTCATTTCATAGATAATGAATATTCCATGAAGCTCATCCATATGTAGTATGTTGAGATTTTTGATCTCCTATATAGTAGAGACTTTTGAATCAAACTTAGATGTTAGGGATCTTAATAATTTTTGACAAATATTGATTCTTCCAACTTCTCTCCTAGACCTCTAATGATATTTACCACTTCATCTACTCTTAATAGATAAGATGTAATGTTTTCATCCTCCATTCTTAGACTTTCAAATTACCTTCAATGGGTCTACCATTTTTATAACTTGACTATGGTGTATCTTTCATATATGGTTTGAATTTTTTTACAAATCCATTTGGTTTTATCACAATACATGACATTTATAAATTCTACCTCTAAAATACCATATGGGATGGAATTCATTTCCTTAGAGTTGTTTTCACTTACCTTCTTGCCTATTGCATCAGTTGGTGGTGTAGGAGGTGGAGTGTATCCATCAACAATAGATTATGATATGTCATAGCCAAGGGAAATCAGATAAGTATTCATTATGATTCTCCAAAATGCATAGTTAGTCTTATTGAAGTGATGGGCCTTGTTAGTTGAGAAACCTCCTTATACTTAATGACTAGATATGTTTGTGCTTCAAGGATATCCTTTAAGCTGTTAGGTCTGATTCAAAAGACTAGGATCTAATACTAATTATTAGAATCATAATTACTGAGAGGGGGAGGGTATCAATGTTTAAAAAAAATATTTCAATCATACCCAATCATTCATGAACTATGGAAGTAACATAGTGATCTAGCAAAGCATAAAGAATCATTCAAATGAGCATGAAACAAGATAACACATATACAAGTGGTAAAACCTCAAGGGGAATAAAACCCACTATGATATCTTAAAATGGACTATATTCCTATAAAAAAAGACTAAATTAAGTTGAGTGCCAACTTTATAAATTCTACCTCTAAAAGACCATATGGGATGGCATTCATTGCCTTAGAGTTGTTTTCACTTACCTTCTTGCCTGTTGCATCAATTGGTGGTGTTGGAGGTGGAGTGTATCCATCAAAAATAGATTATGACATGTCATAGCCAAAGAAAATTAGATAAGTCTTCATTATGATTCTCCAAAATTCATAGTTAGTCCTATTGAAGTGATGGGCCTTGTTAGTTGAGAAACCTCCTTGTACTTAATGACTAGATATGTTTGTGCTTCAAGGATATCCTTTAAGCTGTTAGGCCTGATTCAAAAGACTAGGATCTGATACTAATTATTATAAGCATTATTACTAAGAGGGGGAGGGTATCAATGTTTAAAAAAAATATTTCAATCATACCCAATCGTTCATGAACTATGGAAGTAACATAGTGATCTAGCAAAGCATAAAGAACCATTCAAATGAGCATGAAACAAGATAACACATATACAAGTGGTAAAACCTCAAGGGGAAGAAAACCCACTATTATATCTTAAAATGGACTATATTCCTATAAAAAAATACTAAATTAAGTTGAGTGCCAACTCAAATTGGATCACCAACCGTAATAAAGACAAACACCTACTTGCAAGGAAGCACCAACTCCCTAAGTGACTTAGAACTAACTCAACCACATTATGAATTTTGATCACCATATCTATAATATTATATTATGGTCTAGTTTCAATACCTTTTTATTCTCAACCATGCAATATTTATTCTCTTATTTTTGCACACTTCAAATAAGAATAAACTGCCTTGTATATATAATAATCTCATGGTCACACACCACTTGGTCAGCCACATACCTTAAAAATCTTATATTAAACACATAATAGGTCTTAATAAATCTTATAAACATGGTTAAATCATAATTTGAACCTTTTTTAGTCCGTCATAACTCAATTAGGTCTTATTCCTCTTTTATGTCTCATGGAGACCTAATTGTATTAGGTCTGCCCTCTTAAAGCCAAAACTTGATCTTATTAGGCCTAGATGGATTTATATAATAATAAAAAACATTAAAAAACTTATAAAATTAACTATTTTTACCACCTCCATGCTTGATTAGACCTATATCCTTTGTTCATACCATGAAAGCTCTTTTAGGACAAACTGCCCTATTAGGCATGTGTACCTCAAAAGTTTGTCTTATAATAGTGAAACTTAAACACCATTAAGATACTAAAATATGAAAAAATGAAACATTAAATAAAATTATACATGACCTCAGGGTCATCACCAAATTTTTGGAACACCTTCACTTAGGAGATAAAGGCTCAAGAACATCTCTACAACTTGCTTACTCAGAACTGCCAATTCATCTCAAAAACTAGTCATGATGAATTAGACCTCCAATGCCTATGTGGACACTTTTCATGAATCATAATGAATATAAATAGTCATATGATATATATATAACATACTAATATATAAAATTAATATATTCTAATGGTAAATATTGGTCTTGTAGACCCATTTATTGACCTTATATCTCACAGTCCTATCTAAACCAAACATGCCATTTTGTGAGCAACTTTTTCACCAAATACACAAAAATACAAAGATTATCAAATAATTATCAAGATATAAAAGTCATAAATTAATTATTCATGCACTTTATTGTATCAATATATCATGCACAAACCCTCAATTCTATCTCTTAATTTTTGCCCAGGTTTTACACTATTCACACAATTAGGTCTATCTATGACTGACTTACTTGGATGACCAAATTAGAACACTTGAAGGATATAAACTATATATAAATTATCATGGACATGTAAAATGATTTTTTATCTTCTTATAACATCCATTTGATTTTTTTGACAAATTCAAATTTTGAGAGCTACAATATTTTCTTGATAAATAAGCCTATATCTATGCATTTTCTCTCTCATCTAGCTAACCATAGTTAAACCAATTAAATGGAAAATTTGATGAAAAGTGACCAATATTACCATATTTAAATAAATTAAATGGAAATTTATACTTATACTTACATGATCCTTTTCTTAGTTTACCAATAAACACGGCTTATATCTTGTCATCATCAATATCTATATCAACATCATCCTTGACCTTTTTACCTTGTGAGTTTTTCTCAAATTTGAATGTAGCTTCCTTATTGTAAATTATTCCATAAATTTTTATCATTTCATAGTAAATAAATATACCGTGAAGCTCATCCATCTATAGTATGTTGAGATCTTTGATCTCCTCCACAACAAAGACTTTTAAATCAAACTTAGATGTCAAGTATCTTAATACCTTTTTTACAATTATTGATTATTCCAACTTATCTCATAGACCTATAACGATATTTACCACTTCATATACTCTTAATATATAAGATGCAACATTTTCATCCTCCTTCATTCTCAAACTTTTAAACTGCCTTTGATGGCTCTACAATTTTTCCAACTTGACCTTGATGTCTCCTTCATAGATGGTTTAAAAATTTTTCCAAATACATTTAGCTATATCAAAATGCATGACCTTTGAAAATTATACATTTGAAATACCACATAATATGGCATTCATTTCCTTAGAGTTATTTTCACTTTCCTTCTTACCTACTGCATTAGTTGGTGGTGTAGGAGGTGGATTGAATCCATCAATAATAGATTGGCATATGTCATAGCCAAAGGACATTAGATAATTATTAATTATGATGCTCCAAAATGAATAGTTAGTCTCACTAAGGAGAGGGGAATTGATAGTTTAGAAACCTCCTTGTACTTGATGACTAGACATGTTTGTGCTTCTAGGTTATCCTTTAAGATCTTAGGCCTACTTTAAAGGATCGAGCTCTAATACTAATTTTTGAAAGCAAAATTACTAAGAGGGGGGAGGGTTAATCAATTTATAATAACTTTCCTTTAATTATACCCAATCATTCATGAACTATGGAAGAAACATAGTGATCTAGCAAAGCATAAAGAATCATTTGGATGAGCATGAAACAAGATAAGAAATATATGAGTGGGAAAACCTCAAGGGGAAAAAACCCAATATGATCTATAAAAATGGAATACATTCCTATAAATCAAAATACTGAATTAATTTGAGTATAAAATCAACTTGGAGCACTAATCCTAATAAAGTTAAGCACCCACTTGACTAGGCTTTAGTAAGCACTTACTTGTAAAGAAGCACCAACTCCCTAAGTGACTCAGCACCATCTCAGCCACCTCATGAATTTTTATCACCACACCTATAATATTATATTATTTTATCATTTTAATACCTCCTTATACTCAATCATGAAATATTTTATTCCCTTATTTTTAAACACTTCAAAGAGGCCTAAACTACCTTATATATATACTAGTCTCATGATCACACACCACTTGGTCTACCAAATACATTTAAAATATTAGTTCATACACAAAATATGTCTTAATACATATTATTAACATTTTTAAATAACAATTTGAACCCCTCTTGGTCTACCATAACTCAATTAGGCCTTATTCCTCCTTTAGGTCTCATGGAGACCTAATTGCATTAGGTTTGCCCTCTTAACACCAAAACTTGATATACTTGGGATCGGATGGCTTTATATAAAAATTAAAAACCATTAAAAAAATTATAAAATGAAATATTTTAACCTCCTCCATGATTTATTAGACCTACATCCTTCATTAATACAATGAAATCTCTTTTAGGACAAATTGCCTTATTAGGCCCGTGTACCTCAAAAGCATATCTTAAAATAATGAAATTCAAACACCCTTAATCTAATAAAATATGAAAAATTAAACATTTATATAGATTATCCATGACCTAAAGTTTGTGACCAAATTATTGAAACACCTTCACTCAGGAGATAAAGGCTTAAGAACATCTATGTAATTCACTTATTCAAAACTGCCAATTCACCTCAAAAACTAGTCATGATGAATTAGACCTCCAATGCTTGTGTAGACACTTTTCATGAATATTTATTCATAAAAATAGTATTATATATATATATATATATATATATATATATATATATATATGGTTTGATGGAAAATATTGGTCTTGTAGAACAATTTATTAACCTTATATCTCATAGTCCTATCTAAACTAGATAGGCTAGTTTATGAGAAACTTTTTCATGACATAAACTAATATCCAAAGACTATAAAAGAATTATCATGACATAAAATTCATAAATTAATTTTTCATGCACTTTATTGCATTATTATATCATGCACAGAACCTCAATTCTATCTCTTCATTTATGTCTGGGTTTTACATTATTCACATCATTAGGTTTGTTTATGATCGGCTTACTTAGATGACCAAATTAGAACACTTGAAGGCTATAACCTATCCATAAATCATAATTGACATAAAAAATATTTTTATATCATCTTATACCATCCATTTTATTTTCTTGACCAATTCAACTTTTGAGATCTATAATAATTTCTTGACAAATAAGTCTATATCTATGCATTTTATCTCTCATCTGGATAACCACCCCCATTTGGAGGTACTTGTGAGAGTTAAATACATGATAAAATATTGTATCTAGGTGTTTGAATCCATAATAATATTTTTTTTAACAAAAATTTTCATATCAGGTCCTTATTAGGGGTTTAGGGAGGTTTAACACAGGTTTTGGTGTTAACAATTGTTCATAAAGGGATGCCACTTGAATCCAAAACTAATTCCTAGAGATATTATCTATGACCCTTACCCATATATACTTAACATATTAACCTCTCATGTATAGGTTACACATGGAAATGAATGTTTGAAAGTGATTCTTAGGTTTGTGACCTCATTTTATGAGCTTGAGAGGGCCTAAAATAGTGATTCATGAACTTTTAATTAAAATTTTGACTTCAAAATTTGTGATCATGCATAAAAAAACTTATCTCACCTATATCCATTCTATCATGTGCATAATTTCCTTAAAATATAATATTCATACCTCATTAATCTAGGCAAGGCCTAAGAGTCATTTGGGTACAAACTTAGACTGAAGGTTCTACCCCTGTAGGCTCACCTTGAAACTCTCATGAATGATTTTATACCTTATTCACATGATCAAACAATGCCATAAAACCTTCACATTATTTTTTTCATTCATTTCATCATGTACATACCTCTTCATGTCATGACTAGGCTTCTTATGTACTTGACATCAATGACTTATACCTTCTATGCAGACAAAAGATGTTAGTTGACTTCAAATTCTCTATTTATCTTTCTTTCATGATAACACTCTCTCATGAAAAACTTCTTCCATGCACCTTGTCACATTACACATTTCCAACTATAATTAATTACTTTTGACATCAACCTTCACAAGATGCACCTTTGATATCAATGACAATACTCAACAAAATCTCTCTCCCATAATTGCCTAATTTAGCTAATTATACAAGATTTTTTGCATATAAATATGCCTAATTTAAGTTGGGAATATTTTATTTAGCTACCTATAATTTCAAAAAATAGTAATAAGGAAGAAGGTAGTAGAGAGGTAGGAGATGAGGGGTTTGAAGTAGTAGTAGAAGCAGAAGAAGAAATGGGAGTAGAAGAAACTCTTCCTATAGACACACAAGAACTTAGAGAAGAGGACCTTCCTATAGCTACATAATAACATACAAAAGAGGACCTTCTTAAAGCTACACAAGAACCTATAGGGTAAAATAGGCCTATATAATAACCTTTCGCTACAAAGGAGGCCATGAAGAGGAAAAAGAAATTAATCCTTCACTCTAATTTTGAGACATATAAAAAATGAATTCCTCTTATAGTCAAGGCCCTTAAAAATGTTAAGGTTACAATAGCTCCATGTAGATCCCATCGATTAAGAGGTAAGATAAGAAGAAGGTGAGTAATTAAGGCCCCTACATTTATAGAAGTTATTAAGGAGTTAGAGGAAGAAAAAACTAATATTTTGGTAACTAGTAGTGATGAAGCATCTATTGCTTCAAGTTTTTAAGAAATAGAGCTAGATGTTGGAGAAGAGTGTTCTAAAGAAGATAATATACAAGGCCACATGGAAATAGAGAAAGAAGAACATAACTTTGGAAGATGAATTTACTACCTTGGATAAATATCTTCAATAAATTGAGAGGTTAAGAAGGAAGTTACAAGGTCAACTTGGAAATGGTTTAGATAAATTGGCTAAAATAGCTTCACAATTGTATGCATATGTAGGTAGCCATCCTATAACATGTACCTTCTAGCATCTTATAGTTGAAACACCATAATAAGTCTCCATAGCTACTCAAATAAAAAGGTATATTCCTCATTTGTCATATCCTCCAACATGATGGAAAATATAGACAAATGGTTTGAGAAATTTAGGAAGTTGAAAGAAGAGAATGTGAAATTGAAGAAAGAATCCAAAGTCAGAGAAGAAAAGATAACCAAACTATAGAGTAAGATTGAGGACATGTCTAATATTACTTAGGTACACATTTATTGTAGACCTCTTGATAAGGTATATTTATTTCACTTAGAATAATAGTGGCATAAATTCAAGTTTATGATAATTTATTATGATTTGTTTTGTGAAATATTGGACCCACTATCTTTATTTCAAAATATAATGAAAGTTAAATTGAAGTACAAGCTCAATTATGTGAATTTTATACTCATGACTATGTTTTACCCCACAATAGAAAATGGAATCCCAATTTGTAAGTAGGGGATGTCTTTTTAAAAGACTTTTCAACATATTTGCTTAATGAGCACAGAAGAGGTCAACAACTGGCCAATTATAGAGAAAAATAGAATGAAAGTAAACTAGTCATAAGAAGTGAATCTATAGAACCTGATGTTATGATCAAATATTAGGATAATATCATGAAAAAGAACAATGTTTAGTCCTAGTTTATGATACAAAATGAAGCAACCCAAGATTTTTAATTAGGATTAAGAAACTCCATTGGCCCAACAACACAACAATCCTGTTTGGAATGGTGGAAGGAGCTCACTCTTGAGTCAAATAAAAAAGAACCATATTTCTCTTACAATCTAAAGGCATCTTTTGATAGAGTACAAAGGTATATAATGATTGTCAGTGAATTATAAATAAAAAATCTTGGCTATAATTTTTTAGCCTCCCCTATTTTGGTAACCTATACTAGATTGGCAAGGAAGGATTCCATTGAATAAAGCAAGAGAAGTCAAAAGATGGAAACAATATGAAAAAAAGAGAGGATTTTATGGACATCTACCCAATGGTGCTATTAACCCTATGTATTTCAGATCCATATGTGAATTTTAAATGAACATGTTGGTTGCTCAAGGATGAGCATCATTTTAAGATGGGGGTTGTGATGAGCCCCATAAATGACATGTTTTATGTACCCATTTTCTTACATATAACCTTCTATTTTGTCATGATTTTGACTAATCCCTTGATTATCTTTGTTATAGATAGCCATAATACATGAATAGAATTATATATATATATATATATATATATATATATATATATATTGGTAATTGGATTATTGGCTTGTAAATTAGGGTATAAATAGTTTTCTTTTATTTTATGGTTTCTTTCTCTCTAAATGTGTTAAAGAGTTTTTTGAGTAACAAGTATATTCCTAGAAATAATTGACTATACATCCTTCAACAAAAGAAATCTGTGACATAACATCCTACAGCCAATTATCTATGGACATCAAAAATAGATTCCAAAGGGATAACTATTATATAAATGGATTTGGAAGAAGTTGTAACAATCATGTATGGACAAAAGTCGATGGAACTAAGGCAACGAGATTTAACTAGACTTAAACTGACTAAATAAACTAGGCTTGTCCTATAGCCAAGCATTCTATATAGGGAATGTAATCTATTAAATAAATGTAACCACCTCTATTATATATTCAATAACCTATTTGTTGTGAGTCAATTAGTAGCAATAAATTAACTGAGAACATGTATTTTTTAAGAAAATAGTAATATTTTAATTTCTGTATCAATCTAAAATTGCTACATGTAATATTTAGAAAAGCAACATTTTGTGTTAAAAATAATTATGTGTTAAGAGAGGGATCATAGTTCAAGCCTAAATTAGGAAGGGCCCCCTTTTAATGTCTTGATACAAAGATCTGCCTCGTTGGTTAGATAAGTATTTTATTTACTATTGTATTATTAAGTTGATTTTTATATGTTTACTAGTTTTTATTTTAATTTGTGTGATTTAATTAAAGAATCTTCCAAAATATAAATTCATCTATTGTTGTTTCATTTCTTTCAATTTTGTTTCCTTTTATGTAATTTATTCATTTACTACAATTTTTAGATGAAAATTGGAATAAGCATCAAATTAGAAAATCAAGTGTGCACATAATATGGAGTCATCCTATCAAGCCTAAATGCCCTCAGGTTTGACAATTAATGAAGTAGAAGGTTCAAGTTGTCAATAGCTACCTTTTCTCATGCGATTTAAAATGAATTTGGTTAAAAGGTGATTTTTTTTTTCATTAAACATACCTTTCTAAGTTAGGTAGGCAAATATATTGGGTATTTGTTGATGCCCATCCATATCCCTCACTGTAATTCAATGTATGAGCAAAGGTGTTTATCAAACCATATCCCAAATACATTTTTAAACTAATTTTAAGTACATTTATAAATTTAATAATGATAATATGATTAATTAGAATGAGAACATCATAGATAGGACTCTTTGGGATAATGTCCCTAAATGAAAATGGCAACAATCATCATAAATATGAATTGACCTATAGCAATATCCCTACCAAACCTTATAAAATATTGAAATTAAATATGTCATGTCTCATGTGTCTAACTAGTGAGGATATCTTGTTTCATGTCAATACGTGGTTCCTTAAACTCTACTTCTAGGCATGATTTTTCTTGGAAATCTCCTATAAATACTCTCTCTTTATTTCCTTATTTTCTTTCCTATTTTTAGTTGATTTTATTTTTTTTGTCATTGGTCCATCCTTTTTGTTTGTCTTTTTTTGGTTTGACCTATATATTCCCCTATGAGTTCCTCACTAATCAAAGAATGATAAATAAAGGTTTGTAGGTAGGTATTAGGAATGATGTTCTAGTGTGTAAGTACTTTGAGTAGTTTGTTACTTAATATTTTGTTTTTGAGTCAGTTTTTAAAGCCTATATTTTCATGTGTGTTCTTGATTTATTCATGTTTAATGAGTTTGGGTCAACTATTTAGCCTCTAAAGATATTCTCTTGAAATCATACAAAAAAAATAACATTTTAAATGTTTTTTGGTTTTCTTGGATGAACTACTACAATTAACATCTAAGGTGACAAATATTTAATTATAAATTTCATTTTCCATGGTGGTACCAAAACCAAAATTGAGACATTAAAATTAGATAAAGAAAACAAAAGAGAAAAAATCAATTTTTTTAAAAATCAATTCTTGGGTGAATCAGGAAATCTCTACTAGGGTTATGGATGTTTGGATGGAAATAGATCAAGGCCCTGAAGGATAAGAGATAACTCTATCATGGCTATAGACACCTAGATAGTAGTAAATCAATGTCCAAGTGAGCATTCTCAAGGTATAATTCACTAGCCTGATGGTTGAAGTCATATCAGTTAGTCCCTATAAGTTCCACGAAGTGGTAATGAACTCATTTTCACATACGAGGTCAATTAGAATATCATATTTGGTCCAATAACCATTTCCTTATTTTATTCTCTTGGATTCATTCATGTTTCATGTGTTATCTTAGCTAAATATTCTAGGTTTCTATACACATTTATCTAGTTTCAAAATACTCAAGGGTTTTTTCTAGCATAGTTTCCATTTGTTTTTAATTTCATAACATGCCCTAATTCTTCCAAAATTATGGAAGCCCATTTTCTTAATTTGCTCCTACTTGTGCTCATAAATTAATTTATCTTGATTCTCTTAAGTTTATTCGATGGTCTATCTCATTTTGTATGCCTAACTAGGTCTTACAACCACATGCATTGGAAATACCATGTCCATACAATAAAATGTCTATGAAAGTGTATTTTTGACCTCTATATTTGCCTTTGAAAACCTAGTTTGTTCATCTCTCTCAAGCCACTCCCAAATGTCATCTTGGTTTGTATGATGAATCATCCTCTAAAACCCACTCCACTATGTCGATCAGGCTCTAATGGTAAACTTTCATATAAAATACTTGGTACCAAAGTGACTTTAGCATTTATTGAAATTATCTTGTTAAATTATCTAGTTAATTCTATTGTAGGTCATTTTTAAAATTCATGATTTCAAGACCTAATCAGTATTTTAACCCCTGATTACATTTTTGGGGTCTAAATAGATGCATTTTAATTTTAATTAGATTTTTCATCCCAAGTTGGTCTTACTCAATTTTTAATAAGTCCTATAGACCTAATCTGACTTCAAAGTCTAATTAGGTTTGTAGAGAGGTTATTTTTATTTATTATTGTAATTGGGATTTTGGGCCATGATTAGGTCTACATATATCTTAAGCTGATTTTATATGTTATGAAAACTTATATATTCACTTATGTCTTGTGGTATTTAATCTAGCTTAAGTATTTGGTGAATGGTGTTTCAACCTTGACCATAACTATCATCTAGGCCTTGGGATCATCCTTTTACTAATCAATGAATGGCTCATTACTAGGTAGTTAGGCTTATTCCCCTCATCAACATAATGTCACTCTATTTTTTAATCCTATTAGGGTCTATGACCCTCATTTGAGCTCAGCTCAGTCGTAGGTGGGGATTTGAGCCCATATATAAAGTATTTTTCTAAACATTCTTCTCTATAGTGGTATGCAAGTACCAAACCCTATACAAGTGTGCGAGACTATCTTGATGCCATGTCAATTCATTATGGGTGAAAACTTCTACTTAGAACATGGAGCTTGCCCTTCAAAATTTGATAATGTTAATCAGGGGTCCCAAGTCCAATTAGGTATTAGAACCCCCTCAACTTTAAAATAATGGTATTCAAATAATTAAATATCAAATTGGTCTATAAAGACCATTCAAGTGCCTCCTCATTTTAATTAGGGTTTGAGGACCTGATTAGAACTAAAATATTAAAATTTTAAAAAGTAAATGCATTTTCCCTCCCAGGCCCGATTATGTTTGAGAGGTCAATTTTTATCCCATTTTATTTTTTTTACCATAACTTTATGCTCGTTAGTCTATTTTTTGATCCATTTATAGGACCAAAAAGTTAGTTTCAACCCAAACATGATGTTGTTTTCATTTTTTTAAATTTTACTTGGTCTGATTTTTTTTGTCTAATTTTTTTTAGAAATATTTTAGGTGAAATATTCTAACTCTTTTTTTATTTTTTCAAGAATTAAGTTTAGCAAAGGATGGAAATGGCATAAAAAATGGAGGTCAATAGAATTTGTGACTACATTTATAACCCTCAACAACATTTTGAATGGAAAATGCCTTCCCTTGGGATCTAGTTTAACTATATATAGACAAATTTTAGAAATTTAGAAGGTTGATTATTTGTTCCTCCAAGAATAAATATTGGATAAATTAGTATTTTAAGAAGTTTTATGTTTTTTAGTATAAATTATCCCTCAACGTGTTTACCCTACCATTATGTTGGAAATATTTCTACCTGAATGATTATAAATGCTTAAACATTAAGTTATTCAAGAATATTTCTATTAATCAAAGTTGTGAGGATTCAATTTCATTACCTACATGTTTAAATGGTGGTAGTGTTATTTTTATTCTCACCTTCCCATCCCTAGACTCTTAATTCATCTTTGTTTATGGTTGCATGTTCACTAAACATGCAAGAGATTGATTTTGTGGATGTTTGAAATCATGACGAATGAATTTGGATTCAATAAAATATTTTTCTCATCTTTTTACCATTTATTTTATCTTTTTTATCAACTAATTAATTTAGGGTTTTATCAAAATTAATGTAATATGTTATTGCACATTAATCTTGATTTCTAATGTTATTTATTATAGATACCCCATTTTGGCCACAATTATGTTCCAACTAGACTTTGGATTGATTTATACCAAACAATGCAAATTAATCTTAGGAATCATTGAATATCCTAATTTTATCCACACATCAGATATTAGTGCTCAAAATCATATTGAGGCATCCCTATTTGAGGTATTATCTTGTATGCAATAACAACCTCTCATGGATTCATCTCTAGTCAACTTGCAACCTAAAAAATTGATAGTTTGACCTTTAGACCCATTAAGAGAGGCACTTAAATAATTCCTAAAGTGAAAAAATGCTAAGAAAAATCAATTAACTAAGCAAATCAAATTAAATTCTTAAGTGAAATTTCTGTGAAATTAGTGAAAATGAATTTTTTTAAAATGAAATTCCAATAAAATTGAGGTCATGATGATGTCATCATCCTCAAAGTCAAGGAATTGAAATATCTCCATTAAATCTTTAAATTAAAAAATGGAGAGCCATGCTTAATAAATGGGATATCTATCCCATATATTAATTATTTTTCCCCTCCTTAGCTCAACTAGGATTAAAGTAAACCTAATTGAGGTTAAAAATAACGTAACTGAGGTTAAATCTAACCTAACTATACTTGGGTTAGAGTTAGTTTGAAAGGATATAAATAGAAGTGCCAAGACCATTCTTTAAAAAGATCTCAAGCCAAAGTTATAATATTCAATTGTTGAGAGACAAAACATTCTTGGAAGGTTATAATGGACAACTATTGATAGATTACTACATCAAATCCAATCCAAAGCCAAAAATTGCCAAGGTGACAAGGAAAGATGATGCAAATAACACCATTTTCAAAGACTCTTTGAGCACATGACCAAGCACATAATCCATGACCAACATGCAACTCTTGATCTCAAGGAAGGTAAATGACACTTGTTTTGTCTTCTATTGTTAATTATTTGCATCATTCTCTTACTCCTTGAGTGTCTAAGATTGAGGTGTTATATTCTTAGTGTGTTTTTATTGAAGATTTTCATACTAACACTTGTTTAACTCCCCTCTTGGATTCCTATGATCACATAATGACATGCCCAATGGGACTGGGCACTCGACATGCATAATGGGATTATATTTAGACCTCCTTGGAGATAAGAAGCATTCCTTTTAGACCTTGATTTATTATTTTTTATCTAAATTTTCCATGTTTGGACTTTGAATATGGAACTATGAATTTGGTAAGATAAATTGAGAAATCATTGAGTCAAACTGTGAAATCATCTTGGATAATCATGAAATCATCCTAGTTTTAACTCAACTCTATGAAACTATGAAATTGATAAAGAAAGTTACGAAATTGTCAAGGAAAATTGTGAATTCATTTTACATTTTTAAGGGATTTTATTTATTTAATGAAAAATCATGAATTTGTAGAGTTTAATTATGAAATCATCCATTTTAATTACAAAATTGTTCATTTTAATTATGAAATCATTTTTTTACTACTTATGTTTTCATGGTTTTCTTGACTATTTACAAATTTGAGACACTAACAAAATCATGCAATCAAATTGCAAAATTATGTGTTCTATTTTGGTGTTTTTCTTAAAGGTTTGAGACAGTTATAAAATTATAGACTTGAGCTATGAAATTGTAAAATTGAGTTATAAAATCACAAAGTTGTGAAATTATTTCCATGAGTTTAGAAATTTTTTGATTGAGTTGAAAATTTTCAAATATAAGTTATGAAATCGTGTAGTTGTGAATTTGCATACCTAAGTTGCAAAATTGCAGACCTAAGTTGTGAAATTATAGAATAGAGTTGCAAAACATTCCGAAATAATGAAATCATCCACTATAATTTTCTACTTTTTTGGTTTTCTATGTTTTTATATACCTAAACAATTTCATAGTTCACAATTTACTGAGTAACTATGAAATCATTATAAAGAGTTAAATTTATTTTTATTGAGCTAACTTATAGGATTTTCACCTTGGATTAAGGTACAAATTAATCCATTAATCTTTTTTACAGATAATTGAGCCAATAAAGATGAAGTTTAAGTGTTTTTGAATCAATTTTTTCATTTTGCAAAGTTAAAATTCACAACAAAGGTTAAAATTCATTCACATTTGGTTAAGGTGCTTAGCAATCACTTAACAATTTGTCTTTTCACATATATAAGATTTTTACAAGTGTAAACATGGCCAAGGGGCCAAAATTTTCAAACACATTTCAATTTGGTGCTATTAAATAGAATCCACTTTTTAGTTGAGATATTAAGAGATTTTTCAATTATTATTTGTTTTTAGATAGTTTCAATTACTTAGATTAAATTCTTTGATTTTGGAAAACACAAAATTTAGAATGTATTATCCTCCCCCATCCCCTTTAGGGAACTTGGGTGACCAAAAGCACTTAGTTTATTGTCGTTTTTTGTAAATTTGAGTTAGAAAGAATGTTGCGTATGATTTCCTCAAGATTTGAGTGACTTGGGTGATTTAAAAGCAAAATCTAAAGTCTTTCCATTTTTCATTTGTTTCCTTTTATGAATTTGGCTTGTGGGCAGGAGGTCATCACCTCCCCATAAGTTCTTTATGGGTGCATTAACCTAAGGTTTCATCTCTAACATAATACCAACCCCACTCCATGGTGGGGTCTATAAATTAGGGCACATGATACTGGGATTACTAGGGGGATGACTGGATAGCTTCTCTAATCCTAATGAAAACCTAGGTTAGGTCTCAATAAACATTAGATTATACTAATTAGTACATGGCTAGATTAATTATACAAAGGAATAGGCCCTTGTATAGTAAATTAGTAGGTATGAACCTAATTGACGTGATTGTGTTCTTTTGTTATCCACACTTGGGACCATCTAGTATTTTCAAAACTTATATATTTTTATTCAACCCAACTTATCACATAATTCCTTTCCAAATTCCAAGTGCTCCCACTCTAAGTCAATGCCACATACAGATGCTTGAAGGACAAAGGGGGGTGAAAAAACTCTACATACACTTATACTTTAATGTTTGGATTAACACTTAATTATTCATAGTCATTGGTATATCAATGGAAATTTTGGTAGAAGATACACGCACCTATGTTAATTTTAGGGATAAGATGATCCATTTGTTTTTTTTTCTATTTTATTTGATTTACATACATGTTTTAAGACTAGAAATTATTTGTTTGTTCAAAAGGAGTCATAACCATCACATGTTTTTATCACACTTTTACCCAAGAGGTGTTATTATGCATGTTTTGTGTCACACTTTTGCCTTAGACTTTTTATCCCAAAACATTTGTGTGTGTCACTTATTTAAATGGGACATCATTATACTATATGTTTCATCCCAAACACTTGCCTTAGATTATTGAATCCAAAACCATTGCCATGCCATTTGAGTGAGGGGGAATCATTATTTTGTTCATGATATTTCAAAAATATTGCCTTGTTTCAAATAAAGTGAAAAACTACGTGTACCTTTGGTCTAAAAATGGTGTTATTATGCTATCCATTTGGGTCTAGATGTTCTCCATTTGAAAAATCTAGGTCTTGTAAATTAGGTTCAGAATTTGTCTTGCAAATTTTATATTCAAAATTGATTGGTCTACACATAGGTCTTACTTAATTTTGGCTTGTTTGTTTACCTCTTACCTTTGAATTGTGTAACTTGGACTAATTCCTTGCTTGATTTGAATACCCCTTTACTTAGACCTAGAAAGTGGTTTATTTATGTGTGCCCTAAGTTAATTTATTACCTTGAAATAAGTTCAAAACCATTTTTTAAGTATGAAATTAAGCACAACTATTTTACATTGGAGCCTTGCTTATCACTTGGGCTTGAATGTTTTACTCATCGCTCTTATGTTTCGTACTTGAGATTGACTTTCCCAATTAGTTTTAGGTGCGTGCTTAGAGTGAAAGCCTCATACCAATGTTAATTTTGTTTTAAAATCCATGAGCCAAGATTGATTCAAAGTGTTTCTAACTATTTTCCTTAGATTTAGATTGATTGCAATTTTTTTCCTCAGCCTAGTGTGTTTTAAAGTCTGGCTTTGTGACTTTTTACCAAAGACCTAGCATTTCCTTACAATTTTTAGACCTAGTTTATTTTTAAGCTTAGATTTTTTCCTTCTTATCAAAGACCTGGCACCTTTTCATTTTAAACCTAGATTAGTTTTTTTTGAAACACTTTTCCACGATCAAGATTAAAATTTGACTTTCATTTGATCATTTATGTGAAGGACATTAAAGATATTTAAGACCAAATTTCCATTGATAGTTTTCAATAAGAAATACATTTTTGGGCTAGATTTAAACCATTTGCAACAATAGATTGAGTTTTCCATCTAGACCAAGTTTCAAAATGTGTTAAGAATTGACAAAAAAAATTAGACCACGTTTTAAGTGTTTTTTGAACTTTAGACCTTTTATTCATGAGACATTAGTTTTAGATTTGGATATGCCTCCCTAGATTACAAAAATATAGTCATAAATGATGAATTTATTCGAGACCCATATGGTGATGGTATAGTTTATGAGATGGATCCATATCCACCTTACACTACTAAATATGTGGAATAAGGCAAAGATCCATTAGCACATTACCTGGTTAATACAACTCCTTATCTAGGTTAGGTAAAAGAACAAAAAAATCAATGCCTCACTAGTGTGCCATCTATCAAACAAGTCCAACAATAACCTTACTACATTACCATGACATCAAATAATGACCCATACTTGTTTAATCGTCACTTCTTGAAAATAAAGATAAGGTTTTGGTTAGATCCATAGATGTAGGATCCATGTTTTTAGAAGACTTTCCCCATGAAAATATACCTAGTCTAGTTAGAGTGCCTCATAATGTACCTTCTACTAGAACAATTGAATAGGCCTATATTAGTTACCATCATTCCCTCATGCCAATGCCAAACTAAGATATGAATATGCTTGAAAATGGAATAGGCCCCATGGTGGAATAATTCATGCAAATGCAATAAGCATATTAGACTTATCTTAATCTAGCATGGAATATCAATGTTATGGCCATATAAAATACCCTAATTATAGAGATAACTCCTTCAACAAGAGTGTCAGTTGCTTTGTTGGGTTATACTAATTTGTGTGTAGACCAATTTTCCTAAAGTAATTCAATAGATGATATGTTTAATGTACCATTCATTGAGGAAGTGACTATGGGTTCTACTCAGGACCATGTTCCAAACGTAGTGGATAACATGAAAGTGTCTCCCAATTCAGGCCAATGTGGGTTAAATACACCACAAAATAATCCACAATAACAAATACCTATTTCCAATACCACAAGTGCTTTGTAACAACAAGGGACAGGAATTCCTAGTTCTAAACCATAACAGATTACTCCCACTTCTTAACCAACTACTTTTTCAAGCATGCAATAGTAGGGAATAAGTAATCAAGCCTTACTTAATGTTTTACCTCAATAAGTAGTTAATGTTAATATATCCTAATAGGCAACAATTGATATTTTGTGACCATAGACATAGACTAATTTTCCACATCATCAAAGGCAAAACACTACATCACCTCAATAGGTGGTAACAAATGTTCCACCTCAATAGGTAGTAATGAATGTTACATCATAATAGACATAGACCAATGTACCTTAATAATTTCAAATGTTGTCTAGTCAACAACATGTTCTTATTGGTCAATGATAAATATAACACACCCAACAAGCATCTAGTTCACAATAGGTGTTTATTCAACAAAGAGGTGCTACAACTAGCAAGTACATATTAAGCAACCATTTCATTTTACCATAAATATGCAACATATTCAAAGACAAAACCTTAGTAAAAAATAAGTACCATTTATACATCTAGGTTTGACTAGTTGACAACAAGTTCCAACTCAAACTCAGTAGGCACAATACATTCTACGAGGCCACATACTTTCATAACAACCTCAATTCCCTTAAAACTAAGGCCAAATTTTGAATCTAAACTAGAATTTTTACCAACAACACATGCAGTATCAACAACCTAATCCTAATGTGTGGATGCATATTCTTAGTCGATTAGTCTATCAAACCAACATTCCATAATACTCCATTCCCTCATTGTACCCTAGTTAAGGTAATCCACCTTTGATCACCCAACAAAACCATAACCAATTATGCCATCAAGTTTCTTAAACCAAGAGCTACCAAAAATGAAGGATGTAATTGCAACCATTTAAATAGGAAAGCATATAAATAATTTCAAATTGGATGATGTGTGTTCTATCCATTTAACATGGAGTATCTCCAGATACCATTTCCTCCAAGTTATGAGCCACTAAAATTTTATAAGTACAAGGATAAAGGAGACCTTAGAGAGCATTTAAAAGATATTTTTACTGCTTACCAGCTAGTGGCCTATAGTGACATCTACCTACTTCTTCTTTTTCCTCGAATTCTAGCAAGATAGGATTTGGAGTGGATAATTAAGTTATCAAATAACTTGGTATCTGACTTTGATGATCTTTTGGATAAGATTTTTCAACATTTATCCTACAATATCAAACATAATATTTTAGTAGTTTATTTGAGTCAAGCCAAGCATAAATTTGGTGAGAGATTTGAAAGTTACTTATAGTGATGGAGAGCACTTGCTAGTCACTTCACCCATAATTTATCGAATAAATAATTAGCAGTTATGTTTACTAAAAATTTTCATAGTGAAATATCTTATCAATTAGAGCTTCAATGTGCTCACAAATTCAGGTAGATCATTAAGAAAGGTATTCAGATTGAAAAGGCCCTCATTAATAAAGGGATTATCAAGTTATCTTCAAACCAAAACTAGAGCTAAAACCAAAATGCAAGCCCAAGTTAGAGTCCTAGCCCATTTCAAATGCAAGTGTTTTCACCCACTTAGGCTAATAATTATGAAAAACCTAAGCCATATAACCATGGCACAAATTTTATTGGTAATGGAGTCACTGATTTGTGTTATGCTCAAATGATGCAAACACCATCTGTTTAGCCTCTCCCATAAATACAACTTATTCCACAAATGCAACCTATCCAACAAGCATAGTATATGCCTCAACCCAAGCTAGCTCCTCAAATTATACCACCTCCTTTTCAAACCCCTCCTCCAAGAAGAATACCTACTCCTAGAGTCTTCAATGACCTTGGTGAGCCTATTGAAACAGTGTTTTAGAAACTAGCCATAGATAATATAATGAGTTGGTTGATTCTAAAACACTTTCCTAAGGGTGTACCTTATCCAAATTGGTATAAAGAGCATGATTTATATGAATACCGTCATGTTCATGGACATTCTATACACAATTATGTACATCTAAAAACCTCATTAAGAATAGATTAGAAAATAGAGAAATCTAATTAGATAATATAACATCTACTTCCAATCAAAACTTGGGTATATACCAAAATCCTTTTCCACAACATAACAATACCAATAATGAAGACCACAACCACAAAAATAAAAACAATAATTTCAACCATAAAATGGATGGAACCAAGGCTAGAATAACCCTAATAACCAATAGACCTATCACACATTTGCACATGACTATAATAAAGTTATAGGTCATATTATGGGTGGTCATATTTTTACCATTAACATCAATACTAGACCAAATGCCAATAGACCAAGACCATTATGTAATAATTCCAATCAGCCTACCAATGTTGGTAATCCATCCTTAACCTATGACTATAACCAAGTACAATATAAAATAAGGATTACCATTTTAGGACCCTATATTGGTAACCTTTCATTGCTCTATGACCATAACCAAGCACACTAGCAATCAAGAATTACCCTCTCTAGCCCATCTCCATAATTTTATAGTTATGATGGTCCTATACCTAATTTAGATTACATAATCGTAACTCAGTGGTCTAAAGTCACCATTATAGGCCCATAATCCCCTACCAATGAGCCAATCCAACCCACTGTACTGGATAGGAGTAAGCCAATTACCATTATTAAGGAAAAATGTATGATATTGTGGAACAACTTCAAAAGACACCTACACAAATCTCTATTATAAATTTTTTATGTACATATACCATCCAAAATAATATCCTTATTGAACTCCTAGGCTAATCCCAAGTTCCTAATACCATTATGCTAGACAAATTTCAAGCTTTGGTTGGATACTTAGCCCCAGACCAATAGTTAACCTTTGACTAAAGTGATATGTCATCCCTTAGCCATCTCCATAATAACCCATTATACATTGAAGTTATTATAACATGAGACAAAATTGAAAGCATCCTTATAGATAATGGATTAGGCTTGAATATTATGTATGTGAAGCTAATCAAGCATATGGGATATATAACAGTTAACCTTTAGCTAGACATTATTACTATCAATACCTATGATAATGAATAAAATGAACCATAAGGAACCATTATTTTTCTAGTGATTAATGGGCCTTTCACCCATGATACTGTGCTAGACCTAGATTTATTATATGATTTGCTTTTAGGAAGACCATGGATACATGAAATTCATGCAATTCCTTCAACATTTCACCAGTGTACCAAGTTTATTCACTCTAGGATGGAGGTAACTATCCATGGAGATTTATAACCATATAAACACTATAAGAATTTGGATGTTAAATATAAAAGCTATAGCTACCATTTTGTTCTAGACCTAGTACCAAATAAGGACAAAGATAAAGAGATACTTGTTGAATTTCCAAAGACTAATTATATAGACCCTGATAGCCTTTCCTCAAATTCATGTATGCCTCTTATTGAAATGTCTAATAATTTTACCATTTTGAACAATGGTCTAAGAGAGTATTTTACCCATGATACATTCTATATTTCCAAGCTTCCATAGAACCCCAAGTCCTATGGAAGGCCCAAATCTAAGACAATTTATATGTAATGGTGACAAAAGGGAAAAAGAAAGCTTCATGGCCCATCACCTAATATTTTCACATCAACTACTAGCCAAGAACAATATCCATTTACCAATGATGATTTTTGGTTATACAATGATAAATTGGCTGATTGCTACTAAAGTAAAAAGTAACCCATCCCTAACAGGATTATGGGTAACCAAACTTATGAAGGTAGAGGCCTAGGGGAAAATCAATATGGGTAACCAAACTTATTGAGCCTATTTCTATGATTAATTACAAAGTAACTCATGGTCTTTGATTTAAATCATATAGGAGTGACCCCACATATATTAATCATGTTCCTATGCTAATGACTCATGATGACAATGCCGATAGTGAAGAAGATTCTTATCATCACATATACAAACATCTAACTAGTACCAACTTATTTGACCCATATGCCATTTATACCATCACACTAATAATATAACATTCCCCACTTACCCTTTATCATCCTCAAATTATAGACTTGGACCAACAAGAATCCATAGTACCTTTAGACAATTTTGAGAATGATGAATCTTTTTGTGATTTTTTGGGCTTAAGATATAATGTTCCTTTGGAAGGCCACAAATAAAGGTTATCTATAAAACTAGATCTTACAACCTATTTTAGAGAGAGAGAGGACACCCTTAACCAAAAATAAAAATTAAAAAATTAAGGTGAAAGAGTGAAAACCTCTTTAATGCATTTTTGAAGTAGGATAAAATTAAATAAAAAGGCTAGTGTCTTGGTGAAAACCTATTTTAGGTACCACTAGATGAGGGTATTCACCCTTTTTCAAATGAAGCTCAAGGGACCACCAATAACAAATTTACTTTTGGATCCGATCTTAGTACAGAGGAACAACATGCCTTTAATCAAATTGTCCAATAATTTCCTACAATGTTTGTTACATGGCCCTTACTACCATTAGGAGACTCATATTCATCTTTCTTGAGAGAACTTGAAGAACTAGTCTAACGAGATGACTTTGCCATAGCTATCCAATTCATATCTTTGCTAACTATTTTGGAAGATGACTCAACTCTCCTAGTAGAATATATTATGAAAGTCAACATTATAACTCTAGAAGACCTAGAGTGGATCAAATTAGGTGCATCCCTCATAGAGGAGGAATGTGAAGTTTTTATAATCCTTTTGAGGGAGTTTGTTGACATATTTTCATGGGCCTATTCGGATATGCTAGGTTTATACCCTACCTTATTTGTAAACCATCTCATTGTACATCTTAATGCCAAACATTTTAAGCATAAATTACCTAAGATGCATCCTTGTATTACTATGTTAGTTAAGAAAGAGTTGGAAAAAATCTTGGATGTGAGATGCATCAAACCAATTGACTATTCAAAGTGGATCTCAAAAATTGTGCCTATTAATAAAAAGCTAGAGGGTATCACAATCTACTCTAATTTTGGAGACACCAACAAGGCCTGCCTGAAGTATTACTTTCATATACCAAACATTGACATGATAGTTGACTCCATAGCTATGTATGAAATGATTTCCATCATGGATGTATTTTTAGAATAAAACTAGATCAGAATTACGCTAAAGGACCAACATAAAATAGTGTTTAACACTCTTTAGGGAACATTTTTCTATCAAGTCGTGTCATTCAGCCTTAAGAATGTTGGGTCCACATACCAAAGGGATATGACTCTTATATTCCATGAAATGATGCATAATATTGTCAAATACTATGTCAATGACATATTGGGTAAATCTAAGACCTATGAAGATCATGCAATTGTACTAGGAAATATATTTGAAAGGCTTCTTAAGTATAAGGTTCAAATTAATCCTAAGAAGTGCATCTTTGGTTTTACTTCAAATAAAATTACTAGGCTTTATTATTTCTCACCTAAGTATTTAATTTTATACTAACAAGGTTCAATCCATTACCGATATGCTTCCACCTTCTACTTTGAAGCAGTTCCATAGTTTTTAGGGAAAAATCTAGTCTATTAGATGTTTCATTTCATAGCTAGCCAATAAATGTCATCATTTCACTAATTTATTGAAGAAATGTATTACATTTATTTAGGATGCATAATGTTAAAAATCCTTTAAACATTTAAAGGAATACTTAGCCAATCCACCTATTCTATTACACCAATCGTAGGGAGGCCATTCTTGCTATACTATCTTCCACTAACAATGCCTTGGAGATACTTTTATCCCAACATGATGAATATGGAAAAGAAAATGTAGTGTAATATCTAAGCAATACATGAGTAACATTTTAACACTATATGCCAATTAAAAAATCTTGTTTAGCTATGGTCTTTAAATCCCAGAAGTCATGGCATTACATGCTTAACAACAAGACCATAGTCATTAGAAAATTAGATCCATTCAAGTATCTACTATCCAAAATAGCTTTACAGGGTCACATGGCTAAGTGGATGATTTTTTTGAGTGAGTTTGAGATTGATTATATCAATTAGAAGGACATTAAGGGACAAGTAATTACAGATCAATTTTTTAAATTGCCCTTTTCAGATACTAACCACTCATTTTTTCATTCTTGGATGAGTCCATCATAACCATCATAGAAACACTAGAAGTTGTATTTCAATGGGTCATTCACATCTCATGGATCAGGAGTAGGCCTATTATTTATTACATCACAGAGGGATCTCATTCCCAAATCTTTTCATATCATCTTTCCTTATACTAATAACATGGATAAATATAAATCATTCATTATAGGGCTTTGTCAAGTGATAAAATGGAACATTCAACATTTAATGGTTCATGGAGATTCCCAACTTATTATTAATCAAGATACAAACCAATTATAGACCAAAGAAGATAAGTTGGTAGCATACAAGGCCATGGTGGACATTCTCAAGTAGTAAATTGCCCAAATTTAGTTTGAACACATACCAAAAGCCAATAATAAGACATCAAATGCCATGGTTACCATTGGTTCTTTGATGCAAAACATATATAAGGCAAAATATTATCTATTCCTCATTCAACATCTTCTAGCACCTATTCATTGACTCTCGGCCATTGAAATGATCTATGATATTATTAGTCCCAATTTTATTTGGTATTATGACTTATATACTTAACTTTATGACCAAATACTTCCACCCAAAATCTAATGTAAACAACAAAAATATTTCACACACCAAGCCTCTTGATATACCCTACTTAGCCCAACCCTTTACCACATAATCTTTGATGGAACTCTACTTCATTATTTGAATTTAGTAGAAGATGCATTAACATTAAGGTAAGTTCATGAAGGATTTTTTGGAACCCACACTAGTGGGGCCATCCTTTCCAAAAATCTCTTACATACTAGCTATTATTGGATAATCATGGAAGTAGACAGAACTGCTTATGTAAAAATATGTAACAAATGTCCTAGGCATGCAAATTTGATATATGCTCTAGTTAGAACACTCAAGCCAATGACAACACCATTATCATTGTAAACATGGGGACTTGGTCTCATTAGGAATATTAACCCTACCTCTTTAGATGGTCATAATCATATCCTTACCACCACCGTGTACTTCACTAAGTGGGTCTAAGCTATACCCCTCACTTACATGACTGGAAAACAAATTTCCAAATTCATCTTCAACCATCTCATTTGTTGTTATGATATATCATTTGACATTATATCTGATAATGGTGGATCATTTAAGAACAAGGATGTCAAATAAATCTATCTTGAGTTAAACATTACCCAACATTTTTCCACTACTTATTACCCACAAGGTAAAGGCCAAGTAGAGGCATATAACAAGACCATTCACAATATTATTAAGAATATTGTCAATATTTCTAGTCAATAATAGCACCTACAGATCTTTTGTACCCTTTGGGCTTATTGTACTAATTATTTAACTCTAATAAGAACCACACCATAGTCCCTTGGTTATGGCACTAAGTTCATTCTTCCCATCAAGGTCGAGTTTCCTTCTCTACCTATCTTATTGAAGCACATCTTTGATGATGATGATTATAGAGTTACTTATTTGTAAGATATAGAGTTACTGGATAAAAAATACATGGCCAATGTAAAAAAACCTTCAAGAACATTCAAATTGGTTATGTGGTTAGTTTTGTAGACACCTAAATTTCATTTAGTGTCAAAATGCACCTAAAATCTATTTAATAATTCTTCTTGAAATAATTCATCATATCTCCCTTCACATTCAAATAATTGAATAAGTCAAATGAGTTAATTATGCACAATTTAAATACTTATTTTAAATATAAAATATAGATTTTACACCTCATCCAAACATATTCCATATTTTTCTCCCTCATCCCAACCAAATCCATAACTTTCTCAACCTCTTATGACTCATCCCCTAAGTTGTCAATAAAATTGACTTAGTCATGTTGACATAGCTAACAGACCCCATGCTTATCTCAACCATTTGAAATGGTCTTCATCCTCAAGGGTGAAGACTCATTAAACACCATTTATTATTTGGATTATTGAATAAGTCTAGATAATCCTCCATTGTTGGATCCTTCACCAAAAATCTATAAATATACTTGAAAACCTTCATTTTTAAGGGTCCTAAAATTAAATCTAGGAGAATCCAGACTTATGCTACCATATTTATATACACAAGTGAATCAAAAACTTATTTTTACAATAAAACATTGCATGTTCTCCTTTATATTGGAAGAGTGAACACCAGATTTTCAAAGAGAAAATTGAGTTCAAATCGCAATGGAGAAAGCTTGCACATTTAAAGCATAAATTTTATATTTTCTCATTTTATTTATTTTTTGTTATATCTTAGGTTGAATTTATCTTAGATTAAGATTTTTTCATTTTATTAACACTTCTAAATTTAGTTCACACACTTCTAGCATGCCTGATGGGACCTTCCCTCAACTTTTTCATCTTTTGCTCATCATTTTCTATATTTAGATAGTATTTTTCATTTGATTTTTGTTTTTGTGTTTGCATATGCATTTAAAATCATATTTTTGAGAGTTTCTATAATCTACAATTTTCTATTAGACATTTTTTATTTAGTTGTGTATGCCCCACTACATAACAACAAATTCAAAAGCATAAATAGTGAAATTGATCCACTGCATAGCAAAATTGATCTATTATCCCTTTCCATGTTTTCTATTTTGTCCATAGAGTTAGTATATTTTTTAAAGAAATAATGAAATCATCATTTGGTGTAGTAAATTCATCATTTTCAGCGGTGAATTTGTCATTTGGTGTAGTGAAATCATCATTTTTAGCAATGAAATTGTTATTTTTGGAAAAAAAATCATCATTCTCAGTAGTTAATTCATCATTTGGTGCAAAAAATTCATCTTTATGGGTATAAAAATCATTCTATGAGCATGGATTTATTTATTTTATGTTTTTAGTGTTTTATCTTTTCCTATGTTGATTCTAACACAATTTTGCTTTTCGTATTTTTCTATGGAACAATGATTTTGTAATAAAGAGGTGTTTTTCACTTTTTTTTTTTTGTTTTTCACTTGTTCTATTATAGGTTGCCTTGATCCAATTCTAAGTAAACATTTTAACAACTAGTTTACAGAATTCTTGCCAAAAATAATCAACAAAAAGTTTAAACAAAAAGCCAATTTCTTTTTACTAATGCTTTTAATTTCATTTTTAGAGTTTTTAGTAGTTATATCACATTTTATTTTAGTATTTCATTTATGATTGTATAAATCATATATTTTTTTCCTTGGCATCACATTGGTGATAATACTCATAAATTAGAAATATTTCCATAATTATCTAGTGATGGTACTCAAAAATTAGAAATAGATACTTTTTATTTATTTTTTCTTTTTAGGATCTCTATTGACCATGGATTTCACCACCATTTAGTAGGCCAAAACCCATTTATCAGTGGTGTATATAAAGTGAGATCCAACTATTTCAATTGTCTAAGCGGTTGTGTGTTTTAAACATACCATGACATGACAAGATTTCATGCTCCAATACCTAGGGATTCAATAGTTGTCTCAAAATATGATATCATCAATTATCAACACACTGAGATCCCTATGGCTATGTTAGGCACTTTAGGATAAGACCCAATAATGTGCATCCACTTTATCTATTTATTCCATGGTTTTTCCCCCTACATAATCTTTTTTAAACCTTAAGCCTAGGATAACCTCTTTTGCCATTCAACTTTGGTGCATCAATTATTAGTTAACACTAAAAAGGTACCTTTTACACACCCTTGAAATTGGACTCAATGGGCCATGGGAATGGAAGGATCCTCCATGGTTAGTGCCTTGAAATACTAGGATATAACTAAGAGTATGGATGAGTAAGTGACATCATAAAGCTTAATAGTTATTTACAATCTTGGACCTAATTTTCACCTTTTATGTGCAATTTGTTGACTATTTAGAATAGACATTTTAAAATTATTTCCTTGTGTTTACCACATGCTACCAAATATTTGTTTGTAAATAAATTCTTTTGAGTTAAAATGTTATCCTAAAAATCACAACTTTCTCTCTAAAATCTCAAAAGCATTTAGTTAGCAATCAAAATTTTAGTCACTTGGGTATTTTGCTTTACTTGAGTTTAGTTTTAAGTCTTTTTTGTTTATTGAGTCAAGTTTTTCCCTTAGCAAATGTCACTCATTACAAGAGACAGGGCTATGTTTAAAAATCCCTTGATCAATGTGGTCACAAATCCAAACCCAAACAATCCTTGTCTTCACTTAGGATTATATCCAACCAATTTTGATTCAAACACATATTTGAATCAACATCAAATCAATAATCCAATAAATCTAAATCAAAGTTTCAATGTCCTTGTAGACTCACCAATCAATCATCCAATAAATCCAAATATGAGTTTGAATATGTGCTAATTATCATCCATCAATCAATCAAATCCAAACTTGAATAGTCATTCAAGTTTACCAATCAATCAATTTCAAACATGAATACTTATTCATGTTTACCCATAAATCAACATCCAAATTTTACTTTAAGGACAACATAGAATCAATTTTTAGGCTTTGGTAGTCAAAATTATTTAAATTCTTTTACAAGTTCCACCCCATCCATAAATCAAAAGTCATCAATCATAAATCAAAATGCATTCACCAATCCATCTAGTTCTAACCTTAGCATCAATCAAAATCAAAATTTTGATTCACCTTCACCATGACTTTAAAATATATATTTGAACCAAAACTTCACAAATCAAACCCAAATTCAATCAAATACAAATGTCTTCCATCAAAATCAACCTTTAAACTCCATCCTTCAAAACTAACCTTTCCACATTCATCAAAATCAATCATTTGGTTCTACATCCAACCAATTCCCAAACTTGAACCAAACTAGATCAACTTCACATTTATTCACAAAACCAATAGATTTAATTACATAAACCTTCTCAAATCCACCAAATCTAAATAATTTCACCTTCAACACAAATCCAACAAATCCATCCTTCCAAGATCAAGCTACTTTTATATTACACTTCATTACTAGGGAATCCCAAAACAATCTGTATCAACATCATCCTATCACTAGTGACCCTATTTTGTAAAATCAATCAAGTCTCCCATCTACTAGTTATAGTATTAATTCTAAAATCCCTCATTACACTAGCAAAAAAAATCCAATTCTAGCACCACTACCATCTAGTGTCATTACACCCCCAGAGCTATAATAACTTCAAAAATCCCATCCTATCAACAACATTACCATTTTAAGAAATAATTTACTCCTTTATGGGAACCTTATGATGTATTCTTTCAAAAATTGGTCATTTCAAACTTAATCATATTTTCAAACACCAAATACTTTGAGCCAAATGTCCCAAAACTTGAGTGGTATAGACCTAATGAATATTGTGATTATCAAAAAACTGAAGGTCATTCTACAAACCATTGTATGAGACTAAATCATTATATCAAATATTTTATTAACAAATGGTACATCAAGTTAGATCCAAGTGTATCCACATCTAAAAATTCATAGCTTGTGGATATGCCAAGATGTCTTTCCTGAGCCTAGTCAAGCCACAACACTTCCAAGTCAAGGTCATAACCTTCCATCCATTTCTCAAGATCTCATTTTTGACACATCCATTTTTAACCAATCCATAGATTATCAACCTAACTTTTATAACCATGGTTTACCATCCATTTCTTATGAAGAGCCCATCTTTATTGAAGAACATATCTTCGCACAAAAACATATCTTTGATCAAGATTCCATTTTTTATCAAGATCCAATTTTTGACAAAGATCCCATTTTTTACCAAGATCCTATCTTGGACAAAACCTCCTTCAACCAACATAACCTATCACCCATTGGCCAAACACCCAAACCCTTATCATCTATTGAATCTCTTATAATCCTAAAACATGCACCCTAAGTGATAGAGGTACTTATAGACAAAATAATAGATGACCAAGGAACTATAAAACTCATCCATTTAAAAGTAAATGTTAGAATCATAACATCAGCTTCAAACCATTTTAAATTCAATGTAAATATGTTAGTGAAATTTTGTGATTTCTAAGGAACTTCATCTATAATCAAAATAGGATCCATTTATAGTCTCTATGAGAACTATGCTACCACCACTCCTTTCATCAACATCACCAATCCTAACTTCCATCTTATAATCTAGTATCCTACCCATTTTGATTTTTACAAACAATCTTACTTACAGTTAACTTCATTCCATGATAATAAAGTAATTATAGACTTCATAGCTAGTCTCCTGCTAGAAGAGCATCTAGAAACATCTGCATATTCTGAGGAACAAGTGTACCTAAATTAAAATTAATCCTATAGTCTAAATATAAAAATGACATCTCATAATGAAAATGTTTTTGAGGCACTATCAGATGATCAAAATACAAATTTTAGTCAAAATATAGAAAATCAAAAATATGAGTCCCTTAGTGAAAACCTATTTGAGGCGCTATTAGACAATCCAAATATAAATCCCAATCAAAAGAATAAAGATGAAGCCTTTGGTAGAAACTTTTCTATGGCACTGATGGATGAGAAAATTAATATATCCTCTACATTAACATAGTTTTAGGATGGATCCCCATCACAAATTGAAGATATCATTAATGCAACATTGAATTCTTAAATCATCCAACTTGTAGTTACTTCCCATATTGTTGAATGTAAGATTGTTAGTCCCATTCACTATTTACATCATGACACATATACTTATCCCCAATATAATCCCATCCCTCCAAATCCTTCATGCACTCAACACACATCCTTCATCCAATATACTTTTTTCTTCACCCTGTATGGTAGCACCCTCTATCATAGGGGCTATGACTATATCCTAGTAAATTTGGAAGAAACCAACTTATAAATCAATGAAGTTACTAAAGATATCTCTAGAACACATACCTAAGATATTAATATTAGTAAGCATCATCCAAATTAAACCATTTATAATTGAGATGTCAAAAATCAAAAATAAAATTAAAAAACAAAATCAGAAAGAGAAAGAGAAATAAATTCATCCCGAGGTGAAAACCATTTATATGGTACCTTAGGCAAGTACCATGATGAAAACTGAATTTTGATGTCATGCATAAAATAATTAGTTGTCTATAAGTACCCTACACTTATGGTAAATCTCATTCTATTTCAATCTCATTCATTCTAAATCATCCCTCCATCTTTACCCATCTTACAAATTTGTAAATCCCATCATACGCTTACCCGAAACCAACTTTACTTATTCTATGTTATCCTAAAGTATGCTTACACATCCTACACCTATTTAAATACAACTAAAACTCATCTTCAACCATCATACACTAGCTTTGAATACCCTTACCTATCCAAATAAATTATTATCCTTTTAACCCCAAACCCATTGAAACACATTCACTCCTTGCCATCATAAAATCATCTTTATTCCCATTTTGACTTGGTAAGGAAGTGGAAATGTCTTGAGATGTGTTCTTATAAACATATTTTTGAATCCTTACAATTCTATTTTTATGACTCTACACTTATTTCTTACATCATGTGTTCCCTAGAGTTATCATCTTAATTCTAATCCATTTTTGTTCATCCATACTCCATATATAATGTATTCCTTCCATCCCCTACCTCTCACTCTTCAGTGATATAATATGGTTTTAATTTTTCTATTATTCCTTATAAATACACCTATAAATAAAAAAAATCAAAATAAAAAATAAAAAATCTAAAAAAAAATCAAAAAATCTCTTGTCATTAGTTACGTACCCTAGTCATCCCTTATACGGATTACTCCAGCCAAGGACATCCAAAAAAATTATTTGCTTACTTGTTTTAGTCATTTATTTACCTATTTGTATAGTCATTTACTTTATTTTACATCATGGGTGTTTACTTGCTTTCATAGTCTTTCTTTACTTATGTGTTTGTTTTACTTACATCATTTTCATTATTGTAAACATCTCTTTTTATCTTATCTTTATTGTTGTTTCTTGTGTCTAGATCACTATGTGCATTACTAATGGTGTTATTATGATCTTCCCTATCATGATGCACTAAGTTTTATCCTTTTGAATCTATTATTTCATACACATATCAAATGATATTCATCATGGTTTTTTTATACCATTGGTGCATATTGTCATGTGTAATATCAAAACTCAAGTTTCTCAACTCTTACTTAGTTAGAATTATTATTATAAATCCAATGCAAAAACAAAATAAACACAAGGTAGATATCAAACCATCTCACATTCTCAAATGAAGCATCTATGTTTCAACTTAGACAAATTCATTATAGTTATGAAATTGTTTCTCAATGAATTCACCACATTTTTCAATGAATTCATCATTTTTCATACCAATTTCATCATTCAGATAATTGTGAAATCATTTTATTCTCCTTTTATACACATTTAAATACACAAAATCAGATTTTTGTCCCATAATAATATCTCTTTTCCATCCATCCTTATCTCATCAATGTTGTCAAATCATTTGATCTGTCATCATTAATCCATGTAGTCACTTCATTTCCTTGTTCATGCTTGCATATCAATCATCCACAATCATTTCCTAATATTTCTATTCAATCTACCACACGTGTTGAATGGGACCAAAAAAATCATAATATCCATCCTTTTTCCATTAACCCACCACTCGATCAGTCAATCAATCAATCAATTAGATAACCAATCTAAGCTTACAACTTTACAACATGATATATCATTCCCATATCCATTCTTATGAACCCTGATTCATGGATCACCTCAAAGCGTGCATCTTCTCTTATGATATATAAATTCACAATATTCTCCTCTCATATATCATTGCTTGGGGAAAAATCCATCCATCATACAATCATAATGTTCAATCATTAACTTAAGTATGTTAATATCATCCATGGGTCAATCTTACATTACATCATCACTTCTCTTCCCACATTGGGAGAACTACATCTGTCCTGGTATCCCCACTCAAAAAATTTCCATGATGGATTATGTAGGAAACACTTAGAGACATGAGGTGTATAGGGTTAGTTTGTCCACCATCATTCATCCAAGCCATTTCATCCACATTTTATTATAATTTAGTCAAAGTGCTATATCTCATTAACAATACCTACAAGCATCAATTTTGTAAATATTTATCACATATTAGACAATCTATATTTTTCATTTTATGGCTTGTGGATTACCATCATTGGGATATATCATTTCCACATATGCTTGTGAGACCCTTGAGTCTGAGCATAATCCAAGCATGCAGTCTGTAAAGTGGGAAATGCACTTTTTTCAATATCTTCTATAGCATTTAACAACTAGGGGTAAATAGTTTTACACGTACCCTCTACAACATTGTAAACATTAGTATTGAGACAAATATATGTATTATTGATGACAAATTTCTCATTTCCATCTCCCATTCCTCTTTCATTCATTTTGAGTGTTTGTTTGTTTTCTCACACAAACCCTCGAGGGGGCATCATCACACTTATTTTCATTCATTTGGAGATTTTTTTTCATTTTTAGTCATCAACACTCTACTTCTTCTACTATTCTTTGAAACAATATTACTTCATAACACTATTTCAAAGAGGGGAAATGTAGACACCTAAATTTTTTTTAGTGTCAAAATTCACCTAAAATCTATTTAATAATTCTTCTTGAAATAATTCATCATATCTCCCTCCACATTTAAATAATTAAATAAGTTAAATTAGTCAATTATGCACACTTTAAATCCTTATTTTAAATATAAAATATAGATTTTACACCTCATCCAAACATCTTCCATATTTTTCTCTCTCATTCCAACCAAATCCATAAGTTTCTCAACCTCTTATGACTCATCCCATGAGTTGTCAAGAAAATTGACTTAGTCTTGCTACCTCAACTAACTAACCCCATGTTTCTCTTAGCCATTTGAAATGGTATTAATCCTCATGGGTGAAGAATCATTAACCACTGTTGATTATTTGGACTATTGAATAAGTCTAAATAATCATTCACCATTGGATCCTTCTCCAAAAATCTATAAATAAACCTAAAAACCTTCATTTTCAAGGGTCTTGAAATCAAATCTTAGAGAATCAAAACTTATGCTAACATATTTATATACACAATAAAATCAAAGTGAATCAAAATGAATCGAAGACTTATTTTTACACCTAAATGATGTCCGTTCTCCTTTGCATTGAAAGAGTGAGCACCACATTTTTAAAGAACAAATCGAGTTTAAATTGTAATGGAGAAAGCTTGCACATTTGAAGCATAAAGTTTGTGTTTTATTATTTTGTTTATTTGTTTCTCTATCTTAGGTTAAAGTTATCTTCGATTAATATTATTTAATTTTTCTTATCACTTCTAAATTTAGTTCATACAATTATAACAAGTGTGTCAAGCTTAAAGAGTTTAAGCTTGGTGATATTGTCCTCAAATAAAACTAGAAGAACACCATGGTCAAAAAAAGAAGAAAGACAAGTTTAGGCTTAATTGGATAGGCCCTTATGTCAGTGTTGTTAATTATGGATATGGAGATTATAGGTTATCTATAATAAAACGATATGAACTTGATGAGCCCATAAACATAATACATCTCGAGTGTTAATTTGATAGAGAGACTCAAGATGTTATCTATGAGGATCATTTACATCATACCATAATCTCACCTTCCTTATACCATATTGTATATCATTCTTTTCATACCTTCCCTATTAGACTAAGTTGTTTTACCCTCCCTTACCCACCCATTTTAAACCTTGGTTTTGATCCATTAGTTCTTCAAGAACCTTTAAATATTGGATTCAAATGAAGTTTTAATAGACGATTCAATATTTTTTAGAACAAGGGAGCATCTTGGGGCTCTATAATAGTGGTTTGGAAATTGCATTTTTCATTTTTGTCACATTCTATCTCATTACCAATGCTACTAATTATAATTTCCTTTGAGAAAACTAGTATCACATACTTATGTTTTTATTTCCTCATTATAATTGCCCTTGTGAAAATTAGGAACAACCCCATTTATCCAGATTGTCACATCATTGTTCTATATTTTTCCATTTGCCTATTTATGAGCATGTTGTTACCTAGTTAGATTCTTCTTCTATAGGTTAGAAATACAATGACTTGAGGTCTTTTGGAACTATGTAGGCAATGCTCTATTCACATTAAGGTTAGCTTAGTCACCCTTTTTCTACACTCTTATCTTTTTGCAAGCAATTTAAGTTTGAATACTATCACCATTTTTTAAGAATTTTTAATCCATGTTTTCATGCTTTTATGAGTTGGACCATTCTGTATATCATAATTATCAATTGAGTTGAGATAACTAAAAAATCTTAGAAACATTTGAAAAGTTTTAAAAATCCTAAAAATCACAAAATCATGAAAATTACCTTAGAATTTCCATGTGAGATATAAAGTCATCAAATTTTTTTGGGATGCACTATCTTATCTATTTAGCTTCATTTTGATACCACCTTGGTATTTTTACTCCCATTTCTAGGAGAACTACATTGGCCAAAGGTCCATACATACTATGTAGGCAACACTTGGATATATGGGGTATCTCGAGTTAGCTCAGTTCATTTTTGACCACTTATTTGCCTTAAGGACTCTGGGACTCTTAACTATTTCACAAGTAACCACTTGTCCTTTAATTTACCCATCTTTATTAGCCTTAGCCATATGCTCTCACCATTTTTGATTTCATGTTGTGAGTATTATGCATTTGAATTTGATGCACTAATGACCACTTGTATTTTTTTTAATGCTCTCACCATTTCTCAAGCTCATTCTCACTCTAAACCTTAGATGTATTTGAAAACATGAATTACCAATTTAGTTCATTTATGGATACTCATTTCTTGCCTTTTAGTGTGGTTTTAGTGTAAACCATATTCTCACACTTGCATGATTTATTTGTGTTGATGTTTTCATGATTGTGAGTGTCATCCACATCTTTTCTTATGCACTTGCTATTTTTCAAGAATATTCCTAATTTCCTCTACACGACAATCATGTTTTATTATGATCATTTTTATTCTATCCCATATCTTAGGATAACTACATTTTTCCTAAAGTTCATGTTGGATCTTATGTCCATGGTATTATATGGGCAACATCCACTTATCTAGTGCATCTAGAGCTAATTCAAATACCCCTTTTCTTATATTCCCCCATTTTGTTTTTTTATTTCATTGCCTCTTATAGCCTAGGGAAACTCCTTACCATTTTATTTATGTCATTGTTCTCTATGACCTAGGGGAAACATTGTGTCTATTATATTGGTATTATTTTACCTGTATCATTGCTACTAGTCTAGGGGTCACCCTGTCACCAAGAGTAATACCTCTATTACACATGAATGAAAAATTTGTATTATGTTTGTACTAACATTATTATTAACTATTATTCATAAATTGGCTTTATCCATTTACAATAGTTTGTTTCCTGTACTTTTGTGCTTTGCATTGTTTATTTATTTTGATTGTTTTATTTTATTTAATTACAACCATGTTTGTTTATTTTTATTTATTCATGTTTTTTTTTTTGTTTATTTTTGTTTAGTGGTGTTTTATTTCATTTGATAGTTTGTTTATTTTGATTTTATTTGTCTTTTTCATTTCTTAGTTTCCATAAGATTCTTACACTTTATTTACACTTGAGTCTAGATTACCCATATCTTGTACTTAAGTTGTGGATTAGTGTACATTCCTACACTTAGTTTATTGCATTATATTAATTTGGGATTTGATTATTCATATATTATGCCTAAGTGATTTATAATTTCAGTTAAAATAAGTTTTCCATACTTCAGATACACATTTTTATTATAGTTGTCTATAACTATGATACATAATATCACAAGTTATATCAAAATCAGGGCAAAGAATCTATTCAACAATGTGGTGGATAATACTCCTTATTCACACTTGGAAAAATCCTAGACCTACTCAAACACTACCCAAATGCAGACTAATTAAATAACAAATGAATTGTAATTATTTCTAATTAAGATGTGCTTCTCCACACTAGCAGGTAGCCCAAAGTCATACCTCTACTCTGTGTTAGCTTATTGATACTTCATGAGTACAAACTCATTACATAAGCCCATTTCCTAATTTACCATATTGGGGAAAATCAAGTAGACCTTTCTCGATCATATCCTCCACACTGGGACAAAGATGAATTATATCATGCTTCAATCTACCCTATTGAAGTAGACCATTATGTTAATTATTATAACCACCTTTGAGAAAATCTTTATTTCATGACCTATCTTTCCTATTGAGGCATTTTTAATTATGTTAATGATTATAACCACCTTTAAGAAAATCATTATTTTTACCCGTCTTCCTTATTAGGTCACCTCACTATGCCATTAATTATAACTACATTTGGGAAAATCAATATTTCTAACCTCATTACCTTAGGTCACATATTTTCCTTCTTTTTAAGGGATCATTTAACAACTCTATTTTTCCACCCACTTCCTTGAGGGGTATCTAGGGCTCATCCATTGCCTTTTGGGGCATTAACCAAAGCATTAAAAAAAAATTCATTCTTTGAGAAGATATTATTTTACCTGTATCTTGCAACACCTTTTCAAATAGGGGTAAACTATAGACACCCCATTTTGGCCACAACTTTTTTCCAAACGGACTTCAAATTGATTTCTACCAAATAGTAAAAATTAATCTAAAAAATCATTGAATGTCCAAATTTTTTCCACACATTAGACATGAATACTCAGAATCATGTTGAGGCATCCCTATTTGGTGTATTATCTTCTACATAATAGTAACCTCTTACATATTCATCTCCAATCAACTTATGGCCTAGAAAATTGATAGTTTGGTCTTTGGATACATTAATCAGGGCACTTAAACAATCATTACAGTGCAAAACTGTTAAGCAAAATGAATTAACTAAGAAAATCAATAAAATGCTTAAGTGAAATTTTTATGTGCAATTAGTGAAAATGAATTTCGTAAAAAGAGAATTTTAATAAAATTGAGGTCATAATGATGTCATCATCCTTAAATTTAAGGAATTTAAAATATATCTATTAAAACCTTAAATTTAGAAATAGAGAGCTATTTTTAATAAGTTAGATCTTTATCCCAAATATTAATTGCTTATCCCCTCCTTAACTCAACTAGGGTTAAGCTAAACCCAACCTTAGTTAAAGCTAACCTAACTGCACATGGGTTAAAGTTAGTTTGTAAGGCTATAAATAGAAGTGCCAAGACCATTCTAAAATAAGATCTCAATCCAAAGTTATAATTTTCAATTATTGAGAGACAAAGCATTCTTGTAATGTTACAATGCACAAATATTGATAGATTGCTACATCAAATCCAAGCCAAGCCAAAAATTACCAAGGTGACAAGGAGAGATGATGCAAGGAGCACCATTGCCAAAGATTCTTTGATCACATGATCAAGCACATTCCTCCATGGCCAACATGAAATTATTTCTCTCAAAGAAGGTAAATGATTCTTGTTTTGTCTTCCAATGTTAGTTATTTAAATTATTATCTTGCTCTTTAAGTGTATAGACTTGAGGTGTTAGATTATTAGTGTGTTTTTATTGAGGTTTTTCATACTAACACTTGACTAAATTCCCTCTTGGATTCTTATGATCACATTTATTACCACTTTTATATTATTTGATGTATAATAAACTTTTAAAAATTAATTACACTTCCATAATTTAAAAACTCAAAAAAAAATTGATTTCATCATTTGGGCATAACTTTAAAATACATTATTCTATTATTTGTAAAAATACCATTTAAACCCATCTTCCCCAAATGGATAAACCCACATTTTCCTCTAATTTATTAAAATACCAAAATGACGTTTAAAATTTTAAAATTAGTAAAGGTCCTTTATATTGGAACAGTTTCATATTGATCGACTAGGTTACTTGGTATGATACCCAATAATAATAGGCTTTTGGGGAGACCTTCAGGCTTCTTTTAAGGAGAATATATATGGGTGATCATCATACCTAGTGTTGGTGTACCAAACAACCAATCTATAATAAGGAAAGATAATGGAGGTATGAATCTCATTCTATTGTTGCTTCAAAGCATACATTATCATTATAAATATCTCATTTCTACATTTTCCAAAATATAGAAGAAGAAAAAAAATGAGGAATACATAGAGAGAAAACTTTACTTATTTCAAAAAAAGTAATAGGTATAAAACTTGTAGTCTTACTTCACTTATTCTTCTTCTCTTTTTCATTCATATGTTTCCCTTATTTATTTATACCTCTAGTCTATGTATTATCCTATAAACAAGATCCATTATTAAACCATATAAATGTTCTTTATACAAGGCCATCATTTTATATGGTCATAGTGGATGCTAAATATAGAAGACCATAACTCTTAAGGTAATGAAGTTTATGTATAATGCAATATGATAACCTAATCCTTATATTCTACTTTCTCTATTACACACATTGTGCCCTAGGTTTCTTCATTCTATTTAAGCTTAGTTCAACTACTCAATTAAGATATATTTATTCTCATTACATTCTAGACATTAATAAATTTATTAATATATAATCCTTGACCTAATCCATATCTAAATATCATACTAATCAAATGTTTAAACCATTGACCTAAATAAGGTTTTTCTTAAGTTATTATAAATCATTCAACTTGGTTTAGATAAAAGTCTAAAGTCAAAAATTAAATTAATTATGAAGGATTTTATATGACCTTTTCAATCATTTACTCCAAGGCCTTAGTCAATGTTTTACAAAAATTATAATTTTTTTCCATATCCTTATACATAACATGGGTTCATTCATATCAACAAAGATTAAGTCTAAGGACCCAAGTCCATGAAAATTGCTACCAGTTGGTAATTTAAAAATATATAAACCTATGTTTAGGAGTATGCAATAATAGCATGCAAAATTGGAAAAATTCTAATGATGGCCACTCCATACACAACAATAAAAATTTATGTAAAATGTGTGATATTCACATGATAAACAACATGAAGTATGGAATGGTGTATTTATGTAATTATTACTTGTGTTTTACCCTTTTATACCTATATAATTATGTTTTATATTGGTTTTGAATATTATTAGATCCTCAAACCTAACTCATCCTTAGATGGTAGCTAAAACCATGAAAATGACATCAAAATTACTTGTATAGAAGAGATAGAAATAAAACTAAAACATCTACATAATCAACATATAAATATCAACCATGAAAATGAACGTTAGAATAGATACATCATATTATTATGTTTTTATGAAATTGTTGCAAGAGTTTTATTATATATCAGTAAGGTGGGATATGACATGAACATGGATAAATACTTGGATTAGGTTAGACTGATAGTATTGATGGTGTGAAAGCATAGTATGTAATCATCTCTCATAAATTACAAAAAATCATTCCCATCCCTTTCCTAATGCACCCTTTAATGTGTGTGCTCAAGGAGATTGACGCTTTGACAAGCTGCTATAAGAGAAATCATTAGTAAAATTTTAAAATAAAAAATAATTTATGTATACATCTTCAAAACCAAAACAATTAAAAAAGGTGAATAACCGGTTGCATCCTTCACCATAGTATGATCATCCCATAAGGCTTCAAATATTTTTATATGCTAATTTATCTTGTTTTCATATATGATTTTTTTCATAAACAAAATCATATTTTTGTTAGTTGATTTAGCTTTTCCATTCCATTGAGATTAATATTTAGATGAATGACTTGAAATAAGAGATCAAAGTCCTAAGAATTATAAGTACTCATTTGAAATAAATTGAGGACTATTATTTGAAATGATTTCGTAAGGGATTCCAAAAGGTGAGAATATCTAATTTTTAAAGAAATAAAGTACATTCGAGGTGATAAAACTTTTGAGAGCTATAGCTTTAGCCTTTTTTATTAAATAATGTGTTGTTGTTAAGATATATCTATGACCAGTAAAATATAAAGGATGTATATCACATATGAAGTTTATTCCCCATTCTATGAATTATTTCTCAATAATAAGTGGATTTAAAGCCATTTCAGATAGTCTATCTCATAAAGAAAATAATGAAAATGTATACATAATCTAACTAAACAAAAAACATCTTTGAAGAGAATTATCCAACAATAAACATGTAAGAAATAATGTGTTATTTTTTTCATAGTGAAATATTCACCACAAATATTTTAATGGCAACTTATAATAGATTTATAAGTATGACCATGTGTTAAAAAGTGTAACAAAACTTTGTCTCTATTTCTATAAAATACAAAAAACTCAAGTAAAAAAAACTTTAAGGTTTGTAATCTGAGATCTCTCCTTGAGATTTATCTAATGAGTCAAGAAAATTTTAGTTTGGGAAATAAAAAATGAGATCATGATACAAATCATATTGTGAACATAATCAGTCCCAATTTTCCATTTCAAGTCCAATTTTATTATTTTTAATAATATCAGCAACCTTCATAGTTTGAAAATGTGGTTTAACTTTCAAATTATCATCAAAAACAAGATTTAAAACATTAAAATTAGAGGCTTCATTTTTATAAATATATGTAGCTAAGTCATTGCCTTTGATTGTTCTCTAAGTTTTGAAATCAAGATCATACTATTGGATTCTTAGAATCTAATTAGCTAATCTACCATCAATTATGCATTTTTAATAAATAATAAAAAACATGTATGTTTGAACATATAATCACTCTTTTTTCCATATAAATATATTTAAACTTGCTTAATGTTAAAAATAATGAAATAAAAAATATGTAGATTTATGGATACTTGACTTTAGCATTTGGCTCATATATCCAATAGGTCTTGTTGACCTTTTTAATCACCATTATTTATGGCATTGAGTATGTTTAATTTCATAAGGTATTTCATCATAATTTGAATCCTTTCATTAGTTTCAATATGTGTAGTGAATTCATATTGAAGTCATTGATATTTTCCCTTACTTTAGGAGGCTAACTGCAAGAATTAAGCATTTATTGTTCCCTCTTAGTATGTTTTAAGACTCTTTTGTAAAAGTTAAGGTATTTTAAAAAAAAATTAAGGTTAAATTTGTTTTAATATTTCCCATTCATGTACACCATATATATTATTAGTAAATTTTTGGTCTTCATAACCACTTCTTGGTTAACCATCTCAATCTTTTAAAGCATGCCAAGGAAATTAAAGGTAAAATTACAAATAAAAGAAGGATGAAAAATATGTTGAGGTGAGGAATATGTTTAAGACTTAAACCAAGTATTTTAATATGCCATTCATGAATCAATATTATTTTTGAAGATCTTTTGGTGCTCCAACTCATATGCAAGGATGTAAGGGCAATTTTTATGCATTTTCAAAGGTAAAAGATTAAATTTTTATTGGTTACCAGGTGGGTAAATGATTATGCATAGATTTATAAACTTAATTTATGTTTTTAAAAAAAATTATAGTGGTTATTAAGTCAATATATGTTTAAATTATGCTAAGATAGCTCAAATCTCTCTCAAAATTGATTTTCAAGCTTAAAATTACCCCAAAACAAACATGATCTCTTGGTGGAGATGTTTCATGGATAAAAATGGTTGATAGGAATTTTTAATATGGTAATCTACTCCCATATAATTTTTTTTATTATCAACAATAATACTTAAGCTTTATGAACAATTGTTAAGAATCAAGATTGCTCCAAAACCCTTCAAAACGCTATTTAGAGAACATGAACTTTCAAATTTTGATATTTTGAAATATTTTTAAGATTTATAAATCATGATGAATTATTTTTATGAATTATACATGATATAAATACACATTATACCAATTTAAAATCATTAACAAACATATTATAGCTGGAAAATGGACCTAGATGACAAACATGCATGAGAAATGAGCACCTATAAGGCTACAAACCTAAAAGTTCATTTTTGGAGTGTTTTATTAATTTAATAAAAAAATTAAATAATTTTAATATGTATATCAGGTAAACATATTAATTTTAAAAAATAATTATCTCTTGAGACCATGTATAGTTCAAAATATAAAAAACTTTACCAAACTGGCATGCTTATTGCCTTAGGAGAGCCTAGAAATACAAAAAGGAGCATAACTTGAGTCATATTGATCCAAAACCTATTAAATTTTAACATAAGGTGGAGAGAAATGTTATATAATTTTATTTTTTTTGGTATCATGTTTATACCATACCTGAGGAGAAAGAAAATTTATAATTACAATCCTCTACATGCAAAAATGTTTAAATCTAGTTCTCAAAAAACCCAAAAGTGCAAGAACTCAAGTTTTTTTGATATAAATGCATTGAAACTTTGTATATAGGTGTTAAAATTTTATATCAATTAAATAATTTTTTTTTAAACTTTTTTAATCCATCCATAAAGGAATTAAATAAGAGTCTCTCTCTCTCTCTCTCTCTCTCTCTCTCTCTCTCTCTCTCTCTCTCTCTCTCTCTCTCTCTCTCTCTCTCTCTCTCTCTCTCTCTCTCTCTCTCTCTCACACACACACACACACACACACACAAGAGCTTCTTAATAACTAATGCAACTCACACCTAAAAGTTTGAACTGAGTCATCTTCATGTCTTTAAGCATGCTCATAGAACTTTTAATGTAAATTAAGAATGTGAATAGGTTAAAAAGTCATCAAATGAGGAGTTGAAGTTATGCATCATCAATGAAACATCATAATTGACATGAAAAATAAGACATAAAAACTCAATAAAATCATATCTTCCCTCTACACCAAAATCAAGGAGAAGAATTCAAATTAAACAAGACTTCTTAAAGTGGAGTTTCATCATGTAATATTGTAGGAGTTAGTTGAAGATAAAGTTGAGTTTCATCATGAAACTTGATATTAAACATAATAAAGCCTTAAAAAAGGACATACACACCCCAATAAAAACTTGGAGACTTAAAATAAAGTAACTAAACTTGTGTCAATTGATCTTGCACCCTTGAGGAAGGTCTTCAGTCTTCCTTACCCAATTGACAAAATGGGATAATTTCCAAGTTATCAGTGTCCTATAATGGAACTAAATCTAAATAGGATTGTTTCCATTGATGAATCACCTTTATACTCACATAAAATACTTTTTTTACAATGAAAAGAGAGAGATATTCCTATACTTCTATGACTAACTATGAGATGATACACCAAAATTGAATACCTCAACTTATTTGGACACACATAGAATGAGCTCAAAGAGCACTCACACATACACAACTCACATCTCACTAATAAATATTGGGAATAAATGTTTTGTATAAATGATTAAAATTATAAAATTACTTATAACGATGAACACTTTTCATATTAATCTCAAATAACATTCATCACAACTATGAATTGCATAAACTCTCAAAGACACAAACTACAACCTACATAGGATCAAGTTTGTTGAGTAAAGGTGCACAAAATTAGACATAAATCATGGATATGCTATAATTATCACAATATTGCATCAAAAATTCATAAATTTCACACAATAAAAAACATATGATAAGGTAAAATCAGTTTATTTATTGCTTAAGAAGGTGTTTACAAGTTTGAAAGTTGGCAGGGCTAAACCAAAACCAACTAGAGTTATATCAAATTACTTGAATAAATCAAGTACATATAGTGAAAATATTCCTAGTGAGGGTTAAATCATGAAAAATTGTCATCAAATCCCTCATTAAGGCTTAAAATTGAAATATAATTGAAGTTAACTTTTAATTGACATCTTCTTCCTCATTAAGGCTTAAACCTAAAACATAGTTGAAGTTAACTTTTAATTGACATATTCCTCCTTATATAATGTTTTATAAATTTATTTTAATTATAAAATTTATGAGGTGTGTGTGTATGTCTTTTTTTAGGCTTGATTTTTTTGAAGATCAAGCTACATGATGAAACTCCAATTTATCTTCAACCAACTCTTACAATCTTGCATGACGAAACTTTACTTTGAGAAGTCTTTGTTTGATTTGAATTCTTCTTCTTGATTTTGATGTATAGGTAATATATGATATTACTTAGGTTTTTTATGTCTTATTTTTCATTACAATAATGATGGTGCATTGATGATGTATAACTTTAGATCCTCATTTGATGAATTATTTACCATGTTTACATTCTTATTTTGCATTAAACATTTTATAAGCATGCTTTAAGACCTAAAAAACTTCAATTAAAGTTTAAATAATTAAAAATATAACTTACATAATATATTTTGAGGCCTTTCATAATTTCATTCATATATCTTGATGATGACTTAGTTCAAACTTGTAGGTGTGAGCTCTTTTAATGCTGGAGAGGCTCCTAAGAGAGAGATCTTTGTTATTAAATTACTTAATAAATGGATTATAAATGTTTAAAAAAAATTTATTTAATTAAATAACCTTATAACACCTAAATATAAATTTTAAATTCATTGGGATTAATAAAACTTGAGTTCTTACACTTTTGGGCTTCTTGAGAACTAATTTTCAACATTTTTGCATGCACAAGCATGTAATTTTAACCTTTATCAATCCTAAGGTATATTTATAAACATTATAACACCATAAATTTTTTTAAAATATTTAAATATAACTTTATTTAAAATCTCTTAGGTTTTAGATCAATAGAACTCAAGTTATGTTCCTTTTGTGTTTCTAGGTTCTTCTAGAGCAACAAGCATGCCAGTTTGGTAAAAAAATTATATTTTCAACTATACATAGTATCAAGAGATAATTAAAAATTTTAAATAAAAATGTGTACCCAATCTACATATTATAATAATTTAAATTTCATTTTTTAATTTAAAAAACAATCCAAAATGCACTTTTAGGTGTGTAGGCTTGTAGGTGCTCATTTATCATGCATGTTTGTCATCTAGGTCCATTTTCTAGATATAAAATATTTTTTAATGATCTTAAATTGGTATAAGGTGTATTTATACTATTTATATTTCATAAAAATCATTCATATTGTTTTATAAATTTTAAAAACACTTTAGAAGATCAAATTTGCAAAGTTCATGTTCTCTAGATAGGGTTTTGAAGGGTTTTGGAGCAATCTTGCTTATTAACAATTGTTCATAAATATCAAGCCTTATTTATGATACTAAAAAAAATGATATGGGATTAAATAACCCTATTAAACCTTACTATAAACCATTATTATCGATTGAACATATCCACAAAGATATCATGTTAGTTTTGGGACAATTTTAAGCTTGAAAAATAATTTCGAGAGAGATTTGAGCTATCCTAGCATAATTCAAGCATAGTTTAAGTATTTAACCTCTATAATTTTTTTTATAAATATACATGAAGTTTATAAATATGTTCATAATAATTTTCCCACCTGTAAACCAATAAAAATTCAATCTTTTGTTGTTGAAAATGCATAAAAACTGCCCTTACATCCTTGCATATGAGTTGGAGCACCAAAAGATCTTCAAAACTATTGTAGATGCATGCATGGAATATTAAAATTCTTGATTTAATTATTAAAAATTATTACTCACCTCAAAATATTTTCCATCCTTATTTTATTTGTAATTTTGCCTTTAATTTCCTTCACCCATGCCTTAACATGCTTTAAAACGTTGAGATGGTCAACCAAAAAGTGGTTATGGAGACCAGATCTTAATTAAGAATTTATATGGCATACATGAATAGGAATTTTTAAAACAAAAAACCTTAATTTTATCAAAAATATCTTAACTTTCGTAAAAGAGTCTTAAAACATACTAAGAGGGCACAATAAATGCTTAATTCTTATAATTAGCCTCCTAGACTAAGGGAAAATATCAATATAACCTTAATATGACTTTAGTATGAATTAACTATGAAAATATCACTAATGAAAGGATGAAAATTATTATTAAATACTTTATGAACTTGAACATACTCAATGATGGAAATAATTGTGTCTAAAAAGGTCGATATCATTGGCAACATCTACAAATTTACTTGCCTACTAAGTAAAAGACCAACTACCTTAAGACATTCACTAGGTATGGAGTCCTAAAAATCATCACAAAATCTGATCTAAACTTGATAAACACTACTATACCTTATTCATAAAAAACTAAAACTAAACAATGAGTCCTCAAAGCAATAATAATCTTGTACAAGAGCACTTAGGGGATTACAAACTACTACAACTATCAACTGAACATATGCATAAAAACACTTGGAGGAAAGTGAAATATAACACTACTGTGTAAAATATTTCATTACACCTCAATAACATTTCTTGATAAATATCTCATTAATTGGGATTGGTAGCTCCTCCTTATTCAATTTTGACAACTAAAAAGCATTATGTGATTTACAGATGGAAATGACATAAGGACCACTCCATATTATGTCAAATTTGGTGTGATTACTTGGATTTGATCTATCCTCATCCATTTAAGGATAAGGTCTCTTTATTAAAAATTTATTTCCACTACTTTCTTGTCAGAATACATTTTCACTTGTGCTTGATGAATTTCCATTGTGTGCATGGCTTGGTCTCTTAACTCCTCTAACTCCATCAGATCTACATATCTTCCTTACATGGATTAATATTACATCATATCAAGCTAGTTTATGAGATTTAAGGCTAGTAATTCAAGTGATATAATTAATCTTGCCTTTCTACCTTAGACAAGCTTGTAAGATGATTTGCTAATAGACCTTTTGGAAGTAATCATATCAGCCCATAAGACTAATTTGAAATTTGTGTGCCATGTCCTCAAATTATCCTCCAAAATTATTTTTATGATATTTAAAAGGTTTTTTTTGTGTATATTCATAAATTCCATTTCCTTTAGGGTAGTAATTTGAATATGTACTCAAGTGAATTCCATTTATTATATCCCATTTAGTTATTTTTGTGACAAGAAATACCAAGGCCTTATCTGATATGATGGTCGAAAGGACTCCAAACTTGGTTATAATCCCCTCATAAAAGTCAAGAATATTGGTTTCATTTTCTTATTTCAAAATAATTCCCTCGGTCCACCTGGTAAAGTAATATGCTGTAGTTAGTACCCATTTATGTCCCAAGCTTGATGGTGGATGGATTTCCTCCATGAAGTCTAACCCCCACTGCATAAATGGTTGGTCAACTGAAATGGGGTGAAGATGAAGGGATAAAATTTTATCTTTGCCCATAAATAAGACAAAATTTTTACATTTCTTGACCCATGCATATCAATCCTTGAATATACTAGACCAATAGTATCCCCCTTTCATGATTTTAAGAGTTATAATTATTGGAGCATAATGTACTCCTGAAAAGCCATCATGAAACTCTTCTAATAATCTATATATCTAATTTGTCTCTAAAAACCTTAAAATAACACCATTAATGTCTATTTTGAATAACACACTATCAATAAGGACAAAATGAATATATTAAAGTCTAAAATACCTTTGTTTGTCCTATTGAAACCCTTAGGGAACATACTAGTATGCAAGTAATATATCATCTCTTGTGTCTAACTTGAAGGAAATGAAGATGTAGATGTATGTGGCTCATCTTGGAGTGATATGATATCCTCCTTATTTTCTTCTAAATATTTATCTAAGTGTTCACATAACTCCTTACATTTTATTATCTTGGTTACCTTAAATTACATGTCATATTCCATCACATTTATGATCCAACTAGCCCTCTTCTCTTTCAAATCTTTGCTCAACAAGAAGTCCTTGATACTTGGGTGAGATACCATAACATGAATATTATTTTTTGAAATAATATGTCTAAATTTTTTTAAACTTATAATAATTAAAATTACTTTCTTTTCCACAAAATTACACCTCACCTCATACTCTTGCAAAACTTGGCTAAAGAAGGTAAGTGCTTACTCTAACTTTTCATCATTCTGTTGGATCAACATAGTTGAAATAGTATTAAAAAATTTATATGCATATAATATAAATTCATTTGATAAATAATTATTTTAAATTATAGGTGCTTGTTCAATGGCTTGCTTGATGTTCTCAAAGTTATTCTTCCCTTCCTTTGTCTAATTGAAATTATGCTTTTTCTTCAACATGGTTGTTAGTGGCTTAAATAAACTTGAAAAATCATAAATTAACCTTATTAAAAATTTGATTCTACAAAAATAAATTTGTATTCCATTCTTGTGTTGAGTTAAATACAATGATAAGATGGAGTTTTCCCTTTCAGGATCAATGGTCAATCCTTGCTTTGAAATAACATGGCCCAAGAACTTACCTTCATGGACTGAAAAAACATATTTATTTAGGTTGAGAGAGACCCCAAATCACCTAAATATTTAAAAAATATACATAATATGACTCAAATTATCATAATCATTCTTTTAAAATAGATTTATGGCATCTAGATATACCAAAACAATCTATTTTAGCAAACCTTGAAACACCATCTCCATGGCTCTTTCAAATGTAGCACTTGAATTTGACATTCCAAATGGAATTATTTTAATATAATATGTTCCCCATTTAGTGGTGAAGGTTGTTTTTAATTGGTATTCCTCTCTTACCAAAATTTTACTATACCCACTATAGCCATCATGAATACAAAATCACTTAGAACCTGCTACCATTTGTAGAATTTGCTCCACGAATGACAAAGGGTAGTGATAATTCAAGGAAGCCTTATTAAAATCTCTTAAATACACACAAAACCTTATTTATCCATTCATTTTCCTCATAGGTGCAAGGTTTTCAATCATGAGTAATGTTTGATAGGAAAATGACTATTGACTTAATCAACTTGGTCAACTCTTTTCTCATCAAAGATTTCATATTTGGATTAATAGGATTTTGCATTTGTCTTACCACTTTAGCATTAGATTCTAGATTTACATTATGTTGATTCAATCTTAGATCAAACCCATTGAGGTTACTATATTCCCAAGCAAAAGCACTAATGAACTTTTGTCACAACTCAACAAATGATTCTCTTTCATGTTTGGAACATACCCTTTCAAGTTTTAGAAGATTATCCTTAAATATGGCAATGCCTTCATATTTTTCTTCCTTTATATACATCCTCACATTTTCTTTACTCATTTGTTTATCACTATTAAATATTTTCTAAGGTGGGATAATTCCTTCGGGTAACTTGTTTATCTTTAATTATAGAATATGATCTCATACTATGATTGCAATTTATTTTGATTTCTATAAGAGAATTCAACTTCTTCTTGAAGAAAACATATTATTTATTTATCATCTTTGAACACTTTCCAACTCAAAACATTATTTGGTATGGAGGGCCTTACCACTACCTTTATGTGAGATTTACATTTTTCATATCATTAGGAATGTCAAATTGAGCTTCTATAGCTTCCAACTGATCAACATACTTATTTTCCTCTCTTGGAACACCCTGTATGTTGTAATCTTCAAAGTCTTATATGAGATCCTACACCCTATGTTTATATGACTTTAAGAGAAAAAAATTAGCCAAATTCGAACCTCTAACCTGATGTACAACCATCTCACTATCACTAAACACTTGTAGTATTTTTGCTCCTACCTTTATTGCCTATTTAAGACCATGTATGGGTGCCTCATACTCAACTACATGGAAAGCACAACCAAACTAAAATTTTACTAAAGATTAGTACCTTTGATTTTATGGATAAATCAACATCATTCCATCCACTACTCCATTTTTATTCCTTGAGCCATAACTAATTGTGCCCTTAAGAGGCCTAATGGAAAGTCCTATAGGCTTGGGTCTATCAAATGTTTCTTACAAAGACTTTTTATAACTTATCCATGTTTCTAAGAATCCTAGAGAAATATAGTTCATACCTATAAGGAAAATTGAAAGGTTATATAGGTGTGAATGTGTGAATCTCAAATAAATGCACAAATAAAAGCATGGAGAATATGAAGAGCTACCAAGGCATCTAAAGGATCTTATGATAGTTACCTAGATGCCAATAAACCCTAGGAGACCTAATACATTATGTAATATCAGTTTTGAAATTGCCTAAATATGAACTAAGTGCCACCATGAGTAATGAGAGTTGTATGTAATGAGGACCAAAACTACTACATACTATGGAGGTGGAAACTAGACCAAGAGGATTAGGCCCATGTGTCAAATTATTAACTCTAATCAAGAGGGTATTTTCAAATGAAGAGAGATGAGTCATGGGGAGGTGAAGATTCAATCTATTCCACCTTATTGAAGAGGAAGATCAGACTAAGATGACACATATTGAAGAGAGTTTGTAGACCTACCTTCTTGTAAGCTTTCTTGTTTATAATTTGCTTCATCATGAGATGATAGTAATCATTGATTATCTATGTTCCCATCTCTCTTCCCTCACTCTTATTAAAAATACTACCTTCAAGGCCATTGTATGAATGTTCAATTGGAGTATGGTGAAGCCCTACTCATATAAACACTTGTACTTTTCCTTTTAAGTGAATATACATTGATATCTAGCCTTCTCAATGCAAAAACTAGTGTATGTCCATGGTAGTTTGATGAATGTTAGTGATAGTGTCTATAACGTCCTCTCATTTGTCCTATCTCTTTACCTCTTTTCAAGTTCTTAGTCATCTTAGTAGGTCATATGAAGTGTGTTACTTGGTCCTAAAATGGATAACTATGGAGATTTATTCACTAGTGTCTCTTATGAGACCTTTTGTTTATCCCTCTTGGCTAATGCCTTGACCATAACCTTCATGTTAAAAAACTAATGCTTGGAGACTAATGTTGAGTTGTGTAATCAGATTTTGGTGCTATTTCATGTTCTTAGTGTAGTATAGGAAAGTGGAGGATACTAAGTTTGGTGCACCATCTCCCATTTACTTGTTTTCATTTATCTCTCTCCCCTTTCTTTATAATTAATAGGTTTATTAGTGGTTTTTGATGATACATCAAGCGATATATACCTAATCTAGAGATTCACCTAAATAATTAGGCCACCCATAACTTATAGGTGTATCCATGTGTCATCAAAATGAGTAATTTTTGAACAACCTCCTCAAGGGTGGGATTTAGAGTGATAACAGTTACCACAACATGATACTACTCATTTGGGAGATCCATTTTTTCCATCAGCCTTGGGATATGCTAGTTAGTTTAGACTAGTTAGGTAAGATTCTAGAGAGATATGGTAGTTATTAGATGAAATTTAAGATAAAAAACCACCAAGAGTAGTCCAAGTGGAGTTACAACATGATAGGGGTTACTTAAGTAGAGATTCATTCATCTAGCCATAGCCATCTAGGTGTCAATATTAAAGACCCAAGTGACCAATCTATAGGGGTATATCTATGGGCTACAATCATGAACATGGTCTCTATAGTCAAACTACAAGAGAGGATAGTCTAGTGAAACTTCTATGGGTATCATATCATGTCCTCTAATGGATGTGCATGGTGAACCTTAGTTATAGATCTGATTTTGTACTATATTGTATCATTATGTCTCTTGATTTATAAAATTTTGAGATATATATATATATATATATATATATATATATATATATATATATATATATATATATATATATGTGAGTGTGAGTGTGTGTGTTTTATTATGACTCATGGATGTTTTTTCTTTCTAGCACACATGTTTATGATTTATTATACTACAGGAAAATGTATGATGTACGTTATATTCTTTTCTAACAAATTTTGAGAAAATGCTTGGTAAAAGATAATGATAATAGGAATGTAAAATGATAAAATGGAAATTCCTAAGTAGATATAAATTTTGAAAAACAAAAGATAAATTAAATGGTAAAATTAATGTAAAACACACCAAAAATATGAGATATGTAACATATTGTAAGTAGATGAAATCAATGAATGAAAATATGAGAATAAAAATAAAACATATAGACAAGGACATGCAATAAATAATAACTGAATAAATCCCAAAATGTGAGATAAACTTCTAGATTCAATCATGAGAAAGTAAAAATAGGAAGCTCTAAATAATGAGGACTCAATCTTAATTCTTTTTTTAGTATGTAATGTATAAATTTTTACCACATAATGACATGTGAATGATGGAAATAACATGGTATGAATATGTGGTGTAAATATGTTTATGATGAAATAATAAGGGTCTTAAACTACAAATCAAAAACTAATCCAAGGGGCATGATAATATATGTATTTATGAGGAAGGCCTTGTCCTCTCCAAGTTCTTACATTGAAAATCACAAAAGCAAAACTAAAATGTGTAAGTGGATATCCTTAGCAAGAATGAGACAACTAAGAAAAGTATGCACGTGTTATTTTTTTTTGAAATCAAAGATCTAAGATATTCTGACTAGTAAACACAAAAATTGGTCTAACAAGTTAAGTACATAGATAATTTCATAAAGGCCACAAGCATGAAAATTAAAATTGTCCTACCTTCCCACAACATGTTCCCCATTCCTCAAGTCACCTTATAGATTCATCATTCTACAACAAATATTATGTACTTATATGAGAAATTAGGTGGCACTAAATAGTATTTGATATAATGAGACTTCCTATCCCAGTCTATTGGCTTACCACACCCCAATAGACCTCAGATCTATCATGAGGTAAATTACGGTGTTATATATTCAACTAGGAGAGGAGATTTTCCAAATCAATATCATGTCTTTTTGTGTGATCTAACTTTTGATATTGTATTTTCCTTCTGAACATTTAATTTTATTTCTTATGATATGGAATTTTATTTTTTATGGATTTTTATATTCCTTCTCCATAAGGATTCAAAGAACCAATCATTAGTGGCATAAGTTATGAATACAAGAGAGATAACACTTGTTCATTAGAGAAGAGTACCAAAATACCATGTCTAAAAATTCATAGACTTACCCACAAGTGTTTGGTTTCAATATTTACCTATGTGTGCCTTGAATGAAGTAAAATTAGGTGAAATGGGGTTCATATAAGATCCATTCATGTAATAAGTGGTGCAATGATGAGTATACTTGTAGTTGATCATAAAGGTTTTAAGTAGTATCATGAAATAAAAATGGGTAATGCTATGGAATGAAAATGGTTATTTGAAATTATCACAAAGAAACAAAAACAAAACATAATAAAGAATACCAAGGTAGTACCCAAGTTCTAATGTAAACACAAATATGTCAGAAATGTAAAGTAAAAGTGGAAACGTAAAGTGTTGAAATGAAAGAGAAACCTAATTAAAGTGATATACTCAACAAGGAATAACTAATTATTATAATCAAATTTAAAATACCAAATATAATCATATTATAATGTGAATAATAATATGATATGACACATATATGTGTTCAAAAATATAGATATATGTCTTGACATGTATCATCAATAACATCAAATAAGTATTATTGTAATTGAACTATATATCTAATCATAGTCTCATATATCTTCAAAGAGAGTCATGTGATACCTTATTGATGTATTATTTCTATGGATAAAGTAGGATCATGAGAATAATAAAGATGAGGGTGTGGTGCCTCTAGTGAGGGATAATTAATGTGAGGAACCTAGACTAGTGTGTGGATGATATCCTCTAATCCATGAGGATGCACAGGTCGATAATAAGGGTGGGCATTCATTTGATAAATATTTTGGTAATGCTCTTATGAAGGTGAAGGTGTAGAACATGGAAAATCAAGGAAATTTTGCTATAATACTCTACATATGCTTAAATTATGTGTATCACATTGATGCCAAAGGCAATATACTTATCCATGCATAGGGATATACTTTATAGATATATTAGGAGGTGCTAGACTCTTATCACTAGAATCATGTGATTATTTAGGATAAAGCACATAAATTTAATGTCAAATATTTTATTAGTGTGTGGATGTATTCATAGTCATGGCATGAAAATAACAAGTGCCCCTAGGAGGACATGACTAGGGAGGTGTAATATCTATGGAAATAATAAAGCTTTGTGTTTTTTTCTATTGTGATAATAATATTTAGTTTGCTCAAAAATATTTGTCCCAATGACTATATATATTTTTAAACTCACAATATGGCTCATTTACCCATTATCTAGGTAGAAAGTCAAGCTTTGACCTAGGTAATAATTCTTCAAATAGATCATTTTGATCCATGCATCTATGAGTAGGCTCTACATATATAAGAAATAGCCTCAGTGTAGGTTGGATTAATGTGGCCAAAATATTGTGGGGAATCTTGTGAACTAGTATGGTCAAGTCATGGCATGATTAAAGAGCATAATCTGAAGATGGTCAAAAGTGACAAGAGTAGAATGGGAAGAATCTAGTGCATACATCTTAGACCTATGAACATCAATAGAATAAGAAGTAATTTAAAGTGTACTATAATGAAAAATAACTACATATACTATATGAATACTATGCAAATATAAGGTAAAATGATAAGAATATTTTAAATAAGATCAATAACAAAGAATTTCTATATCCTTCGCTTGAACATAACCAAGAATGGGTCATCTAGTGAATACCCATCATCATAATTAGGTGTATGAATATTGATATGAAATAAATGAATTACTCACTCAGCTGAGGAATAATGAGGAGTTGATTGTTTAGGCATGACTAATGAAGTGTTAATTTCATCATCAAACTTTTGGAGAGAATAAGGTCACAAAGAAGGAGGTAACTAAGTAATAATAGTAGAAGGGATATTTAAGGTTGTGATATTAAGACTAATTTATTTAGATCATCATCATTAGAATATAGTAGGTCATAAGGTATGTTTCCCACAAGTTTGGGGTATCCATTATAACCTTGGTTAGAATTTATGGGATAGTTGAATCAGTGATATTTGTGAAAGGGAATGTTAGGAAAAGGTACAAGGGTAAGTATTTTAAAGACACCATATTCTTGTAATTGTTAAAAATTTTAAGTGTTCATATCTCCTTGAAAATTTTATATATAACCACTAAGAGTAAATTTAACATGAAAAATATTATAGGATAGAATAAAGTGAAAAACCACAACTTTAAATCAAATTGTGATGGCAGGAACCATGATGGGGAGATAAACACAACCAAGAAGAGACATTTGTATTTTATCATAGCCATGACATGTGCATTGGGTAGTTTTAAGGTTACATTTAAATTATCCAAGAGTCTTAATGAAGTCAAGGGAGATGACACAAGTTTCTAACCCTTTATCAATCAATGCACACTTAAATTGAATATTGCCTACTTGAAAATTAATAAATAGAGGAGTATCATCTACATGAATTAATATTTCATTGGTTATCATAGAAGCAATGATAAAATTAAGGGAAAGAGAGGATTCCAAAGTTTTATCAACATGGAAGAACATATCTTCATATTGTTTGAGAATTTAATCCTTAGACCCAAATAAAGTGTCTTATTTCCCTATGGGTGGAGATTAGGGGATATTCATTATGAATAAAAGTTGCATCAAGTGATCAAGATGATAAGGGGAAGTCCTCATAATCTTAATAAAATAAATTTGAGTTGGGATTTGAGAGATTTATATGATGGGGTCCAACTCATCATATTTTAAGGGAGCTCAACTAGACTGAGATAAAGGTGCATAATATTAAATAAATTCATCTAAGGGAGGGGTTAAAGTACACTTGAATTGATTAGAGATGTAATTATGCTATTTTAGCTTGGTTTATGTAGTTTTTCCAAGGGGATTAAACTCAATCGAGTTATTTTATATAGTTTTGCTAAGGGGATTAGACTCCATCAATTTTTTTGATGTAGTTTTTTATACAAGATATTTAGAAATTTCCTACACTGAGTTGGTCAATGAAGTAGTAACATAACTAAGAACATAAACATACTAATTTGAGATAGGAAATATAGTTGGGTTAGATCTAGAAATAGTTAATTCTATCAATTTGGTCGATGCATTTGGTTTAGATATGGATGATTGTATCAAGTTAGCTAATGTAGTTGGTTTAGATCTAGGAATTGTTGATTGTATTAACATGGTTCATGCAGTTGGTTCAGATATGGCTGATTGTATTAGTTTGGTTATTGTAGCAATAATAAAAGGATGAAATCAACATACTATATCAGTTTGGCTAAGATAGTTTGGAAATAACTACCAGACTATATTAATGCATTTGATATAGCTTAAATATGTGATAATGTGGGTGACTATAGTAAGTTGGTTGATGTAGTCAAGGAGATGAGATGATACTAACTTTTATATACTCAACATCTTTAAAATGAGGTGGATATGTGTTTCTAATAGTTTGGTAAGTGGTAAAAATTTTATAAGTAGAATTTAGATAAGGATCAATATAAGATACTACATGACTAATGTTGTTCATATTGACCACATTTTCATCATTAGTTAATGAGTTAGGGTCAACAAAAGATTACATAACATTAGAGGAAAGAGGTTGAGTAGTACTATATTGATGATTTGGAATTAGGTATTTATAAATGGCAAGGTGGGTATTATCTTAATTGAGAGAATCAAGATTAACTTTGGAATCATGAGATTTAGATACCTTTTTATAGGCTTTTTGATGTTTCTGAATCATGGTTTCAAGATCAAAATTGGGACCAAGGAGAAACCCAAGAGAAAAATTCCTAATTTGTCTACATGTTTCTTAAGAATGTCCCTAACTTACATGATATCATCAAAAAATTTGTGAATTGTACCATATTTGGTAGGATAAGAAGGGCCAAGTTCTCTTGATGAAGGTTTAGAAATACATTTTTGGATTTCCATTAGAAAAAGAGGTTTATAAACATCAACATTATTTATGTGTGATGAGAATAGGGAGGAGGCTAGAATTGGAATTTATAGGAAAGGGTGGGAAAGATTCACCTTGTTGGATCCACTAGGAAGAATAACGTGGATGGTAAGTACAGAATCATAAATGTCTTTAACACCATCATTGTTATCATGTTTGTTTTAAATATATAGTAAGAATATGAGTTCCAAATTTAGGTTGGGATGTCTAAAACTATCTTATGAGGAAATCCTCATATTTATCTTGATCAAGGGCATCTTAAAAATATTTTTTAGAGATATTTATGAATTAATATTGAAGTTTAGTATCAAGAGAATTAGTGAAAAAATGGAAGAGGTTATCTTCTAACATGTTATGCTTAGCTTTGTTAGATAATATTTTTAATGTTTAATGAAATTTTGGGTAGTTTTGGATTCCACATATTTACAACTAATGAAATGGCCTAGACTATTTTTAATAATATCATTAGTTTGAAATTCTTAAACCAAGATTTTGATAAAGTCTCCTAAACTAGAGATAGAATTAGACTTAAGTTGATTGTACCAATCTATGGCATCACCTAAAAACGTTTTGGATATAAGCTTAGTAGTGGTAAAGGTATTTAGCTTAATCCATTTTTTTATAAAGATTACTAGAATTTTTCAAATATAATACAAGATCAGTAGATATACTATAGTAATAATAGGATTGATACCACCTATGTCAATATTTGTAATTTGAGGAATTAGTGGTTCATTTTTAAGATTCTTGATGACTTTATTAAGAAGTGGGGGTTGAGGAATATGGTTACCTTATGCATATTTAAGGGGGAGTGGGGAACATTTAAATTTTTTTAGTCCCTATTGAGGTTTTTGAGGATGAATTTTTAACTGAAATGGTTAATTTTTCATTTGCATCATTTGATTGTAATTTTTAGTTTGTAAGGTAACCATTTGATTCATGCCTTGTAACAATATTTGATTAGTATTGAGATATTTTTTACTAGTATAGGTATCTATATATGCACTAGTGGTGAAATGGAATAAGGATTAATATGGGTGGTTTGAGTAGGCCCACTATATGAAAGAGCTACCATGGTAGTGGTTATACTATTCAGGGTGGAAGAAAAAGGAATGGAAGAATTCATGTATTGACTTGTCCCAAATATTGTAGAAATTATATGTGTAGGTGAAGGGAGAAATCCTATATGGGTTCGTATCATGAGATTAAATATTATCATGGGATACTTACCATTATATTGAGGGTTTTAATTGATGAAGAGGATAATTTTAGTAGTATACTCAAGGTCACTATCATCCTCAATAATAGGCATGTGTGTAGGATAGTTACAAGGATCAAGAGGTTGAGTAATATGGAGTGAATTGTAAGTGGTGGTCCTAGTAGTCACATTAATATTATTTTTATCTTGGTTATAAATAATATTAAAATTATATTTATGATATTTTTGGGAATTATTCAAATCCATCATATCATGTTGTGTTTTGTGTTTAGAATTTTCAAAGATATATTTCATAATGGAAGGTTGAGGTGGAAACTGAAGTGGGCTAGCCAAGTAAGATAAAATATAGAAAAATTATACTATAGGGCCGACTTATTTATCCTAGGCATATACTATAATATATATACATCATTAAGTTACCAAAAAGAAGGTAATTATTTAAAAGGCCCTAAAAAGTACTATAATATGACAAATAGTATAGTATATTTAGAGATTAAAACCTAAAAATACCTTCTAACTATAATAGAACATAATATATATCAAATATATTATAGTAGAGGGATAGAAACTTTAGAATAACATATTTCTTCTTGAATACTAAGAACACAAGTGGTTTCTCCTTTGAATTCTCAACTTGTAGACAAAATCATAGCTTTATATATATTTCATTAAGTTCCTTACCAAAAAGAAGGTAATTATTTAAAAGGCCCTAAAAAGTACTATAATATGACAAATGGTCTAGTATATTTAGAGAGTAAAACCTAAAAATACCTTAAAACTATAATAGAACATCATATATCAAATATATTATAGTAGAGGGATATAAACTTCAGAATAAGGTATTTCTGATTGAATACTAGGAACATAAGTGGTTTCTCCTTTGAATTCATAACTTGTAGAAAAAATCATAGATTTTTTAGTATTGGCCTTATCATGCTCATCTATGCATGAAGAAGAATTTAAAGATGAATAAAAAAAGAATATATAGAAGGGTCTAAAGGAGAATATAGAGTGTAGTCAAAGAAGAATATAGAAATGAATCCAAAGAATAATCTAAAGGTGCAACCAAAGAGGAATCCATAGGTGAATTTGGTTCTATAAACTCTTGTTCCTAATATGCATAATAAAAATTTCCATTCATTACTACATCATCAAAATCATAATCATCACTATAATATTCTTCCATAAGTTTTTTCTTTTGATAGTTTATCTATTCATCATGATAACTAAAAGGCATAGCCTAAATAAAGAATAATTTATCTATAATTTGTACATCATTAACATATTTAATTTGACTATTCATGATATATACAATGAATTTAAATACACTAAATAAAACTAATAAAATTCTAAGTGCTATTGATTATAGTTGATTGTAAAAAATAGCTAATGACTATGACTAAAATACAAGCAAAAATCAAGGTATATATGGTGATCTAGGCAAGGGTCTAAAAGATTGTGTGGGTGATCATAAAATTCAAGTTTCCATTTTATTTATGGACTAACTTGGCTAATTTGAGTTTATTAGTTGTGTGATCTTTTCAATATTATTCAGACTCCACTGGACCACTTTGTTAAATCCCACTTCATCAAGCTCACAAATATTCTCTAGAGTATGAGTGAATTTTTTATACTTAGTCATTTTATAAAATTTTCCTAGATATGTCTTTGCCACACATCTCTCTTGCACTTAGATAAACTATCAAATTAAGAGTGACAATGTAGTGTGAATCCCAAAGGCTAGGTCTTGATAGTTTATATTCTAATGGCTAGGTCCAAGCTCTAAGATTGTTCCACATGTCAACATCCATCTTCCTTGCAAATGATTTATGATGTGACTGAGTCTTTTTATTTTGGAAAGTATTTAGATTAATAGGATTTGGATGTGTCTTCATCTCAATTTTTCATAGCTTATTTTCAAGGTTATAATTTCTTTTCACCCAAGCAAATAGGATTATTCCACATGTCTTCATCTCAGTCACACCTTGCTATTGACTATGATGGCTGAGTCACAAATCCTATAGATAAGTGAGATCATCCCACTTGTCAATATATCACTCATCTAAAGCTTATCAGGTAAGCTTAAATATTCAAATATTAAATACCCTCTAGACAAGTGTCGATAATCCACATGGCACCAAATAGTTAATTCATTATCTGTAGACATATTAAAAGACAATATGGAGCCTGTAAGCCTCTATATCACCTAGATATCTCCATGTGTTGACATATCACTAAACCATGGTCAAAGTCTCAAGGTACATGCTCCAAATCTCAACAACTAGTGAAATAATTAGATCATGCCATATGTTGGCATCTCACTCACTCATTACTAAAAGGGGGAGTGGGCCATGATATTTCATTATGTCTTATCTATTTTGGAATGAGGAATCTTCTAACATAATTATGTTTTACCATTTCAAGCCATGATGTCCAAGAGTGGGATATCATGCCTCTTGAGGTAGGATCCATATATATATATATATATATATATATATATATATATATATATATATATATCTCTCTCTATATATATATATATATATATATATATATATATATATATATATATATATATATATATATATATATATATATTACTTTTTAATTTTGTAAAAGGGTTGGATCTAATTACAAATAAACATTGTCAAGTTAATGTTAAATTGATTTTTTTGTGTAAATGAAATTGGTTGTCTTGAAGTTATTACAATTTATTTTTGATTTAATGGATTAACACTAATTCTAGAGGACTGTAAGTTATGTTTTTATATAGAATTCATGCATTAACTACGATGTGCTTCTTGTTATTTTAGTCAAGTTCTTTGATCCTTTTCATTTTATGTGAAGTCTATAAGGATCCATGATTAATTAAGTATAGACCTATTTGTATTTTATTCATTAAAGTATTTTTAGAGTCAATCAATTACCCTTTCACCTCAAAGCCTCTCCCTATGTGACTAGAGCCCAAGCCATTGTAAAACTTAGCATATAGTGGTGTAACTGTAGTTGGGCAGGTTTTGGTTTTGAAAGAATTTGTGATGGTCATTTATTTAAAAGGATTTATTTTATGCCTTACCCTCTCTCTATATTGATTTTTTTTTGTGAACAAGTGATATTTACCCTTATTTAGAAACTATGAAGTGAAGCAAAGTAGATCTCTAAATTTATACCTATTGGAACTAGTTTGACTAAAAGTGTATAAGCTTTGTCTATTAGTAATAAAAAAAGTATTGAAACTCTAATGGTATCCCTATATCTATTGGATATTTATTCTAAGTAGACTATTTAGTGGATCCCAATACCTACAATTCATACTCTTGATTATCTCAGCAATAATCCTAATTGTCTTAACAATAATCCTAAAATAAGAGGACATAAGTCCCATAATTTCTTCCTATAATCAATAAATGAATCTAACCTATAGGTGCATTTGAGATTGAGATATTGAGCCAAAATAGATAGAACTAGAATAAGGGCACCCATTCTCATTGTCTAATAAAACTTTAAGACACTAGCCTATCCATGAGTAACATAGAGCCTATTATGCACATCACTAGATCTTGAGCTAGTCATGGATGACTAATAATATCCCCATTATAGTTCTATGGGAGAACTATAATTTATAGAGGGATACTAAGGCCTATGGTTACACCTACTATCTCATCCTCTCAGTTTGTCCCTAACAGACCTCCACTTATGGTTTGGTTAGTTAGTTCTACCATTGGCATTCTTAGAGTTTCTTGTGATTTAACCAAGACCCTAAAAAGGTACCTCCCAAGATTCACACTAGGTGTAGGGAATACCATTGAAGAAAATGTGTATTCATACAAAAATACTCTTAGGCTTTTAAATGTTGAACATGAGGATGTTGTTTATAGGATTTTCTCGTTCATTATAATGTACATGGCATATGATTGGTTCTTAAATTTCCTATAGGCTCTATAACAAGTTGGGACTACTTTAGTAACACATTCTTCACCTATTTTGGGAAATTCATTAATCCAAGTGTGTTATACCAATAGTTCACATGTATCAGAAAGGAACATAAGCCCATAAATAATTTTAGTTCTATGTTTTAGAAGATGTATAGCTAAATCATTGTGTTGTATAGATTAAATAGCCAATTAGCCCTCAAAATGTATGAGAATGTACTATATCCTTAGACTAATATCTTTATTTGTAGAGATCCTTTAATGGTAGATACGCCCCTAGATTATATTTAGGCCACCAAAGTAGATAGTAAATTGAACCCTCAAGGTATATTGTTACCATCCATCCTAAATATGTTGTCAAGTATTCATGATTTGAACCCCCTCTTTGCTACTATCTAGAATATGCCCATGCCACAACTTGTGCTAGTGACAAACAAACTTCCCTTGAGACACACTACTCTTAATTAGAACCTAGTCTTCCTTAACCTAATCAATAATGAATTACCACCTCAAACTCATAGTCAAATAATGGTTCCTTTTGTGAACAATGTTTAAAGCCAACCCTAAAAATATACCAAGGTTGAGTTAGACATTATACAATGAATGGTAAAAAAGCTCATTAATGACTTCTTAGGTCTCCAAAGACAAGTTAGAAACAATGGTTGTGAGATTTCAAATAGAAATTTCACTTACCAAAGATACAACTATCCCCATAACTATTCTAACAACCATATAGATCCCTTACCTAATAAACTACCTTAGATCAACATTTACGACGTGGACTTGCCAAACTAGTTTTGTGTGCACAATAAATCCTAGCATGGTGAGCTCAAATAAATTAAATTTTGTAATGAAATTGATGTCTTTCAAAAATATATGGAAGAGTAAGAGATAATACCAAACCACCCAAAGGCTACCAATTATACTAAGACCTCTAATGCTCCAAGATCCTTGAGAATTTCCATGGTTTTAGAGATGTTAGATTTCCCTCACCATGAGGATAATGAGATAGAAGATTTCATCTATGAGGTACATACTTTATAAAAATTCTAAAGGAGTAACTACACTCTTAAAAACTAGACACAATATAATCTACTTACCACATCAACTCCTAATAATGGTGTAACCCATCCTAATCTAATAACAAGGAACGATCCTCCATGCCTAAAGGAAAATAGTCTTAACCCACCTAAAAATATCTAACCTTTCACTAGCAAGACTAGGTACAACATAATATAGGACATGAAGAATATCAAGGCAAAAATCACTTAGCATGACCTTGCCCAAATAACTGAGCAAAGAGATCTCCTCCTAAAGTTCCTCATAAATAAACTAGATTAGCCCAAACCCAAGCCTATACACACTAACATGCTCATACACAAGAATAATACTGAGGTCCCACCTTTCCTCCTTACTATTATATTATTTGGGAAGAATCTTCATAACCATTTAGTTGACTCAAAAGTGTTTGTGAATGTCATACCTATAGGAATTTGTCAAAAACTAAGATTAACACCTATTAAGTTAGATAAATTAGTGGTCCAATTGGACAAGTATAAAGTTAAGGTATTTGGTGAGCTCTTGAATATACATATGCAAATGGAATCTAAGCCCATAGTCCAATAGTTTATGGATATTCAAGTAGTGTAAATACTAGAGTTTTATGGGATGTTGCTTAGTAGAGACTAGTCTAAAACCTTGAATGAGTACATGGATATGGACTTCTCCATTATGTGGTTTCCTTAGAGAGGTATAGCCAATCAAATATATGTTAATAGAGAATCTAGAGTGAAACACATGATCATGGAATATAATGTAGTCAATGAATAGATAAACATAGTATCCTCTACCATAAGTGTTTATACATTGTCTAAAAAATGTACTAAAAACCAAGATAATAAAGATCCCAAATTTCTAGGTCTATGGTCCTTATACTTTGATGGGGCCCATTCTAAAAAAGCTTTTGAATCAAGAATTATTATCATTGCCCCATTTTGGAAATGACACATAGATACGAATAGACTGCAATTCCCTTGTACCAACAACTTATCAGAATATGAAGCCTTGATATTAGGACTACAGTTTGTGTTGAAACATAGGGTCAAAGAACTAAGAGTGTTTGGGGGTTATTAACTATTATTAAACCAAGTCAAAAGCAAGTTCCAATGCAATTTATCCTAATTTAGTAAATACAATCATAGGGAATGGGATTTGATATAAATTTTTAGTGATTTCAATGTCATCCCCATTCCTAGATAAGAAAAATAGGTGGTTGATTTGTTATCAACTATTGCTGTAAACCTACCACCCCTAGATGACTCAAGGCTACAAAAAAAATTAGTAGTGCTTATTTTGTGTCCTTCAATCCATAAAAACGTGAATAGATTATAGGTCTTTGAGGATGACCACCATATTTTATAATTCCTTAGTAGCTTAGGAGTATTTGAGACCCAAATTATAGATGAGGTGGAAAGAGATGACCTTTAAGGTGGGATACGACTAGGATAGTATTATGAACTTGAAGTAAAACTAAGTTCCAAAAGGTATGATCACCTTTGAGATAATTTTTGACCTTAACAATCCCACACACAGACCTAAAATACTAATGCACATGGATCAAAGGTCTATAATAATTAGTCTAGGATCATCATACCAGCCATGAGATGTCCATATTGGCCTAGACTACACCTTTGTTGAGATTGAACAACTTAAAAAAAATTGTTGTAATACTGAGACATTATTTATTGTGCTTATAGATACCTTACGATCTTTAACCCAAAGGTAATAACCCACACTATCCCACTCAAACAAAACTAGAAACATTTTAGATAAAGGTAGCGACCTATGAATCTAATCCTATAACCCATTATTCATAAGGAAGTTTGTAAGATCCTCTTATTTTGGATCATCTTCCCAATTCATCACTCAACATAGGTAGCCAATTTGGGGCCCTTTTTTTAAAAAAATGCATAAATCTAGGTATGTGTGGATTTTAGAAACTTTAACTAAGATTCTAACAAAGACAATTAATATTTTCCATCCATGATGAGGTTAACCAAATGGTAAGTGAATCCTAGATAATGTCCTTGGATATATTCTCAAGATATAACTAGGTTTTATTAAATCCTAAAGATAGAAGTAAAATGACATTTACAACCAAGTGGGGCACTTTTACTTACAAATAAATGCCCGTTGGCCTTATTAACATAGGAGTCACTTTTAAGAGAGACATGGAATTTGATTTCAAAGGTCTGATAGATAATGCATTATTAATTACATGGATGACTTGATTTTTTTCAAAATGTAGTTCTGATCACATTCACCATGTAAAAATGATATTCAAGAGGTGCATGAGATATGGTATCTCACTTAACCCAGATAAAAGTGTATTTGATATGATGGAAGGTAAGCTCCTTGAACATGTCATCACCAAGGAAGGTATTTCTATTGACCCTGAGTGTGATAGTGTGATTTCTAAGATACCTTTGCCTAATATTAAAAAGAAATTAAAGCCATTATTTTCTAAGATTAACTTTTTATGCAAATTCATACCTATTTTTGTTAAGAATGTTAAACCTTTGAATTCAATTTTGAAGTAGGAAAAAATGGTGGAGTGAATTCTTATAGCTTGGAAAGCCTACCAAAAATTAACAAAGCCATCATGTAGGCATTGATCTTAATTATCCCTGACTACATGAAGGACTTATACCTTTATTAATTTATTTTAGAGCATGTCATAGCTATAGTGCTCACCCAAAAACTAGATGAATATGAGTACCCAATTACTTTCATGAGCACAAACTTGAAGGATGTAAAGTTAAAGTATTCTACCTCAAAAAAACATGTCTATGTTCTAGTCAAAGATAAGAATATAATTATGTAAGACATTCTCATAAATAAGGTTCACACCATCATCCTATACCTAGATATAAAGCTAATGCGGGGGTAAAATCAACTAGGAGAATGCAGAGGTTGATGGATGTCCAAGACACAAGAGTATGACCTTGAGATAAAACCTATCAAGTTTTTATGAGGCCAAGTTATTACTTAATTTATCACTAAAATAAACCTAAGGATCACAATGGTGCAATTTGACTAGTCATAAATGGTCAATCAAGAATGGTAAGATCTAATTTTCCCCTACCTCCTTCATGCAAATGTTCCTCCAAGACTCAATCAGATGTAGAAAAGGGTTATCAAGTTGAAATTATCCCACTACATGTTAAATAATGGAGTGATCAATAGAAATAAATATTAAGGAATCTATCTTATATGTCTATCCAAAGAATAAGGTAAAGAATTCATGACTATATTTTTGATAAATTGGGTAGCATCATCCTTTAAAGATAATAATTTCTCATAAAATTATATGAGTTGGGTATTATTTGCCCACCATATTCAATAATGTCCATGGTCATATCCATGAATGCCATTAGTGCCATACTTTCACAAATAATTATGCTCATTTAGTGATTCCCCTTGAACCTATGATACAAGAGCATCCTTTCACTCAATGGGGACTTGACTTTGTTGGAGTCATCAACCCAAACTCATCAACTGGCCTTAGATTCATGCTTATAGCCATTGATTATTGCACAAGTTGGATAGAGATGGTGTAAAAAAATAATATCATGTCCAAATAAGTCATCAAGTTCCTTGAGGAAAATATAACAACATGATTTGGCACCCTAACCTCACTAGTCTATGACAATGGACTTGTATTCTAATCAACCAAGCTCATAGAATGTGCTTATGAAAATGGGATCTCCTTGAGGTTCTCATATAACTATTATCTATAAGGGAATAATTTGACCTAGTTAACTAATAATAACCTAATTTATGCCATCAATAAATCTATATAATATAAGCTTAGGGACTAGTATTCACTGTTAAAATATGTTCTTTGGGATGACTCCACTAAATATAAGAAATCTCTCAAAAGATCACATTTTCTACTTGTATATGGGTTGGAGCCTATCTTCCCAATGACACCCAAGTTTCCAAATTACAATTTTATGCAACAATACATGGAGGACATCGATAAGATAGAATCAAGGCTAATTGACATTGTCCAATTGGAGGATACATGAGAAGAGGTTCTATAAAACTTCAATAGACATCAATCAACTATCAAGAGATGGTTCGATAAGAGGTAAATGGTAAATTCCTTTTGGATATCAGACCTAATCATAATATGGGAAAAATCACATGAGAATAAAGGGTAACACTCCAAGCTTGACCTACTTTATATTGGCCCATACCAAATCTCTTAGTTGATGGGGTAGAACACATTTTGATTGAAATAACTTAAAGTGAATGAACTCCCACTACCTTTGAATGGGAAATTCTTAAATCACTACTTCTTAGTTTTTCCTTCCAATGTAATTTTAGAATATCCCCTAGGCAAAGGTTGGTGATGTAAATATTAGTCTAGAGTTGTATACACTACATGTTTATCACTTCTATGTCAAAATTGTAAAATAGAATGATTTCAAGTAATTACACATAATATAGTATGAGATCATATGTTCATCTAAATATACATGTTTAAATTCACCTTTTGGAATCTCTAGGTGGTAAATTCACCATATTAGATCTGTTCAATTATCATTATGTTCATTTTCTATCTAGTCAATTATTTTATTCTGGTCAATTCACTAATTCCTCTTTGTTGATCAATTAACACAATTAATTCCCTCTTTTATAAATTATTATTCTAAATTATATTTATATAGCAAATAGAATTCTAATTTCCTTTCATTTAATTAACTCTTCTTTTTCTAAAAGGGGCATCTTAATTCAAGAAAGGATCTTGAGATTCTTTGGAATATGCTTTTGTAATTTAAATCAATTTGATAAGTGAATTAATATACAATATTATTCTCCACCATTCATCTTGGAGATAAGATTAATTTACCTTAATTAATCCTTCAGGATATTTTAGGAGCATTCTCAACCCTTCATCTTGGAAACAAGATGAAGGGTCTACATGGGTGGTCAATGTGCCTTCTTTGTAATGATTCTCCTCCCTTCATCTTGGAAACAAGATGAAGGGTCTAAATGGACTCTCACAAAGATATTTAAAAAATATTTCTCCACCCTTCATCTTGGAAACAAGATGAAGGGATTATATTAATCCCCCTTTGATATTTTCAAAGATCATCCTACACACTTCATCTTGAGTAAGATTAAGGGACCACATCAACAATCCATGTGTTGATCAATGTGCACTATTAAGGACTCATTTGTAACCATTCATCCTAATTTCAAGATGAAGGGTCCTCATTGATCCTATATCATTATAAATAGACCTCATTACATTGTAATTCATCATGCTCAAGATATACAATTAAGTGCTAACAATTTCTTAAGTCCTCTTGTGTATCACCTTTTTGATTTCTTGATCAAATTCAACTAGTCTATAGCTTCAATAGAGATGTCTCAACATGAATTGGCATTTATGAAGACCATTTGACACTACATCCAAGTCAAATAATATACAAAGACATTTCAAATGAAGGTTTTCATGCTTTTGGTTTAATCTTATGCATTATTATCTAATATTTTATATGCTCACATGGTCTTAGGCTCAAGCATTTTTCATTCTCTTGGTTTTCCATAGACTTAACTAAGATTTTTGAAAATATTACTTGTAAATAATCCTATGGACACATACAACATGTCCAATGAGACTTTAAACCCACACATTTATTTTGATGCCTCTTTAACTATTTTCTTTTGAAAAATACATGATTATTTTGTCTCTTTTCTATTCATATTTTTCATCATTTTTCTATTTTTTGTGCATTGGTGAATCCTCTTCAGGAAAATGGTGAAACATTTTTGTTTGTCTGTTAATCAATGAAATCACCCAAAAATTAGTGAAATAATCATTGTTTTCTATTCTTTGTTTTATGTGTCTATTCAAATTTCATAAATCAAATAAATCATTCAATTATTAGTGAAATCAATACATTAATTACCTAAATCAACTAACAAATTGGTGAAATTACTCACATGTTTATTTTTTGCATATTGATGAATTGGTCACTATTTTGGTGAACTTGAAAAGACATATATTTTGGTGAAATTGACTTATATTTCATCAAAATTGACAAGTTTAATGACAAAATCATTTTTGTTACTTCTTTCTCTTCTCTGTTCTACCTAAGAGGAACTTTTATATTTAGTGAATTGGTTCAAATATCCATGAAATTATTAGAATAATCAATGAAATTATTTATATATTAGTGAAATAATTAAGGTAATTACCATCTGGATGTATTATTTCTTAGTGAAATTGTTTTATTATCAATGAAATAGTTCTGTTATTCATGAAATTATTCTTGCTAATTGGAAAAATAATTTTTATCTATATTTTTATATGTTCTATTTTTTATCCATTATAGGTTTTTAAAATTATTAAATTAGTTCTACTAAATAATGAATTCATTTTTGTATGTCAAAATTTGAGAGTTGTAAAAACATAGAAAAATAACCTCCTTCACCTATCAAAGACCCACCAGGTAAACCTACTTACCTTGTTTGCTTGCAAGTTCTAAAAAGGGTGTGGTGATTTATTAAAATAAATATATTATCTACTCACATTTCCTTTGGTTTCTTAAAATGAATTCATATTTCATTTTGGGTTTTAATAAAACTTGCTTATTTTCTCATATTTATCATTGTGTACAAGTTTTCTTGTTGCTTCTTGTTGTCGCTTGAGTGTTTTGTGAAGATATTTGATGTGTATGTTATCCCAATTTGGGTAACTTATAAATTTAAGGTTCATATTTGTTTTAATCCTTAAGATTTTCCTACTATGACCTTCACTTGCCCTTAGTGGAAATTGCATGAATCAGAATGGAAATACCTTCCTTTTTATTTTGGCTATGTGGATTGTATTTCATCACCTTCTTGCAAGTATTTATGGCATGGTGATTCAGATGTCATTGCTCAAAATTCATACCAAAATCCATTTATTTGATAGCATATACAAATTGAGGAGTGTTTCCACCATGAAGGCTTGACTTTGTGCCTGCACATCATCACATGAGGATTGAACCTCAGGGAGTTTTTTCCAATACTTAAGGCCAAGGTGTGATACCCTTGAAAGGATCAATATTTATAATAAGATTTAAATTATTTAGTGACATACATGTGTCCATGTACCACCTATTATGGGTTATATATAAGGACCATCTAAAAATCCAAGTAAATTTTTAAGCAAACCCCAAATTGGGTAGTACTTCACTCAAACCCTTACAACTAAAGTGGTTACAAAAGGACAAGACCATCTCATGAATAGCTCAATATTGGATGGATTCTAAGATACCTATTTTATTTTGGATAATTTATTGATGCATAGATGCAAAGATTAAAATCTCCCTTAAAGATTTCCTTACTCTTATAGACCTTTTGAGAGAAGGTGGGATTAAAACACCACCAATAATTATAAAATTTTCTTTAATGAATCTTAAACTTTTAATCCTCACTCAAGGCTAGTATATTGAAGGTTCAATGAATGTGATGTATACATGTGTTAGTAATTAAATTACCTTATAATGTTTGTGTTTTGATGATTGATTGTCATGTCAAAACCTAATTTTATATTCTAAAACCAATACCATAAAAAATATCAAAACTAAATTTCATGACATTGTTGTACCATACCTACACAAAAAGGCATTACTTTGTCCACGTTCCAAGTCAAAAAAAAACCTTTTTACATCTTATGCCCAAATTTACTCTAAATTACACCTCTCTTATCCAAAATCATACCATTATGTTTTCTATGCAAACTTGAACCTATTCTAGTCATTTTCCTAAGTTTCTTGTTCTAAAGTCAATTCAATTCAAATTTGATTAAGCCAACACTTCTAGTCTTGATACCATTTTCTTGTGTTCAAATAAACTCTATTCAACTCTAAAGATTTTTCTTGTCTTTTATAAGCATCATATTTTCCCATTCCCATATAGGTCTATTCTAAGTTCAAGTCCAATATGCCTTGTTACATAATAAGTGTTATGGGTTATAATTTTTATTATGATGATGACTAGAATCAAAGTCAAACAAACCCATTTACATATCACCTGCTTCTCCCCAAGATCAAGAGGATTCAATGAATCCACATTATAAGGAAGTTCATCAACCTGAGTAAGAAGATATACCTCCTACCTATTATGTAGATCAAACTCAATTTGAGAAAGATTTGTTTGATAATAGAGACAATTTTTTTGTGTTTATTAAAGATGGGTGTTAAGGTCCCTCCTAATTTTCCCCGTTAAGAAATCAAAACCACATAATACTATAAAAATTACCAAGTCCAATGATGATATAAATTCCTTGAGTCATGGTCCTTCATTTGTTCAAATGTAAGAAAATTTAGAAATGCTTAGGAAATAAAAGGAGTTACTTATAGCTTCCCCCCATGTTTTTCCTAATGTGTTAACCCAACTATAACAAGATGGTAAAGTGTTTAGTGACCTCGCTAGCATGTTAATCCAATTTATGATCCTTCACGTGAACATCAATAAAAGGATTTTTTGGTTGATCCATTACCTAATTTTGAGACATTTATTGCTCTTGAACAACATATAACTAAATATTCTTTACAAATAATTATAGATAATCTCTAATTATTTCCTAATCCTCACCAAGTTTCTATAAATCCCACATTTCCAATTCCATTTAATAAAATTCTCTCAACAGTTACAGAGTTAAAGTCATTTCCAATAATTTCTAATTGAGACACAAAATGTTCCTTTTACTTCCCATATTTCCTAACACATTTCTTATAATGTTCCCTCTAATACTCATTATATTTGGTCTAATATATAGCAATGAATTCCTTCTATCCAATAGATTACTTCTATTCAGCTACAAATTCTTGTCACTCAATGGCAATTCCATAGTCAAAAGCAACAGCTTCCTCCTACGTAACAATGTGTTTCCATTCCACTTTCTAATCATAATAAATACCAATATCTTCCTTTGTAACAATGTGTTTCCATTCCCTCTTCCAATCATAACCAAAACCAAGTTCTTCCCAACTAGTGAAAACCTAGAAATAGAAATAATAATTCTAATTGGTTAGGGAAAGGAGTCCCCATAAATTTGATGAACACAATTCTATTCTCAGTTAAATAAACGCCCATCTACTTCCCAAAATACCTTCTTTTCCTAGGAATTACAAGTTATCAAAGATGCAATATCAAGATTACAAGTTGGGACTCAAAATCAAAAATAAAAGTTGGATCGTATATGTTCATATCCATTTCATTCAAAAAAAAATTAGATATCTTTTCCATCTCATTTTGAGATTCCTAAATTTGATAAATATAAATGAAAAAGTGACCCAATAGATAAATTAATCATATTCTTTATTGCTTTCCAAGAAGTGATCTATAACACCAATTTCCTAATTCGATTATTCTCATGAAGTTTGGCTAGTCCTACATTAGAATGGTTTACACATCTCATAAAAGGTTCTATCACAAATTTTGATGACCTATCAAATAAGTTCATTAATAATGTTTAATATAACATTGAATAAATTTAACCATGGTTGACATATGTTTTATCAAAAAAAGAGGAGATGAGAGATTTATTATATGCCTTTAAATATGGTGAGCATTGGTTAATAGATTTCCGCATATGCTTCTTGATATTGAGTTAGCAAATATATTCATGATGAATTTGAACTCAAAACTAGAACTTAATATTAGATTATAAAATGCATATAATTTTGATGATGTTATTGCTAAGGGTGTTCAAATAGAGAAAGCTCTCATTGATAAAGGACTGATTAAAATCTATTCACAAAATTAGTCACAAAATTCAGAACCAGAATCAGAGCCAAAATTCCACTCCAAATCTAGTAAATGTGGTAGATAAATTCAATCCTTTTAACCATAATAAAAATATGGTTGGCAATGGAGTTATATAATCTAGACATGTTCAAATAATATAATTTCTGAAATTACAAAGTCACCTCAACCGTGACCACTTACTTTACAAATACAACCTCCTCCAAGGAAACAATTTAATAGAAGACCATTTGATAATTTTGGAAAGCCCATTGAGAATGTATTTCACTAGTTAAGTGTTGTGATTATTATTGGTTATTCAAATACTAAACCCTTTGATGAAATTCAACCTAAATCGGAGTGGTATAAGGCTAATTAATATTATCATCGAGGTAAAGGGCATGGAATTAATAGATGTGCACAACTTAGGGGAAATTGATTTAAACAATGCATTATCTTTTAATTATAATCAAAATATGGGGATATATAAAAATTATTTTTCTCAAAATAATACCAATCAACATGATAAGTATGAGCATCAACAAAATAATAATCATAATCGAGGTTCTCAGGCTAACAATATTAATTATCATGTTACCCCTTATGATTACAACATAGTGGGATGTATCATAAAACATCAAGCAGCCAAAATTATGATTAATCCCCATTACCATAATTCCCAAAAATTAAACCCCTCTATCCTAGGATTAGGTCCATCTATCTTAGGATTTCCTCCTCATGATCTTCATTATTAAGTTATTATTCTAGGACTTGTTTATTCTACTTCAAATTCCCATGTTTCTATACCAACTCGAGATTGTGTTATCATAACTTGAAGGCCTAAAATCACACTTAAAGGGATTGTATCTTCCTATATTGATCCTAATCCACCTTATTTTTCTAATCTTATTCCAAATCAATCCAAACTCAAGTATGCATTTGTTAAGAAGTAATATGATTTTATGGATCAATTGAATAAGACGCCAACATAGATTTATATTTTGAATTTTTTGTGTACTTCTTAGCTTTATAAATATGTCTTATATGAAATTTTGATCCAATATCAGGTGCCAAGACATATTGCACTTGATAAATTTCAAGTTTTGGCTAGACTTTTTCCTATCCCCATGTTTCTATCCCCACTTGAAATTATGTTATCACAACTCGAAGCCTAAAATCGCCCTTTAAGGGCCTATATCTTCCTCTATTGATCCTAATCCAACTTATTGGTTTAATCCTATTCCAAATCAATCCAAACTCAAGTATGCACATGTCAAGAAGCAATATGATCTTATGGATCAAATGAATAAGACACTAGCATAGATTTCTATTTTAATTTTTTTGTGTACTTCTCAGCTTCACAAAGATGTCTTATATGAGATTTTGAGTCAATATCCAGTGACAAGAAATATTGCACTAGATAAATTTCAAGTTTTGGTTGGACATGCTGTAGCATATAATTTCACCCTTATGAGAGGGTTATTTAGGCTCTCTCACTCCTAGCTACAAAATGGGATCAACCCCAAGCTATGGGTATCCTGTAATGGGGTTAAACCTACAGAGAAGGTTGATTCCTCTTGGCAGGTCACCTAAACTATTGATTTTACTTGGAAAAGGGATATAAGGGTTACACAGGATTACTAAAAACACAAATAAGGTGATGTGTCAAAATGAAAGACATTCCAATTTACATGAATCTAACACTAAGGTAGTTCTAATATAACCCTCACTCATGCAATCTCTTAACCTGATCATTTTGCATCAATATTTCTAAAACTAGGCCCATTATACAAGAGATGAAGCATGGAGGAGTATCAAACTCACACTATAACTTAATCAATGACCAAAAAAACACAATTTTAGACCTAAAACAATGGTGGAATACCTATAAAAGGGCCAAAAAAAGGATAATCACCAAGGAAGAACACCTCTCCATAAAGAAATCATACACAAACTAACAAGAGAACTAGATGTAAGCAATATATAGGAAAAATAATTTGTCTTATTGCTTCAAAAGGTTGTTTTTACAAATTTTGATAGGGTTTTTCCTTGTCAAATGAGAGTATGTCCTTACAAATGGGGAAGAAAAGGGATATATAAGAAAAAAGGGAAGGGAGAGGAGAAGAAAGCTCTCAAAATTCAATAAATGTAACTCAACCACCTTCCATAGAGCCTCAAAAACTATCAGATTACTTAAGCACTAATCCTCTCTTAGAAAATTAACCTCCAAAGGTCAAAAGGGTCTTCAAGCTCTCCTATTGGCCTAAAAAGGCACTAGAAGAAAAAATATTTGAGGAAGATGATGTTACACTCTAATAACTTTGAGAAAAGTCCTCAAAGATCTAGAAGCCTCATTGAATACTCAAAGTTTATCTTTAACTCCCCAAACTCCTCCACTTGACTTCTATGCCCCATTCCACTTGGCTTGTAGAAGCTACTTTACAACATGGTTAGTGATTCTGGCATTTGATGCTTGCACTTGCCTTGAAGGTTAACTTTAAGTGTTTAATTTTTGATGTTTTATTTTATTTCCACTCATATTTACTTCTCCAACCTACAAAAGACACCATGGAACCTGAAAATCTCTTTGAATCCATTGATGGAGGTCTTCAAGCTCAAGCCACCTCTAATTAGTTATTTTAGAACCTACTCTCAAGGCCATTTGTCACCATGAGAACCACTGTTGGACCTATATAAGGCTTATATACATCCATAACATTCCTATGAGGAATAAAATTAAGATTTAGGCCACCTTTAAGACCTATAACAATGTTAGAAATCTCCATTAAATCTACAACCATTCATAATTTATCAAAAAAATTGGGTTTTTGACCTTTCAACTCAGCAAGGCAACCTAGAAATGGATGTTAGTAACATATAATGGTGATTCAGGTCCCATTAGGCTTCTTCCATCTATTTATAACATTTATTTCTTTGGAGACCTACAAAAATAGGCATTTTTAGGCAATTTTGGACCTCTTAGGCACACACATGTGCCAATATCTTCAAAAAAAAAAGGTAAAAATGATCTTTAAATAATACACTACATTATACATGTGGTTTACAAGTTATTATAGGTTATTTCATGGGAATATGAGTTCAAAAACTCAAAATTGGTTAAAACAAGGTCTTTCATAGCTCAGACAAGCCTACCTTCTTAATGATTATTCATAAAATATAGACCTCCATTCTAGAACTTATTTCCATGAATCTTTATCCCATATTCCCCTTAAATTTTCTTGAGAATATTGGGTTTTCATGTATAAGGTGTGAAAATATACATATGTAAACATTTTTCTAATGTGGTTTTACATGCATTATGGACCTACTTAAAGTCCTAATGATACTTAATAAACCTAAGACCCTCAAACAACCTAAATAATTAATAAATTTTAATTAAATAAAGTTCCTCAAAACATACTAAAATATTTTTTCCTAAATCCTTATGGGGTGAAAGATATGAGCATTTGAAGAGGGGGCTCGAATTGGGTGTCTCAAAATTGAAAAGTTCAAATTAGTTCTTGAGAGACCAATAATACTTTTGAATTGTCTTTATCTGATTTAAAACACCTTAAAAATTCCTTAAAAAACTCCATCAAACATATTATACTTAAAAAAACTTTTAAATATGCAAAAAGTTTCAGATATGCACACAGGCTTGTGTTTTACATCCTTTAGCTAGCCCTTAAGGGAATCATTTCCTGAAAACAAGAGTGTTTATAATATAATAATGTGTATGAAGACTTGTATAAACCTTAAAATACCTTACAAATCTCCCAAAAATTCAAAAATATTCTATCATGCCTATACTTTTCAAAAACCTTTTGAGATCTAATTGTGGCTGGCAACAGACAAGCACATGGTTGTAACAAAACAATGGATAATTACACTATATATATGGCATAATTAATATTATTTATGATTATAAACACTCATGAAAATTATTATTACCAAGTTTCATAGGTGGATATCACCTTTAGAGACCTGTAGATGAAGTTTTCTCAAAATTAGTTAGTGGGTGCCTGCATGCATGATTGATTATGACTACATGAGGTTTGTAACAAAAAAATGAGTGTTTATAGTATTATTTAGGTCTTAATGATGACATTAATTTATTTTTATGGTCATTAATATCATATTTACCAAATTTGAGAGCTTGAATCCACCTGTATATGCTTCAACATCACTAGTTTCTTTGAGATTATTAATGGTTGCCTGAGTTTTTATGGATAGTGCCTCAAGTTTGAGATAAAATAGGGGGTATATCCCTTATTTTTAATTAAAAACTTAAGTTATTTATGTATATAATAGGTCACAAGGACCCTTTATACCATTTTTTTAGGTTAGACCACCTCTTGAGCACCTTTAAACCTTTAATTTCCCCAAATTTCCCTCGGGTTAGGATTGTGACTATATTTCCATGGTTTGAGTGGTATTTTCATGTTATCCTTGGAGTTAAATTTTTTTTCAGATAAACCTCCTCATTCATTGACATTATTCACATGTTCATTGGCTTCATGAGTCACTCATTTGATCATGGAAACCTCTTATAAACCATTGTGTTTTTATCCTCTTCATAAACTTGGAGATGGGCCTATGTTTTGCATGGTTATAGGTGATTTCATGATGTGAATGTTAAGAATAATTTATTAATTATGAAATAAAATTCAACATGGAATTAATTCCTCAAAATCATAGTGGCAGAGATATATGGAAGAAAATTTAGATCTAAGTAAAAACACACATAACACAGATATAACGTGGTTCACCCAATGTGGGCTACGTCCACCAAGAAGCTCTCTATAATATTATAAAAAATAGTACAATAAAAATCTAAAAATTAAACCTCTCATATAGATAACTTTATCCAACCTTTATTCACACCAAAATTCTTGAGATTCTAAGCTACACCTCAAACCCAATCACACTGACCGAAGAGAGAATATAGAGCTCAAAATGAGATGCAAAATGCAATAGTTAATGTGTTTCCCCTCACCCCTATGTATACTTTCCAAAATCCCTTGAAAAATGTGCCATAACCATAGAGATAACCATATCACTATAAAATAAGGGAGGTTACAACCACATAATCCCCTAATTCTCTCAACACCTTAGATCACACCCACTTCTCCATAAAATGTGCCACAAATGGGGGAAGTGGTTGACACACTCAAAAATGCATCCCACCATTTGTGAGAGTAAATATTTCATGTTAAAAATTCCTCAATAATTTTATTTTAACCTTAGGGGTGTTGAAACGAGCTTCACATTCAACAATATCCCACTTGAAGTTTGTTTCTCCTTGCACAAAATTTAACACTCCTCCATGATCTTCATGAAGACCAACCAAAGCTAAACATAACCTCAACTTATCCAATGTGACTACCTTGGTCATCATATCCACAAGATTCTAGCTCATATGTATCCTCTCTAGCTTCACCATAATTCCTCCAAATTTGTCCTGATGAAATGATACTACAACTGTATGTGCTTCATCCTTGAGTGGAAAACAAAGTTCTTGGCTAAATGTATAGCACTCTAACATCACTATGTAATCCCATACATTTATGATTATGACCCAAATCATTAAGTAACTATTGTAACCAAATCATATCCTTGATAGCCTCTATAGTAGCAACATACTCAACCTTTGTGGTTGATAAAGCCACAACCTTCTGTATCCAAGAAATCCAACTAACTGTTATATCCCCAATAGTAAATACATAACATGTCATACTCCTATTGACATCCATATCCATATCTAAGTCCACATAACCATTCAAAGTGGTATCCAATCCACCAAAACATAATTTTATACGTATGGTCCCTCTCAAATATCAAAGAATCCATTTCACTGCATTTCAATGCTCATAACTTGGATTACTCATGTACCTAATTACTACTCCCATTACATGGGAAATATTTGGCCTGATACAAACCATAGCATACATCAATATAGCAAATATTGATGAGTAAGGCACCATAGACATATTTATCTTTTTTTATTATGTCTTGGGACATTGCTCCTTTGATAATCTAAAATGACCGACCAAAAGAGTCCCCACCGGCTTAACATCCTGCATACTAAACCTCTCCAAAATGTTTTTTGTGTACTCTTCCTAGGATAAGATCAGCTTCCTCTCATTATCTTAAGTTATCCTCATACCAATTATTTGCTTCATTTCACCCAAATCCTTCATATAAAAGGAACCACCAAGCTACTTCTTGAGTACTTGAATCTATTGCGTGTTCTTTCCTGCAACCAACATTTCATCTACATACAAGCATAGGATAATATAATTACCATCCTCAAATCTCTTGACATACACGTAATGGTTATAATGACACTTGGAGTAACCCTATTCCAACATAAAATTATCAAACTTCTTATGCCATTATCATGGAGCTTGTTTCAGGCCATACAAGCTCTTCTTTAGTCTACACACCAATTTCTCCTTTCCTTCAACCTCATAACCCTCTGGTTGTTCCATATATAATTCCTCCTCCAAATCACCATGAATGAATGTAATCTTCACATCTAATTTTTCTAATTTAAAATCCTCTACTAAAATTATACCAATCATAGTTCTAATAGAATTCATCTTAACAATAGGAGAAAAAATCTCATCAAAATCAATACCTTTCTTCTGTGCAAAACCCTTGACCACCAATCAAGCCTTGTACCTTTTCCTTCCTCCATCCTCTTCTTTGATTTTATATACCCACTTTTTCTACAATTATCTCTTTCCCTTGGGTAGCTTCACCAAATCCCATGTCTAGTTTTCCGTGATAGAATTATGTTCCTCTTCCATGGCTTGCTCCCATTTCTTCCTAGTATTCTCCTACATTGCTTCCTCAAAACATTCAGGTTCTCCACTGTTAGTAAGTAACAAATAACTCAAATATGGGGAAAAACATTTAGGATTTTTTCTTACCCTAGAAGACCTTCTTACTATAATATTTTGGGGTTCTTGTGTAGGAGTTTCCTAAACTATCTCTTTAGACACCTTATCATTCATAATATCATCCAACATTGTGTACTCTTTTTGTTCCTATTCATGTTCCTGTTCCTATAACTGATCTTTATACATGACTTTTTCTTTAAAGACAACATCCCTAAACTACAATATTTTCTTGTCTCTAAGACTCCAAACCTAGAAACCAAAGTCATCCTCACCATAAATAATAAAGGTACATCTCTCAGACATAGTCTCTAACTTGGTCCTATCTTTCTTGGAAACATAAACAAATGCCTCACATCCAAAGACCCTAAGAAAAGAATAATTAAATTTCTTACCAGACCAAGCTTCCTTAGGTATGCATCCATTTAAAGGCACTGAAGGTCCTCTATTAATTAGATATACCATTACGCTAACTTCTTATACCCAAAACATTAGGGGTAGACTTGCATGCAACCTCATGCTCCTAAGATGCTCAATGATTGTCCTATTCATCCTCTCTAACAATCCATCCTCTTGTGGCATCCCTAGAACCATCCTTTGCCTCTGAATTCCATTTTGTGAACAATAATCATTAAATGCCTTACTACAATACTCACCTCTATTATTTGACCTAAGACATTTTAACTTGATACCTATTTCATTCTCAACCAAAGCTTTCCATCTCTTGAATGTTTCAACACATTGTATTTCTTCTTAATGTAATAAACCCAAACTTTCCTAGTTGCATCATCAATAAATGTAACATAATAATTTGAACCATCAATAGAAGATACATAAGCTAGCCCCCATACATCTGAGTCAACCAACTCCAACTTATTCTCTTTCTTCATAGTTCCAACCCTTAGAAACTTAACTCACTTATGCTTCCCATACACACAATCATCATAGAATTCCAAATCAACCTTTTCAATTTGGGCAACTTGTCTTTCAAGATCTCCATACCCTTTTGGCTCATATGACTAAGCCTATAATGCCACAAAGTTATATCTCCATCTACAATAGTTAAATTATAGTGATCAAAACTACTAGTTAAATAAAAAGTTCTAATTTTCTTACCTCTTTCAACCACAAGAGCACCCTTGGTAACTTTCCAAGAGTCTATTGTAAACATCACCAAACAACCCTCACTATCTAACTACCCCAATGATATTAAATTTTGCCTTAACTATGGGACATGTCTAACATCTTTTATTAGACATGTGTTCCATTCTACATATTCACCTAAACACAACCTTTCCGTACTATACTACATGTTTCATTATCACCAAGATAAACATGCCCAAAATCTCCTTGAACATAATCAGTAAAATGATGCCTATGTAGGGTGGCATGAAAAGAAGCCCCTGAATCTAATACCCAATATTCAGAAACATTATCCAAGGAAATAATTAAATCATCCTAACTAATAGTACATGTTATCATATTTACCTCTTTGGTCTCCTCATGTTTGGTCTTCTTGTCTTGAAGTTCCCAACATTCCTTCTTTATGTGTCCACTTTCCCCACAGTGCCAACACACCATATTGGCTCTAGATTTAGATCTTCCTTTACCCATTGACTTTCCATGGTTTCCTTTACTTATGCCATTTTGTCTTCCTCTAGTCTCCACTATTAAATCATTCCTTGAAGATGATTCCCCAGTGCTCTTCCTTCACATTTCCTTGCTAAGAATCACACCTATAACATCCTCAAACTTTAAACTTCCCTTAAAAAGGGTAGAATTACTTAGCCATAACTAGGCTATCCCAACTATCAGGTAAGGAGCACAAAATCAATAAATCCTTAACTTCATCTTCAAATTTAATACAAACAAAAATTATCATACTAACAACTGTATTAAAATCATTTAAATGATCAGCTACAAAACCATTTTTAGACATTTTCATATTAAATAACCTTTTCATCAAAAATATTTTATTAGAGGTAGAGGGTTTTTCAAATAACTCCCCTAATTTCTTCATCGAACCAAATTTGGTCATCTCCTCTAAAATATTGAAGGCAACTAAAGATGCAAGGCATAACCATATGGCTCCTAGTGCTTTCCTATTGAGAAAATTCCAATCTACCTGATCCATACCTAAAATTTGGCCTACTTTCCCCATCAAATGGTGATATATATCCTTATAAAACAAATAATCCTCTATCTACATCTTCCACAATCAAAAATTCTCCCCATTGAACTTTTCAACTCTAGATCTACCATTATTTTCCATAGCTCCCACTCAAGCTAATATCTTTCCTTGTGATTCACCACTTTATCAAAACCACTAAAGCTAGATTTGATACTAGTTGTTAGGAATAAGTGATTAATTATGCAATAACATGTAATTCATTCCTCAAAATCATAGCAATAGAGACATATGGAAGAAAATTTAGATCTAAACAAAAACACACATAACACCGATATAACATGGTTCACCCAATATGGACTACATCTACCAAGAAGATCTCTATAATATTATAAACAAGATTACAAGACAACTCTCAATAAGAAACCTCTCATAGAGATATATTTTTCCAACCTAATTTCACACTAGAATTCCCTAGATGCTAAGCTATAGCTCAAACCTGATCACACCAATCAAAGAGAGAATACAGATCTCAAAATGACATACAAAATGCAATACTTAATGTGTTTCCCCTCATTTCAAAATCCCTTAAAAAATGTGCCATAACCATAGAGATATCCATATCCCCACAAAATAAGGGAATTTATAACCACATAATCCCTTGATTATCTCAACACCTTAGATCACACCCACTTTTCCATAAAACATGCCACAAATGGGGGAAGTGGTTGACACACTCAAAAATGTGTCTGACCATTTGTTAAATTAAATTTTCATGTTAAAAATGCCCTGATAATTTTATTTTAACTTTTGGGGTGTTGAAACGAGTTCCACATTCAATAGTGAATGGTTTTTCACTTCATAAACTTGGACTTTGTTTACATCTTTAGACCAAGGAGAAGATTTTAAATGGGTTCAAATCCCTCCAAGGTCTCCTCAACCTCTATCTTCTTATTTATTGTTGTAGGTGAAGATCCTAGATGTTCCTTAGATGACTAGGACTACAACCTTGTAATTAGGAACCTTCTTAAGATCTATTTAACCATTTTTTGTTCTTCATGAATCTTTACCTAACTTCAATTGACTCCAAAAAATAACTTTTAATCTTTGAACTCATATACCTTGCCTAAGAACCAAAATTGACCCTAAGCCACTGTATAAGGAAAATGAGGTTGCTTTTAGGTGAAGATACTCTTTTTTACTATAGGTGGAGATTCTCTTTACATCTTAAGGATTCTTGATATCATTGTAAACCCAATCCCATATTGGTTTTATATATAGTGTCCTACTTGAGCTTTGAGAATCCCTTAAATAATAACTCTATCCTCTCAGCTGGTGTATAAGATTGAGTGCTCCAAGGCGATGCCCTTGGCTATAGGCATCACCTTCTACTATGCTCCATTTTATCTTTTTCATTGATGATTTGGATAGTTTGGATAATCTCATAATGACAAAAACCCTATATCTTCATCAATCATAGTATTGATGCTAAACATATCACTAGGTAGATTTAGGTGTTAAAAGCCATATGATTATTCACTCTATATTTAGGATTTCATCTCCCACATAAATAAATTCCTTGATATCCTTGAATATTTACTGAAGCTTCAATTATACTCAAGGTTCCTTAAACAATCTCGTTATCCTTCATTAGTGTTGAAACTAAAATTGAACTTTAAAAAGGCTTGTAAATGCTTTGAGAAGGTCTTGACTATGTATGGAAATTTGTCACTTATACATACCTAGTGTAATATTTAGGTCTTAAAGTATACCAATATGCCTATTCTCATTCACTCAAATGCCCTCACTTTCTCTTGAAATCCTCATTGAGTTCCACTTCCTCTTCTTACCTTGTATCCCTTCTTTTTAGGTTTTCTTGATTGTACAAACAAACTAGAATGAGTTATCCAAATATAAGGCTCAATATCACCACCCTATATTGAGTTTCATCTTACCACAGGTTTATTTTCCTCAAGACATCCCCTATACCACTTTTATATCTTTAGGTCTCTTCAAATTAGGTCTCTTCAAGGCCTAATGACAACACAGACCTCTTATTCCATACCTTACTTATCCATACAAGTTTGAAAAATATTAAATATATTAGAATTACTTGAAAATGTGTTAATTACAAATTTTTACCCTTTTTGACTAGATAAAACTCCCTAAAAATGGTTTTTTGGATCAAAAACCCTAACTCAGGGTTTTTTGGTTGTGTACAAACCTGAGAGGAATGATAAAAGGATCATGAGTTCTTGAAGGACTTTTTGTGTAATATGAGGGTTGATTTACCTCTATACTATCCACCCACACCCTCTCTAATCATCAGGTAATCTTAATAACTCATCTGTAACTCATTTTCATAGACTTTTGTGTTTGACTGCTCAAGGTTTCTTAACAAAAAGGTGTTTTTAACCCCAACTCTACCTTTTCTTGAATTTTCCCTAGACCAAGAACTTGTTATGAGATTAATCACCCTCTTATAATGGAAAAAAACCTTATAGTTCATTTACAACTTTAATTTTCCATCAAATGACCTCTTAGCCTCTTAAGCACTATTTGTCTCACCTTTCCAAGTAGGAAGCTTTATCAACTGTAGGTGTTATTTGATGTTTCCATGGTTTATAGATGTTCTTTTAGGTGATTAGAGCATGGATTAGATCTGAATAAACCTAATAAACTCCTTGGAATTTTTTTTAAATGTTCCAAACCCATCTTCTCTCCTTCCTACAAGCTTTCCTCCATAACTTTGCCCTTACTAGTTGTAGGTGGTGTTTTTAGGTATTTAGGCCTAATATGAATTGAAGTCAATACCTTCCATGTAATGCTCTGAGTCTTTTGGGTGTCACTAATTAATTTAAATACTTCATAAGGGTTACATATACTTATTAACCACCTATATCCAACCATCCTCACATACCAATATCTAAGCCAAGTTATGGTTATAAGAGGTGATTTTGACAATGAGAGAGGTGAGGTATCCAATGTAATGTCTTTGAGCTTTTTGCATGTCACTGACTCCACAAGAATATTTTCATGATATCCATGGTATCATGTACAATATATAAGTTTATTAGGCTTGATCCTTATTACTTACTTTGTTTGTACCTCTATTGGCCTAACTATCGAGGTCTACTCAAACTTTGATGTAGGTTGTTATTTATGGTATTTAGGCCTATTCATTTTAGTGGCCTAGTTCCTCAAGGTATCATTAGGAATTAAGTGTCTTATTTATCTCTTGATTTCCTTAATAAATTATCCTTGATAAAGGTTCCATATACTCCTACTAAGAACATCAAAACCTCCCCTCAACTTTACCTCACTATCTACAATAGACCTATGATTGTAGGTCATCATTCGGCCTTGTATGGATTGAGTACAACATTGTGGAGTACATATTGGGATAAGGCTTGAAATTTTATAGAATATAATCACTATAATTTTTTTAAAGTTGTTTCACTCACCTTATATTTGGTCTTTTAATATTTTGAACACTTCCAACCTTGAGTTTCTTAGCACTATCCAAGCCAAACAATGATGGTTGTGAGTAAGCATTTGGGGTTAAATACTATGACTTTTTAATGAAAGATATTCTCAAGATGTATTTAAACATTTTTAATTTATCCTTGGGTTAAAGCATGATATTACCTCAAATTATGTTCTTGATATTTAAGTTGTGATCTCAAACAAAAAACCTACTTCTTCAGTCTTCTTCTCTTTATGACTATTGTAAGTAGTCATTTCCCTCTGTGACTTTTACCATCATCCCACCTAACAAAAATTATATGAGAATATTTTACTTGTTTAATCCATATAGTATTGACTTGAATCTTTAGAATAAAGGGGGATTAAATTGGTAATCTTTAAACTTGAGTTGGCTCATAAAATAAAATATTTCCTCTTCATACCTCTATAACCTCCTTGTTTGTTGTAGGTTGTTGTTTAACCTTAACACCTACCAAGTATTCCATGAAGATGTTCACTTGAACTCTCTATTTAGTGCTCACATAATTCAAGGATTATTTAGAGAAGTAAAGTTATTTTTATTAATTTTCACACATGCTCACTACCAGTCCCATGATCATAACCTACAAGTTCTACTTGCTCACCAAGGTCTAGAGATGAAGATACACTACTAGACCTCAAAGTGTTTGTTGGCACCTTAAGAGAGTATGGCCTCTTAAACATCTTTTTAAATAATTTTCAAGACTGAAGTATAATTATTTTTACATTTATTCTTGTTAATATCATTATGACATCATTTATAAACCATTCAAACACTAGAAACTCATAGTTACAGCTATACCTTATTGAAAAGACTAAAACACCAAAACCATCTCAAAGGAGACTATGATCAATTTGGAGGATTATGAATATTTGATTGTATTAATGATGAATTAATTTATTTAATCATTTACTTGATAACCCATGAATATTAATTCACCTACTTAATAACCCAAGTCCTGCTACAGTGTTGATCAAATGGACCATTCATAAGGACAACATAAGAAATAGGTTTTATGCCATAATTACCTCCATGGAAGGAGTTAAATAATGAAAAAAAAATTTAATATGTCTTATTTTACCCTTAAATAACTCCCCTAAAACCATTATTCCTCATTATATTTGAAGTAAAGAAACAAAATAAAACTTGGATCTTGTTTGGATGAATAGGCCATCTAGACACCCTTACAATATTAGGGATTGTTCAAAAATATGGGGAGATGAACAAAATAACCAATGACATAAAGTGGAATTAAAATATGGTACATATCATTGACCAAAATATTCTAACCCAAATCTCTTTCTCCTAACTGTACTAAGTGAAAACCTAAGGCTCTCTTAGAGTTGTCCAAGACTACACCAAAATAATTTCTCTTTAACATGAATAACTATAAGAATTTATATGTAATAAAAAACTTGGGAAAGATTTTTTATGATTTAAATTACCTTTATTTCCTTATGAAAACCTTCTAAAGTGCTTGAATCTCCATTAATGTTAGAAAACTTGTTTCATGCCCAGTTTGTAGCCAATAAGTTTTCCTTGCTTTGGCTAGTTCTTATGCTTGGATCTGATTTCAAAGTCATAATATGGGATATTAATGACACAATAGGTTATTTAATATGATATTTTATATCCTAAACTAATCAAAAATTTCAAAAACCTATTCAACCAAAGTTCCAAAAGGCTCAAAAATGCATCTTTTTGCTCCCAAACTCCTCTCCTCCACTCAAAATGACTTGAAATGGCCTTAAACATATATAAATAGGGAAAATAACACAATAAGGAGGTAAAAACAAGTCAAAACCAATTTTAATTCCTCAAAAAGTCACTTTTTCACTTTAAAATTCTATTTAGAAGCCCCTCAAGTTATCTAATGCACTTTTGAGGATCTTTTGGGCAAATTGGCTTCATTAAAAATAATTTTTGACCAATTATAATCTCTAACACTTTTTAAAAACCTCTTTATTTCCCTTGAATGATCAAAACACCTTGGAAACTATTTAGATCTTTTACTTGTAGTTTAAGACCCATTTTTGGGCTTTTTCCTTAAAATCTCCAAATTCACCTTAAAACTTGATAAAGTGTTTCAAAAGAGTGAAAGGAACATAAGGTAGGGTCATGATTTTTTTTTTATATTTCCACCATTAGACAATTCACTACACAATGACCCTGCACAGCTCCTCATACCACACCAACACCTTTCAGAATATTGCATTGTATCATCAAGTCAGGACTAGAAAGAGACTAGTCATGGAGGCAAAAGGTCACTAAATGGTCTAAGAGAGTTGCCTGATCTATCTAGGAAAAAGTTTCATATGTAGGACAATTTTGGCCAAAATTTCTAGTGACCTTCTAGGATTGCATTCCTATCTATGCAAAAGACTAGTTATCTTAGTCTATCCATTAGGCTTATGGGGTCATAAAAGTCTTAAATTGGTTTTCAATTGATCACAAGGTTGAAAAAATTATGATTAGAACTCTCAAAATAGCAAGGAAAACCCAAAACCAAATAATAATGTGCTCAAAGCACTTAGGCAAGGGAAACATAGAATAAATGGAAATGTGAACAATATACTTAGAGTAAAATAACAAAACATACTCTAATAGGTACAAGGCTGCAACTCTCTTTTAGTAACATGGATTTATATGAATCCCATTGACTAGGATGGGTAATTTCTCTCCATCCAAATGGGCAAGCTGAAATGCATTATGTTGTTTGCATCCATGGATCAAGTAAGGGCCACTCCACAAGATGTAAAACTTAGTATAGTTGCCTAGCTTGGCCTTATTTGAATCCCACTCAAGGAATAGATCACCCTCCTTGAAGTCTCTTAATATGGCTCTCTTGTCAAAGGCTTTCTTGACTTGAGATTTATGTGATTCCATTGTCTTCATTGCAAGTTCCCTCATTTCTTCAAGCTCCATGAGCTCTACCATCCTCGCACTCATAGGTTCATTATCCATCAACTCAAGCTGATGGGCAGATCCAAGGTAGGTAACTCAAGAGAGATGGGAAACTTGGCTTTCCTCTCATATACTAGAAAAAATGGTGAGTTTCCAATGGTAACCTTGGGAGTCACTCTATCATCCCATAAAGTTGTCTTTAACTTTGAATGCCACACTCTTTGGTTCTCCTCCATAGTCCTCTTGATTATTCTAATCAAGTTCTTATTCATTGACTCTGCAAGTCCATTGCCTTAGGGGTAGTAATTGGAGGATGTGGTAAGGTAGATGCCTAGCTAAAGTGTCCATTCACTCATCTTCATGCCAATAAATTCTAAGGAATTATTTGAAATGATGGTTATTGGTACACCAAACATTGTCACACTATTGTCATAGAAGTCCAATACAGCTATTTCATTGGCATTCTTTAGAGAAATTGCCTCTACCCACTTGGTGAAGTAATTAGTGGCTATGAATACCCACTTGTGTCCTCCACTAGAAGGTCTATTGATCATTCCTATAAAATCTAGGCCCCATAACATGAAGGGCTGCTCTACCTGAATGGGATTAAGAAGAAGGGATACCAACCTTTAATTGCCTACAAAGAGGGCACACTTTTGGAACTTTCTCTCCCATGCATATGCATCTTTGAATAGGCTAGGCCAATAATAACTATCCCTCATCACTTTTTTAATTGATTCTCTTAGGGAAAAATTACCTCTTATAGGTATATCATGGAATCACTCCAAGAGTCTAGTCACTTGATCATCATCTATGCATCTAAGTAGCACCCCATTGAGATATTTTCTAAAAAGAACACCGTCAATCAAAACATAAGGTATGGAATAAAGTCTAAAGTATATTCTCTTTGTTTAATCCATACCTCAAGGACACTCACCTATTAGCAAACACTTTTCCATGGCATAGACCCATCTAGTGTGAGGTGGAGGTACAACTATTTTTAAGTTATCTTGTGTCCCAAAGACAACCTCTTTCTCTTCATGAAGGTCAAAAACCATGTATTCACATAAGACTTTACCTCTTACTAGATTAGTGACTTTGATGTATACATCATATTCCATGACTCTTGTAATCCAACCAGCCCTCTTCTCATTCAGGTCTTTTTTGAGAAGGAAGTCTCTCACTCCAGGATGAGACACCATAAAATATATTTTTCTATTAGATAGTATAGGCCTAAATTTTTTCAAAATTCTCATAATAGCAAGGACTTGTTTTTATATGGTGTACCTTTATTCATACCCTTCAAGCCCTTAGCTAAAAAATGCAATTAGTTATTCAATCCCTTCTCCATTATTTTCATCAACATAGATGATATGTTATCAATGTTGGCAAAGGCATACAAGATCAAATATTTTGAGAAATGAGGATTCGTTAGTGTAGGTACGTGAGCGATGGCTAGTTTGATAGCAACAAATCCTACGTTGCCTTCTTTTGTCCAAGTAAACACCCGATTCTTCTTCAACATAGAAGTGATAAGTTTAACCAAGATTGCAAAACTAGGTATACACCTTCTTAAAAACTTTATCTTTCCAAGGAAACTTTGAAGTCCCTTATTATGCTTGGGCAAAGACAATGCCAAGATTGCACTTATTCTATCAGGATCAATGTGTAGTCCCTACTTTGAGACAATATGCCCCAATATTTTTCCCTATAGATATAAAACACACACTTCTTAGGATTAAATGATATCTCATATTCTCTACACCTTTCAAAGATCAACCTCAAGTGGTCCAAGTGTTTTCTAGCCTTCTTGGAAAAAATTATTATGTCATCTAGGTAGATAATCAACATTTGATTGAGAAAACCTTGGAAATCCATTTCCATGGCTCTTTGAAAATTATCTCTATCATTTTAGAGGATAAAAGGTCTTCTTATAAGCATAGATTCCCCAGTTTGTGGTGAAGGCAGTCTTATATTGGTCTTCTTCTCTGACTAGCACCTGGTTATACCCTGAGTACCCATCCAAAAGAGAGAAACATTCTAAACTAGCAACCATTTGAAGGAGTTGATCCATGGATGGCAAGGGGTAATGCTCTTTTAAAGAGACCATATTCAAGTCTATAAAGTCCAAACATAACTGGATCTTGCTATTCTTATTTGTCAAAGGTACTAGGTTAGCTACCCATGAGGAGTGCCTAATAGGAAAAATGATGTTAGATTGAATTACCTTGGTTAACTCTTTCCTCATTAGCTCTTCACTCTTTGGTTTTATTGGCCTTTGCTTCTACCTAATAGGCTTTACATTGGTCTCCAAATCTATGGTGTGTTAGGCTAGCTTGGGGTCAAAACCTCTTAGATCATTGTACTCCCAAGCAAAGATATATGAGTATTCCCTAAAAATTTAAATAAATGCATGTTTTTATGCCTTATTTCTCACCTTCCCAAGATTAATAAGCTTGTCCTTGAAGATGAGGACTCTCTCATAGTTTTCTTCATCAATATACATAATTACCTTGTCTTTCCTCATGTGATCTCCCTCATGGAAAGACCTTCAAGGGTGAACAACCATTTAGGAATTTTATTTGACTTCCACTAAAAAATTTGGTCCTCATACTACTACTGAAGTTTACTTTGGTTTATTGAGGAAAACTCTACTTCTTGCTACAGGAAACAAGCAATCAGCTTGTCACTATTAAAGACTTACTAGTGAACTTAATTATCTAGAACTGATGGTCTCACTATCACTTTGACATGTGATTATACTTTAGACCTCTTCAAATCATTTGGGATGTCAAACTGAGCCCCTATTACTACCAATCTATCAACATGTTTATTTTGCTCTCTTGGCACTACTTAGATATTAAAGGCTTTAAAGTCTTAATTATGTCCCATACTCTATGTTTTTAAGACTTCAGTAAGGGGTTCTTTGTTGTGTTTTAACCTCTCACCTGATGTAATATCATCTCACTATCCCCATACACCTATAACTACTTTATTACCCTCTGACTAGCCCATTGAAGGCCATTGATGAGGCCCTCATACTCAGCTAAATTAAAAGAACAACTAAATTAGAACCTATATGATGAAAAGTATTTGTCATTAAAAGGGGATATTAACATTACACCTACACCTACTCCATGCTTGTTCCTTGAGCCATCAAAGAACATATTCCATAATCCACTAGTATCCTCTTATGTCCTAAGGATGGATGACATGAACTCATTCTCTTTGTTCATGAATTAAACTACCACGTATATTTCTTCAACACCTCCTAAAGGATCAAGTCATTGATTTTAAATCCATAACTCATCTAAGAACATATCAGGCATCCAATCAGGATGAGTGTTTAGTTATAAACCAACAAGGTAGTCTTATTCATCTAGAATAGTACAATTGATGTTTGGGATACTTGTCTCATAAGGATCAATGTGAAATTGGGAAATAGGTTCAACATTGATAGACACTTTAGTCCCATAAATTATCTTTAAAGACATATAGGATCAATATTTTTCTAAGTAGCCCCCAATTTTAGCTGTGAAGTCTCTAGATAAGCATAGAGAAAAGTGAGGAGGTACATCTAGAACCACTACATCTTGAGCCACTAAAATATTAGTTCAAACATGGAAGTTCATGTTTATACCTCTGATAATACCAATTGGTTTGGTATAAGATCTATCAAGCTACAAAACCCCCTTAGTTTGGGGTTTATACTTCAAACCAAGTTGATATGTTATTGACTTTGGCATTACTAAAGTACTTGATTTTTTATCTACCATGAATTTTTGTACCAAGGAGTTGTTGATGATTAAATAAAGGTATAATGGAGGAGGTTTGACCACTTTGTTTTTGTGTCCTTCATTAGGCCCTTTGGTTGTATTAGTGAGAACTACACTCTCCTTGCTTGGTGGCTTTTCTAAAACATTGATCTTCGGCAAGTCCTCTTGAAGGATATCCACTTGAAAAGTCATATAAAATCATGTCACACATTGTAAAAATCACATTGTACTTATTCATTTTCTTAATAATGTTGATGTGAAAACCACCAACCTTTATTTGTGCTTTGGGAGCCACAACTATGCTTTGAACCTATGAGTTTTGGGCTACAAAGGTGTTTCCTTGGTTCTATTTTTTCTAATTTATTAGAAATTTTGGGGTAGTATTAGGCTCATTTTTTTTATAGTAATATATTTATATTAGGATACACTTTAACTGCTTCTTATCTACCCTCCATGTTCCTTCTCTTGAACCTTGTGTTGGTTGCCACTGGAATGTTTTCTTTGATAGAACTAGCAGATGATTGAAAGCATAACACTCTTTTGATTTATATTTGATCATTATAGAACCCAAATAGTTTGGTACTTCATTATTACCTTGGTCTTGTTGATTATTTTTAATTTTTTTCATCATTTGCACTTTTGTATTTTGATCCATGAGAGCTTTATTGAAACTATAACTAGCACCATGTTGCCATTGATCATTGAAAGCCTAATTAAACTCTATGTTTAGAGAAATGGCTTGATTTAATGACTTATTATAAGGTATATAACCCTCACCTTCTTGTGTAATGTTTTTTATGAATAGGTTCCAAGGTATTGGAATCACTTATAGTATTAGGATTGTAATTATTTTTCCTAGCATAGTTGGGTTATCCTTGTCCTTAGAAATTTGACTTGAAGGGTGGCCTATTGGCTTGGTAAGACTATTGGGTCTGATTTAAGGTCTATTATATTTATCTTGATACATATTTACATTTACTAATTCATTTCCCAATGTTTGAAACATATTCTTGAGTTCTTGAAAGTCACTAGACTAACTAGTTGAAGCCTTTTTTGTTTTGGTACAGGTATGGCAATAAATGTTGGCAAAGGAGAAATCATAGTAAGGGAAATAATTACAATATAAGGTGTTTTAAACTCAATAAACAAGGGCATAAGTGGCCTAGGTTTTATATTTCCATCTTGAACTAGGGTATTATATACTTTGATTACCACTTCATAAGCATCTGGTAGTGTGTTTCCCCCCATAAATTATATCATCATTGCAATGTCACTATTGAGAGATTATAGATAGTAGAGGAAAGCATAATTATAAGTAGTCCTAATAGATATTATAATCCTATCCCATGTATTTTGAAACCTATTATCGAAATCCTATATAGCCTCTTGAGGATCCCTCTTTATTGTAGTCAACTATTCTATGAGTGACAAGTGATCACTCTTGTCTTCAAACTTATCACACAAAGTATCCTCTAATTAGTCCCATGTTGTTATGGAGTTATGAGTAAGTTTATTATACCAATTTAGGGCCTTAATCTTTAAATATATGGAAAATAACCTAATATCCATATTTTCTTCATTGATGTCATGGATATTGTAAAAGTTGGCTATATCTCTGATGTGTTCAGAAGGAGTTGTAGAGTTGTCTCCTATGTAGTAAGGCACACTCTTATGGGTTGTCACTTGGATAGGGTCATACTAATTAAGTTCTAAAGGACTTTGAACATTTAAATCCAAAAAATTCAAAGCTCTAGGGGTAACCATGGTAGTGAAAGGGCCTAATAAGGCTCTTCTTGTAGAGGTAGACTTAAAAATTTGTTGAGGAGGAAAATTTCCGAAATATGGATGGGTGTTAGCAAACCTAAATATTTTATTGAGTTAAAAGGTAATTCAAAAAATTCAAAAGGAATACCTCTAGAACATGATCTTATAGTCATCTTTGGAATGAAAGATAAGTATTTTTCTACCACCAAAATGCTGATCATTCATTAGAGTTACTATATGTTGAGAGTGTGGATATAATCACTATTACAAATAGATCAAGACTAGCATCAATCTCAATCAATATTCATTAAAAAATGGTCCTATTGGGCATGCCAAAAAAATTTGTAGAATATAATTACACCCTTTTGAGAGGTTTATTTAGGCTCTCTCACTCCTAGATACAAAATAGGATCAACCCCAAGTTGTGGGTATCCTATGATGGGGATGAACCTCTAGAGAAGGTTGGTTCCTCTTGGTAGCTCACCTGAACTATTGATTATTCTTGTAAAAGGGATAGAAGGGTTACAAAGATGACTAAAAACACAAATAAGCTGATGCACCAAAATGAAACACACTCCAATTTACATGAAACTAACACTAAGGTAGTTCAAAGACAACCTTAACTCAAACAATCTTTTCAATTGGTCATTTTGCATCAATATTTATAAAACTAGGTCCACTAGACAAGATATGAATCATGGAGGAGTATCAAACTCACACTACACCTTCATTGATAACTAAAAATCACAATTTACGGCCTATAATAATGGTGGAATACCTAAAAAAATCCAAGTAAGAAGGATAATTACCAAGGAAAAACACCTCTCCATACAACAATCATACACAAACTGACTAGAGCACTAGATGTAAGCAAGAGATAGGCAAAATAAGTTTTCTTATTACTTAAAAAGGTTATTTTTATAAATTTTGATAGGTTTTTGTCTTATCAAATGAGAGTATGTCCTTACAAATGGGGAATACAAAGGATATATAGCAGAAAAGGGAAGGGAGAGGAGAAGAAATCTCTCAGATTCAATAAATGTAACTCAACCACCTTCTATAGATCCTTAAAAACCTTCATATTACTTAAGCACTAATCCTCTATTGACAAATTAACCTCCGACTATCAAAAGGGTCTTCAAGCTCTCCCATTGGCCTAAAAAGGCACTAGAAGACAAAAATATTTGAGGAAGATGATGTCACACTCCACTAACTTTGAGAAAAGTCCTCAAAGATATAAAAGCATCATTGAATGCTCAAAGTTTCTCATCAAATCTCCAAACTCCTCCACTTGACTTCTATGCCCCATTCCACTTAGCTTCTAAAAGCTACTTTGTAACATGGTTAGTGATTCTGGCATTTGATGCTTGCAATGACCTTGAAGGTTAACTTTGAGTGTTTGATTTTTGATGTTTTTTAAATTTCCACTCATATTTTCTCCTCTAACCTACAAAATACACCATGGAACCTGAAAATATCTTAGACTCCATTGATGGAGGTATTCAAATTCAAGCCACCTCCAACTACTTATTCTATAACCTGCTCCTATGATGTCCCCTTTTCATATAATTCTAATATTTAATAAAATTACTTGAATAGTGATTTTAATCATTCAAAAATATAAGGTAATTAATTAATTATTAAAATATAACTATCTTGGATAATTATTTGAATCACCAGAAAAGTGGTTTTATCCATTTGGAAAATTAAGGTATTTTTTATGATTATTCTAAGGGGATTTATAATTAATAAATTGATTTAAAAGTTATTTTTATCACTTTAATTATTATATTAATTTAATAAATTATTTAAGTATGGATCTAATTATTTAATTTGTTAAAAAATAATTTTAATTACTAATTTATTAAGGCAAGCTATTTAATTAATTCAAAAAGTCCTAAAGTGAAAATAAAAGGAATGTCAACTTGGTAGCTAAAGCAAAGAAAGGAAAAGATATTATAAAAAGGGCAAGTGAGGCTTATGAGGTATTTTACCTCTCCAAGGTAGTTTGACCCCATTTGGAAGGTACAAATACAAGGTGAAGATCACAATTGAAGACATGTTGAATTTTGATAAAATTCTTCTTCATGCTTGAAGAAAACTATAGGGATGCATGCCCAAAAGAGGTTATCTACCATTGGTGATTGATCAATCTAAAAAGGTGTCTTTTGACACCACCTTTCACTAAGGAGATCATGTTTTTTCCCTAAGGAGTGGGGTGAATTTCTTTGGAAGGTTTGTGTGGAATTTTGTGAGGGTTTCATGGTCTTTTCCTTGCATGTTAAGCTTGCTAATTAATTATATTATTTTCAAGTGGAGCGAACCACTTGGGGAGTATGGATATAGGGTTTGGAGGGCTCATTTGATCTAAAAATTTTAATTAAATATTCTAATTTTAATTGTTAATTTTTTGATTATTGGTGTAAAGTTTTGGATGAATTTGTGAAGGGTTTGAAGGATAAAATTAAATAATAATTTTAAAAATTATTATTTAATTATTTGATAGGTTTTTGAAGGTTTTTTCACTTATGAAAGACAAGAATCCATTCTCTAATTTTATTTTATTTTTTTTCTACTCTTGAAAAGTGGAGTGATTGGCTTAGATAGGCAAGTTTGGTGATTTCTATGCCCAAAATAGGTCACTATAGTTTCTTGGAATTTTTAAGGTATTGTTGGTTATTTTTGGCAAAGGTTTGAAGATAAAAATCACTCAAAATATTAGTTTTGATTTTTGATAATTAATTAAAATTTTATACCATAAAAAAGTGGCATTTGAGCTTCAAAAAGTGGGTAAAAATGTACTTGTTTCATGCAAATTAAATTTTAAATTTTTCCTATATTTTTTAAATTATTTTGGAACAAGTTATTGGATGGAATTTATCCATAAAACATAATATTATAACATCTAAGGTTTCTATGTCTTAATAAGGGTTTTTTGAGATTATTTTTCAATCTAAGGTTTATTGATTTCATTTTCAGATTTGTGGATTTTGGGGGAAAGCCCTTTTATGTGAATTCATCCCATTTACAGACATTACAACTCCCAAGGCCATTTGACACCATGAGAATCACTTTTGGACCTGTATAATGCTTCCAAACATCCATATAATTCCTATGAGGAAGAAAATGAATATTTAGGCCACCTTTAAGACCTATAACAATGGTGGAAATCTCCATTAAACCTGCAACCATTCACAAATTGTTAACAAACTTGGGTTTTTGAAAATTTATCTAAATAAATCACCCTATAAACCTATAGGAATGGATTTTGGTGTTTTATAATGTTTATTCATATCCCATTAGGCTTCTTACATCTATTTATAACATTTTTTTCTTTGGAAACCTACAAAAATAAGCATTTTTAGTCCATTTTAGGCCTCCTAGGCACCCACATGTGACAATATCTTCTAAAAAATAGTTAAAAAATGAGATTTAAATATTAAAATACATTTTATATGTTTTTATCAAGTTATTATATGTCATTACATGGGCCTATGAGTTCAAGAACTCAAAATTGGTCAAAACAGGGTCTTTCGCAGCTCAGACAGGCCTACCTTCTTGATGATTCTTCATAAAAGATAGACATCCATTCCAGAAATTATTTACATTAATATTTATCCAATATACCCTTTAAAATTTCCTAATAATATTGGGTTCCCATGTGGAAGAGGTGAAAAGATACATATGTAAAAAGTTTGCTTGTGGGGTTCTGCATGCATTATAGACCTGCTTATAGTCTTAGCAATAGTTAATAAATCATATAAAATAAAATAAAAACCTAATTATTAATTAATTTAAATTAAATATTTTTCCTAAAAACATAATAAAATCATCTATCCCAACTCCATATGGGGTAAAATATATGAGCATTTGAAGAGGGGGCTCAAATTGGGTGTCTCATACTTGAAAAGTTCAAATTAGTTATTGATATAAAAATAATACTTTACCATTATATTTATCTGATTTAAAACACATTAAAAATACCTTAAAAACTCCATCAATCATATGATACTTCAAAAAACTTTGAAATAAGAAAATAGTTTCAAACTATACACGTAGGACTATATTTTACATCATTTAGCTAACCCTCAAGGACATACTTATATGAAACCAAGAGTTTGGATACTATAATGAGGTGTATTAAGACTTATAAACACCTTAAAATACCTTTAAAATATCCTCAAAAGTCAAAAAACTTTTATCATACATATACTTGAAATAAGAAAATAGTTTCAAACTATACACGTAGGACTATATTTTACATCATTTACCTAACCCTCAAGGACATACTTATATGAAACCAAGAGTTTGGATACTATAATGAGGTGTATTAAGACTTATAAACACCTTAAAATACCTTTAAAATATCCTCAAAAGTCAAAAAACTTTTATCATACCTATACTTGAAATAAGAAAATAGTTTCAAACTATACACATAGGACTATATTTTACATCATTTAGCTAACCCTCAAGGACATACTTATATGAAACCAAGAGTTTGGATACTATAATGAGGTGTATTAAGACTTATAAACACCTTAAAATACTTTTAAAATATCCTCAAAAGTCAAAAAAAATTATCATACCTATACTTTTCAAAAACCTTCTGAAGCTTCAACGGTGGTTGTCAACAGACAAACAAATGGCCGTGACTATAAACACTCATTAAAATCATGTGTACCAATTTTCATAGTTTTTTCTCACCTGTAGATGAATGTTTATCAAAATTAACTAGTAGGTTGCCTACATGCATGACTAATTATGACTGCATGAGGTATGTAACAAAATAGTGAGTTTTTCTAGTATTAGTGATGTATTAAGGATGGCATGGATATATTTTTATTGTCATGAATATCGTATGTACCAAATTTGAGAGCTTTCATCCACATGTAGATGCTTCAAAATCACCAATTTATTTGAGATTTTCAATGGTTTCTTGAAGTTATGTAAGTCTCTAATAGATCACAAGGACCCTCTATACCAAGTTTGGAGGTTATAACACCTTTTTAGCACCTTAAAACCTTCAATTTCACCAAATTTACCCTCAGGCTAGGACTGTGACAGTATCTTCCATGGTTTGAGTAGTATTTTCATGTTATCCTTGGAGTGAAAACTTGTTTAGGATAACCCTCCTCATGACATGACCTTATTCACATCTTCATTGGCTTCATTAATCCTTCATTTGATCATGAAAACCTCCCATAAACCATTGTGCTCTCATCCTCTTCACAAAGTTGGAGATGGGCTTGTGTTTTACATGGTTGTAGGTGATTTCATGATGTGAATGGTTGTTCAATTCACAAACTTATTCCCTTTTGGAGACAATATGACCTTTTTTACATCCTTAGAACAAGGAGAATATTTCAAATGGGTTCAAATCCCTCCAAGGTATCCTCAACCTCCATCTTCTTATTTATTTTTGTAGGTGAATATCTTAGGTGCTCCTTAGATGAGTAAGATTTCTACCTTGTAGTACGAAACCTCTTCAAGATATATTTAACCATTTTATGTCCTTAATGAAGTTTCACCTAACTTAAATTGACTCCACAAAACAACTTCTAATCTTTGAAATCATACTCCTTGCCTTAGAACCAACCTTGACCCTAACCCACTATCTAATACAAATGAGGGTGGTTTTAGGTGAATATTCTTTTTTTTTTGAAGGTGGAGATTCTATTTGCATCCTTAGGATGCTTGTTATTAATGTAAACCCAATCCCATAATGGTTTTCTATATAGGTCCTACTTGATCTTTGAGAATCCCTTAAACAAGAATTTTGTCCTCTTAGTTGGTGTATAAACCTGAGTGTTCCAAGGTGATGCCCTTCACTATATTTATCACCTTCTATTATGCTCCCTTATATCTTATTCATTGATACTTTGGATAGTTTGAATCTTCTCATAATGACAAAAACCCTATACCTTCATCAATCATAGTATGGATGCTAACCTTCTCACTAGGTGGCTTTAGGTGTTAGAAGCCATATGATTATTCACTTTGTGTTTGGTATTTCATCTCCCACATACCTAACTTCCCTGATATCCTTTAATATTGATTTAAGATTTAATTATAATCAAGGTTCCTTAAACAATCTTGTTATCCTTCATTAGTGTTGAAACTAAAATTTCCCTTTAAACAAGCTTAAAGATGCTTTTAGAAGGTCTTGACTATATATTTAAAATTTTCCCTTATATATAACTAGTGAAATCTTTAGTTGTTGAAACATACCAATAGGCCTATTCTAATTTCACTCAAATGCCCTCACTTTCTCATTAAATCCTCACTGAGTTCCACTTCCTCTTCTTTCCTTCTATCCCTTTTTTAGGTTTTTTTAATTGTACAGACACACTGGAATGAGTTATCCAAATATAAGGCTTAATATCACCACCCTATATTCAGTTTCATCTTCCCATAAGTTTACTTGGATAAAGACATCCCCTAGACCACTTTTCTAGATTTAGGCCTCTTCAAATTAAGTCTCTTCAAGGGCTAATGACAATGTAGACCTTTGATTCAGTACCTTACCTATCCATATAGGGTTTAAAACTCTTAAATATGTTATAATTCCTTAAAAACCTATTAATTACAAGGTTTTTCCCTTTTTAACTTGATACAACTCCCTAAAAATGGATTTTTAGATCAAAACCCCTAACTCAATGTTTTTTGGTTGTGTGTAGACTCGAGAGGAATGATAAAATGATCCTGAGTTCTTGAAAGACTTTTTATAGACTATGATGGTTGATTTACCTCTATAATATCCACCCACACCCTCTCCAATCATCAATTAATTTTAATAAATCCTCTGTAACTCATTTTCATAGACTTTTATGTTTGACTACTTAGGGTTTCTTAACAAAAGGGTGTTCTTGACCCTATTTTTCCTTTTCTTCCATTTTACCTGGACCAAGTACTTTTTATGAGCTAAATCACCCATTTATACAAAGAACACAAACTTACAATTTATTTACAACTTTAATTGGCCATCAAATGACATTTTAGCTTCTTAAGCATTGTTTACCTCACCTTTCCAAGTAGGAAGCTTTATCAGCTATATGTGATATTTGACATTTCAATGGTTTATATATGTTATTTCAGGTGATGAGAGAATGTATTAGGTCTAAATAGACCTAACCAAATCCTTTTCACTTTATTTAAATGTTATAAACCCATCTTCTCTCCTTCTTACAAGCTTTCCTCCACAACTTTGCCCTTACTAACTATGGGTGGTGATTTTAGGTATTTAAGCCTAATATGGATTGACGTCAATACCTTCCATGTAATGCTCTAAGTCCTTTGGGTGTCACTGATTCATTGAAATCATTCATAAGGGTTTTATATACCTATCATCAACCTATATCCAACCATCCTCAAATACCACAATCTGAGCCAAACTATGGTTGTAGGTGGTGATTTTGACTATGAGAGAGGTAACATATTGAATGCAATGTCTTTGATCTTTTTGCATGTCACTTACTCTCCAAGAAGATGCTCATGATTTCCATGGTAGAATTTACAACATATAAGTGTATTATGATTGATCCTTATTACTTACTCTACTTTTATCCCCATTTGTCTAACTATCTAGGTCTACTCAAACCTTATTGTAGGTTGTTATTTATGGTATCTAGGCCTGTTCATTGTAGTGGCCTAATTCCTCTAGGTGTCATTAGGAATTAAGTGTCTTATTTATCTATTAATTTCATTAAACAAGTATCCTTGATAAAGGTTCCATATACTCCTACTAACTACATCAAAACCTCCCCTCAACTTCACCTCACTATCTGTAACAAACCTATGGCTATAGGTCATCATTCTGCCTTGTATGGTCTGAGTAAAACATTACGGAGTACATACTAGGTAACAATTTAAAGTGCATAGAATAAAATAACTATACTTATTTTGAATCTTTTTCACTCACCTTCCATTTGGTCTTTGAATATTTTGATCACTTTCAACTGTGAGCTTTTTAGCATTATCCAAGCCAAACAATGATGGTTATGAGTAAGCATTTGGGTTTAAGGCCTGTCACTTTGCAATGCAAGATTCTCTCAAGATGTATTCAAAAAAAATTAATTTATCCTTCATTTAAATCATTATATGACCTAAAATTATTTACTTTATCTTTAAGTTTGGATCTCAAATAAAACACCTACTTCTTCAGTCCTCTACTCTTAATGGTTGTTGTAGGTAGTCATTTCCCTTTATGACTTTCACCATCATCCCACCTAACAAAAATTCTATGAGTATATTTTACTTGATTGATCCATATAGTTTCTAATTTATTATTTAAAATAAATTGGGTTTAATTTGGTGTTATTCAAACTTTATTTGGCTCATGAAACAAAATATTTCCTCATCATACCTCTGCAACCTCCTTGTTTGTTGTAGGTGGTTGTTTGACCTTAACATCTACCAATACTTCTATGAAGGTGTTCACTTAACCTCTCCATCTAGTTCTCACTTGATGCTAGGATGATGTAGAGAGGTAAATTTAGTGTTATTAATGTTCACACATGTTCATTACTAGTCTCATGATCATAACCTACATGTTCTACTTGTTCACCAAGGTCTAGAGATGAAGGTACACTACTAGACCTCAAAGTGTTCTTTGGCACCTTGAGAGAGTATGGCCTCTTGAACCTATTTTTAAATAATTTACAAGGATTAATTATACTTATTTTGGTGCTTATTATTTTTAATATCATTATTACATCATTTATAAACCATTCAAAAACTATAAACTCATAGTTACAACTATACCTTGTTAAATAGACTGAAACATCAAAACTATCTCAAAGGAGACTATGCTCAATCTATAGGCTCATGAATATTTTATTGGATTAATGAATAATTAATTAAATTAATCATTTACTTGATAACCCTTGAAGATGAATTCACCTGCTTGATAACCCAAATCCTGCTCCAAAGATGATCAAATGGACCACTCACAATGACAACATAGGAACCAGGTTTTATTCCATAATTACCTTAAAATAAAAATTTACTTGATGAAACCAATTATAGTATGTCATATTTCACCCTTAAATAACTCTCATAAAACCATTATTCCTCATGACATTTTGAAGTGAATAAATAGAAGAAAACATGGACCCTATCTAGATGAATAGGCTATCTAAACACCCCTACACTGTTAGTGATTGTTCATAAATATGGGGAGATGAACCCCCAAAAAAATTACACAAAGTGGAATTAAAATATTTTCCCTATCACTTCCCAAAATATTATGGCCCAACTCTCTTTCTCCTAACAATACCAAGTGAAACCCTGAGGCTCTCCTAGAGATATCCAAGACTGCACCAAAATGGTTTTTCCTTAACATGAAGAACCAAAAGCCTGTATATGAAATAAAAAACTTGGGAAATATTTTTTATGATTTAAATGAAATTTTATTCCTTATGGAAACCTTATTAAGTTTTTGAAGCTCCAGTAATGGTAGAAAATATGTTTCATGCCTAGTTTGCAACTAATAGGTTTTCCTTACCTTTGATGGTTGTTTTGCTTGGATATGATTTTATAGGCATAATATAGTATATTAGGGACACCATTTATGCCTTTATATGATATTTTATCTCCTATACTAAGCAAAAATTTCAAAAACTTGTTCAACCAAAGCTCTAAAAGGCTTTAAAATGCATTTTTTTACTCCCAAACTCCTCACCTCCACTCTAAATGACTTGAAATGGAATTTAACATGTATAAATATGGAAAAAACATCATAATGAGGTGGAAGTAAGTCAAAACCAATTTTAATTCCTCAAAAAGTCACTTTTTCACTTAAAATTTCTATTTAGAAGCCCCTCAAGTCGTCTAATGCACTTCTGAGGGTCTTTTGGGCAAATTGGATTCATTAGACATCATTTTTGACTCATTATAATCTTTGAAACTTCATACAAACCTCATTTTTTCCCATGAATGCTCAAAACTCCGTGGAAACTAGTTAGATCCTTCACTTACAGTTTCAGACCCATTTCTAGGCCTTTTCCTTAAAATCTCCAATTTCACCTTAAAACTTGATAAAGTGTTTCAAAATAGTACAAGAAACATGAAGTAAGTTCATGAGGTTTGTTTTCTCTTTCCACCATTGTATGATTCACTACACAAAGACCTTTCACAATTCCTCACACCACACCAAGACCTTCTAAGATAATGCACTACATCATCGAGTCAAGACTAGAAAGAGACTAGTCATGGAGGCAAAAGGTCACTAAAAGGTCTAGAGAGTGGCCTGATCCATCTAGGAAATTTTTTTTTATGTAGGCTAATTTTGGCCAATAAGACACTTTTCTCCTATCCCATTATTGATATTTGATCAAAGTGATATCTCATCTCTTAGATCTTCTACTAATTCCTATTATATTTAAGTCATAGTTACTCACCACAAAATCAAGTGGGTACTAAAAGGCAATGGTTTTGGCCTTAATATTGTTCCATTTAATTTAATCCAATGTCTTTGATATATTATGATAAATCTCAAGAATGATACCATCACTATTAAGGGGTATGATAATACTAAGAAACATCAACATGTACAATTTCCTTGCCCATCCAGGTTGGGCTTGTCATCCATAGTACCTTGTGTCATGTAATTGATCTAGACTTATCATATAATCTCTTTCTTGGTCATCCATGAATTCATGAGATGCATGTATTCCCCTCTACACTCCATCAATGTATCAAGTTTCCTCATTTAGGAATGGAGGTTACTATTCATGAGGATTTTTAACCATATCAATATTGTAAACATATAGAAGTAGAAGGTCATCAATATACTATTGTCTTAGTGTTGCCAATACCATCAAAAATCACAAGCAAGTAATGTTTGAGCCACCTCAATCAAATTTTTAGATCCAAATACCATTGATTCTTCTTCTTCTAAAGCACCCTTCCCTTCATTAAATTCCTCCCATTTCCATATTCATGACAAAGTTCTTGGCACATATAAATGGAAGATGCCTTTCATATTTCCAAATTGCCTCGATCACCTAAATCCCATGGTAGGCCCAAGATGCAATGACACAAGAAGAGGATAGAATCTTCTCCTATGAAACCTCTTCTATTCATCCCAAGAAAACCATTATGTCAATAATATTTGAATCAAGAATATGATTCATGGATATATAATGAGGATTTAGCTCCTTATTTATAGAGTAAGAAGTACCCTATCCCAAATATAATTATGGCCCATCATGCTTATAAACGCAATGGATTGGTGGAAAAAGAGAAAGGTATACTAGACCCTATTCTTCCTAAAAAAAATTCAAATAAATAAGGTCTTGGATACAAATAACCTAGGGTTATCCCCACGTATCATAAAAGTGGTTCAAACTTTGCATTAAACAATGATATTCCTAGTAACGACATAGAGCCCTATTATAATATCTATGATGAGGTTGCTAACACCAATCTATTTTATTCATTTTCTATTCTCATTATTTATGTTTGTTCTAACCATTCCCCTTACCCTTCACTATCTCAACCTTATTGATTGGGACTAGTAAGACAATGATATCATTCTCGATGAGTTTTCAAATAAATAAATTATTTCAGATTTCATGGTCATGAGAGATGGTTTACCAATAGGTGACAACAAGTAGGGATTTACATACACTTTGGACCCTAAGGCCTACTTTGAGGAGAAAGTAAACTTCCTTGGTTAAAATAAAAATGAAACATTGAGATCCTTAAGTGAAAACCTTTCTAAGCCACTTTCATATCAAAGAAAAAGAAAATAAAAGGGCAAGTCCCTTGGTGAAAATTTGTTTTAGGTTCCATTAGACAGCAAAGTTTGCTCTCCTTCATAGAAAACCTATAGTCCTCAATTCCATGCTTATCATATAGCACTGAATTTAATCCTAAAGACCATGAATGATTTAAGCATATGGTTTTATAGAATCCACCTTTAGTAGCTCATTATTCATTGCATGAGGGGAATGATTTTGATTCTTCATACATGGGTCCATCTAAGATTCCACATTCAGAATTCAATGATCATTTACTTGATATATTTACTTGGGCCTATTCTAATATTCTTGGTTTATATTATTAATTAGTAGTTCATCATTTAGTTATGAACCTAGATGCCAAGCCTATTAAGTAGAAGATAAGAAATATGCATCCACAGATTGCTCTCTTGTTCAAATTTGAGTCATAAAAGTTACTTGTAATAGGTTTTATCAAACATATTCCCTATGTAAATTTGATTTTTAACATTATTCTAGTCAGTAATAAACTAGTTAGCATTTAAATCTATATAGATTTTAAAGATTTAAACAAATCTTATCCCTAATATAGATATGATTGTAGATTTAATAGCAAGTTATGAGATGTTATCTCTTATGGATGGATTCTGTAGCTATAATCAGATTAAGATCACTCTAGAAGATTAAGCCAAGATAACATTTATAACCCCTTGGCACACATTTTGTTATCAAGTCATGCCATGTGGATTGAAAAAGGTCATATCCACATATCAATGAGTAATTACTATTATCTTTCATGATCTCATGCATGACATGTTGAATACAATGTTGATGATATTATAGGCAAATCAAAAACTCATGCAGAGCATCTAGAAGTACTACAAAAAAAATATTTGAATGACTTCATGAGCATAAATTGCATCTAAATCCTAAAAAGTGTGTTTTTAGGGTTATATCTAGTAAATTGTTAGGCTTCATTGTCTCTAGTAGGGGTATGGAAGTTGATCCAGCCAAAGTTCAAGATATTATTAAAATCTCACCTCCTTCTAATTTGAAGCAACTTCACATTATATATGGTAAGATCCAGGCTATCAGATGCTTCATCTCCCAACTTGTTGATCGTTGTCATCCATTTACATATATTTTAAAGAAGGGTATTACATTTTAATGGAATTTTGAATGCCAAGAAGATTTTGAGCAACTTAAGCAATACTTAATGCTTCATCTCCCAACTTGTTGATAGTTGTAATCCATTTACACATATTTTAAATAATGGCATTACATTTCAATGGAATTTTGAATGTCAAGAACATTTTGATAAGCTTAATAAATACTTATCAAATAATCAATTATTTTTTAAACTAATGCCATGGAAGCCATTGTTATTGTACATTTATACTACTGCCAATGTCTTGGGGCACTCCTAGCTCAACATAATGATCAATGGAAAGAAAAAGATGTTTATTATTTGAGTTGTACATTAGTCTATTATAATAAAAATGATAGTCTAATATAAAAATCTTGTCTTTCATTAGTTTTCACTTCCCAAAAGCTTAGACATTATATGCTCCACAATAAGACCCTATTGATTACCAAAGTGGATCCTTTGAAACATCTATTAGAAAAAGAATCTCTAAATGGTTGAATGGATAAATGGGTCATGTTGCTTAGTGAGTTTGATATTGAATATACACATTATAAGGATATCAAAGGATAAGAATTAGTTGATCAACTAGATAAAACACCTCTCCAAGATTTTACTCCTATACAATTCACTTTCCTAACAATTTTATTATGACTCTAGTTGAAGACAAAGAATGGAAATTATATTTTTATGGTTCTTTCACATCCCATAGTTTATGAGTAGGAATACTATTCATCACACCATAGGTAAATCTTATTCCTAAGGCTTTTTTGCATTGTGTTTCCAAGTACTAATAATATAGCTTAATATAAGGATTTGCTTGATAGACTTCATCTTGAAATGCAATGTAATATTCAAAATTTGTAAGTATATGGTGATTCATAGCTCATTATTAATCAAACCACTAATCAATATAAAACAAAAGATGAAAATTTTTTGCCTTACATAGGCATGGTGGATGCTCTCAATTTCAAATTTGAATCCATTTAGTTTGAAAAAAATCCTAGAGCTAACAACAAGTTAATGTTATGGCTACCATTGGCTCCATGTTGGCACTTTCTACTTATATCAAAGTGTATTAGTTTTTCATTAAAAATATTGTTGTTTTATCATATGACAATTTAGATTTTGAGATAATATGTGTCACTGATGGTCCCAATTATCTTTAATATACTGACATTTTTTCTTCTCTTCACAATCAAATAATTCCACATGATCTATCTCATAACCAAACAAAATCCTTTATCCAAAACACTTCTTGTTACACCATAATTGGCAACACACTCTATCATAGGGGCTATGATGGAACTCTACTTCACTATTTAAATCTGATATAATTTGAATTAGCACTTAGGGAAGTTCACAAAGGTATTTTTAGGGCACACACACTAGCGGTATGGTCCTAACTAAGAATATCTTTTGTACTTGTTATTTTTGGCCTACCAAGGAAGAAGATACATGTTATTATGTTAAAAAATGTCTAGCATGTCAAAAACATGGTGATATAATGCATTATTCAGCACATGTGCTTCAATCAGTAACAACTCCTTGGCCATTTTTTACATGGGGGATTGATCTCATAGGAAATATTAACCCTACTTATTCATATGGTTTAAATCATATCCTTAATACTACCGTATATTTTACTAAATGGGTAGATACAACACCTCTCAATTACATAATTGGTAAGCATATTTTTAAGTTCATCTTAAATCACATCATTTGTCATTATGGAATTCCTTCCACCATCATCTCAAATAATGGCACATCCTTTAAAAATAAGGATGTCATCACCCAATATTCCAAGTTCCATATCTAACACAAGTTTTCTATTCCTTTATTACCCTCAACGTAATGTGTAATGTCCTCATTTTTTGAGTAATGGAATTATAAGGGAATTAAATTAAATTAATTATTTATAGAGTTGTCTAATTAAATTAAATCATAAGGATAACTTTATTTTAATTAATTTAATTAAAGTGACTAAAATAAAAGTAATAAATATTATAAAGTCACTTTATTAAATATTATTAAGTTACTTTATTAAATATTATAAAGTTACTTTATTAAATATTATAAAGTTACTTTATTAAATATTATAAAGTCACTTTATTAAATAAAGTGTTCTTCTAGAAGCTTGAGGAGGTTACATTAGATTCTTCTAGAAGACTCAGATGAGCCTTTAAAAAGAGATGAGAGCAAGTCATTTGGACATCTTGATTTTGACATCTTTTATTAGATTTTCTTAGAGAACTTATGTTTGCAAGTTCAACATACCCTAGGATGAAAACCCTTTGGTAAAATGGTTGTGTGGACAAAAACCCATTCAACCTTTTTGGGTGGATTCATTCCAGGATTCACAATTAAGCTTTATTGATTAGTTTGGATATTTGGAGCTTCATGGAATAAGTTATTGTAGAATTCAAATGAGCAAATTTTTATATCATATATTTAGATAATATTTGAAGAAGGATTTATTGGTAGGTTTTGGAGGAATATTAAGTAGGGTTTGGCCCTAGGGTTTGAGCACCACCTTCTAGGATTATAACAACCTCATCTTTGAGGTGATTTGTGGATATTATTGGTTGATAGGGTTTAGAAAGTATATTTAGTTTAGATCAGTAGAAAAATAATCCTCCTTCAGTATTGTTGAAGATTGTAAATCGGTGCATGTAGCTATGGTTTCATATTTCATTTGGAGCACATATCATTGGAGGAGATTTGAGGTTGATTTCATCATTTTATATGCTGTTGATTGTTATCAAATTTTTTTGTATCATTGTAGTAGTATTTATATTATATTTAATGCTCATTTCATGCCAATAGTGTGAAGAGGAAATTTGGGTATGTGTATATGATATTCATGTCTTGAAAAATTTAATTTGAATAATAAAATCTATCACTATTACAAGTTATATTACACTATTAAACTTTATATCAGACCTAATATATATTATAACTAGTCATGATATGATACATTTTCTATGATGGTTTATGTCAATATTTGAATCACAAGTTATTGGTTTACTTCTCTATGAATTGGTATATGTATTTTCTCCTAATATATATCCAAAGAAACACCAAAAAAGCATAAAATAGCAACATATTAGTCACAAGTCAGCATACATGCCATTTATTTGACAAAATACCAAGTTGGGAAAACTAAAAAAATTAGGCAAAACTACTAGGGGTTCTTATAGTGGTATTAGAGCTATGCATCCTACTAGTCTAAGGGGTTAATGGGGAAAAGTTATTTTAGATTGATTATTGAGTGACCATTACTCATCTATTTTATTTTTAGTATATTGTTGGTTTGGGAAAGATGAAGTCTATAAAGGAACTCATGATAGAATTTATGAAGGCCTGGTAATAATATCAGAAGAATCTAACAACATTATAAGAACATCCTAAAATATTAGAAATTATTTTTTCAAAGGAAATAAAAGAAGACACTACGATAAATAATTTTACCACTACAGAATAAAAAGAAAAGGAGAGAGGAAATAAATAATAATGTAAAGCCACAAGTTCATTTTAGCCCTATGAGGACAAGGATGAAGGAGAGTCACCTATTAAAGTTACAAATGAAGAACACATGAAAATTGAAGAAGATATCACCATGGAGATTAATACACCATTCGTGTTAGATTAGTTACAAGAAGGTATGAGTTTATTTGATTTTCCTCTATTTGAGCTTAGCATTGCTTCATCACCTTTACCTCATCTTGGCAAGGAATCAAATTGTGATTTGGGTGTCTTTGACATAGATGTTGTTCATACATATGATGACAATTTAAAAAAATTAGTATGTGGTGAACAAAGAGGTTTGGATAAGACTGACTTGACATTACAAGATATAGAGGATCCCTTAGGGGGTTAAAGAGGTCATAGCTATCTATACACTTTCTATATCAGCCATTGAGGAAGATCATCATTAATTTTATGGTGGCCCTTTTATAGATAATTATGATACCTTAGTTTTCACACATAGATGTAATGGAGAAGAGCCATAAAGGAAGTTGATTTGGAGTTGCATGATTATGAAGACTAGTTAAAAATTTTGCATGAAGGTGTTAAGTCTCATAAGTCACATCCTTTAGAAGGTCAACTAAGGGTAAATGAAGGAGTGGTTTTGGTAAATCTAACCCATTTTTATCATGTTCATAAGATGATGGTAGGTTTGTGTTGGGAGGCTCTAAGGAATCATGACAATTTTGAGGGAGGTCCATCTCTTGCTGACTTGTATGAACTCAAGGATGCTTTGGTGCTAGCAAAATCAAACTACCTACACTTGTGTATAGAGATCATCTCCTCACACTTCGTGAGATATATTTTGACGCCTTGATAAGAATGAGAAGAAAAGAAGATGAGGTGGATAATCTTTGTGAGGAGTTAAGCATGGCACACTCTTCATCATACACATCAAAATTTTAGACTTCTATGTCTACTACATCTGATAGAAAAACAATGCAACATGATGATGTAAAAAAGTGGAGACATGAAAGGACTTGAAGGGTCCTATGATGAAGTCATGAAGGTAGAAGAGACACATACACATGAAAATTCATCTTTCAACCATGGGATAGAGTTTTTGACATAAGGTACACTTGATTTTCACTTAGAGATGTCTCATGTACCAACCCTTGTTGATATCCATCCACTCATAGGAAGAGAGATGATTGAGATTGAGGAAGACATCACACCTAGGAATGAGGTAAGGATTGATTTTTTGATGTATGACAATAGACCATTATCTTTATATCATCATGATATAACAACCAAGAGGATCAGGCTTGAGGTGTATGAATTCCCTTGGGAAAATCAAGATAGATCGGTACCTGACGCAACAAGGAGGAAGAATATGTGTGAGGTGAATGAAGAAATTATGGAGAGGTATGACAACTATTATAATTTTCTCATTTGGAACAACATTCTTTGGTTTTTTCATAATCTTGAGTTGGCAACTCCTACTCATGAGGATGATAGTAAGAAGTCTTCTTCTATTTTTGGCATTCATTTCGGAGATAAACATGAGGTCTTATTTGTGTGTCCAAGACACAAGAAGACCAAGTAAGTACATCATGACATGGTAGAGACAAAGAAGATTCAAAAAATATGACATATGAGGAATGAGCCTTGTATGATAGTTAAGCAAGTGGAGAAATTACGTTTAAGAGATATAAGTGATGCAGATGTGGTTTGGTTTTTAATCATTCATGGGGAATTTCTTGTGATGAGTCTCATCATGTTGATGACTCTTTTGTAGACTTTGTATCTTCTTTAATTCAAGGTTTTTTGATGGAGACACTTGCCCTTATGTGGCATACACTGGGAGGAGCTATTACACATTTTATTACACCTAAAATAGATATTCTTCACATCTAAGGGAGATCTCTAGGAGTTGGAGAGCAGTTTTGTATTGCTATAATGTTGAGATGCTTCCATCTCCTCATGTTGGAGGAATGTAAAGATGCGGTGATTTGGGATCTAGGTGGTAACTTGCTTGGCACATCATTTCATTTGGATTTAGATGATTTGCTTCATAGGGTAATGTAGGGAGATAGACTTGTTGATTTCATTTGTATTATAGTGGAGCAACAGATTAGTGGTGGAGCATTCTTGAGATTGATATGGTATCTTAGTGATTGGATTTAGGATTCATGTATCAATTGCTTGGGACAAGCAATCTTTGGTAAGGGAGGATTATAATGTCCCCATTTTCTAAGTAATGGCATTATAAGGAAATTAAATTAAATTAGTTATTTATAGAGTTGTCCAAATAAATTAAATCATAAGGATAACTTTATTTTAATTAATTTAATTAAAGTGACTAAAATAAAAATAATAAATATTACAAAGTCACTTTATTAAATATTATAAAGTCACTTTATTAAATAAAGTGTTCTTCTAGAAGCTTGAGGACATTACATTGGATTCTTCTAGAAGACTTAGATGAGCCTTTAAAAAGAGATGAGAGAAAGTCACTTGGACATCTTGATTTTGACATCTTTTATCATATTTTTTGGGAGAACGTGTGTTTGAAGGTTCAACCAACCCTAGGACAAAAACCCTTGGGTAGAACGGTTGTGTGGACAAAAACCCATTCACCCTTTTTGGGTGGATTCATTCCAGGATTCATAATTGAGATTTATTAATTATTTAAAGATTTGGAGCTTCATGGAATAAGTTATTTCAAAATTTAGAGGAAAAAATTTATATATTAGATATTCAGATCAGATTTGAAGATGGATTTGTTGGTGAGTTTTGGAGGCATATTGACTAGGGTTTGGCCCTAGGGTTTGAGTGTCACCTTCTAGGATTGGAGGAACCTCATCCTTGAGGTGATTTATGGAGATTATTGGCTGCCCGGGTTTGGAAAGTATATTCAATTTGGAACAATAACATATCAGTCCTCTTCCAACATTGTTGAAGATTGTAAATTGGTGCATGTAGCTATGGTTTCATATTTCATTTGGAGAACCTACAATTGGAGGAGATTTGAGGTTTATTTCATCATTGTATATATTGTTGATTGTTATTAGACTTTTGTGCATTGTTATAGTAGTATTTATATTGTATTTGATGATCATTTCATGCTAATAGTGTGAAGAGGAAATTTGGGTATGTGTATCTGATATTCATGTCATCAAATATTTAATTTAAACAACAAAATCTATTGTTTTAGATTAAGGTAAAAATAGGTTTTGAAGGGGCCCCAAAACCCTGTATAGATCAAGAAAGATATACGTTACAAACTGCCAAAGGAGGCAAAACACTGAAAGACAATGACAAAACCAGGTTTTACAGGGACCTGAAACCAACAAGATAAACCATTTGAAACTCCCCAAGTTTTACCAGGACCTGGAACCTATACAAAACTAGGCAAACAACCTAAAACCCTCACCAAAATGACAGAGGTAGAACCACCTTGCCCAATAGTTAATGAGCAAGGCTCCTCCACAGCTTCAGGTTTATCCATTAATCCCATTACAGGGCACCGTGGCTCAAACACCAACCACCGAGGAAATAGAGTTTCCCCCAAACTAACACAAATACTTCACTTACCAGATCTGGATGGCCGTCCAACTTGGGCTAGAGATCCAACTCGGGTTCCATCCACTATGTAGCAGACCGAAGCAAAGTAAAAAAAATGCAAGAAGAAAGATTCACCATTAAGCGCTGCATAAAATGCGTTGCCCAGAATGGACAGCACCTCCAACAGAGAGACTCCAATGGACCTCTAGACCCATCACCACCACCATCCAACCCATCCACCCAAGTGTCTACAAATATCTCCCCCACACCCAGAGGAATCACCGCCATGGCATTTCAGATATCTCCAAAAAGAAACAATGATCCGCTCAGAACTAGGTATTGGTCAGAATGACAGCCATCAGAAAAAAATCTAGGGTAAAGGAGCAGATCCCACCTCTATACCATGCAAAAATATAATGCTTCTAATTCCATGCCTTTGTACCACAAATCCCACCCATCACGGGTCAAGATCTGGTCTCCAACAAGCACAGACTCGTCCGCAGGGGTTAGGGTTTCAGGGCCGCATCTGCGTCTGCACTCCCCTTCCTAACAAACAAAATCTATTGTTATTACAAGTTATATCAGACTATTAAACTTTATATCAAAACCTAATATACATTATAACTAATCATGGTATGATGCATTTTATATGATAGTTAATGTCAATATTTAAATTAAAAGTTAATAGCTTATTTCTCTATCAATTGGTATATGTATTTTATCCTAATATTTATCAAAAAAACACCAAAGAAGCACAAAAACATATCATATCAGTCCTAGGTCAGCATACATGCCATTTGTTTAACAAAATTCCAATTTGAGAAAACTAAAAATTTTGGTCAGAACTATTAGGGGTTCTTACATAATGGCCAAGCCAAAGCATCCAATAAAATGCTTATTGAAATACTCAAAAATAATGTCAAAGAATTTTTACATGATAAGCATTTGAAAATTTTCCATCCTTATGGTTATAACATACCAATGTTTGTATTTATACTGGTACAACTCCTTATTCCCTAGTTTATAGCTCTAAATCAGTTCTTCCTATTAATATCGAGTTGTCATGCTTACGTATTTCATTACAAGATGTCCTTAATGAAGATTACTATCGAGTGGCCAAATTAATAGAGTTGGAAATTCTAGATGAGAAAAGGCTAGCCTCCTTAAATTACCTCAAGTCTTATCAAAATTGGCTACATCATAGCTATAACAAGTGAATTATCTCTCGATAATTTGAGCTTGGTGATCTTGTGCTCAAAGAAAACCAAAAGAATAAAAAAATTTAACAAGAATTGAAAGGTAAGTTTAAACCTATTTGGTTAGGCCCCTTCATTGTTGTAGATATATATGGTTCATATAGATTGGCTACTCCATATGGTGATGAACTAGATGAGCTAGTGAATGTTAGGCATCTTAAGAAACTATGTGCTTAAGTTATTGCACTCTTGTTCTTAATTGGGGGCATCTCTATTCCATTTCATCTTCCCTGTCCTTTCAACCCTTGCTTGGGGGGATCCTTTCATTGTTCCTCGCTTCCATTTTCATATTACAACCCTAATATGATTATGATTATCTAGGTACAATAGTTGAATCATAATAACATTTAGTCAGATCATAACAATATTGAATAATTGTTTTTGTTAGAATCTCTTTGCAAAAGAAATATCACAATGTGTAATGTCATATTTTTTAGCTTGTATGAATTTTATTTTTCCTTTGATTTCCCAAAAATTCATATTCACAATCCCTCATTCACCCCTATTACATCATGAGTTGTTATTTCAATATAATAAATTGTATCTTATTCCAATTTTATGTTGAGTGATACTCCGTGAATTACTCATTTATGGATAACCCTTTCATGTTCCCTGTTCACTATTAAGTTCATGCACCCATGATCATCCTTTCCCTTGATAGGTGTTTCTAGAGTTTTATGTTATCATTTGTATTTTATCTAGCTAAAATAATCTTATTTATATCCTAGTCCAAAAATCCCAAAAATCTCTAAACATTTCAAATATTCCAAAAATCCCTAAACAATTCAAATATTTCAAAAATTCCTAAACAGTTCAAATATTCTAAAAATCCTTAAAAATCCAAATATTACCTTATGTATAAAAACCTAAATAGTTGCATGACTTAATATCCCAAATTTTCCCCATCTACACCCATATCTAATGTCATGTAATTGATTAGTTGTAATCTTGTTACTCAACTTGGATTTCCAGTTACTTGTAGTTAGGTGGCACATACTAAAGTACCTCATTGGTGATTCTCATTTTCTCATAATTACAACACTTCAAAGAGTTAGACCAAATTTATATTCTCTCATCATTTTACAAGTTAATTCATATGTTATTGACATTTTTTGAGTTAAATCTTATGCTCTCACAATTTTGTAAGCATTTTTAAGTCACATTCTCATTGTTTTGAGAGTTTAACCATCCACTCTCAAAACATTTTTATCTTATCCCTGATCATACTTATCATTTTTGTGCCCAATTCTAGTTGAACTATAATGGCTTGAGGTCTAATTGGACTATGTAGGCAATGATCAATTTTATAAGGTCAACTTAGCCATCCCTTATCCCATACTCTTGATGTTTTTATGAGCATATCTCTTTTTATTTTGGAAAGCTTATTCCTTATATGCTCTCATTTTTTTGTGAGTCCTTTACTATTTTTATTCCATAATATGTCTTTTTAACTTTTCATCAAATTTATTCTTTCCCAAATCCTTAGAAGAACTACATTTGTCCTAAAGTCCATAGGATTATGTAGGCAACATCTACTTGCCTGTAACATTTGGAATCAGCTTGGTCACCCCTACCTTATTCTTTTATTCCCCCTTCTATAGTCATAATAATTTTGTCATAACATTGTTCTCAAATAGTAATGCCTTATTGTCACACACACTCCTTTCTGAATTTAATGTTTATTTAATTTTGTTTGTGTTTTGTGTGTTGATTATTTATTTCCTTATTGGTATGTTGTTTGTTACTCAAGTGCCTTAATGTAGTACATTATGTTTTTCACTTAATTATTGATTATTCATGTCATGATTTTGAGTTTTGAACATTTGCATTAAAATTAGAATCAATTTAAGTACATTATTTTATACATTTAAATCTTGATTTTCCATATCTTGTTTTAAGTTGTATACATTTGCATTCTGAATTCAATTTTTTATGCATTTTGACAAATGAATGTTATCATGGTCCTTTATAGATTATGATGCATATTATCATGTGCAATATAAAAAATCAAGTATCAAAATGATTGCATGTCAGTGACATAAATAAAATACATATCTACCAATATGATCGAATCACCAAACTAAAAAACATCATGATCATCTCATCAATACTAATAGAAAGAACATCTATAAGTCAAAGTCATATCAATCATGTCTAATCTATGAAATAAATACATATTCAAATGAAATAAGAATCACATGAGATAAAATTAATATCATAAATCAAAGTGTCCAAATGTCCATGTATACATCAAAATGGGTCATGTACATCAAAATACAATACATGTTCTCAAATTATTTGAGTACATCATATAAATTAGTACATATTATAGATAAAAATGTGAAGCTCTAAAGTCAACTTTGGTTATGCCCATCTTTGGTAAATTGATCATGTGGATCCACATGATGAGAGATCTTGACTATCCTATCATGTGGTGAGGACATCTGTGTAGGAGGACTCATGGATGATGATTGAGGAGGCAACTGGGCTATTGAACTAGATGATGTATAAGTCCTATGAGATCAACTTGATCTAAGTGTTTATCTATGTGTATTATACTCTTAAAAATGTAGGTCTCCTAGCTATAATTGGTTTTTTGCCTCATATATGCTTTGATAATAAATAGCATCATTATTAGCATGAAGGATCCTCTCAAAATTTTATAGCATGCCTCTATCTGGCATAATCTTTTGGGACTCATCAAGCTCTACTTATACTCTAGACAACCCTGCATACATTATATTTCTCTCAGCTCAAGCCACATCCCACTCCATTATGGTAGAGTGTCTCTAATAAATAACATATAGTTGGCCATGTACTAAATCATCTCACTTAGATCAAGTATAATCCTCTTGAAGGTAAGTTATACTTGTATCTCACACATTTAGCACACCTCTACTATTAGTCTAGATATTTCTATCTAATATGCACTAATCTGACTATGACATGTAAATAATTATTTTAATTGATGATTTAATAATGTTTGTATCCATATGATCTCAATCTCTTTATCATTAATATCATGTCTTGATCTATCAATCAGATCTTGAGCCTTAGAATAAACTACTGATCTAGATGGGCCATCCTACCTAGCATCATCTATCATCTATGTGCCCTGATTCACACCTGCTACATCTACCTCTACTATCTCCTCATTTGAATCTATCTCTACCTCCTCTACATAATTTATCCCAATATCAACTCCTTCCTCTACCTCATATCTCTCCTCTCCCTCCTCCTCTCCAACATCCTTCTTTCTACTAATATATACCACCATCACCATAATAATAGGTCATTGAACATGTAATGGAACCTGTGTCTAATAAGCTCTCTAAACCTATCCCTAATCTCCACCTAGTGGAGTGGTCAATCTCACTGGCTGATGTTGATCCCACCATATTACATATTCCTCAGTCACACCTACATCTGATGGCCCACTCACATAAACCCAAGCCACATGTGGCACCAAACCAAAGCTAGCTTTAGTGTCATCTTGATTAGGTGTTGATCCCCATTTTCACACATCTCTAACTGTATGTACAAACTAGTGAGGTATTTTAGGTGCATCTTGTTATATCTCCAATTATCATTATACCTTGTCCATCCTATAACACTCTATCATATACTCCTACTGGCTCATAACATAGCACATTATGGTCATATAAAACATATAATCAGCATCCTTTACTCATTAAAACCGAATATCTACATATGGTCTCCATTTCAAATTAGCATCTATCATATCATATATCACTCATATATAATATCTAATCTCTCTTCAATGCATCTTATGCCTAGGCCCCACCTAATACCATACATATTCCATAGGCTCCTTTGGCCCTCTCTATTATCTTATATCCATAGGTCTCTCAATAGATATATGCAATGAAAATCATGGTATAATTGTTCCAAAATAACTGGTACCCATGTAAAAATCACTATATATGCTAATATATCTCTCACCACACCTCCCAAACCCATGTGGAATAACAAACTAATCTTACCAAGTAGCATAATGTTGCTGACAAATACCATGATAACTATCACTATTCTATCAAAAATAATAGGTATTGGCATGTTTCCCTCCATAGCTCAATCTCGCATTATATCCATGACAAGCTCAATCTCATCAATATTTATTTATCCACCATTAACCATATTGATATCCAAAGGTCCTATTAAATCCTCTAAAGTAGTATGTTTGTCACTCAAGGCAAGCCAATATAAAGGATGGCCTCTGATTGGTACTCATAAAATCTACTAAACATCCTCTAAAGTGATAGTAACCTCTTTTGTCAATATCTATAAGGTAGAATTATCCAATATTCACCAATATACTAAGGCACTAATCAAATATTGATGTGATCTAATATTTGGCATCCTTACCACGTGTAGGAGGCCAATAGTCTTTAAGAACCCAGATATTTTCCCTATCCATACTATTGGATATCAAATAATGTGTGAGCATATCTCATGATATATTATCACCTCAACATGCTCTTGAAATATATTCATAGTACTTATATCAGTTATTTATCACTAATTTTAATCATATTTCTATTTACTATTCATATCTATTTCTCTAACATAATCATTTCATCCAGTCTTATTTAGCTTCGACAATTTTTTTCTCTCTCTATTCTATTTCCATTTATCTATACAATTAGGATGTTTTCACCATTTTCAAGTGAATTCTTTATTTAATAGGACCGTTTCACCATTTTAATGATGAATTCTCTACTAAATAGGTTCCAAATGATTTTGTCACTTCCATGATGATTTTGATGTTTGCTTTAATCATTTATTTACCATTATGACGAGCCAATTCATCATTTACTAAAAAAAATCATGTTTTTCCCATTCAATTTCACCATTTGGATGTTGTTGAATATCTTTTAATGTTTTAAGCATTTTTATAATTAATTCACCATATTGATAGACCAATTCGTCATTTTAAAAGGAACAAATCACCCTTTTCATGAAATTACTCTATACCATTTTGACATTCTTTTATTTCACTATTTTCATGATCAAATTCACCACTCTCTTGACCAATTCATTATTTTTATAGGTGATTCATCAATTACATGGGTGAATTCATCATTTTTAAAATGGTGAATTCATGGGTTTTCCTACTTTTACAAGTAATAAATATAGGTAAATTATAAATTCATGAAGAAAAAATTATACTTAGAACTAGTGGTCCATCTCTTCATGGTCATATGTTCTCTTGAACATGGTTTGGAAGCAACCTTAATCCTTGGTCTATGAGCCATTTTCTCCAAGTCAATTTAGTTTGAAATCTCAAAAGTAAAGTTTGAAATGATAGGGTGAAAATGAACCAAAATTCAACCCCTGGGTGAGTCTATAGCCATTTATTTCAAAACTAATTCCCCCCATGTGTTCTTCTTCTTCTCTAGAGGATCATGTTTAGCCTCAATATCCATTTTCTTCTTATTTTCACCTATCTCTTTCATTTTTAATCCTTATTTGGCATTTCTATGATATTTTTTCTTAATTTTGAGCATTCACCTATCCAAATTTTTACCAATTCTCCCCACAATGGGGCATCTATGGCTTACGAAGTGCTACTTTATAAAAAATTTGAACCCATTTACTAGTATATTTAGAAAAATTATCAAAACTAACAACCATTATTTTTTTATAAGATCATTTTAACAACTTTTTCATTTTTTTAAAATTCATTACTTTATATACATCTTATAAGACCTTCTCAAATAGGCATAAATATAGACACTCCACTTTTATCACTTCCATGTCAAAATTGTAAAATGGAATGATTCCAAGCAATTGCACATAATTTGGTCTAAGATCATCTATTCATCTAAATGTATGAATTTAAATTCACCTTAGGGAATATCTAGGTGGGATAATTCACCATATTAGATTTGTTTAATTATCATTATGGTCATTTCTCTCTAGTCAATTATTCTATTCTAGGCATTTCATTGATTCCATGTCACTGATCAATTAACGTAATTAATTCCCTCTTCTATAAATCATTCTTCTAAATTATATTTTTATTTAAAATATAATTACAATTTCATTTCATTTAATTAATTCATCTTTTCATCCAAGGTACATCTTCATTCATGAAAGGATCTTGAGATTCTTTACAATATTTTTTGTGAGCTAAATCAATTTGATAAGTGAATTAATATACAAGATTATCTTAAACCCTTCATCTTGGAAACAAGATGAAGGGCCCTTAATGAATCTTGTGGGATAATTTAGGATCAATCCCAAACCTTTATTTTGGAAACAAGATGAATGTACTATGATCAATAGGAATACATATAGGGGATATTAGTATGGTGTTAGTATGAAATAAATCAAATAAAATACACTAATAAAAACTGACTCCTCTATCATAGACACTCAAGGAGCTAGTAAATTACACAAGTAACTAACAAATGAAAGAAAAAAAGGAAATTTTACCTTCCATGAGAGTAAGTGTTATGTGTTGGAGATGAATTGATGTGCTTGGTTATGTAATCAATACATTTTTATCAATGGATCTCCTTACACCACCTCTCCTTGTCACCTTGATAATTTTGAGTTGGGATTTGGCTTGGCTTGGATTAACAAATAGGCATGGTAAATTTACATCAAAAGAGCTTTGAGGTAAGTCTAATATAATAACATTACACTACTAAATATTATGGATCAATGGTGAGGCCTTATATTTATAGCCTCTAAAACTAACTCTAACCCAAGTGTAGTTAGGTTAGAGTTAATCATGGTTGAGTTTGAAATAACCTTAGTTGAGTTAAAGAGGGGATATACATTTAATATTTAGGATAGATATCCCATTTATTAGGCATGGCTCTTCATTTTTGAATTTATGGTATTTAGGTAGATATTTTCAATTCCTTGACTTTGAGGATCATGACATCATCATGACCTCATTTTTATTGAAATTTCTTTTTTTAAATTAAATTTCACTAATTTTATATGGAAATTCCACTTAAACATTTAATTTAATTTGATTAGTTAATTCATTATACTTATACTTTTAGCACTTTATGAATTATTCAAGTGCCCTACTTAATGGGTCCCAAGGCCAAACTGTCAATTGCTAGGTCACAAGTTAACTAGAGATGAATCCATGAGAGTTTACTATTGCATACTAGATAACACACCAAATAGGGATGCCTCAACATGATTCTGAGCACTAATATCCACTATGCAGATAAAATTGGGACATTCAATGATTTTTAGATTTAATTTACACTATTTGGTAGAAATCAATCTCAAGTCTAATTGGAAGCCAGTTGTGGCCAGAATGGGGTCTCTACAACTTGCCCCTATATGGGAAGGCATTGAAAGATATAATAATAGCAACATATTCTCAAATAATGAAAAATTCATTAATATATAATGCCCTAGAAGGTGATGAATGAGCCTCGGATGCCCCCTCAAAGGAATGGGCAACAAATAAGGTTGGCGAACGGTCCCTCAAAAAGAAATAAACGATATTACCTATAGGTAATGGATGTGGAAATAATGATTTACCCAAATGTAGTTATAATTAGTGGCAAAGTGAGATGCCTCATTATGTAAAATAAAAAGGATGATTTGCCCAAAGGTGGTTATAATCATTGGCATAGTGAGGGGAAAATAATGATTTGCCTAAAGGCAATTATAATCATTAGCATAATTAAAAATTCCCCTGTAAGGAAGATAGAGATAATTATTTTCCAAAAGGTGGTGATAATTATTATCAAAATGAAAACATTCCCCTATTGTGTAATAAAATGATAATGATTTATCCAAAAGTAGTTATAATCATTACTATCTAGAGAGATTGAAACACAATGATTTGCCCAGAGGTAGTTATAGTCATGGGAATTATTATTTGACCCAATAAGGTGGATGTAAGCATGATATAATTTGTCTTTACCCTATTAGGTAAGTTTGGAAAAGGTGTCTTATGTACAAAATTCATACTCATGGAGTAAGTGTAAGTCGGTATAGAGTATAAGCATGAATTTGGGTTACTTGCTAGTATGGAGATACACATCCTAACTAGCAAGGATTAAAATGCATTTATGATTTAATTAATCTAAATTTAGGTAATTTTTGGATAGGTTATAAATGTGTCAAGCATGATCAAGGATAAGTACCATGGCACCCATTTATTTTAAGATCCATTGAGCTAATTTTTGTTGTAGCATGTGATGGTATGCACCATGATATAAAACACCATGATAATATGGTTGTAATATGCACAAGTGTTAACACACGATCCAATAAATAATTAAAAAAAATGCACCACTGATAAAAACCATGATGATAATGTTGGTGTATGAATATAGATGGAATTAAGTATAATTTCCAATGAATCACCCAATGAACATGTATATACTAAGTCAAGTCACAACAATGAAAGCAAATAAATAGGTAAACAAACAAACAAACAAAACAAAATAAAACATTAATAATAAAAATAAACAAATGAATAATAAAATAAACATAAAGACACAATGAAACACCAATAGACATAAAGTGAACAAAAAAATCAAAACAAAAGTAAACAAACACAAACAATGGTTAATCATAATGTTAGTACAACCAAAAAATAAATGGTTCATGCATGTGTAATAAAGGTGTTACTCTTAGCGACAAGATGACCCCTAAGCTAAGTAGTAATGACACTAATATAACAATTCAATAACCCAAATACTAACAATGTTACCTCTAGGTAATAGGGGACAAAAACACACAAGAAAGATGACAAGCATTACCCCTAGGCGATAGGAGATAACAAAATAAACAAACAAAATGGGGGTGGAAGAAGTAAAAGAATGGTTATTTGAGCTGACTTTAGATGTACTAAGAAAGTTGATGTTGCTTACATATTTCCATGGATGTAAGATCCAACATGAACTTTGGGCCAAATGTAGTTATCTTAGGATATGGTATAAAATAAAATTGATGATAAGGAAACATGATGGACATGTAGAGTAAAATGGGCATAGGCTCACAAAATGGCAAGTGTATGACAAAATATGGGATGACATTCCATAATCATGAAATTATCAACACAAATAAGGCTCTCAAGTGTGAGAGTATGGTTTAGGCTAAAAAACACACTAAAAGGCAAGGGACAAGTATCCACAAATAAACTAAATTGTTAATCTATAGTATCTACTACATCTAAGTCAAATAATGGGAATAAGATTGAAAACCAAAGAGATCAGAGAATGAAGGTGCTCAAAAAAATGTGAGAGTGTTAAAATATAAATATCTCATAAAATGATGAGAACATAAGATGAAGGCAAGTGGTAATTAGTGTATCAAAGTTGAATACACAATGCTCACAATATGAACTTGCAAAATGGTGAGATCATATAGCCAAGGCCAATAAGGATGGGGAAATTAAATGACTAGTGGTTACTTAAAAGATAACTTGAGATACCCCATGTATCCAAGTAATACCTACATAGTCCATGTGGACCTCAGGTTGATGTAGTTCTTCCAAAAATGGGAGGAAAAATACCAAGGTGGTCTGGAAATAAACTAAATAAATAAGATGGCCCATCCCATAACATTTTTGTGGATTTATATCTTACATGGAAATTCTAAGATAATTTTCATGATTTTGTGATTTTTAGGATTTTCTAGATCTGTTATAATTTTTTTGTAGAATTTTCTAAGTGTCTCAACTTGATTGAGAATTACGAGAGACTAAATGGTCCAAATCATAAAACATCAAGAGAATGGCCTAGGTTACTCAGAAAACAATAAGAACAGGTAAAAAGGGTGACTGAGTTAACCTCAACATAAATCAGGTTCTACCTACATAGTCTAAATGGACCTCAAGTCATTGTAGTTTTACCATACAACAAATGAATCTAACTAGGTAGCAACAAGTTTGTAAATTTAGGAAAATGACATGATGTAGTAATAGGAATGACAAGGTGATGCAAATATGTATGGTAAAAATGTTGCTCCTAATTCTCCCATAGGTGGTTATAATTAGAAAATAATGGCATAGGTCAATAATACCAATTTGACCAAAGATGGTTATAAATAGTAGCATCAAAAATGAAATAGAATGTGACAATAATGAAGAATGCAATTGCCAAACCAATATCATATTGGTCCAATATATTGTCTCTTTGTATAATGGTGAATTAAATGTTGAAACTTAATTTGAATCTCCATGTTTAAGGTTCCCAAAGATACAATGGATCAGAACCTTTAGACACCTAAATTTGGCCACCAATAACCTCTAACTAGGCTTTTTACCAATTTCCACCAAAGTGCACAATTCGGCCTAAAAACACTAAATCACATTAAATGAGTTAAAATTGATATATTAAAGTACCAATTTTGGCCTAAGTATCATTAAATGAGGTAATGCAATTTATGGGCTGGCTAACTTTGATCAAATCATTTTGAGTCAAAATGTTAATTTTGCACCTAGGTGCTTAGGGTTGCTCTTTTATATCAAATTTCTTATACAAGATGTGTGCCTTTTTATCTTGTGTTAACAACATCCTAAATGGGATAGTGGATCTAATGCATCTAAAATTGACTTCCAATTCCAATCCAATTAAATTTTGGACCAATAACAAGGAGTTTTGATCAATTTGAGTAATTTGTGCACAAAGTGCTTAATCATCTTAAGATATAATTAATCCAAATCAAATCCTAATTAATAATTCCATGAAAAATTGTTAAAAACTTGTTTTTAGAAATTAATATTGAATATCTGCATCATCAAGTGACCTCATTTCTTTGGAAGACATCTCTAGGCCACAAATGCCAAAAAAATCAAGATTATGGGTTTCCCATGCCTCTTTTTTACCTCTCATGCCTCATTAATGTCTCTTATTCCAAATTCATGATGAGGATAATCATGGATTTTAATTACATAATTCAATTAATCCATGACCACATTGATTCCAAGCCAAGCCAACTAGTGTTACCATGCCAAATTGATTCTAAGCTAAGCCAAAGTCAAAGGTGCCAAGGAGAGATGGAGGTAGCCAAAATTTCATTACCAAGGAATTAATGAGCACAAAAATGAGAAATAAAATACTAAAAAGACATTTGGAGCATCCAAAAAAGGTGAAATAATTCTTATTTTTCCTTACTCTTTAGTTGTGTTTGTCATTTATTTTTGTAACTAAGCTCACCCTAGTAACTAGGCATGAAGATGTTAGTTTAGTGTGTTTTTCATTTGGTTTCATTCACTAACATGATACTAATCTCCTCTTATTATTAAAATTCCAAGTTCACATAATGTCATGCTTGGTGGGATGATCTTCATAAGAATGTAATCCACAAACTTTTTTTGTGTTTCATAGTTTTGATTCTCCTTTTTTGTTGTTTTTGCTTTGAGTAAAAATGGCCAATAAATAAGTCATAAATTTTTACTTAATATTTTTATATAAATTTTTTTATGAATATATATAAATATCTCATTGATATTCTCTAAGAATTTCACAAAAAAATCATTATATTTTAAAAGTTATAACTAGTTTAGTAACTGTCACTTTTTATTTTTTATTTTTCTAGTAAAAATGGTTAGAACAGAGTTCATAACTTTTTTTTTAATTCACTTTTTGGACTTAAAAATTTTCATATACGTGCATCCAGGATTTATTGACAACATTTCAAAATTTTGTAACAAAATTACTCGTATTTTAAAAATACTAACTGCAAGTTTTTATATTTTATGTGTTTGATTTTATGTGTTGTGTTATATTTTATTTTTAGCCTTCTAATTTGTTGTTTTCAGGTGTTCATATATTTAACATTATTTTTTTAAAATATTTATTTTATATTTATTATAACATTGTCTAACCTAATATATTTACTTTTGAGGTGATGCCTTAAGGATATATAGGTAAAGGTAACTGACAGACTTCAAATTTGTTAAAACATGTTTTAGACCATCTTTGGCATGATTTTAAAATGAATTAGGAGCATTATTTTGGTTCTTAAAGTAAAATTTAAGGTCATTAAATAAGATTTTTGAGCATTAATTTTTAAATTTACAACTAAGACCCAGGGGTCAAATGAACACCACCTTATTTTTTGAATTTGGGCTTAAAAATGAACTCACCTTTCCAAGCTTTTTGTATTCACTTAGTTTTTTAAATTAGATTTTTGTTTTTAAAAAAAGAGGGGTGCTACGTGTATACTCTTCTATTTGTCCCCTTTAGGGAACCATTATAATCAAAATCACTATTCATATTGCAAATAGCCTAGTCTAAGGCTTAGAAAGAAAGTCATCTAAAGCACTCCCCAAAAACTTGACAAAGTTTGGGTGACCTTGAAAACGACCCTAAAGTCTTTCTATTTCTTTATTTTTATAAAAACTTGACTTGTGAGGGGGACTTCATCACCTCCCATTAGTTCTTTAGGGAATCTTTTACCTAGGGTTTCACCTCTTGGCATTGAATTCATTTGGATCCTAATTGGAGTCATGCACAAGATGTAGTGGCACTTTGGACATTGCACTACACTAAGTGAACAATAGGATGTAGTGGTTGCAAAAAGGACTAGACCTTTTTGAAACAAGCCAAGTGATATAGACCCAAAATCCATGATTTTTTTATTTTTTGGAGTGAAAGTTATTGTGTAATTGATTCCCCTAGAATGTTTGAAAACTTGTAGATCTTAGACAAATCCCCACTTGTTGTGAAAGTATTGTTGGTGCAAGGTGCATCTCAAGTTCCATGTCTCAGTACTATCATTTGAGAGAAGGGAGGATGTAAAAAACCTACTATATAATGTGCATTTACTTTTGGATGAACACTTAAAATCCTTTCAAATGACGTATATTGATGGATTCCAACAATACCAAGCAACCTTGTTAGTTTAGAATCTAAAAGTGATTAATTATTTGATTTTATCCTAGATTAAAGTCTTATTTGGAGTCAAAACTTGGTCTAAAAAAATGATGAAAACCAAACACATGGTCCTCATTTTATTTTGAACAAAGATGCATTATTCTGCCCATGTGAAGTCATCGAATTTGCCTTGTTCAAATTCTATCAAAACTTGGGAGTCATATCATCCACTTTGGCGTAGTTACGTTTCCTAGTTGAGTCTAGACCTTTGAGAAAGTTTTGTTTAAGTCCTTAATTTATAATCTAAATCTCAAATTGAACATTCATAAGTTCATAGGGTTGATATGTTAATTGGGTTCACCATTTTCACTAAACTTGAGAGAACTTAGGTTCAATTTCCAATTTGGGTTGAAGGCCATTCTAGACTCAAGATCATTATCACAACTTGATACACTTAAGCCATTTTTTGCTAAACACTTGAACTTTGAGTCTATGAACCATAACATTTTGAGTCAATAAAAGTAGTGTTATGTTGTCAAAACTATGAAAAACTATCCTTGCCTTAGATATTTTTTGAAATAAATATTTAGCCACACCTTTTGGGTAGTGTAGCATTTTTATGCTATCCAAAACATTTCAAATACTATTTCATAAACCCTCGTGCATAGTTTTTAAATTTGTTCTTACATTTTCAAACCAATATGAGTATAATTTTGTAAACCTTTATCCATCACAGTTATGTCATTCACTTTTGTCTAGCTTATTTGTCAAAAGAACCAAGTTTTATACCATTATTTGTGAAAAAATAAACTATCTCTAAAGTGCCTTTTATTTCATACCTTATACCTATTTGATCGAGTCCATGTCCAAGAATCAATTGCCTAGTGTTTTTTAGAAGTGTTTAAAATCTATTAGATTAAAAATTTCATCTATTTTAAAGTCTATCTTTTGACACCATTTGACAAAGATTCTTAGCACATGCCTTGTTTAATCCTAGCTTTTGATGACACATTTGGCCAAAAGACCTAGCAACTTTTAATTTCTTAGATTAGACTGATTTGAAACACTTCAACCTTAGAGTTTGGAATTTCAATTTTTAGCTCATTTACTTGCTCATCTTTGTGTGAATAGTGAGACATTAGACATTTAATGCTAGCTTGTTTCTTTACTAAATCTTTGCATAAACCTTTTGATCCTTTTGACGAATCTAGACCAAGTTTGAACATCATCTATTTTAGACATTGTCCTTTTTAGAGTTTATAGAATTATTTGACCTTTTTATTGCAAAGGCATTGACTATGGACCCTAATATGTATTTCTACACTCATAGTGGACTCATGTACAATTCAAGGATTAGTAATGTGGTTACACAAGAAGAGATGGTGCAAAACCCCTACACAAATAATATTCCTTATGAGATGGATTCTTATCCCTCTTATAATACTCAATTAGGGGCACAAATCCAATATCCCTTGGATAATTATTTGGTTAACACACCACCTTAATTAGAATAAAACCAAGAACAAACTGCACAATACCTAGCTACAATACCCATAGTGGACGAGCCAATTCTTCAATAGTCATATTATACTAATATGGCTTCCACCTATGATCCATTTTTGTTTAAGAGACATTTGTTAGAGAAAAAAGATGAGATTTTTGTTAGAGCCACAGAGGTAGGGACCAATTTTCTAGCAGACTTCCCCCATGAAAATTTACCAAGCCTAGTAAGAGTACCCCACAACATAATTTACGATCAACAAGATTCTTCTAGCAATCATTTGGCTTTAGTCTAAACAACATATTACGACCTTAATCTACTTAATAGAGTCAAAAACATCATGGAAGACCACTTTAATCAAATGTAGACAACATATCAAACCTACCTGAAGCTAGCACACAATTTCAATTAGATGAACATGGTGAGTAAACCTTTTATTGAATTAGTTCCTTCAATAAGAATTTTGATAGAGTTAACTGGTCAAGAGAATCAAAGTTTAGACCCATTCATTTAAAACACTTTAGTGGAAAACTTGCTACATATGTCCATTATTGAAGAAGTGTCTTCTACTTCTACGCAGAATAATAATCAAAATATAGTGGATAATGTGCAAGCAATGTCCAATCCAAATCAAAGTTGTACTAATGCACAAACAACTAGTCAACAACATGTGCTTGTAGTTAATACCATGAGTGGACAATCATACTAGGGAGTAAGAGTTTCTACATCCCAACCTCAACCAATTACTTCATCAAGTGTGTAACTAACAAGATTAGGTATTCAACCAGTAACCAATGTCATGCCTCAAAGGCTAAATGTGACAAATCCTACTCCTCCTTAATAAGCGATAATTAGTATTCTAAAATATTAGGTCCAATCTAGTGTACCAATGTAATAGAGGTTGAATATATTACCACCTCAATAAGGGGAAACTAATATTCTACCTCATCAGGGAGTGGCAAATATACCTCCTCAGTTGTAGACCAGTGTACCAATCCAAAACCAAAATTTGACTAGCCAACAATGTGTAAATATTAGTCAGGGACAAATGTCAAATCTTCAACATCTTTTTACTTCCCAATGATGATTCATGTAACAAGGAGGCTCCCATGTTTCTCAAGTATCGACTAGATAACAATTGGTTCAAAGTTTGACATAATTTAGAGACAGGGTCTTGGTGCACAAGTTCTCACTCAACAACAAGGTTCAATTAGTCATCAGCATGTCCTTTTTCAACCATAATAGGCATATTATAGTTATATCCCTTCATTCCAACTACAAAATCCTCCACGTTAAACCTTTATCACCAACCCAAACTAGAATATCATGCAACCAAATGTATAATTCCAAGTAAATCCTAATCCACATATGCATATTCTTGGTCCATTTCCCAATAAAACCAATATATCCCAATAGATATCTCTATCATACCCTAGTCAAAGTGTCCCACTTGTGACCTCCCAACCATCTACCCAAACTAATATTCTCCCTCAAACCAATGTTCCTTCCAATTTTCTATCCCAAGAATTGTAATAGATGAAGGATGTAATTGTGACCATTCATGCTAAGAAACAGACTAAAAAAATTAAGTTGGATGACATGTGTTCTTATCCATTCAACATGGAGTATTTATAGATACCAGTTTCTTCAGGATATGAACCACCAAAATTCAACAAATATAAAGGGAAAGGTGACCCTAAGGCCCATTTAACTGAGTTCTTTGTTGCATGTCAACCGATGGCATATAGTAATATATACCTTTTGTTGTTATTTCCAAGGAGCTTGGATGGACAAACCTTGGAATGGTTTTTAAAGTTTCCCAAGAATTTAGTAATATATTTTGATGATCTTTTTGATAATTTTGTGCAGTAATTTTCCTATAATCTCAAACATGAGATTTCATTGGTTGACTTAACACAAGCAAAGCAAAAAGCTGGTGAGAGTTTTGAAATTTATCTAAAGTGATGGAGAGCCCTTTCAAGTTATTTCACCCATAATTTATTAAATAAATAATTAGCCATTGTGTTTACTATAAATTTGCATAGTGAGATAGCTTATCATCTGGAACTACAATGTGCACATATTTTCAAGGAGATAATTGATAAAGGTTTATTGATCGAGTGAGTTCTCATCAATAAATAAGTCATCAAGCTTAATTATAATAATTAGAATCAAGGTACCAATCAAGTAAATGGCCAAAATCAACATCCCATTCAAGTGCAAGCATCGTAACCAACACAGACCAATAACCAAGAAAGACCAAAGCAATTTAATTGCAATAGGAATGTTATGGGAAATAAAGTAACCAAATCATGTCATGTCCAAATGGTGAATATATCATCCACACCACCTTTTTAGCTTACTCCTATCCAAAAACCTCTCCAACCATTATTTCAAGCATAACAACTAATACCTATGCAATAAATACAACAACATTTACCATTATAAACCCCTCCTCCAAAGAGAAATGTGCCTATGCATCATGTATTTAGTGACCTAAGAGAGCCTATTGAATCTATATTTCACAAATTTGTCACCGTTAATCTGATTAGTTGGCCTATACCAAAGCATTATTTGTAAGGCATTATATATCCTAATTGGTACCATGAAAACAAATTATGTGAATATCATCAGGTTAATGGGCATAATATATGAAGATGTGTTTAAATTAAGCATTTGATTGAGAATATGTTGGAGAATAGGGAGGTAACATTAGATAATGGTGCTTCCACTTCCAATCAAACTCTTGGTATTTATCAAAAACTCTTTCCTCAACATAATAATCACCAACAATAGTAATAACATTGATCAGTGCAACAACAAAATCAATAGTATCAAAATCAAAGGTTGAACCAACAGAACCAGTAGAATAACCAAAATCAATAGTAGAACCCAAAATGACAAAATAATGGAAAAAACCAATGTCCTAAGGGTAACAACCAATAAACCTACCATGCAGTTTCACATGACTAAAATAGGGTTGTAGGTCATATTGTAGGGGGTAGCATTAACACCATCTCCATTAATTCTAGACCAAGCATTAATCAATCTAGATTATTGCTAAACAATAACAGTCAATCAAATTACATAGATATCCTTATTTAACCTATGACTGCATACAAGCAAGCTAGTAAACTTAGACTTCCACTTTTGGACCTTATATTGACAACTCATCCTTGCCATGTGACTACATACAAGTGCACTAGCAACCGAGACTTATCTTATCTGGTCCCACACCATTCCCAACATTTGTTAGCAATCATGGTCTAGTATCTAATCCTGATTGTACAATCACAACTCAAAGGTCAAAGATTAATATTATAGGCCCATAACCATCTACCACTTTACTTGTTATCCAACTAACCATTCATCCTTAGAATAAACCATTCAATACTGACCAAGATAAGAATTTTGATATTGTGGAACAATTACAGAAGACACCAACACAAATTTCTATTTTAGATTTGCTATGAATGTCATTAATCCACAAGAACATCTTGAATGATTTTTTAACCCAATCCACTATTGTTAGTGACATATTACTTGATAAATTTCAATCTTTGGTTGGACACCTAGCTCCAACCCAACAAGTCACATTCAACCAAAGTGATATGTCTTCCCTTGGCCCACTCCATAATAACCAATTGTACATAGAAGTTTATATAAAGTGGAATAAAGTGAAATGTGTCCTTATAGACAATGGATCAAGCTTCAATATAGTGTCTCTAAAGCTCATCAAGATTCTTGGGTACACAATGATAGATCTCTAGCCAAAAATGATAACCATCAAAGCCTATGATAATCAGGAAAGAGAATCACAAAGCACTATTAGTTTGTCAGTTATCATTGGGCCTTCGCCCTATGATACACTTTTCTATGTGCTTGATCTTGAGTTATCATACAATATGCTTCTAGGCAGGCCTTGGTTACATGATATTCATGTAATCCCATCAACGCTGGACCAATGTATCAAGTTTTTCCACTCAAGGATGGATGTGAATATTTTATGAGACTTACACCCATATGAACACTACAAACATCTTTAGGTCAAATCTCAAAGCTACAATTATCAGTACAACATGAATCCAAGTTCCAAGTAGGATAAAGGAAAGGTCATACTTATTGATCCTTCACCAAATAATTACATAGATCCTAATACCTTGGATTCTCTTTCCCACATTCCACCTCCTAAATATTATAATCATTTCACCATTTTAGATAATAAACTGAGAGAGTATGTGACCCATGATAAATTTTATATTTCCAATCTTCCTCAGAATCCAAAAACCTTTGGGTGACTTAAATTCACCCCACATATGCATTGGCAATGAAAGAACAAAGATAAGGGACATGTCACATTTGTACCAGCATCTGGCCTAGAATGTGACCCTCTTGAAGGGGATGAATCATGATTATACAATGATGACCAAGCTAATTTTTATAAAAGTGCAAAGTATCTTATTCCTAATAGGATTATGAAGCATCATAATTATGAAGGAAGAGGCCTCATATCTAATCATCAAGGAACCATCAAGCTAATCTCCATGACTAAGTATGAAAGACCTTATGGACTTGGATTTAAACCACCTATGGGTGACCCAGCCTATATTATTCAAATTCCATTGCCAACACCTAGTGAGGATGATGTCGATAGTGAAGCAGAGTCTGATCACAACCTCACATGTGATGACCTAAGTGAGACTAACTTATTTGATACTAATGACATTTGTACCCTTACCCCAGTCATTCATCACAACCCATTACCATTGTATTATCCACAATTGATAGATTAGGACTAGCAAGAATCCACTTTGCCGATTGATGAGTTTTAGAATGATGAGGCATTCTATGAAATTTTAGGTCTTAGAGACAACATTCTATTGGGAGATCACAAATTAGGATTCTCAATCACATTAGATCTTGAAGCCTATTTTGGAGAACAAGTGAACACCCTTAGCCAAAACCAAATAAGTAAAACATTGAGGTCCCAAAGTGAAAACCTCTTTGAGGTGATTTTTGACTAGGGAAAAGGTAAAGATAAAGGCTAGTCTAGTGGTGAAAACCTATTTTAGGTACCATTAGATGGGGATGTTCATTCTTTGAATTTAGACTAGAAGATCACCAATGATGAACTTGCCTATGAATCTGAGTTTAGTTTTCCATAACAATAAGTATTTGATTGAATTCTTTAAAAATTTATAACTATTTTTGTCACTTGGCCAGATCTCCCATTGGGGGACTCAGATTCATCATGCTTAGGAGATGTTGAAGAGCAAGTCTTAATAGAGGACCCTGATATATTCCAATAGTTCATGGTTTTGCCTAGTATTCTAGAAGATGGTTCAACACTTATAGTTGAAGATAGAATAGAGGTAAACATCAAGACTCCATTAGAACCAAAGTGGATAAATTTTGGCACATCCCTCACTGAGGAGGAATGTAAAGTCTTTACAGCTTTGTTGAGAAAATTTGTAGATATCTTTGCATGGGCCTATTTTGGCATGCCAAGTTTAGACCTTACCTTGGTTTTACACTACCTTGTGGTCAATCCTGATGCCAAACCAGTAAAAAAAAAGCTACATAAGATGCATCTTCACATTTTTGTCTTGGTAAATAAAGAGTTGGAAAAACTCTTAGAAGCAAGATGTATCTGGTGCATTGACTACTTAGAATGGATATCTAATTTTGTACCTATTAGCAAAAATATTGAAAGAATTAGAATCTATACTAATTTTTGAGACATCAATAAAGCTTTTCCTAAGGATGACTTTCCATTATCTAATGTTGACATGATCATTGACTCCATGACAGGTGATGAAATGCTTTCACTCATAGATGGCTTTTCAAGGTACAACTAGATCAAAATAACACTAAAAGACCAACATAAAACAACATTCACCACTCCATGGGGAACATTTTTTTATTAGGTAATGCCATTTGGTCTTAATAATGTTGGAGTTACATATCAAAGGGCCATGACTGTCATATTCCATGATATGATGCATGATATTATTGAAGACTATGTCGATGACATATTAGGAAAATCCAAAACCAAGGCTGACCATCTAGCAGTGCTACGTAAGATATTTCAAATATTGTGAGAGTACAAAGTTAGACTCAACCCAAAGAAATTTGTTTTTGGTGTAACCTCAGGAAAATTACTTGTCTTCATCATGTCTCATAGAGGTATCGAAGTTGATCTAGATAAAGTCCATGCTAAAACTGAGATGCTGCCACCAACCAATTTGATGCAACTTCATAGTTTATAGGGCAAGATCCAGTCAATTTGACACTTCATCTCTCAGTTAGTAGAAAAGTGTCATCTATTTACACATCTTTTGAAGAAGGTAGTTTTATTTTACTAGGATTATCACTACCAAATAGATTTTCAACAATTGAAGGACTATTTAGCTAATCCACCTATTTTATTACCTCTTATGTCAAAAAAGCCATTCTTGTTATACCTATCCACAACCAACAATGCTCTGGAGGCACTCTTGGCTCAACATGATGACAATGGAAAAGAGCATACCATATACTACCTAAGCTGTACCTTGGTCACATATGAACATAACTATGTACCTATTGAAAAAGCGTATTTGGACATGGTCTTCATAGCTCAAAAATTGTGCCATTACATGTTGAAAAATAAGACCATGGTAATTTCAAAAGTAGATCCACTCAAATATCTACTATCAAAAATAAATTTACAAGGTAGAATGGCCAAATGGATCATGCTTCTTAGTGAGTTTGACATAGAGAATGTCAATCATAAGGCAATCAAGGGATAAGTTCTTATAGATCAACTTGCTAAAGCACCTCTTATAGACACAAAGTCACTCACATTTCATTTCCTTAATGAATCCATAATGACCATCATTGACACACCTCTTAAAGAGCAACACTAGAAGCTATATTTTGATGGTTTATTTACTGCACATGGACCAGGGCTAGGCCTCTTATTTATTACACCACAAGGGGATTGAATCCCTAAATCATTTAGAATCAACATTTTTTATACAAACAACATGGCTGAGTATGAAGCACTTATTGTAAGAATTTGACAGGTATTATAATGGAATATATCTCATCTAAAGGTTTATGGTGATTCTCAATTAATCATCAATCAGGTGACAAACCATTTTTAGAGCAAAGATGATAAGTCGGTTCCATATAAGTCTATGATCGATAACTTAAAGCAATAAATTGCAAATATCCAATTTGAGCATATACCAAGGGATAGTAATATAACTACAGATGCCATGGCTACTATCATCTCTCTAATTTGACAAATAGATAAAGCTAGATAATATCAGTTCCTTGTTGAGAATTTATTTACACCAACTCATGAACTTTCAACCATTATAATGATTTATGATATTGTTGGTCCTAATTTTATCTAGTACTCAGACCTTTACAACTACCTTCATGACCAAATTATACCACCCAACCTATCTCAAAAACAAACTAAAGCTTTTATTCATCATTCCACTCATTATACTCTACTTGGATCCACCCTTTACCACCAGTTTTTGATGGAACTCTACTTCATTGTTGAACTTTAGCAGAGTCTACACTAGCATTAAGAGAAGTTCATGAAGGAGTATGTAGAGCTCATTCTAGTGGGGTAGTCTTATCCAAAATATCTTTCATACTAGTTATTATTGGCCCATGATGGATGTAGATGTAGCTACATATGTAAATAAGTGTGACAAATGTCAATGGCATGCTAATCTTATTCATGCCCTAGCACAAACTTTGAAACTGATGTTGACACCATAGCCATTTGTTATATGGGGACTTGACCTCATTGGGAAGATCAACCCCACTTCATCTGATGTCCATAAACATATCCTTACCACCACTAAGTATTTCACTAAGTGGGTTGAAGCTATACCCCTTACTTACATGATTGGAAAACAAATTTCCAATTTTATCTTCAACCATCTCATTTGCCGCTATGGTATCCCTCTGATATTATATCTGATAATGGAGGATCATTCAAGAAAGAGGATGTAGACCAGATATGTACTTAATATAACATCAGACAACATTTTTATACAACATATTACCCTCAAGGTAATGGCCAGGCTGAAGCATTGAACAAAACTACTGTCAATATTCTCAAAAAAATTGTCAATGATGCCAGTCATGATTGGCACCTACAGATATTCCATGTCCTTTGGGAATACCATACAAATTATCATACTCATATAGGAGCCACTCCATACTCACTTTTTTATGGAACTAAAGCCATCCTTCCCATTAAGGTTGAATTGCCTTCACTACACATATCTTTCAAACATGTCCTAGATGATCATGACTATCGAGTAGCTTGCTTGCAAGAGCTAGACCTACTTGATGAACAATGCATAGCTATACTCAAAAATATTTAGGCATATTAGAACCAACTCAAATGCCACTACAATCGATGTGTTAAATATAGAAAATTTGAACTTGGTGATCTTTTTCTTAAAGAAAGCCAAAAGAATACTATAGTTGAGAAGAAGCATAAAGGTAAATTCAAACCAAACTAGATAGGGCCTTTCATCATTACTATAAATTATTGATAAGGGGCATACAGGCTTACCACACCAAATGGAGATGAAATTTTTGAGCCAATGAATATTATTCACCTCAAGTGGTACTATGCTTGAGTGCTAAGGTGTATTATCTATAAAGACTATTTTAGTGGTGCCATTTTATCACTATTCTTTGTAAAAATATCATCCTTATCCATCCTCTTAGCCTTATTCATTTTACCATTCTATTCTATCAACCAGACGTGTTCTAAATCCTAGCTCAGTTGACCTTGGTTTTTCCATTCATTATGCATTTTTAGCACTAAGGAATTTGATAAATTTATTTAGTTGTTCCAAGTACTTCAGACAGAGATCATATTTTGGAGCAGTATGCTAGAAGTTTTAGTAGTTGCATCCTTCATTTGTTATTCTTTTCTTATCACCAATCTTGCTACTAATTATAACCACCTTTGGGAAAATTAGTACCATTGATCTATGATGTTATGTCCTAGTTATAACCTCCTATGGGCAAACTAGGAGCAATATTTGTTTATTAAGTCTTGATGTACCAACTTGTCACTTCTTATGCCATATTATGCCTTTTACCACCTATGCTTGTTTTGTTTGAATTGACTACTACACTAGTTCAATTCCTCCATTTTAGGGTGTAATTATAGTGACTTGAGGTCCTACTCTGGGACTATGTAGGTAATGCTCGATACTTGTTGAGGTCAGCTCAATCACCCTTTCCACCATGATCTTTTTATTTTTCCAACAACCTAATTTTGAACACTCTCATCATTTTATGAGAAACCTAAGTTTGAACACTCTCACTATTTTGTGAGCTTGAACCATTTAGTGTCTCATCATTTTTTATCAAGTTGAGATACTTCTAAAATTCCAAAAACATTTGTAAAATTGTTAGAAAAAGCCAAAAACATTTGACCACTTTTTTGCCTTAAGGATTATGAGAACCCTTACTAAGTTGCATGAAAACCACTTGTCACTTAGTTTCCCCATCTTTTTTGGCTTTTTCTCTCATGCACTTACCATTTTTCAAGACCACTCCTCTTCTTCTATCACATCCATTTTATTTGTTTTCATTAGTTATCACATTCTTCCCATTCTTTGGGAGAACTACATTTGGCCTAAAGTTTCTATTAGATATTACATCCATGAAACTATGTAGGTAGTGTCCAATTGCCTAGTGCATATGGAGATAGCTTGGCCACCCCCTTTCTTTTCTTATATTCCCCCATTTTGTTCATTTGTTAAGTTTTTGCTTATTTTCTAAGGGCAATGTTCGTATGGTTTCTATTGAGTGTTTCTTTATTTATTTTTTTGTTATTTTATTTGTGTCCATGTTTCTTTGCTTTCAAAACTATTGCCTTAATCAAATTTATGTGTGTTCATTGGGTGATTTTTTCCCATACTTACATTTGAATCTATCCACATTCATATTCTTACATTTTCATCAAGGTTTATATCATTAGTGCATTGTTTTCTATTGAGTATTGGATTACAAGAGTTAGTCTTTATGCATATTATGACCAAGTCCTCATGATGTTATACCAAAATGCCTACAGAAATGTGTTATAGAAAACCTCAACTTTAATAAGTCTATTTAACAATGGCAACATCAACATCTCTTCGACATTAACATCTTAATTTAATTCCAATCATATCCCAAACAAAGTAATTGACCACAAAAGAATCTCAACCTTTTATTAGTTTAGATGAGCATCTCCCTACTAGTAGGTTGTTTCAATTCATCATTACCCTCTATGTTAAGTTATCATCATCCTTAACCAAGTTTATCATCTTTTCCATAATCGAGGTCCAATGATTATAACTGCCTATGGGCAAATTATTGTACACCATCCCACCTACATTTCTCAATGTTATAACCACCTTTGATAAAATCATTATGTTCTCACCATTTTAATTTTTTTGCCTATACATGGGCATATTATTATATTGTTTGTCTATCTTAATTGGGGCAGTTCCATCTTCTCAATGGTTATAGCCACCTTTGGTAAAATCATTGTGTTATCATACCACATTGCCACTATCAGGGTATAATGCTTATAACTGCCTTTAGGCAAACCATTGTCCACCATCCCACTTGCATTCTCAATGATATTGACTACTTTTTCAAAATCATTATGTTTTCACCCCATCATCTTTCCTTTCTTTGGTCCCCTCATTTCACTTCTTATCGAGGGACTGTTTGCTGACCTACTTGTGCCAACCGTTCCCTCGAGGGGACAAACCATCATACAATTAGTTTATCATCATTATAGTTTTAGGTAGACAATACCTCTTCATTTTATGAGAAGATGATACTATGCTTATAACTTGTAATGCCTTCCCAAACAAGGGCAAACTGTAGACACCTAAATCTGGCCACCAATAACCTCTAACCAGGCTTTTGACCAATTTCTACCAAAGTGCACAATTTGGCCTAAAAACACTAAATCAAATTAAATGAGTTAAAATTGATATATTCAAGTGCCAATTTTGGCCAGAGTATCATTAAATGGGGTAATGCAATTTATGGGTCAACTAACTTTGATCAAATCATTTCAAGTCAAAATGCCAAATTTTCACTTGGGTGCTCTGGATTGCTCTTTTCTATCAAATTTCTTGTACGAGATGCATGCCTTTTTTATCTTGTGTTGAAAACATCCTAAATGGGATATCAGATCTAATGCATTTAACATTGACTTCTAATTCTAATCCAATCAAATTTTGGACCAATAATAAGGCATTCTGATTAATTTGAGTAATTTATGCATAAAGTGCTTAATCATGCTTAAAATATAATTAATCCAAATCAAGGCCTAATTAATAATTTCATGGAAACTTGTTAAAAACTTTTTTTTAGAAATTAATATTGAATATTTGCATCATTAGGTGACATCATTTCTTGGGAAGACATCCATAGGCCATAAATGCCATAAATATCAGGATTATGGGTCTCTCATGCCTCTTTATTACCTCCCAAGCCTCATTAATGTCCCTTATTTCAAAGTCATGATGAGGATAATTATGGATTTTAATTACATAATTTGATTAATCCATGACCACACATCTCAATATTGAGATGGGCGGTCATGGTTGATTATAGTCATTCTTAAAAATCTATAAGAGGCTATGAACATCATTTTTAAGCTTAATTTATGCAAAATTATAATGTAGGATTGATTCCAAAAGCTTCATTCAAACTAGTGTTACCATGCCAATTGATTCCAAGCCAAGCCAAGCCAAAGCCAAAGGTGCCAAGGAGAGATGGAGTTAGCCAAGCTTCTATTGCCAAGGACTTCATGAGCATAAAATTGAGCAAGCCACTACTACAAAGGCATTTAGAGCATCTAAAGAAGGTAATGTAATTCTTGTTTTTCCTTACTTTTAGTTATGTTTGTCATTTTTTTTTGTTACCAAGCTCACCCTAGTAACTAGGCATGAAGATGTTAGTTTAGTGTGTTTTTGATTTGGTTTCATTCACTAACATGATACTAATCTCTTATTCTTAGGCAAAGTGTATCATGGATCAAAGGCCCAATGATGACTATAAAACTAATGGTGCCAATGATTTGGTTTCATTCACATAAGGTCAAAAAGGGTGGGAAATGGAGGGTAAAAAAAATTTGGCAAATAGGAAAGGTATTGTAAGAATGGTCTATGGTATAGCAAAAGGAAGGTGATGTTACAATATGATGTAAACAATCCTCATATCTAATACTTTAGGTATCTCAAGTGAAATAATTATTGAGGTATATGGTGTTCATAGGAACATCAAGTTCATATTAAGTAATGACAATTAGTTATAATAGTAATAGGGTTACCCCCAAGTGACAAGGTAAGGTAAATGGTGGGGTATGAAACAATGGTAAGGGCAAGGCAAAGTATATGATTCTATTATTCTTGTTGACGTGGAGATACTCATCTTGATCAACATATGATATAACCAAAATAGTTAATTGTTTAAATCACTAACCCACACCCCTTATAAAGAGCTATAATTTCAAGAACCTATTGCTGATTTGGATTCTAATAATGTTGTTATGATCTTCATTGGTCATTGATTATGTTTCCTCCAAATTTCAAGACAAGATGTCTTCATATCCTATGTAAAGGAAAGAGTGGCAAGGGATGATAAATAAGGATAAATATCTACTAACAGGTCTGATTTGGCAATGTAATATAGGTCTATAGTGAATAAATGGATCATAATTGAATGTATAATGGTCAGGCAATAAATTAATATCAAGATTTTTATTCAAACACAATGTTGTTAATTCTACATTCAACATAATTTTGGTTGTGGCAAGGCCAAAGACTTCTAAATATGCTCTTGATAGGATCACCATATTTTTTTATTGTTTGGGCCTAAGATATGTTGCCATATGATTATGTCATAGAATGGAAGTTGTGTTAATGTTATCTTCAATAATGTCTTCATGTAGTAAAGAACTATTATACTTAGATATTGGTACCTCAAAGAGGTTTTCACCAATAAATTTATATTTATTGTCTCATATCACCTCCAAGAAGGTTTCATTAAGGAACATTGACTTTTGACTTTGATTATCTTCTAGCACCTCAAATAAAGTTTCACTCGAAGATGTTGAGTTTGGACTTGATTTCCCCCTGATACCTCTGAAAAGGTTTCATTAGGAGATTTTTCTTCTACATGAATGTGGTCTTGGTCCCCCTGATATTTTATAACTAATATGTCACCATAGATGTATTTTAATAATGTGTGATCCTGTCAGTCCCAATCGACACTTATGGGAGGTGGAATCTCAATTTAATGGCTATGTTCATTGGTGTTAATAGCATGTGGAATGGTAATCTATTAGGAAGAGGCAACACAATCTTTATAGAATATACAAGGAGAAATTGTGTCAATGTTGAAGTAATCATCCTCACAACTCATAGAAGGATCATAAATGTAATCAAATTGATTTACAAGGCATGTGTAACCAATGTCTTAATAACCATGAATGTATTTTGATTCTGAAGCTGAGTCTGACTCAAGGGAGTTTGAATATAATGTTGAGACTAATATTGATCTAATTTTGATGTTAAATTTGATATCAGTTCAAGAAAAGAACCTAACTTCAATGTTGATTTTTAATCTGATGTGGTGGTAAATATGTTATGTTGAATGTTGAGTATTGGACGAGTAATGACCTCGGGTTACACAATGGGATCTTTAGAAATAGGCTCAGCTAATAAGGAATCCACAAATATTGGCTTATCAAAGTGAGGCTCCTTAAAAATAGGGTAATGGTCAAGATAATGATTTACCCAAAGGTAATTGTAATAATTAGGGGTGACTCAAAAAATACTAGCTTGTCAAAGTGAGACTCTTCAACTAAAGGGAAAGGGTCAATAGGCAACTCCATAGAGACTAGCTCATCAAAGTGAGGATCCTTAAAAATAGGGTAATGATCAAAAGGTGATTCATCATAGGTTAACTCATCACAAATAGGTGTTTCAATAAAAATATCATATATTAGTTGGTTATCTTGGCCTTATTTTACACTTGGTTTCAAACTATTAGTTTTAAACACATGTTGGTCCTTAAAAGGTAGCTCTTGGGGAGGTAATTATTGGATCTATTATGGTTCAAAGACTAGCTTGGATTTTTTAAAGTGGGGGAATTTTGGTAATGGATGAATAATGACCTATGGTTTAATAATGATCTCTTCTTAAATAGGATTATCTATGATAGGCTAAACAAATATTGGTTGGGGGGTCTAAGATGGTAATTGGGATATGTCTAGTTGTGATTGCATAACTTTGTTGGAATAATGAGCCACCAGATTTAGAAGGGACTAAAATAATAATGAAAGAGAACTATGAAGCTTGGTTGCTAATGTAGGTTGAAGGATGAGGGCATAGAATGGTAATGAATGATCACTACAAAGCTTGGTTACTAACACAAGCTAAAGGATAAGGGCCTGGAATGGTAATCCCTGGGTGCTGTGAAACTTGGTTGCTAATATAAGATGAAGAATGAGGGTTTAGAATGGTAATGAATGGGCATTACAAATCTTGTTGATTAATACAAGCTAAAGGATGTGAACCTAGAATGGTAATGTATGATATTTTTGAAGCTTGGTTGTTGATGCAAACCAATGGAGGAGGGCCTGGAATGGTAATCCTTAAGTGTTATGAAACGTGGTTACTCATGTAGACCAAAGGAGGATTACTAGCATAAGTATTGGATTGACTACTATTATCATTAAAAGGGAAAACTTGGTGCTTTAATTGGACAAAATAAGAGTGATATCAACATATGATAATTATCAAGGATGGGTTTGTAAATTAGCCTAAAGAGAGCGGTCTTGGTCTATGAAAATTGTTTGGGTCTAGGTCTAGGTTTAAAAGTGTCATTGGTCTAAGAATAGGTACTCAGTCTATTTCTAAAAATAGTTAAACTTGGCCTAATAATGGATATTTTCTCCAAAAAACATCAATGGTAATCCTAGTCTCAAAGTATCTCCTAGGCCTAATGTCTTGCACATAACTAGTCAAATGAAAGGTAAGTTCTAAATCCTAGTTTTTGGTAAATTATTTTGAATAAATGTAATCTAGGTTTAAAACAAAAAAGGTTGTTAGGTCTTTGGAAAAAATGCACCAAGGTAGGTTCAAAACAAACTTGGTATAAAGAATAGAAAGGTAAATTCTAGGTCTTTGGAAATAAGGCAAAAAACTACACTCAAAATGATATGGATGAAACATAAAAACTAAGGCAAATACTAGGTCTTTGTAAATAAGGCACAAAGCTAGACTTTGATATAAACTAGGCCTAAAAATTGAAATGAAAATGTTAGATCTTTGCGAACAAGGCACAAATATAGACTTGAAAATAACTAGGTCTAAAAATGAAAGGGCAAATGTTAGGTCTTTGGGAACAAGGCACAAAGCTAGACCTGAAAACAACTAAGTCTAAAAACTTGAAAGTGTTGGAAATATTGTCATTGATGTCAAAGGTCTAGCATTATTGGTAATAAAGGCCCCATCACATTTAATAGTGTTTTTAATATTCATATCTTGGATAATGTGTGTTAATATTTATTTAATATAAATATATATATATTTTTGGTTGCATATAAGTCAAAAGAGGGCCCATGAAGAAGTCAAAGAGTCATTCGGTAAAATATGAAAGAGGAATGGGATGCATTTTCTCATGAAAAGTCATCTTGAGGAATTCCAAGAGTCACCATGTGAAGAAAAAAAAGGTATGGTGCATTTTTCCATGAAGGGACACTTTGAGGAATATGAAAAGTCACCAAGATAAATACAAAAGAGGAAAGGATGCTTTTTCTTATGAAGGGTCACCATATGACTTTTCAAATGCAAGGATATGAAGGGTCATGCAAGTTTGGCACTATTTTCCATAAGAAGTGAAGGGTCACAAAGGGTCATGCCAAAGGTCATTTGGAAAGCTATAAATAAAGGCTTGAGAAGCCATTTTTAATATGCAATAGAATGCATGGTTTGTATTTGTTTTCAAAGAGACAAAAGTAGAAGATTTTGTAGAGTTCTATCATTTGTTGAGTAAGCAACATTAAGAAATAGTTTTGTTTTATACACAAGAGGGTTTGGTGCTCTTTTGGGTTGGTGCTCATGAATCTTTGTAAGGGTTTGGTTCTCATGTGGATTGATGCTCACAAATAGTTGTTGTGTTGGTGCTCGACAAAGGGTTTGGTGCTCCTACAGTTTGGTGCTTGTGAATTTTATATTTTGAGTTGGTGCTCATTCATATACTTGATATTTTTCTCTATGGTTTTTTCCACTTTAGATTTCTATGTAAAAATATGCTCTCTCTCTCTCTCTCTCTCTCTCTCTCTCTCTCTCTCTCTCTCTCTCTCTCTCTCTCTCTCTCTCTCTCTCTCTCTCTCTCTCTCTCTCTCTCTCTCTCTCTCGTGTGATGCAAATTATTATTTCAATTTTATTGCATATCTTGAATGTATGATTGAGTGGTTAAAGAAAAGAAATCAAATTAATAAAAAGATATTTAATATATTGATTCACCCCCCTCTCAATATATTTCATGCTTAACAATTTGTATCAAAGCAAGTTCCTTTTGAAAAAATTTTACAGCTTGAAGATCAGGAAAACACGATGGCTGGATCACATGAAGGATTTTCTACAAATAATGCACCTTTGTTTGATAGGATGAATTATGTTTTTTGGAGCATAAAGATGAAGACTTATTTGATGGCCCTTAGATTTGACATATGGTAAGTAGTGGTGGATGAATATGAAGAGCCACAGACACTTGTAACTACTCCAATAGAAAACAAGGCAAGTGAAAATAATGCTAAAGCTTTAAATGCTATTGTATGTGGTTTATGTGAATCTAAATTTGTTAAAGTTATGAAATGTAAATCTAATCATGAAACTTGGATAAAACTTGAGAATATTTATAAAAGTGATGGAAAGGTTTAGTAAGCTAAGCTTCAGACTTTCATAAGATAGTTTGAGAGTTTGAAGATGGAAGAAGAAGAAAATATAGAAAGTTATCTCTTACGGTTGATCAAATAGTTAATCAGATTCAAGATCTTGAGAAAAAAATAATGTCATCAATGATAGAGTAGCCAATGATTCAAAATTTAAGAATATCACTAATATGTTGAATAAGATATTAGAAAATTAAAGGTTAATTTCAGATAAGACAGGTATTGGATTTGAAAAAGAGAAAGAGAAGGTCACTACTTTCATATAAATGGAAAAAGGAAAGAGTTATGCTGAAGCTCTTACAAAAGAAGAAATAAAAAGGGAAGAAGTTAAGAATACAAGGGACATCTCAAACAAAGAAGTCTGGAGGGAACAAAGCTATAAAAGGAAATCAGGTCAAAGATACACAAACATGTCCTATTTTTATGGTTACTAAATTCATTATAATGGATATGGTCATAAGAAATTAGAATGTTGAAAAAGAGCTAACAGTTTCAGAAATAAGGAGAAGGAAAGTCAAGTAAAATCCATAACTCTTTTGCTCTTCTATCAGGCTTTAATGAATATGCCATGATATGTTATAAGTGTAACAACTTAGGACACATAGCCCGGTACTATAGAAGTGTGTTTGAGTCAATCAAAAAGGACCAGAGTTTCAAGGCTCCATTCATCAAGAAGAAAGTTCAGATATGTTCATGGCAAAAGAAACAACCTGAAAAACCTATGTTGGTGCAGATAGATTTCCATGCAACAAATGAAGAAAATACATATTTCATTGATAGTGGATGTTCAAGGCACATGATAGGAGATAAGAGTAAGGTCATAACCTTGAAGAAGATCAGTGGTGGCATAGTGAAATTTGGAGACAATACTACTACTAGAATTGTTGAAAAGGGTACTCTAAGTTTAGATAATGGTAGAACTAAAATTGAAAATGTTTTGTATGTAGGTCTTAAGCATAATATTTTGAGTGTAAGTCAAATGTGTGATTAGGGGCACACACTAAAGTTTTATACAGAAGGATGTGAAATTAGAAGAAAATATTTAGATATGTTAGTTACAGATGCTCAGAGAATAGGAAATAGTTTGTATATGCTATCAGACATCAAAGGTCAAAGATGTTGTTTGAGTCAGATTGAATAAAGTTGGCTATGGCACAGGAGAATAGGGCACATAAATTTTGGCAATCTTATCAATATAAGCAATAAGTAAGCAATCAAAAATCTTCCAAAGATTACAAAGCCATTCAACACACTTTATGAACCTTGTCAACATGGGAAGCAGGCTAGAAGGTGGTTCAAATCAAAAGAGTACTTGACTACTTAGATGCTAGAGCTTGTTCAGACTAACCTATGTGGACCTATGAGAACTCAAAGTACTCAAGGTGAGAAATATTTCATGTTTCTTATTGATAATTTTTCACGTATGACTTGGGTAATGTTTTTAAATAAAAAATTAATATCTTTCAAAGATTTCAAAGAATTTAAAGCATTAGTTGAGAATGAAACTAGTTTAAAGATTAAATGTCTAAGATCAGATCGAAGAGGAGAATTCATGTCAGATCAATTTATTGAGTTTTTTGAAGACCATAGAATAAAGTGACATTATTCAGTAGCTATAACTCCACTACAAAATGGAGTAGTTGAATGGAAAAATAGAACAGTTCAGGAGATGGTGAGGACAATGCTAAATGAATCCAAGATAGTAGATAAATATTGGAGAGAGGTAGTTGTTATAGCAGTGCATATTTAGAATAGATCATTATTGAGAGTCAATAGTGACAAGACTCCTTATGAGCTATGGAAAGACAACCAGCAACAATTGATTATTTTAGAGTTTTTGGTAGCCGATGCTTCATAAAGAGAATTAATGAAAAACTTGGTAAGTTTGAATACAGAGCAGATGAAGGTATATTTCTTGGTTATTCTTGCAAAAGTAAATCTTATAAATTTTATAGCAAAAGAATCAAAAAAAATTTGAAAGTGCAAGTGTCAAGATAAAAGAAGATGGAACATAAAGAATCAATGATCAAGTACACATTCCTAAAATCATTGAAGAGGAAGGTTTTGAAGAATCAAATGAAGATGATAAGAAGGAGAAAAAGGGCACCAAAACTCCATCCAAATATGTTCAAAGAAATCATAATGAAAATGACATCATCAGGGACATAAATTAAAGAATTCATACCAGAAGAACGATGGTAAGTAAATCTGAGCAAGTTAATTTCTCTTTGTTATCCAAAATTTAGCCTAAAACTTTTTCAGAAGCTAGACATGATAAGCATTAGGTTAAGGCTATGGATGAAGAATTGAATCTGATAGAAAAGAATGATGCTTGGGAATTAGTGCCTAGATCAAAATATCATAATGTGATAGGAACAAAATGGGTTTATAGAAATAAGTTGAATGAAAATAGAGAAGTGACCAGAAATAAAGCAAGATTAGTATGTAAAAGATATGCTCAGATTGAGGGAATAGATTTTGAATAAACTTTTGCACCAATGGCAAGGTTAGAGGCTATTAGAATGTTTCTTGCATATGTAGTTTTTAAAAAAATTAAAGTGTTTCAGATCGATGTCAAATATACCTTCCTGAATGAGAATATAGAAGAAGAGGTCTACATTGAGCATCCTGAGGGATTTATTTTCTCAAATATTAGTAGCCATGTATGTAGATTGAAGAAAACATATATGGATTGAAACAAGCTCCTAGAGCTTGGTATGTAAGACTTGATAAGTACTTGTAGGATCAAGGTTTCAAGAGAGGATTTGTTGATAGTAATCTCTACATCAAAATAGAAGGTGAACACTAATTGATTGTTGTGGTATATGTTGATGATATAATTTTTGGAGGAAATATTGAAAAGATGACAAAAGAATTTTTTGATAATATGCAAAAAGAATTTGAGATGTCTATGCTTGGAGAATCATCATTTTTCTTAGGATTGCAAATATTTCAATCAGATAAAGGAATTTTCATATCTCAAAGTAAATATGCCAAAGAAATGTTGAAGAAATTTGGTTTTGAGGATTGTGCACCAGTTAGCACACCAATGTGTACAAGAAATAAGGTGAGAAAAGATGAAGATTCACCTATTACAGATCAATATTTGTATAGATCTATGATTGGTAGTCTTTTATATTTGATAGCATCGAGGCTAGACATCATGCATGTAGTAGGTATGGTTGAAAGATATCAGTCATCTCCAAAAGATAGTCATGTTCAGTTAGTGAAGAGGATATTCAAATATATCAAGGGGATATTGGATTACAGATTATGGTATCCCACAGGTAGAGATTGCACTTTGGTTGCTTATATAGATTTAGATTGGGCAGGGTGCTTGGATGATAGAAAGAGTACAAGTGGAGGATATTTATTCCTTGGTGATAGCTTAGTATCATGGCTAAGCAAGAATCAGAATTTAATATCACTTTCTACCATAGAAGTAGAATATATTGTTGTAGTATTGTGTTGTACTCAAGTGATTTGGATGAAGCAAACTTTGGAGGATATCAAGGTAAAGTATGATGAACCTATTTCTATTTTTGTGATAACACAAGTGCTATTAATATTTTGAAGAATCTAGTAATGCATTCAAGAACAAAGCATATTCCCATTAGATATCACTTTTTGAGAGAGCAAGTTGTATATCAATAGGTTAAGATGGAGTATATCAGTACTATAGAGTAGATTATAGATATTTTCACAAAGGCACTACCAAAAAACACATTTGAGTATCTAAAAAATAAGTTGGGAGTAATTTATTTTTCTTCCTGCCATTGAGGTTCAACAGTAGTTGAGGGGGAGCTAAGTGTTATCTCCAGGTAAGGCCCATTGCCATTGATGTCAAAAGGGGAGAATAATAGGTACAGGTGTAGAAATAGGTATAGGGAATAGATACAAGTTGCTATAGTAAGGTAGAGTTACTATATGTTTTTTAGATGTCAGTATGTGCAGGTTTAAGGATGTGGCAATTTTAGTTTGAGGTTGCCATCAATGACAAAGGGGGAGATTATTGGAAATATTGTCATTGATGTCAAAGGTCTAGCATTATTGGTAATAAAGGCTCCATTGCATTTAATGGTCTTTTTAATATTCATATCTTGACTAATGTGTGTTAATATTCATTTAATATTAATGAATATATTTTTGGTTATATATAAGTCAAAAGAGGGCCCATGAAGAAGTCAAAGAGTCATGAGGTAAAAGATGAAAGAGAATGGGAGGCATTTTCTCATGAAAAGTCATCTTAAGGAATTCCAAGAGTCACCATGTGAGGACAAAAGAGGTATGGCATATTTTTCCATGAAGGGAGACTTTGACGAATATGAAAAGTAACCAAGATAAAGACAAAATAGGAAAGGATGCTTTTGCTTATGAAGGGTCACCATATGACTTTTAAAATGCAAGAATACAAAGCATCATGCAAGTTTGGCACCATTTTCCATGAGGATTGAAGGGTCACAAAGGGTGAATGCCAAATTTCATTTAGAAAGCTATAAATAAAGGCTTGAGAAGCCATTTTTAATATGGAAGAGAGTGCATGGTTTGTATTTGTTTTCAAAGAGAGAAAATCAAGAGATTTTGTAGAGTTTTATCATTTGTTGAGTAAGAAACATTGAGAGATAGTTATTTTTTATACACAAGAAGGATTGGTTATCCTGTGGGCTAGTGCTCATGAATCTTTGTAAAGGGTTGGTGCTCCTATGGGTTGGTGCTCATAAATAGTTTTTGTGTTGGTGCTCGATAAAGGGGTTGGTGCTCTTGCAAGTTGGTGCTTGCAAAATTTGTATTTTGAGTTGGTGCTCATTCATATACTTGAGATTTTTCTCCATGGTTTTTCCCACTTTGGGTTTCCACGTAAAAATCTGCTCTCTCTCTCTCTCTCTCTCTCTCTCATGTGATGTAAATTATTATTTTAGTTTTATTGCATATCTTGAATGTATGATTGAGTGGTCAAAGAAAATAAATCAGATTAAGAAAAAGATATATAATATACTGATTCACCCCCCCACCCTCTCAGTATATTTCATGCTTAACAGAAAGGCAAATGTTAGGTATTTGGAAACATGGCATAAATCTAGACTTGAAACAAAACTTGGTCAAAGTAATAATGGTAAGGTAATTAATCTAACAATTTAAACCACTTGTACTCAATCTAGGTAAATAGATTCAAACACAAACTTGACCATTGGTAAAATACATTGGACCTTAGGCACATGCCTAAAACTAATTTGTAAAATCAATATCAAGTAAAAAAAACTAAGTACGATGAGTAAAGTATTCAAGCCCAAGTGATAAGTAAGACTCAAATGTAAACTAATTATGCTTAAGGTTGTACTTGAAAATAGAGTTTTGACCTTAGTCTAAGTAACAAAATAGATACGAGGCACATAGAAAAGACCACTTTATAAATCTAGGAAAAAAAATATTTTTAAAGCAAGCAAGGAATTGGCCCAAGTTGCATAATTTAAAAATGAGAGGTAAACATCTAACCCGGAATTAAGTGAGGCATCGGTATAAACGACTCAATGTTTGAATATGAACTTAACAAGACCAATTTTGAACTTGGTTTAGAAAACTTAGTTTCTTAAATAGATAAAATTTTAAACCAAAATGGACATCATAATGATATCAATCATATACCAAAAGACATACATGGTTTTGAACTTGATTTATCACAAGGCAAATGTTTTAAAACAATACAAGCAGCATAACAATGCTATCTCACTCAAAAGGTATGTCAATGGTTTCTTGTTTCAAAACTCTAAGGAAAAAACTTAGGATGAAATGGGTAGTGTAACGATACCGCTTTAAAACAAGTGACACACACAAAAATGTTTAAAAATGTTTAAGGCAAAGTGTGGTATCAAATAGACAACATAACACCTCTTTAAGAAAAAAAGGGTGTACACACATGTGATTGACTCATGACTTGTTTTGGTACTCGATGAAATGCTCATAGTAGATTACATTATAGTTAAATTAGTAGCTAACATATAGTCATGGTAGATAAGATAGTGGTTATATATGGTAGTTGGTTAATAACATAGTATGCAATAAAGTTGCCATTTGTCAATATATTCTATCACAAGATTTTGTAGATCGCCATTTGTGCAAGTAAATCTCCATGAATCATTGTGCATATAATATACCCAAAAATAGTAGATCACCATATTCATAACAAAATAGTTGAATAAAAATGCAGCAAAGTTAATGAATATTTTATCAACAAGATAATATTCCATAACGCAGGCCTAACAAATGCATAAGGGAATAGTTTGTAGTCCAGGTTATAGAAAACATAGTCCAACTTATAAGTTATTTGTAGTTTATTTCTCCGTAGTCTAGATTATGCAACATAACCTAGTATATTAAAATATGGTCCCAATAAAGACCATTCAAAATGTAGTAAAGGGATCTAGTTTAGATAAATCATGTCATTGGATTTTGTGGAAAGTCAGAAAGGGAAATAATATTACTTTATGAAGGCCACACAGACATTATAATGTAAGACTTAGATAAAATGTACCTAGAGATGCATAGAATATGCCAACTAGATAACAAAATGTAGAGAATGTGCCCATATAGAGCTAGATAATGTTACAATCACCCAAGAACACAATCACATTGCAAAGGTAGAAGCCAAACAAATAATTATAAATATGAAAGAGCAAGCATCTACAAGTGTTGAAAGCCCAAAACATATTGTTGCTAAAAATGTGGCCATGGCATCAAATGCAGTTGCAAGTCAACTCCCTCTAATTACAAATATTAAAAGAATAATTTGTCATACCAGAAGAGAAAAAATAGATCTTAATTCATCATCTCTATAAATAATAGAAACACTAGAGCATTTCAAGAAAATTGTGGCTGGCGAAGAATTCTTGTTGTTTAATAGTGGCCCTAAAAAATATCATATCATAATTTTTGGTACACAAAAAATTGTAGAAGCAATGGTTGCCACTCAAGACTGGTTTGCAGATGGCACATTCAAATGTAGTTCACCACTATTCTATCAACTATACACCATCCATATTTTGAAAAATCATATAGTGATGCCTATGATATACGCTCTGTTGATAAACCAAAAAAAGAAAACATACAAGAGATTCTTCAAAGCATTGAAAGATATCAACAACTCCCTATAGCCAATAGCTCTCATGATAGATTTCAAAATAACTAAAATTAAAGCATTTCAATTTACCTTAACAATATTCAAAGAGGATGTTTCTTCCACCTTACTCAATGACTTTGGAAAAAATTCCAAGTATAAGGGATCAAAAAACTATATGAAAGAGATTCAAAATTTGCACTCCAAGTTTGCCAGTTAGTTGCACTCGCATACATTTTATTAGAGCATGTGTTCGAAGCATTCCAACAATTGTGCAACTCTCCATACTATAAACCCGATGGGCTAGATGGAGAAATAAAAAGTGAGCTTCAAGAAGCTATAGAGTACCATGAGAACACTTGGATTGGTCAAATAATTTTCCATACAAACCAAAGAAGAGGTTGACTTGTAATTGACCTATGGAACTTTTATGAATCTGTTGTCACCGATCTACCCCACACTAAAAATTCCATAGAAGGGTGGCATAGAGGATTCAACCAACACCTTACATGCCAATACCCAACACTCTGGAAATTCATAAAAGCTCTACAAGAGGAACAAAGCCTCAATGATGTCATCATGGAATAGTATGTTGTAGGATTTGAAGGACCCCTATAGAATAAAAAATATAGGGACACTACCATAAAAATAGAAAGAGTAGTAGCAAGTGATTCGCTAGATAATCACTTGGAATATTTATGAGGTGTTGCACACAACTTTCAATTACAACTCTAAATTCATGAAATTTCTCTTTTATCTATTTATTTGTTGAAAATTTGGTATATTTTGATTATCACTACATTTCTACTATATTTTCAATTTCTCTATGTTTTTTACTTGCTACATTTCTCCTATAATGTTATGTCTCTGATACATTTTCTCCCACTACGTTTTCACCGCTATGTTATCACATAAAGCCCTTATTTTTATGTGTTTTTGAAAAACAAAATAGTTTTAGACTCAAAACAATGCAATTAAAATAAATAGACACAAAAATACCTAAGTTTATTGTCCTATCTCTAAAAGACTAATGAGGTTGCTTCGTATTATCAAATTCCATCTATGTACTCCTTGAGAGGAAATAATTTTTTAATCCAATAAATTTAGATGCACATGAAAAGTAGGGTTTTTTAGGCCCTATCTTCTCTCAAGAGTTCATATGGTGACATGTAACTTTGGGATACATGCCTTATGTTTACAATATTTCTATGGTAAGTGGGGTTTATCTAAAAACTATAAGATTCAATTGTTTCTAGATGCTCCCATATGTGTAGTTACAACTAGGGCATAACATTTCACTTAGATCTAAGTCAATCAACTTGTTGTAAAAAGGTCTTGTCTTTTTTACAACCACTGCATCTGTTAGATTACTCAGTGTAGTACGATATCCATATTAGGCCATTATTCCAAGGTAGATATTGCTAATAGAGTTAGTTTAACTGCTCAAACTAATGTCCCATCGATTTACCCTCATATTATATACTCCACCATAGAATGGGGTTGAAATGATGTCGAGAGATGAAATATTAGGTCAACTCTTCCCTAAATAACTTACGAGGAGGTGATGAAAGCCCACCCACAATCCAAGTGAATGAAGGAAATAAATAGATAGGACTTTAAAGGTCATTTTTTGGATCACCCAAGTTATACAAACTTGGTGAGAGCATAGATGATGTTCCTTCTAAACTTAGAATAAGTGACAAAGGTAATGAATGAAGCACTTTTGGTCACTCAAGTTCCTTAAATGGGATGGGGGGAGAGCACATGCACAAAGTTTAGTTTTCAAGAAAATAACACAAATAACAAATAATAAATAAAAACAAAAGCCCTTAAGAGCACTTAGTCTAGGATTTGTGTTCATTTTAAATCACTAAGTGAAGTTTGAAATAAAATTTATCCCCTTGGCTTTGTTTGGCATTTATAAATTTTGAAAAACAAAAAAAACAAATGTTTAGATTATTTATATTCACCAAATGTGTGTGAATTGAAAATTTGAAGTGCTAAAATCATTCTTTCTTGGCCTTGGGTCCTAAAAAAATCATTAGGGGGTTTATTGCTTCTTGTAAAAATAAAAAATCCTCAATAAAACTTGCATTTTGAGATGTCAAGGTTTTTTTTCTTTTTTACGCAGTGCAATACCACCGATTACAGTGTAATAGCATCGATCTACAAAACCATAATTATAAGTTCAAAAACTACACTTTACCTATAGAATAGACTGTGTTAATGCAAAACCACACTTTTCCAATGTAATACCACATATTTTGAGTGAAAAATCACATTTACCCTATAAAACCACCTGTGTTTATGAAAAACCACATTTTATGGGGGCAATATCGACTATGATAAGCAAAATTGACTTTTGAAAATAGGTACAATACCACATTTTATGAATCCAAAAAAGTATTTACTAGGAAAAGTAAATTTTAAAAATTCAAAATCACACTTTTCAATGTAAAACTGACTATTACGAATGCAAAACCACACTTACCCAATGCAATACTACACTTAGGAAAATAAAATCTAATAATGTAATATCGCATTTTCATAGTGTAAAACCACATTTCTTTTGCAATACCACACTTGCAATATTGAATCTTTACAGTGCAATACCACATCTACTAGATTCAAAATTGCATGTCCCTGTGTCCAGTTGTGAGCTTCATTTTTTACTTTTTTATCATGAAATCAAATATTTAGCATGAAAAATGTTAGCAAGAAGTATTAAAAGGCCATATGAAGAGCTTTGTGGGGTGCATGTCCCATCAGGCATGCCATTATGTGATCAATATTAATACATAAATGGGATATTAATATGGTCTTAGTATGAAATAAATCAAACAAAACACAATAATTAAAATTGAAACCTATAGCCTAAACAATCAAGGAGATAGTGAACTACATAAGGAACTAGCAAATGAAAGCAAAATAATCAAGTTTACCTTCTATGAGAGCAAGTGTTGTGTGTTGGAAATGAATTGATGTGCTTTCTTGTGTGATCAATAAATCTTTGTCAATGGATCTCTTTAAACCACCTCTCCTTGTCACCTTGGTAATGTTGAGTTAGGCTTTAGTTTGGCCTATAAAATAAGCATGGTAACTTTACATCAAGAGAGATTTGAGGGAAACCCTACATAATAAAATTACACTACTAAAGATTATAGATCAATGGGTGAGGCCTTATATTTATAACCTCTAAAACTAACTCTAACCCAAATATAGTTAGGTTAGAGTTAATCATGGTTGAGTTTTAACTAACCTTAGTTGAGTTAAGGAGGGGACATGTATTTAATATTTGGGATAGAGATCTCATTTATTAGGCATGGCTCTTCATTTGTGAATTTATAGCATTTAGGAAGATATTTTCAATTCCTTGACTTTGAAGATGATGACATCATCATGACCTCATTTTTATTGAAATTTCCTTTTGTAAAATTCAATTTCACTAATTGCACATGGAATTTCCACTTAAGCATTTAATTATATTTGATTAGTTAATTCATTCTGATTAGCATTTTAGCACTTTAAGAATTCTTCAAGGGTCTCACTTAATGGGTCTAAAGGGAAAATTGTTACTTGTTAGGTTGCAAGTTGACTAGAGATAAATCCATGAGAGGTTACTATTTCATATAGGATAATACCCCGAATAGGGATACCTCAACATAATTCTAAGCACTAATGTCTGATGTGTTGATGAAATTATGACAATAATTTATTCTTAGGATTAATTTGCACTATTTGGTAGATATCAGTCTAAAGTTTGGTTGGAATCTAGTTGTGGCTAGAATGGGGTGTCTACAGGGCCTACATGGGTGTTTTATGTACCTTCTTGGGTATGATTCTCCTCCTTTCATCTTGAAATTCTAAATGGACTCTCAAAAATATCTTAGAAGGAGAATTCTCCACCCTTCATCTTGGAAACAAGATGAAGGGATTATATTAATCCCCATTTGATATTGTTAAAGATTATCCTCTATGATTCATCTTGAGTAATATGAATGGATCACATTAGTGATCCATGTGCATTATTGAGGACTCATTTTCAATTGTTCATCTTGATTTCAAAATGAAGGGTCCTCATTGATCCTAGACCATTATAAATAGACCTCATTACATTATAATTCATCAACTGTAAGATATGCAATGAAGTGCTAACAATTTCTAAAGTCCCCTTGTGCATCACCTTTTTGAGTTCTTGATCAAGTTTAACTAGTCCATGGCTTCAATGATGATGTCTCAACACAAATTGGCATTGATGAAGACCATTTGATGCTACATTTAAGCATAATCCTATACAAACACATTTCCAATGAAGGTTTTCATGCTTTTGGTTTAAATATTATGTATTTTTAGCTAATATTTTGTATGCTCATGAGGTCCTAGTCTCAATCATTTTTCATTTATTTGGTTTTTGATAGACTTTTCTAAGATTTGTGAAAAAAATTCTTGTGAAGAATGTTATGGACACATATGGCATGCCCGATGGGAATTTAACCCACACCTTTATTTTGAGCCTCTTTAGCAATCTTCCTTTGAAGAATATCTTATTATTTTAGCTCTTTTTTACTCATATTTTTTGCCATTTCTCTTATTTTTGTTTATGGGTGAATTCACTTCATGAAAATGATGAAAACATTTTTGTTTGTGTACTAATCAATAAAATTGTCACTATCTTATATTTTATGTTATATGGTTCTATTTAGTTTCATAAATCAATGAAACCATTTAAATATTGGTGAAATCAACACATTAATCAATATATCAATTGACAAATTGATGAAATCGCTCATGGGTTTATTTTATGTACATCAGTAAATAGGTCACTATTTTAGCAAAATTGGCATATATTTTAGTGAAATCAACTTATATTTCAATGAAATTAACAAATTTGTCAATGAAATTGACTTTATAAGTGGCAAAATTATTTATTTTCCTTCTTTATCTTCTTTTTTCTACATGTGAGAAATTTTTATATTCATTGAATTGGTTCAAATATTGATGAAATCATCAAAACAATCAGTAAAACTATTTATATATTGGAAAAATCATTAAGGTAATCATAGTCTTGTTTTATTGCTTATTGGTGAAATTGCTTTGTTATGAGGAAATTGTTTTGTTGTTGATGAAATTATTTCTACTAATTTGTAAAATCATTTTTGTCTTTATTTTTCTATGTTCTATTTTCTATCCTTAATAGGTTTATGAAATTGATGAATTGGTTATGTTAAACAACAAATTCATTTTTGTGTGTTAAAATTTGAGAGTTTAAAAAACATGGAAAATCAACCTCCTTCACTTATCAAAGACCCACCAAACAAAACTACTTACATTGTTTACTTGCATGTTCAAAAAAAGATGTGGTGATTTATTGAAACAAATAAATTATCTTCTCATATTTCCTTTGGTGTTCTAAAATGAATTCACATTTAATTTTGAGTTATAATAAAACTTCCTTATTTTCCAAGCTTTTTTCATTGTGTATAAGTTTTCTTGTTACTTATTATTGTTGCTTGAGTGTTTTGTGAGGATATTTTACGTGTATGCTCTCCCCTTTTGGGTGACTCAGAAATACAAGGTTCCTATTTTTTTTAATCCTAGATATTTATCTATTATGATTTTTGATTGCCTTTACTAGGAATTATGTGAATCAGAATAGCAATACCTTCCATATTCCTTTGGCTATACAGGTTTTATTTCATCACCCTATCTCAATTATTTAGGGTGTGGTTATTGGGATGTCATTACCCAACATTTATACCAAACACCATCTATCTAGAAAGGTATATAAATTCAAGAGCGTTACCATCGTGAAGGCCTAGCTTTGTGCTTTCACATCATTACATGAGGATTGAACCCTAGAGAGTTCTTTCCAATACTCAAGTTCAAGGTGTGGTAACTTCAAAAGGAGTAATATTGAAAAAAATAATTAACTTATTCATTGATGGACATGTGCCCATGTACTTCCTATTATGGGTTTTAATAGGGAGTATCTATAAAGGCAAGTAAAATTGTAAGTAAACCCCAAATCTAGTAGGACTTCACTAAAACCCTTATATCTAAAGTGTTTATGAAGGGACAAGAACCTTTCATAAATATCCTGATCTTGGATTTCTTATTAGATACCTCTTTTACCGTAGATCATTCATTGATGCAAGGGTGCAAAGGTTGACAACCTCTTTAAATATTATCTTACTTGTACATACCTTTTTAAAAAAGGGTGGGATTAAAACACCACTAATAATTGTAGATTAGAGACACAAAAGTGTGCCATGAAAGAACTATAAATTAAAATTGTCATTTTAATATGACCATGCATCCATATTAGTTTCATTCCAAATACTAAAGGCAAGGTCCACATATGTCCTGATCAAGCCTAAAATTGACAAGTGTCACAATCCTAAGAAGCTCAACTTAGACACTTATTTTTTATTCAACACATAACTAAAAGATGTGAAAGCGGGCCTCAAAAGTGTTATATACATACATTTATCATTTTTAAAATGGTTATTCATTTAGAAACATCAACAAAGTGTCATGAAGGTCAATTAGGCATGTGCTTCCCACACTCCTTGATCTTGATACCTCTTGTAAGGCATGCTCTTCCAAGACTCATTTGTTAACTTGTAGAGGTTCTATTTGGAGTACAAACTCATTGATTGATCATTAGTAGCTCAAAAAATCCTACCATAACAAATAAGATGTGGCTTACATTAGACCTTATCTTGATGTTCCCATAGTAGGCCATGGGATTCTAGTATTTCTTATCTATTTTGGAATGAGAAATCTTATAACATATTTTTGTTTTACAATTTTAGGCCATAATGGCCAAGAGTGATAGGTCATGCCTCTTGGAGGTATGACCTATCTCTCTCTTCTATATATATTTATTTGTAATATTATAGAATGGTCAACTATATCTGCAAATAAAAGTTGTCAGATTAAAACTAAATTGATTTTTCTATGTAAATATGTCTAGTTTTTATGAAGGTATTCTACTTTCTTTCTAATTTAATGGATTAACACTAATGTTAGAGGACTATAATTTTTATTTTTATACAGAGTTTGTGTATTGACTAGGATGTGCTTCTAGTTATTTTAGGTAAGTTCTTTGATCCTTTTCATTTCATGTGAAGTTTGTAAGAATCTATATATGATGAACTATAGACCTATTTTTAATTTATTCATTAAAGGAGTCTTAGAATCTATCATTTACTCTTTATCCTTAGACCCTCTACATATGTGACTAGAGCCCAACCCATTGTGAAACTCAGCGTATATTAGTGCAATTATAGTTGGACATATTTTGGTCCTAGAAGTAGTTGTATTGGTCATTTATCCAAAAGGATTTATTTTATACCTTACCCTATCTCTTTTTTTATGTTTATTGTGAACAAATGATCATTCTCCTTATTTAGAAATTGTGAATTGAAGTAAAGTAGAGATATGAATTTTTACTTGTTAGAAATAGTCTGACTAGAAGTGTATAAACTTTGTCTATTAATGAGAAAATTGGTATTAGGCCTCTGGTGGTAGTGTTTCATCTCTTAGAGATATATTCCAAGTGGTTATTTAATGGATCCTAATACTTGAAACTCATGCACTAAATTTTATCATTAGTAATCCTAAAATGAGAGTACGTAAGTCCCCCAATTATTCCCCAACTCACTCAATGCATATAAATTATAGGTGCATCTAGGATTGAGATCTTGGGCTGAATAACAAAACCTTTAAAATTTTTCAAAATTATACATTCTGCTAAAAAGAGCATACCTATAGTGGTGCCACCTAAATAATGTATTTTAATTGAGTATATACATAATTTTGAGATAGGTGACCCAAGTACAATGACTCATTTATCTCTAAATGAAAATAAATCACTAGATATTGAGGTGGACATGGATGTACATCAAGATCAAAAACCATCACCATAAGAACCAATGATACCAAAACCAAAGGAAAATCAAATAATTGAGTTGCCTTTATTAGTTAATATCAAGCATCAAGATGGCCATGTTTCAGATTACTATGACAATGATGATAATCTATCTCATGATATGAGAAATGAGATATTGTAAAAACTAAATTTTGATCCACTTGAGTATATATTGCATAACCTATTCACACTTAAAGGTCTGGATACATATAATATAAATTCACCTTTGGAGAATACATAACCAAATAAAGATAAAAGTAAATAAAAAATAGTAGATGAGCATGTAAATGTTTATTATTGCATACATCCCTCTTGGCTACATACATTGAGTCAACCTTTCATTGGTTAAATGCAGACATGTCATGTAAATAATGTGGAAGTATCTCATAAGACTCCACAACATACTCTATAGATCATTACAAACCAAAATACTCTAATTATACTAATTTATATGTTACTTGAGAATAGGATGATATCTTTACCTCATAACAGACATAGATCAAGTAGAAAACTATTTCCTAAAGAAGGATTACCATATTATAACTATATTCAAATCATTGTTAGGCATTTAAAAACTAAATAAATAAATAAATACAAGAGTGAAGGACACATATAAATTATGCACGATAAATGAAAAAAATAAATTTATCCTTTAAAATGACCAAGGTATGAAGCCTTAACCATTACTAAAAATATTTATGATATTTTTTACCAACATCTCAAGGTGGACATAAACACTTGGAACACAACTTGCAATATTGACACACTACAGTAGATGGGACATAATATATATGATTTAGGATATCTTATGGCTATTCCAATATCTCTTGGGTACATTATACTACCCATTGCATGTGGACCAAAGGTAGTAAACCTTGTTATATGGGTAACGGACCAACAACCAAATTTGACTCTGCAACTTGGCCAACATTAGTTGAATGATATAAAAAAATCATTAGTACCACATGTCAATACCTTAATTTATAGCATGATAAAAAATAAATATGTATCCCACATGATGTATATGATTAGAGGAAAATACCCATAGTTTATAGTAGAGAGTTATCAACAAATATAGAAGATTTGGTACTAAAGTATTATAAACAATTTCTAAAAGAAGACCACTATAGAGCACCTTGGCTCCTAAATTTGAAGACTTATTCAATTAAAATTGGTTTCAATATTTTAAAAATATAAAAAAATCAAAAAACCAACAAATATCCAAAAATATTTTCATCATTTACATGTTCTATTGGATCCTTATCATCTATGTTGTTATTTCCATGTTGACAGATAGCATATCATCTATTTATATATACACAGGTTTCATGCATCTTTTGAGTGTGATAAGGCATACTCATGCACATGATTTATGCACTTTCAAATGTTAGGTATTGCCTCTACTCATTCCATATGGACATTAGGGGCATCTACTTCTTTCATGATCCACCTAGGTTTTATCATTCTATGATCATTTTTCATTATCATGTTTGAGCTTATATACCTACACATGCCTTTATCCATGGTTATATCATTAATAGTGTACTTGATATGCTATGTACTTAACATTTTTCTAACTCATATATTTAGGGACCTGTATCATATGTTCATGTTGGTTACTTATGATTCCATGCTATACTTTTTTCACTTCCTTGAATGTGTTCCATACTTTCTATTGTCATGCATTATATTAATTTTTTATCCATGAAAATAATTATCACTTCATATTAATTATAATTATAAATTACATTTTGTAGATTTTGATTGGCATTCCAAGGAAAAAATATCAATGAAAAGTGAGAGCCTCCCATTATAAACACCCCTAGGGTATGAAACAAAATAAAAACCCCTCCACATTCTTGAAAGGACTACAAAGCAAAGTGAGGTCAACACCTAAAAAAATACCTTCTTTCCCAACCTTCAAAGATAAGATTATAACGAGAACTATGTCCCATGAAATCTTCAAGTATACTTTTTTTAACTTTCTTTTTTTGACATCCTACTGAACCCCATGAGAAGAATCAATTGTGACCATCTGCATATTTGAATTTTGATAATATTTAGGTGAATTAGTGGTCAAGTGTTTATAAATTGTATGGGTCAACTGCTCCTTATCCAAATATGAAGACATTAATTTAGGTACTCTCTTTATTCCCCCTAATTTATTCCCTTTTGTAACATTATTTGTAGATGTATTATGATTTTAATCTCCTTATATTATACTAAGAATAACTTCATCCCTTTGGGCTTCTAGTTCTCTAAGTTTATTCTTTTTGGGTTCTCTTGATTGTTAATTTACCTATGTTTGTTTCTCTTCTTCCTCTTCTTCCTCTTGCTCTATAAATCTACACCTTTTGAATTTAGGTTTCACTCCCTTTTTTTTGGAAGGATGTGTTTGTGCTTGAGGTAAATTAGCATGTAGATGTCCTGGAAGCTTACAAATATGGCATCAAAAAGTAGTATCATCAAAGTATAATGGTTGAATTTATTAAATTTATCCACATCTAATGTACACATTATTTATTAGTCCCTTGATATATTTACGTAAATTTATGCATAAGTGCATAATCCCACTATTGCTCTCTCATAATCAGCTTTGATAAAAATGCCAAAAGAGTTTCCTATCTCTTTGAGAGAACCATTGAGATAAAGAGGGAGACTTGGTATAAAAACCCATTTAGGCATTATTGGTAATTTAATGAGAACTTGGATCAAAAATAGAAACCAAAGAGTGAGATAAATGCTAGTAATCCCATAGAACCAAGGACTATCCACTAATACTCATTGATAGGCTTCCTCTTCAAAGAAATGAATAATAAAAAATCCCTTGGAATAAAAAGAGATATCAGACTCCTTTGTCTATTTCAAGTAAATGCATTAAAATAATGATGTTATAGTTGGCCAAAAACCATTACATATTTTAGAGCATTTAATGTCTAAGTGGTGTTATTATTTATTATTTATTAACATGGGTTGACAAACCTCATGTAAATAAATAATAAAACATATTTGTTTATTATTTACCATTTATTTTAAATGTTTATAGGAAAGGTTGTACCCATTGGTTATAATAGTCACCTTCCCTCATTTTCATTATAATAGATTTTTTACCCCTATTTTCATTCATGAAACACACTCGATGGATCTTGGTGATTGAGACAATTACATTTGCATGTGGCAAATTCATTGTGAATGATTATTGAGAAGAAGAGAGTTGAAGAAGATTTTAGTTGGCAAATAATTTTTTCATATATGTATATATCATTTTATGGGTTTTTTACCTCTCAATAGGTTTTTCCACGTTAAATCACTATGTTCATTGATCTGTTTATGATTTTCTATTATTCATTCATCTAGATCCATGTCTTGCATATTATTTTATATATTTCATGCATTCTTTTATGGAATCAGAGCATGGGATGTGTTAATTGATTGGAAAGGACTTCGTTATTGTTATTTGGAGCATTTAGACACCTCTAATTATTTTTTTTCCTTAAAAATTCTTGTAAGGCAAGGAGGGATAAGAAAATTATTTGTGATCACCTTGAAGGCTTACCTCTCAGACTTTAAGCACTCAGTCATCATTCAAACATATTAAAATAATTTTAAAGCATCTAGAGTTTGTTTTTGAAGATAAGATCAATTTTATCTAGCCTGTTGAATGCCATTACTACTATTGTATGGCATCTTACCTATATGATTTTGTAAAAAATTGTTTCCAAATATTTTGAGACTCTCTTTTTGTGTTGAACATTGGTTATTCAATCAATATCAGAGACAAAAATTGTTTCCAAGTAACATCAAGCATCAAAGGCTCCAATTGAATTTCTTTCCAACCAATTGGATGCCATAGTACATCTTGGGTAAATGGAAATGTTGAATTCTTCATCAAAAAATCAATTTTGAAGATCTATTATGCCTTATTCCAAGCTTTCAAGAAGGTTATTAAAATTTGGAGGTCTCTGGTGGCTTATATCATTTTATGTGAACACTACCACATCTACAGGAGTGTCATACCAATTCCATGAAGCTAAAAGTATGAATTTTTTTTCATATAGTTTGAAAAAATAATTTATTTATTAAATTTTTATTTTCCATAAGTGGCCCCTAACTTGCCAATGAGATGTAGAAGGATTGGTAAAGTGGGATGGTTGTGCCCAACCCCACCCAAGTTCGAATCTCATTGGGCATTTATAGGTTGGATGTGGTCATTAAAGTTTACTTAGTGGTTTTAGTGGTTGATGGTGGTGATTTTTTTTGGTTTAATGGGTCTCAGGGACTAGTCCCCTTGATTATGCCCCAAATTCAGTTCGTAGTTCCATTCAAAATCAAATATCTATGAAAAAAGTGGTCCCTACCTTGTTTTAACTTATTTTTTCTAAAACGTTATAAATATAAAATATTTATTTAATTTTAAAATTACATGCACATATTTATTTTTTATTTATATATTTTTTTATTTTAAAAAAATAAATAAAAAAGGTATAAACATTATTTTGTGCATGTAAATATTCAACTAGTTTCCTAGAAGGGTTGGTGGCTCTTATTTTTCCAAAAGCTTGTAAGGAAGATGAATAATGTTCAAAACCCAATATCTATTCCTTTTTTTATTCAATTAGAAAACTTTGTTTGGTTTTTGTGTGGAGTAACTCACATGCAAAACCCTTGTGTAACTTCAACCTTTTTTTTTTTTGCTTTTGACCTAGTGAATTTTTTGTCAAGCATAGTCATTGACTAGTAGTTTCCTAGGTTTTAGAAACTTTTGGATGCATTTATGTGGTCTATTTTTTGTTTTTAATCATCATATTATAATTTTTACACCTTTTTAAACATAGTGTTTAGATACTTGTTACGTGTAAGGCACTTGTGACACATAAATTAGTGTATTTCTCTTTAAAATAATACACATTATTTAGCATATATTTCAACAAATATTACTTATTTACACTTGTCATTTGCTATACTATAAAATAAATATAAAATTCACATTAAAAAAGGGATTCAATTTTAAGCTTTATCTAGAGTTATAGTGTCATTCTTAAAAGAATCAATGGTTTTGCCTAATTTTGTGGGATATAAATCTCAAATGCTTAATGGATATAACTATAATATCTATAAAATTCACATTAAATCCAAGTTTATAGATAAAAAATTATGGAATGGTTGGGACTTTAAAAATCCATGATAGGGTAGAAAGTCTTAGTTGAGCTTACCAATGCATTTCAATAAAAATCATAGGAAGTTATCTCGATTATATTACAGAGTGTTAAGGATGAATTCCTACTCTATATTAGTAATTAGGAGTCACCTAGTGATTCTTGGAAAATCTTTGAATCTATGCATGAGTACACTCATCTCTCTAAGATTATTAAATTGATTCTTGAATTGATTACTGCAATTATGAAAGGTGTTGAAAAAATTGTTAATTTTATTGCTAAAATTAAGAATATTAAATATCAGTTAGATGGATTAAATTGTAATATATTTCAAGATCAATTACTATATTTAATTATTCAATTAAACATTCATAAAAAGTTGTAATTTTAAGTCAATTTTGAATTCAAAGTACCAAACAGAAAAAGTATCCCTAGCCTCACTACATTGACAGTGCTTCTAATTCAAGAAGAGAAAGTCATGTCTAATTTTGATGCTAAAGAGAATATTACTTAGGCACTTCTTGATCTCAAACCTATTTCTGAGAATAATAGAAACTAGAAACTTAACCCTAATTTTGCCAATGATAAAAATGGGAAAAAGAAATATGTCAATAAGAATCATGAACCTAAGTTTGATGGAAATTACAATTTGTGTGGGAAATTTGGTTATAGAAGGAAAAAAAATATAAAAATAAAGATATAACTAAAAATAAAACCCTTACAAATAAAAAAGGGAAAAAATCTAATCAAAACCATCAAAATAACCACAATCAGAACAATAATCAAGAACAAAATTATGATGTTATTGCTTTATATGTTACCTTGTTTCTGTTTGTTTCTAATGAGAATGAATGGAATTTAGATAGCAGTGAATCATGCCATATGACTTGCTTATCTAAAATTTTATCTTATATTAGAAATATTTTTTAAAATATCCATTTAGGATATAAATTATTTTTAAAATCAACTAAGCAAGGAAAGTAAAAATATGCAACTATTGTTAGTAAAGATGTTTTCTATGTACCTAAACTTAAGAAGCATTTTTATCTTATAATAAACATATGAATGATAACTTCATTATAACTTTGCATAAATATAATTGGTCTATTATAAATAAATCTAGTTCTCTAATTACTAAAAACATTCAAAAATAATGGTTTACACATTTTTCTACTTCTTCTACATGTTGTCTTTCATCACATAATAAGAATGAATATCAATTATGGCATGAAATATTAGGACATGTTAGTTTTATAAGTTTATGTGATATGTCTTCTCATACTATTTTTATTGGACTTCCTTCTATTTTTTCTCATCTTGAAGTCTGTGAAGGATGCTTATGTGGTAAGTGTTTTACATTGTTTGGATTTTTACACAAATACATTGAATATATGAAAATATTTAGAATTCAGTGATATATATCAAAGTATATAAATTTTCCTATTTACACATATATCATAAATATAGTAAGTACAAGGAAATCAAGGGATATAGAGATCATGTCTTATTTCATGTTTTGTTTTGTAATAAAATAGTAATCTAGAATCATCTCATAATAGTGACCAGGATTTAGGATCTACATGTTCTATGTTTTAACTATTATTACCCTAGGACACTTGCATCAAATAGGTACAATAGCATCAATGTAAGTATCTACCTCCGATGTAGGTATCTAGTCAAAGATACACACATGAATGGATCCAAATTTATACCAGGCCTATGGTGTCACTTGTATAACTACCATGTGCCTCAAATTATATTCCCTTATGCACCAAATAGATTCCATGAACAAAGCCTTAGTGCTTTTATATTTGACCTCCTATAACTTGGAAAAAATGGGTTAGTACATGAGTGGAGGTAACCCTATAAACCTTGGTTTTTTCTATGTGTTACCTATATAGCCAATACTCCAAAGAGGGCCTAAAACTCACATGTAGTTTTCCCTCCTAGATATGTGTGTGGAATTGTATTGTGCAACTATATGATATTTCTCATAGTAACCCTTGGTACAATAAATGCAATATTATATTTGACCTCTTAAATGCTTCAAATATTTTTTTCAATATTTTAATATAATTTGATAGCTTGAAACATATAGTATTTTTTAATTAGGTAATTTCCATATCAAATTTCTAGGTAGTGTAGTTAAACTATATCCTTTTTATATATAGGGACCTCTTTATTTTGAAATAGGATATAGTAGCATAAAAAAAATGAAAATAGGAGGGGCAAAGAAGGTTGAATAAATGGTCATAATTAAAAATATACATAAAAGGACAAAAATATAAGTCTAGACACCTACGTCATAGTTGGACACTAACATCAACACTAGTGTCCAAATTGAACATAGGTGTCCAAGGGATAAGAACATATAAATAACAAAAAATAAAATTTAGGGATCCCTAGCATACATTAGATGAAAATCAATGAAATAACATGTAGGCCTGAGGGGTAGGTGAATCAAGTGAAATAAAGTGGAACCAAAGAGGTCCATAAGAAGTTGTCTCACTAGATATCTAATCCTCAATCAAGAGATGTATACATGTAAAGAGGCTATAAAAACATGTTACAAAATTATTCTTGTACCAAGTATGGTTATCTTAATTCCCCCCCCCCCACCCCCCCCGCCCCCACCCTTAATCTAGTAAGGCATAAAAACTAAAATTACTAGTTTAAAGGAAAATAAAAATGCATACCATGGTGTGGACAACACACCTTGTCTTTACTTGAGCTTTCCTTGAATATTTAGTTTGAACATTACTTACAACCAAGATCATGCCATAAATTAATCATCATATATAATCCATATGTAAGCAATAATAAAAGTTAACATAAAGAAAGAGCATGGATACAATACACCTATGTATGTGTCATGTAGTAATAGTTTTGGAGTACTAAAAATTGGAGAAGTAGATAAAGGGCTTGCAACCTCATCCATATTCTAGACAGGAAGATAAATGAACTTAAAATTGGTCGACTAAGTTACACTATGGTGGTGCTATACTTTTAATAGGGAGATTTTTGAGGTATTAATGTCCCCAACTCAGAATAGGATGAGTGGTGCTCAGGGCCATGAGAGTATTGTTTCTTGATAGTATAACTCAAGTGTAAATATATATAAATTGATTTAATATGAGTGATGTAATAAATCTCACCCCAAAACTTTGTGAGACCAGATGATTTAACCATTCTAATCTAACCAAAAAGAGTCAATTGTTATAGATGGGTAAGGATCAATATAGTCCATAATAGTCTAACCTAGTGGGTGATGATAGTCCATAAAAGATTTTTGAAATATAAAAATAATTTGTATTTTGAAATATTATGCAAATATTGCATACCTTATGCACCTTAAATATGTCTCATGTTGAAACTAAGTATAATAATGGTACCAATATATATAATTCTAACACAGCTAAGAATATAAATCATATATCTACATGTTTTTTATTAATTTGAAATTTTTACATAAGTGTGGGTAGCATGTTACCATAACATGCCCCCATTATATATAGAGAAAACTAAAAAATGATATAAGCATCGATGTGGAGGACATGTTCCTAATATAGGCCCCCACTGAATCTAGATATTATTAATATTGAATAAGTGTGGAGAACATGCTTCCAAAGAATGCCCCCATTGAATATGTAGAATGTGCAAACTATAATTGACTATGAAGAACATGTTTGTAAACATTCCCCTACTAAGATTCCCCATTTTGGGAGGAGAGGATATAGTACCTATGATTCATCTCCTCAAAAAAGGAAAAGGTTATAATTTTCTTGATGTAGGGACCCAGTTGTATGCTAGTAGTATTGGTGGTAGTAATTTGTAACATTATTTTGGTAATACCTAGAATATAGTATAATATCTATGTAGGAAATTTTTATTGATTTTTTGTAATGGTTGAAAATTTGTAAATTTGGTATAATATGGAAGGTCTTATTGTCTAGATCCCGACATAACTCATGGTTTTGAATTTGGATAGTTGATGCTCAAGATATGTGTATTTGAATTTCTTGTAGAAAATGTATATTATGTACTTTGAAGAGAAATTGTAACTCATTTGCACTTTGAACTTCTCAAAAATTTGAGCTCTAAGTAAAATATAACCATGTTGTTGGATAGATATCCTTGACCGATGAAATTTAATGTACTCCAAAAAGCCCTAGATGGCTAAGATTTTGACAAGTTGGTAAGTCGGTTTAGCTATAAATTGACCAGTAATTTTTAATTTTTAAAAAAATTCATTTTGACTAAGATTTTTAGGGTTTTAAATGGATCTATGGACACTTGCATTAATTTATAGGACACTTACATTGGTAGCTTAATTTTATTGTCCAATTGTAGATGTATGCATCTGATGTTACTATCTTACATCGATTTTAATGTCCAACACTACTATCTTGCATTGACACTAATGTCTGACACTACTATCCTTTTATTTTTTGAATATTTAATTGTAACCTCTATATTTTTGAACTAAAATGTGATTGCTAATGAGTATTAGTTTTCATGTTTTTGGTTATATAAGGATATACATATTCAATATTTTTGGCATCGTAAACATTTTTCTACTCTGGCAGAGTTGGGTCTAGATGTGGATGATTGGGCCATTTTATATTAGGCAAGGTTGGGTCATGTGGATCAATTGGGATAGATTCCATATGATATCCACCTCTTTATATCTTTATCCAGGGTAGAACCTAGATACATGCACTTTATGTCTTGATATAGGAGAGATAATGGTCACATTAGAGGATTGTATCATATTTTTAGCTTCTTATTAAAGGTGAGATAGTTTATGTTGTTAGAGATGGCATCCATAGTTATATTCAACATTATCACATATATTTCAATGGCCAGAGTGATCCATATTTAGTGTTGAGTATGATGATTTAGCTAGACAACATTATTAGAGATGATGTTCTATAGTTGTGGAAGTTTATCTATGTTTTCGTAGCATCATTCATAGTAGTAGAGGGTGGAATAGTGGAGATATCATATCTTATGTATCATATAGTTCAACATATTGAGCTTGATCATACCAGATATTCATGGGGTCACTTTGTATTATCCCACTTATATAGGGATATATATATATGCATTGGAGAGCTATAGTGGATGGATTGGAGTAGGGACGTTTTTACATGTTTGGGCATATGTTCACATTATAGTGGTAAAGTCAGTTGGTGGACTCTTAGCTAGGTGGGACCATCCATATATATTTGTAGAGTAGTGTATATTTCCCCATGGTAGACAACACACCGTGATGGAGTACTACATTATTCTAGATAGGTTGACCTCGAATCAAATTATATGGCATAAATATAAGATATTTCTTAGATGGCCCAAGGATGTACATGAGCTATAGAGGCTCCATATTATCATGTGGTTAGTTGATTGATTTCTTAATATGTATGAGTTGTTTTAATTGATCACATTTTATGATAGTTTAGTATAGATTAATGAGTGCCATCAACACCTTACCCTTGGAATAGTATAACATGGAGTGGGAATAGGCCCCATGATAGTCTAATACCCATAGTTATAGATCTAGATCTGCATCTTACTGAAAAGAGAGATCTCATGGTTCCCCTAGTTTTAGGGGATAATGCAGGATGCATAGATGGTTATATTTAATAATGGGTGGGAGTTTGGTGGCCATTTTTATTACCTATTGTAGTTACCCCCTAGGTGTCATTATTATGGCACAACAGGACGTAGGAAGAGAGATAGGTGGAGATGTAGGTGGTAATGGCCTTGTGAGACCAACACTAGTAGATGAGGCAATCATTAGAGCCACATATGAGTAACATAGTTTTTCAATTTGGTATTTTATTTAGGTACACTATTAAATAAAGTATTGAATTCCATAGACGTAGCTAACTAGTATTGTATATCTTGTGTATATAGGAAATTGGGATTGGGTGATGATGATAAACCATGTGATATAGGACCTCACACATAGCGTACCCATAGATATAGATGGGGATGGTTTTATTAAGAGGTTATTTGATATTGTAGGTGAGAAAGCACCTTTGTTTGATCCTATGGTGAGATTTGTGACAACATATCATTCTATGGCAATTGAGTGTGAGGAGATGCATGTTAAGTTAGATATATGGGACATCCCATAATATAGTGCCATGGATATCTTGTAGGTAATGATTGATCGATATGACACTCTAGAGTGTGAGCATGAGGATATAATATAGCATTGAGGAACTTTGAGGAGAGATTACATGAACTATATTGTGCATATAGGTCCCAATTAGATCTTGGTGCCTAAAAATTGAGAGGTGTGATGGCCATGAATATAGATAGTGATGAGGAGTACACACCTAGGGATATTCCCCCAACATATGATTGATGTTTTTATTTATATGAAATTGATACCACTTTGATATTTATTATGGTGTTTGTATGGTTTATTTTACTTCATATGGATTTGTACTTATGTATTTCTTTATTTATTTTGCATGTATATTCTTGAATATGTTTATATAATGTATATTTGGATATGGTAATTGTTATCTACTCAAACTTGCACCTTTGTGAAGGTTGTTCAAGCCTTTATTATTTATAGTAAAATGGAGACAATATGAGGTTGTGGGTGGCCTAATAGGTGGATTGAATCTCTATATTACAAGGGTTATTTCCCCTTCATGTATCAATTAGGCTCTCTACACTATACTATCAGCTTGAAAGGAAAAAGGAAGGAAGATAAACTAAAATACAACCTATCTAACTGAGGTGATACACCAAAATATTTCCTTCACTTACCTAACATGCACATAGAAGGTTGAATTAAAACATTAACCTGATTTCACTTCTCAAAAAGGGATCTCTAAACATAAATGTTTCACATAGAGGTTGATCTTGATGCATGATCTAAGGTACTTGACCAATAGGTCTCTCAAGGATACTAAAGAAAGATTACACTTGCCAAACATACAAAGCTATTAAATCACACTATGTAACCTGTAAGGATGATTAACCAAATAAAAATAGGTATATAAGAGAGGGAAAATGTGAGGAAGCATTCACTATCACTGACATTCATCTACAAACCATGAGCATACACTACTCATAAGCATTAAGGAGGTTAAAATTCAGTCTTATCCAGTTCATAGAGCCAAATACAAGTGTTTTTCTGAGTAGGTATCTGCCACAACTCAAGTTAAGGATGATTATAAATGCCAAAAATAGGCATAATTAAAGAAAATGTGATAAGAGAGAGAGAGAGAGACCAAAGCCTAAAAACTAAGGATGACTCATCAATTTGATCATCCTTAAATTTCATGTAGTATATGTTTTATTATTTATTTCTTATCTTAGATAATTACATATGAGGTAGAGAGGATTTTGTTTTAAATGCCTTAAAAAATTCTTGAGCATTGATTCGTCAAGTTTTACCACTGGAAATGCCTATATCTTAGCTCACATTGCCTATATCCTTGCTTGTATGTCCTCCTTGATGAATATGTCCTCTTACATGAAAATAGGCCTTCAGGTATTCATTAACTCTTCAATTTAATTCTTCTCCTCATCCATTTATGAGGTATTTCCACATTACTTGGGTTGTTATAAGTTTCCTTGAAGCATCTTTGACTTTATCCCCTTGATTTGGCATAGGAAAGGAAAAGGTCTCCTTGAGGATGTTAAAGACTCGTTAAACCATTTGAGTTATTCATCCAATAAACCTATTACCTTTTATTTCTTGACTTGGTGTGGGATACAAGGATCAACATTGATAAAGCCTTTTGAAGAGCTTCTATGCATTGATTTGGTGGTTTTATCACTTAAACTCCTCATTTAGCAAAATGGCATAGAGAGAAGAAAACATGGTTTTGCCTTTAAGAAAGTAATTATTCTCCATTATTGCCTCTAAAAATCATAATATACCTGCAACAAGACACTTAGAACCATCAAACACTCCAAAATATGTGATTTTGCTCCTTTAGCTTGCTTTTCTCCCTATTCATTATAGCCCTCAAAATACGTAAACCTCCTTGTGAAGAATAAAGTATAGATGGTATTGGAAAAATAAGAAAATATTTTAGGACATATTATCCCCATACATATCCATGCCAAGTTTTAGGTCTTAAGTCTGAGTGGAAGTGTTCTTTTTAGCCCATTTTTTCTCTTTAATTAGCCCTAATTAGGCCTACTTGCCTAGAAACTAAGATTTGGATTTTAAAAACTCCCAAAAATTTAAACTCCTATAAATTATTCTATTCAATATCCAAATTATAATACCATATTCAATGAAAATTTTTGTCTTCTAGAACCTTGTGCAAGTAGACAAACTAAGAAATGGCCAAAAACTAGCCCTTCCTCAAGCCTATTTTGGACTGCCTTGAAAAATCAAGTTTGTTTGAGAAATTTTAGGGTGGATTGTACATAATTTTTAACTTTGGGTTCTTTAATATAACCCAAGGCATCCTCTTTAACAATTTTCAAATGTTCCTCATCTTCTATACCATATTTTAGGCTCCAAATATTACAAAAGTATAGTTTTTCCTAAATTTGTAGATGTGAAGTATAATAAAGTACCATGGTGAGAATATAATTGGAGTTTTAAAAAAAAATAGGAGGTTTTAGAATCATTCTAGTTCATTTCTTGTGTTTTGTAAGCTAATTTCCCCAAACTGGTCAAAACTGGTCTTCTAGGCAACCTATGAGTGCCTTATCATCTAAATAATTATTCATAAAGTACAGGGGGACAATCCCAAAAATAATACCATAAATTTGGATTATGGGGATCCCTCCATCATTCCATATTATTCTAAGTTCCCATATAAACTTTCAAGAAATATATAAGCATAAGAAGTTGGTCTTCAAGTGGCAAACTATGCATTTCATGATGTTTGAGAGAGAAACATGCTTGAAAGTGATGTTTTGGCACTTGGTTTGAATTTCCAATGAATTTTTATGGTATATAACATAATAATTAACCTTATCCAATGATAATTTTGACCATTATCCTCCACTATCCTACTATATCTTCCATTTGTCCATGTTTAGGGATTTTAACCATATTAGTGTTCCTGACCCTAAGAACTATGTTTGAGCTATTTAATTTTCTTCAAAAGATTAAAAACTCCATAAAATACTCTATTTATTTTATATGCCTTTCATATCCCCATTTATTCTTCATATTAAACTCATTACATGTACAAACCACTCGATCTAATTGAGCAATATTGAAGGGTCTTCATTAGGCCTATAGGCCTTAATGGGCTGAGAACTTCCTTTTACACTATTGGAGAGTTCATAACCCCATGAGGGGATTTATTACCTTCATTAAATTATCAAGGCCTCTTTCCTCTTCATCTTAAACTCTAAAAGATCTTAAATATACAAGCTCTTGACACTTATCACATAGGCCATAATAATCTACTCTAGACATCTTGCCTAGGTTTATAAATATCTTTGTTTTGATGGTTTCTTAAAAAACATATGTCTATCCTTAAAAACTATACTGATGGTTTTTATAATATATTTTTCTATCTATCAAAATAAATCCTTTCATCAATTTTCCTCAACACACAATCACATACATAGGACTGTGTATTTTCATTTAAGCTTGTTAATCTTAGACAGCTCTTAAGTTCATCAATGTTCTTAAGAATTTAGCTACACAAAGAGATTATTATGAGGTTTAAACACCAAATAAAAATTCTTATTTATTCCCTATATCTCTAACTCATTATACATACCTTCTCATGCTCTTCATAATACTTGAGACCTCATATTGCTTAGGTTGACGATTTTGACTATAGGTGGTAGTAGACTACAAGGCTCTTGAGTATTAATCTTGAAACTTAGTATTTTTCAACTAAAGCATTGACATCTTAAAATAACTTTAAATTCACTAAAATATCCTTCAAATCAGACTCATTTCCTTTGTACACTAAGTATCACTTCCTTTGCCCAATGCTTGAAAGTGGTCTAAATTTCTCAAATAAGCATATTGGTTTTTATTTGGTGCCTTGATTACAATTTTGAGGTTTAAGACCTCCATCACATCATTTAATATTGTAAAATACTTTCATTATAGTACTAGGAACTTATTTTCTTCATTTTGATCCTTTAAAACCTCTTCAAGACCTTTTATCTTCAAAACATGTTCCTTCTCTCTCATGTCTATTAAAGACATGGTTATAGGTGATGATGAATAAGAATTTGAACATTTGAGATTTGACAATTGATCTTCCTCAAATATGATCATTGAGTCCTTAATACACAAATGAAACATAAAACATCTTTTTCATTTGTAACAACCCCACTGGTTTATACTTAGAAAAATATGATAATTTTTTTTTTAATTTAATCAACATATTCTTTCATTATATTTCACCATGAGAATCAAATTAGTGGTATAGATAAAACATTCTAAATAAACCAACTGTAAAATAATCATGTGACATGTATCTATCATTGATCATTATCACCATATGAAACACATCATAACTGAATATAGAAAGTAATTATAGATTTCCAGCCACGGCTAGTATAAACATATAACCACTATTGTCAAGGTACAATAATTAAATAATTACATCTCATCAGGGATAATGTTTCAATAATAATAAATACAATATAATGTAAAAGATTACATCTCATCAGGGATAATGTTTCAATAATAATAAATACAATATAATGTACAAGATGCAAGATGCAAGGTTCCATGGAACATGAGTTCCCTGAACTCTAGTATTTATTGCAATCTCAAGTGTCATCTCCAAAAGGTACTATTGTGGGGAGGGAGAGCATCATTTGAATGATTTTCCACACCAACCACAAACCATCAATCCCTAACATAATCCCTCATCATGGAATGGCCCTCCCTTCATAGATGAGTAGATAGTGATGGTGTGGGAGTTCAGAGAGATAAATTAATAACCATTTTCTATATGTTTTCTAATAACATGTAATGTACCATGAATAAATCCATTCTGACATGATATCACACAACCATGTAAATCATACATATAAAATGACAATGTCTAACTAACATTACTTTGACCAAAGTTTTCAATAGTTATTGATCTCTATGCTCAGTCAATTTCATACACACCACTTGATTGGATTACCTTCGTCTGGCATTGGTGATACTAGTAAGCTAATAAAGTGCATCTCACTACTTACTCAATACCAACAATGCGAGATTTGGTTAATATAAATATAACCTATAGATTCATATAGATTAATTCTTACTAACAATCATAAAATATGCTAAACATAGGAATAATCAAATTCATACATTTAGTCCATCAAATATAAGAATAAATCTCCACAATATTATTTATCACATAAATAATAAGTAAACAAGTATAGTTTATACCAACCAAGTATAATCTATGTTTAGAATGGATAATCTAATTTCTGTAAGTAGATTAAATACATATTACATTCTATGTCAAGCAATAATATCATAGTCCATCATTTTTATGTATACACTACTCAATTTCAACAACCAGTCATAATAAATAAAGTTATAATTTTCATGAAAACATAATTTTTCATATAAACAACATATTTACATCTTTAGGAGGCTATATGCATATATATAAGTAGTTTTCTATGCTTTAGGAATGTATAACTTAGTTTTACCAATCAAAAAAACTATAACTTATACTCACACATTATAATGCACTATTATATGTTATATATGTATTTGGACCTATACATGTTAATATACCCGTAATATGTTCCACTCATAAGTTTTCATTATTGTATGTATATATACTAACAGTCATTTATAATTCTAATCAAGGTCTTTATAAGATTTTAATAATCATTACATTCATGAATCATCAATATATAAACTGAGTACTATAGTCAATAGACCTTTTTATATCAATATTCCACTCTCATTATTTATTGTTGGTTCTCAAAATAGAACAAATCAACCTCTAATTATAATTCACCATATAAGGCATTCAAAAAGTTTATTTATGTGCTTATACCCTATAACAGTCTATATATTTTATTTATATATGTTGGCTACAAGTTCAGCTCCATCGATTTGTTTTATATAAAACTATTATGCTTCAGATACATTACTTAGTCTCTACAAAGAGTTTGAAATAAATACCACATCCCAAACATATCCAAAACATGGACTTAACCTCCACACAGCTTACACATATAATTCTTGGTAGTTTTGAATGTTAACATATACTTAGTTTATATATATATATATATATATATATATATATATATATATATATATATATATATATATATCAGATTGAGCATAACAATATACATGGATCACTGATATAACACATAATCCTTATTGAATTATAATCAGCTTACGCATATAATTCTTGGTAGTTTTGAATGTTAACATATACTTAGTTTATATATATATATATATATATATATATATATATATATATATATATATATATATATCAGATTGAGCATAACAATATACATGGATCACTGATATAACACATAATCCTTATTGAATTATAATCGCTATTGATATAACCATATTTGATGGATTGTATTCCTATTACACCATATGATATAACAACTTAATATATTTCCATGGATTAATATCGTATCACTAGTGACATAACATCCTAATATATTCTTCTCTTCTTTTATATGACAAAGTGATATTAGCTATATATATATATATATAGAGAGAGAGAGAGAGAGAGGTGACTCAAAGTATAAATCATGAATGTAATACTTCATGTTATGAAGTAATGGATAAACACCTAAATAACTTGAAAATTTATATATATATATGGAGGTGACTTAGAGTATAAATCAAGAATGTAACACTTCATGTTATGAAGTAATGGATAAACACCTAAATAACTTGAAATAGGGACATGTGTTTTCCACACTAACTCAAAGGAAAAAACTAAGTACATAAACATATTTAGTATTTTACTGTTGTTACCTACCATTAATACCAAAGAGTGACTTTGCCAAAGGGGAACCCATTACCATACGAGCATTTGGAACATCTACACTTCCAACTTCCATTATTGGCTTTCTAGGATGGGACAATCTAATCCCAATTTCTTTCTATTGTAATATAGTCCTTACCATTAGTGGTATTATAATAATCTAAAATGGCAGTTATAAATATTAATGATAACTAATGTATAATACCACTAATAAGGTTTAATACAATTACATGTTATATATTTGAGCTCCTTTCCATGTAGATACATTCTAATAAGGCATAAATATTAGAATACATTAAATACATGTTAATTAATCTTTGGTGAATCGTATATGTCTATTCCTAAGCCATATTCTAAGGACACATGTAACATTTAGTAATTATATCTCCCAATAGACTCTATTATAATCCTTAGCTAAACAATGTTAGATTCTCATGCATTTAAAGCTAGAATATTTATAGGATGGGTTATAGATTCTAACAGTGATTATTATTAAAGTATTTAGTTATATAGATATCCTTATTTATTTTGTTTATTTATACCTTGGTTTGAGAGTTGAAGTCGACTGAAATATGTATGAAGTAAAAATGACATGTAGATCGACTACATAAGGCATAGACTGTTGTTTTACCTAAGTTGTTGCCTTTGAATATTTGCATATATAACACTATATATAATTAAATTGCTGCTATAATTTGGATTAAAATGATAATCTCTAGATTGACTATATATATATATATATATATATATATATAATTGAATCGCTGACAGAACACCATTATATATACCACTATATATAGTTAAATCATTGGTAGGGATAATCTCCTATAGGATTGTAATATTTAAAATTATAATTAAGTCATTGTCTTGGTATTCGATATCTATATAATATCACTATAGATATCTATATAATATAAATATAACAGATGGTTTACTATGATCTATTAGACTTGTGCAAATTTACTATGATCTATATATTGAATTATGGTATTTATACTATAGATATTGTTGAATGATAATTTAAAAAAAAAGTTTTTTGTAATCTTAGCTCAGTATGAAAGTTAAAATCATTGTAAAAAATCATTCATGTTAACCAGATACACAAGTTCTATGTCATTACAACAACTCTTATTTTTGTTTTTATGTAGAGATAGATCATTGTTTTTAATTAACGAACTCGTTATGCATGAATATACTATAGTTCATTGTATAATTTTTGGTTTATACATATATATAAATATATTATCATTAAACATATATATATATAGAGAGAGAGAGAGAGAGATAAAAACATATATATATCCTTACATTAACATCTTAATATGGAGATATGCACCTCATGTTTTCCTATTACATATGATTACTATCAAACAGATATCTATACAACTAACTCATTGTCAAATACATATACAGTCCATACAGAGTCTTGATAAAACAATGATTGTAATTACTTCCCTTATATATCAAAAATGTCCATCTATTGCTTTTCTTCAACTGTTGCCTTCCCTTCTCCACTTCGTACCCTTCTCTTCTCCCAAACTCTTTGCTCCCTTTACTTCTCTTTCTTCTCTTGTTCTCCTTGCCAAAATTCCCTTATTATGTTGCACCCTGTACTTTCTTTTCTTCTTTTCATGATTTTTTCCCCTTTTTTTTGGCATGGTTTTCTTTCTTTTCTAGTTTTTGTTTTTTTTTATTCTTTTTCCAAAATGTATACTTTATAATTCTCTTTTTGTATATAAAATATAGTTACTTTATTTGTTTTATTTGCTTTATGAGGCTTTTCATGTTTTAATATATATATTTTTCTAACTTAGTGATTACTTTATTTCTTTATTATAAAGAATCCATTAAAATGTAGTTTTATTCAAACATCATAAATCAAGGATAACTTGACTAATATAAGTCAATAATATTATTTTAAATCAAAAATTGTAAATCCACAAATATTATACTAAAATAAGATGGTTATAATAGTTACGTCGTATTGATCACCTAATGTCTTTTTTATCTATACATATTAAGGTGTTTAAGCTGAATAATGATATTCTTGAATATCATAAAGATAACTAGTTAAAATTTTAGATCCATGGGGGTTAGTCTACATATGAATATTAAATTGAACTAACACACACACATACAGAATTATCTAAATGTAGATAACACAAAGAATGTACTAATATAACCATTCAAATAATGCATATAATATGTACTATTTAACATGGTGTGTGCAATGTTTTAGCCACTCCTATGTCATCCCCCATCAACTCCATCTACGTCATCCTCTTTGATGATGATCTCCCTTCATCATGCTCTAAGGGATGAATCTTTCTTGCGTTGAACTCATAATAAGCAGGTACTTATTCTATACATCATGGCTTTTATATCATAAAATACTTCTTGAAATTTTAATTCAACATGATCATAATGTAAGAATATACCATACAATTAAACTCATAGCAATGAAATCATGTAATCAAAACAATATTCAACTATCCCATAATAACATATAACTCATATCTTAGTTAATAATAACCAAATCCAAATTCCAACTATAAATATCCATGGATAATCAAGTAAATTTGCTTATCAAGGAATCAAGATGTAACATTCCCCCCCTAAATCTGATCATCATCCTGATGACACTTGTTCAAACATTAGTTTTGAATTAAAAACATTATTTAGTAGTTAAAATAACATAGTTTGAAGCATCAAATCAAGCAAATAAAAGTAGAAATCACCCGTAGAACTCATCATAATCCTCTCAAATAGTATTATCCTTAGAGTATTGGTCTTATAAGACCTTACATTATGGCATCTCTCTATTATGCAAACAAAGTTTGTGAATGTCACTTACTCTTATTGGTTCTATCAGGACCACCCCAAGCTCCATAATTGACAAAGCAAGCCTATACACTATAAGATTGACCACTTGTAACACATTGAAGGGTTCTCACATATCTTGGTGATAATTTTGTTGACTTCCCAAATTTAATCTTCAACTAAAAACACATGAAATCACCATAAAAGCCAAAAACAAATGGCCAGGGAGAGTTTCATAAAGCCTTCTAGACCATATGCACACCTCTCTAACCTAGAGAGTGTTTTTCACATTCTTAAGAAAAATGTTTAGAGAATTTGGAAAGAATAATGTATATAATTCAATACCATCACTACTCTGCATAGATCCTAATATGTATGACATGTCAATATTGCCACTAATCCAAGTGGATCTTGATAGGTATGATGATGAATAAGTACTGGAATTAACACATTTCCAATGTATATAAAATTAAGGAATAAACATTCCTCAATATACATGTTTATGTCCATACAAATGAATTTGACAAGTCCCTCTTTCCATATCCTAGATTCAACAAGCTCCTCTTGTTAGATCCAAACTCAGTAAATATCGAGTCATTGTGAGACTAACTAGGATCCATTCCCATCACTTTGTACTCATGTTCCTAATTCACCACTCATCCCTTAGGTTTCTTCAACCTAATGATATCAAAAATGCTCACATGGTTCAATGAATCAAAAATCCATCACAATAAAATCATACCAACATTCCACAATTACATTAAGTTGCCATTAGATAAACATAACTAGTATCACATTTCACAGCTTAACATATTCTATTATATTCATAGTTAAGAAGAATTAATGTTACAACTATCATAATAAATAAATTCCAAGGATCGCATCATCCTTAAAACCTTATAAAAATAAAAAGAGAGATAATGTCTCCCTTCTTTCTTGGTTTGTTACATAATAAGTCATAAACTTATCTCAACCCCTTAGAATCTCACGATGTCATGCACATCGTATTCCATACTCTCTCTAGGCAAAAGGTACATAAATGACTAATCAAAGTAACATGTTTTAAGTAAGAGGAGAATAATACCAATATAATCAATGTTAAATCATAACATAACAATTATAATCAACTTATAATTATTAATCTAAAACCAATATAAATTCAAGGTTTGCCACTCCACATGGTCAAATTTCACTAGCTATGATAAAGTAGCACTAGAAAGTGTGACTCTAAAAATACACAAGTGGAAAGTAGTGAACTATCATCTCAAAAAGGAAACTATTAAATACCCTCACATGGTATGAATGAAAATCCAAAATTGAAGCTACCAAAGTCACTACACACTTACCAAACCTGTAAGTGTAGTATCACAACCTACTTACACAACCAGAAGTAAAAATATTAACCAAAAAGATGCATCAATCCATTATATTCCTACAACTTCTATATCAACCATAAGTAGAATAAACTATCCCATGAACTCCAGGGAATATTGTCAAACAATATTTCAAAAACAAGTTTCTGTTTAAGGGAGCACTTAATCAACATAATGAAAATATGAATCTACTCAATGGGATTATAATGATGTCAAATGAGGGTGAGAGAGTAACAACTCACTTTTATGCTATGTGATATTACACCTCTTCCCAATCCACATAAACATATGAGGTGCCAATATATGAGAAAACTCCTAACACATAGGAATCCTCAACAAAGACATCTACACTCCACTACAAAGAAAATTCCCACTACACTAGGTGGTACCAATGCATAAGAGGTATTTTATGATTCCCTCCCCTATGATTCATATATATAAGACACAAAACTCTATCTAAAATTCACATATTCTTAAGTGAGAAGCATCCCATGCTTTTTGAATACTCACTATACTAAACACAAGTGGTAGAGGTGACTTTATTACCAATTAAGGATGTAATCATTCTTGAGGTGTTTAATATAAGTGATTGAAAATAATATTATAGAAATATCTTGTTCATGACTTATGAACTATATTATGCACTCTCCTTCTCAAACATGATATACAACCATCACCATTGAGATACTCAATAAACCAACCCTTTAACAATTTTAAGAGGGTACAAGTGTTCTTAAGGGTACACACTCAATGTACCACACAACATTTCATCCACATAAGTAAACATAATTCTAAGAATCATAGATGCCTATTACCTAAAATAGTAACCAATCCACACATGAGGATCTATTAAATCTCTCAATTTTAGCATGATTTTACACTGAAACAATACAAGTCCAAAATACACTTCACTTAACCAATACAATACTATATGTGCTCTCACATCCTAGGGGTTTTCCTGCTTAGTGGGATGATCTTCAAGTTCATCCTGGTATGCTTCTTCTTCATGGCCATGAAATTCAAACTTCAAGTTTGAAATCAGATCCTTGGTTCCATTTATAGCTATGAGAATCTGATCTAATTTTACTACTTGCTCAATGATAAATCGATTAAGATACAATGGAGGGTTACTATCATTGACATTTGAAAGACCCTCTCTGGATACTCTAGATTTCATAATTCTCATTTATGGTAACTAGAAGGATACGAAAATTCTAGTGGATTCATTAGGTCCTAGAGTCTGAGCCACAACTCTGATACCACATTTAATAACCCCACTAGGTTATACTTTAAAAAATGTGATAATATTTTTTTTTTAATTTAACAACATATTCTTTCATTAGATTTCACCATGAGAATGTAATTATGGATCTAGATAAAATAGTATAAATAAACCCACTATAAAATAATCATGTGACATATATCTATAATTATCACTATCAACATGTGAAACACATCATAACTACATATAGAAAGTAATGACAGATTTCCATCTATGGTTGGTACAAACATACAACCACTATTGTAAGGGTACAATAAGTAAATAATTACATCTCATCAAGGATAATGTCTCAATAATAATAAATACAATATGATGTAAAAGATACAAGATACAAGGCTTCACGGAGCATGAGCTTCTTAAACTCCAACATCCATGGCAATCTCAAGTGTCATATCCAAAGAAGTACTATTATTTAGAGGGAGAGCATCATCTGAGTGATTTTCCACACCAACCACAGACTATCAATCCCCCACAATCCCTCATCAAGGAATGGCCCTCCCTTCATGGATGAGTAGATAATGATGGTGAAAGAATCTAGAGAGACAAGCTAGAACCCATGTGTTGTATGATTTCAATTAACATGAAATGTACCATAAAAAAATTATTCTAACCTGATATCATACAAATATGTAAGTCATATATATGAAATGACAATGTCTAATTAACATTACTTTGGCCAAAGTTTTTAATAATTACTGATCTCTAAGATCAGTTAATTTCATACACACCACTTGATCATATTAACTTTATCTAGTGAAGTCCATCTCATTACTTACTTAGTACCAACAATGTGAGATTTGATTAATATAAATAAAACCTACATATTCATATAGATTACTTCCTACTATCAATCATAAAACATGATCAACATAGGAATAATCAAATACATACATTTAGTCTATCAAATTTATGAATGAATCTCCACAATATTATTTCTCACATAAATAATAAGTAAACAAGTAAAATTTATACCAACTAAGTATAATCCATATTTATACTACATAATCTAATTTTTTTAAGTATATTAAATACATAGTATATTCTATGTCAAGCAATAATATCACAGTCCATCATTTTCATGTGTACACTACTCAATTTCAACATCTAATCATAATAAATAAATTTATAATTTTTAGAAGAACATAATCTTTCATATAAACAAAAAATTTACAACTTTAGGAGGTTATATGCATATATATAAGTAGTTTTATATTATTTAATAATGTATAACTTAGTTTTACTGGTCAAAAGAACTATAACTTATAGTCATACATTACGATGCATTATTATATGTTATATATGTATTATCCCCTATATATATTAATATACCTATAATATATTTTGATCACAAGTTTTCATTATTATATGTATATATACCAATTATCATTTATAATTCTAATCAAGTTCTTTATAATATTTTTAAAATCATTACATTCATAAATCATCAAGATATAAACTATTCTACTCTCATTATTTACTATTGGTTCTCAAAATAGAGCAAATCAACCTCTAATCATCCAACAAACTATTCTAATCCTTAAACATAGTAGAATAGTTTAAAGATATGTATAGATCTATCGATAAACACTTATATATATCCTTACATTAACATCCTAATATGGAGATATGCACCTAATGTTTTCATATTACATATGATTACTACCAAATAGATCACTATATAACTAACTCATTGTTAAATACATAAACGATACATATAAACTCTTGATAAAACAATAATTGTAATTACTTCCCTTACCTATCAAAAATGTCCAGTTGTTACTTTTCTTCAACCACTACCTTCACTTCTCCACTTTGTACCCTTATCTTCTCCCAGCTACTCTGCTCCCTTTATTTCTCTTTTCACTCATGTTCCCCTTGCCAAAATTCCCTTCTTATGTTGTGACCTCAACTTTCGTTTCTTCTTTTCATGATTTCTCCCCTTTTTTTGCATGGTTTTCTTTATTTTCTAGTTTTTCTTTTGTTTCATTCTTTTTCCAAAATATATAGTTTCTTACTCTCTTTTTGTATATAAAATACAATTACTTTATTTGTTTTATTTGCTTTATGAGGCTTTTCATATTTTAATATATATATTTTTCTAGCTTAATGATTACTTTATTTCCTAATTATATAGAATCCATGAAAATTTAGTTTCGTTCAAACATAATAACTTAAGGATAATATGACTAATATAAGTCAATCACATTCTTTTGAATTCAAAATGGTAAATCCATAAATATTATACTAAAATAAGATGGTTATAATAGTTACATTATATTGATCACCTAATGTCTTTTATTATCTATACCTATTAAGGCATTTAAGCCAAATAATGATATTCCCTAATATCATAAAGATAATTAGTTAACATTTTAGACCCATGGGGCTTAGTCCACATATGAATATTAAACTAAATTAACACAAACCCATACATAATTATCTAAATGCAAATAACATAAAGAACATACTAATGCATCCATTCAAATTGTGTGTATAATATGTACTATTTAACATGTTCTATGTAGGGTTTTAACCATTCCTCTATCATCCCCCATCAAATCCATCTACGTCACTTTCTTTGATGATTTTATCCCTCAATCATGATCTAAGGGATAAGTCTCTCCTGTGTCAAACTCATAATAAGGAGGTAGTTAGTCCATACATCATGACATGTATATCATAAAATACTGATTGAAATTGTAATTCAACAAGATCATAATGTAAGAATATACCATATAACTAAACTCATATCAATGAAATAATGTAATCAAAATAATATTCAACCATCCCATAATAGTATATAACTCATAGCTTAGTTAATAACAATCAAATATGATTGCTAGCTATAAATATCCATGGATAATCAAGTAAATTTTCTTGGTGAGGAATCGGTATGTAACATCATTAAAATTTATTACAACATGTGAGAACTTTTTGGATCATTAATTTATCTCTCATACCCTACCTAAGCCTATAGGTTTCAATGAATTGTATGGTTGTAGGTATGCATCTAGGTGTTTTTTGAACTTTAAGTTTGAGACTGCCCATTTGAGCTAGTACATTGGCATCTTGATAGTAATTGAACTTCATTTAAATCCATTTCATATTTAACTCAATTATATATAGGTTCATTGGTATTTCATCTATTTATCTATTCATTTATGCCTTCTTTGTTCAGCCTGTAGGTCTATTTAGACTGCTCATTTCCTCAATATACTTGATCACCATATGAAAACATTATGAGATATAGACTTATTTAAATATGTCTTCAGGATTTATAAGTCTCACATGAGATTCTTAAACCTTTGGGTAAATTTTAAATACTCTTAAGACATCCAAGAATGCATTTAGCACCCATCTTTGTTCACTTAGTCTTGTAGCTCTTTTTCATATATGGGTGCATAAAGATCTCTTCCATGAAATTTGTCTTGATTATCCATGATCAAGTAGTGGTATTGGTATTTAAATAGAGTTTAGAAGGCATGATTACATGTGAACCTCACTGAGATTACTCATTGCACTAAAACATCACTCATTAGAGCTCTCAAGGGTTGGAAAAGAACCAAAATTTTCTTCATTGTACTCCCTCAGCACAAGAGTTTTGGCTTTGACAATATTTTTAAATATCCTTGAATATTTGAAAATATTTACACCTCATTAACACATTACTTAAATGGAGAAAAATTCACAAATCTCCTAAAACTAGTCTATCACATACAAACAGTGAAAAGAAGTCTGATTAGTGCTAATATATGCATATGGTTTATATGGATAATGGAAATACACATAATGGATATGTTTGATCACTCTGATATCACTCTTGTATAATTCATCTTATCTTACCAAGTTCACAAATGCAATCCTGAAGACAAAATTGAGCTAGTGGGGATTTGATCCTCAAAGAAGCACCTTAGCTCCTTAGAGATTGTTCATAAATCTAAGGAGTTAAATAAAACAACCAATTCCATTGATTGAGAGGTAATATGGGTCCTAATCATCTTGAAAAATATTATATTCCAACTCCACCTGTATGACCTATACCATTCACTTAAAAATGGCCTTTGCAAGCTTGTCAATGGAGTGATAGAGGTTTAGGACCATTTTTCACTTTTAGGATTTGTGAGAGATTTAAAATTATGGATATGACCTTTATTATAAAAATATACACCTTAAAGTCATTTTCACCTACAAATGAATATACCAAATCCGTACAAACTCCTAAAACTACCTTTTTAGCATTGAAACTATCATATTGACCATGTTATGACCTAAACTAACATATATAACCCATATTCACATTTTACACTCCATTTATGAGCTTGTAAAATCCATTTGTATTCACCTCTCTTCATATTTTATTTTGAAAATAACTTTGGAGCCTTATGAAGTGCACAAAAGATCAACATATGTAAAAAAGACCTCATAGAGATGGATTGCACCTTGTTAAGACTTAATCAAGTTTTAAATTACCTCTTGAGCACATGATTAAATTTTCCATGTGATAATGACACTTTGAGAAGGCTTATTTTGGTCACAATTGAAACCTAGGTTTTTCTAAAAACTTTAAATTTTGCTAAAATACCTTAATTTCATCAAACAAGACTAATGAGCTTTAAACCAAGTGACCAAGTGAAATGATATGACCTGATAGAATATGTACCCTCTTGGCATAACATGGCATACCCTTAAAACCCACTAGATTGACTTTGAGGGTATTGGAAAGTTTTTAAAATACACTACCTTAAATAATGTTAACAAGGCTAACAAATCTTCATTTTAAGACTTCATAAGGCATGGAGTGGGTTATGAATACGGTAACCAAGTAGGATAAGCAAAGTTTCACATTATAACGGTGATAGTTTGACTTGTGAGGTCAAACTTGTCAATAATAACTTGTATAAGATATTTCACTTTAATGAAATTTTATAATCTATTGATAATAAAGTAATCATAGTATGTAATAAAACATGATTGAAAATAAGAAAGTTTGACTGTAATGATCATGCGGTAATGTAACTAATGGTTTTACTTGTCACTAATCTGATGAATTTGTAGACATCTCTAGTGAATCTGTATGTGCCAGTTTAGGAACCAAAATCTACTATATATGTATACATCCTCCATGTGTCCCTCTATCAAGGACTTGATAAACCAATATTTCTTTGGTAGGATTAGTGTGGGAGAGATCAGTCCTAGTAGAGGGTATGCTAGGATAAGGACTTCCACTATTGGCACCTTTTACAAATTTTGATGGACCATGTGTTCCTATATAGAAGTAGCATGGGATGTCTTGACCTTTTTAGAATATCCTCTATAATAAGTATGTGAAAGAGGTCTAAATATGTCTTTCTAAAATGTAATAATTTCTCGATCTACTTCCCATTAATAATTCAATTGTAAATAAGCATGATAAGAGAAGTATAAAAGAGGTAGTTTGGATCCCACCTAAACTTGGTTGGTCTAAACTAAACTTTGGTGGGGCTTGTAGAGTAAATCCCAAGGCTTTTGGTGTAAGATGTGTGATAAAGGATTGTAATGGTTCTTTAATTAGAGCCTTATCATTGAAGCTTCTGATGGGACTAATAATGAAGCTAATGCCCAGGACATTGGCAGCTAGAATGGAAATGGATCTAGAATGTGGAATATCCTTCCTTGAGATGAAAGGTGATTCTCAAGTAGTGATTCAAGCTATGAATAATCAAAGGGATAAATCATGAAAAATAGATAACTTTCTAGATATTATCTAGCCTAAACTGGAAAATTTTAAAGATTGGACATGTTCCCATTGGTTTCAAGAAAGTAATAAAGTCACTAACTTTCTTGCTAATGTAGTAGTTAATCAACTCATGGATGTAAGAATGGACAATATTAGCACTAGTTGGGAAGATTGTAGAGATTTTAATCAAAATGATCTTTGAACTTTTTAGAGATTAAAAAAAATTATTTGTATTTTTTAATATGAATAAAATATTTCTTATTTTCCCTTCATAAGTTAATTTCAATGATTTTGTGTTGACGTGTTCGTAAGTTGATTTCTATATAGGCTATGATGACGGAAATATCTTGACTTCTAAGTGAAAGGACTCACCTTAATTTATCATAATGGCCACTGTATGATTTTATATGTGTGCATTTATGGTATGGGAGTGTTTAATGTGTGCAATGATCATGTGAATGCTTTCATTAAGGGTCTGTAAATTGGATTTGGGGCCTTTTTTGCATGCATAAGTGATGAAATAGATCAATTCTATGTGGATTTTATGGGGTGGCTAATGATATTTGTTAGATCCAAGAACATATAAATGGGGTTTGTTGGTCTGGTGTCCCAAATGCATCTTTTCAACATCTTATAGATTTTGATGATGGAAGTGGTGAAAGAAATCAAGCATGTTTTAGGCATGAATACTCTAGCTATGATCAAAAGGGTAAGAGTCAATTCTGACTTGGATTTTCTTTTTGATAGTAATTTATACTTGGTAATGTCAAACTCAGATTAGGTTCAAAAGCTAGTGGAATTTTTTGTATGGCTGGAATACAAGAAGAATCTTCTGTTAGAGATTAAAACTCTTACCCTTGGTCCATCTCCCACTCTCCCATTCTTTGGTAGGGATTCCTTGGGTTTTATCCCTTTATCTATTTTTTGATCTCTAGAATCAATATTTATAGAGTTAGTGAATTTTTCTCAACAAGTAGATGAGGTTTGCACAGGTAAATAGAAAATGGTAGAGAATAAAGGAATTTGTATGCTCAAAGTCCAAGATTAATTACAACCTATTATGGGCTTGTAATAATGTTGGGCACTCAAAAGGAAGCCAAAATGTGTCAAGGCAATCAAATGGCTATAAAATGGAGTCTTGATGGGAGTTTTCATGGCTCCCCCTAGTGGAAAATGGCAAATCTAGTTGTTGAAGGACCCATGGAGCTCACAGACACGTCTAGTCTTCTCTAATCAAAAGGACGATTTTGAAACAACATTAGGAAAGGTGGTAGTGTCAATTGGAGTAGTTTCTAAAGATAAGGAATAGGAAGTTCAAGTAGTCATTTTCAAAAATACTAATAAACCACGCACATCAAGTGACTTCCTAACTAGTAATGGGAGAATGGTGGAATTATTAATACTTAAATGAATGTTTTTTATTCGGTATTTTTGGATAAGTTTGAGTCTGTATGTTTTAATTAGTAGGAATCAAAAATACTATTGGCTAGCTTGAAATGTTTTGATATTATCTATTGAACTATTTTTTGTTGGACAAAATGTTGATAGCCTGATATATGAAAATGTTGGGTTTTTTTGGTTCAATCAGTATGCCTTAACATTATTTAATGTTAATCCATACTTATTTTTGTTCTTATGAATTTCATATGTTATAATGGTCATAGACACATAAACTCTCTAGCATTGATCTGAAAAAAAAATCTCGCTCGACTATGTAATCTTTTTCTCAAGAGCAAAACAATCATTATCTAGGTGCTTGTTTATGCCATGGTAAGTGCAAAATTGTGGTGGATAATCAGAACTAGGAAGATTTTTTAGCATTAATTTATCCAATAGTTTATGCAATATATCATGTGTTCTATCTTAGTACCAATCAAACTAAACAGGTTTCTTTTTTGTAGAGGCCTACGATTTAATTACAGGAGATACTCTGTAACTATGTTCCTTTCCTTTGTTTAAGACCTTTACTATTTGTTCTATGGTATGCACCATTGGTTCTATAGAGGATTTTTGAAGTGGTTCATGACCCTTCTTATTTTTCTTATTTATTTTAAATTTTCTATTTGTATCATGTTTATCTTTAGGTGGAGAAATAGGTAATTCAATTTTAATATTTGTTAATGCACATGCATATTTATGCACATCCCAATATAAAGTGTCGAATGAAGCAAAGGGATTGTGCAATGATTTTTTTATAAGATGAGAAATAATACCCCTATTAAATGTAAATTTCACTTCCAAATATAAGGGGGCATAGTTTAAGTATGTAATATATCCTTAAATTGAATAGAATAGTCTTGAATGGATTCATTCTTATTTTGTGTTAATACTTGAAAATGTTTCAATGGTAACTTAGGTAAGGTATATCAATGAAATTTTGATAAGAACACGTCTTCAATTTTTTTAAAGGTGGATAAGGAACCATTTGGGAGTATCCCTCCTAAGCCCAATGATCAAAATAATGTATGTATTGCTTCAAATGAATAGCAGGATTTCTTTGACCATTGAAGGAGGATAATTTAAGCATGATAAATTTTTAAGGGTAAGGAGATTCAAACACATCTTGAATAAGAGGTTTTTCCACTAACATATTCTCCTCAAATGTAGCCTCATGGGAAGAGACTTTCAACTTAAGGGTATTCACTTGTTGTTTAAGGTCTCCCATAGTAAGCATGATAGATAGCATATCATAGGTAGAGATTATTAAATAGATTAAAAATTTGCTTAAATGTTGTAAACCACCATTCATAATAAACATAGGAATAACATATTTTATACCACCCTCTAAAATAGTAGCATTACATGGTTTTGAAAAATTAGGTAACGAGGCAAGTATGTCTTTGTGAGTAACACAAAGGTGGATATCATTATAATATAAAGGTGATATATTACTTGATACTTCATGACACACAATAGGAGAAGAATAAATAATGTCACTTATAGACATATGGTCCTTTTGAACTAGAAAATACAAGCGAGGGAGGAAAGGAAACATTTTTTACTTCATTTGAAATATTAAGAGAGGGAAAGATGCAATTTTCACTTTCATTTGTAATTTCAAAAGAAAGGAGAGAAAAATTGATGCTACTTTTGATTTTATTTGATTTATATGTCTTGATATTTTAAATAGATGAATCAAATGTACTTGGTAATTTAACTATATCTCTAAATAATGCATCTTTAATAATAGATTTTATAGGACTTGCACATGCATTTTCATTTTCCCATTCAATCAGGAGAGGAGAGGAAATAGTACATGCATTTTTCTTGTTATAATTTATATAAATATAAATAGTTTCACTATTTTCATTTGAGTGATCCAAATAAGGGATAAGATTAGCATCACTTTGAAAATAATGAAGACACTCAATTTCTTCAATATTTTCATCATTAGAAATAGGAGAGGAGCATTTAATTATTTCAACATTTGCATCATTGGAAATAGAAGAGGAACATTCAAATTTTGATGCATCTAAGCAACGTATGCATGCAAGATATTAACTTGAAACATCATGAATGTTAACTTCTTGCATATCTACTATATTATCCTTAGGCAATTCACTAACAAAATATATCATTTTCAATTTTTAGACCCTTCATCATTAGAAAAATAATAAATATGAGAACTAGACTCCACATACCAAAGAGGAATAGTGTCACACTCATAACCATATGAAATAATGTTATGATCATTAACATGTTTATTTATACTTGCATTTTCATCATTAGTTATTTCATTATCATAGTTATATGCAAAATAAGGGGTTTGAACCTATTTTTCACATGTCATAAGATCTTAATATGAAATACATTGATCATCAGGAACATTAAAAACAATCCAAATGATTTGGCTTTGCAGGGCCTTGTATAATAAGATCCATAATAATTTTAGCTTTTCACCCAATCACAAAGAGAGCAAGAAAAATGCCTAGAGGAAATATATAAATAAGCATTCCTTAAGTGATGCCTAGGCAAGACATTAGATCTAAAAAATAAATAACCATACATGATATAGACTTAAAATATATTTATGAAGGATAAAAAACCCTACATGTAAACTAAGGTTTGGTTCAATAAACAAAGGTTGGATTCACCATTACATTTTACGTTATTTGGGTTTTTACACAAACACATGGAATCAAATAAAACTATCTAAATGCAATATGACAATATTAAAATTTAGTGATACATACCAAACTATAAAAATTTGCCTATTTATAAATATATAATAAATATATTAAGTACAAGGCAATCAAAGGATAGAGAGAGCATATCTTATTTTGTGTTTTATTTTGTACTAAGACAATGATCTAGAATCATCTCATAATATTGATCAGGCTTTGGTATCTACCCACTCTATGTTTTGATTGTTATTACCCCTAGGACACTTTTGAGATATGGACAACAAAATTGATGCAGGTGTTTACCTCTAATGTAGATATCTAGTCAAAGATATGCATAGGAATGGATTTAAATTTGTACTAGGCTTGTGTTATCACTTGTACAACTACCCTATGACTCAAATTATATCTGCCTATGTGCCAAATTCATCTAATGAATAAAACCCTAGTTATTTTACATTGGACCTTTGGGTTAGCACATGATTCAAACTAACCCTAATAGCCCTGGTTGTTGTTAAGTGTTACCTATATATACAATACTCTAAAGAGGGACTCAGACTCACATGCAATTCTCCCTCTTAGGTATGTGTGTGCAATTGTAACTATATAACTATATGTTATTTCTCTTATTAACCCTTGGTATAAGCAATGCAATAGTATATTTGAACTTTTGAATGCTTTAGATATTTGATTCAATAGTATAATACAGTTTGATAGTTTGAAACATAAATATTTTCCAATTAGGTAATTGCCAAATTAAATTTCTAGGTAGTGTAATTATATTATAGCCTTTATAAATATAGGGACATTTTGATTTTGAATTAAGATCTAGTGACACATGAAAATCTAACAATAGGATGGGTGAAGAGGGTTAAACAAATGGTCACAAAGTGAAAGATATGGAAAAGGACAAAAAGATATGTCTAGACACATGTGTCATAGTTAAACACTAGTTTGGATGCTATTATACAAAATAGACATAAGCATCTAAGGATTAAAAACATATAGATAATAAAAAATAAAAGGTAGCGATACTTGGAATACATTGGATGAAAATTAATAAAATAACATATAGGCCAAAGGGCCAGGTAAATCAAGTTAAATAAGATGGAACTGAAGAGGTCCACAAGAGGCCACATCACTAGATATCTAATCATCAGTCAAGAGATGTATACATGCAAAGAGATTATAAAATAATGTTATTAAATTGTGATTGTACCAAATATGGGTGTCTACATTAAGCAACATATTAATATTTTTCACAAGAATCATGATGTGAATTCCTCTCATCCTTTAGATTTAATTCATAGTGATGTTGCAAGGCCTCTTGAGTTTGTATCTCTTAATGATTATTTATATGTTGTTACATTTATAAATGATTATAATAGAATGATTTGATCATATTTTATTAAAAATAAATCTGAAGTGTTGTCTAAATTCAAACAATTTAATTTTTTTGTTGAAAATGCTTCTAGTTTTTATATAAAGAGATTAAGATCTAATAATTGTGGTGAATATATAAGAAAAGAGTTTAATTGTTTTTGCTTTAGTTCTGTTATCCAAATGGAATTAACAACTCCTTATTCCCATTAACAAAATTGTATTAATTAAAAGAAAAAATGTACCATTATAGAAATGGCTAAAACAATGTTGCATTTTATAAAATATTCCTAAGTTCTTGTGGGCCAAAGCCTTGAATATTAATATGTGTATTTTGAATAGATTCTATATTAAAGCTTTTCATATTTCTACCCATTTATAAATGTGGTCTAAAAATAAACCCAGTGTGGGTCATCTTAGGATTTTTGATATCCCTACTTCCATTTTTATTCATAATATTAAAAGAAAGAATCTTGATCCTACTTCTTATTCTTATATTTTTGTAGGTTATGGAGGTAAAACTAAAGGATTAAGAGTGTAGGATCCATATTGATAGATCATTGAGAATAGGAATGTTCTTATTCTAAAAAAATCCTTTTGTGTGCCCTTTTTTGAACCTCCTCAATTTTAGTCTTTTCATGAACCTGACTATCTTATTTATACTTATTAAGAAATAGATGCCCTATAAGAAGTTGATCCATATTTAGATAACTTAGGGTATAAGTAACCCCATCAATTTCATGTTCAATCTAAAAGACCTAAATGGATAGAATCTCTAATCCAGTCTTCTAGTCTTAATAATCTTAATAAATTAACTAGAAGTTAGCATTATTATCATGCTTAAATGACTATGTAAGAATGTGAACCTCAATATTTTCAGGAAGCCATTCAAGATGATAGATGGAAAGTTGTTATGCAAGCTGAGTATAATACCTTAATTAAAAATCATACTTGGGACCTTATCCCACCTCAACCTAAAAGTCATATTGTTGGTTGTAGGTGGTTTTATAAAATCAAATATAATTTAATTGGTAAAATTGACAAGTTTACAACAAGATTAGTTTTTTGTGGGTTTATTCAATAACCTAAGATTTACTATGTTGAAACCTTTACTCATGTAGAAAAAATGATGACTGTTAGATTACTTAATTCTCTTTCTGCTCAAAATGATTGGATTATATACCAAATAGATGTCAAAAATGCATTCTTGAATGGTGATTTAGAAGAATAAATTTATATGACTCAACCTAAAGGTTTCATTGACTCTAAAAAGAGCATTATGTTTGTAAGTTAAATAAATATCTATATGGTTTAAAACAAACTCCTCAAGCTTGGTATTCTAAAAATACTAGTTATTTTAAAGAATTAATTTTCTCTAAGTATTATTTTGATAATGATTTCTTTGTAAAAATTGAAAATAGTCATTTTATTTTAATTATATTATATGTTGATGATCTTTTTATTACTAGTAATTTACTTAGTTTAATTTATAAATATAAGGATAAACTAAGTCAAATATTTGAGAAGACTGATTTGAGAATTCTTCATCATTTTTTATGAATGGATATATTTCAAGATAAAAATTAAATTATTGTATCACAATCTTAGTATGCACATAATCTTCTTTCTAAGTTTAATATGCTTAGTTTTAATCTTACATCTAATACTATTGAATTTGGTGTTAATCTTGATCCAAGACATGCATGTGAAAAATATAATCCTACTCTTTATAGATAGCTTGTTGATAGTTTGACTTATATAACTAGTATTAGAAAATATATTTCATTTATTGTAGGTGTTGCTTCCAGATTCATGTAGGATCTTTAATTGGATCATTAAAAATTATCTAAATGTATTCTTTGTTATATCAAATGAACAATAATTTTGGTTTATTTTATTCTTCCATTGACAATGCTAAATTATATATTTATTATGATGTTAACCATGTTAGTTATACTATAGATCATAAATTTACTTTTAGATATGCATTTAAATATGGTGTAGGTGCTATCACTTAGAGTAGTAAAAATAAACTCATTATTTCTATATCTTCTATAGAATAAAAGTATATAAGTTTTATGGAAGATGCTAAAGAATCCATGTGGCTATAAAGGTTTTTAGGAAAATTTTATTTGGAAGTTTTTGATAGTACCACCCTTCATTGTGATAACTAAAGTTATATATTTATGGCAAAAAACCCATTACATCACCAATGAACTAAACATATTAAATTTCATGTGCATTTTATGAGAGAAACTCCTCAATGATGATATTGATCTATAGTTCTATCCTACAGATGAACAAGTGGCATATATATTTACAAATCCACTTGGTGTTATCAAGTTTTATCAGTTTCATACAACGTTGGGAATCTCAAAGTTGCCATTGAGGGGGAGTGTGCATGACAATCTCACTTCCTAATGACCATGTGTTTCTTCTTGTTCTCTATTATTTTTCTCATTGTAAAGAATTGTAATAAGTCACTATATGTAATTTTTTATAAACTTCATAAGTTTTGAGTTTACAGTGTGCCCAATACATAAAAACATACTTTTTAATGAAGATATTTATGTTATAAAAGGTTCTAAATATGATTGGTTTATTATTCATGAGAAACTGTGAGATGTAGTCTCATGATCATGCTAGCCTAGACTTACCTTAAAAATTAGTTTATGAATTATAATTCCTTTTATTTAAAAAGGTGGTGTTTAGCATGATGATAATTTATACATAGTATAATTCCTTTAATAAGGTGACTATAGAATTTATTCCCAGTTAGCATTAAGGGTGAGTGTTAAAACATTTAATTTCTATGTGGTGTTATTATATACCCTTAGTATATTTTAGCTAATTAAATAATAAAGATTTATAATTTATTAACACAGGTTGAAAACCCTCATGTAAATAAATAATAAAACATAATTGTTTATTATTTACCATTTTTTTTAAATGTTCATGAGAAAGGTTGGACCCATTAGTTGCAATAGTCATTTCCTTAAATTCCATTATAAATAGGGTTTTTTCCCCTATTGTTATTCACATAACACACTCAGTGAATCTTGGTGATTGAGACAGTTACATTTGTGTGTGGAAAATTCATTGTGAATGACTATTGAGAAGAAGAGAGTTGAAAAAGATTTTATTGGTTAAATTAGTTTCTCATATATGAATATATTAGTTTGTGGGTTTTTTACCTCTCAAGAGGTTTTCTCGAACTAAAGCATTGTGTTCATTGATTTGGTTATGCTTTTCTATTATTCACTCATATAGATCTTTATCTTGCATATTATGTTCTATATTTCATGCATGCTTTCAAAATTTGCATATAAATACACATTTTTCTAGCTCTGTCCTATATTATGACACATTTTCCTCTGAAATCTCCATAATTGGAACCTCTTCTGCATGTTCCACAATATAAGCACTAGTGTTGGGTGAAGGTTTCATAACACTCAGTTTTAAAGATGATTTATTAATTGCTTCATTGAAAGAACTAGTTTTAGAGGAAGATGGTACCCCAATGCCCCTAGCTCCCCCTCTTAATCTCAATACCATAAAAAGAGTGGATTCTTTGCTTATATCATATCCCAATATTGGAGAGTAATCCTCTAGTTATTTTCTCTTAAATATAAGGCATTGGTATTCTGCTGCAATCCCTTCTAAGAGATGTGCTAAATCATTTCACATTGGCCACAAGTTTTGTCAATTGTACCCATAGATATATGGTTTTCTTAATGAGGGAACAAACCATTAGTTGATACCCATTCTTTTTTATCTCTAGTTAATTTACAAGGAGTCATTTCATCAAACATATAGCAAGTCTTCATTTTGTCAAATAGTTTTTAAGCTTCCACATTCCTTAGTCTTTGTAATCATGGTGATATGGCAATCTGGTCTTTGTATTTATCTTTATCTCTCTTGGCCTTGATCTCCATAGCCCAGTCATCTTGAAAAAATCCTAAATCTATCATATTCCATGAAACTACATCATCATGCATCTTAAGATTGTTTGTCATATTTATAATAAGATCATAAGCATTTTTCAACATGTGTGAATGTATAAGTTCAATATGTACTAGATCTTCTCTATTGACACAAGGACCATTAGTTGATATGGTATCAGTAAATTTATATAAAGATACCCATACCTTATAGTTTACATAGGATTTCCTTAGAGAACCACAAACCAAAATAACTTCACATAAAAACACAATCCATATAGAGGCATTTTCCTGTGACATTTTGTCAAGCAGTTTCCATGTAACCCCAAGGCTACATCTTTTCAGTACTAATTTTATTATGAGATCTTCACTATATTCTTGGATCTGCTCTGGAAAATAGATTATGGTAGATGGAGTTATGAGGGTTCGTATAAGATAGACCTACTCCCAACTAGGCACAAAGTTGTGTGCATTTTTTTTCAAGTGGGTAAGACCAATAGATGTGTCATTTATGGTATGTGTGATCAATGTAGTACTAAATTTGAGCACTTGGTTTGAGCTAATAGTGTGCAAAAAATGTGGCATTTCACTTCAAAAAAAAGTCCCCTCCCTGAGAAACTCTATACCCAACCCCTATTTGAATCCATTATATCTTCCTAAATTATGAACCCTTTAATGTGATTGAGTTTGTGATCTCAACCTTAGCAAACCATCATAACCATCAACATTGTTGTGTCCTCTAAAGTAAATGGCCAATGTTATCATTTCTACCATTGTTTCATCCTCCTCCATGTATTGTATTACTTATTTAAGAATTTGAATATGATCCATTACTTATATCCCCTACCTTTGTTTGTGTATTCTAAAATTTGAAAAATTTCTTTCTTTTTTTATTGACATTTGAACATGTTTTTTTATGTTTTAAGTCATGTCCCTTTGATTGTGTAGCATTTGAACATGCCTCTTATTTGAGGTCTCCTTGGACCAATATATTTTGATTTACTTTTTAGTTTTCTTTTGTGTGTGCTTCATTTCTTATTGAGCTTATACTAATACCATCTAGACATTGCCATGATTTACATCATGCATCTTAAGATTTGATGTGATCACATCCAATGTGCATCATTGCTATATCTACTTACACATGCTACATGATCCATACATATATTATATAGTTATCTTATCCATTTAAGGTAAGGTAACTACCATTTTATACTTTCCCTCACCTCAAATGGGTGCCATACTAGTGGGGGAATGTCATAGAGGAATGACTCTCAAACCTTCATAGTTTTAGATTTCAATGGGAGCATGCCAAAAAGGCATGACATCCACACTTATTCAGTATTCAATATTAATAGACTATAGTGGGGGCATGCTATGGAAACATGTTATTCATACTTATATAATTTTTTATTTTTATATTTCAATGGAGGAATGTCATGGGAATATGTCTTTCACACTAACAAAATTTCAAATTGGCCAAATTGCATAATTATATGATTCAGATACACATTTTTGGTATCATTATATACATTAGTACCATTATTATACCCAAGTTTCAATTTGAGGCATATGTGAGGTGCATATGACATGATAAAGAGTACCTTAAATTATAAAATTAAATTAAATTTTGAATTTTAAATACTTCTATGGATTTTAGCATACACCAAGATGGACTTTTATGGATTATTATTGAGCCAATCGACTACAATAGTTGGTTCACTTTTGGAAAAGTTGAGTTGATTACATCACTAAATCTTACCAAGTTTATAGGATGGAGTGATAAAATCATCCACCCTCACCATATTTATAGTTTGAGTTGACAGGGTTCACTCATGCTCACTAGGTTTTAAGCATGATTGGGTTGCACCGTCGAGCTAATCTCAAATATTAGGTGGCAACTCACCTCTTTCCAAGTTTATGAGAAGTTTTTCCTATAAAATTTATATATATGCACTTGAATGTTTTCAAATTTTCCTAATCTCATGTACAAAACTTCCCAATAAAGCATCTCTTCAAATCAAATTGTCAAAAGGCAATATGGTTACATTGATACATAGGTGTACTCCTAACCTTGCTCTCTTTACTTTTAAGCATTCAAAATTCTTTCAATTATAGATTATATGCACTAGTTATATATTTTAAAATTCTCTTGCTTGTAGGTTAGTCACCATAAAAACACTCAAGTTGTATTTACACAAAGATAAGGTGTGTTATGCACACCTAGGTACATATTTATTTTCCTTTAAACTATCAATTTCGTTACTAGAATAAAGGGGGGAATGTAGAAGCTATATCTAACTTATATATCACTTCAGTCTTATATACTTTGAAAATACTTATCATGGTTATACCCCTTAGTTATAAGACCTTCCTACTACCAAAAGGCTCACATTCTCTATTTCTTGTGCCATTGTTTATCTCTTAGTTTGACCATATGTTATTCTATTGGCCAAACCTTCTATATTGTGTAAAATTTTATAAACCTATTTATTATCATCCTCTACAATTTTTTAACATGTACATATTTTCTAGCTTCTCAAACACTTGTATCCCATCCAGATGCATATATCCACACTAGTTTCATATGCCAAACTAAGTGTCTAGTAACCTAAATTTATCAAATTTATAATTTTAACATGTCCTTATGGTTGGCCTAAGTGTTTTAATTCCATATATTTTTAAAATAGATTAGTATATATATAATATCAACCCTCGTTCATTCTTCATCTAGCAAGACCTAGTAACTCATAAGAGAAACTACCAAAGGCCTTCAATCAAGCATTAAATTCAATAAAGTTTACCTATTTTTTCATATTTAAATATTAATCATAGGGATAGCCCATCTATAGGTATGATTTACTAAAGGATCATTCCATATGCCATATTTTCCAAATTACAAGCTAGATCACTCTATGTAGATGCTTATCACACATTACATCTTTATACACACACAAGCCAACACATAGGGGAGAACAACATAAGTATGAGCCACTTATCATAGTATTGCCTATGTAAAAATATCACATTGATAGAGGGTTCCTTGGATAGATCTACACCATGTGCCCACCAACCTATTTTTCCCACAGTCACTCTAAGGGTGAAGAAGCTAAGGTTTGATCATTTGACAAAGAGTGATAGCCTATGCATGAGATATGAACACATTAGATCCAAGGAGAAATAAAACCTATAAGGTTCTAGGTGTTCACTTAGATCGAGTCAATATTTTGTACTAGACACCTACATCCAACATAGACACCAGCATTGATTTAACTATTCAAGTCTGACACAAATATCCAAGGCCATAGAATGCAAGTTTTTAGAATCTGATGATTAATATAGTCCAATCTAATTTTAGCCTATTTTATATCAAATCTACATGTGCACATTAAAACAACTAAGTACTCTTATTTATAATTCATTATGATATCAATCAATAGTTTTACATTCTATTTTTAGCATATCTTAGTATTTAAATTTAGAATAATTTTTTATCTTAATTTTCAAATTAATTGACCTAGTATAAATATATATATATATATATATATATATCACCCTTGTGTTTATTCATTTATATATTCTTAACCCTATATTATATTAACCCATATCAATTTAGGATTAAACAAGTGTAAATAATAGATCATAGGATTTATCAATATACCATGAGGTACGTAAAAACTAAACTTCATGTAAAATATTGTAAAATAGCTATGAGTATTGAGGCAACTTCCCTCACACTATGGTGTCAATAAAACAAATCACTGCATAGTATGTAATGATAATCACTAAGTAGTTTTACAAATACGTAAACACATGTATAAAAATAAGTAAATAATAATAAAAAGTAAAGTGAAAATAAAATTCAAAACATTTTTTTGTAAAGAATAAAAAATTTCTAATTGTTGTGAAATATTAAATTCAACTGAAACCTTAGATCACAAAAAAATCAATCAAATAACAAGTAGTGTTATAGTAAAAAAATTAAAGGTTCACCAAAAAAATACTTTATTTTAAATTTAAATGAATCAATTGAATATAAATAAACTATTGAAATTGATTTATATTACACCATATATAGAACCTAAATGTATAATATAGTAAATATAGGAATTGGAATTAGTTAAAAATAGTAACTTTGACAAGGGTATGCAAACCTAGATCAGATCTGATTTATGTTGACTGTGTAGGTTTATTGTTGATGAAAATAGGTTGGAAAGACTCCTTAACTATGCCTCAACTAAAAATAGGCTTATGTGCTACTCTAGGATAGGAATATACTAGTAGGATAGGGTGCATTTAAATCATGTAATGGTTGATTGTGTGGTTGATTTCTCAATCTGAGTACCTGCACTTGTCTATGAGGGGTTTTTTATTATATGTGAGAACTAATTTAATGTGTGAAATACCTTAAAAATAAAAACCATAATTCTTACACATAAACAAAATAGATATTAAATCCAAAAGGCGGGAATTAGGGTTAGGTAAATATCCAAGCTACCCTAAGAAAACCCTACATAATTTGGGTGTTGCCCATATAGCCTAAAAGTACCTCAGGATGATGTAGTTCTCCCTCCAATAATGACTATGTGAATCTTGATATTTTATACATTAATAAAACTAGTATATTGAATTGAATACTTGAAAATGGATATCCTTGGTCTACAATAAAATAAATTTAGACTTGTATTATGATAGTTAGATTGTAGTAGTACTTGAATTGAAAAGAATAATTACTTTTTGCTTAATATGTAGTAGTTTGAAATTAGCTTGATAGATAGTTTTTATATACACATAATATTTTCAAATTTTATCAATTATTGATGTTTTCTATCTTGTATGAACTCACCGAGCCTCAATCTCTCTTAGTGCATGCCTTAATGGGTGAACTGGGAAAGGGGTGGGAAAACCATTGTTGGAGATATAATCACTAATAGTGGGGGTGAATCAGTGTCCTTATAAACTTTTACTTTCACTTCAATATATATTATAATCATTTATCAAGCAACATCATCATATGAGTAATATCAAATAGTCTAGCAACATAGTAATGATAATATACATATAACAAGTATGAACACATCATCTATGTGAGAAACCCTCATGGGGAATAAAACCCACTGACCATACCTTGGACAAATATTCATATAAAGCAACTAATCAAATTATATTGAGCACCCACTCAACTTAGAACACCAACCCTAGTCTATCAAGAACCAACTTGACATAGTCTTTAGCAAGAATCCACTTTCAAAGAAGCACCAAGTCCCTTAGTGACTTAGCACCAACTCAACCACCTCTTGACCAAGCACCCACTCAACCAAGTAGACTTTTACCTTCCATCTTTGTCCTTGTTACAATCTTCAATAGATGATGGTCCTCTTTCTAATCTCTCCTTCTCCTCTAATCTTCATACACATCACTATATTTCATATTTTCATATTATTCACTTTCTCTTACGATCACAAGTCTAATACACTCAGATTTCTAACACATCTCTGCTCTTCTATGATAGCCTCATAGATTTTTCTCTACTTCTCTTCTTACTATCTTTAAATTGTAGACCTTTGCCTTTGTTTTGATGTAAAAATCATAGGAATCAATCACATGATTCTGTGGTCTAGATTTATAGTCCTCCTAACATCCTCTACTCTATTATTTTATCTTGATATTCAACTTCTCTATCTCTCGCTTATATTCTCACATCTCAATTAGGCCTATTAGGCCTTGTTCTTATACAAGTCACTTGCTCTTACACACCTTGTTAAACCATATATACTTAAAAATTATATTTCCATTTTAATATGTCATATAACATGTTTAATACATGAAACAAAAAATACATTATGTCAGTCATAGCATATAGGACCAAAACCTCTTTTAGGCCTTAAGGAGACCTGATTCAATTAGGCCTTTATTTAGCACACATTACACTTTAAACTGCTTACAACACTTTAAAATTCTAAAATGGTAGTAAAATATAATATGTCACTCAAATATAAACCTAATAATCACATCTTAGGTTCACAACACCTTTTAGCTCCAATCACTACTTGAAGCACACCATTAGCACTATTCACAATTAGGCTTATGCATTCCCAAAAAGTCTGTCTTGACCAACTGAAGCATAGACACAATTTTGAAAAATAACCATGGAAAAAAATCACATATATATAATCTAAATTACCTCAGGTTCATCACCATATTATTTATACTTCATAACAAAGGGCAAAAGGACTCAAACGCTCTTCTGCAAATAGCCCACTCAGAACTACCTACTAGCCTCGAAACACAGTCATGGAAACTTAAAATTCTGACACATGAAAGATCACAATAAAAAAATTATAATTATTTAATATGATCCTAAAACATCTTTATAATAACCTCCAACAAATATATCAAAATCTCTAATGGCAATTATTGGTCTTGGAGACTAATTTATTGACATTCTCTCTCACATACCTCACTCAGCCAATCCAACCATTTTGGATTCAACATATTCACTACTATCAATTACTAATAAACATTATAAAAATAATGGATAGGACATAAAAGTCTCAAATAAAATATCTATATAATTATATCCATCCACTTAAATCATAGATCCTCAAACTCATCATTGCAACTTGCTAATCTAGAGCTGCTAGTTTACCTTAAGGACCAGTCATGATGATTTTGACCTTCAACACCTATATGACCATTTCCCAATAATATTGATTAATTTGTATGATATTATTATATAATTATACCATATTTATATCAAAATATAATATGATCAAATGGCAATATTGGTCTTGCAGACTAATCTCACAACCATGTTATTCATTATCTCATCTAAACCAGACAAGTCAACTCATGAGAAAAAATTTCATCATATTAATTGACCTCAAAAACATGTATCCAATATGTCATGTCTTAAAATTCTTGAAAAATGTCTCCATTTAATTTTATTCATCCCTATTCCATTATAATACATCCCAAATCATCTTCTCACTTCTACCTGGGTTTCTCATTGTTTCCATTATTAGGCCTATTAGCGACTGGTTAACTTGGATGACCATTTATCACACCTAATGTATATAACTCCTAAATAAACTTTCATATACATAAATTAAAAGTCTCAAAATTTTTCCTCCATCCATTCAACAACTTTAACTTGGTCAAATCTGATTACTACAACAAATTTCTAAGAAACAAGGCCTTTCTTATAGGGTCCACTCACTCACATGAAAAAACAATCATACTTGGAGGTGAATATAAAATTTTACCACAACCTCCAATCACTTATCTGGCCATGACAATCTATTCTAGGTATTTTAGAACAAGATCTTTCACATTGGTTCATTGTTAAGGTTTTAGTGAGGGTTAACACTATTTCTAGTGTTAACAATTATTCATAAAGGATTATCACTCATTTAATAAAATAATGTTTATAAATATTATTTATGACCTTGCCCATATATCCCTAAAACCTTAGGTTCCAATAGAAAGTTTACATGTGCCAATGAATACTTGAAAGTCCTTCTTAGGTTGAGAACCCTTCATTATGTGCATATGAGAGACCTCAAAACCAATTTTCATGCCTTAGCTAAAATATTGTGACCTTAAACCTTGTGAAAATTCTTAAAACAACATATCATACTTATAAAAACACTCACCTATCCATTCTTTCCTAGGAAATGGATCCTGATATCTCATTAGGTTAGGCAGGGTCTCAAACTAGTCTTGTTACAAACCTAGACTTAAGGTCTTACCCTTTTATGCTTCATCTTAAAACTATATTAATTTATAAAATGCCTAATATTCATTATTAATCAACCTTATATAATCTCTTATTCCTCTGTGCATATCTCTCACCAAGCCACCATGCTCAAACCTTCTCACTGGGACTTTACAAGTTATGACTAGTGCCATAACTAGACTTTTCAAGCATTTGGAGCTTAGAAACTAATATTTAAACACTATTTGATGATTATAAACATTGTTCACCTACCTTATATTATTCTCAAACAATTTCATACCTTTTCACATGCCTCTTCATGTTTCATCATGCAAATGCTCATGATATGACTTGACTATGCTCAGGCTACTTAAGCACTTGTCCTTAAAGACCTATCTTACAACTCTTCTAAAGGCTTATACACCTAAATATCAATCCATACAATGAAAAAAACTTATTACATGCCTAAGCTCACTCACTTCACGATGCTACCCACACATATCTTCTCACAAGGTCTAGACAAGGCTTTAAAGGACACCTTGATGCCTTGACCTATTCCTTCCACGTCATGATATTAACACAACATCAACCAAGAAAATAAAATATGCTTAGGCCTATACCTTTCTATCACATAGAAATCACTACATACATTCAATTCTCATAAGCTTATCACAACATAGACTACCAACTATCCTTACTCATCTACTCTCTCTCTCATAGCAATAATACTTAATAAGAACTCATCATATCTTCCTAAGAACCTTGTCACATCATGATCACAAGCTCATACATCAATGACCACTCACTATGCATCTTCACCAGATGCATATAGACATCAATGAATACATACTTTGACATTAATGACATCATATTAACATCAATGACAATACTGTGCCAACAAACTCCCCCTTTATCATTGATGGCAAAACATACTATAGTTGATCAATCTCTTTTCCCCCCAAATTGGTCTTTCTCTCCCTTTAACATTATTGAAAAAGGGTCTTCCAAAATAGATATCTAATACTTGGACCTAAACTTCAAGGAACCACACAATGAAATGTTGACAAAATACTCACCTTAGGCTCATGTTGTTGTAGAAAACATCTAAAACTCTTCAGTTTCTCCTCAAGAAATTATGCCTCTTATATCATCTACATCTTGATTGAACTACATATAGATCTCCATCTCAAATTTTGATTGTTCTTAATATCCTTAGATATGTGACATCAATCTCAAATATACCTACATACTGACTTGAACTTTTACATATCTGCCTTGATCCTTTAAATCATAAAGCTAAAAATCTCCCATTATGTCAATACTCTCCTTTTAAGTCACACAATGAATAAAAATCTTTTTATGACCTTCATGAGTGATTGGACCTTAAACCTTTGTTCACATCACAAAGAGTCTTGTTATCATCCTCTTATCTCCATAATACATTTTTTATCCATTGATATCATGACAACCATTCTTGTATTAGTTCATTTCTCTATAGGTTTGTAAAACACCTAGTTACCTATCTACCAGACTTCTATCTTTGCTTGATCACCTTCACCTCACACTAGCAGGTCATACCAAGCATATACGCCTATGATACATGGCTCAAAGGTCATCTTCAAATGCCTAGATAAAACACACTTAATGCCTATGAGCATAAAACATCTCTATAATTAATGTCTGTCCACCATGTCTATTAGGTCTGTCTGTAATCAAAGATATTGTTATAATGGAATAATCTAGTCCTCCATGTTGTAATAGAGATCACTCATGTCATGTCCATATGGTATCTTAGATGTTTTTATTTTATCAATCTTATTGGTTGAATATTTTGTCTATCAGCATACTAGTAAACAAAATAGGTCTTATCAGCCAAAGCAAGAAGATTAGTCGTCCTAATGTGTAAGTTTATCACATCAAAAGGACACTGCTCTCTCCTCTCATCAAGGTGAGGTTCCCTATGGATATGCTATGTATATGTATAAAAAAAAAATAATACTCAAGGGTAGGACAAGTCATCCATCTCTCTTTCTTCAGAGATGATGTATACAAAACAAAGGAAAAACTCAAGGGAATGACAGACAGCACTCCTCTTCTTTCAGAAGAACTATTCAGTCAACCACAAGAATACTCCTGGAAATAAAAGTAGAATGTAACTGAGAGTATGGTAACCAGCAAATCGAGACACAGCACAAAGCCTACACCTGAAATGCTCAAGAGTGATTTACAAAGGACAATGAAAGCTCAAAGTCTTTTCAAAGTCCTTTACACAACAATAAAAAGAAAACACACTGAAGGAAGCTATGGGGGCACAAAGTCTCTCCACAATTGATTCTTCAGGACACCTTCTTGACCAATTTTACTAATTATGCTTGTTAAATCAATGAAACAGAAAATAAATCAAGGAAACAGACATAAGAATAGTTTTCTCAACAACAAAGGTATCACAACACAAAGTCTGAAAAAGTCCCTTGCTTTCTTATTCCAGTAACAAATATGATAAACAGACTGAGCACAAATTCTCAATGATGCCTCTCAATTTGGGTAGAGTTTCATTCAGATTGTCAAAAAGAAGATAAAAAAGATGAAAGAAAGTCCCTTATATAGCCACTTCAAGAAGGACTCGGGAACAGTAATACATCATGATGCGTTGGGAACTGTTAGGAAGACAAGCTAGAACTTTGGGGCATTTTACCCATTTGATCTTCTCAATGTAGATAAACAAGCCACGCATTTGAAAGATTACAATTTTCAATGTCCACCTGGCAGTCTGATCTTGTCTTCATCGTTCCTCCTTTACAAATTAATTGAATCAATTCTTGGATTCATCCATTGTTCTATCTTTCCTCGCTTTCAATTGGTTTTTGTCTTGAATTCTAGAAACGCATTTGTGTCTGTAAATCAAAAGATCAATGGCTATTTCACTGTCTTTAAAATTGATGTTTACATGCCTGTCAATGTGATCTCAATGGCTAGTTCACTATCCTAAATTTGAAATCTTTATGGGCATCACCCCTTGGTCTTCTTTTGGCTTTTGGCTTTGCCCTTCCAGATTGGACTTGCCTTTTTGGGCCTTGAGAAATGGCCTGTGTCAAGTCGAAATGATCCTTTACTTTGGCCGTTAAGTGTCCCCCACAAGGGCACCTGCCCTTCAGAGTCCTTTGGCAGCCCTTTACTTTGTCAATCCCCACAGACAAATCCCTGGGCTTTCTTCCTTGAAAGTTCCCCACAGACAAAAGTTTCGCGTAGACATTTTCCTAGGGAAAATTCCTGCAAACAAAAAGTTCGGGGAAAATTCCCGCAGATAAAAAGTCCACGAAAATTTGTTCTTCCAATTTGTTCCTTTGAAAATGTCTTTGGGTTTTGCCTTCTTAGTCACTTGGAATTATTTCATTTTTCTTTTACGAAGGAATTCCTTCGGACAAAAGTCTGAAAGAGTTAAATGTTAAGCCAATTTTCAAATGCCTTAAACAAATCTGAAAGAATTACCTTTCAGCTTCCTTGAAAAATGACCCTTCAAAAGGGTGCTTTTATTGATTAAGTGTCCTCCGCAAGGGCACTTGTCCTTTGAAAATTTTCCTTTTGCATTGAACTATCCCTTTAAACTTTGATGTTGAACCAATCGGTTGAACCAAAAATGGTTCAAGCTGATGGTTCAATGAATTAAACAAGTTGAAGAATTAAACTGCCTTTGAACCAATAGGAACTTTGACGTTGAACTAATCGATTGAACCAAGGCTTTGAACCAATCCGTTGAACCAGTTCAATGGTTCAATGAAGCACGCCAAGCCCCTTTGAACCAAAGGCTAATGAACTGACTAAATGAACCATTGGCTTGAATGAACCTATTCATTGAACTTAGATGTTGAACCAAATTTTGGTTCAACAGTTTGAACAAAGCTTTGAAGAATGTCTTTGAACCTACTGTTGAACCTGTAGACGTCAAACTAAAGGATGAACTGAAAGAATGAACTAGTTGAGTGAAAATAAAGAGTTGAACCATTTGGTTGAACCGAGCCACTGAAATGTTCCTTTGGTTCAACCTGCCATTGAACCTTGAACTCGTTGAACCTTTGAACCAAAATGGTTCAATGGTTTAAGCTGCCTTATTTTGGCCAAGTGTCTTGAAGCTGATGAACCAATTGAAGTGATTGAACTTTGAACCTTGATGAAGCACTTAACTCTTGCCAAAGAAGTTGAACCCACTAAACTTTGAACCCGTTGAACCTTTGAACCAAAGTGGTTCAATGGTTCAATGGTTCAAGTCTCTTTCTGCACTCATATGTTTGCCGATGAATATTTTCAACTAAACCAAAGCTCTGAAGCAATTCTAGAAAATGATTAATTGTTGAAAACCATCTTTTGACTGAAACCCCTTGCAGAAGCGTTTGAACCTGTATAAATGAACTTGCCTGTAGAAGTTGAAGATACAAAGTCCGTATAAATCAACATGTAAAATCCATTGAACTTGACTTGCAAAGTTTGTATATTTCTTGAGAAGCTTTAAAATGAGGAATCTAAATGTCTAAGACAAATTTTTGAAAATGGAAGATATAATTTTGGTCTGGAAGGACCAAAATAGTTCAAATGTTGTCCCAAAAATGACTGTTGTTTTTGGGAGACAACAGCTAGCTCTAGTTGGGGAACTTCTATCAATTGTAAAATGAATTAAAAGGAGTAAAATCTAGAATCTCCAATGTCTTCAAGTGTACCATTGGGATTTGGAGTCATGTTACCCAAAAATGAAAGGCATCAAAAAGAAAATAAACAAAACAAAATAGAATTAAAACTGTAAAAATATACATATATACAGAGGCACTGATCTGATACTTCAAGAATTGAAGTGTTTCAGATACTGCCCATTGTGAGGCAGAGAATAGAGCGTGCCATCTTGGTATTTTAATAAAAAGTTGTTTTCACCCATGTGTTGATGATTTATGAATGGGCCTCTCTAAAGGGAGTCAAACTTTCCATGCATCCCTTTCGGCTCTCTTCTTTTGTCCCATAACAGGACTTTATCCCCAATTTGCAAATCTTGATTTCTGGCCTTTTGATCAAAGAGTTTCTTTACCAGGCTTTGATGAGCAATAATTCTGTCCACCACCATGGTTCTCTGTTCCTCTAGCTGAGTCAAGCACATGATTCTTTTATCAAGAGAGCTCTCATATGTTTGATCTTCAATGGCCTTCACTAATTTCAAGGCTGGTAACTCTAAAGTGATTGGTATCTCAGCATTAATACCGTAAAGAAGTGGAAAAGGAGACATACCAATTTCCCTCTTTGGCGTGATCCTGTCTACCCATAGAGCATCAACCAATGTTTTGTGCCATGTCCTTTTATTATCATCTGCTAACTTTTTTATAATAGTTACCAAATTCTTATTGCTAGACTCAGCTTGTCCATTCCCTTGTGGAAAATAATCAGAAGAATGAGAGAGCGTAATTCCATAATAAAAATAGAATTGCGTAATTTCTTGAGAGGTGAAACAAGTTGTATTATCAGTAACAATTTTGAGTGGAACTCCAAACCTGGAAATGATATTCTCTTTAAGGAAGTTGCATACAACTTCTGAAGTAGCATGCTTAGTTGGGATTGCTTCTACCCACTTGGTGAAATAATTAGTTGTTGTAAGGACATAATCATGTCCAACACTTGAAGATGGGTTTATTATCCTAATAAAATCAAGTCCCCATTGCTGGAAAAGTTCTTCTATTATTACTGGATTGAGAGGCAGGGCAGCCAACTTGGGTCTTCCAACAAATTGCTGGCAAAGTTCACACTTCCTCACCCACTTATGTGCATCTTGGAAAAGAGTTGGCCAGTAATACCTAGCTTACAGAATGTTGTGAGCAGTCAAAGGGGCAGAAAAATGTCCTCCACAGGCTAGATTGTGGAAAGATTTTAAGAGCTAGGTCTATTGTTCTTTATCTACACAGTGAAAGAACACTCCATCTATATTTCTCTTGTATAGGTTGTTATCTCAAAGGACAAAATTGGCAGCTTTCAACCTGATAGTCCTCCTTTCTTTGTAAGACAAATGAGCAAGACATTCACCATAAGTCAGAAAATAGGTAATATCTGAGTACCATTCATTGGTACTGGAGACAAAAAGGACTATTGGTGCAATTTCCACTTTAGCTTCTTCACACTGTGTATCTTCTGGCTTATTGTCAGCCATTAATTGGCAAAGGCCTTTACCTCTGACCAACTTTGTCAACTTGATATCTAGATCAAATTTGTGGATCTTTGCAATCTAATTACCTCTCTTTGTGCCAAACTCCTATTGAGTTAATATAGACTTGATTGTACTGTCAAGAACTAAGGAAGTAGTATGTGAATTTAGAATATAGAAGTGAAAGTGTTTGACTGATTTTACCAAGGCATAGGTGTGCTTATCTATATTTGAATACTTCATTTCATGGGTTTCGAGACGGCAACTCATGAAAGAGATAGGGGATTCCATACCTTCTTTGTCTTGTTGGACAAAAATCGTTGAAAGAGTATGCTCAAACGCATAGCTGTAAATGATAAAATCCTTGTGATAATCTAGACAAACCAAGGTAGGGGCGTGAGCAATGGTGACCTTGATATCTTGAAACACTGATTTACCTTCTTTATTCCAAATGAAGGTAGTTTTCCCTTTCATCATGTTCACAATGTGTCTTGTCTTCTCAGTAAATTTAAGAATAAATCTCCGTAAGAAATTCACTTTTTTGAAGAAAGAATGAACAACATTTTTACTTGTAGGCAAATTCAGCGCTTGAATATACTTGACTCTGTCTGAGTCAATATTTATGCCTTCTTTGGACATAATGTGTCCAAGGAGTTTCCCCTCTGTCACTCCAAAAATAGACTTCTTAGGATTCAAATAAATACCATTCTGTCGACATTGCTCCAGCACTTGTTATAAGTGGCATACATGATCAGATCGATGCTATGAAAAGACAGTTAAGTCATCAAGATATACCACTATGAATTTTCTAATCTCATCTTTGAAAGCCATGTCCATAGCTCTCTGAAAGGTAGCACCAGCATTTATTAATCCAAAAGGCATTCTTTTATATGCAAATGTATCCCAAGGCGTGATGAATGTAGTCTTGTGTTGGTCAGCTTCAGCAACTTCAACTTGATTATAACCTGAGAAGCCATCCAGCATTGATAACATTTCTGATCCTGTTACTGTTTGAAGCACTTGGTCCATGATCGGCAAAAGGTAATTGTCTTTCAGAGATGACTGATTCAAATTCTAAAAATCTACACAAATGCAGATTTTGCCATTTTTCTTCCTTACAGGTAATATGTTCCCAATCCATGTAGAATAATGGATTGGGAAAATAATTCTAGCATTTAACATTTTTTGTATCTCAGACATAATAGTACTTGAAATTTTTAGATTGTATTGTCTAGATTTCTTCTTGTAGGGCATTGAATCGGCCTTGAGAGGAATTTGATGGCAAATTTTATTAGGTCTGAGAGACTTCAGGTCTTCATATGAATATGCCAAGACATCAATGTATTGACGGAGCAAAGAAGTGAATTTAAATCTTTCATCAGAAGTGTAGCACTTACCAATGTTGACCATTTTGGGATTTTCTTTGTTGGTCAGATTCACTTGGTCAAATCCCTGAGAGAAATTTGAATCTATCTATTGTTGTTTGATGAATCTATCATGCTTGTCAAACATCTTCTTAAGAGAAACCAGGCCTTTAGGAATTTTGTTTCCTTTCAGCTATAAGAACTCTTCATTTACATCTGGACTGAATTCAGAAAAAGATTCAGACTTCTAAGATTTGCTACCTTCAAAATACAGTTGTTCAAAATTGTCTTTTTGTTCTAAAAAAGCAATGATCTGATGATCATCATTGAATATTTGCCAATGTTCAACATTGTCAGGAACACTTGGTCTATAGACCAGATCAATGGTATATTTGTCTTCTTTAAAATCAAAATGAGGAATTAAAAGAGTTCCTAAAACAGCAAGTGCATCAGCTCTATCATTGGACTCTCTTGGAATGGCAAAAATATTGAAAGCATCAAAGCTTTCAATTTGGTCCCAAACCAAATTATGGTAGTGGTGTAGCCTCTCATTTTTGGTCTGATATAAATTTCTCACTTGACAGACCACTAATTTGGCATCCTCTTTGGCATGAAGAAATTTGACGCCTCTTTTTTGAGTAGCCTTCATGCCCAGCAACAGTGATTCATATTCAGTTGTATTGTTAGTATTGTTGAATTGTAATTTATAGGATGAAGGAAACATATCTCCTTAAGGAGATATTAAGACAATACCAGCTCCTGAACCAGTAGAAGAATAACTATCATCAAATTTTAGAGTCCAAATTTCATCAGACAATGACTTTACTTCAGACTTTCCATCATCAGAGATGGAGGCCCCTTCTTAATCTATATATAAAAAGTAGTTACCCATACCTACGGATTCAAAAAGGATTTGAGCTTCAAGCACTGACATCTTGGTAACTACATACTTTGCTTCTTTTTCAGGAAGTAATCTTTTCATCACACCTTGGACAGGGATCCTTGCCTCAGATAGATCCATGTTTAGTTCTCCTCCCACATCCTTGAAAAATTTTCATTCAAACAAAATGCCATAAGATACTAGGACGTTAGCCACTAATATAGTCATTTTAATCCTCTTGTCTAAAAAGGTTGCGAATGCAAATTGAGCATCTTTGATTTGCCCTAGCAATGGCACTTGCTTGTTCCCTATGGAGAAACATCTCCCAAATGTCTTGGTTAATGTGAGACTAAGAGACTTGGTGACTTTAGCAAGCATGACATTATCAAATGCGCTTGAGTCTATAATATAGTTACTCAGCTTGTGGGCATTGATTAATAGATAAACATAGAAGGGTTTTATTTTTCTAAGAGCAGCTGGAGGAGTAATGATCAGATTATTTGGAATAGGCGTATTCTTTGGAGAATCAAGAATTACTTTTTTAGCCTTTTGTCTTGCAGGGATGGTCTGATTTTTAACATATTGAACCAACTTATTCAGTTGATCCAGATTAGACTGCAAGTATTTAAATTTAGACATCTGTATTTTTGTCTTTTTGACATGATCAATTATGTCAAATGGCTGAATTGAGCTAGGTACAGAGAAAGGTACTTCAACTTTTTGAGTTTTCAGAGGGATGGGAGGTGGGCTAGTTTGAAAATTAGAAGCAGAAGTGGAAGGCGCAATGGATGTATTTACCTTTTGAGTGATTACCATATCTTTTGGTTGAAAAGGCATATTAGTCATACGCTTGGAAATTGTGAATGTTTGTTGTGGTTTCTCTTCTGTCTTCTCTTTATCATCTTGCTGGACTGATTGGTTCTTAGACCTGGTAAACACTGCATATGATCCATCTAAAGCTTCTCCTTTACTTCCAAGTTCATCCTGGTAATTTAGGAAACCAATATGGGAGTCACCAGTTAATTCTTCTTGACTGTCTTCAATGATATTAGCATCATTTTCTTGATTTAATTCAGGTTGATAAGAGAATTCTGATTTTGCTTCAAGATATCCCATTGCTGAATTAGTTGGAGGAGCTTCTAGGGCAAGTTTCCCTTATGGGGGAGGAAGGTGATTTTGTTTTCCTTGGTTTCTAGCAACATTTCCCTGATATGACTGATTTGGGAATGTCCTTTTGTATGTAGGAGTAGAAGACATTCCTTGAGCCATTTGCTTTTTGAGGGCAAGGAGTTCATTTGCTAATTTCTACACCATTGGATCTGTGGTGCTTGTAGATGCAAATTCAGAAGATGATGAATCTCTATTTCTATTTGGATCTCTTCTTATTTTCCCTGCTAAGATGAGATCATCTTCTACTTTAGTGGCCAAAAGTTGAGCTACAATAAGATCTATTTGGCCAGCACGTCTCAAGAGGAAACTGACTTCAGGTAGCTGAGAATTAATTAAAAAAGCATTTGAGAGTCTCAGCTATAGGTCTAAAAATTACAGAGATTATGTTTCTCAATTTATCATATTTAGATATGAAGTCTCTCATAGGCTCATGAGGCTCTTTCTTCATCTGTGTAAGTTGAGCCAGAAGTGTATGTGCATCTTCTGCAGGTTTGAATCTAGCTTCAAATTTAGCTTTCAAGGTATTCCAATCAGTCATAGATCAAGCCTGTAAATGGTAAAACTAATCTACAGTAGGACCTTGTAGTGTTTCAACAAAAATCCTAATTGCTACATCTTCAAACTCTACCTCGATCACTCCACAATCTATACTGAATGTTGCAATGTGTTCATCAGGATGAACTTTGCCATCACCATAGAATTTAGGGAAATTCTTCCTAGAACTGTGTGGGAGCTCATGTAGAGGAGGAGTAAGATTGAGAGGACCAAAAGCATTACCCCAAGGGCCTTGAACTACCATTATAGGATTCTAAAAAGGAGGGATAACAAATATCAATGGGGTAATTATAGGCACAGCTTTATCAACAGTAGAAGTAGATACTTCGTCTGGTAATGGGGATTTGGCTTTAGTAGGAGGGAACCTCTTAGTTTGTTGGAGATGAGATGGTGAAAGAAATAGATCAAAATCACTTTGCTGTACTAGCTCAAACATAGGATCAACGATACCTTTAGCCCTTTGGCTTCGTGTATACCTTGAATCTACCAGATTGTAAAACAAAATTGAAAAAGAATTGACCTTGCTTTAGTTAAATCTTGAGGCTTTAAACTGTGCATTCTTTCCCTATGAGTGTGGAGGTGAATGAATAGGCTATAAATGGATAATGGGTATTTCCCCAGCAGAGTCACCAAAAACTTTTGGTTGAATATTTTGTCTATCAGCATATTGGTAAACAAAATAGGTCTTATTAGCCAAAGCAAGAAGATTAGTCATCCTAATGTATATGTTTATCACATTAGAAGGAGACTACTCTCTCCTCTCATTAAGGGGAGGTTCCCTATGGATATGCTATGTATATGTATAAATAGAAAATAATACTCAAGGGTAGGACGAGTCATCCATCTCTCTTTATTCAGAGATGATGTATACAAAATAAAAGAAAAACTCAAGGGAATGACAGACATCACTCCTCTCCTTTCAAAAGAACTATTCAACCAACCACAAGAATACTCCTGGAAATAAAAGTAGAATGTAACTGAGAGTATGGCAACCAGCAAATTGAGACACAGCACAAAGTCTACACCTAAAATGCTCAAGAGTGATTTACAAAGGACAATGAAAGTTCAAAGTCTTTTCAAAGTCCTTTACATAGCAATAAAAATAAAACACACTGAAGGAAGCTATGGGGGCATAAATTCTCTCCATTATTGATTCTTCAGGACACCTTCTTGATGAATTTTACTAATTCTACTTGTTAAATCAATGAAACAGAAAATAAATCAAGGAAACAGACATAAGAATAGTTTCCTCAACAACAAAGGTATCACAGCACAAAGTCTGAAAAAGTCCCTTGCTTTCTTATTCTAGTAACAAAATATGATAAATAGACTGAGCACAAAGTCTCAATGATGCCTCTCAATTTGGGCAGAGTTTTGTTCAAATTGTCAAAAAGAAGATAAAAAAACATGAAAGAAAGTCCCTTATATAGCCACTTCAAGAAGGACTCGAGAATAGTAATACATCATGATGCATTGGGAACTGTTAGGAAGACAAGCTGGAACTTTGGGGCATTTTACCCATTTGATCTTCTGAATGTAGATAAACAAGCCATGCATTTGAAAGATTACAATTTTCAATGTCCACCTAGCGATCTGATCTTGTCTTCATCATTCCTCCTTTCCAGATTAATTGAATCAAGTCTTGAATTCATCCATTCTTCTGTCTTTCCTCATTTTTAGTTGGTTTTTGTTTGAATTATAGAAATGCATTCATGTCTGTAAATCAAAGGATCAACGGCTATTTCACTCTCTTTAAAATTGACATTTACATGCCCGTCAATGTGATCTCAACGGCTAGTTCACTATTCTGAATTTGACGTCTTTGTGGGTGTCACCCCTTGGTCTTCTTTTGGCTTTTGGCTTTGCCCTTCCAGATTGGACTTGCCTTTTTGGGCCTTGAGAAATGGCCTGTGTCAAGTCGGAATGATCCTTTAATTTGGCTACCAAGAGTCCCTCGCAAGGGCACCTGCCCTTCAGAGTCCTTCAACAGCCCTTTGCTTTGTCAATCCCCATAGATAAATCCCTGGGCTTTCTTCCTTGAAAGTTCCCCGTAGATAAAAGTTTCCCGCAAACATTTCCCTATGGAAAATTCTAGTGGATAAAAAGTCTGGGGAAAATTCCTGCAGACAATAAGTCCACAGAAATTTGTTCCACCAATTTGTTCCTTTGAAAATGTCTTTGGGTTTTGTCTTCATAGTCACTTGGAATTCTTTCAGACTTTTTGTCCAAAGGAATTCCTTTGGACAAAAGTCTGAAAGAGTTAAATGTTAAGCCAATTTTCAAATGCCTTAAACAAATCTGAAAGAATTACCTTTCAGCTTCCTTTAAAAATTACCCTTCGAAAGGGTACTTTTATTGATTAAGTGTCCTCCACAAGGGCACTTGTCCTTCGAGAATTTTCCTTTTGCATTGAACCGTCCCTTTGAACTTTGACATTGAACCAATCGGTTGAACCAAAAGTGGTTCAAGCCAATGGTTCAATGAATTAAACTGCCTTTGAACCAATAGGAACTTTGACATTGAACTAATCAATTTAACCAAGGCTTTGAACCAATCCGTTGAACCGGTTCAACGGTTCAATGAAGCGCATCGAGCCCCTTTGAACCAAAGGCTAATGAACTGACTAAATGAACCATTGGCTTGAATGAACCTATTCATTAAACTAAGACGTTGAACCAAATTTTGGTTCAACAGTTCGAACAAAGCTTTGAAGAATGTCTTTGAACCTACTATTGAACCTGTAGACGTCGAACCAAAGGATGAACTAAAAGAATGAACTAGTTGAGTGAAAATAAAGAGTTGAACCATTTGGTTGAACTGAGTCATTGAATTGTTCCTTTGGTTGAACCTACCATTAAACCTTGAAATCGTTGAACCTTTGAGCCAAAATGGTTCAATGGTTCAATGGTTCAAGCTACCTTATTTTGGCCAAGTGTCTTGAAGCTGATGAACCAATTGAAGTGATTGAACTTTGAACCTTGATGAAGCGCTTAACTCTTGCCAAAGAAGTTGAACCCACTGAACTTTGAACCCGTTGAACCTTTGAACCAAAGTGGTTCAATGGTTCAACGGTTCAATGGTTCAAGTCTCTTTTTGCACTCAAATGTTTGTCGATGAAGATTTTCAACTGAACCAAAGCTCTGAACCAATTCTAGAAAATGACTAAGTGATGAAAACCATCTTTTGACTGAAACCGCCTACAGAAGCCTTTGAACCTGTATAAATGAACCTTCCTGTAAAAGTTTAAGATACAAATTCCGTAGAAATCAACATGTAAAATCCATTGAACTTGACTTGCAAAGTCTGTAGATTTATTGAGAAGCTTGAAAATGAGGAATCTGAATGTCTAAGACAAATTTTTGAAAATGGAAGATATAATTTTGGTCTGGAAGGACCAAAATAGTTCAAATTTTGTCCCAAAAATGACTGTTGTTTTTGGGAGACAACAAATCTATCTCCTTCATGTTTCTCAAACCACCATGGTACAGTCATAATGACATCTTCCTTGCATCATTTTTTCAACTAGGTTTATGCTTACATGTTTAATTATGACAAACTTTTGTCATAATTTGTCTTCTTCATAATATGTAAACTGAGACTATACAACATGTGCCTTGGTCTTCTATGACCTTAACGTCATATTGATGCACATAGAACACTCAACTCTCTCTCATAATTCTCAATAAACAGAATCATGAAACATCTCAAAAATCATGTTCCCTCTAACTCCATACTTACCTCTATTTAGATAATAAATACAACCATTATCTTGACAAAGAATTCATATCTACCAATCTCCCCCTTAGACCAAGCATATATCAATCAATGCAATAACTCAACAAATAAAGATCATACATAACTACTCAACCATGTTCCCCTTTTGTCTTCACAACTTGTTCACCATATGAATCAATAGTATACACAAACCATATCCAACATAGATAAAACATCTTGGTACCCATACCAAATCTCAACATAGATCAAGATTAACTACAACCAGATACTAAAAACTTACCTCTCAACATGCCAAAAGACCAAAATTCTAGCTCAGACTCAACATCTCCTCATACCTTCTTGACATACAACACCTATCAAATCTTAGCAAGCATCCACCATGATTCCACTTACTGATGAGTGTCTCCATGAAGCCTAATGGAGTCAACCATTCTTTAAGTCACTAGAAAAACACAAATTTAGGATATTCCTAGATCTCCATACCATTATAAGATTGAATATTATTAAATGTCCTTCTACGCTTGAATGAAACTTAGGCTTGACCTTTGACTTGGCCTCTTCATCATCCTTCTAAGCTAACAAATAATACTCTTGACATTATTTTAAATCTAACTTATGCTCTAACTCTACCTTCAAGGACTTCACTTCTCTTCTAAGCTTGAAGTATTCTTTCATAAGACTCTTCTCCTCTGAACAACATTTATTATCCATTTCTATGAATAGACCTTCATTTTTATAATGATAAACATTGTTATCATCACAATCCATGCTTGTGCTTTTTAGGATCACCTTTAGATTGTTAGGCCTATCTCAAAGGACCTGCTCTAATACCAATTGTTGGATATACAATCATTGGGGAGTAAATCAGTGTCCTTATAAACATTTACTTTCCCTTCAATATATATTATAATCATTCATGAAGCAACATCATCATATGATAAATATCAACTATTCTAGAAACATAGTAATGATAATATACACATAACAAGTATGAACACATCATCTATGTGGGAAACCCTCATTGGGAATAAAACCCACTGACCATAGCTTAGAAAAATAGTCTTATAAAGCATTGAATCAAATTCAAATGAGCACCCACTTAAATTAGAGCACCAACCCTAGTCTATCAAACACCAACTTAAAAGAGTCTTTAGTAAGCACCCACTTGTAAGGAAGCACCAACTTAGCCACCTCTTGACCAAGCACTCACTCAGCCAAGTAGACTTTTGCCTTCCATTTTTGTCCTTGTTGTAATCTTCAATAGATGATTGTCCTCTTTCTGATCTCTCCTTATCCTCTAATATTCATACACATCTCTCAATTTCATCTCTATCTATTAGTTTTTTTTATTATGATCACAACTCTAATATGCTCAGATTTCTAACACATCTTTGCTTTTCTATGTTATCCTCATAGATTTTGCTATACTTTTCTTCTCACTATTTTTTATTTGCAAACCTTTTCCCTTCTTTTGATGTACAAATCATAGGAATCAATCACATGATTCCATCATAAGGCTTTATATAAATATTAAGATACTCTTCTCTATTATTCTAGCTTGATATTCAACTTTTCTATCTCCCACTTATATTCTCACATCTCGATTAGGCCTTGTTTTTATACAAGTCACTTTTTCTTACACACCTTAGTCGGCCATATATACTTGAAAAATTGGATTACCTTTTAATAGGTCATGTAACAAATTTCATATATGAACCAAATAATACATTAGGTTGGTCATATCATATAGGACTAAAACCTCTTTTAGTCCTTAAGGAGACCTCATTCAATTAGGCCTTCATTTAGCACATGTTTCCCTTTGAATTCCTTGAAACACTTTCAAACTTCTCACATGGTAGGAACATATCATATGTCACTCAAATAGACCCTTGATAGTATCATATTATGTATATGACACCTTTTAGCTCCAATCATCACTTGAAGCACACCATTAGCAGTGTTCAAAATTAGGCATGTGCATACCCAAAAAGTTGTTCTTGAACAACTGAAGCAGAGACACAATTTTTCTAAACAACCATGGAAAAAAATAACATATATAGAATATACATGACCTCAAGGTCATCACCAAATGCTTTATACCTCATAACATAGGGCAAAAGGACTCAAACCCTCTTTTATAAATAGGTCACTTAGAATTACCAACTAGCAAGGTCTGTAGATTTATTGTATTATGATACACCATAAGTAAAAATTTCATAGAAAATTTTCTTATATTTTGAAATATATGACTAAAAATTTACAAAACCTAAAATATTAATAACTCCCTCAAAACTGATCATAAAGGCTAGATTTTTTTTACTTCAATTTCCTTAAAATGTTCTTCATCTTTAGTAAAAAATTTGTTCAAAAATTCACAATTTATTGAAAGATATTGATGATTCTAAAAAATTAGTGTTTCACCACACATAAATTGCCCAAATTGAAGCTTTGATACTACTTATTATGATCCACACTCATAATAATTATAAAATATGCAAAATATAATGTAGATCAACACAATGCAATAGATATGGGTGGACCAAGATGTCCAAATATTCAATATATATAGAAATAAAATACCCTTAAGGTAGGGCAACAAGATATAATATTCCTTTGGGAAGCAATAACTCCACAATTTTTTTCAAGGGGATAACCTCCAATATCCTCTAATAAAAAAAGAGTCAATGCTTACTTAATTCCTTTACAATGACAATCATCTCCTTTATATAGACCTCTATCTAACTAACAATGGATGGGTAACCTCCTAATCCCAATATAGGTCAACCATTACCTAATGCACTAATTCCATAACTTACTAAATTATCCTAATATATTGGACCCATATAGCTAACTAAGGGGGATGTGTGCCATATGTCAGAATCTCCATCAATCCATCTACATTAATATATCATATCCCTAGGTACATAGCACCCTTACAATTGTGCAATCTATAGGATTCAAGGTGACACTAACCTTTAGAATTTTAAACAATTCTAAGACCATAGTGTATTTAAAATTCCAACCTTTAAACCCTTTTCAAGTGATCCATTTTAAGAACCTAAAATTTTAACTTCCCTATCAAATCTATGCAAGGTTACCATGGTCACCCCAAACACATCAAGAATATACCACCTAACCTCTTAGATTCATATGATGATGAGTCTAATGAGACCAATCTCAAGATAAAATTTTGTGATCTCTCTCCTCTTCTCATTTCTCAGCTTTCACCTTATTTAAAGTTGCATTCTCATCAACCACCTAGTGATGATATACCCATAGTCTTAACTAAGACTTGGAATGCCATTCATCATGCCATTTTTGATGAAAAGGCCATCCCTACTTAATAAATTAATCTTCATACACCTGACTACTATGAGGGTTATAACTTAGATGACCCATTTTTAGGAGGTCTTATTCAGGCCTGAGATACTAAAATCATTCATTATCATTATTCTTTTCTTTAGTCTTTTTGGTGTATATTATCACACTCCATCCTTTATAAATACTAATTTTAGAATTTTTTTATTTTATTCACAGGATAAAGATGGTGTGCACACCTCCAATTTATTAATAACCTCATAGGAGCATGCTTATAGATCATGGTATGAATTGCCCCTATCACTAAAATAGATACTAAGACCCCTATATCTAATTTATCTGAGTATGTCACCCACCTAATTAGTGCTTGTCTCTCCTTAAGATTATCCAGTGTCCCTATCATCATCAATGTCCCTCCTATCAACAATCCAAATAATGCATAGATATCCTCTATTTTGATATCCATGTCTATGGTATTCTCATCCACCACCCATCAAAATGTGGTGGTCAACTATTCCCATGCTCTGAGGAACATGATGATGAGATCAACACTCAGTGAGATGAGCCTCATCTCCATGATACCTCCTAGACCCAGTGCAACTAGTCTCATTATGTCCACATCTATTAAATACTCTAGTAATTATAGTAACCATGATGCATTGATCAATCACAAATATCTCTGACATCTTTGTAAAATATCAAATAACAAAGGATGTATTAGTTATCCATGTCATTTATAACCAAATTACATTATTAAAAATTTCAAAAAACTCAACTAGTTTGATTTAATTTATCTATTTTCTATAAAATGGACCTATAAATACCAAATCAGCCCTATACTTCATTTGGGATACTAAATCAGCCTATACTTCATTGAAGATACTAAATCGACACTATCAAATTTATACTAGATCAACTTCTTCAGTACTAAATCAGCCACCTTTTGATTTATAGTACTAAGTTAGCCACCTTTTTATCCTACAATACTATATCAGCCACTTAAAAAACAAGTCAGTCCACTGCTATGCAGTCGGCCCCCTCCCTTAGCCAACTAAATTGACCTACTACTATGCAATTGATCTATTGGTTCTCTTACCATTTAAAGACTAAATTGAACTGGTTGACTCTGTTCCTCCACAATAATGAATTTTTTACCAATTACCATAAATTCCTTGAGAATTTATTGGTTTGACTCCATCCTACCCAATACCTATTTTACCCCTAGTGTTCCTCAAAATTTCTTAGGGTTCATTTTGGTTCATAGAGTTTGTTTACCATTCAATTATCTATAATTCACTCAATTTTAAATAAAAATATTCAAAAGTTTGAAATTTTTAGTTGCTTACCTATGTTGCACTTGCTATGACTGCTATGCATCCTCCCCATCTCAGCTATCGTATACTCACCATCTTGGTTTTCTAGTCTCTTACTAGGTCTCTTAGAGCTCTACATTCTCAGAATAATAAAAATACCAAATGACTTATTTTTCACCCTATTTATGTTTACTATTCAAAATTATTTTCCTTTCAAATATATACCATTATATTTCTTATTTTTATCATATCTTTGCCTCTATCAGCTCTTTCTTAGACCATAAAATGGTCTAGAATCCTAACATCATAGCGAATCTTTTCAATGATTATATGTCTATGTTGCAAAAATTTCAATTTTTCACTCTTTTTTGCTAATCTCTATAGGTTCACCTAATGTTCCCTATATTGGGCACCTTCTCATTTCTTACATCTCCTTATATATCAACAGCACTAAGGTAAGTAAAGGTATGTGATTTTTAATTATGTCCTTTCATTTATCTTATTTGCTTATTATTTCTCTTTATCTAGCTTTATCATTATGTGTTGCTCTGTTCTTTTCATGAAGCACCATCATATATTACACTTACGTGACACGTGATGAGCTTTGAGTGGTGCATATCTATATACAAAATATTTTAAAACTTTATCAATTATTGATGCTTTATATCTTACAGGAACCTATCAAGTCTCAATCTCACTGAGTGCACACCTTACGGGGTGCAGCGAGAAAGGGGTGGGCAAACCATTTGGTGCTTCACAATATTTTTGTCCCTTATTACCACTTACTATCTACTCATCTATCTCCTAAAAATATTTCATTAAGATTGTATCCTCTTTTACACCCTCCTCTAGTCATTTACCATATTCATTAGCACTTCCCTAGCCTAAACCCTTTTTGATAATTTACATTATTATGTCGACCCCATCAACCTTGTACTCTAATTGATAAAACTTGTTAGGGTCTAAGTCGGCCCTTGGCTGACCTAGACCGTGACCTAATTTATTTTTTTCAATAATGATACTAGGTCGACTAGGTCAACCTTGTCAACCTAAACTCTCATAAAATATTAGGGTTAGATTTGCCTATATAAACATATATATTTCATCATTTCTAAGAGAAGAGAAGAGATATATATTGTGCATCTACTTATCCACCATTCTACTTGAGGATAAATCTTAGGGTTTCATACTTTTTTTGGAGATACAGACCTTATCTTATGAAGAAGTCTTTTATATGTATTGATAGGTTGTGTAGCCTAAATCTGATCCATCCTTGTCATCCTTACATACCACAAAAATCTCTTAAAAATCACCTTGGCCAAGGGAGATATTAAGGCTCGATGGGTTAAACTTCAAAGGTAAGTATTCCTAACTTTTTTCCTCCTTTGTAAGAGTAGATAGATATGTATTTGTAATTATCTCCCATGCATTAGGATTCCGTATATATTGATGTGAGTATGTCTTTTATGCATGTTTACTTTTAAATTTTATTACTCCCAATTTTTTTCCCAAGCTTTGGTGAGCACTAGATTAGATTTTGATTTACTTGTTATTAGTTTAGTGAATATGAAAACATAGGACCTAATTAGGTTTATTGCATAGTTTTACTTGAATGGAGCCTTTAAAACTCTTCCTTATGATATTATTATGGTAATATATCTCTTTTCTAGGTCTAACAAATTCATCTTGGTCATGACCTCAAATATCTAATGTATCCACAACCAAAAGTGTAAGTAGGATTTATCTTCTTCGAACTAAGATTGATTTAAATATATATATATATATTGCATTTCCCATTTCATACAATTTTAAACGAGTGTCTTGATGTGATTTTATAGATCTATATTAGGAATATTTATGTTAACTAACCTTGTGAAAATTATGTGAGATTTATTGAGAAACATCTCAAATTTGAAAAGTTATTGTTGAGGCATGAGGTACAAGGGCATAGTGTATCCCTATCTGACCTAGTGTATTATTATCCCAGAGGTATACAGACTATTGGGACTTGGTAGGAATTTGTAAGCTTAATAGGGATGTCTGAATGATGTTCTTATAATTTTCAAGATAGTGAAGGATCTTATAGATAGTACAAGTTAAAAGGATGATGAATAGACCAAGTAAACTAAAGGTGTCAAGAATAAACATTTTCAAACACTTATGAATTAAATTTGAGTCTTTACACCTACATTAAGAGGTAACACAATGTGCCCCAAGGTATAATTATTGTGCCCAACAAAGCCCCTAACTATCTCGGTTGTCTCTATAAAATCTTCATGTGTGTATCCAATCTAATTTAAGAGTTTCATTGTACAATAATTCTCACTTGAACCATTGTCAATCATGACACTATGAATATGTTAAAAACCCACATAAGCTTATACAAATAGAGAATTCAAATCTGAATTTTCATCCATAATCTCACTCTCATCAAATGTAAGTGTGGGCATTCATGTTATGATGCCTATTAGTGTAGCATTATTATTATCTAAGGGTCGATCTATGTAGAAGGAGGTAGATGTTCATTGTACATATAATTCACCTCAAGAGTACCCTTGGTTTATACTACCTTGTGATTTGGATAGGGATTAGATATTTTCTTTTTAATTTGGAATTTCCATTAGAGTGTGATCTAATATCTATTAGAGTTGTGTTAAGCTCAATAGTATTTTGATTAATTATGTCTTGTATATTATACCTTAGCTTATAAAACTAGTTTGTATAAGTTCACACACCTTATTGATAGTCATAATAAGCATTATTTTCATGTCCCTTGGTAATGATTGGCTCATATCAACCTAGAGTGGTGGAGGGAGAGATATGAATTTGTATTTATAACTTTTATAGTAGTACATGATTAGGTTTAGAAAACAGTAAAAGCTACCTCTTTGGTGGGGAGGATAAAATAAGTTGATTTGTAAATTGTGATACTATAATAACTATGGTCTTGGCCTCATTATTATTATCATTTGATTTAGCCTTGTAGCTTGGTTTGCTTCAAAACATGGAAGTTGAAGTATTTGTAGAATTAGGCATGTACTTGAGTTTTTTAAAATCTATGAGATTTACTTTTTTATCTCTAACTATATTGACATAGCTCATCAAAAGATATGAATTTCCTAAATACAATAGACTCATGAAATGGTGCAAGTAAACTTTGCTTGAAGATGTCTTAGATATTATTATCGAATATAGGATTTGTAATATTGGATTACATGGTATTATACCATAATAAGTAGTCCCTAAATGGATCATTAGATCCTTTTTTTAGTTTGGCAATTGAAGTAGAGGAGATATTTTCATTGATGTTGATGTAAAAGTGCACTAAAAACTAATCTTCCAAAGGATTAATTTATATGGGAGATCATAAAACCATTGGAGTATATAATCCTTAATACTACATGGAAATAACTTGGTCAATAATTTATCATTAGATGCATAATCCAAATATGTTACATGGAACTATCTAACATGTTTCTTTGGATGACCTTTACCATCATATAATGGAAGCTAAGGTGCTAAAAAACCCAAAGGTAAAGGTAGGCTAAGATCTTGTTGGCAATATTTTATGTTGTATCACTTACTAAAATTATTTTTTTGACTCTCCCAATTATATGTGACATAAATCTTACAACATTGGAGAAACCAAGAGTTAAAGCATGATTTTTTGTTGTATTTGATAGGGGTAACTCCCTTGTATGATATAAATTTTTAGGTTTTTGGTACTTTTAACTAGAAATTGTGGAAAGGTGTAAAAATGGGATAAAGGAGAAATATAAGAATGGAGAGAGAATGGAAAGAAATGGATAGGAGAATGGAAAAAATACAATGGAATAAAAATAGAAAACTACTTAGATTACCTGGATTAATGGAGTGAGTTGGACAATTAAACAATGGAAACCAATATCCACATAAAGGTTGAGAAAGGCATAATTCAAACAAGGGAATAAATACATCACCAAAGAGGTTTTAAGACACAGTGTTTTATGGAGTGCCTTTGTATTTAAGGCTGGAAATGAACACAAAGTCTCACTTTCTTCCTTTCATATAATTTTTTTTAGCATCAAATAGTCCTAGTTGAAATATTCCTTTCAATATTATGAATAATATAACAGATAAAATGACATGAATGACTACCCATAATATCAATGTCTTCATTCAAACCAAATTATGTGTATATAACACGAAGTCTATTTTATAGGGTTTCCAGCACAAAGTTTACAAAACCAAAAGAGTTCACATGTAATCTAGAAAGGAGATAATTTAATAGATTTATCCATTCATATACTATACAATAGATATTATAAACAAGAAATAATCAACACTTTTGAATCAATCTATTCATATTACAATTTTTTGGCTTTGAATTCACCATATTCTTCAAAAATGAACAACTTCTACAAAGATGCAACCATTTTTTCCTCATGAGCCCTGAGTACAAGAAATTATGAACCTAGTTATAATGACAGTCATCACATTTATAGGTTATGAAGGCATAACCTCTTCACAACTACCTTGTAACCAACTCATAACCACATTTTAATTAAGAACTTTTTATTTTGTAGTTCACTTTTCCCCCCATAAGATGTAAAAATTAAATATGATATTTTAAGTTGTTACAAAAAGTGCAGCTAAGAAATACAAATTTATAGGGGGAAGTGGTTATGAAGAGGGAGAAGACTCCTTTTTCTAAGAATAATGTTGATCTTCCACTATAGTTAGATTTAACTCCTTTTGGTTTCTTGGATTCTCTTTGAATTTTTTCTCATTGCAAAACCTAAAATTGATGATAACTCATTCTTGTCAAACATTAATGTTTAGTTTTTGGGTATTTATTCTCTAATCTACCTTATGCATTGAGCTTATAAATTACTAAATGGTCAAGAACCATATTTTTCTTAGACCTTTCATTAAGATGACTTGACACTTCTTACAAGGTTTTTAGGTTGATCCACAACATAACCATGAATAACAGTGAGATGATATGTAAGGAACTACAATGATAAAATAATAATGATATGATAAAGGCAATCCTTTACTTTATTTACTTCAACAACTTGATCACCACCATTTTTGAATATAAAGGATACCTTCCCCCCTTGATTATATCATAATAAAGTGTTATTTACATGTTTAAATTTGTTATATTATTGATTATTTCTTGATAGAACAAGGATCATGTATTGTGATAATAATAATTAAAAGTGTCATGTTTTTTATTAATCTCCATGCTTCATTTCACCTATAATAATTCATTTATTTTGCATGAGTTCCACTTATTTGACTTTAAAATCACCTTAAAATGTTGTAGCATAGTTATAGACATATCAAATGAATGGAAGCAATCTTGAACGTGACCATGAATCAAATGTTAGCATTTGAATAGTGAACTCTAAATCTACTTCATTGAGGGACCTTTATGATATTCCCATATCAATCTATGCATCAATCAAATGAAGAAGTATATTGTGATCAATTTTTATCCCTACTTGTTCAAATACCATATAAAGTGATGGTTTTGTACCCATATATGTGAAGTAGTTCTTATTTTGTATAATTGATCTCACCAAAATTGTCCGAATGGGTGCTCTTATAACTTATTTGGAAGGATCAATATCACCCCCACCATTAATGAATATTATAAATAATTTTTCAATATTGGTGAAAATTAAAAAAATGAGGAGATTCTCCAAAAAAACACTAAAGAATATTTTCAATAATTTGAAAATTGAACATCCCCCTTATGAACAGGATAGTTTTGTCCATATTTATTTTTTACATACCAATAAAATCATTATTTTATTCAATATATATATTTATACTACCATGCGCTTGAATTATCTATTTGGTAACATTATTTTTAGCTTCTTTCAGTTTACACAAAGGCCTACTTGATTGAATCATATTGATTACATGTTTGATGGCACCAACTGGTAATGTAGGACAATTAGGAATTGTTATTGGAAAATAAACTTATTTGTTTTCATTCAATATAACTAAAATCTTTGAGTATAAGTATCAATCATTGTTCATAATTTCAAAGGTTTGCCTTGTTTTCATATATCCATCTTATATTACATGAATCACATGATAATATTTATCTTTCAAGTCACAACCAAAATTTATTCCTGGTCTAGCATATATATAAGTGGAGTTGTGGTGAACACCAAAGAGGTCATATTCACTCTCTACACATTTTATAAAGTCGTGCCTTGTCTAAGGTTGGCATGGTGGTTGGTAGGCTTGGAAGTGTTATTTTTCATGTGAAAAGGCATTCTAAAGTCTACAATGTACAAAAAGGTAAATAAAAAGTTATATCATATCTAATACGACATATTATTTCTTCAAAATCACTTTGAATACCTTAAACCTCCTTTCATGATTTATGATGTTACATGGAGGTTGAATAGCATTTTTGAGATTGTTAAACATGGATGAACTTTTAGTAAGTGTTTTAGATGCAAAAAATCATTTGAGAAACCCACATCATGTAGAATTAACCTAGGAAACCCACATAAACAACATCAAACTAGTTTTATGTTAGCTCCTTTACCTTCCTCAATATTTTCAATCCTTTTTTTGTTGATCATCCTTGGTATGTCAAGCTCTTCCTGCTCGTAGTGCATCTTTGATCATAGGGAATGAACTAATTCAATATCTTCCATCAACATTACCTTGTTTTTTTTAGCCTAAAAAATGACACTCACATCAATCTCCTTCATTCCTCTAATAGTTCCATGACCTTAACATGCATGACATGACTCCTTAAAAATATAGAAAGCTCATTTACAAGTCAACATAAATATAGGAATAATATCTTTTAAAACTCATTTGTAAGTTAAAAAAATATGGACCTATAACTCCAGATAATAACCATTATATGTCAATTGGATGACTCTTTTCTTCAGTTGTAATAAATTTGGATGTTGATGCATGATGGAACCATATATAATCTTCTTCAAGTGATTCCTTGGTGATATGAACTACCATCCTACTTATTCTTTAATGAACAAAAATAAAGCATTATTTTATGAGTTACTATTGTTATAATCATTCAATTTGATTTCTACACATGAACCAAGCCTTGTCCATTTTAAAAAATAAATTATTTTACCTCTCATTAAAACACCTAAATTTACCTATAGGATTGAGATTGGGGGTGTTGTCACAAAATGTTAAATTTCATGATAACAATTAGCTCTAACTATGAGACTGCATTCCATAGTGGAATGTAGAAGATATTTATAATATTTGGTGACTAGTGCCTTCACTATTTTATAGATTCATGGAAATAATGTGTAGTGCACATTCACATGTCTTGATCTGACCAAGTTATAACTAGTTCACCTATCTCAATAATATGATAAATGAACACATGTTGTTAGGTTAGATCACTTTCTTCAAATTTCTCATGTAACTTGATTTGACCAATTAACAACCAATTCACCTATCTCAATCATATGAGAAATAAACATGCATTGTCAGGTTAGATCCCTTGTTTAGAATACCTTACATGTTTTCATATTCACTTGAAGAGATTCATGAAAATATTTACTTATCCTTCATGTCATTTAAGGAAAAAAACATTCATATCACCATTTTCCTAACTTTAAATACCATTGTTTAAATATGATATCAAATATTTGGTTTGAATATCCATGTGGCTGAAATGGTTCAAGGCCCTTATCTTTTCATTTGAAAAACTAAATAAAACTTGAACTATATAACTAGCATGGGTTTGGATATATCCATCTCAATTGGATTCAAATTAGGTGTCTAAGGAAACATAGATGTGAACATTGAACCATCAAACAATGATTGTACATTTCGTAAAAAATGTGATCTTTTCATCCACTTTGAAGCTACAACTATATTGACATCTTTAAAAATCATGTGATTGTCCATTGATAGTTGCTAAGTAGAGAACAAAGCTACAAACATTTGTAGGTAAAAATAATAATACATAGAGAGGAAGAAACAATAAATAGACTATTACATGTATTGAAAACAACACACACACCAAAAATAAAGGTGTGAAAGGAAAGTAATCCAAAATAGGGAATGTAGAATTATTGACAGGGAGAAAAGGAAAAGAAGAAGAATATACAAAACCATTAATTGGTGAGGATAAGTACCTAATATTTTAGAATAATGGATTTGACTTATAAATCCTAAACACATTCAATAATAGTGACCAATTAGGTGGAAATAATATGAACTTATAGTTACTATTATAGACAGTATTTCTAAATTATATAACACCTTGGTCTTATACACTTGGAAAATACATATCATCGATGTAACTTCAACTTCTAGACCTTTCTTGATACCAAAATACTCACATATAATTACTCTATGTGCCACATTGCTTATATCTTAGTCTGACATTTATTATTCTAATGAATTAGAAATTTTATATTGCCCAAAATGTTATAAACTTGTTTATCTTCCATCTCTACAAGTTTTGGACCTGCACCTATTTTCCAACTATCTAGACACTTGTGTCCCAGTCAGACACTTATATAGATGTAAGTGTCCTACCCCAACACAAGTGTCTAATACCCTAAATTCATCCAATTTACAAAAAAGCCTTTTCTAATATTTAAACTAAGTTATTTAATGTGAGATATTCTCCAAAAGGATTGATATAAATATAAGATCAACCCTCATTCATTCCTCACCTAGAAAAAACCTAGAAACACCTAGAAAATAATAAGGCTACTTACCAAAAATATTCAATCGAGCACTCAAGTGAGTAAAGCTTCCCTATTTTATCCTATTTATATATTATTCATAGAGACAACACATTTAAAAGTTTGAAGTCTAGAAGGAGAAACCCAAGAGACATATTCTTCAAGTTACAAGCTAGGTCATTATTATACTTACTTATCACACATTACATGATTCACACTCAAGCCAACATGTAGGGGATAAAGACATAAGTCTAAGGCCCTGTTCAGAGTATTGGTTATATAGGTAATGCTTATTGACAGAGGGATCTTCGGGACAACTTGACACTGTGTGCCCACTAACCTATTTTTTTCGTACCTTATATGTAGATGAATAACTAGGGTTTTTCTATTTGAAAAGAAGCAATAGTTTATGACCTAGATCTAAATTCACCACAACAAAGGTGACACAAAACCTAGAAGCATCTAGGTGGTTGCATCATGTTTCAACAAGTATTCAATAGCGGACACCTGCATCTAAGTCACATATTAGTGTTGATGTAACCATCCCAAGTTGACACAAATATACACAACTATAGAGGCATAATTTATAGAATCAGGTGACTATTCTAAAATATAGATCCAGTCCACTTTTTACTTGTTACAGATCTAGATTTGTATTAGCATCATAACTAGATAAATATATTATTTTCATTATCATCGTAATATTTATCATAGCTATAATTTCTATCTTTTATCATATCTCAGCATAATAAAAATTTTATATGTTTATTTGAGTTTCATAAATAATTGACCTACTTTAGAGATAGTCTACCATCCTTGTGCCCTAGGCTATCTCTCATCCCTTTAACCCAAGATTCCCCATTATCTATATTTTAGGGTTAAATATTTGGTGAACCCAACTCATGTGAATTCAAAAAAAATCAATATAGGGTTTCCAACCTCCTAGGGTTTCAACTTATTGTGATGTATTTTTAGATCTAAAACTTTGCCCTAGGGTTTTACCCTCCTCTGGTCACAATGGCTTTATGTGAATTTGTTTTCAAGTTGATTCTTCCTTGATTGGTGCATTTCAACCTCCAAAAAAATCCATTTTAAAATTACTCAGAGATATTTTCTACTTATGTTGATTTATAAAAAACTTTTTTTTGGCCAAAATTTGGTACAAATTTTTCAATTTTTGTAATTTGTTATTTTTAGTAAATATTAAAATACAAGGTGAATGGTGTACTTATTTTGTAATTAATTTTTAGGTTTTATCAAAAATATATATATAAAAATACATCTCTCAGATCTTAAAAATAAATTATTATTTTATCAAAAAAATTGATTCTTTATTGGGAATATTCTAATGCAATTAAAAATTGTTTGGCAAATTTATAACTTATAATAGATCAAATTTTAAATTACTCAGAGGTTTTTCATAATTAATTTGATATAGACAAAAAAAATTAATTTTCCAAAATATTGTACGGATATTTCAAATTTAGGATTTTACTATTTTTAGTACATTTAGACATACATTGTATTTTTGATTCCCTATTTTTTTAGGTTCATCTCATTTCCTATTTTTCCTATAAATCCTATTTCAAATTCTAAAATTTATCATAAAATCACTTTATATTGATTTATATTCATTTGACACAATATGGTGACCCTCACCTTTAATCTCAAAACCCTAGTTGACCTAGAGTCTTTGGTTTTCTCTTTCTATTCTATGATTTTAGACTATTGTGATTTTTCAATTATGAATCTTATTATCATGATTGATTTCTCCATATCATTTGTGTGTCTTTCTCATCCTATTCTCATATCAAATTTTAGAACATTTTAAATGGATACAAAGGAGCCTATTGCTCCTCCTAACATTAAGGAGGGTGATAGCTACCATTCCTCTAACTAGGTTCAAGTTATCACTCCTTCAAGGGGTAAGGTATAAGGTGTATATATGTATATTCAAACTAAGGTAAGGTGTGCATTTGAGGCCCTAAAATCTCAAATCACCCTAATGAATAAGTTAATAGAAGAGTTACAACAGCAAAATCAATAATTCAGTTCAAATATCACATTATTAAAAAATTAGATTACATAATTAAAAAATCAAATACATGGTAGTGTTAATCATGTGGTTGCATCATCATCTATTATATTTGTGCTAAATAAGGTTTCATATCAAAATGAAAAGCTAAAAAATAATACATCCAAAACAATTGATTCTAAAATTCACCAAAAGGTTATTAAGAGTCCAAGTAAAATCCTAAGAGACATGCTTCAAAACAAAGTAATCAAATTACCTCCTCTACATCCTATAAGGAGATACAAATACTATTATGCATATCATAGAATGCATGGGCATCATACATATTATTGTTTTTTATTGAATAATAGGATACAAAGTCATAAAGACAATGGTGATCATATCATTGATACATCAACTAATAAAACTACTCGCATTATGAGTACCTCTCGTAAAGCATAAGTGATAAAAAAATATGGGTACCAAAAGACAATTCAAATCAATAAAAGGTTCAAAACTAAAAATCAGATCAAGAAAAAGATATAAATTTACCTCTCAATAATGATACTCAATTTTCCAAATAGTATAGTTTTAGAATAAAATATTTACAAAAAATTGGTTATCATGGTCAAGGATAGGGGAAACATTCCAAAGGCATCACTCATTATATTTTCACATATGATCATAATGACCATCAAGGCTTGGGTTATATTGGAAATACTAATTCAAATCATTCAAATATACATTTTTCCAATAAAAAAGATTAAGAATCTACAAATGAAAATGAAGTTCACAAGGAACAATTCCACAAAAAACAAGAAATGCATCATAAAGATGATTCAAAACAAAAACACTTAAAAATTCAATAACTAGAGTAATAAAATATTTGAAAGGAAATGCTACAAAAAGAGAAAGAATAAAATTTTCCAACTCAAACTTAATAAAATCAAATAATCATTCTCAAAAAAGGGTTTCTAACAAAAGAGGTCAAAATGCAAAAGACACTTGACAAATATAATATTCTAAACATGATACAAAAATAACAAGTACAAAAAGAGAAAAAAGCTCCTAAAATGGTAATGTTAGATGTGTGCCTTCATATGAAACAATTACCACTCTTTCATGAAAGCATCAAATCATTGAACCTTGCATAGATGAAAATCAAGGTCAAAATATTATAGTTGTTCCAACTTGTGAATTCAATATATGTACATGTAAATTCTTTACATCTCTAGGATATGGTATAGACATGTGAATAAAGCTGTGGAATCTAGTTTTTGTGTTGGATCTATGTAGTGTAATGTCACACATGCATCATAATCATGCTCTACTATGTTACATATTAGTCCATTTTTTCCCAAATATAATGCAAAACTTGAGAAACCATGGTTACTAGCAACGAAGGAAAACATATATGAAGCAAAGATACCAAATAAAAAATTACCAAAAGACCATGATACACTCTTTTATTCTGATATGCATACATATGGAAAATTTCACTCATGAAATGTTATTCATTTTCCATTATTCAAAGATTTTGGCCCTCAGTTTGATTTTATTTGATAACTTATATAATCTCCAAAAATACCAAATAAAATAAAAATTAAAACTTCAAAAATCAAAAAATATTTTCAACATTTACATATCCTATTAGCTTCTTCGAATATATGTTGTTGGTTCTATGTCGGTAGATGGCATATTAGAATTACCTATATACTCATGCATTTAAAAAATGTGTTGTTGGTTCCACCTTTTTTATCATGAGACATCTAGGTTATATCATTATATCGTCACTTTACATATTCATGTTTGAGTTGTTATATGTACTTACACATGCCTTTATCCATGTTTATATCTTTCACAGTGTGCTTGATATGCTATGTACCTAACATTTTTTGCTAAAACATATATGTAAGGACTAGTATGTTATGTTTATGTTGGTTGCTTATGTTTTCATGTATGCACTTCCTTGAATGTTTTGCTTTGATATTATCTTAATTATTTGAGCATTTTAATATGTCCCATTGTTTGTGTCCCCCATGCCTTTATTTTCCTCTTTGTCATTCATTTGAATTTTTCATTGCTTCTTGTATGTCGACATTTAAATATGTCATTTCCTGCCTTATGGACATTAGACTAAGTTATGTCCCTTCAATTATGTGGCATTTGAACATAGCCCTTGTTTATATTTTCCTTGCATGTTTGTCTCTTGAATTTATTTTTGAGTGCTCTTATGTGTGTGATTGATTGCTTGTTGATCTTGTACTATTACTATCTAGACGTTTCTATGATCTACATCATGCATCTTAGTACTTGGTGTGTTTACATTATCTGTGCTTCAATGATATATCTACCTAGACATGTTCCCTTGCTATGATACATGGTACTTTCATAGTTTATATGGTTATATTATCTTTTGAGGTAAGGAAACTATCAGTTTCTACTTCCATCACCTAAATGGGGGGCATATCGGTGGGGGCATGTCATAGAGGCATGATTTCCACATTTTATCATAATTTCAAATTCGGTGGGGGGAATGTTTTGTAAAAATGTTTTGCACACTTATTTAGTATGTAACATACCTGAATTATAGTGGGGGCATGTTTTATAAACGTGTCCTCCACATTGGCACTTACACTAGTTCTTAGATTTAGGTTACAATGGGGGTATTTTATGGAAACATGTCCTCCACATTGGCACTTATATCAGTTTTCTAATTATAGTGGGGGAATGTTTTGTAAACATGTTTACCACACTTACACTATTTCAAATTAGCTAAATTACACATTTATATGATTTAGATACACATTTCTGGTAGAATTCTAAACATTCATACCATTGTTATACAGAGTTTTAGCATGAAACATATAGAAGATGCATATGCTATGTAATGTGCACCTAATATTTTAAAATCAAATCAATTTCAAATTTTAAACACTTTTAAAGACTATCATCACCTACCAGGTTGGACTTTTACAAATTGTATTGATCCAATCTAATGCAGTGTTTAGTAATTTTGAGTATGGTTGAGGTGATTAAATCACTCAGTCTTACCAAGTTTCTAGGTTAGACTTGATTGCATCATCAAGCCTCACCAATTTTACAGTGTGAGTTGACTTGGTTCACTCACACTCACCAGGTTATAATTATGATTGGGTTGCATGGTTGAGTTAATCTCAACCCCATGGTGGCAACTCATCTTTTCTCTAAGGTTGGGGGCATGTGCACTGCAATATCTCTCTATATATATCTTTATATATATGTACTTTTTAGATTTATATTTTTCCTAATCTAAATTTTAGTGATTCATAATGATATATATTTTAAATCAAATAGCCAAAAGGCAAGATAGTTGCATCGATATACATGTGTACTCTTAAACCTTACTCTCTTTTAATTTCAATCATTTAAATTCTTTCAATTTCATATTATATGCATTTATTATATATTGTAACATGCTCTTGGTGACAAGTCAGTCACTAGAAAAGCACTCATGTTGGATTCAAGTAGAGATAAGGTGTGTTATACAAACTAATGTATGCATTTATTTTTATTTAAACTAATAATTTCATTACTATATTAAAGGGAGGGAATGTAGACACTATTTATGTATTAGATAGCACCTCAATCTTGTACACTTGGAAAATACATATCATGGACATACCTTTAACTTCTAGACTTTTACCATTGCCAAAAGGCTCGCATACACTATTTGTATGTGCCTCATTACTTATCTCTTACTCTAACCTATGTTATTATAATGACTCATACCTTTTATATTAGCCATAATTTTATAAACCTACTTATTTTTCATCATTATAAGTTTTATACATGCACCTATTTTTTAACTACTCAAACACTTGTATCTCAATCAAACGCGTATGTCAACATAAGTGTCCTACCTTAATGCAAGTGTACAATACCCTAAAGTCATCTAATTTGCAAATGAAATGTTTTCCTATGGCTGGCCTAAGTGCTTTGATGTAATATATTCTCTAAAGGGACTGATATAAATCTAATATCATTCATTCCACACCTAGAAAAAACTTGGAAACACTTAGTAACTCACAAGGTTACTTACCAAAGGCACTCAATTAAGCACTCAAGTGGGAAAAGCTTACCTATTTTCTCTTATTTCCAAATGATTCATAGGTATATCACATCTATGGGTCTAAATTAATAAAGGAGAATCCCAAGATCTATATTTGCCAAGTTACAATCTAGGTCACAATTGTACTTGTTTATCACACATTGCATGATTCACATATAAGCCAACACGTAGGACAGAAATACATAAGTCTGAGGCCCTCTTCATAGTATTGGATATGTAGGTAGTTATCATTGATAGAGGGGTATTTGGGGTAGGTTAACACCGTGTTCCCACTTATCCATTTTCCCATAGCCAGTATGAAGATCAAGAACTATGGTTTTGTCATTTGACAAGGAGTGATAGCCCATGACATAGATATAAATGCATCAAATCAAAAATGACATAGAACCCAAAATCTTCCAAGTGGTCACATCCTATTTTAATATTTATTTTGTATTTGACACATGCATCTAAGTCAAATAGTATCATCGATGCAATTATCCCAGGTAAATGCAAGTTTCCATAGCTATAGATGTATAATTTTTAAAATTAGGCAACTATTCTAGAATCTAGATCCAATCCACTTTCTACCTATTTTGGATCTAGATATTTATTAGCATCAAAATTGGATAAGTATCTTATTTTCATTATCATTTAAATATCTAGCATATTTTTAATTTCTATCTTTTAGCATGTCTCAGTGTAATAAATTTAGTATATGTTTGTCTAAGTTTCATAAATAATTGACATGCTTTAGAGATAGTCTAACATCCTTGTTCCCTAGGCTATCTCTTACCCCTTTAACCCTAGATTTCACATTATCTATATTTTAGGGTTAAACAACTATGCATATTGAAATGATCATGAATGAACAAATCAATAATGTCTTCAATTTTTGAAATGGAATCTTTGAAAGTTTTTCAATCTTCTATGATCATTCTTGAGAAGTACTAGACTTTTTCAATGTCTTATTGAGTGGCTTTGAATGCATGTGTGCCAAATAAATGATTCAAATTAAATAGAAGGGTGTTGTATGTTTTTTTCTAAGTTATAACAACATATTTTGGAATGAATTGAGTGCATATATTATTTGGCAAATTATTTCCCACAGCATAAACAAATTCATTGTTTAATGAATTATTTCCATCATCTTCATCAATTTATTCTACCTTGACAGTTTCCATTTAAATTTTAATAAATTGAGCACCATTCTTCTTGTTTCATCTTCACATCTTTTTGAATTTCAACCTTGGCATGAATATGATCTTCATAATATGCGGGATTAATTTCTTTGGGTTTGAATCCTTCAGAGAACTCTTCTACAATGAAACATGAAATTGAAGCACTAATAAAATTTTCTATTTTGACTATTGATTTTTCTATTCTAGTATAAGAGGGATCTATTTACTTATAGGAAACCAATTCAATGTTATATTTTTATCAAAAAATCAGAACATTGTATTCTACATTATGATCCCTTTCTATTTTTGGTTCAATCATTTATTCCTTGTATAACTCATTTTATCCTAGGACTGTCAAGTTTGAGAAATATTTTGAAATAGGTAGAACCATTTATTCTTTCCAAGGGGGAATCCATATTCTTTGTTTATTTGATGATAAATCACTTGTTCTTCCAATTATTCACTTTCTTCCATGATTGTGAAACTAAAATAATCATACATGATAGGAAGTAATTTATATTTATATTTATTGAAGTTTTGACATGCTTGATTAAGGATTTATTTTTTAAAACTCTATTAAAAATGAGTTATCTTGATTATATCAGATTCTACTAGTTATTTTCTGCTTAAAGTAGGTGTAGTATGTTCTAAAATGTATTTCTTCAATATCCTATATAGGATCCTATCATCTTAAATTTTAATAGATTATTATTGTGAAACTTCCATGTCATTTACTTTGTTCCTTATAAAGATAAATATATTTTCTAGATGTAGAGAGCCAATGAATACACAAAACTAGTTAGTGAGGCTTGGTTGATCATCATAAGGAATAAGTCTCAATAATTTTTTTAAGCGTGCTATGAACTCTATAATTTACTTTTCTTCTTGATTTTGAATTTGGGATAAATATGATAATAATGCACATACATTCATGGAAGGTTTTAATCTATTCAGGAGCTTTTTTTAAGGAGTCTTAATTCACAATGCATCCATCATCTAGGTTCTAGAACCATTTAGTAGTAGGTCCAATTAGATTTTTACCAAAAAATCTCATACAAACATCTTCAATATAACTCCCAAGATGTTTTAGGACATTGTGAAAGCAAGGATATGATTATCTTATCTTATAAATTTTATCCTAAAAACTTCATAAATCTCTTCCTTGAGCCTAATGATAACCCATTGTATTGATCCAAGGCCAACGACCCAAAAAGATTTCCCCATGGGACTTGGAAAACATTGGGGTTGGGGTGAACTAACATCATTTCATAAATAAAAAATATGTAGGCACTAGGTACTTCATCTTAATATATTCACCAACTTTCATTCCAGGGGAAGTTCCTTGAAATATCTGACAATCAAGTCCATAGGGCACCTCAATCCCCAATGAATTCACCAAAAACTATTGGTAATATTTTATGTCGTATTAATTACTCATATTATTTTGTACCCACCTAAATGGATGTGATATAAACCTTGAAACTTTAGAGAAACCATGAGTCTAAGTGTGATTTTCCTCTATGTTTGAGAGGGGAAACTCTCTTGTATGATGGGGGTTTTCAGGATTTTAGTAATTTTAACCAAAAAGTATGAAAAAAGGTATCATAAATGGGAGAAAGGATAAATATATTAATAGAAAGAGAATGGAAATAAATGGATAGGAGAATGGAAAAACTATAATGAATTAAACATAGAAAACTACTTATATTACTCAGATTAATGGAGTGAATTGGAAATTCAACAATGAAAACTAGTATCCATAGAAAGGGTGACTTCAAACATGGAAATTAAAACATCACCAAAGAGGTTTTGAGACACAAAGTTTTATGGAATGCCTCTATAATTCATGATGGAAATGAACACAAAATATCACTTTCCTCCTTTCAGAAAGGTTTTGTTTAGCATCAAACAATCCAGGTTGCAATCTTCCTTTCATTATTATGAATAATAACACAGGATAAATAACACGAATGATTACCCAAAATCCCAAAGTCTTCATTCAAATAAAATTAGATGCATATAGCACAAAATCCATTTTTTAGGGTTTTCATGACAAAGTTTGCAAAACCAAGAGAGTTTACACGTAATCTAGAAAGCACAAATTTTAATAAATTTCTTCATTCATAGACTATACAATAATATTAAAAATAATAAATAATCAACACCTATGAAGCAGTGTATTTATCTTATAGTTTGTCTACTTTGAATTCACCACACTCTTTAAAAAAGAAATAACTTGTACTAGGATGTAGCCATTCTTTCCTCATGACCCTTGAGCAAAAGAAGTTATAAATCTGGTTACAATGGCAATCATCCTATTTATAGGTTACAAAGGCATAACCACTTCACAAGCACCTTATAACCAACTCATAACCACCTTTTCAATTATAAATTTCTATTTTATAGTTCAATTTTCACCCAAAATTTTTTAAAAATAAATATGATATTTTTAAGTGATTACAAAAAGTGTGATGGAGAAATAGAGAGTTATAGATAGAAGTGGTTATGAAGAGAGAGAAGACTTTTTTTATTGAGAAGAATGTTGATATTCTGTTATAATTAGAGTTAAGTCATTTTAATTTCTTGGATTCTCTTTGAAAAATTTCTCAACACCAAACCTCAGAATTGATGATAACTCATTCTTGTTAAACATTAATATTCCATTTTGGGGTGTTTCTTCACTAATATACCCTATGTATTGAGCTTATGAATAAATATATGCTTAATAACCATATTCTACTTAGCCCTTCCATTAAAATGAGTTGACACTTATTAAAAGGTTTGTAGGTTGAGTCAAAACATAACCATGAAGAATGGTGAGATGATATTCGAGGAGTTGTAATGATAAAATATTAATGATAGGATGAAGGCAATCCTTTACTAGAGGCACTTCAACAACCCAAGAACCACCATTCGGGAAAATGAAGAATGCCTTCCCCCTTGATTATATCACACTCAAGTGTCCTTTATGTGTTTAAAGTTTTTGTATTACTAAGTTTTGCTTGTTAGAATAAGTATCATGAATTGTGATAATAATAATTGAAAGTGGTTCATCAACTAGTGTCAAAGGGCCATGATTCATTTCACCTATGAGAATTATTTCTTTGTGCATGAGTGCCACTTATTTGAATTTAGAAGCACCTTCCAATGTTTTAACATAGTTATAAACATCTCAAATTAATGGAAACAATGTTGAACATGACCATGAATCAAATGTGAGCATTTGAATAGTGAAATATGAAGTTGCTTATTTTAGGGACCTTCATGATAGTCCCTTATCATTCCATGCATAAATCGAATGAAGAATTATATTTTTATCATTGTTTCCCTACTTGTTCAATTACCATAGAAAGTGATGGTTTTGTAACCATATATGTGACGTAGTTCTTATTTTGAACAAATACTCTCACCAAAATTATCCTTGTGGATGCTCTTAAAACTTATATGGAAGGATCAATCTCATCCCCACAACTAATGAAGATTATAACCAATTTTGAAACACTGGTGACAGTTAAAAAAATGAGGAGAAGCTACAAGAAATCATTGAAGAAGTTTTTCAATAATTTTAAAAGTGCACATCCCCCTTTTGAGCATGATCATTCTATTGATATTTATTTTATCCATACCACTAAAAGACTTATTTTATTTAGCATATAAAATGCCACTACCATAGGCTTGAATGATCTATTTGGTAAAATCATTTGTAGCTTCTCTTAGTTCATTTAAAGGTCTACTTGAATGAAGCCTATTGAATACATTATCGATGGCACCAACTGGTAGTGTAGGATAATCAATATTTGTTATTGGTAGAGAAACTTGTGTGTTTTAATTCAATATAACTAACACATTTGAGTACATATATCCAACATTGTTCATAATTTAAAAGGCTTGCCCTAATGTCATGGTTCCATATTTTATTACATGAATCACATGATTCTCTTTATCTTTCATGTCATGACCAAAAATTATGCCTATTCAAGTAGATATATAAGTGGATCTATGGTGAACACCAAATAGGTCATATTCACTCTCTACATGTTGGTTGGTAGGCTTGGAAGAGTTATTTTTCATGTAAAAGGCATTGTGAATTCCTCAATGTATAAAAAGGTGAATATAAATCCATATCATATCCAATACCACATATTATTTATCTAAAACCACTTCGAATACATTAAACCTATTTTCATAGGTTATGATGCTACATGGAGGTTGAATAGCATTTTGGAGATTGTATAAACATGGGAAAACTTTTAGAAGGTGTTTTACATATAAAAATCATTTGATAAACCTGCATCATGTAAAGCAAACCTAGGAAACCCACATAAACAAATCAAAACTAATTTTATATTAACTTCTCTACCTTATTCAAGACTTCCAAGCATTATTTTGTTATTTCTTCCTTGGTATGTCAAGCCTCTTCCTCCTCATAGTGCATATTTGGTCACATGGAATGAATTAATTCAAAAACTTCCATCAACATTCCCTTGTTTTTTTTAGCCTCAAAGATGACCCTCACATTAATTTCCTTCATTCCTCTAATCATTTAATGACATTATCATGCATGATATCACTCCTTCAAAATACAGCTAGCTCATTTACATGTTATGGAAATTGAAATAAATGGAGGAATAATATATTTTCAAATTCCTTTACAATTTAAAAAAATATGTATCAAGTGCTCTAGACATAACTATTATATGTCAAGTGGATGACTTTTTGCTTCAGTTGTAATAACTTTGGATGTTGATACATGATGAAATTGGAAAGAATCATCTTTAGGTGATTCATTTTTGATATGAACCAATCATAGTACTTGATCTTTGGTGAACAAAGGTGAAGCATTATTTTATGAATTATTGTCATTAACAATCAATGGATTTGATTTCTACATGCGAACCAAGACTTGTCCATATGGATACAGAGTTTGTGTCCATTTTGGAAAAAAATCTTGTCATTAAATATTTCAATAACGTGCACGTGCATTAAAATGATTAAGAAGACATAAAAATACATTTTTAACTTAGGTGAAGTATCATATAAAAAATTAGATTCTAACTATCACATTGTCAATATTAACCCATAAGGATCAAGATTGGCAGTTGGTAATGTATCCTTCTAGTTGTTTTTATCCCAAACCAAAAATATAAATTAGTTTCTAATAACCTACATTCACATGGTCAATATTGACCCAAAGAGGTCAAGATCGATAATTCATATTATCTTTTTCCAGTCAATTCTATCCCAAAATAGAAATAGTTGTCAATTTTGTAAATGAGCAGAATACATTTACCTCACACAGGTTTGGATCTGAGAACCAATTTGTACATATCAAGAAAGTGCAACAAATAAGATAAGTTTTTTTCTTCCTCTTGTATTTGTTTATTATGGCTTGTCAAACTTTCATGTTAAATCATTGTTGTCAAACTATATTTTGTGTATATTCTACCAATCTATAGCTAACTTGTATTCTATTAGTTTATACCTAAATAAAAGGGTTACTATTTTTTCAATCTAATTTTAGATCAAATATAGTAGTGAACCCATATATTTTATTCAAATACTACTTATAAAATTTCTTAGGGTTTAAATTTGGGAGTGTGATTTATAAATAGGTTTCATCATTTTCTTTCTTTCCATCCCAGGCTTCAAAATGTCCACCTCTACTAAGAACCCTAATAATCCCCATCCCTTGGATTTTATATTTTATATCAATTTTATACCTTATTATTACTCTAGTGAATGGACTAATGATAATCATTGTATGATCAAAAATTCTAATGATGTATATGAGGAATATCATTATGAAGGGAATTACTATAATTATAATTATGAAGAAGCATATAGTGAGTAAGAGGACGAATATACTACCTCTAAAATAAAGGAACTAAGTTCCCCAAATTATTTTTTGGAACCTTATCTTAATCATACATTATAACAAGATGAACATGATACTAATGCACATATTCACATTCCTCCCATGTTTCATGACTTTCAATTTAAAGATTATCTATCTGAGAATACTCATGGCTTATATTTACAGTTTTCTATTTCACTTCATAGCATTAAGAATTATAAGATACAAAATCATACAAATAATGAATAATTCATATACACTTCTCATGATATAGACAATGTAAATGATATAAAATTAGAATGTGTTTCTCGTTTCTCTCTAGATAATGTAAATGAATTAATTTTCCTCTCTAGACAATGCAAATGTTACAAAAAGTATAATGTGTATTTTTCTCTCTAGATAATGCAAACGTTACAAAATTAGAATGTGATTATTATTTTATCTCTCTGTACAATACAAATATTACCAATGTAGAATGTGATTCTCATTTATCTCTCTAGGCAAATGCAAATGTTACAAAAGTAGAATGTGATTCTCCTTTTTCTCTCTCTAGACAATGTAATTGTTACAAAAGTAGATTGTGAATCTCTCTCTATATATATAATGCAAATGTTACAAGTTAGATTATGATTATCTTTTTATCTTTATACATAATTCAAATGATACAAAATTAAAATGTTATTCTTATTTTCTCTCTTTAGAAACAACATATGTTACATCTTTTATCTCTCTACAAAAACAAATAGATACACATGGACACAATATTTATTCTTATGAAAAATAATGTAATAGTCAAATTGTAAATGCAAATGTTAGTGACATTCAAAATTATGTAACTTCTTATTTATAGACCTCATGTGATACAAATAATCCAATATGCAATGTTTCCAAATTATTCAATGATGTCATCTTAGACAATGATAGTAGTGATGATTCCATCATACCTATGTTTTGAGTAGATGGTAAATTACAACCCATGAGTACACCTTTTCAAACCACTAATATTCCTACTAGTCATATTATGTCCACGATGAATGTTATAGGAGACCTTCAAAATAAAGTATTGAATCTTAATTTGTAATTTTTATCATGTCATACTAATATTAAAGATAATATCATTAAAGATCAACCTCTTACATGAAATGTCTTTGAATATCCATGTCTAAAATAGTTTTCCATGCTTATTTTTCATTTTTTTATGGTCATGGAGACCTTAATGATCACTTAACATAATACATATGTTCCTTTGGTCATTGGTCCAAGGATAAGCACATATTATTAAAATATTTCCATCAAAGTTTAAACTAGAATACTTGGTATTAGTTCTATAGTATTCTTGATGATTGTTTACCTATAATAGATTGGAAGACATGTTCTTATCAGATTACCACAAGCATCAAATGCCTAAATTGACATTGAAATGTTTGTAAGGCTTAAATAAAGGCCATGATAAGTTCATTGGAGATTAAATTATATGATTCAAGTTATACTCTTTGACATAAAAACCTTAAGATTTGGAAATACAATTCATATTAAATAAGGATCTTCTTTTTCCACTTAGATAAAGAGCATTGCACAATACTTACACTTCTTTCATAAAATTAAATATGGATGTTCACCACCATGCATGTGATCTTGATGGTAATAATACAAATGAATTAAGACCACTTTCATCAAAACAAGTTATCATGAAAAAGGTAGAATCTAATACATCTTCTCTACAAGAAAAAAGTATTATCATAAATTCTTACAAAGAGTAAGAATTGACAAAAGAGGTTCATAAAAAAAACACATATTCTTTATCCTCTGACAAAATTTCAAAACAAGGAACAATTATTAAAAATTTTACACAAAAGAAAGGAATCAATTTACATAATACCATATACAATAAAGGTATATACTTCTACCAAGAGGAAAACACTCAAGTTTAATCACCTTAGAGACCAACCACATGATTTTTGTGTACATTATTAGATAAGGAGATGATTACTCTTCCTCTGAATTACTATCATCCACCTCATAGGTTTGAAAAGATAAAATTTAAACCATTTTGCACATACCATGGTATTAATGGGCATCACAATAATTATTTTTATGCTTTATGATAATAGTTTACACAACTTGTTGACATAGGATTTATTACATTCAAAAACAAAACAACAACGTCTTCCTCCCCTACTAATTCTAGTGGTTATTTTAAGATTATTGAGACATCCCAAAACATCCCTACAAAAGAACAAATAGTTTATCAACCTTTAAATAAACCAAAGACTATAATAAGTCTTAATTCTAGTTCACATTCTACCACGACAAAATTATCCCAAGATATTCCTACTAGGTAACCACTAGGCATTTGAGCTCTTGGGGTGAGACTAAAAAGGGGTTAGTCATTGATGTTCCAAAACAACATGTTACAAGTATAAAAATATCCTCTTCGAATAAAATATGAAATCAAAAAGTGAATCAATTATTTATGGAACAACCAAAAGTACAACTGAACAACATAATATAATAGCCAAAATCATAACCATTTCAAATTGTTGAATAGCACATTAATCAACTAGATTGTAATGATTTTTTTCCAAGCCATTTTAGAAACCTATTTTGAGTACCATTATCACCTACATGATACTGACAATCATGAATGATATTATACAAAGTACATTATAAATACTTCATCAATCCATATTTTTGTGACATTCTATTAAAAATAATCAAACTACAAAACTCATAAATATGGAAACTAAAGCAGATAACATATTCATAACATTAACATGTTTGAAAAGACCTCGTGTAAGTATGTATGTATTTATATACATACATACATACATATATATATATATCAAAATTCATGTTTATAGTGCAAATATCAATCAATGATGGGGGTATCCTCATCATCTAAACTATCACTACTAACTTGTTCTATAACTTGTAAAGTTGAGGCTCCATCTCATCTTATAACCCCACATGATTTTGACCATGACCTTTATAATCTCATACGGCTCTCAATAATTATAATACAAACCGTAGCACATTTGTGCTAGGACCACAAATTACAAAGTCACGCACATATATCTCTCGATAAATAATAATCATGAGCTGGTGTAGGTCATATGTCAAGGTTTTCCTATAAATCATCACATTCAATGAAAAATATAGTATACATAACAACAATAATCATACAAATATCAAACAAATGTGTGTGTTCACTGGCAATCAAGTAAAATTGATCCACTATGTCATATGGCACATTTTGTGTCAACGTATGGATGGCCCCATTTACCATCATTAACCAATATGTGTCACCTACAATACCAAATTATACAAATACATTATAAACCAGCTTTAAATAATAATACACTAACACAAAATTCAAATACTCATGCTTAAATACTGTAGTCACAATAACTACAATAGCAAGGACATCTACATTAGTTGGCCATGCATCATGTTGAGGTGTAGGTCATGTTACATGTTATGATACAAGTGGTACTCATTCTCCATCTAGACCTCTCCTATATCTCTATACCATCCACCCTATGTAGGGGGCACAACACCAAAATCACATCCTATAACTAGAAATAATATGGCCCACCAGGAAACATTTCACCACTATGTGTCGGTTGTTGTTCATTCTACATCATCACCCCACATCGATGGAAATGCAATATATTTATTGTACCCAACATACCCCCATTAATTTTTTAGAATAGGGACCCATTATATTTGATAAAATATCTAGGCCTATCTTGAAAACCTTCTTCAAAGAAAGCTTTATATCTTTCACCTGACTTCACTACTCAGAAAATGTATGAAGATGTTTTATTTATTCAAACTAACCTACTAAAAGTGTTTAGAATATTTGTGTATGCACATGTCTTAGTAGATGAACAAAGTATGAAGTCCTAAGCTTTATGAAATTATTCAAAACTTTTGTTCAGAATTCTATATTTGGTGATTTTCAGCATTTCACACCTATATTAACTTTGGGATGAAGTTAATTTTCATAGTTTTTGTTCATAGGTTTTATTTGGGAAAATTGTTCAGAGCTTCTATTTGAAAATTGGGCCTTATCAAATTTAATTTATATATATTAAAGTCTTCAGTATTTTCTCTTAGGGAACCAGGTTTTTAGAAGTATTGCATTTTGGCATTTTAATCTTCAAAGAATTTGTTTGGATTAACTATTTGGCAAAAGTACTTGGTATGAAATTGGTCTTTGGCAAAATTGTTTAGAACTTTGGTTTGGTGTAAGTGTTCAAAGAAAATGTTCAGGATTTTAGTCTTCGATATTTTGGTCTTCATAAATTCTGTTCAAAAAAAGTGTTCAGAGGATTTGGTCTTTGGATAAATTATTCATAACTTTTGTTCAGCTCATTTTGGTCTTTAGTAAAAGTGTTCAGGACTTTTATTTGGGAGATTCATTCACCTTGCAAACATTATTTTAACACTATATCCCAGCTCTCAACTACCAAGATACCTTGTTGCATAGGAAACCAAAGAAAAAGAAGCAAAAAAATGACACTTGACAAAAGACACTGATGTGGCACTCCTTTTAAACATCAACACTACCTATGTGGTATACCCACCAAATAAAGTGGCAAAGTTGGAATTAAACATAAAAATAAATTTATAGACATTGGACATTAATGGTGCATAAACTAGAATTTAATTCCAAAGCTATATCAATTAAATGTGAACAAATGACGCGTTCATTGATCACAAACTAACATTGAACTCACTTGCTTCCCTGCTAACAAGCCCTAGCTACTAGCATTTCTATCGTATAGTGCATCTAGAAGAGCTAAGCAACCAAATTGAAAACTAGAACATTGTAAACATAGTCAATTAGTAATGATATCCTCACCTAATACATTCTAAGGAATCTTACCCCCATTTAGATTCTCTATCAAGGATTCAATAGAGTACAAGGACATTGTCTTTGACCCCATGATATTTAACAATAATTATTCAACATTATGGGATGTGATTCACTAGGTTCATGTGTAACTCATGAGGAAAATTTAACTCTAGCCTAAAAACAATTGGTTGTATACTTGCTCCCCTTAAAATTCCAAGGACTACACTTTGCAGCAATGAAACCTGAGGTCATGCCATGAATTGACCTCCTACAAGACATGTTCTTCATTTGTAAAGTGACTGGAGGTACATTATTACACCATTTGGATCCCAAGACCATCATCACATGCATCTCAGGGATGCATTCCAAAGGTATTTATCTATCCCTATTATAGATGCTACATATGAATTGCATAGGGTAATCTCATGGAAGGAGTAGTCAATTAATAAAATATTAAGTAGTTGAATGGTTCTCAAGGAGACCATCAATCTAAAGGAGAAGAAACTAGTACTTATGAATAAGCTCAAAATGGGAATCCATATTAGGATGACCCTCTTGAATAGGTTATATAGCTACCCCAACATAGAATTCCTTCACATTGAGTGGGTTCCATTATTGGACTTACTGATGAACTCAAGGTTAACATTCACTTTGGGTAAGGTAATTAGTGCAAGGAAACGAGAATAAGTATTACATAAGGATAAGAGGCACCAAGAAGGCCATTTCTATATGATTTCCTACCTTCTAAACATTGTGTTAGGCATAGTTTACATACATAATGGGTTACTCTAGAGCACATATCCAAACTTTATAAAAAATCATATATGTGATTCATATTCCTTCATGCACATATACGCTTATACCTGAAATATCACATGCATTACAGAGATGTATACTCCCAGTTATAGATGGCCATTCATGAGTCCCCATTATCTAGGATATCTAAAATCAATGCAGACATATTGATGATTAGAGGAGATTATTGGTTATATACCTAGAGTACATTGTGATTATGGTCATAGGCCACAAGGTAGCACCCTTGCATCTTCCCAAATATGTACCAAACAAACTGGCAGAATAGGAAATAACCTACCAATTATGGTGGGGGATAGATGAAGATATGACAAAGAATAAGAAGATCTCCTTTCATGGCTCTAACCTCATGAATGGGATAATGTGATATGTGAATTTCAAATGCTTTTATGAGGCTGACAACTATATGGAGTACTACTCATTGGCCATACTACCACACAGGGACTGGGATCCTCATGGCCAAGTAAAAAATCACATTAAATTCCTTGGTATCCCTTACCATCATGAGCTATATGATCATGATTTCTTATTTCTCAACACCAAGTATGATGCTCAGGTCAAAGAGAGAGCACAGACAGTCAAGTTGGTTAAGGACCTCTTAAAAATCATTCAAGGTCAACCATCTATCTCAATTAAAGATGCACATACTAGACTCTGACCCATTGGAGGATGGGATACCTTATATTTTTGGGTCAACAGGCCTTCTCATCCATTAAAATAGTAAGTTAAACCTTGAGGGATACCCCCTATGGCATTAAAATCTCTAACAAAAGACCCTAAAATGCCTGATACTTCACTTAGGGGAGCACATGATCCAATTTGTTTGGATTATTCATATTAAAAAGGACATGTTTATCTAATTACTACATCAATCCAAGAGTATAATATTTAATAGATATAATATAATAATAACTAGAATTCTAGGTTTCAAAGATATAATAGACTTTTTAATCAATCTAAAAATAATACAGAGTAGTAGCAACCCAACAAGTTTTTAGAAATCAACATAGTAGAAACAACTCTACCCAACTGATGTAGAGTCCAAAATACATCACAACATGGCAAAATTGAATGTGTGGAATTTTTTGCAATGTCTAAGATATTACAAAATGAGATGGTAAGGTAAGACTTGATGAACAATCCATCAGAGTTATATCTAAAAGTTGGTTCCTCAAACACTACCATGGTATTTGAAATGCATGAGTCCTCTTTCCTAGGTGAAGATAACACTAAACCAAAAGATAATTTTGATGAAATGCATGCCTTCTAGTATTATCAAAAATGCAATTACAATATGAGGAACAAGTGTCCCTTCACAATGTCAATTCCTCCAAGCAATACCATTATTCCACCGAATCCAAGGGGTGACAACAATCCACCTACCCAAAATGGAATGAACATCCTCAATATAAAGAGTAGCAAAGCAAAGGAGGGTATAAAATTTTTGAATAGATGAATAATATTAAAACCAACATCACTCTTCATTAATTGGCTCAGATCACTGAACAAAAGGAGTTCCTGTGAAGGTCCATTATAGGGAAGTGAACTGTAGAAAAGATAAAGGCTACTCATACCAATGTCATAAGAGAAAACCAAAAGTTTATCCTTTCCTATTGACTATTAGAGAATTTGAAAATAACATTCATAATTTTTTAGTCAAATTTGGAGCTTCAACCATGGTGATACCAACTTCTATTTTCCAAAAGCTTAGTTTGACTCTAAGCCCATCAAAGATTATGGTTTCACAGCTAGATAAGATGGTAGTCCCTATCGTAGGAGAACTGAATGATGTACACATATTAAGTAGCATCTAATCCATGATTACAAATGATCATCAACATACTCATAGTGGATATATTGAATGGATATATACTTCTCCTCGTAGAGACTGGTCCAAGACATTGAATGGGTATGTAGTAATGACCTTATCTCACATTTGGTTACCATGGAGGTATGTTGCAAACCAAATTCAAATTGATCGAGAGCAAAGAATGAAGCACCTTATTATTGAATACAATCCAAAAAATGAATAAGTAACTTAGAAATGTCCTAACCTTTAAATTTTTTCCTTTACTATAAAGCATGAGGAGCATAAATTAGAAGTCCAGGGACCTTCCTAGTTATGGACTCTCCACTTCAATGGTGCAAGATCCAAGCAAGGATCAGGTGTTGGCATTGAATTAGTGGATACATAAGGTAAGAATTACCTGGCAGCATATAGATTACAGTTCCCTTGCACCAACAATAGAGTAGAATATGAGACACTAATTTTGGGATTACAATTTGTTCTAAAAAATAACATCAAATAATTGTTAATCTATGAAGATTCAGAACTGGTAATTAATCAGGTCAAGAACAAATATCAGTCCAACTTATCATATTTAAATAGGTACAAACATAGATCTTAATATTTGATTGAATCCTTTGAGGCCTTCAATATAGTTGTTATTCCTACAGAATAGAATCAAGTTTTGGATTCACTAGTTACTTCAACTACCCACTTGGCACCTCTACAATAATCTAAGGTACAGAGATTCTTCATTGAGCTAATACCTTGTTCATTTATTTTTGATAATGTGGAAAATTTTGAAGTCTTTGATTATGACTAGTAGATCATCTAGTTCTTCACTAACTCGATATAATTTGAGTCTCAAATCATTGATGACAAGGAGATTAATTACCTATGCCGAGAGGAATTAGGGGAAGAAAGAGTCATTCAATTGAAATAAAACCACCTTCCTCTAAGAATGGTTTCCTTGGAAAGTATGTTCAATATGGATCCTCAATCACAACATCAAATGCAGCCAAAATTAAATGAATCTAAATTCAAAAAGAAGAATTTATGATATGAATATGATCCACATTATGTTAACATTGGTCTCAATTGCACTCTAGAAGAATGGAAAGGGTGAAGAATCTACTAACTTAATCCAAATATGTGATTGCATGGACATATGAAGAATTAAAGGTTTTCAACCCAAGGGTCATCACTCATATAATCCCATTGAAGTTATACTACAAACCATTCAGGCAAAGATAGATACCGGTAAATCCTATCTTGGAGCTCTTATTTAGAAGGAAGTGGAAAACTTGTCGAGTGCAAAAAATAATTTTCCCTATAAGACATACTAACTGGGTGGCTAATTTGGCTCCATTCAGGAAGAAGAATGGTGAAATTAGACTCCTTGTTGATTTTAAAAACTTGAATAAAGCTTATGAGAAAGATAATTATCCTTTGCCTTCCTTGGACAAGGTCATCTAGATAGTGAGCAGTTTGGGAATGATGTCCTTCTTGGGTGGGTTTTCTAGGTATAATCAGGTGCTGGTGGAGTCAAAGGATAGAAGGAAGACTACATTCACCATGAAGTGGGGTACTTATGTGTATAAGAGTATTCCATTTTATCTAATTAATGTAAGTGTCACCTTTTAGTGAGCCATGGATCATGCATTCTAAAGGCTAATAGGTAAATATATAACCATCTACATGGATGACCTCACGGTTTTCTCAAAATCCAAGATTGATCATGTGGGTTACCTACAGTCAATATTTAAAAGATATAGAATATTTAGCATCTCACTAACTCCTAATAAGAGCACATTTGGCATCACAGAAGGCAAGTTCTTGGGTCACATCATCACCAAAGATGGAATTACAATTGACCCAAATAGAATTCAGGGGATATCAAAAATTGTATTCTCAAATATCAAGAAGGAAATTAAATCTTTCTTTTTGAAGATATATTTCATGAAAAATCTTATATCAAGTTTTCAATAAATCCTTAGACCTCTAGATGTAATGTTCAAGAAAGATGCTAAAGTGCAATGGACAACAAAGGCTCGAAAGTCTTTTCAAGACATTAAAGATGTAATATCTCAGGCCCTTTTATTGATAAGTCTAGAATTCACTAAAGACTTATTCTTGTATTCATTTGCTTTAGAACATACCATTGTCATCATGTTCACCCAAAAGAAATATTAAAGTGAGCATCTTATTGCATTCATGAGCATAAACTAAAATCAGGTAGAACTTAGATATATAATGATAGATAAACAAATATTTTCCCTTTTCAAAGTGGTAAATAAATTTTGACAATACATTCTAAGGAACAAGACTATCGCCATTATGTCATATCTTATTGTCAAGCTCACTTTGGGACAAAACAAATTGGGAGAATGTAGAAGAAAATGGATGGAAAAACTACAGGAGTTTGACATATAAATCAATCATGCTAAGGTTTTTAGAGGTCAAGTAATTATTCATCCCATAACTAGGCCTGACCCACGCATCACCATTGAAGAGGTTTCTGAAAACAAAGTATTTAAAGGAGACTAGTACACTAACATTATTTGATACTTTCTCACATGTAATTTTTTCTAATAAATCAAAAGAGAATAGAAGGGAGATTTGAGACTCAAAATAGCTCATTACATGATCAAAAAATGGATCCTCTATATAATGAATTATGAAAGCATCTACCTGAGATGCGTATCATGAGAAAAAGCTGAAGAAATTTTAGAAATTTTGCACTAAAAAATAGATAGTGGTCATCCCTTCAGAAACACCATGGCCCATAAAATCCTAAGAATAGGCTATTATTGGCCAATAGTATTCAAAGATGTACATATTCACATAATAACATAACATGAATGCCAAATCCTGTGAAAAGATAAGTACATGCATCAATGCCTTTGCATCCTATTGTTGAAGGAAGAACATTTGCACAATGGGGATTCGACTTCATTGGGGTCATTAACCCTAATTATTTAGTTGGACATAATTTGTTACTCATTAACATAGACTATTACACATGGTGGATCGAAGTAGTAGCTACAAAGCATTCAAAAGCATAGGATATAATCAGCTTTCTAGAGGAAAATATCATAACTAGATTTGGTACCCACATTTATCTAGTTTGTGACAGTAGGTTAGCATTCTAATCAGCTAAATTCATTGAATGGGCCCACAATAATCAAAACACCATCATATCATCATCCAACCATTACCCACAAGGAAATGGATTGTCTAAATTAACAAATAAAACTTGATTAATACCATTAAAAATTCAACAGTAGATAAACTTAGAGATTGGCACAATCTACTAAAGTATGCACTATGGTTTGACCAAACAAGATACAAGCAGGCCCTCAAGGCTTCACCTTACTTGCTCGTATAGGGATGATAGTCAGTTTTCCCAATCATGCTTAAATTTTTAACATATTAGTTTATGCAAAAATACATGGAACCAAGTGAAAAGGTGGAGTCTCGATTATTGGGCATGATATAAATGGAAGACTCAAGGAATGAGGCCTTACATAATTTCATTAAACATCAAGATATAATCAAAATGTGGTTTGAAAAAAGAGAAAAATTATAAGCATTCAAAATATTTGACCTCGTGCTTCTATGGGATAAATCCCAAGAAAAGAAAGAATAACATGACATGTTTACCCCATATAGATTGGACCTTATCATATTTTATAGATCCTGGGTAAGAATGCTTTCTATTTAAAGGACCTCCAAGGCATTGAGATGACATATCCAGTTAATGGATAATTTTTGAAGCACTACTTCATGGTTATACCATTTGGGGATGTCCCTAAGTAACAACAAGTGTTATGATAAGAGTAGGAAAAGAACATATTTATTCCTTTCAATAGAATAGATTTTTTATTTTCAATTGAATATGTTTATTACCTTCAATAGAATAGATTTACTACTTTCATAGTTAGATTCCCTACTTTCTATATTAATGTTTCTTATTTTTAGCATTTTACCTTTTTGTAATATAATTCCCTGCTTTCTAAATTAGATATTTTATTTATTTTTTGGTAATTTGATTGAATTCCCCTAGTATTCTCAAGCAAGTATCCAACCCATTGGACTTCCAATAACATGTTCAAAAGCTTAAAAAAATAGCTTGTGAAAAATACATCATGCAAAGGTACACAAATTTATTTCATTTCAGGATTTGTATCCTTGTGTTTAAGATCTTTAGAATTTAGGTATGCAAAAATTAAATTGATCATGACTAGGCTACCACTGAATGCTTTAATAAGGCATAAAGAGATTGTTCTCATCATTACATACAAATTTATAAAGTTTTTTCACTTTCACTAGATCAAATGCACCTCTCATATTAATACTTGTTTAATGAAATAACCATTGAAAAGGATTTAGTTGGTAGGGACAATCCGGTAAAATAATTATACTTTCATATAAACCAGCTCATTATGGTTTATGCTCTCCCTCTTCTAAAAATATTTTACAAAAAATAAGAAATTAATAATTAAACAAGGATCAATACATCTAAAAAGATAGTGATCCAACAAACCTAAAAAAACATTTAAAGGTGATCAAAAGCTCAAATGATGAAATAAGGTCAATGTATCATGCATCATGTAAGAATACAGGAGGAAGAAAGAGAAGGATCCCATGGTACCTCTGTCAAGGCTATGGACACCTGTCTGGCAACAAATCCATGTCACAACCTCCCCAATTTTGAACATGTTATTTTAGAAGCTAGAATGAAACCTACAGTTATCCCAAGTCTCTATTAAAATCTTCAAAACAAGGTTAAAAGGAAATCACTTCCTCACACATAGAACCAGGGTATGCATAAGCCAAGTATGTTGTATGTGATTATTACGAGTCTCATTTATGTGTTTGATTCAATTATTCTTTTGTGGAATGCTTCATGTTTGATATAGATTTTTTAACCAAAGGTTCTAGCTTATCAAATACTAAAGAGTATTTTCCCTGTAAGTCACCATTTTTTGTACCCACATTATTTTTTTATAATATGGACCCACTATATTTTTAAAAAAATACAGGCCTATCTTGAAAAGCTTATTCAAAGGAAGCTTTATATGTTTCACCTAACTTCATTACTTGGTAAATGTATAAAAATGTTTTATTTATTTGAACTAACCTACTAAAAATGTTTTGAAGCTGTGCATATGTATAAATCTCAAAAAATGCACAAAGTATGAAGTCTTAGGCTTTGTAAAAATGTTTATAACTGTTGTTTAGAAGTCTATCTTTGGTAATTTTAAGCATTTTGCACCTATATGAACTTTGGCATGAAGTCACCCTTTGGAGTTTTTATTCATAGGTCTTGTTCAGCATAATTGTTTGGAGATTCTATTTTCAAATTGGGTATTCATAACTTTATTCACCATATATTAAAGTCTTTTTCATTTACTTTTATGGAACCAAATTTTTGAAAGTATTGCATTTTGTCAATTTTGTCTTCAAAAAATTTGTTTGGATTAACTCTTCGAAAAAATTACTTGGTATGATATTGGTATTCGATGAAATTATTCAAAACTTTTGTTTGGCAAAAGTGTTCAAAGAAAAAATTTAGAATTTTAATAGTTGGCATTTTGGTCTTTGCAAATTTTGTTTGAAAAAAGTGTTTGGAGGATTTGGTATTTAGATAAATTATTCAAAACTTTTGTTCAATTCATTTTAGTCTTAGGCAAAAGTGTTTGGGTCTTTTGTTTAGGAGATTAGTTCACCTCGCAAACATAGTTTTAATGTTATATCCAAACTACCAAGAGCCCCTGTGGCATAGTAAACCAAAGTGAAAGAAGTCATGAAATGACACTTAGAAAAAGGCAATGATGTGTCACTCCTTTTAAGCATCAACATTGCCTTTGTGGTATACCTACCAAATGAAGTGGCAAAGTTCAAATTTAAAAGCAAAGCAAAGTTATAAACATTGGACATTAATGATGCATGAACTAGAATTGAATACCAATGCTATATCAATAAATTGTGAATAAACGATGTGTTCATTGATCAAAACTAACTTCAAACTCACTTACTTCCCTACCAACAATCCCTAGCTACTAGTGTTTTGATTGTATAGTGCATCCAAAAGAACATAGCTGCTAAATTGAAAACAAAAATATTGTCAACATAATCAATTAGCAATGGAATCCTCATCCAAGACATTTTACAAAATTCTACCCCTATCTAAATTCTCTATCAAGGTTTCAAAAGAGTATAATGACCACATCTTCTACCCCAAAATATTAAATAATGATTACAATAATTATTCAACATTATGGGGCATGATTTACCATGTTAACATGCACACTCATGAGTAGAATTTAACTCCAGCCCAATGGCAATTAGTTGCAGACCTCCTCCCCTTCAAACACTAAGGATTGTACTTCACAATGATGAAACATGAGGTCATCCCATGCATTGACCTCCTAATATACTTATTATTTATTAGAAAAGTGACTAGAGGTGCATTCTTACACCACTTGGAGCATAACAACATCATTACATGCATCTCAAGGGATGTATTCCAAAGTTATTTATCTCTCCCCATCACAAATGCTACATATTACTTGCACATGGTATTCTCATGGAAGAAGGAAAAGTCAATTGAGAACATTAAACATCAAATGGTTGTTGTAGAGCCCCTCAATCTGAAGGAAAAGCAACCAGTGCCTATGAATAAGTTCAGGATGGGAATCTGTATTGGGATGGACCTATTGAATAGGTTATATGTCTACCCTAGCATATAATTCCTTAACCTTGAGTGGGTTCCATTGTTGGTCTTACTAATGACCTCAAGGTTAACATTCACTCTAGGTGAGGTAGCTAGTGTAAGGTTGTGAGAACAAGTATTACACAAGGATAAAAGGCATCAGGGAGGCCATTTCTAGATGATGTCCTACCTTATAGATATTATGTTGGGCACAATTTACATACACAATGGGTCCCTCTTGAGCCTATCTATAGACTTCATAAAAATTTGTATTTGTGATTCATATTCCTTCATGCACATATATGCTTATACCTAGAACATCACATGCATTGTGGAGAATGTATACCCCCAAGTGTGGATTGCCATTCATGATTCCCCATTACCCAAGGTATCCTAAATCATTACAGACACATTATTTATTAGAGGAGATTACTGGTTATACCCAGAGTACAATGTGATTATGGTCATAGGCCACAAGGTAGCACCCATGTGTCTACTCAAATATGTACTAAATAAATTGCTAGAATAGTAAATTACCTACCAACTATGGTGGGGGATAGATGAAGATATGGAAAATAAGAATAATATCTCCTTGCATGGCTCTCACCTCATTAGAATGTCCTATGTAAATTTCAAACACTTTTATGAGGTTAGTAGGTATAAGGAGTACTACTCACTGGCCACACTACCACATAGGGACTGGGATCCTCATGACCAAGTACAAAAGCACATTAAAGGCCTTGGTATCCCCTCCTATCATGAACCATATGATCATGATTTTTTATTTCTCAAATGTCAAGGTGATGCCCAAGTCAAAGAGAGGGCATAGACAATCGGGTTGGCCAAGGACCTCCTAAAAATCATTCAAGGGCATCCCTCTATCTAAATTATAGATGCACACACTAGACTCCCACCCACTAGAGGATGGGCTACCTCAAATTTTTGCATCAACAATCTTTTTCATCCATCAAAAGAGTAAGGTCAACCTTCATAGAAACCCCCTTGTGGCATTAAAATCTATAAATAAATAACCTGAAATGCCTGATACTTCACTTAGGAAATCACATGATGATCCAATTTATCTTGATTCTTTAGATTTAGAAGGACATGCCCAACCAAGTGTTACATCAATCTAAGAGACTGTTGTTATGGTTACCTCAACCACATAGGAGGTATCTTCCACTACTTAGAAAGTTAATATATGTTACAAGAGGAAGCCAATGGCTCACATCCCTCCACAAATTCTAGCTATTAATTCACCATCAATAGAAGGGCCATCAGGAGAGGCATCTAGAGGTGAATCCATAAATGAGGAGGAGCTTTAAAGAGCTATAAATTTTAGTCTCTAAGACACTAAGTGAAAAACACTGCTATATGGAGAACAACCAGGTGAGAAAGTAACCCCTTTGATTTATACTACTCCCATTATGCCTTGTGTTTCCCCTTTGACTATCAGTTCCTTTGATTTTATGTCCCTTAGTCCTAATGGTCCCCCTCCCCTTTTGGTGCCTAAAATAGAGGTTATTTCCTCTCAGACCTAGTGTCCAACCATCTCTGGTTGTTCGAAAGGTATAGGATACTTCCTCTACCCCTGATGTTTCTACTCCCCTAACAACTCCTACTCCTCCAATTATATCTTTTGTGTCCATTCCTCTTATTTCCACTATGGTTACTTCCACCACTATCCTAATATCCCAAAAGACTAAAATGAAGGAAACCAATAAATTCAGTGAAGTGGCAAGCCCACTACTACATGTATAATCTACTCATTTGGGTTTGCCAGTGCCTCCCCCCAGTTCTTCTCAAGACACTACTATGGTAACATTGAAGGCTAGAATGAATAAATTGGTGTATATAGTCCACCCACTAATTTAATATGGTGGTGTGGACTGGTCTAAGATAATTTCACCTTCCCTTCCTAATCCACTACTTGAAGAGGCCTTGAAGCAGTCCTCAGGAGAGTCATTGGTTGAGACTATAGTTCAAGACACTCAACTAAAAGACACAACCTAATTGGTCCTCCCATAATGGGAAACTGATATGCAATCACAATCTTCTCAATGGCCTAATCTCATAATTGCAAATTTTCCCACATTGAGATTTATATTTGACAAATCTATAAGGAGTGTACAAAGGCTGAAGAGGAAACTAGAATATGAGACTGAAAGAGAATCATTTTGTAAGTAAGACAAGAAGTATTCACCTTGTCTAAGAGAGAATATAAAATTGGGCAGTCCTCCTACATTGAATATTTCAAATCCTACTTTGAAACCCAAAAGCATGCCCTAGTCAACATTCATGAGGGAACTGAAATGGCCAAGAAAGAACTTGAGCAATGATTAGAACAAGGAACAATAAAAAATATTAATGTTCTCATACAGATAGAAACAAATGTGTAGAATGGAGCATCAAGATTGTATAATATCCTAGAGGTCATTGCTATAATGAGGGTTGAGTTAGCACCTCAAATAATTTAAACTACAAAATTAATTAATTCTTTGAAATAATATGAGAATAAATTGAAGCTCCTCATTACATATAAAACTAATTAGGCATATGGCCATCTCAATCTGATGGCACTATTGGATGCTACAAATGCCCTCAACTTGGTAATCATCAAGACATAAGGAGCCAGAGAATGAGTTACAGTCGTTGAGGTAATAATGCCCAAATATGCAGAGAATGAGAGCCCCGTTTTACATATTTTGGAGGAATTAAAGATCTCGTAGGTAATGAAATCCACTAGCAAGCTCATAAACAAAGCCAATTTTGATCAGCATCTTCAATATGCTTTAAACAACTTCAATCAGAATTTATAGGGATTAACATTTGAATAGATTAAATCTAAGTTAAATTTTGAAAGGAAAAAGGTCACTGAGGTGTAAATATTCAAGATTAACTTTATAAATACTAAAGTTGAGCACGCATGGATTATAGAACAAGTAAATAGGGTGTATAGACCTCTATTGTTGAACATGGATATTATTAGATGCCAGCATGGTATTGGTGATAAGTAATTTCAAGATTTGGAATTTAAGAATAAATCTGATGCTTCAACTTCTGGTTCAATTCAAGTTATCACTTCAACACCTCCAACAACAAGTAGCACCATGCAATCACCTAGAAAGCCTTAGTTAAAGGCTAATTTTGTATGAATTCATGTAGATAGGACTAATCTTTGTAATTATAGTTTATTTTTTCACCAAATTTTGCACCCTAGAGATTGTTGTTCAAGTCTACTCTAAGATTTTTGCAACATTGGAATAGCTCTAGGCCTGTGGGTTGCTTATAACAGAGGTAAACCTCGAGGTTAAAGGGATAGCTCCCTTGATTAGTGTCTTAAGCTCACACACTACACTAGATCAATCACTTGTGGGGTGAAAATGGAAGAAGGTAATAGAAATTAAACATATACTAGTGAGGTGATACACCAAAATATTAGTCCACAAGCACACCTACATATACACTAAGAATGAAGACTACCAAAACTAACCTCAACTCTAAGGCATTCTAGCATGAGTATTTCTTATAGAGGAAGATTATTATGCACATATAGAGGTGGGTGAAAATAATGTTAGATATTTGACACTACTAGTCTTTCTCACAATTCAGGATACACTCAAAAAACATATACATTTTATTAGACCTGATATAAGAGATATCCATTACACTAAACATGTAAGGGCATCACAGAAACAATGAGAGCATACTCATCACTTAATTTCCAAGTACACCACTTAACACACTTAGGTAAAATATTATATAGATCAAATCAACTTTAGATATCTTATTCAAAGGAAAAAACAAGGTGTCAAATTAGTAGGGCTTTGCCATACTATGTGTGTACTAGCTACAATTGCAAAAAAGGCATGCATTTATATAGCATTGGAAAGGAGAGAAGAAAATAAGTGTAAGGGTCATAAATCCATATGTCCAACTATAGAAACTAATTATAAATCAAATCAATAAGGTGGAAAAGATATTAGGAAGTCCTCTTAGACAAGTGTCCATCACAAGGATGGCATCTTCCTTCAATCTGGCGTAGAAACTCTTCATCTTCTTATTTGAAATTGCCTTGGTGATGAAGACTTAAATTAACTATTTCAAACTACCATAGGGATTTTAGACACATTGAAATTGTCATGAAAAGGTGGAATCTTGATGGTATCTATCCTCATATGCCTTCATAGTTGATAACCTTCTTCTTGACACTTGTGTTCACTCACTATCAGTCACTCATTTGCCTTCCTCAAATTGTCTCCATAATTGTCATCTAAGTGACCTAAAATCGCTCATGGAAATGACTTGTATAGGTGTTGGGACACCTATTGAATACATATTTATCTTTAGGTCTATCAAATAGACCTCCAAAGCTTTATTGTCACATTTCTCACTTTCCACACTAGGCAATCATTTCATTCTCACTATCTTGTTTAGGATTGCATTCAGTGACAGTTCTAGAAAAAGGATTTTATTGATTTATTTAAATGATAAATGGATATGATAGGTTGTAACCAATCTCTAAGCTCCTCCTACAATTATTTTCCTCCATCAATACCCCTTTTTTATTTGTATAAAATATCAAATCTTACAAGAAACTCAGGTTTTAATCTATTTATACTGGTGACAGTATACAAAAATCTGATGGTGAAGAGCCTAAGGGAGTTATAAATAAGTTAAAAACACTTTATTGATCATTATACCCCTTCTAGATGCAAAAGTCTTCATGTCTTCACCATCAGGTCAAAATGAGGGTTTTAGGAGGGTTTCTAGTGCCTTAGATTGTTATGGACTGTTAATAAAATCTTGACATTGAAACTCTAAACAAATATCACTAAAAATAATATAGGGACCCCTTTCAACCATCCCTAACTCCTTGGGGTCTCATTTACACTCTCTGTACATATATGATCAAGTGAAAATGACTTCTCGATTTCTTCTAACCTTTCTAAGTAGGCCTGAGAAGGAAATAGGCCAAAATGACCATTTTTGGGATTCTTCATGAAAACAAATGGCTGGTGTTGATCTTAAATTCTCCCCTAAATTTCCTCCAATTATTTAGATAGGTCCATTAGTTCATCTAGATGAGATAGAATCCATTAGGGTATTAGGCTTAGTTTAGGCCTAATAAGCCTAATTGTACCTAACTGTGTATTTGACCCTCTGTAAGTAATATAATGAATGTAGGGTCTCATTTACTTCTATTCACCTCAAATGAAATTTTATATATCATCTCAAGATCATTTCAAGGATTTTCCATCATCATTTCAACATTCTTATGTCAAGTCTGCAAACTGTGCTGATACTAGAGTGCTCTATGTCTATGATAGAATAGAGAGTATCTCTACTACTATCATGACCAATTTAATCCCATGGGGAGATTTAATGACTCAAGATGACATTCTAAAATAAATTTCAAATCCTGTTCATATTCCTAGAAGTCTCAAATCGTCAAACTTCACAAAACTAGCTCCTATGATAGTGAATGCAGGTATGGTTTTCATGGATTGTGTTTGATGTTTAAAGACCCAGTGCTTGCTTAAACCTATGTTCTATCTCTCCTAATTTTTTAAATCATATGAAAATTTTATAATCACTATTAAAAATATTTTATCATCCTCAATATACATTTCTACCCATAGCTTACAATATCTCACTAGTTTGGACTAGTCTACAGACTACATTGATGATGTCACCTATAGGTGACAATTTGGGAAGTCAATGGGATCCTATAGGTGCCTATTCATGAATTATTACTATGTTTACACTTTTTATTATTTTTAAGTCTAATAAGGCAATATCATACCTTAATGAACTCCTCTTATGCCTGCAAACTAGGTTCTTCTATCTCACTTCCAATGTGCATATGCAATTACAAGCTATAGGGTTATTTAAACTCAGAAACATTATGTTTCACTGAATACCTATAGTGAACAATTGTATAACTTGGGAGTCACTTAATTCTACTTTCCTCTTGATCTAACCACTTCTCCTTGTGATAATAAGTGACTTCTAGGCTCAGGCTACTAGAAAGAAACAGTTAGACTTACTCCAACCTCAAGAAACTTCACCAACAGAGCTTAAATTCTGATATAGGATCCCTTACATAGAGATGTTAAGGTAAATGTTCCCTTTGAGTAACTATCTCAACTTTTCACCTACACACATTGTTTTGGGGATCCTATAACCAGCCTATGAACTTTAAGTAACTTGGGAATCACATCCAAGTCTTGAGATGGAAAATCACATGTTCTTTAGGTGTTGAATGACCTTCCATGTTTCATACAAAACTGTATATGATTGTGTATACTAGAAGGTCTTATCAGTATTTATCTATGGTCTTAAGAAACTTACTTCAAACAACCTCCTAGTAATTCAATCTTAAGTTACCATGGAGAAAATTACTTTTCATGTTTTAAGAAGAGAGACACAGGGGTGCACTACCTCTGATATGAAGTCACTACACAAAGACAACTCTACAACTATGGAAACATATCCTAGAAACCACTATATGTGCTTCCAACATAAGTAAATATTATTTCCAATCATACATGTGCAAACCAACTTGAAGACAACATGATAATTAAGATCATGCTCTGCCAAGACACACACAATGCTTAGAATCATCACATCAATGCAACAGATGATAAAACTTCCAGGTGATAGGAATATGCAGTCAGTTTTGAGTCACTATCCTTCATAGAGTTTGTTTATGAAGTAAAACCTACCAATATTCCAAATAATACCATGGAATGAGAGTTCATATAGATTAATTTAATCCCTGAAATGCATTCTTCTTAACTTTGTCTCTCCAATCTATACAGAATGAAAATTGATGGACTAGTTTGACCTTGCATGAGAGAGTGATCGATAAGGTAAACTGGTTTTCTCCTTTTTTGGAGTTGTCAAGGCAAATTGAACATGGAAGTGAGTTGTGGGGAACTGAAAGGTCACTCCTGAATTTGCCACACATGCCAGATATGTTGTACAGTCTGTACAAGTTTAGAAACTCCTTTTTATAGTTATATACTTATTTTCAATGTGGAACTTACAATTGCCAATTATAAAATAGTACTCTAACTCTCATATGACACATGAGACATTGAAAAATGCTTTGACACACTTTTCTTAGGAAGGAAACTGTACAACTCATTAAAATGACTCAAAAGTGATTAATATGACATAAGGATAACTTGGATAAATGTGACTATTATCAAGACATATTTTACAACCATAGTAAGACCATGATGGACATTTATCAACCTAGGAAGCCCTATGGAATTTTTAAATTACATGGGGGTTGAATTGTTTGACCAAGGGGTCAAATTAGTCAAGAGTTTACTTATACTAGGTACATAAATGTAAAATTTGCCTAAACTATTTGTAAGCATACACACATTACATTACATTATATAGGCTAACTTATTTTGACATAGTTATAGTTAATTATAATAAGGCATATATGATTTTTTTATACTAAAAATAGAATTGGGGTTCTAATTACATAATGTAACTATGAGTTTTCATGGACTTGGAGGATGAGGCGACCCCTCCCCAAGTCTATATATTCATGTAATCACACATTAAAAAAATTCATAATTTTAATCAATACAGGAAGAAATAAGTTTGATTTTCATGCAACTGTGTTGGTGTACTTTCCTTCCATCTCTGTGTAATACAAGTTTTGTTTCCTTGGTTGTATTAACTCAATAATTTTAAGTGTGTAAAAGCTATGAATATTTCTTATTTTTATCATTGATGTATGTTAATTATAGATGTGCAAAATCTATTGAAAAGTTAATAAATATCATTAATTTTAAGCAATTGGTTAAATGATGTTAATAATTTGAATTGTGCAGGAGTGTTTTCCCTATGGTATAGCCTTCTAGGTGTGTGCCATAGTTGCCCTAGATATCTTTCGGGTATGAATTGTAATCTCCTAGCTAAAGATGTGCAATAGCAACTCTAAAAGGAGCAACCTTCAATTGAGACATTTAAGTTTCCTATACCATTTTCCCTAGACTGCCTAACTATGTTTTCCTGTGAGTGTGTAATAGCTACAAATAGCAAGCATTAATTCTAGAAACACTAGTCTATGAAGGAACCAGCCCAAGACGTGACCCTTTGAGACCATAGAACCTTGTTTTATGCTCTACCCTTCCTTCCTTTTTAATTTTATTTGATTGATACCTACCCACTCTAGAATAGATTTCATCCATCCAAATCACTTAGGTTTTGATTTCTTTACTAGGATTCATTTCACTACAAGCAAACCCAGTTAAAAACCTACATGCTCAACCTTCTATTCCACCACAAGGTTGTTTAACTCATACCCTAGAGTAGTGTTTATCTCTATTGAGATCCTAAAACATTAAAGGCTACCTCATTAAATTTAGGGATGTGCACAAGACCCACATCAATAATATTATTCCCTTGTTGATTGGGGATCCAAGTTAACACTTATGGGTCCTAGATTTGAACCTACTATAATAGTGGTTCTACTACTTTGTGTCCATGGATACGGCACTAAAGGTACATCCTAAATCAATCTAAAATGGCATGTAACATGCTCATACTGAAATATTTAAAACACACTAGGGAATGGATCTTGTAGCCATACACTAACTTTCATACAATGTATCTCTTTGGCCTCCTTAGGCGACCTCCCAAATCCCACATATGTTACCATCGAATCATATCAGGAGTCAATCTATCTAAAATCATTATGTACTCCATATTTCTCAAACCCTTATGTCATGGTAACACCCACTAAGATGTGAAGACATCAAGATGATCTAAATATTCACGAGGACTGCAAAATGGACACACCATAGTGATATGCTCATATGCCCATACATGTAACAATGTGGTTGCTTCAAGATAGCCAATGTGAATCTCCAATGTAAATTTGCACAAGTCTCAATATAAGTGAGCTAGCATGTTATGCCCCCAATAATATATAATATGACTTTCCTAAATCAACTAAAAAATACTATACATGTTATATGAATCACCATGGCACCTCCATCTACTGCTAAAAATGACATGAGTACATAACATATAAATTCATGTATCTATAGAACATCTGACTATACAATCTACTCAAGTAATACCATGCCACCTTGATCGACACCCTATCATCTACCTATAATATAGATATATGTACTCGCCACATGTACCTTAAACCCTCTACATCCATCATAATGACCATATCTTCAATAATTGGTAACCGTAAGATATGTCACGTCCTCTAGTGTGATGATCATCGCGCTCATTGAAAACCAAAAAGTACATGTGTTAGGGTTCCACCTATCAACCAATGCAATCATTAAATGCATGTTATATATATTTTAGACCAATCATCCAATGTGCACTAAACTAGCCTCCTTCAATATATGTCAATTTATGTCATCCAACGCAATCTCTGCAAATATACTCATATGTCACTGATATCAAAACTCTCATGCATGTTGATCATGCTATAAAAACATAAACACATGAATAAAATCATATCAGTTTCAAATCCAAATAAATGAAATATACTAGTAAAACAAAAAGGACAACATCAACCAAATTGGTCAAAAACTTTGGACAAGAATGTCCTATTTCAGATAGTAATGTCTCATGTAAGAGAGTAATGTTAAAAATGAGATGATTTTATCTAGAGTGGTCAAAATCATCAATTCTATAATTTGAACTTTAAAAAATCCCAAAACAACACAAATTTACAAAAAATAAAATTTCATAAAAAATAAATAAAAATCATGCTATTTACGAGAAAACCCAAGTATTTTTATTCGTACCAAATCATATGTAGTTTGTGTCTATAGCTCAGTTTGCAAGTGCTTGAATTGAAGTAGCAATGAAATTTGTCAACTAGGCATGTTGATAGCTTAGAGCTCAATTTTCACAATTCCACGATGAAATTGACTTTTAAAAACTTTTTTCACCCTACTATTTATATGATTTGACTATCTACAATATTATTTATAATACTTATTACGTAGTTAACCCAATCATTGATACAAACTCTATAAGTGATAGCTTGAGTGTTGTTTATCAGAAACACATCCTATTAATTGCATCAAGACATGTGTGACACATTTTCCTACATTGTAACATTACTTAATCACCAATACCAAATTTAAAAAGGGATCAATTTTACAACTCATGATACAAAATCAATTACCTTTGGTAATCATATTATTAATTAAATGCAACTACTTCTTAGTCCAATGTCTATATTATGTTATGAAAAACATAAGTTACATAGCGTTAACTTTAAAATTACATATTATATAATAGAATCATTCTAACCAATCAAAATTACCTAACTCGTTGTACTTTTGATGTGATCAATTCACTAATCTCATCCCTCATCTCAAAAGGGGGGACATACAGGGGCAAATTACAAAAAATTTACTTATACAAAACTGACATAATTCATACATTTGATTATTCATTATCATACAATGCAACCTCAAAGGTACATAAATGGACATATCAACATAGTCTTTGGGGGATTATACCATTCATATGCCTCTCAGTCTACACGAATGGATTACAGATTTCAAATGATACATATCACAGTTATAAAAATTCAAAATGATTCAAAATTTAGTTGTTGGTACATATTATGGGGGCATATGCCATACATATGCACTCACATTTACAAAAACAAAGTACATATTCATATATTTTGGGTACATGAAACAAATTCATGCACAAGATTCAAACATAAATTATAAAATTTACATCTACATACAAATACAAATTTTAAATTTATCACAATGGTAGAATGATACAGGTTTATGCACACTATACTATTTTTCAAATTCAAGGGGTATGATACATATTCATGCCATATTTTTAATCTTATTTTCTATATGTATTCATGATAGAATCATCTATGTTATACATTCTCTTTTGATCATGCATACAAGGACTAAGGAACAAAGTGACAATTGAGTTTATAAATCCATTTGCAGTGGTTGATTCAGTCAGAATTCATAGTGCATAACTTGAAGATATTGTGCCCTTCAACACTATATCATTTGAATACATTATGAATTCCAACCCATTTTTGTTTTAGGGTTACAAAGACCAACATCATAAATTGAGGTTTTTATGTCCCTTGATTGGTGTTATTTGATATATAGGTTCAATTCAAATTGGGGCTTGACCATCCTTAATTCTCTATTGTTTCAACTAAAGAAAAAAATTCTCCAACATCATGGTTATTTGATTCACCAAATTGAGGTTTATACGTTTCTCAATGGTTCTACTCATCACATTGACCACTTGAAAGCTTATTCAATTCCCTAACTAGGATATGAATAGATGCTAAAAGTTCCCTCTTCTTCTCCACAATGACTAAGTCAATCCTTGACCCTCAACATTTCTAGTAATCTATGGCAAACATGTACTCCATAATCAATGCCACATGTTAAGTATAAAAGTGTAGTTGTGCCCTAAAAAATGCATTCAGTATTTCATTTATGATTATATCTTTTATTCACTTGGACAATAATCTATCTAATATATTAATCTTTTTTTTTCAAAAACACTTTGGATCACTATGACGAAGAACAAGTCCACCTCGTTATCGTTTACACAAGTGTGCATTCTTTTTTTCCTTTTATCAAGCATTTGTAGTTACACTAAAATTATATATTAAAGTGGGGGGTTCATGTAGACATCCAAATTTGGAACAAGCCTTGTTTTACAATGTCTTTTAACTACTTTGTTTATATGGATCTTAGATAATAATTAAATACTTAGTGGCACACGTTTTATTATATTTTTCCATTTTAAATTATGAATTTTTATAAATTTTTGGTCCCTTTTTCCCTCCCATGTTACTTGAGTCGTGTTTAAAAACATATATATATAGATATCCCATTATTTTGTTTTGAGGTTGTTCTTATCCCATGACAAAATTGACCAGCAAAGTCAATATTTATTGTTGATCTTGACCCCTTCCGGTCGATCCTAAACCTTGATCTTTTGAATCCCCATTTGACACATTTCCCTTTTTAGCCATTAATTTTGGTCCCTTTATATTAATTGTTCCACTAAAATTATTGATTAAAGGGCGCAAATTTAGTCACCCAAATTTGGCACAAGTCTTGTTTTACAATGTCTTTTAGTCCCTTTGTTTATATCGATTTTAGCTAAAAATTAAGTTCTTAGTGGTGCATTTATTTTATATTTCCCTCTTTTATTTATGATTTTATATGAATTTATGATACCCTTTTCCAATCCACATTACTTAAGTCATATTTAAAAATAGATATCTCTAACCCCTTTTGTCATTTCGAGGCTTTGATTATCCCAGGACAAGATTGACCATCAATCTTTACCCTTGATCTTTTGAATTCCTTTTTGACACATTTCCATTTTTAGCCATTAATTTTGGTCCTTTGATGTTCTTATGGTCTGATTTTTGCACCACTAAGTTTTTTAGTCAAATTATAAAAGGTTCTTATATATACCTAATTGCTAAAATACATTTAGGACAAGTATTCTTACACTGCAAGAGCTATACAAAGTTAGATATTGCTTATATTGAATCACTAGAGCTACATTTAAAGTATTGTTACATTTTTCATGTTTGTGCCATGGATAAAATAGGATAAATAACATTTAAATCTGATTTCATCATTTCACACACACACATAAGTGGAAGGACTACAATTCAGTTTAAACCCTCTTCAGAGTATTAACAATGCAGTGTAGTGCTTAGTCTTTCAACGGGGATTTACCAAGCTAAGTCCAACTCAATCCTATTTTTTTATCCCTTTCCCCACCCCCTAGCATCCCTCGACCCCTCTCTCTCTCTCACCCCCCAAAAATTTGATGTCTCATTGTGTTTGTGTAGTAAACTAGGGTTTGATATTTTTAGGCATGTGTGCATGTTAAAAGGACTAAGAAGACATAAAAATACATTGTCAACTTAGGTGAAGCATCATAAAAAGAATCGAATTCTCACTATAACATGGTCAATATCGACCCATATGGGTCAAATTGGAAATTAGTATTATCTCCTTATCGACGTTTCTATCCCAGACCAAAAACAAAAATAAGTTTCCAAGAACCTGTATTCACAAGGTCAAGATCAACCCAAAGAAGTCAATATCAACAGTTGATATTGTCATCTTCAATTTGATTATGTCTTAAAATAGAAATAACTATTAATTTTTAAAAAAAGCATAATACAATTACCTCACACAACTTCAGATTGGAAAACTGGTTTGTATAGATCAAGAAAGTGCGAAAAATAAATTCTTTTCAATCCTTTTGCATTTGTTTATTGTGACTTGTCAAACTTGCATGTTGAATCATTGTTGTCAATTTGTATTTCATGTATATTCTACCAATCTATAGTTAGCTTGTATTCTATTAGTTTATATCTAAATAAAAGGGTTAGTATTGCATTAATCCAATTTTAGATAAAACAATATACATAAATCTAAAACCCTATAATGTAAAGAAAAAACTCTAAGGGAAACCTAGGGTTTGGCAATGCTCGATACAATATTCAAGTTCAACAATATATTTTATTTGTTTTGGGTTTAATGTGATTAATTAACTCTTAGTTAGATAGAATTATTATAAATGAATTCATATTACAATATCTACATTAAAGTGCAAGTTTAAATGTAAAAGCTTGAAATTGATTTCGCACTCTAGATTACTACATATAGAAAGTACAAAAAAAGGAAAAAAATAGTACTTAACTACACTGTGGAAGACTGAGACTGCAAGTAGGTGATAGGAAGGATGGAAAAGTAGACTATATGTTGTTCAAATTAGGATCTGGACCTTTTCATGTGCCCAGATAGTATCACCGGCCTTAGGTTGATACCATCAAATGTTGTGTTCCATATATGATGGTTTCATATCTACAAATTTTTCTTCTATGTTTTGATACAGGCATATGTGTTTGCTTGTATTTAAATCTATTTGTAATCCTAGGGTCTAATTATGTGTATAACTCAAATAAATTTGTCTCCTTTACTTAAAACCCTAGGTCCACTTGTAATGATAAGATTAGTTAAACAAAATGGGAAGAAAGATGGTTGAAATGACCTCAACCACTTTCGTTGAATGGTTGAGCATTGCCTACATATCCAACACTTTGAAGAAAGAAGTCAAAGTACATATAATTATTTTTGTTAGGTGAACTTGCATAATAGTGTTCATTAAATGAATGCAATGTGTGGCATAGATCTTGATACTTGTTAATTAGCAACTTTAGCTTGGCTCTTGAGTGATTCAAACTTGGTAAAGCCCTATTCCTAATGACTAATTGAGAAATTGGGAAGGATATGGTAGTCTGCTTGAATGTGTAAGTATTTGAGTATGAATTGGTAAGTGTTTGATAAATGTCATATGGGTAATAAGTGTATACCAATTTTATATTTATAGAAGACTAATGGGTACTTTCTCATGTCATCGACATGTGAAACGTATGGCCAACCTGTTAGAATGTTTTGAATTAGAAATTTGATCGTTGCTTAGCATAGGACAAAACCATCAAACTCAGACAATAGCATCAGAAAATATGTTTTGAGTTTGATGTTACTATCTAGGAAACAAGAACATTGCTCTGATGATATGGAGATGTTTGAGTAAAATAAATAACTAGTTTGACACAAACTGTAGAATCTATTGTAGGTGATTAAAAACAACTTGAAAAGGTTAAGACCCGTAAAAGGTATATGGATGTGAGATGATAGGGAATGACTCGTGTATGTATACAAAAATCATGTGGGGTGAAAGTAAGTCAATACTGACATTGTCAAATATTAATTACCATATTTTAGTGTCTAATAAGGTACCTTATTGTAATGCAATTTTACAACTAAAAAATACCAAAGAACCATTTTTAAATGTCTAAAACATTTTCATACATTGTACTAATATGTTATAACTCCTTTAAGATGCGTTAATATGCTACAACTCCTAAATTCTCATACATTTCATTCAATTAAACATATGAATGAATCTCACATTATATCTATCCCATAATAAAAATAATAATTACAGCTTATACCATCCAAGTATGACATCTGCACATTCTAATTACTATAACTAGTTTTCAAATATACTACACCCTATGATAACCCACATTATCATAGTCCAGTGTTTTTAAGCATAACTACTAAGTATCATAGCCAGTCATAATAAACTAGTATAAATCAATATAAACATAAGTTTCTATTCAAGCAACTAGATATAACAAAGAAAGTTTCAATTCACACGAACATAAAATATTCTATTCTAGCATTTTTTATACTCTCAGGGGGTTGTATGCACGCATAAATAAGGCCCTGCTAATTTTCATAAAATATACTATTCATATAAATAACCAACATGCATACATATAGTATGTCAAATGCATGAATGTATCTAGCCATAACAATTATAGTTTGTACCACCCAGGCATAACATACATTTAAACTGTAAGATTTAAATGAAAACACTCTATGATATCCCATAATACCTTAGATCATAGTACATGAGCACCCTACTCAATCATGAATAACTAGTCTCACAATTTGAAGAATCAAATGTCTCATAATCATAAACAATAATCAAGCAAGTACGAGTTATACCACCCAAGTATACCCTATGTTTAAACTACATACTAACATTCAAAAGAAACATAACTTATAAGCACACATCACGATGAACTATTATATGTTATATATGTCTAATCACTTGTACATATTAATATTCTCATAATATGAACTGCACATAAGTTTTCATTACCAATAGTCATCATAATATTGGATAACTTTTAACTAAGTTATACCTCATATGAACATAACTCAACAATTTATTGTGTTTCAAAAGACAATATTCATATGGTTGTAGTTTTCTTATTTCTCAAAATCCTTAAGATTTATTTTAACCAACCATTTTTCTCTAGATATAGATTTATAACCCAATACACCTATATGTTATATTTTCATATGAATATAAAAGTCTATACACAGATATGTTTCTTTTATATAGTTATTGTACATCATTATTGTACCTTATATAAACACTCATTTATAAATTATACTCATTGAAAGATATGCAAGACTATAAGTATTACTATATGTATCTCTCTATTTATAGAAATATCTAGTATATAGTCTTATATAAAACTACTTTTGTATTGTTCTCTGAGTTGTTACACATTATGATCATACATTAATAAGCCTTCCATATTAATATGCTAAATATGTGAACAGTAGACTCATTTGGTATAGTTTAGTGTGCCAAAATTAGATCCTAAATAGCCAATATTAAGACTTAGCATGATATATCACAACTATCGTGACAACACACTCCGCATACTCCACTGCTAATTTTACCAGAGACCACTATATATTTAATGAATATATGTTTGCTACTCATCTCACTATATCCCCATAACTATATACATATTCATACTATTAACATATTCGAACTCAAAGACTATTGATAATGTAATGAACATTATATCACGTTTATATGCAACAATCCAGTACGTCAATTAATCATCGCTTATCTATTAGCTAATTAATGTCAGACTATTGTAATTATTACTTATACACTTGGATTAATTCTAAAATATGTTTAACTATAATAGATATGGAGTTATCAAATCCATAATGATTAGGTCCTAGTATTTATAAACCTTATAAAAACACTGCAATATAACTCGTTAAACTACATATTAGCTAATAATAGATACGAGTTAAACTACATATTCCATAGTTATACGAGTTTAATGATTTAAATAGTTATATGAACTATTAAAATTTTAACCTCATATAAACACTATAATATAACTCTATCTTGATAGCCCGTATCTTTATTTAATAAGGCGTAGGACCAGCTAATATTCGAATAAACATGATATAAAAATCATGGAATATTCATAACAGCTTAAATATGTTTTTCATATATCCAAGGCATCATGAAAAATGTTTTCCATACATGTCTATCAAGGAAGTCACAAGTATAACATCTGAGAAAAATTTGCTTTCACTTTTCTTTTGATAGACTTCATACCTGGTTCTAAAGCTCCCACTTTGGTACATTTTGGGATGACATTGACAAGGGCGAACTGATTGGACTAGACACCTATTTTTTGTATTTGGTGAAACAAAGTCAGTGCCTATCAAGGAAGCCCATGCCTTTGATAAGCTATAATTATCATATTCCATGAGAAGACATCTCATTCAGTCATTTTGTCAAATACTTTGCAAGCATCAGTCACACTTTTGCATTAGTCATACGTGTTGAGGAGTTTATTTTATAAAAATGTGTCCACAACAAATGCAAACCATGTCATTAATGTGAGAGTGGATTTGCTTACTCTATGAAAAGGGCATTATTGGCAATGCAAATCCGTAATAGATACATATATGATAATGTTTAAATTAATGTATAGCAGTTATAGATATATCACGATGAATTCCCCACTATATATAATGTAACCATATATTTCTTGATTAGATAAATCACAGATAATGTTTAAGTATAGTGGTATATAGTTATAGCCATGATTTGATTAGGTGACTATTCCTCTACATGATATGATATGAGTATTTCTTGATAATGTGATATGGATCAGTCTCTAACAAGCATTTAAATATGATATACATTATGATAATTGTTGGCAATGCAGGTCTGCAATAGATATATTTTATGATTTATTTTGTTATCAACATCAATAACTTAGGCCATACTAAGAATCTGTCTGTATTCCATTTTGTTTTGAATGTAATTATATATTAATGTTTTCCTAAAACCGCCATACTCAAAATATAACAGGTAGGTATAGTGTAAGTCAGGTTAAATAGATTACATGCAGTCATACTCCTTTTTACATGAAATCACCATACTCATGTTTATATATATTTATATAAATCAATTTGTTTCCTTGCACAGTTCACTAAATACCACTATATTTCTCTATTCAAACAATTTGCTATACAAAATCACTATACTTATTCCTAGTTCACCGTATTTGTATAGTCTACTACCAGGTCACTATACTCTAGAGACAAATTGCCATATATACAATACTTCTATTTTATGTTTAACTTTTTTTACAAATTCTCATGTTTACATAGACATTTATTTTTATAACTATAATATTAAATTTTCAACCCATCTGCAATGTTTACACAGTCCGTTAAATTATAAAAATACACAGAAATTTAAATAACACTACCTACCTACCGAAAGTGTCAGAAGGGCTTGATCTCACAAAAATTCCTCTGTTTTCCTTCTTGCTTCTTTTTTTTTCCTCTATGCCATATCTCTCCCTTTCTTCTGTGTTGCCTTTTCCTTTAAGAAAGAAATGTGCCTCTTTCTAAATCTTGTTTTTTTCTTTTAAAATAGACTTCTTTTCTGTTTTGAAGATTCTTTTTGTTTTACTCCCTTATTTTATTTCATTTCTAAATATTTCTCTTTATTTTTATTTTTCTTTGTTTTTATTATTATTTTATTAATATCTTTATCTTTTTCCTAATTTTGAACATTCCATTTATTATTGTTTTTGATATTCTTTTTTTTTCATTTTTTCCTCTTAAAATATAAGTTATCATATTTTACTAACTTATTGCTAATTATAGTGATTATTATATTTGCTAATTAACTTAGCTCTTCAATATCATGACAGTTTAATGATAAATTCATAAATCAATAACACGAATTTAATTTATCTATACAAATCACGTTTCTAACAGCATTTAATAATGACACACGTAAATCACGTAAAATAAGTTCTATAAAACTATTAAACTTTACTAGCAAACCATTTATAAATGACTATCTGATGCAAATGACATCAAAAAATATTATGTTAACCATTTTATTATGCATCTATCATGTGCTAGCTAACATGGTGTGTACAGGGTTCTAGTTGGTTCTTTGTCGTCCTCCATCATCTCCATCTATGTCATCCTATCCAATGATGCTCTCCCTCTGTCACGCTCTAAGAGATGAGTTCTCCTATGTCAAACTCACAACAAGTAGGTAGTTAGACCATAACAACATGATATACATAAATCATAAAATATAACTTAAATAACGAATCAACATGATCATAATGTAAACATATACACTACAGCTAACTCGTAGCAATATAATCGTGTAACCTAAACAATATCCTATTATCTTATAACAACATATATCTCAAAGCTTAGTAAAAAATAGCCAAATCTAAATTTATCAACTATAAATATCCATATATAATCAAATAATTTTCTTAACGAGGAATCGATATGTAATAGATTTTTTATAACTTTGTGAACCTCTTTTCCCTCCCATGTTACTTGAGTCGTATTTAAAAACATAGAACTCTAACCCATTATGTTGTTTTGAGATTTTGTTTATCCCATGACAAAATTGACCAACAAAGTCAAGATTGATTGTTGATCTTGACCCCTTTCGATCGATCTTGACCCTTGATCTTTTAAATCCCCATTTGAAACATTTCCCTTTTTAGCCATTAATTTTGGTCCCTTTATATTAATTATTCCACTAAAATGATAGACTAAAGGGGGAAAATGTAGTCACCCAAATTTGGCACAAGTCTTGTTTTACAATGTCTTTTAGTCCTTTTGTTTATATGGATTTTAGCTAAAAATTAAGTACTTAGTGGTGCATTTATTTTATATTTCCCTCTTTTATTTATGATTTTATATGACTTTGTGGTCCCCTTTTCCAATCCACATTACTTAAGTCATATTTAAAAATAGATATCTCTAACTCCTTTTGTCATTTCGAGGTTTTGCTTATCCCAGGATAAGATTAACTGTCGATCTTGACCCCTTCTAGTTGATCTTGACCCTTGATCTTTAGAATTCCTTTTTGACATGTTTCCCTTTTTAGCCATTACTTTTGGTCCTATCATGTTCTTAAGGTTTGCTTTGTGTGCAACTAAATTTTTTAGTCAAATTATAAAAGGTTCTTATATATACATAGTTGCTAAAAGACATTTAGGACAAGTATTCTTACACTTCAAGAGATATATAAAGTTACATATTGCTTATATTGAATCACTAGAGCTACATTTAAAGTATTGTTACATTTTGTATGCTCGTGCCAAAGATAAACTAGGATAAAGAACATCTAAATTTGATTTCATCATTTCACACACACACATAAATAGAAGAACTACAATTCAGTTTGAATCCTCTTCGAAGCATTGACAATGGAGTGCAGTGCTTAGTCTTTCAACGAGGATTTACCAAGGTTAGTCCAACTCAATCCTATTGTTCAATCCCTCTCCCCACCCCTTAGCATCCCCCAACTCCTCCCTCTCATACCCCTCGGGCCCCCCGCTGCCCACAAATTTGATGTCTCATTGTGTTTGTGACTAAGAAAACATAAAAATACATTGTTGACTTAGGTGAAGCATAATAAAAAGAATCAGATTCTCATTGTCACATGGTCAAGATCGACCCATAGGGGTCAAGATTGGCAATTAGTATTGTCTCCTTACCAACGTTTCTATCCCAGACCAAAAACAAAAATAAGTTTCCAAGATCCTGCATTCACAAGGTCAAGATCAACCCAAAGAAGTCGAGATCATAAGTTGATATTGTCCTCTTCAATTTGATTATGTGTTAGAACAGAATTAACTATTAATTTCAAAAGCAAGCAGAATACAATTACCTCACACAGCTTCAAATTGGGTAAATAGTTTGTATAGATCAGGAAAGTGCGACAAATAAATTCTTTCTCTATCCTTTTGCATTTGTTTATTGCAACTTGTCGAACTTGCATGTTGAATCATTGTTGTCAAATTGTATTTCATGTATATTCTACCAATCTATAGTTAGTTTGTATTCTATTAGTTTATATCTAAATAAAAGGTTTAGTATTGCATTAATCCAATTTTAGATAAAATAATATACATAAATCTAAAAGCCTACAATGTAAAGAAAAAATTATAAGGGAAATCGAGGGTTTGACAATGCTCAATACAATATTCAAGTTCACCAATATATATATATATATATATATATATATATATATATATATATATATATATATATATATATATATTTGGGTTTAATGTGATTAATTAACTCTTAATTAGATAGAACTCTTGTAAATGAATTCATATTACAATATCTACATTAAAGTACAAATTTGAATGTAAAAGCTTGAAATTGATTTAGCACTCTACTCTAGATTGCTACATATAGAAAGTACAAAAAAAGGATAAGATACTTAGTACTTAACTACACTGTAGAGGACTAAGACTGCAAGTAGGCAATAGGAAGAATGGCAAACTAAACTATAGGTTGTTCATATTAGGATCTGAACCTCTTTGTGTGCCCAGATAGTATCATCGGCCTCAGGTCGGTACCATCAAATGATGTGTTCCCTATCTGATGGTTTTATCTCCACAAAGATTTCTTCTATGTTTTGATACAAGCATATGTATTTGCTTGTATTTCGAATCTATTTGTAATCTCGAGGTCTAATTATGTGCACAACTCAAATAAATTTGTCTCCTTTACTTAAAATCCTATGTCCACTTGTAATGATAAAGTTAAGCCTACAAAAGGGGAAGAAAGATGGTTGAACTGACCCCAACCACTCTCGTTGAATGGTTGAGCATTGCCTACATATCCAATACTCTGAAGAGACAAGTCAAATTACATATAATTCTTTTTGTTAGGTGAATGTGCACAATAATATTTGTTAAATGAATGCAATTTGTGACCTAGCTCTTGATACTTGCTAACTGGCAACTTTAGCTTGGCTCTTGAGTGATTCAAACTTAGTAAAGCCCTACTCCTAGTGACTAATTGAGAAATTGGGAAGGATATGGTAGTCTGCTTAAATGTGTAAGTATTTGAGTATGAATTGGTAGGTGCTTGTTAAATAAGTGTCAGATGGGTAATAGGTGTATACCAATTTTATATTTATAGAAGACTAATGGATACTTTCTCATGCCATAGACATGTGAAACGTATGGTTGACCCATAAGAATGTTTTGAATTAGAAATTTGATCGTTGCTTGGCATAGGACAAAACCATCAAACTCAAAAAGTACCATCAGACAATATGTTTTGAGTTTGATGTTATTATCCAAGAGACAGGGGCATTGCTCTAATGATATGGAGATGTTTGAGTAAAACAAATAACTAGTTTGACACAAACTATAGAATTTATTGTAGGTGATTAAAAGCAACTTGAAAAGGTTAATACCAGCAAAAGGTATACGAATGTGAGATAATAAGGATTGACTCATATATGTATACAAAAGTCATGTAGGGTGAAGGTAAATCAATACTGACGTTGTCAAATATTAATTACCATATTTTAATGTCTACATAAAATACCCTAGTATAATGCAATTTCACAACTAAAAAATACCGAAAAACCATTTTTAAATGTCTACAACATTCTCCTACATTGCACTAATATGTTACAACTCCTTTAAGATGCACTAGAGTGCATTTAAATGCTTTAAGATGATTTACCTAACCCTCAAGGGGTGCATTTATACACAACAAATAAATTTAAAAAAAAACAAATGTTGTGAACCTCCAAAAACAAGGAATTATAAACACTTAAGTTTCTTTAAATCCTTTGTTATTTTGTTATGTACTATAGAATTTTGACCCGAATTTAACTTGCCTCACTAACTTGTTATGTCTAAACAATTTCAACTCCAATTAAATATGTTTGACAATTTCAACCTTGGTAGTCAAACCCAATTAAATATGTTTTGTCCATAGTTGCCTTTGACCATTGGGTGTCTAGATTACCCAATTAACTATGTTTTATCTCTTTATGCAAACTCTATTGAGTGTTAAAATATATTTTCTAGGAGTAATAAGGGGGTTTAAAGTTACAATTAGTCCATTGCACTAGCTTTAGATTTGTGGCTTGTCTGATACGAGTTTTCATGATCTAATTAGTTAACACCGAATGTGAGGTGGTATCATTTTTGTGGGTCTAAGGCCCCTCAACCTTAGGTATCTTTAATTTTTTATATTTTAAGTTAATCAAACATATCCAAGAATCTATTTTCGCATATGATTCAAGCAAAAAAAAAATTAAAGGTTCAAAGCGTTTGTTATAATATAAGAAAATAGTCACATGTCAATTAGATTCGATGACCACCACTAAATTGATATTTTTTCTCGCATATAAATTAGTTGTGAAAAATTGAATCATGCATGGGTTGGAAAAGCTAAGGACTTGGTTGAACTTAAGGCAAAATACCTTAAGTGGGGTGTGGAGATTCTTACACCTCATATCACGAGAATTTTCAACAACATTATTCAACATGGCTTCTCTAGAGATTGGATCACTAGCCTAGCAATTCCTCTTTTTAAGAGCGGAGACGTTAACAATCCCTCCAACTATAGAACTATCATGATCAATCCGTTGTTCGCAAAGTTGTTTGGTAGCATGGTTGAGAGAAGAATCAACAAGTGGGCAGAGCAGGAAGGTAAGAGAGCAAAAGGGCAAGCAAGATTTAGGTCTAAGCACTCTACTTTAGATCATGGAGGTAAATTGAGACACATCATTGAAAAAAATTGGGATGAAAAGAAAGAGGCTTATTGCAAGATGAAGGAACTTGGCATTCAAGAGCATCTTAGAGCGGTTGTCCATAGACTTTATGAAGAGGTTCAAATTAAAATTAGAACTTCAGCAGGGATCTCTGAAAGTTTTAGGAGCGATCTCGGAGTTAAGCAAGGATGCCCTTTATCACCCACTCTTTTTGGCTTATCCATTGACAAACTTGAAGAGTGGTTAAATTTGCAGGGTGGGGATGGTGTTCACCTAAGGGAATATGTGGTAAGGCTCCTTTTATATGTTGATGACCTTATTCTGATTGCTAAGTCCCCTCATGCATTGCAAGAGCACATTGATGCCCTTAAGCTTTTCTACAAAGATGTTGGTATGCAAGTCAATACCAGCAAGACCAAAATCATGATTTTCTCCAACAAAAAGAAAAAGATCCAGGGCACATTTCTCTTTGAGGGAAATATTATTGAAGAGGTAAATGAATACAAATACCTCGGGTTTGACTTTACTAACAGGGTTAGCTAAGAGACTTGCAGAAAGAAAAGAACTTTGGGAGGTTGGAAAGCATGGTATGCCCTTCAAAATAGATGCAAAGACGTTGAATTATGGGATTGAAAAACTATTCAGAGTCTTTTTGGACTATTGGTAATCCCGGTGGTGCTTTATGGGTGTGAGCTCTGGGCTAGCAGCTTGTCAAAGTCCAAGTGGAAGCAAATAGAGAGAATCCAAAAGCACATGAACACCAACAAGTTCAAGGTAAAAGTTTCAACTCCGTATGAGATCTTGTTTGCTGAAACAGGTATTGTTCCGATGGAAGCCATGGCAATGGTGCGTCTCCTAAGATATCTCAAAAGAATTGAGCAGTTGGAAACAAGTAGGTGGCCTAAGGTAGTATTCAGCAAGGTGCCCAGCGAAAGAAAGAAGTCTTGGATGAAGCAAAACAAGTGGATTGATCAAGTGAAATATCTATTTGAACGCTTGTCCTACTGATAACAAAGATATAAAAGCTTTTGTCATAGATAAATTCCACAAGTCTATGCGGGGTGGTATTCTAGGGAGAAAGAAGAATTATTACCTTGAGGTGTTCAACTCTACATGTGATCATCAACAAAAAGCTCACATTGGGGCGAATATCCCTTGGAGAGCTAAGATTTTGATTGCTCAGCGTAGAACTAATTCCCATCGGCGTCGATGCGAAATGGGAAGGTGGAAAAAGCCTAAAGAAATTTGGGAAGAGAGAGTATGTGAATTATACAATGCGGGGGCAGCTGAATCTGAAAAGCACTTTATTTTAGATTGCAACGCATACATGGACATTAGGGCAAAATATGTGGACTTCTTGATAGCAACTTCTTGGCATGGTTTGTTTATAAAGAGGTCTTTGGAGAAAGTTGGAGAGCTCATTCTATCTTTGAATAAAAGAAGAATTACAACGCAGAAGCAAATATGACTGGGTTGGTTGTCTCATAGGCTATTTATTTAGCCTCGTGGATGTTAAAAAAAATCTTCTTCTTCTTCATATGATGCTTTTATCATTTTCTTCATGCCAAATTGGGATGGCAATCTTGAAACTAAAATTGAGGCCAGCAATTATGATCCCATAAAAGTTACTCGACCAGGGCCATGCCTATAAGGAATGATTTTCCTAAAAGATTGTGAAATCCGTATATTACTGAGAAAATTGTTATCAACTATGAATGAATGAAATCTTCCTTGAACAAAAATATTTAGCCTCTTATAATGTGTACAATAAACTCTTCCAGGGGCTACAATTGAAACCCTAAATCTATTCTTTAAAAATATGTTGTCATCTACACCTAGTAGACATGAATTCTTCACCAACAAGATATAGCTATCTCTATCTCTATCATTCAAAATTACTCTAAAATGACACCTACAGGCACTAGATGTGCCATTTTCTTTGAAAAAATTTTATGCTACTTTGAATATGTCTAACATTCTACCTTTTCACTCTTAAAAAGAAGTCGTCTATGAACAAGGACCTCCTGTAGAGTCTAGAGTTGAAGGAGATCAACAAGGAGCTCCTCTACTAGCACTCGGAAAATTGCTACCTCTATTTTCATCCCTATCTCCTCCTGTTCCTTTCTAAACCTCTTCCATTCTTCTCCTTTTCTCTTCAAGTCCAGCTCCACAAGCTTTTCTGTATGAGTAGTTGTATCTAACTCTTCCCATGCAGTGACCTGCCCACATATTCTCTTGACTATAACCTCTCTCATAAAGCCACTACTACCATAATGCTTTCCTGTAGACAGCAGCTCCTCATTCACCCTATCAAAGAGAAGCTTACAATGTGCCCGCCTCATGGGTATTTGTTTAGCTTTCAAGTAGCTGCCTCCCCTTGCCAACTCTTGCGATTGCATTTTTCTATCTTCAACAAAGGAAGAGGGGTAGCAACCCCAGGTTGAAGTTGAAGAGGCCGGATCCTCCGAACATCCCTCAGAGCAACTGAGAATTTCTCTTACGTAATCCTCTGTTTCTCTTGCTTCCCACTCCATTTCCACTTCCTCTTCCTCTTCCTCCTCCTCCTGGTAACTTCTGCGAGAGGAAGTCTGACTTGGTACATCATACTCCTCATCCCTGCAGCTGCCACTTTCATTTTCAGATGAGGACCCCTTCCACGACGCTATTTTCTTTTCCAAAACAAAGGGATCCATGTGAGCAAGCTGTTCATATTCACCGATCTTCTTAAGAAGCTGTTTTCTAGCCCCTGCTATCACGAAAAGAAGACTTATGTCAGAACCTTACCCACAAATTTCAAGAAAAAAACACAATGGAAAAACAACAAATTAATAAGATAAAGAACGCGCATAAGAATAAGATTAATATGTAGGCTAGAAACTCACTCTGGATGGTTGCTAAACTCTGTTCAAAGCAAGGAGTGTCCTCCTCAAAAGGCGAGTCCAAAACAGAAATTGGACTAAGTTGTTCAAACGTGTCCTCTTCTTCTGAATTATCATTCTGACTGCTATCATCAGTGTCACTACATATCTCCGAAACCATGGTAACGTCATCCATATAAGGAGCATATTTGTTCTCCTGCTGATCACAAAACCAGTAAAATTTGATCGATATCACGCATGCAAACCTCAATGACAGAAAAATAAGTTTGATAGAGCTTCTTAAGCTGGAAATGGGCTGAAATCAAGCAAATGGGTACCAGTTTCGAACATACATCCACTAAAAGTAGATGTTAAAATGTCCAGGATATCCAAAGCCTCTCTTGGCAACAGTATTTACTCATTTTTAAAACTGAAAGTTACTTTTCAAAATTTAAATCACTTTTGAATTCTTGGTGATTAGAACATTAGGTTTTGGGAAAAGGCATAAAATCCAGGATCAATCATGGAAATTTTAGAAAAGGCAAAATATTCACCTCAATATCTGTGGAGCGAGACTTAACATCAGCTGGAATCATTACTTCATCTGTCTCAAGCGTCAAGTTCAGGGGAATCGGGATGGAAGCTGAAGAGCCACACATGCAATCTTTTTGAATAGTTTCAACATCCTGTGATGTAGCAGATCCTTTATGACGATTACAGACAGAATCCCATACTTGTGTTCTTGTTGAGGGCATATCGACTGCATGAAAATCACTAGGTTTCCCATTGTCATCGATCTCCAAGGAAAAAGGATCAGAATCCATTCTTTTAAGCTCACGAGAACCAGAGGAGCTGCTTCGACCAATAGCGGAAAATACATCCAATGAGGTTGATCCACACTCACAGTCACTGCTAGTGCTGCTACCGCGAAAGGAAAAATCCCAACTCGCATCGTTTCTTCTCTTGAGGAAGGCTTGACCATCCTCTGCATTTCCTTTACATGTCCGGCTATCTCCCACCAATCTTAGGCTATTGCTTAGTCTTGAATTCACATAGATATCATGAAATTCTGATTCTTCAAACGAATTCCACCTCACAATGTCACAAATTCTAAGTCTAGCTTGATCACTTTCTTGCTGCACATCCGGCTTATGATTTCCTCTGCTCAAACTTCTGGTGAAATTTGAAAATCCCTCTGAAGAAGCATTGTCTTTAGTAATAATGTTGTTTGTACATGATCCATCTCCTATCGACTTGCACTTGCAGTTGCAGTTGTAGGTGGCTTTGGTAGATGCATCTTTGATAGACCCCTTTTTACGAGGGGCCAACTTTGAGAGAATAGACTTGAGTTGATTGTATTTGGTATTCTTCTGCCCTTGTTGCTCAGTCGCTCTCCCGGATGCTTTATTGTCCCTATTGAATCTAAAAAGCCTGGAATAGGAATAGTGTACCAAGCTGCGTTCTATGGTGGAATCAGCAGCGTTTTTAGCAGGAGTAAATCTTAGGGCCTCCGATGCCCTCTGCCAAGCATTCAAGGCATTTTTAACCTCAAGTTCAACTGATGAGATCCGAGTGCTCAACGGCTGAGAACAATCTCTATTTTGGGAATGGCCACGGACACACACTTGCTCTGCACAATGCAACTGTGTTTTCCTTGAAGGCTTTCTCAGGCGTTTACTTTTCTTATAATTAGCCTTGTGATCCAGGTCAACAAGGTAACGAACAGTTGTGGCGGAGGAAGAGGGGCTGCATGCATGCAATCCGGGCTCCAGAATCCTGACGGCCGCTTCTATTACCCTCAATGAGCTCCTAACAGGCGACGACTCTTGTTTCTTATGTGGCTCGGTAGAGTTACAGTGTTGGCCTGTTAATCTGTCCGAGTTGGGAAAGAAAAGGGACCCTCCTGCTCTTTTATGAAGGTGTTGTCTTTCACTCAAAAATTCTTCCAATATGAAAGGTTCCTGCTGCTCGTGCAAAAGTTCTGAAAGAGATTTTGATTTTTGTTTCTGCATTTCGACTGCCGACGAGGACTCAACTCTACAAACAACACTTTGAAAATCTAAACACCATCATAATGCCAACAACTACAAAAATTTGTTCCACGGAGTTTACTGGTGCGTATCGATGCAACTAAACAGAGACAGCCATACAGAATCTTCACACCAAATTAAAAAACCCTTTGAATTGCAGTATGGAACTTTAGCAAGGGAGCAAACCCTAATTTCAAAAGTTGGGAAAGGCTAAATCAAAAACAGTCGCACGGGCACCCACTATATGCTTTGAAAGAGTCAACTGATCCATCCCGAGTCCCGACGAGTGATTTCAATTGAATTGATTTTGGATGGAAATGGAAATGGAAATGGAGATGGAATAATTCCATCCACGATCCCACGGTCGCTGCTTCTCCCAATTTCAGCCCCTCAAATTCCGTTAAACAGTTTAAATAAAAAAAGGTATTTAAAGCAGGCGGGGTCGCAGGAATATGTGCGTCCAATTCAAATAAATTCAAAACCCTGCAATGATGAATGATGGGCCATTGCGTACAAGTGGAAGTTTGGATCAGCTTCATAATTAAAGTAAGCGATGCCCGTAGCCTTATTTTTATCGAATAAATAATTATAAAAAAGATTTTGTCTCGTCTTCTACATTTAATATCACAATTTTACACGACAGGCAGGCAGTGTGCAGGGTGCAGGGTACTTTATTCTTTGTTCAACAAAATCCTCGATAACATCACCGGCGAAACTGCGCATCTCTTACGCCACTGCTTCTGCTTTGGGAATCATTTGTATTTATGGAGGGAGGGAGACGCAGGCCTTACTGTCTGGGTAGGTTTCCTATGTTTTTTAAATTTCATTTTAAATTTAGTATGTAGAAGGAAGCCCCCCCCCAAAAAAAAAAAAACATGTCAATGAAATAAAATAATAAATAAATAAATGAGACATTAACATATAAAAATGTTTAAATATTAATTATAAAATAAATATGTATATTATATAGAAATTTAAGATAGCATATAAATAAAACAATTAAAATGAAAAAAAAAAATATTATATCAAAGAGTTTAATTCCAATATTTTATTTAGTAGATTTTTTATGTTTTCAAATTTTCACTTTCCATTTACTATGTAGAAGAAAAAACAAGTGGATGAAACAAAATGATAAATGAATAAATAAATGAGACATTAGTATATAAGAATGTCCAAACACTAATGATGAAATAAATATGTATGTGATAGAGAAATTCAGGATAGCATATAGACAAAGTAATTAAGATGGAAGAAAAAAGAGTTTAATCCAAATATTCCCTGGATCTTTTATGTTTTTAAAATTTCACTTTCCATTCACTATGTAGAAGAAAAAACATGTAAATGAAACAAAATAATAAATGAGACATTGGTATATAAGAATGTCTAAACACTAATGATGAAATAAACATATATGTAATAGAGAAATTCATGGTAGCATATACACAAAGCAATTAAGATGGAAGAAAACATACTATATCAAAGAGTTTAATTATATATGGGAGTACAAAAGAAAAGCATATTTAAAAACAAAAATGAAATGAAAAGTCTAGATATCCATTACATAGTTAAAAACTAGCTCACCTATTATAGGATATATTTCTCTTATATATTTGTAATATTTCTAAATAATAAACATGTTGGTTGATTGATTTTTATTCTGTGTACAAGCTTTTGGGTTTTCCCCCACCAAAAATATTTTCAATATCTAGTATTAGAGTAAGACCATCTTGAATCTCTGTATTCTTTCCATTCACTATGATATACATCAAAATGACATAAACAATAGCTATGTTTTGCAGACCACATATAATAATATTTTTTTTTTGGTCCTTTAACTATTCTTGCATACTCCGAGTAGTTTAACAATATACATTATGTGTAAAGCGATTTGCATACACCATCTATCTACATATTTCTCTTATAATCTTCCATCATGTTCATTTCCTTCCGCAATCTATGCATCTATTTTGTTCACTGTATACATTCTGGAAAATCAAAAAAAAAAAATGATATATATTATTTTAAAAAAAAGAATATATATATGCATTTGTTCTATAAATTTGTATACTGTGTTATACAATATTCTTACAAGCAAGCCATACAATAAAGAAGATATTTGAAGTGGATATTTATATATCCAAAAAAAAATGATATATGCGTTTGAAAAATTAAAAAAAGAAAAAGAAAAATAAATTGGAATAGACTCATGAAAATGAGAATATCTTCTTTGTTTTTTTGGTAAAATTTGATGTTCTTATATGTTATGGAAAGCTCTTTCAAAGGGGAAAAAAACCCAGAAATTGTTCGAGAAAATTCTACAAATACAAGTCTTTATTCGCAGTAAAAAACAAACAAAAAATTAAGTGTTGTTTTTAGAGCATGACGTCCCTATTATCTTCATCTGCGGAAACTTGCAAATCCTCTGGCATTCTCTTCTCGGCATTTGGATCCACGATCGCCATTTTCAGCAGCTTCCTTCAAGCTTTGAATTGGTGATGACAAAGAAAATAGCAACTCACTGCTCTTGCATCTACCTCAGATCTATTTTGATCCTCCCTTCAAACGACAAAGCAAACTCATGCCTCTCTCAACGGCTGCAACTTCTGGTTTCTCTCCTCGAATATCATATTTCTCTGGATATATTCCAGCGTGCCTCACCGTTCCTCTATGGAAGCCTCGATTCGTCTCACCCTGAGTTGGAGTAATCTTTCTACGCCACCGTTAATCTCTTAGTTCCCTAATGGCGGTGCAAGAGTTTTTTATTTTTAGTTATACATTTTTTTTCACTCATTTGCTTTTACTTAAATCTTTATTCGATAGTTTGTTTAATGTGTGGCATGTTATAACTTATATTTTAGTTTTTAATTTTTTATTAATAAGTTTAGTTTATTATTTAAGAATGGTTTTTATTTTATATGGTTTTCGGTTTAGATTTTTTAAACTTTATTTTTAAATAAATTTGTTTTTTATTTTGTTTGATTATTTTATTTTTTATTATGTATATTAATTTGTGAGTTTAGTTTTTAATGTGGTATTAGAATTTTTTTAATAGTATCTTTTAAGTCATTTGTGTTTATTGTTATTTCTCCTTTTTTTATTGTTATTATAGAGTTTGTTTTAAATAATGTTCAGTTTTATTTTTATTGGTTTTGTAATTTTATGATTTAATTTTTTTTAATTATTTGTTATGTAGTTTTATGTTTTTATGTTATGAATGGGGAATTTGCTTGTGTATTAGGATTGTAAATGTTTAATATTTAATTTGATTTTAGTTTTGTGGAAAAAGTAATATTTTATTATTTTTTAAATTGTTTTATTTGTTATTTTGTTAATAAGTTATATATCAGTTTTATTTCTCTATCACACACATATTCATTTCATCATTAGTGTTTGGGTATTCTTATATACTAATGTCTCATTTATTTATTCAATTATTATTTTGTTTCATCCACATGTTTTTTCTTCTACATACTCAAAGAAAAGTGAAATTTCAAAAACATTTTTTCTTCTACATAATGAATGGAAAGTGAAATTTCAAAATCATAAAAGATCTAAGCAGTACGGTCTGTGTCTCCCTCCCTCCCTAAATACAAATGATTCTAAAAACAAAAGTAGTTGAGTAAGAGAGACGCAGTTTTATTGGTGATGTTATCGAGGATTTTATTGAGCAAATAATAAGTAACCTGAGCTCTTGCACCCTACTTGCCTGCATATCGTTTAAAATTATGATATTAAACATAAAAGATAAGACAAAATCTTTTTTATAATTATTTATTTAGTAACACAAGGTCATCATAGGCTATCGGCATCGCTTACTTTAATGATTATAATATTATGAAGTTGATCTAAACTTCCACTTGCACGCAATGACCATCATTACAGGATTTTGAATTTATTTGAATCAGACACACACATGTACATATTTGTGCATGCCTTCCTGGTTTAAATACATTTTTTTATTTAAATTATAAATACCCTGTTTAATGAAATTTGAGGGGCTTAAATTGGGAGAAGCAACGACTGTGGCATCATCGATGGAATCCTCTTGGAACATCAAAAAAAATATACTGCCTTTAATAAAAAAATCACCTCTACGAATGTTATTAGTCATTGGCAATGGGTTCACTTTTCAATTCGTTGTTTTTTCTTTTTCTTTTTGGAGGGGGGGTGGGGTTCATTTAATCTTTCATGCCCAAACCTTGACAGGGAAATACATATAAAATAGGATAATATATATTTTTTTAAGAATGTACAAAGATTTCTATATAATTGTATTGTTTATAGAAAGAAGATAATGCATAAGTGGGTACATGGTCACCACGCACCCTTGCAAGGCCTATTTTCTCTAATTAGTCTATATGATTCCGCACAATCCTACAACTCGCTAAGCTATCCTAGTGGGCCCTATGACCCCAAGGATGAAAAATAGATGCACAACTAAACAGAACTAGGTTCGAGCAACCACTTGCTTGAATGAGACCTCCTAAATCATAATAAAGTTTAGGGAATGTTCTCTATGATTCTAGCCAATCACGTGTCTCAATTCTCACTTAAGTCACAAGTGAAATTCTAATTTTGTGTTGACTTGACGTCAAGAAAAATGCTAAAACAAATATGAAATATATCTCATAGGACCTCAAAAGGTGTCTAAATATCGCATTTAAGCCCTTTGAGTTTGGTGCACCCAATATCCACCGTTGGATCAAACCAATCTCAACCGTCAGATCTACTTAAAGCAAAAAGTGACCAAATATCCTCATGGAGGCTATAAAGTCTCTAATTTGCCCATAGAGTTGTAAAACTCAGATTTTGAAGGAGGAAAGAGGTGGGCAGACATTTTGACCACAAGCCAAGGGATGGGAAGGGTTGCATGTCACCTTCCCATTGGCTTGTAGAGAGGAGAGTTGGTCTTATTTAAGGAAGGTGAGCCTTCTTTGAGACAACTTTTGGCTCATTTGTATAAAATTAGAAATTGAAGTGGGAGGAGAAGGAGAAAGAGGAGGAACTAGAGGAAGGACTTTGGCAAGGAGGATTATGCCATTACCCAAGCTTGTAGAAGGTGTCTTAAGAGGATTCCAAGTGTACTAAGGTAGGTTTCCATCCTAGTTCTTTAGTTTATTTGTTTACTAAAAAAATTATCTATTTTGTATTTTTCATTGTGTCAAGTTTTGGGCATGACATTTTGGTATCAAAACACAATTTTTACAATAGGTGTTATGGATAATTTGTTATTTTAGTTTTGGTTTAGTACTTCTATTGAGATCTAATACTTGTCATTTCATTGTACAATATCGCACGAGGATGATGACTACTTCAGGATGTTGCTGACATTATGGAGCATGTGGAACTACCATCGGTTCCATAACCACCTCCTGTTCAACAGAGGCGTACATATTTAGGACCTCATATTCTTTAGTCCATGTAGCATTTATTTGGCATTTTGTAGGAGAGATGTCGATAATAGGTGACAAAGAGACGGTCTCCACAACATTCATGAGGTGAACACATATCAGTGGAGAGTGAGAGACAGAGATCACGTAAACCAGTTCAACAGAGGGAAAAGAGAGATGGAGAGAGGCCCATGTTTGGTAGCCCCTCGCACCAATGTGTAGAGGGAGATAGAGGTGAATTACACTAGAGGTGTGTTAAACACAACTATCTACAAAGAGGGGGGTGAATCAGTAGATCATCTAAAAAACTAGTTCTTTAACTTTTTAATAAAGATACAAAACATATACATATCAAAGAAAAAATGTAGAGAGCATACACACACAAAATCATAGTATACCAGATTTATGTGGAAAATCCAAAGGGAAAAACTACGATAAGAATAGCTGCTAAAATCTACTGTTATAATCCAATCTCACAGTTAAATCACCTCACTGGAAAAACCACACTAGTTACATTCAAGGACACATATCCTTAAGAGACACCAATCCCCTAACTGAGCACCAACTTAGTTTTTTTTATGGCACCAACCAATCATAACTATGAAGCTACAACTCCAACATACAAGATAGATTCACAAATGAATCCAATTCAGTTTCTTTGTTACAAGTCTAGTCTATAACTCCTCACTCTCTGTTCATTCTCTATGTGCTCTTTCTTTTTGTTTGCTCAATCTCTACACATTCTCGGTGTGCTCTTTCTTCCTCTCTGCCTCACTTTGTGTCTAGCTGTCTTTCATTTTGTGTCTGCATACATCTTGAGTTGACACCCTTCAAATTTTCTCTGATGGCATTTTTCAGTTTCAACAATAGCAGAAGCCCATTTTCTTTATCTGTATATGTCTGGATATGTTTTATTCAGACACGGTTCATTCCCCCTTTTTCTTCTACCTTTTACTCTATCTGCATATGTCTCTAATTGACAGCCTTTGACCCACTCTCAGAATTATGATGGTAGCATCAACAGCAACGGCAAAAAGTGCATTACCATGTTCAAGATGTCGTATATGTATAGACAATGAAGATTAAGGTTTTCTCTCTCCAATTGCATTCACACTTCAATTGCAATTAATTGATTCTCATTCAAAGTGATTTTGACTTATGCTCTTTCCTGTGTCTCAGTTCATGCATCACATTGCAATGGTCAGATCCTTTTTCTATTTGTGGCAACTGTTGGATTTTGGTCATAACTGCACCACTTTTTTAATCAAGGATTTATCTTGAGCTTTGTGTAGACTTGAGTTCACCTTCTATCTGGTCATGTCTTTAATCTAGGATTATTCATCTTATCTTTGGCACTAATCACTATTTGTCTTGAATCGTTAGATATTTTCATTTTAAAATAGAACCGTCAATCTCTCTTACATTAACCATCGAGATATTTCCTGCATCTCGATATCTTCTATATGATTGGTTCACTTTCGCTCCTTTTAATTTATTCGAATATGCTCGATCCATAACTTTAGTCAAACATTAACCTTTGACAGATTTGACTATATCTCACTTGTCATGACATTCATGAGAGCTTTTGCTCTGATAGATCTTATCGAACTTGCTTGATCTTTAACTTTACCACTGTGCATTAACCTTTGATCACTTTTAAGGCTTTGGATCCACTCATTCCATTAGATATTCTTAGTCTTGACTTGCGTGTGTTGTTGGATCATCAAAGATGTTTGCTCTTTATGTTGATTAGATCATTACCCTTTGACATGTTGACTTCATCTTACTTTTTTTGGTGTCTTTGAGATGTTTCCCCTTCGTGGATCTCTTTAGACTTGTTCACACTTTAACATGTCCCCTTTAGGATAATTTCTGCAAACTTTTTATCCAGGTCCCCTTCGGGATAATTTTTGTGGACTTTTTGTCTGAGTCCCCTTTCGGCACTTTTGTTTAGGACACACACCCTTTGGGGCTTTCTTGCAGGTGTTTACATGCCCTTCAGAATAATTTCTATAGATTTTTTGTTTGAAAGATTTGTCCTTGCCAATATCTTTGAAATAATTCTTACAAAAGAATTCTTCAAGACCATTTCAGGTTCTTCATTCAGCATGACTTATAGAATTGAAAGAAGTAAAGTCATCTTAGAAACCTAATCAACTCTTCCAGACCCATTTGGGTTTTTCACATTGCTTAACTCATAAACATATGAGAATTAAAGTCACTTCAAAATCTCGATTACCTATTCCTTGACCCATCAGGTTTTCCACATTGCATATCTTATAAACATGAAAGAAGTAAAGTGCTTCCAAAACTCCGATCAACTCTTTTAGACCCTTTTGGGTTCTTGAGACAACTTGACTTATAAAAATGAGACAAGTAAAGTCTTTGCATAAACTCGATTAACACTACTAGACCCATTCAGGTTCTCAGGACAACTTAACTTATAAATTTGAAAGAAGTAAAGTTGTTCTAGAATCTCGATTTGCACTACAAGACCCATTCAGGTTCTCAAGACTGCTTTACTTATTTTATAAGTAGAAGCTCTTCACCAACCTAATTTACTCCACAAGTCTGTTCAACTCATCCTTTGACATTAATGTATGATAGCTCATTCATCCTTTGACATCAATGACAATATTATCGACATCAATGACTCAAATTTCCAATAATATCCCCCTTTGTCATTGATGGAAAAACATCCTCAGAATGACTACTCTTCTTCATTCCTACATCATTCTGCTTTCTCCCCCTTTGACATTAATGACAATGAGTCCTTACCATAACATAGAAACAGATTGCTCCTTTACTGTCAACTTGGCTATTCTGATCCTTAGACTTGGCTAGTTAGAGCACTTTGAGAGAAACTCCCCCTTGGGCAATGGCACATTTGCCTAACTCTTACTTGGACACATTCAATTCTGATTCCTCTGGATCCATTATTCCTCAACAGATCATGTATATGGCATTGGTCTGAAAGACCAATCAGTAATTGGCATATCTCTCTATAGATAGGCATAGTAATCTAGAGCCAACAAATCTGTGTCTCCTCCTTTGTTATCACATAGCAAAGGGACTATAGCTATCTCACCAGACTACCTTTTCTCTTAATCCAGGAGTTAACAAAATTCCTTCAATACTCCCCCTGGATTCATGCCCTATCACTAGTATCTAGTGATGTGATGTAGGAGCTATTACTATCAAATTTTATCTCATTACATCACTTGAGCATTTACAGGTCTCCATACATAGTCCTCTGATCCTTGGACCTAACCAATTACAAAGCTTTCACTTTGTTTATTCATGAGGATTTAGTATATTGTCTGGGCGCCTAATTTGGTTTGATCAAGTCATCATCTTAGTGTTCTTGAGTCAACATCTATAGTAGACAACAAATTTTCAATCAATTACGACTAAAGCTTTTCACATATGCTTCTTTTCACATCATGCATGGCTCCTCAAACCATTCAGATTATCTGAGTTAGCTCCCCCTAACTCCATGGTATGTGTAGCTTATCATCTTTAGAACTCAAGATTTTCTTTTTTTTGTAGCATAAACCAGTCTCATCTAGCATCTACTTGAGTATTTTCAAATCTACCACCACAGGTCATACAAAAAGCTCCTTTATCTTGAGCCTTCTTGATCCTAACAAACTAAACAATCTAGCTCCCCCTTGCTTTATAGACTTACTAGTTATCAATACAAGATTACTCAACATAGGATAATTTACACATCAATGTAGCATTGGTCTAAAAAGACCAATTATCAATTTTCATATCTCTATATCGGTTGATATTATGATCTCAAAGCAACTATACTTGCTTCCCACTTGGAAGTCTCCATATCCTGAATTTGGAACTAGATTTCATGAATACATTATTAGCATACTCACTCTAGCTCATCAGACACCATATTCACAATACTTGACTCATCTTGGCACAACAACATCACCTAGGAGCACTCATTCTTGCCTTCAGCATCTTCTGAAGAGCACCATTTGCTTCTTTACTGATAGGGGTCTCTTAAGAAGCATAGATAGAGACACCTTATTTCACAATGTTTTAGAACAGAGTGAAACTAGGAGTTACGCATAACTCCTCACAGTGCTTCTCCTCCTTATTCTTCTTGTTCTTAGGCTTGAGAGAAGTGACATGCTCATCCATCAAACTATTATCCTTTCCTTCTATAATTGGAATACATGGAGATAATATGGATCCATGGCACACCTGTTCATTTGATGAATCTTCCTTGCAGCTAGAAATCTAATCACTAGGCCCAAAAGATTGGCACTTTATGATCATTACTTGCTCTACCTCAGCTAGGTGTTCACTTGAATCTGTGCATACCCTTGACCTATCTTCAATGAATTTCTTGGGCTTCTCCTTGAGCTTTGTCTTCTCCTTCTCAACAATGGCTGATGTTGAGATCTCTTGACCCTTTCCAGCCTTTGTTGCACTCTCCACCACATCAACTAGATTGATGTGATTTGTAGACTCATCACGCTTCATGCTCACCACCTTTGGTCTCCATAAACTGATCTACCTCCCTTTTTTAGCTTTAATAGCTTGGATAAGGTTGTTCTAAATTTGAGACCTTTGATTGCAAAACCTAGCCATGTGTCCCACATCATGGAAGTTGAAGCACTCACCCTTGCTCACATTCTTGATCTCTTTATGTGTCCTATTGGGTCTCCTTTTTTCCTTCTCAATGGTTTGTGAACCTTTATTCACATTCATAGGCATACCTTTTTGCATTGTTGATCTCATAAAGCTTGCTCTACAATGTTTAGCTATATGACCAAAATTATTTCACCAATAACACACTACATTTGTGTCTAACAAGGATGCAACTAAATTTCTACTTATAAGGTTATTTCTCCTTGTAGGTACAATTCTACATTTACTAGCATTATGATCAAACTGATTATAACTATATAAATAACTATAAAAATATGAAGAATACCTGGTCATAGCATTAGGATGCCTTGTTGATCTTATTCTCTTTGGGTAATTGGTTTCATCAGTTACATTTGTCTTTTACATCTTCTTCAAAATTGCATAGAAAAAAAATTTGTTCTTCTTTGCCTCAGGCTTCTTCTCTCCTCTAGCCTTCTTCTTACCAACATTGCTTGTATTTGACTCTGCTCCATTGCAAGTTATCTCCTTCTTGGATCCTGATCCTCCTGCTTTGAAGTTGTCATACAACTTAGTAGATGCATTTGTCATGAGATTCTTTCCTTTCTCATAGTCAAGACCAGATCTTTATTTTGAGGGTTTTTGTGAGTTGATCAACACATCAATAATGTCTAAACTTCCTTTTGGTTTCAAACCTCTGTCAATTTACTCTTAAGCCTTCTCAAGCTCCTTTCTCATGGTAACTATTTTTGCCTCTAGCTTCATACATTCAATAGACTTGAGGTGTATTTCAATCTTGACTACATTTGTTTTTTTGAGCTCTTCAATTTGAGTCTTTAAGCTCACCATCATTTGATCAAACTATTCATGACTCTTGGATAGATTTTCAATTTCCTTTTGTCCAATCTTCTTTTGTTTTGAGTTTTCCTTCCTTAGACTATCAATCTCATTTAGGGCACATATGAGTTCTCTATCCAAATCTACTTCTCCTTCCTCTTCTTCATCCCAGTCTTCATCATAATCTTGATTTGAATCCTTTGAGGTTGATTCTATTGCCATGAATAGAGATTCATTTCCCTTTGCTACAAAGGCACAGTCATATTCATCATCTGAACTCTCATTGTATTCCATTGAGTCACTGTCTTCCTTTGTGTACTGACCTTTCTTGTTTTTGGAGAAGTTCCATCTTTGGGAATGGTGAGGTTTCATCTTGCACCATCCTCTTCTTGCTCAGAATCACCCTTTTTCTTATAGTGACATTTGGCAGCAAAATGCCCTATTCTACCATAGTTAAAACATTTTAAGGGTAACTTACCTTTGTATTTTCTAGATCCTCTTTTCAATCTTTTTAAAAAGTTGGCAACTTCCTCATCTATGTTCTCAAATCCTGATGTAGATGTTTCTTCTTCCTATGTCTGTTTGGAAACTTTGAATGCCATCTCATAGGCAGTGAAGGTTCCATGTAGCTCATCTATTGTAAGCTTTTCAAAAGCTTTTTCTTCTTCTATTACAGAGATTTTAGAGTCGTATCTTGATGGTAGAGATCTTCAAACCTTCTTGACAATAGTTGACTCATCTATTTCTTCTCTAAGTCCTCTGATAGCATTCACAATCTCATCTACCCTAATGAGGTAGTCTGCAATCTTCTCTTCCTCACTCATCTTTAGGCTCACGAACTATCCTTTATATGTCTAAAACTTGGCTTACTTCACCTTGTCATCTCCTTCATAGATGATCTTCAACTTATTCTAGATGTCTTTTTCACTTTGACAATGCATAACTTTAACAAACTCTAAGTTTGATAGTCCACAAAGAATAAAATTCTTTGCCTTGGCATTATTTTCATATGCCTTCTTGACAGCCTGATCAGTAGAAGCTAAAATAGGATTTATATATCCATTTAATACAGACATCCATATATCAAATCCTAATGAGGATAGATATGTTTCAATTCGTATGCTCCAGAAAGCATAGTTAGATCCATCAAAGAGAGGTGCTTTGTTTGAGGAGGATCCTTCATGACTAGCCATTGTGTTCACTAATCAAGATCTCCTTGAGTTGATTAATATTCTTCTTAAGGAACCCTAGGATCTGATACCAATTGTTGAACACAACTATATATTGAGAGGGGGGATGAATCAGTAGATCAGTGAAAAAACTAGTTCTTTAACTTTTTAATGAAGATACAAAACATATGCATATCAAATAATAAATGTAGAGAGCACACACACACACAAAAGCATAATACACCATAGTTATACGTGGACAACCCAAAACAAAAAACCATGATGAGAATAGCTACTAGAATCTACTGTTCTAATCTAGCCTCATAGTTAAATCACATCACTAGCAAAATCATACTAGTTACATTCAAAGACACTTATCCTTAGAAGACACCAATCCCCTAACTAAGCACCAACTCAATTTAACCTTCCTGGTTACAAGATTTAAGGGCACCAACCCTAAGGAGACTCTAATCCCCTAACTAAGCACCAACTCATTTTGTCTGATGGCACAAAATAATCATAACTATGAAGCTACAACTCCAACATACAAGATAGATTTACAGATGAATCCAGTTCAATTTCTTTGTTACAAGTCTAGTCTGTAACTGCTCACTCTCTACTCATTCTCTATGTGCTCTTTCTTTCTCTTTGATCAATATCTACACATTCTCTATGTGCTCTTTCTTTCTCTCTACACATTCTCTGTGTGCTCTTTCTTCATCTCTGCCTCACTATGTGACTAGTTGTCTTTCATTCTGTCTCTGCATACATCTTGAGTTGACACCCTTCAAATTTTATCTGATGGCACTTTTTAGTTTTAATAATAACAATGATAGCCCATTTTCTTTATCTGTGTATGTATGGATATGTTCTATTCAAACATGGTTCATTCCCCCTTTTTCTTCTCTCTTTTACTCTATCTACGTATGTCTCTAATCGATAGCCTTTTTCACAATTTGCATGTCTCTAATTGACAGCATTTGACTCACTCTCAAAATTGTGATGGTAGCATCAACAATTATGGAGAAAAGCACATTACAATGTTCAAGATGTTGTATATGTATAGATAATGAAGCTTAGGGTTTTCTCTCTCCAATTGCATTCAAACTTCAATTGTAATTAATTGGTTCCCATTAAAAGCAATTTTGACTTATGCTCTTTCTCATGTCTCAGTTCATGCATCACATTACAATGGTTAGATCTCTATTCTATTTTTGGCAACTATTAGATTCTGGTCATAATTACACTACTTCTTTAATCAAAGATTGATCTTGAGCTCCATGTAGACTCGAGTTTACCATCTATCTAGTCATGTCTTTAATCTAGGATTATTCATCTTATCTTTGGTGCTAATCACTTTCTATCTTGAATCATCAAAAAAAATCATTTTAAAATAAAACCATCGATCTCTCTTGCATTAATTATCAAGTTATTTCCCATATCTCAATATCTTCTATATGATTGGTTTGATTTCACTCGTTTCGATTTATTTTAATATGATCAATCCATAACTTGAGTCATACGTTAATATTTGGAAGATTTGACTATATCTCACTTGTCACAACATTCATGAGAGCTTTTGCTCTGATAGATCTTACTAAACTTGCTCGGTCTTTAACTTCACCACTATGCATTAACCTTCAAGCATTTTTAAGGCTTTAGATCCACTCGCTATGTTGGATCTTCTTAGTCTTGATTTGTGTGTGTTTTTGGATCATCAAGATGCTTGCTCTTTATGTTGACTAGATCATTAACCTTCGACATGTTGACTTCATCTCACTTCTTTCAACATCTTTGAGATGCCTCCCATTTATGGATCTCTTTAGACTTGCTCGAAATTTAACATTTCCCCTTCGGGACAATTTTTGTGGACTTCTTATCCGGGTCCCCTTTCGGCACTTTTTTTTAGGACACATACCCTTCGGGGATTTTTTGTAGGCGTCTACATACCCTTTGAAACAATTTATGTGGGATTTTTGTCTGAAAGATTTGTCATTGCCAATATTTCTGAAAGAATTCTTTAAGACCATTTTGGGTTCTTCATTCATCATGACTTATAGACTTGGAAGAAGTAAAGTCATCTTAGAAACTCGATCAACTCTTATAGACCCATTTGGGTTTTTCACATTGCTTAACTCATAAACATAAGAGAAGTAAAGTCACTCTGAAATCTTGATTGCCTCTTCAAGTTTTCCACATTTCTTATCTTATAAACATGAAAGAAGTAAACTGCTTTCAAAACCCCGATCAACTCTTCTAGAGCCTTTTGGGTTCTTGAGACAACTTGACTTATAAAAATGAGACAAGTAAAGTCATTATATAAACCCGATTAACACTACTAGACCCATTCGGGTTCTCAGGATAACTTAACTTATAAATTTGAGATAAGTAAAGTTGTTATGGAATCCCGATTTCCACTACAAGACCCATTCAAGTTTTCAAGATTGCTTTACTTATTTTATAAGTAAAAGCTCTTCACAAACCTGATTTACTCTAGAAGTTTATTCAACTCATCCTTTGACATTAATGCATGATAACTCATTCATCCTTTGAAATCAATGACAATATTATAGACATCAATGACTCAAATTTCCAACAAGGTGAGTGTTGGGAGAGGCAAGACTATGACTGCCCTCTTAGGCTATCACTTAGAGACTTAGTTAAATATTTCATTATACATGACCCTCTGACTTATGATGGTACCCATAAGGGTTTTGCATTAGAATATTGGTTAGCTAACATGCGAGGGTGTTTTACCCTATGTGAGTGTGACTCCAACAAGAGTGACCATTTGGGGACTCATCTACTGAGAGATGCAATGAATATGTGGTGGGAAAGAGAAGATCAAAAGCTACATTTGACATCAGTTTCCATCACTTGGGAACTTTTTGAGGAGAATTTTAGAGCTCATTACTTATTTCCTCACTATGTTCATAATAAGATGGATAATTTACATGCCCTGCAATAGGGGAGCAACATAGTGGTATGAGTGCCATTTTTTGGACTTGATACGGTATGTGCAAGGTTATACACATGAGTCCATTCAGGTGAACATATTTGTCAAAGATGTAAACATAGATCTAGCTAGAACGATGCACATTTTATCTTCATCCACCTTAGTAGTCACAATGGAGAAGGTCTATCTAGTTAAGGAGCCTTGGGGGAAGACTCAATAGTCATGAGATAAGTTTCAAGGTAAGTTATAGTCCTAATGTGACTCGAAATCACAAGGTGCAAATCCCATAGTTAGGTGAAGTTGGAGACCTACCCGGTCCACTCTGAGACCCCCTCAACAACAACAATAGTAATAGAGAGTAATTATATTGACACTCTTGGTTTAGGGATAGGGAAAACAAGGACCATCAAGGACATTGTAATTTTAGTAGCATGATTGATAATAGAGTATACCTGCATAGACTAAGCAGTCTATGTAGGTAAGACCTTCAAGGTTGATAGTTATCGTTGGTCATAGGATAGTTAGAGCCCCATCAAGGCAAGATCATCTTAGAGGATTTTTATTTACTTGTATATCTCTTAATCATTATACATGTGATCACCCTATGAGCCCATCAACTACCGTTAATCAGAAGGCTTTGATGTTAGAGTAGAAAATAGGTGATGTGGGTCAAGGACACATGATATATACAACGATGGATAACCACCAAGTTGAGTACTAGGTGATGGTCATCAAAACCACACATTTTATTAACAGAGTATCTATTATAGTGTTATTTAATGAGTTTCAAACTCTTTCATTTCTCCTTTAGTCATGGACTATTGTAGGTTGGTGGCTTCTAGGCAGTGAAAGAGTTGGGAGGTAGAGTTGGCCACTAGGGCCAAGATGTTTGTTAGATATTTAGTGAGTTATTACATTATGGATCTAGGTGTCTTCCCTACTACCTTAGATTTATGCATCATACCCTTGTGTACTTATGGAGTTGTATTGGGTATAGATTGGCTCAAGACTCATAAGCCAAGATGGATAACCACATTAAGGTTATTGAGTGTGTTGATAACCTTGGGACTCGCATGTTTATCTCAAGGATCAAGAGACTCATTTCCCTTTGCATGATTTTTTTGATACAAATGAAGTGGACCTTGTGAAAGGGTTGTTATATGTTCACTATAACAGTGAGTGATAGGTTGGAGGAGTCAGAGAAGGCTTCTTTAAATGATCATCCTGCTCTATGTGATTATGTCGATGTATTTCAAGATGAGTTATCAGGCATGCCCCCACCAAGAGAGATTGATTTTTGGATAGACCTAGTACCAAGCGTTGAGCCTATTTTGAAAGCACCATCGAATGACCACACCAGAGCTCTCTGAGCCCAAGATGTAGCTTGATAACTATTAGAGAAGGGTCTCATTCATCTTAGTTTTTCTCCTTGGGGAGCACTTGGTATCTCAATGAAGAAGGATAAGTCCCTTTATTTATGATATGATTACTACTAGTTGAGTAAGGGATCATTACCCTTTACCCAAGATCGATGATTTATTTGATCACATACGGGGAGCTAGAGTCATCTCAAAGATAGATCTAAAGTCTAGGTATCATCAATTGTGAATTGTAGAGGTAGACATTCACAAGACTACGTTTCGAACATGATATGAGCATTATGAGCTTATAATTATGCTTTTTGGTATGACTAATCCCCTAACAGTGTTTATGAGCCTCATGAATGAATTTTTTTGCACCTATTTAGACCATTTTGTGTTGATATTCCTTAATGATATCTCGATCTATTAAATAAATGAGGAGTGTAATGACCACTTACAATAGGGTCTACAAATTTTGAGGGAGATCCAGTTGTACAATAACTTGGGCAAGTGTGTTTTTACATAGTTAGAGGTGAAATATGGGCACATCATTTTTGGGGAATGGATCTCCATAGACCCCTCTAAGATTCATGTGATCATGGAATGTTTGGCACCCATGAGCGTCATACAGGTTTTTATATTCATGGGTTTGGAAAGCTACTATCATCACTTTGTTGAGAAATTTTATCACATTATAAACCCCATCACTTCACTTCAAAATAAAGGGAAGAAATTCATCTGGATAGAGGAGGGTGAGGAGGCCTTTTAGTTCTTGAAAAACCATCTCACTAGTGCTCCTATCATAGTAGTACCAAATCCTATGGATTTCTTCGTTTACACTAGTACATCCCATGTTGGGTTAGGATCCATTCTTATGCATAATGCTAGAGAGATTATGTATGAGTCTCAAAAACTCAAGGATTACAGTTTGAAGTACCTAACTCATTACCTTGAGTTTTTATCCATTGTTCATGCTTGTTTGAGATGGTGACACTTTTTTCTTGGCTATCAATTTTTTTGAATACAAACCACTCTAGTTTGTTGTACATTTTTAATTAGCCTAACCTCAACACCCGTTAGAGACATTAGATGGATCTTCTGTGAGAGTATGATTGTGAGATAGTGTACATCAAGGGAAAGGAGAATGTGATTATATATGCCTTGAGTAGGAAATGGCATGAGTTGGTAGTGATGTGGTTATGCATTGATTTGCATATCTAGATTCTTAAGTAACTTCTTGATGACAATCTATACCATGAGGTGCAATAAATGTTAGTTTCAGGTATGGCCCTAAAGGGTAAGTTTGAAGTATACTTGATTTAGATGACCTTTATTACATAATATATGTATCTATGTGCCCACAACATGGGGATTGTGTGATTTTATTTTGTCAATCTCATTGAACCCCTCATCAGGCACACCCCATAGTGAAGAAGATGCATGCAGAGTTGAGGCAGTTGTATCATTGGGCCAATTTGACACATGACATTAAATATTTTTTAGTTTAATGCCTTGAGTGTCAGAGGGTCAAGGCATGTTTAACCATAAATTTATATGTGTGAGATCATATAGGGTTAAGAATATAGGAATGAATAAGCATAAAGGTGATAAACAAATCTATAAAAGGCTGATTAATTTGTAAACTTAGATGAACAATTTTCTAAACATATAATACTAAGACATGCCAAAAATAGAAAGTACAACTATTAATTGATATTTTAATTAATTAAAAATAAGATAAATTAGCTAATTTACTATGCACACACAGATCCGGGCTAAAACAAGTTAGAAGTGGACTAGATCAAGATTCTAGAATAGTCATCAAATTCTAGATTTTTACGTTTTGTGGTCTCAAATGCTTACATCATATCTAAATAATGGCATCAATGTTGGTATATAAGTTAAATTCAAGTGTCTAGGAAAAAATAATGATTTAATCTATATGCAACCACCTAGATCCTTTTGATTTTTTGTCACCTTTCTTTTAGTGTGTTCAGATTGCATGCATAGGTTGTTTCTCTTTATCAAATGGTGAACCCTAGCTTCCTCACCCTTGGAGTTTCTATGGTAAAAATGGGTTAGTGAGCACAGAGTGTAAAGCTTCCCTAAGGACTCCTATGTCAATGGTCATTGCCTACATAGCCAATACTTTGAAGAGGTCCTCAGTCTTATGTGGTTATACACTATGTGTTGGCTTGTGTGTGCATAAAGATGCAATGTGTGATAAGCAAGTACATAGAGTGATGTAGCTTGTAACATGGAAAATGTGTCTCATGGGATGATCATTTAGTACTTCATACCTATGAGGATACTACTCCAATGCCTGTTATGGAAATAAGGATGAATAAGGTAGATTTATTCATTTGAATGCTTGATTGAGTGCTTTTGGTAAGTTAACTTATGAGTTGTTAGGTGAAGAATAAATGAGTTTTGATCTTATATATATATATATATATATATATATATATATATATATATATATATATATATATATATATATATATATATATATATATATATATATATATCAATCCCTTTTGAAAATATATCACACTAAATCACTTAGGCCAACCTTTAGGATATGTTCTATTTTCAAATTGGATGACTTTTGGGCATTGTACACATAGTTTGAATAGGGAAACTAGTGTCAATACAGGTGTTTAGCTAGGATGCAAGTATCCAAGAAGATGGAAAATAGGTATAGGTCTAAAACTTGTATAGAATAATAATGATCATGTTTATAGCATTTTTCATAGTATAGAAGTCATGGTCATCAAAATAATAGTTGTTGAACTAAGAGATAAGCAATTTGGCACAAAGAGATAGTGAACACAAGTCTTTCAGCAAGGTGTAGTATTAGAATTGAAGGGTATGACCATGATAGGTATTTACCAAGTGTACAAGACTGAGGTGTTATATAATTTTGATTTAATGTCTACTTCCCCCCTTGAATCCAGTACTAAAATTGATATTTTAAAAGAAAGAAATCCACATATGGGTGTGTATAACACGCCTTATCTTTGCATGAATCCAACTTGAGTGCTTTGATGGTTATTAACCTAAATCAAAAACATGTTATAGTAGATAATCAATGCATATAATCTAGAATTGAAATAATTTGAAATGTTTGAAAGTAAAGATAACAAGGTCAGGATATTGATGTAACCATCTTGCTTTTTGGCAATTTGATTTGAAGAGATGTTTTGTTGTGAAGCTTTGGAGCTAAGATTAGGATAATTTGAAAACTTGGAAGTGAACATATATGTATGTATGTATGCATGCATGCATATATAAGGACATCATGCCCCAAACCTTGGCAAAAAGGTGAGTTGTCATATGACCATTGAATATATCTCAATCATGCAACCCAATCATACTTATAACTTGGAGAGTGTGAGTGATCCAATCAAATCACACTATATAACTGGTGAAGCTAGATGATTTTATTAATTTTAACTTATGAACTTGGTAAGATTGAGTGATTTTATCACCTCAACCTTGATAAAAGGTGAACCAACTATTATAGTAGATTGGCTCAATAAAGTCTATAGAAGTCCATGGCAGTATTTGAAAGTTGAAAGTTGATTTGGTTTTGTAATTTAAGGTGTTTTTTGCCATAGCATATGCACCTCATATATGTCTCTAGCTAAAAATTGGGTATAACAATGGTACTAATGTATATAATGATGCCATAAATGTGTATCTAAATCATATAACTATGAAATTTAGCAAATTTGAAATTTTACAAGTGTGGAGAACATGTTCGCATGACATGCCCCCATTGATTCTAGAGAATCTGAGAACTATATAAGCATAGATAATGTGTTTCCATAATATGCCCCCATTATAATATGAGGATGTGGATATTGAATAAGTGTGGAGGTCATGCCTTTTTGGCATTCCCCCACTAAAATTTGAAACTGTGAAGGTATGGAAGTCATTCCTCTATGACATACCCCCCCTTTGAGGTGAGGGGAAGTAGAAAGTAGTAGTTATTATATACACATAATATTTTTAAATTTTATCATTTATTACCACTTTCTCTCTTATAAGAACATGTTGAGTTTCAATCTCTCTAAGTGCATGCCTTAAAGGGTATGTTGGGAAAGGGGTGGGCAAACATTTGGTGCTTTACAATATTGTTGGTCCCTATACCATTACTCAAAACCACTACAAGTTACTTTTATCTAACTCCTTAATTAAATTTAAACCCATTTATCCATTCCTCCAAGCAATTTATCTTCCAAAATATCTCATAACCAAGAAAAAACCCTTATTCTTCATTTATCCTACTATGGAGGCCAAGTTGATCTTGTTAGAGATTGAGTGCATGTTACAAATCTACGTTGGCCTGATCGACCTAGTTTGAAACCTAATGGCTACTTTTCTCACCTAAAAAATTTGATTTGATTGATCTCGTTGGCTAAATTTATAGGAAGTTTTAGGGTCAATCCATGGCTATAAATACAACCTTCACTTCAATCCAATAGAGATAAACATTCATTTTTGCATTATTACAACCCATAATTCTACTATTTCTACACTTGAAGAGTCACTGTTTATGATTTTTCCTTGGAAGGAAAGAAGCATGTCTTATGGGAAAGTCTTAGATGCAAAGTAGGAGTCTTTTAGCGTATAGTATATTTCTATAGTGTGATCCTTACAAAGCCATAACAACCTTTTACAAATCACCATTGCCTAAGGAAGAGATCAAGACATGATAATTTCATTCAAAGTAAGTATTTATAACTTTTACTTTTTCATTTGGTAGATAGATATTTCACAAAGTAATAGGATGAATGTTTTACTCCTTGCCTAGTTTATCTCTACATTGACTTGATTTGAGTTCTCTTTGAATGCCTTATTTTGTTTGTTTAACTATCCCCCTTTGTGCCACAAGCTTTAGTGAATACTAGATTAGATTTATTTTATGTATTGTAAGCCTAACTAGGGTTATTGCATAGTATCATTTACCTAGAAGCTTTGTAACCCTCTCCTTTGGTATTTGTTTAACCCTAAAATAGATGTGGATCCTTACTTTGGAGTATACAAGGTCGAAATTATAGAAATGATAATACACAACGGTGATAATCAAATCTACAATAGACTAATTGGGTGTTAAACTCAAATATAAGCATATGTTAAATTCTTAAGTTGAGAATATGTTAAATATAGAAAGTAAAACTAATCTATGTATGTAAATGATAAAGAAGTAATATACTTTGTTGGTTTTTATGATAACTCAATACAAGATCTAAAATAAGTAGAAATCAGGTTGGAAGATAATTCTAGAATAGTAGTTAGATTTTGCATCTGATGCTTATAGAGCTCTCAACACTAATGCTAGCCTAAGAGAGACATAATTTCATTGGTGATGTTATAGAGAATTTTGTTGAGCAAAAAATAATTTACCTGACTCCTGAGCAGTTTGGCAAGTGGTCTTGTACTGTGTTTGCAAAGTAACAGTCATTATGATGTTGGCTACCCAATGCATAAATTTTATAGTCAACCTGACCTGCCTACCTACCTCCATGTCATGTAAAATTATGATAGTAAACATAAAAGATGAGAAAATATTTTTTATAATTATTTTTTCAATAAAATAAGGTCATCATAGGCTAAGGCCATCATTTTACTTTATTATTATAATATTATGAAGCTGATCCATAGTTCCACTTGCATGCAATGGCCATGATTGTAGGATTTTTAATTTCTTTGAATTGGATGCACATATGTACATATTCATGTAGGCCTACCTGGTTTAAATATGTTTTTTTATTTAAATTATAAACAACCCATTTAATATAATTTGAGGGGCTAAATTAGGGGAAGCACTGACCGTGGCATCATCGACAGAATCCTCTTAGAATGTCAAAACTTTTAGATTACTTTTAATAAAATAATCACCTCTACCGATGTTATTCATCCTTGATAATGGGTTCACTTTTCAATTAGTTGTTTTTTGTTTAGTTAATTTTTCATGACCAAAATTTAACATAAGAAAATACACATTATATATATGAGGAATGTATAACATACATTTTGTATAACTACATTATTCGTAGAAATAAGACAATTCACAAGCGGTCGCACGATCACAATGCAACCATGCAGGGTCCATTTGTTCTAATTGGTATACATGGTTCCACACAAGCCTACAACTCACTAAGCTATGCTATTGGGCCCCAAGTCTCCAAGGATGAAAATGCATGGACAAATAAGTGATGGTGGGTTCAAGCAACCACTTTTTTGAATGAGACATCCTAACTCATAATTAAGTTTATGGAATGTTTAAAGCGATTCCAACCAATCACATGGCTCGATTATTACTTGAGTCAAAATCAAGGTTCCAATATTATTTTGAATCAACTTCAGGATAAGTAATAAGACAAATATGAAATGTGTCTCATAGGACCTCAAAAGGTGCCTAAATATCTCGTTTAAGCCCTTTGATTTTAGTGCACCCAATCTCCACCATTAGATCAAACCGATCTCAACCGTCATATCTAGTTAAAGAAAAAAGTGACCAAATATCCTCATGGAGGCTATAAGGTGTCTAATTTGGCCATAAAGTTATATAACTCAGATTTTGAAAGAGGAAGGAGGTGGGCTTGACCACAATCTAAGGGATGGGAAGGGATACATGTCACCTTCCCATTAGAATGTAGAGAGGAGAGTTGAGCCTATTTGAAGAAGGTGAGCCTTCCTTGAGACATCTTTTGGTTCATTTGTAGAAAATTAGAAATCGAACTGGGAGGAGAAGAAAGAGGAGGAAGTAGAGGAAGTACTTTGGCAAGGAGGATTCAACCATTACCAAAGATTGTAGAAGGTGTCTTAAGAGGGTTCCAAGTGTACTAAGGTAGGTTTCTATGCTAATTCTTTAGTATATTTATTTATTAAAAAAAAATCTAATTTTATATGTTTCATTATGTCGAGTTTTAGGCATGACATTTTGGTATTGAAGTATGGTTTCTACACCAGGAGATCTAGGTAATTTTTTATCTTAATTTTGGTTCGATACTTATACTAAGATCAAATACTCATAATTTCATTGTTTAATATCACACGAGGATAATAATTGTTTCAGGATGTTGATGACATCATGGAGAATGTATAACCACCATTAGTTCCATAAACAACTCTCATTCAATAGAGGCCTATAGATTTAGAACCCTATATTATTCAATCTATGCAACAGATTACTGGCATTTTGTAAGAGATAATGTCAATAATGTAGGAGGTGACAAAGAGATGGTCTCCACAATGTTCACAAGTTGAAAAATATTAATGGAGAGTGAGAGATAGAGATCACATAACCCAGTTTAGCAAAGGGAAAAGAGAGATGGAGAGAAACCCAAGTATTGTATCCCCTCGTATTAACATGTACAGGAAGACATAGGTGAGTTACACCATAGAGGTGAGTGTCAGGAGAGGTGAGACTATGACCACCCTCTTAGGCCAACTCCTAGAGACTTAGTTAAGGATTTCATTAGACATCACCCTCTAACTTATGATGGCACCCAAGAGGGTTTTACATCAGAAGCTTCATTAGCTAGTATGCGAGGGTGTTCTACCATATATGAGTGTGAATCCAATGAGAATGCCTATTTTGGGACTCACTTACTAAGAGATGCAATGGATATGTGGTGAGAAGGAGAGGAGAAAAATCTCCATTTCAAACTATCTTCCCTCACTTGGGAACTTTTTAAGGAGCATTTTAGAGCTAGTTACATATTTCCCATTGTGTTTAGAATAATATGGATGATTTACATGACCTGCGATAAGGGAGAATCATAGTGGTATGAATGCCATTTTTTTTACCTAATACGGTATGTGTAGGGTTATACACACGAGTCCATTTAGTTGAACATGTTTATTAGAGGTCTAAACATAGATCTAACTAGCACGGTGCACAATTTATCTCCATTGATCTTAGTAGTCATGATGGAGAAGGCCTATCTAGTAGAGGAGTCTTGGGGGAAGTCTCAAGATGAATGAAAGAAGTTTTAAGGTAAGCTATAGTCCTAACATGACTCAAAATCATATGGTTTACAACCCAAACTTAGGTGAGGTTAGAGACCTACCCAGTCCACTCTCAGACCCCCTCAATAACAATAACAACAATATGAGAGTAATTGTATTGGCACTCTTAGTTTAGGGATAGGGAAAATAAGGACCATCAGGGATAGAGAAATGTCAAGCAATAGGATTGACAATAGAGTAGACCTACATAGACTCATTAGTTTTTACAAGTAGGACCTTCAAGGTTGATAGCTATAGTTGGTCACAAGATAGTTGGATCCCCATCAAGGCGAAATCAACTTAGAGGCTTTTGATTTAAATGTAGATCTCTTGATCATTATGCATGTGTGTGCCTTATGATACCATCAGATATTGTTAACAAGAAGGCTTTGATGTCAGAGTATAAATAGGTGATGTGGGTCAGGGCTACATGATGTATGCAATGGTGGATAACCACCAAGTTGAGCACTAGGTGATGGTCATAGAAACCATAGGTTTTATTAATGGAATATCTCTTACAATACTATTTGATTTTGGAGCTTCAAACTTTGTCATTTCCCCTTCAATCTTGTACCAATGTAGGCTAGTGGTTTTTATGCAACTAGAGAGTTGGGAGGTAGAATTGGCCACTAGGGTCAAGATGTATGTTATCTCTTTAGTGAGTTATTGCATTATAGATCTAGGTCTTTTCCCTACTACCATAGATTTACGCATCATACCCTTGGGTAATTATGGATTTTTCTTGGGTATATATTGGCTTAAGACTCATAGAGCCAAGATGGACTACCACATTAAGGTTATCAAGTGTGTTGATGACCTTGGGACTCACATGTTTATCTCAGGGGTAAAGATACTCATTTCCCTTCACATGATTTCTAAAATACAACTCAAGCAGATCTTGTGAAAGGGTTGTGAAATGTTTACTATCAAAGTGAATGATAGGTCAGAGGATGAGTTATTGAAGGCTTCTTTAGATGATCATCCCACTTTATGGGATTCTGCCAATGTATTTCTAAATGAGTTACTAGGCATACCCCACGAACAGAGATTGATTTCTAGATAGACCTAGTAGCAAGGACTAAGCCTATTTCAAAAGCACCATAGAATGACCACAATAAATCTATGTGATCTCAAGATATAACTTGAGGAACTATTAGAGAAGGGTCTCATTTGTCTTAGTGTTTCTCCTTGGGGAGCACTTATTATCTTCATGAAGAAGAAGGATATGTCCTTTATTTATGTGTTGATTACTATCAATTGAGTAATGATTAGGGATCATTAACCTTTACCCAAGATCTATGATTTGTTTGATCACATATAGGAAGCTAGAGTGTTATCCAAGATAGATCTAAATTCTAGGTATCATACGCAATGAATTGTAGAGGTAAACATTCACAAGACTACATTTTGAATGTGATATGAGCATTATGAGTTTATAGTTGTACCTTTTGGTATGACCAATGCCTTATTAGTGTTCACGATCCTCATGAATAGATTTTTTTTCACCCATCTAGACCATTTTGTTGATATTCCTTGATAATAACTTGATCTATTCACGCAATGAGAAGAACGATGACCACTTACGATAGGTTATGTAAGTTCTGAGGGATGTATCGATGCCCATGCAAAGATATTTTCTAAAATTTAGGTGGAACAAGAACTTCCACTAGATGGAGGCAACGAATTTTCCCTATCTGCTAGTGGAAATGTCACACTTATTAGTAGAAGCATTTTTTTTGGCAAAGATAATGTTGATGTTTACCAAAAAAATCACTTTGTCAATGTCAATCGACAAGAATATGCATGAGAAAATATAATGTGAATATTTGGATCAATTACTCACCATGGTCTTATGGGAACCTTCATGTTGATTTGTGGACTTAAAATACTTCTCTTTTAATTGATTATTTTAATTTTATTTGGATTTCTAGATTAAATAACTTTTATCATAGTATTGGACATCTTATAATCATAATATTCCCTTTTAATCAAATTTGGTGTAAATAATCATAATATTCCTCATTTCTACTTATGGCCATAACTCAAACATTTAGACTTTCTTACTTAATCATAGCTCAAGGTTTGATTCCAAAAATGAGAAAATATATATTATTCCACAATGCTCTTAGAAACACCACTTAAAAAGTTATGATTGAGGATGAAGTTTAATCTTCAAAAGCCAATAACTGAATCCATATCAATCCACAATGCCCTTTATAAATGCCACTTAAAAATGGGTGAAGGTTAATCTTCAAGAGCCACTAACCAAATCCATAGAAATCTTAATTGTTTCCACTAAATATCTATGTTCTTATTTTTTTTGCCTTGGATGGTAAGGGATCTCCAAGTCATTATACATCCAAAAGTAGTGCTTCAAGGTAAAATTAGTGGATGCAGTGAATTTAATGTCCAAATAATATATGGGTTTTACAAAAATCTTAAGTTCTAACCATTCATGCACATCACTATGTTATAGTCCCTAATTAAGGAAGTTAATAAACTTTAATTTTACTTATATATTAATTATTATCAAAATCCAAGATTGGGGCATGGGACTACAAAAGATACAATGTAAAAATGATATGGGGAGCACAATAACACACCCCAAAAAATACAAAAGAGAAAATTAAATCTAAAATGGGTAAATGGAAAGCAATATTCCAATAAAGTAAGATAGCATGAAGAATATTAAAGAGAGGAGGGTACTACATAGTGAGATGGACCTTGTTACTCTAGAGAGACATTTATGATGCCAAATGGTGAAGTGTGTAATGGGTGTGATACCATGTGTATCGTTGAATTTAAAACATCTCATTAGTCTACCATATAAGTTTTGAAGATGGACATGAGCCCTCTTCCTAATGATGATGTGACATAGTTGAATGTAAGATGGAACTAACCTAGTGTAAGCCCCCTTGGAGACTTATGTCTGAAAATGCATTTGTGAAGATCGAACATCTCGTAGAGTAAGAGGGCTAAGCATTTATGGTCTTCATAGGCCATAAATGTTTGGAGAGAGCCAAGATAATCCCTACAGAGTAAAAATAATCATTCCCTTATCTTGTAATAAAGAGAGCATTTGAAAACAAAATGGTCCCTAATCTCAAACTTCAAAAAGAAAATGTGACAAATATGATGCTCCCAAGGGATATGATGGTCTACCTCAATGCAAAGTTAATGGGAGCAAACACTAAGTTACACAAGGAAAACCCTTAGGCTATAAGTTACATGTGGTTTTATGTACCTTAGGGGTCAAACTGAAGTAAAATACGCGTCTGACTAGTGTTAAAATTTTGAGGTGAATGGTTATTTATGCTGAGACCATGTTGTGATGCCCAAATTTAAATCTTAGGCATACAAAAAATCACACCATTTTTTTTAACACTCTAATGAATGCACTAATTCCTATGCATATAAATAAAGTAACACTAACATAGCATACAAACTCGAGCGAACCCAAAAACACAACATCCCTACAAGGTTATGATTCAATCGGTTACACTCTAATCTACTACACGAAGCAAAATGCACAAAGAGTCAAGACTCAAATATAGCCATATCAGTCATTAGTGATTTGGGTGCCCTCGGTTGACATAACATGAATTCTAAATGATTAGAAGGCATGCATAGACACTTAATGCTAGATGGTTACAATATGCTTACAAAGTCGCTAAGAACCACATAACCAAACAAAACATAATTATTATAGTTTCAACTTCGCAAATAGGGAAGGATCACATCCTAACTCTAGTGATATTCACAAATATAGATTTATAAAACATAATCACAGGGATAATTGGGTCAACACCACAGTTCAACAAGTCAAATCTTATCTTAAGGCTACAAAAGTTCAATAAGGTTAACATGCTATGAAATGACATAAAAATAAATACCAGATAAAGGTTTACACTAATATGAAATAATGATTCAAATTTATATGATAAAAAAACCACAACATAAGTATTATTTCACAACATGGATAACTTAAATGAATAAAAATAATACCAAATCAAATAACACTTAACGATATTTTGTCATACTCTGAAAATAATGACAAACAAGGTTCAAAAAGGACTCACTAAAAATATCAAATAGATCAAAAAATTATATACAAAAAGTTAAACGTGAACATGAAACTCAAATAAAAAGGTTACAACTTTCAGATTCAAGAAACGTTAAATTGAATGATTATTACAACACCTTTTTCGGAATGACCTCACATATTAAAATTGTGAACAATTTTTTTTGAATAAATTTAATTTGAAAAGGGGTCACTAAAAATAGCAAATGGAATTAAAATCTGAAACTAAAGGCTCCTATATAAGTTTAAAGTTAAAAAAATCACTATCAAATTTTAATTTTTCTTTAAGTCTCTAGCTATTTTTGGCAACTCAATTTTGAATCGATTTCGTAGACTGAAAAAGGAAATCAAATGCAAAAAAATTATAAACGTCCTCAGAACCAAATCCACCAAAAATTATCAAAATAGGTTAGAAAAATAACAATTATAAAACTTGATTTACATATGATAAGTCTATATATTACAAATTTATGTTTCAAAAAATCTCAAATTCAGGTATTAATTTTGAAAACATTTTTGAACAGATTTAGTTGATTTCCAAACAGAAAACTCTTAGTGTATACTTACACTGAATCGTATAAAAGTACATGAAATTATCCAACCATCAACAAATACTCTCATAGGATGATATATCTATCCATGTGATTTTCAAGATAGGAATTGAGTCTTAAACTCATTTACACTCCACTAACAAGATTTCTAAAGATACCTCAAGACCTGCCACAGTCAACCTATCCAATTTGAGTTTTTTCAATAATTAAACAATAAAAATCATAATATTTACATCAAAACACTCAATAATAATTCATCTAAAAATTCATTAACCTTACTCATTAATTTTAACTGTATATATTTAACCTAATAGTAATTGTATAACTAATTCTACTTATTAAGATTAATCTATAATTTCACAATGTCAAGGTAAGTTAAACTCACTATAATTCAAGTCTATAATTACCAATGTTTTCTTATCATATTATGTTCTTAATGCTATTTTACTATTCAAGTTGTGTGTTCTTAACATGAACATTATAATTCAACTATGAACCTTAGATATTACAGTATTTATTTATCCAGATGATTATTAATTTTGACCTAAATACTATTTAATTGACCTATTCAACAAGGTTTTCAAATCATAGATAAAATAGTTTACAAATCACTACTGAAAGTAACTCTATTAGTCAAATACTAGTCTATATCTATTGTCAATGCATTAAGTGTTACAAACAAATCATTGATAATTTAGATTAATAAATATTATTGTACACTGATATCTTTAAATCATTCAATAACCATTATAGCTATCAAGTACATAAGTTCTAACATAGGTCTTTTGGAACGTAAGTTAACTCAGGTTAACGATAATCTCTAAGAACAAAACTTTACAAATATCCCAATTAAACAACAAACATATAACCATCATCTACACAAAACTCAATCAAATAACATACAAGATGCTAATAATTTTAACATAAAACATTATATCTCTATACTTTATCTATCACTGGTAACTTGTCAACCTACACTACGACAATAATCGATAAAAGGCTAGCTTACGCTAAACAAGAGACTCCTCCCTCTTAAATACTCCAATCTTCATTCTCTCTCCACCTATTTTTTTCTCCTTGGAAAATATCTAAAATAGCTCATCTCCCATTAGGTTAACTTTTTAGTGGGAAAAGACATGCTTATTTTATTATTTTCTTTTTAGAATAAGGTTTTCCACTTCTCTCTCTCTCGCTCTCTTAAATGCATTAATGGATTTATCATTAATTTTATTTTTACTTGGGTTAAATTAATTATTACATTGAAAACATCAACTAAATATATTAAGCTTTTTATAAAATTAGTAATATAGATAGTAAAATTTGATTCAAAATTATTTATATAACCAATTTATAAATAAACATGTACATTTATTCATTTACTTTGTTTATCTATAAAATACAATTTTAATGTACATATATTCATACAAATATATTTTTATATAAAATCTTATTTATGCCCATTATTAAATATTACCTAGATTTGGTCACAATTATAATTGTGTTTTATTCTCATTTTAAAAGTAAAATTTATTTTCAAAGCATCCAAAAGATACAAGTCAAATTGTTATCAGAGGTTTCTATTTCAACATAACAGCTAAGGATGAGGATAGCTAGTTTTTAGTAGTCTGCATAGGATAGTGCAGTGAATTCATGGACCCCAAAACATGACAACAGTGAAAGATTGTGTGATAGGTAGAAACTAAGATTAACCAAGAGTTCTTGAAAGATATAAAGCATTCAGATTACATTAAGATAGATAAAACCAAAGCATTAAACATGATAACATAAACAAAGATTAACATAAGAGATTCGACGGGTAACCATGAACCAAAAAGTCTATATTGATCTCAGTAAAAAGTCATCAACTTTATACAATCATACATATTTATAGTCACTTAAGTTCCTAACTATTCATATTTTTATTTATACATTGGCACCAAAATGAGGAGACTATTCATCTTTTATCCTTTCACAAGCCAAGAGGATATGACAAAATGCATTAGCTAACAAATTCATATATAACACACAAATATTCAAAGGAATATCCTGCATAGAATTCTTATCTAGTTTCTTATCCCAATACTTTCTCAAACTTCAAAAATTATCTCATTCCAAAATAATGTCATAGGTTCATCTGTTTGTGCATTGAGGGTAAAAGCTAAAAATATGGGTAGACTGGTAAGAGTCACAGTAATTTCTCAAGGTGTCGTTTATGGTTTTCACCTTTTGCACACTACTTAGTTGCCCTTTCGGGTTTTCAACTAAGTAATGTACCAAACTATCACCTTTTTGAGTTTTTAATAGGTTGGCATAACTAGGGAGTCTCCCTTTATGGGTTTTCAACTATCCCGACCCCGCATATCTTACTAGTCATCCACAATATAAAAAGTTGTTCAAGATTATTTTTTTTTTTCAAAATTTATGCATTATGCAGTACTCAATTGGTAGGAGGTGGTGTTTCTAATGAAGAAGGTTAGCCAACATGATCTTTAACCTCTATCTGGGTAGTCATGTGTTTTGTAATTGCTTGTTAAAGTTTGGAAGGTGGCATGTACACAAAAACATTGAGCATCAGAGTCACCTCACTGTAAAATGGAGCTAGATTAGTTTTGAATGCATCCTAGTCAAGCATGACTTCTTGGACCATGCGAATCAAGACGTGCATTGGTCCATAATTCCTGATGAGTTCCTTCAAATCCTTGTTTTGCACAACACTTAAGTTGGCCCTTGTATTGATGACTTTTAATTGGATCTATGCACTCAACTGGTCTAAATTTTTTGCATGTCTCTCTGCATGTTCCCCTGTAAATGCACTACATTGAAAATCTTGTTACTAGTTGAGAAGTTGATCGTGCACATTATTTTGAGCATTAAATTATTATTGGAGGGCAAGTTTAGTTTCATTGATTGATACAATCAGGTTATGTATGTTTGTGTGAGCTACGATAACTACATTGAAATTTACACTAGAGGAGGTCAGGAAATTATTGAGTTGTTACTTCTAATCCAAAAGATTACATGTAAGTTGATGTGCTTGAAGAGATATGATGTCCAACAAACCTTGATACTCCTCTAATAGAGTAATCGAATTCAAGGTATCATTCTTCACACTGTAGCCTAAGTTGCCAAGTACACAAAGGTATTGCATGGTGCACTAGTCTTCAGTAAGCTCTGCTACCAGGGTCGTTAACCTACAATGATATGACATTATTTATTCATCGATGACTCATGAATCCAAATTTATACAAGTGTCTTCAATGGCCTTCACTACTTCATGTAGTTGTGCCCATAGTTTGACATTCTCAACCTTTACTTGGTCCCGCTCTTGCTCTAGGGAGGCTACCTTTTGTGCGATAGATTCTTAAAATGTGGTGGCTCCCTCCAATTATTTTTTCAAGGGCATGTGAGAGAAATCCAAGGATGCTTCCTACTTGATCTAAATAGTGGCCAATGTGCTAGATGTTATTGTAGGAACCTGTCGTGGCATGGTGACTAGAGGAAGGGAGAAAGTGGTGCATCAAGCGGTGAATAATGAAACATCCTAGAGTCATACACCTCCTAGTAGAGCCTGTGGTAGCTAAGTTTATTCCTACATCATGGTGGGTACTTGTTTCTTTCTTGTGGCCTCTACTATCAGCTTTGCTTACTATGCAGTGTCCTCAACCTTCTTTTGTTTAGCCTCTTCTTCATGTTTGTTCTTCCTAGCTTCTTCTTCCATCTTCTTTTTATCCTCCTCTTCTTCTTATTTCTTATTTTTCTCTGCTTCTTCCTCTCTTTGGTCTTCTTCCTTCCTCTTCCTTTTTATATTTCTCTTCGGCTTCCTTTCTTTCTATATTCTTTCTCTCCTCTTCTTCTTCCTTCTGCTTATTTTCTTGTTCTTACTTCTACATGTGTTCCTCTTCTTCTTTCTTCTTCAATTCTTGTTACTACATAACCTGGGCCTGTACCTGAGCTTGTGTTTGCGCCTACGCTTATTATTATTACAGGACTTCATCATGTTGCACCTTTATCTTGGATGCTTCTTCTACCTATTTTTGTGCTTGGGTTGTTGTGTCTTGTTGCCATTTTTATTCTTCTTCTTCTTTTTCCTTCTCTCTCTCTTCTTGCACTTGAAGTTGTGTAGTAGCTACTTATTGACCTTGTTAGGCCATCTTTTGAGCCTTCTACAAGTCTACCTTTGTGTCCTTGGCCTTTTTTGAGGCTTCTGCTTCCTTGACTTTCTATGTTTATCATTATTGATCTTCTTTCTTCTTTTTCTTCTTCTCTTCTTTTTGTTGTTTGCATTCAACAACGCGAGTGGCTTCTTCTCTTGCAGCCTATTATTATTTAGTTGTGATTTTTTTGGTGAAATTTATTCCTCTTCTTATGATTTGGATGATGGTGGAGAGTCCTTGGGGTGCACCTCCAAGCTAGGCACCTACTGCTTATTTCTACCTATGGTGACCAATCTACATTGTGGTGGTGGTGCAAAAGATTCTAGGGTAGGTTATAATTCTTGCTCAGCAACTAACAGGCAAAATGTGTGTTCTTTGAGTGTAGGCAAGACTCTAATCTTTCATCTTGTTTGTGGCCTACACTCAAGTGGTTCTGATGGGATCTCTAGCGCAGATGTGAAGACAGCATCTAGTTCAAACATTGAAGCAGTCATTGGTGGGGAGAATTCCATTACGTGTCATAGTTGTTACTCCTCTTCTTTAACTATATCCACAATGATGGAAGGTGGGCAGGCAGGGAGATCTACCCATAGTTCTGGTAGGACTTGCTTACAGATTTGCATGGTGTGTACCACCTTCCAAAAAAATTATTATTTTTCTTCCTCCTTGTCATAATAGCCTCCAGTCATGTCTGCCAACATGACTTGGTAGACCTCTTACGCATCAGTTCCCATGCCCATAAGATCTTAGGAACTAGCTATCTTAGGTACCTTCGAGTCATCCTTCCATGTTGTTGTATTACGTGTTGTGTGCTTTGGATGGGGTGACACTGAGTGAGAGTCTACTTTATACCTCCATTTTTATTGTTGTGAACTAGATGTTGGTTTTGATGTTTGCACCATAGGAATGTCTACAGCCGATGGTATGGATTGCAGAGGGTTTGCTCACCTTGTTGCATGTTCCTTTTGTCGGCCACCTTGACCTATGTCATCTCCATTATGATAAAAAATGGAAGTGGTTTGAAGGGTAAGCATGACATCTCATGGATTTTAATGAAAACTCCCTTTGACAACAACATGATGTTGACATGTCCTAGATATTGGAGGACATATAGTGGGACTCAAGGTTGTGTTACAATGAGATCCAAGCACTCCTCCAATCATGCTTTGAACTTCCCTTCATGTGTGAGGGCTTCCTATTCCTACATCTAGATAATATAATGGAATCATTACACTGGCCAGTAGTCTATATTGGGGTGCACTCCCCCCTCGGGTGTTTTCACTATGTGAAACAAAGGAGGATCAAAAACTAGTACTAGAAGATCTAATTTAGAGTGGTCTGACACTTGTCAATGTTTGTGAGCAATTCTTATACAAAATATTATAGCCAATTGAATTTTTTACCTCGATGGATCATCATATGTGCAATGTCCATAACTCCCTTTAGTATCTACTTGGTAGACTTAGTCATTTGCCAAAATTACCTAGTGATACACTAGACAAGGATGCACACAGTTTCATTTGGGACCTCATCTACCAATATTCCTCTATTCTATCACACATACATATCATGGAATTCTTTCAAAATTAGTGGTGTCTTAGTATTATACGATAATAGTGAATCCTCTTGCACATGCCTGCCCAATGCTCATTATATGGCTTGTGTGTTAATGATGACTATCTCATTCAGTGTCAAATAGATAGCTCTGTCATTGTATCATCCAAGTAATACTTGATGATTTTTCCCATGTCACCAAAGTTTGGAATTTAGAGTAGGTGCTCAACATCTATATTTTGGAATCTATGGGGAATTGCAAGGGTGAATGGTTGCACAACATCCATAGCGTTTGGTTGAAAGATCTTATGCTCAGCTTCGTGCAAGTATTGGAATGGCTCTTGATCACTATATTTTGTCTATCGAAGTGCCATGTCAATACCCATAGCTTATTTTTGTGCTTCTGAGAGGGGTCAAACTAGCAGCATAGTGTTCATGATTGCATGAGAAAGAATTTGAATGCATTTGAGTGCTTTGTGGAAAAAAATGGTTTGGATATTTGATAGCTACAAGTCTTTAAAATGTGCTAAGAATGAAATGGAGACATGGAGTTCAAATTTAGATTTTTATAAATTTTATGCCTCTTGGCTTCCACATCGAGGCCACACCTAACTATCCACCCATCTTGAATGTAATAGCAAATGTGGTGAATCAATTTACTATCTAGCCATTAAAGCAAATAGTCATTGTCACATATGTGTAATTACGACATTATGCCCTTAGGTGTCTGTATGAGAGGTATAAGATGTTGATGTTGACTAGATACTAATTTGTTAAAAATCACATTCATCAACCCCTGGCTCCTATATTTATTTTTGATGGATGATCGTTATCTAATGGATAACTTTTGGATGTGATGTTTCATCTACTTTCTCAAACTTAATATTTTTTGTTAGCTCCTCCTTGACTTTTCTATTGGTACATGTGGCTCTTGATGTGCACGTCTGGTGCACTTAATGCTTGGTCTATGTATTTCACGATTGTCATTGCTGAGATCATCTACAAATAAACAAACACACACAAAAAACTTGTAAATTAGAAAAATCTTAATCTACATGGTGTTACTCAGCACCCACTCAACTTGCAGAATGAGATCAAATAGACTATTACAAGAAGGGCTTAAGCCTACAGCCATTTACTCACCCTAGAAATATACTTCCCTATAGGTCCCTTACAACTACCATTCCTTTTATGTTAAGTAATGGTTAATGTAATTCCCTTTCCATCTTATTTTTAATTTGACTAGGAATGCTCTAAATAGGCTGTCATACAAAAAAACTAGTTGCTCATTATAAAATTACTTATGGTATAGGTTCTTATCATGTCATGCCTTCTGACTTTGATTATGTATTACCTACATCTATGTTGCTCTTCTTCTGAACTCATCCATTCTATTCAATTCCAAGATTCAATTGCTAAGAGATTCTCAATCTCCTAAACGCATGACCATAGCAATGTGCAGGTTGGGCACTAGATACTCCATTGTCATGACTGCTTCCTGACCATACATCAACTGAAATGGTGTAAATCTTGTAGCTCTTATATAATTTGTGTACTATGCCCATAAGATCTTAGGAATGTGATCTTCCTAGTAATCATGCTTAACATCATAGATTTTTGTGAGCATTTTCCCTAGTACCTTCTTTAAAGCTTCAGCCTAGTCATTCGCCTGGGGATGATAGGTAGTGTTTTTATGATGCACAATCATGAACTCTTCTGTCAAATCTTTGATAGTATTATTGAAGAAGTGTGTTCCTCTGTCATTGACTAGTTTGATCAAACATCTAAACCTAGTAATGATGCTTTCATACCAAAACTTTATTGCATCCTTTGCACCGCAGCTAGGTGTGGTAGCAGCTTCAACCCATTTAATGAAATAGTCTGTCACAGTAATGATATATCTAGCCTTGTGCTTACTTGGAGGGTTGATTGGTCCTATAAAGTCAATACCCCACTGTTCAAATAATTATTTTGATAACAAGGGTTGCAATGATATCTCATATTTCTAGAGTGGTTTTCCCATACGTTGGAAGACATCACAATGTTACACAACTCTATGTACATCCTGAAACAAATTCAGCCACCCCAGTCTGCTCTGTAGAATATTTTTAGTAGTAGCCTCTCTTGTGAAATATCCTCATGCAACTCCTTGATGAGCTTTCTCTAAGAGTTTAGGCCATTCATGTTTGAATACAATCTTGTGCAGGACTTCATCCTTTCCCAAGAAATATATCAATCCTTTAATGATAGTGTATGGTAATGCTCTGGTCACAAACTACTTTTTGTTCCATTTCTGAAAGTGTATAAGGAATATTATTTGCTCGAGGAATTTGGCAATAGCTTTGAAATTTTTAAGAATTGTAGTGACACAGAAGAGGTGTGCATTAGGTGAGTATTCTTGTAGTTCTTCTAGCTCTTCACCATTTAGAATTTGACTGATGTGGTCAACTCCTACATTTTCTTTGCCTAGTTTTAAATTTATTCAAAATTGACATCATTGAAACAATATTAGCTAGCAAGATATTCATCCTCTAAGCATTGGTTTTTTGACCAAGTAGTGCAGAGCTTGATGGTCCATGAAAACTTCAAAAGGTGTTGCCAAAAGATAGTGCCAAATTTTTTGTAGTGCGAACACAATGGCTAATGTTTCCCATTTTGTGGTTGTATAATTTTTATCTATATTAAATAATTTTTGGCTAGCAAAGTGAATGGGATGATCAAGTGCACCATATCTATGTTGCACAAGTACTACACCAACTTTGATGCCCAAAGCGTCTACATGCACATGAAATGGCTTAGTCTAATATGGGAAAACAAGTATAGGTGCAATGACCAGTCATTATTTGAGCTCAATGAAAGCTGCTTGGTATTCAGATGTCCATACAAACTTAGAATTCTTGCATAGTAAAGTTTTCAATGGAGATGATATCACTACATAGCCTTTGATAAATTTTTGGTAGTATCTTGTATGTCTAATAAAGGATCACACTTTAATGGAACTAACAGGGGGTGGCATACTCAGGATTACAATGATTTGAACATGATCAACCAAAATGCCATCACTGTAAACATGTCCAAGTAAAATACCAAAAGGTGTAAAGAATAGACATTTCTTCAAATTTAAAGTGATGCACAAAGCTCAACATTGTTCTAACATCAAACGCAACTTAGATAAATGCTCTTTAAATAGGGAGAAGACTGCCTAATCATCTAAATAAAATTCTAAGAAATCATGGATGAAATATTTGAATGTTATGACTACTACACGTGAGAACACCACAGATGCGTTCTTTAGACCAAACAATATGACTTTGTATGCAAAAAACACCTTTGTTGTAAAATTCGTTTTGGCTCTATCCTCCTCTATGATCACAATTTGATGGTATCCACTAAACCCATCTGTAAATGAATATACTTCATGGCCTGTGATAGAATCTAGAACTTCATTTATAAATGGTATGGGGAATGGATCATTTATGCAGGCATCGTTAAGAATATGGTAGTCTCTACATACCTAGATTTTTACTATTTTCTTGGGCTATACTACCATTGGGCTTACCCAGTCAACTTTTTCTACTTGATAGATTATCCATGCATCTTGCATCCTATCTAGTTATGCTTTTAATTTTACTTTCATGTTGGGGTTGAGTTTGTATGGTCACTTCTTGATTGGATGTGCGTACTCTTTCAATTCAATGTGCATCTCACCAAGAGATGGGTCAAATCCTCAAACCTCTAAGAACTTAGTGGGGAATACATCTTAGTAGTCCCTCAAAAGTTGTAGGGCTTCTAAAATCTTAATCTTTATCCAATAGTCACCTAAACTTACCATTTTTGGGACCTCCTTTATTTTGATGTCAACAACGTGTTTCTTGATAGGTTGCTGATATATATTGAATTTTTATTCATCTACTAATTCTTAGATCTTCCTTTGCCCTTATTTCTCTAGGATCTAGATGCTACGTAACTTATCTTTTTTAGTTAGCATTGTATTGACGCCCTTTAGTGGTTCCATAGGCCACTTAGGTCCAAATAAATCATTCAAATCTAAATCTGCATCAAAATCAGAGTAATCATCATCATCTACCTCATCCTGGATTTGGTGATAAGGTTGCATCATAACTTGTTCTTCAATCCTAGCAGATTTATACCTTTGTAATGTGGAATTAAGATTAGAAGCTACATTTTTCTACGCAGTTGATTCTTTTGTGGTGCTTATATCTTCAACGCACCCATGGCATAGAAAGTACTTGATTTTTTTATGTGTGTTATGGACTAACATATTTTCATCATCGAAAACAAAAGTTTGTATGAAGTTACTCTACACTTGTGCCCATTATTGGTTTTCTCTCCTATGTTCATGGTGTATGTACCATGTTACATGTAGTAGAGCTAGTGTATAGTGAAAAATATGAACCCAATACTTAGGTGCCACATGTTCCACGTTCTAGACTTAAACACATTTATGTACATGAATCTCAGAGCACTCTCCATTTTGAAAAAATGGCCAGTTAATGCAGATGAATTGTGGGAGCTAAAATATACTGATCATTAGTTCATAAGCATCATCCCACTCCAAAAGGTTATCCTAATGATTTATCCACCAAGTTGTAGCAACTCCCTTCAAAGCATAGTTTAGTGCATTAACTTGTTGATTGATAGTCAGAATATGGACGTGCAATCATAAAATAAAATCATTGATGTCTTTCGTTATGTAATATATGGGTAGTTGGCATTTGTGCATAAATACTATCCTCATGGTCCTAAGTTCATGGTCATCATGGTCCCAGTTAAGGAGATGTGTATCTGAATCACCATTGATAGAAGAATTTGCTTCCCAAGGTATTGTGCCTTTCCTTGTTGGTTCTATGTAATCATGCATGTGATCATCGGCTTCGTATAAGAAATCAAATTTTGAGTGGGTGGGTAATTTTACAAACATGGAGGCACAATATTCATTGATGAACTGATTTACAATCATCTGTATAGCTTCTATTTTTAGTTTCCATTATTCTGCTACATTTAATTGCTAGGTAAGCATCAAATGTACTTAGGGTTTAGCTTGTTGGTACAAGAAGTTGTATTGTGTTGTGCACAAAGCATTAGGATCTCCTCTGTATTGACCTTTATCCATCTAGATTTTTTCAAAACATGTGGAGAGTCTGGTTCAGTAGAAATTACAAATGGTTTGTGCACTCTGTTGAGGGGAATGACCACAACCTTATCACCTTGATGTGCCTCAAGCTAGTTGAGTATTGTATTGATAGTCATCTGACCATCATATGCCCATTTATTTTCTATCAAAGTAGGGTAGTGCATTGCCATAGTCCTCATGTCTATGACCTCAAAATCTCCTTGCAGAGATAAATCTATGACTTTGATCTCAACATCCTTCAATCAGCCAATAGGCTCAACTTGCTTATAGTCAGCCAAGCTCAAAGTTATTGGGTTGTAGCTGAGGCTTGGTCATCCAATAGCTTTTCATGTGGATCTACGAATCATATTTACTATGTTGCTAAAATCAAAGATAGCATTTGGGATTTTGTATCCTACAACTTCAATATCAATCCACGCATCCACATCTCATGGTTTCTTCATCTTAACGTACCAGATTAGCTTTTTTGTATTTTGTTGGCCACACTATGCACATACTAAAATATTATGAAATATGTTCATGATGTTCTATGATATGTCTTCTTACCAGAGTACTCAATGGTTTCAATAAATCCGTTAGCATAGTGACAACTCCATCTTGTCGTATGATGTGCATAATTTAACTATACATTCACACGTCGATGGTTGTAGCATCACCATCAATAGTTTCTTATTGTTGAATGTTTTTCAAAAACTATATATCTTCGTTCATAAAATTTTTTTATGTGGTTAGATTTGGGTATTTGTCTTGTCTAACCTTTCTGATACCCTAATCTTGAGGCATCTCAAGTGGAGGGAGTCCTTTTTCTACATGTTGTTGCCATGTCACAGCGTTTAGAAAGACATTTTCTTTAAGCTCTACACTTACCATGTTTGCATTTAGGACAACTTTGTCCTTACTCAGCTTCTTCACAATAGGACAATATTTTGTATCATGTTGATCGAAGATTCTACAGTATGCACAATATGATTATCTTTGTGGATTCATTCGGCAATTTCTTTGAACATGATTGTACTCTCCACATAGGTAGCATTGCAAAGGAGGTCGTTGATAGTTTTTTTCTCAATTGCCTTGGTATCCTCCTCTATATCCACCTCAGCCTCCTCTATTAGCTTGATATTCTCCTTGGTATCCTTCTTGTGGCTAAGCAGAATTCCACTACTAATACTATTGATTATTGTCTCCCATATTGAATTATTGCTTTGCATCTGGTAGAGTCTAGGTCAATTATTGTAGCTATGTTATGGGTGAATTCCAAGGTGTTGCATATTAGTATTGAGGGGATAGAGGTGTCCATCCTAGTGACAAAGGAGTCCATCTAGGCGAAGGAGTCCATCCAACCAGCCTATGAGGCTAGTACTGCGGTGAACTCAGAATCCACTGTGGATCCACTTGGTTCACATAATACTTATCAAACTTCAAGCCTGAGATTATTTTCTTTACTTAGGAGATTTACTATGTTGTAATGGCAAACACATTTTTGGATATACCCTATTTAAGTTCCTACAGAGATCTACAATTCTTCTGATCATGATTAGTAGATTTACAAAAATTATAGTATAAATTTTGAGGATTTTTAATATATTGTTGCAGTAGATGACATTATGTCATAGCTGCCCTACTACTTGATAAATTTCATAGAATTCTATCTTTACTTTCAGTTAGTCATTTCAGTGGTGTCCATCTTTTCCACACTTTGTACACCATAATTTCAATTTGGGTTTTTCTATTCCATGATGATGCTCCATTATTTTCATGAAAAACTACAATGTGTTTTCAAATTTATATTTAGTATCAAGAGCTTCTCCATAGTCCTCAATCTGTTCCACTCACAATGTAGCAGCTTTAGCATCTAATTTCATCTCATATTATGATTGTGTAGTGGAAAACTAATTTTTTCCTCATAGTACTTCAATGAACCGTGCTACCTTATACTTATCTATCAAAGTGAATTCCACTTTGTACATTATATCAAAAAATCTACAATCATAGTCACACACTAACTCTCTAGACTTTTGCCTTATCTCTTTGAGGTCCTGTATTATCTAGATAATACATTTTTTAATCTGAAACTCTATGATGAGCCAGTCTTACATGTATCTAAGACTTGTCTATTGTATATATCTTTTGTACACAAATTCTAATGCTCTCCCAGCTAGTGCCCCTATCAATTCGCACTTTTTTAAGTTTTTATCAGTGACACCTTTAACTTGCCTTTTCATTTTAAAAGTTAAAAGGCATTATTTAGTATCTGTAGACCCATCATAGATGGCCAAATTTAATAATCCTCTTGACAGATTCATCATAGTAGCTAGTATAGATAGAGTCTTCTAGGTAACTGTTATTTAAGGTGATTGTGGCCTAGGTGTTCCTTCATGCATACTACTCTATGCACTAGAGAAATTTTGTGTGCACTCTATTTGTCTATACTTCTTTGTTGTTGTTCAACTTCACCTAATCTTATATAATTCAAAGCCTTCCTAATTGATTTTGTTTGAATCTCCATATCCTAATGGTTCACGTGCTCCAAAAATATTTTTTTCCTACTCTTCTCCCCTTACTCAACTGATTGAAAACTTTTACTAGGATATATAAGATTGGGCTACGAGGACATGTACACTTCTAGTGAATAATCATTTCTAATGACTTTTTTCTCTACTATGCTTGAGCCTATAATTAATCTGTGACTAAGTTATATTTATTTTTATAATTCTTCTTTTTTCAGTACCCTTTTTTGTAGCTCTGTACTACTTATATCTTCCATTCATTCTACTCTTAAACTACTCTCATCTTCTTCCTCACACATCTCTTCTTCTACTCTCTCTTCATCTAATTACTCTTTCTGTTGGCATCCATCATCGTTATCTTTCTTCAACCTTCATCATCTTGCTCATCACTTCTACGCACTCATTCATCAACTATTCTTACTTCTATTCACGGTTACTTGGATATCCATCTGTTTATTCCATCTATTCTATTGTCACAGTCCCTTTTTGAATCAAGAGTTTTCTTCTGATTCTTCTTCTCTTATGTCTCCATTCTAGATTCAGGCTCAAGCTCTAGTCACTCAGTTATCCATAATTCACCATTATGTGCACACATACCCATACACCTAAAGCAACTACTTCATATTGGTTAGAATAGACACCATAGCCTTTTCCATCACCAACATTTTCAATATAAGAGGTAGTCATAAAAATTTCCCTTTGATTCCTCAGATGAAGTAGTCTTGTGTAGCCTCAAATGCTATATAGCTTTATACTATGAACTCAATAGTGTATCCATCTATAGTGGTTGCAACCTATTAATTTATCACTCTTATCTAATTAGTTTCTAGTTTCACTAACTAGTCTATATTTTTTTTAGTCCAAATAATGGTCCCTTCCACTTTGGGATAGAAGCAATAGTACTCCAGTCTTGTTAACCAATTAGCCAACAATTCAGGTAGTTCACACTAAAACATTTTGTATGTTTCATCGTATATATGTTCATAAATGATTTCACTCATGGTGAGACCCATCCTTTTGGATTTTTCTTTTGCAAAGTGCCATATTTTCTGGTCATATAGGTTTCAATGTCTCATTGTCCCAATAACCATCTTAGCATAGCTCTCTCCAGAAGGAGTGGTTTCATGCTCATTGCACCATTGTTAGTAGAGGTTCTTGTTTCAATATAACATGTTAAGGACAAGAATAGCTAAGTTTTAGTAGTCTACGTAGGATAGTGAAGTGAATTCATGAAAACCTAAAACATGGCAGAAGTGAAAGATTGTGCGATAGGCAGAAACTAAAATTAACCAAGAGTTATTGAAAGATATGGAGCATTCAAATTAGATTAAGATAGGTAAAACCAAATCATTAAACATGATAACACAAATAAGGATTAACATAAGAGATTCAATAGGTAACCATGAACTATAAAGTCTATATTGATCTCAATAAAAGGTCATAAACTTCTTCATCCAAGCATAAATATTTATTGTCACTTGAGTTCCTAACTATTCATGTTCTTTTTCATACATTGGCACCAAAATGAGGAGACTATTCATCTTCTATCCTTTCACAAGTTGAGAGGATAGGATAAAATACATTAGCTGACAACTTCATATATAACACACAAATATTCAAAGGAATATCCTACGTAGCTTTCTTATCTAGTTATCTTCTCCCAACATAAATAATCAAGATTGACTTAACAAACTTGGTTGTTCGATGGGTTCAAACAATCTATTTAATTTAACATAGTCTAGTCCTATGAATAAACATGTCAAAAGTAACTAATGTGGAAATCCTTAAAAGGCATAAGCAACACAATAAATGATAATAAAAATTATTCTTAGTATTAAACTCACATAGCCCAAGTCAGTCTTATATGAGTCACAATGAACCTGATTCCAAGTCTACAAAACAAGGTAATCAAGTTAAGACCAACAAATAACCACAATACATCTCACTCGCATGTCGTGCACAAAGACACACTCAACACAGTAATAATCCAAATGATATCATGTCATCATGAAAACATTATAGAGTTTGAGAAGGGTATTACATTCACTCCCCTTAAAACAGGCATCATTCTCGATGCTTACAAAATAAAATCATGAAGTAGAATCCACCACATTACCTAATTGTAATAATCCACTATTAAGTGAACCCCCACATTATTAAAAAACTCAAATAGCTACTTTCCAAATGATCAAAAAAAGTGATAGCACCAAAAATGTTGATATCAATACTCTGACATGGTAGAACATAAGTGCATACACCAAATAACCCATGTGTCATCCCATAGTACAATAAAAATAAGAAAAATAGTGTCAAAACATGAAAACAATGTAATTACTATAATACCACTAGCTATGTAATGTTGAACCAACTATTAACTGAAGCATGCAGCCATGTTGTTCTTACTGAATAAACTATCATAACTATGAAGAATTTCCATATATAATATACATTGCCAAGTGATATTATAAACTATCAAAATCACTAACAAGAGTATAATTACCAATCCACCATAAGATAATATCATATCCACTTTGTAACAAGCAATAATGAAATGACTATCAACGCATATAAGGAAGCATGTAATGTTGGAACAATATTAAAAAAAATTTAGTGTGCAAAGAATAATAGTCTCCATCAACTACATCATCAACATCTCACCAAATCTCCTTAGACCTTCTAAAACTACTTAGACCTCCTAGCCTCCTTAGACCTCCCAAATAAATGGTCATAATATATATATATATATATATATATATATATATATATATATATATATATATATATATATATATATATATATATATATATATATATATATATATATATATATATAAGCTACTTCTCCCCTACACAGTGCACACTGCACACATTACAATATATATGTAAAAAACACATGAACCAACATTCGTCAAAAACCAAAATACCATAATAATTTTGAATAATCAAATATTAAAATGATCAATTTAAAAATCAATAAGCCAATGAAAGTAGAAAAATAAGTTAGAAAGTCATAAATCAAATTCAAAAGAATTCGGTGCCAATAAACAAAACAAGTCCAAGTCACAATTATCAAGTCATCAAAATAAACAAAATTAAATCCAATTGTAATCAAATGTTAATCCATTTACTTCAATTACAATTAAAATAACTTATAAATGTTCAAAACTTTGAAAGAACCATTAAATACAAATTGAAGTTTCAAGATTAGTGTTGGTTTTCAAAATAAAATTGAAAACATGACATTACTCGAACTATGTGACTATAAAAGTCACCCAAGGGGAGAAGGAATCCATACAACTCAATCACTTCCCAGATATGAGAGGACAAAATCAGCTTGAATACCTCACTGAGATAGGATAAAACATCACATCATCTTCCATATACCTCTCAAAAGAGCTACACGATTACCTCCTAGAGGTAATAAAGTAAAACTTGACTACCTTCAACAGGTAATAAATTAAAACTCGACTACCTCCCAGAGGTAGGAGAAACAAGAACAATAACAATCCTCCCTATTCCTCCCAATAGCAAGTGTTGATGTAATTATGTATAAATAAATCAAATGTGAACCTCATACCTAGCACCCAGTGCCAAAAGTACCCTAGAAAATATGTCAATTGTCCCAAAGTCTAAATCATTTGATATACAAGTCTCTCACCAAATAATATATCATTTTTTATTGTTGCACTTGTCATAAATACTTTTTTGGAAAACACTATGTTCAATCATGGTTGTCTTATTCAAATAAAAATTAATTATGTGTTGATGACTCTCATGTAGTATTTCTAATGCAAATATCTTGATAGTTACACAATCACAACTTATTCATACGGATATATCATTGTTCAACTTCAATTAACCTGTCCAAATTAGAGTAATCATATATATCAAAAAAATGATACTCACACTTACAACCACTATTCCATGTTAAAATGAACACCAAAGTTAACCATAATCACAACATAAATAGTCATTTCAAGAGAAACTAAATAGTTTAATAATTCTCTCACAGGTAGGAAGGCATATTCATTTTTCATAAAGAAGAGGGGGGATACAAAAACAATCTATCAAGACCCTATCTACACACTTACTCTTGAATCATTTGTGGTTACACACATAAGGTTCAAACTATGTAACTCAAAGACAAGATTATAACTTACAACAACGTTATCATCCAAATCATATTAGGTACCATCTAGTTAAATAATAACCAGCATACACAAGGTTAACAATGCACAAGGGTTAACTAAATTCCATAACTACAACATGATAGAATAAGGCCTCATGGCTTATGCTTAACAAAGATGAACAATGAAACACTAAATAGAGCATGTTAACTTAGAGTTATCATTGTTAAAAGTTTGATTTAAAAATAATCATTTTTATCGTATTGTTAAACTATATGCACATTTTGTTATTAGAGTCATAGTCACTCAACTAATTAATACGTAAGCATTAGAAGTATATGAAAAAATAGATTAAAGTAGGTATTTACCATACACAAACATATATACATACAATTTTTTTCGCATATAATTATCTACTACCAAGGAATAACAAAAATTGGCCAACATAAACATATATTAATTAAATATGAGAGCAATACAATCAATAAAATAAGTTCAACATTTCACCATTTTATTCACTTCATATTCCAATGGTCTATGGTGGCTAGATACTCCACCATAATAACAAATAAAAACAAGTAAATTCTTTCTAATGGGATGCTCCCATCCACCAATGGAATAATTCTTGCAACCTGAATTCAATGATTTCTAACATAGTTCATGCCTACAACTATGTCTACTCCTATCATATCATTTTACTTGTACACATGTGAGAAAAAAATTTAGAATGCATATAACAAAACACCAACACTCTAATGCATCTAGTGTTTAACCTAGTTCTGATACCAAAATGTAATGCCCAAAATTTACATCTCAGACAAACACAAAATCCTACCAATTTTTTTAACACTCCAATGAATGCACTAAATCCTATACATATAAATACAATAACACTAACATAGCATACAAACTCGAGCAAACTCAAAAACACAATGTCACTACAAGGTTGTGATTTAACCATTTACACTTCGATCTACTACACGAAGCAAAATGCACATAGAGTCAAAGCTCACATACAAATTGGATAAGTCATTAGTGATTTGGGTGCCCTCAATTGACATAACATGAATTCTAAATGATTAGAAGGCATGCATAGACACTTAAGGCAAGATGGTTACAATATGCTTATAAATTTACCAAGAACCCCATAACCAAACAGAAGATAAATATTATAGTTTCAACTTCACAAATAGGGAAGGATCACATCCTAAATCTGGTAACATTCACAAATATAGATTTATGAATAAACATAATCATAGGGGTAATTGGGTCAAAGCCACTGTTAAATAAGTCAAATTTTATCCTACGGCTACAAAGGTTCAACAGGGCTAAAAAGGGTACGAAAAGACACAATAATAAATACCCAGACAAAGGTTTACACTACTATAAAATAATGAGTCAATTTTATATGACAATAAAACCATAATAGAAGTATTATTTTAGAACATGGATAACTTAAATGAATAAAAGGAATATGAAATCAAACAATGCTTAATGATTTTTTTCATCGTACTCTAAAAGCAAAGACAAATAGGGGTTAAGGAAGACTCACTAAAAACATCAAACGGATCAGAAAGATAAATATGAAATATTATACGTGAACATCAAAATCAAATTATAAAATTATAACTTTTAGATTCAAGAAACGTTAAACCAAACAATTATTATAACACCCTTTCGGAAGCAACCTCGTAGATTAAAATCATAAACAACAAAAAAAATTGAATAAATTTAATTTAGAAAGGAGTATATAAAAATAATAAATGAAATAAATAAAGGCTCTTATATAATTTTATAGATAAAAAGAACCACTATCAAATAATGGTTTCTCTTTAAGACACCTCTAGCTATTTTTGGCAACTCAATTTTGAATCGATTTTGTACGCTGAAAAAAGAAATCAGGGGCAGAAAATTGTCAAACATCTCTGAAACTAGATCCACTAAAAATTATTGAAACGGGTTAGAAAATAACGGTTATAGACCCTGATTTACAAATGATAATTCTATAGATTACAAGTTTTCATTTAAGAAATTCTCAAATTCGGATATTAATTTTGAACTCATTTCTGAACCGATTTAGTTGATTTCCAAATAGAAAACTCTTAGTGTAAATTTGCACTAAATCTTATAAAAGTGCATACAATCATCCAACCATCAAAAAATGATCACAGAGAATGATATATCTATCAGTTTATTTTTCAAGATAGAAAATGAGTCTCAAACTCATTTACACTCTAATAACAAGATTTCCATGAATACCTCAAAACCCGTCATGATCAACCTACCCAATTTAGGTTTCTACCATGATTAAGCTATGAGATCTATAATATTTACATCAAAACACTTAGTATTAATACAAATTCAAATTCATTAACTTTACTCATTAATTTCAATTATATATGTTTAACCTAATGTTAATTATACAACTGATTCTACATATTAAGATTAATCCATAATTTAACAATGTTAAAATAAATTAAACTTATTATAATTTAAGTCTATAATTATCAATGTTTTCTTGCCATATTATATTTTTAACGTCATTTTTATGTTCAAAATGTGTGTTCTCAACACTAACGTTATCATCCAACTATGAACCTTATATATTATAACATTTGTTTATCCAAATGGTTATTTTTGTAGCATAAAATTGCACCCTTGAGAGAGAATTTTTCAGGCTCTCCCACTTCCAGCTACAATATTGGAACAACCTCAGGCTGTGGGTATCCTTTAATGAGGTTGAACCTCTAGAGTAGGTCAGCTTCCTCTTTGATGCTCACCTAAAATTAATGCTTCACAGGAAAAAATGTTAGAAAGGAAAAAAAAGGCTCTTAAAGAAGTTAACCAGGTGATGCACCAAATAAAAAATGGGGAACTCTCATAAGCTTGAACCCACACTAGATCTGCAAAGGAGAATATCAACTCACATAATCTCAAGATCAAGTTGATTGCATAAGTGTTTCATGGAAGAGGATCAAGAAGCAATGAATAGAAACAAAAAGGAGTTTTAAGGCTCACTGAAAGCTCACGTTAATGACAAAAATAACACTAATTCAGACCTGTAAACATCATTGAAAACTCCCTAAACAAGGTTAGAAAGGACCATGGATGAGGAATATTCTTCTTCACATAATGTCATAGTGCACAACTCACTAAACATAGATTCAAGGCAAAAGATAAGTAATAAAAGTCCTATGGGTCGAGCCCAATCAAGAGGAGCATACTTCACAATATCTCAAAAAGTTCTCCAGTTCCTCTAAAATTTCCAAATCAGAAAGAACTAGTTTCTCTAAATTTCAAATCGGAGAACCCCTATACAAAATGAAAAGAATGAGATATATAGAAGAGGGAAGAGAGAAGAGGAATTTGCATGTTAGAGTGGGGAACTGAGAGAAGAAATTGCTAGTGACTCAAATCATTGTTGTTGTACTTGAGCTCTTTTGCATTCAAAGCATGCAACTGCTTTGACGAAGAGATAAATCGTTCAAGATCACCACAAATCTCTTCGAGCCCCTCATGCATTCAAGTCACTTTTTTGGAACTGACAGAGCCATGTCACAGGTGATTTGAGCGATGATTTGTCAAAATCATGGCTCAGGACACTCTTTTCATTAATGACATACCTGCTCTATGTTCTGGGACCTAAAACTGAATTAACTATAGGTTGAAAACCAATTTAGATTATTAGCTTTCTTATAGTTATAATAGACGACACTCTACTTGATGCCTGGGTTTTTTTCATCCGTTGATCTCCTTACTAGATCTTGACAAGTGTCAAGCTTGCGATAATCTAGATGAACCTTTTAAAAACTTGATCAAAGGTAACGACTACTTGTAGGGACTCAAACTTGACGTTTGCGGGCCCGTCATTAATTCCTTTAGACTTTTATTTGGACCACTTCTTCGGACTTTTACTTCGAAAGAATTTATTCAAGCTATTTGATGTGGCCTTTTGTCTTCAGACTTTTTACTTGGACCCTTCGTAACTTTTGTCAAACATCTTCCCTGAAAGAATTAGGTCTTCGAGAAAATTGTTGCAAAAAAATTTCCTGAAAGAAATAAGTCTGTAGGATCCTTGCCTTGGACAATTTTCCCGAAAAATTCCCCAACACTTGGTTAAAAAACCCAACACAATTACCTAAAACAAATATTATCACTTGGCCCAAATTATCAACATTTAACCAAATAAAAAGGTCTGTAAGAATTGAACTTAGCCAAACAAAAGCCCGAAATAATTATGCCAAGTAAGGACTTAGCAAAAAAAAAAGGTTTTGCACTTAGATTTTCCAAGGCCTGTATGTTCTTCCAAAATCATGCTTGAAATGTTGCTTGATCCATGACCTTGAACTACTTGGTTTCACCATGAAACCTGCTCAAGAACCTTTTTCTTTGTTCTATAGACTTATCTCTTAGAATTTGACAAAATACACTTTAAGGAAACTTAAAGTGTTTTAAAAAATTTATGAGCACTATAAGATCTCTCTGGTCCACTCATTCCATCCAGAACATTTGTTCATCCACTCATCCATTAGCAACATGATCCATCTAAGCATAGCTTGGTATGTGTGACAAATTTGGCCAACATTTCTAGTGACTCACAGGAAATCATGCTTGTTATGCTTGAGAATCTAGACCACTTACCTTGTCTAGTCCATTGGGCATGGAGTCATTAACCTCTGCAACTAAGCTGATCTGAAACTAGATACAAGGTTGACCTTTTCTATAACCTCTTCTTGAAGTAACAAGGACAACAAAGACAGAACAAACATTGTGCCCCAGGCACTTAGGGAAAGGAAACACACAATTGAAAAGGATGTACACAAGGCACTTGGAGGAAAGCATGAAATCTATCCTAATATATACAAGGTTACAATTTACAAGTATCTCCCTCCTGGATCAAATGGAAAACTATGAGTATTATTCACTTGTAACAATCTAAGATGAAAAATACCTTGCTTTAGAGGTACCAGAATTGGTGAACCACGTAGCTTTATGGTCAATCCTTTTAATGTGCTTTCTAATGAATGAAATGGAACAAACATGTCTCCGATGTAGACATATTGGTTCATGTCCTCCAAACTTGGTTCATGTTGGACTGTAGGGGCTTTTGCAATATTCTCATTTGATGGCTCAATTTTTTGCTCTGAATCAAGCACAACATGTGATAGGTCCTTTAAAATGGTGCTTGGTTTACTATATAAACTTAAGCAGAAAACCTCTAAGTCATTCCAAAATGTAGCTTCCTCTTGGTCATCTACAACAATGCCAAATTCAACTCCATATTTGCTCTATTTTCTTTGAAAAGAGACATATGGTAGTTCATCAATCCCCCTAAGGCCCAACATGTCATATTTTTGTGGCTCTAGATCTGACCATTCCCCCACATTTTTGAAGACATCAGTACTAGCTTCAATGGACAATTCATCTTGAGATTGGTCATCTTCTTCAACCTGATTGGTTAGTTCATCCTCATACTCCAGAGGAGGCATAGGCTGGTTTAGAACCTCTACCTGATCCATGAAATCATGGTACAGTTGCTGGCATACTCCATCATGATCATCTTACTCATTCATGACCTCTCCAACATGGTTAGCTAACTGATTGACTATGTCAATCTCTGCATTTTGGTCATCTTCATCTATAGCCACACCAAATGGAAGCACTTGGGACCAAACAAAATCCTCTTTGCTATCAGTTGCATTTTGAATACACACCTCTTTAAGTATGAAGGCATCAGTACTACCTTCAAGTTCTAATTCATCAATTTCAAAGCTATACCACAATAGCTGGTCCAACCCTGATTTCTCCTCCCTTTTTTGAAGTGGATTACTTATCATGATCTCCTCATCATAGACACTTGTGTTGTCCTCTTCAGGCTCAAATTTGACTCTAAGCTCCTCCTCCATTCCTTTCAAAACAGGTTCTTCCTCTAAAAGGGAGATGGTGGGGGTGTGAAGAAGTTCATTTTGCTCGCAGCTGAAGAGGGTGTCTTTCCAACTAGGTACTTTGAGTGGTCTCTTTGGTGGTTCTTGAGGGAGGAAGAAAGAGTCTTGGAACTCTTGTAGGGCAAGCTCATTGAGATGAGATAACACCTCTTTTTTATTTTCTTCAACAACTAACTCCTTCTCTTGAACTGGTTCTTGGACCATCACAACTGACACCTTTTCCTTCTTCACTATGCCCTGCTAAACCAATTTCCATGATGGAAATGTGTAGGGAACAGCCACCTTTTATTATTTTTTAATGTGTATAGAAGAGGGTGGTTTCACAAGAGAGGGCATGACATAATCAGGGTCAAAGGTGTAGGAGAAGATCCATGATGGAAGAGATTCATGCTTTTGAGTGGGAATGGGCATTGGGGTAGGAGAGGGAAAACTGATTGGCTCTTTGAAAAGAGAGGACACATAAGACTGATCTAAATGAGCCTACTAATTTTCATAAGATATCAACACACTTTTTGAATCTTGGACAATGCTTTTCTATCACACCTTATTCTCCCTCTCGCAAATTGTCCATTGTTCATCCTCACAAACTAACCACCTATTCTTGATCAACTGAAGAGAACTCCTTGCCTCTTGTAGAACATGAATAGGGATGACTGAAGAAAGTTATAAACCCCTACCAATCTCTTTTATCAAGTCAATATTATCTGATAATGCTTGCTTGAATCTTGATAAGGATGTAACAGGGTAAATATAGTCTTGCCAAGGGTAATTATAGGACTGATTTGAATGCAAAGGACACTGATCTCGGTCATACGTAGGAGTGGAAGGAGGGTAAAATCCATGATAGGGCTGATAGGTTGTTTGAGGGCCACTTGGGGGAAACACATAAACATTGTTAGCATGATAAGTGTGATGTTGAGGTAGAGAATAAGCATGTTGATCAAAAGATGATTGCTTAAACATACCAGACAATGATGATTAGGCACTTGATCTACTTATACCAACTGATGAATACTTGGAGTCATCATTAGTGTTTGCACACATGCCTCCAAAGGTTGATTGGATAAAGAAAACACCAAAACTCTTCACTCAGTGAACAACATGGTCCCACCGGGCATGTCATAAATTGTTGTAGCATAGAATTACACCCTTGTGGGAGAATTTTTTAGGCTCTCCCACTTCCAACTAGAATATTGGAACAACCTCAAGTTGTGCGTATCCTGTAATGAGGTTAAACCTCTGGAGTAGGTCGGCTTCCTCATTGATGCTCACCTAAAACTATTACTTCACAGGGAAAAGGGTTAGAAAGGGAAAAGGCTTCCTAAGAAAGTTAACCAGGTGATACACCAAATAAAAATGCATAAATACCATGAGCATGAACCCAAACTAGATCTAAAGATGATAATATTAGCTCACACAATCTCAAGATCAAGCTGATTGCATAAGTGTTTCATGGAAGAGGTTCAGGACGCAATGAATAGAAACAAAGAGGAGTTTTAAGACTCACTAAAAGCTCACATTAATGGTAGAAAGAACACCAATCTAGACATGCAAATAGCATTGAAAACTCCCTAAACAAGTTCAAAAAGAAGGACCATGGATGAAGAAGATTCTTCTTCAACAATGCCATAGTGTACAGCTCACCAAACATAGATTCAAGGCAAAAGATAGGTAAGTAATGTCCTATATTGCATCAAGAGTTAGTTTTTACAGAAGCTTGACAGGATTGAACCTAATCAAGAGGAGCATACTTTACAATATCTTAAAAAGTTCCCCAGTTCCTCTAAAATTTCCAAATCAGAGAGAACTAGTTTCTCCAAATTTCAAATCGGAGAACCCCTATAAAAATAAAAATAATGGGATATATAGAAGAGGGAAGAGAGAAGAGGGACTTACGTGTTAGATTGGGGAACTGAGAGAAGAAGTCACCAATAACTCAGACCACTACTGTTGTACTCGAGCTCTTTTGCATTCAAAGCATGCAACTACTTTGACCATGAGATAAACCGTCCAAAATAAACCGTCAAAGATCACCACAAATCTCCTCGATCCCCTCGTGCATTGAAGTCCCTTTTTTGGAATTGATAGAGCCATGTTGTGGGTGCTTTGAGCAATAGTTTGTCGAAAGCATGGCTTGGGCTGCTCTTTTCATTAATCATATACCTACTCTATGCTTTGAGGCCTAAACTTGAATTAACTATAGGTTGAAAACCAATCTAGATTATTGGTTTTCATATAGTTATAATAGACGACACTTTGCTCGATGCCTGCTCTTTTTTCATCCATTGATCTCCTTGCTAGATCTTGACAAGTGTCGAGCTCACAGCAATCTTGATGAACCTTTTGAAAACTTGATCAAAGGCAACAGCTACTTGCAAGGGCTCAAACTTAACGTTTGCAGGCCCGTCATTAATTCCTTCTGACTTTTGTTTGGACCACTTCTTTAGACTTTTCCTTCGAAAAAATTTCCTCAGGTTATTTGTTTTGGCCTTTTGTCTTCGGACTTTTTTCTTGGACCCTTCGGAACTTTTTTCAAACATCTTCTATGAAATAATTAGGTCTTTGAGAAAATTTGTTGCATAAATTTTTTCTAAAAGAAATAAGTTTGTGGGATCCTTGCCTTGGATATTTTTCTTGAAAAAGTCCCCAACACTTGGTTAAAAACCTGACAAAATTGCTCGAAACAAATATTTTCACTTGGCCCAAAATATCAACATTTAGCTGAATAAAAAGGTCCGCAAGAATTGAACTTAGCCAAACAAAGTCTCAAAACAATTATGCCAAGTAAGGACTTAGCCAAAAAAAGGGTTTTGCACTTAGCTTTTCTAAGGCATGTATGTTCTTTCGAACTCATGCTTGAAATGTTGCTTGATCCATGACCTTGAACTGCTTGGTTTCACCATCAAACCTACTCAAGAACCTTTTCTTTGTTCTACAGACTTGTCCCTTAGAATTTGAAAAAATACACTTTAAGCAAACTTAAAGTGTTTCAAAAACTTTATGAGCACTATAAGATCTCTCTGGTCCACTCATTCCATCTAGAACATTTGTTCATTCGTTCATCCATTATAAACTTGATCCATCTAGGTACAGCTTGGTATGTGGGCCAAATTTGACCATTAGTTATTATTTTCCACCTAAATAATATTTAATTAACCTACTCAACAAATTTATCGATTCATAGATAAAATAGTTTTCAAATCATTGTTGGAAGTAATTTTATTAGTCAAGCATTAGTCTACATCTATTTTCAATACATTAATTATTATAGATAAATCATTGATAATTTAGATTAAGAAATATTATTGTACATTCATATCCTTGAATAATACAACCATTATATCTATCAAGTACATAATCTCCAACATAGATCTTTTCAAAAGTAAGTTAACTCAAGTTAATGATAATCTCTAAGAACAAAATTTTACAAATATCTTAATTGAACAATAAACGTATAACCATCATCTACTCAAAACTCAATCAAATAACATACAAGACACTACTAATTTCAACATAAATATATTATATCTATATACTTTATTTGTCATCAGTAACTCGCTAACCTCCACTACAAAAATAGTCAATAAAATGTCACCTTATGTTGAGCAAGACATTCCTCCATCCTAAATACTTCATTCTTCATTTTTCCTCCACCTATTTTTTTCTCCTTGGCAAATTTTCAAATTGACTCCTCTCCCATTAGGTTAACTTTTTAGTGGGAAAAGCCATGCTTATTTTATTATTTTATTTTTGCAATTAGGGTTTCCACTTTTCTCTGTTTTAAAAAAATTCATTAATGGATTTCTCATAATTTTTATTTTTACTTTGATTAAATTAATTATTACATTGAGAACATTAAGTAACTAAATATATTAAGTTTTATACAAAACCAATAATACGATTTTATCTTATTTTAATATATAACTATGTTTATATGAATACGAACACCAATACGTATAGATAGCAAAATTTGATTCAAACTTATTTATATAACCAATTTATGAATAAACATGTACATTTATTCATTTAATTTGTTTGTCTACAAAACACCATTTTAATATACATATATTTATATAAATATATTTTTACATAAAATCTTATTTACACCTATTATTAAATATTATCTGGGTTTGGTCACAATCATAACTGTGTTATTATACCTATTTTAAAAGTAAAATTAGTATCGAAACACTCAGAAGATACAAGTCAAATAATTGGGATCCACTTTAACATAACATAGCCACTCGATGGGTTCAAGCAAGTTGTTTAAGTTAACACAATCTGGTCCTATGGATAAACCTATCAAAATTAACTTATCGACGTAGAAACCCCTTAAAGGCATAAGCGACATAATACATGATAATATAAATTGTTATTAGCTTTAAACACTTACAGCCTAAAGCAATCCTACATGTGTCACAATGAAACTAATTCTAAGTCACCACAATAAAGTAATTGAGTCAATATCAAAAACTAACCATAATACATCTCGCTTAAATGTCATGCACAAAGATACACTCGACACACTAGTAGCCTAAATGATATCATGTCATCGTGAAAATATTATAGAGATCGAGAAGGGTATTACCCATGTGGACTGCAAGAACTCTTTGTAAATATTAGTATGAATGCCATTATTTCTCACTCTTGGAGAGATTATGAGCATCCACTAGGAAGTTATGTGGGCTTGACCTATCAATATTAAGATCAATGAGACGAAACAAGAAGGATATAGCATACCATTATGAATCAATCCCATTTTTACCCTACTCCATAGAGGATCTGACAAGATATGCATACTTAATATGAGCACTTTGGGAGTTACCCAACTGTCTAAATATATGAATCATTGTCACTTCATGAAAAATAACCGAGGCAATGAGCAGGGCAATGCCAAATTATGCAAGGATGATGACATAAGAGACTACTCTTTTGACATGAATTTGTTTGGATAACATTGTAACAATTACTTTTTCCAGTCACTTTTGAGCCTTAACTCAAAGGTATGGTCCCTAAACCTCAGCGATACAAGAGGGTAGGTGTGATCAATGGGTGAAAGAGGTGGATCTTCCTCTAAATGCACTAAAACTAAATCCAAAAGTAATGTTTTTCAAGGGCAATGAGAGCTACATGTCCCTTATTCAATCTGTCCTCTATACCCCGAGTCAAGCTAAAGTGTGGTCCATAGAAGAAGACCCCCAACTATACATATGAAAAGATACATCAACCCTCTCACCTTTGTAAGTAAGAATCACATAGGTTGCCTTACTTATAAATATATTAAAAGCCATGAGTTTTGTTTTATCTAGATTAACCTGGAGCTCATGAATATTACAAAAGGAGGCTAAGATAACTAGTTATTTCTATAAACCTCTCGTTGAGTGAAACATCAAAATAATATCATCTACAAATAAGAGAATTACAATAGAAACTTTGAATAGTAAGAAACCATCCGTTTCACCCAATGTATCTAAAATTATTTCCTTTAGTTCATCAATGTAGAATCCAAAAAGTGCAATGGGAAACCTTGTTTCACGCCTATGGTATTTTGCACATCCTTTTTATCACTATCCCTCATTTGTACCTTGCCAACAATGGTCTCATAAAGTGTCATCACAATCAAAACCACCACGAGTGGAAGAACCAAAATCTCATGATTGTCAACTAGCAAGTGCTAATGAACTATATCAAATGCCTTGAAAAAGTCCACAAAACAACAATATACTCCACACTTTTTTGCCTTGGATTCCTCAATGATAAAGGTCAAAGTGAAGATATGATCAATGGTACGTTGGTTCCTCCTAGAACTTACTTGTCCTTTGGCCCTTATCATGTGTCTCTACCAATCTAAAGATATGGATGTCTAGAGTTATGGCAAAGATCTTAGCCAAGGTGTGTCCAAACATGATTATAGTAATTACTAGGATTATTCTTGTCTCCACTCTTGTAGATAAAATAGATATGGGAGATCTAGGAAGATGGAAAGCCATGGGGAAACATGTAGTTAAACAAAGATGTGATAGTCAACATGTAGTTAAATAGGTATGTGATGTGGACTGCTAAGACTTCATGGGTCACAATGTAGTTAAACAAGTCACCATGAAGTGTTGTTTAGGCTAGAAATAATAATGAAGGGATAACTTCATATCCAATTCATTTGGGGATAAACCAATATGAACAAGATTTTATTTCAAAAAAAATCATATAATTATTAAGGTAGTAATAGAAATCTTAAAACTCATTGCAGATATTCATCTAATAATAAATATCACATGGAATTACAATTTAATACAATTAATAACCAAATGATTGTGCCTCTCACCATCATGGCAAAGGTTTATGTGAAAGTGGGTATTCCATTAAAGGATAAACCTAAAACTAAAACCTTCAATGAGATCATTATTGTTTTTCAAGACTTGTTTAAAGACATGTATTCTAATTCCATTATTAATTTATAAGTTCACGACTTTACATGATTAAATAATTTTTAGCCATGTTCTCCAAATGAAATATGGCTATCTGATTTATAAGTTTCTCAATATTTGACTATATATGTACAATGGATTTTATTTAATAATAGTAGTCATTAAATCAATATCCATTAGGTAGTCATCAATAAATCAAAAAGGTTTTTTTTTTTAATAATGTATTGGTTTTATTGACTTAACAAAGATCAATATGTAACATTTTTGCATATTTTTACCATTTAATATGTACACATATATAAGCATTGTTCCATTCTCAACCCTTCCATAAAATAGGGGGGGGGAAATGAAAATTGACATTTGAGATATTGTAAATAATAGTGCTATGTAGAATTAATCCTAACCAAAACACACTATTCATATTAAAATAAACTACACCATGCAATCCAAGGTGAAAAAAAATAAAAATAAACTAAACCGTGCAGTCTAAGGCGAAAAAAGTAAAACTTGAGGAGGAAGATTGGAAAAAGACTTCAGAACCCTCCCCAAAATATGTGAAGAGGAAAGCTAAAAATATTGTGGAAGAGGAGAAGGATGAGGAGAAAGATCAAGATAATGTGTATTTTCCCATGGCTTGTCATACCAAATTGCTTGAATTGGAATTAAAAAATGGAAAATACGGAAGTCAAAATTACCACACAACTAGAAGTTTGGAATGAAATTATAGGTGAAACTGGGGTTTTGAGAAAGGATTTGGCTATTTTCAAGAATGAAGGAACTAGAAAACAAGGTGGTGGGTAAAACCCAAAATCATTGTTTTCAATCCAAATTTAGAAAAAGCATTGGAACCAAAACATGCAATCTTAATGGGTGAGAACAAAAAGAAAAAGGAGATCTCTAAAGTTAACAAGAAGAAAGAAAAGGTTCCAATGCTTAAGAAAAGGGTGCAAGACAAGGAAGTTGAGACTCCCACCAAGAGAACATTAGTTAAGAAGAAGGACATGGAAGCTTTTACAGAAGGGTCAAGCAAGTGAACTAGGGGCCACCTAATAAAATAAAAAATCAAGAAGCCCAAGGAGAGTACCAAGGTTGTTACAATTTTAGAGTATTCCAACCCTAAATAGTCGTCTTATTTCTTCTATGTTAGGTTGTTTTCCTTTGTTTTGTTTTTTGGTAGAAGTTTGTTGTTGTCTTAATAGATAAGTGGTGGAGGTTTGGCAGAAGTTTATTTGTTCTAGTTTTAGCGTTGGTGGCTTTTGTCTCATGTTTTGAACTCTTCTGGTTTGTAATGTTTATTTTTGGAACTTGTTTTGGTTACATGATCCTTTAAACCATGTATTTTTACCTAATCAAATAAAATTATATATTAAAATAAACCATGACATTTTTTATTATTAACATAATAAATTTAACTGATGTTTTGATCAAAATTATCATGTAAAAAGCAGGATGCCCCTCCACTCCATTCATTTTAATAATGAAAATAATCATAACCCATGCATGTTTTATTTTCCCAATAATAATTTTGTGCCAATAAACTCAGCGCATTTCCTTTTAAATCAATTGATTTCCTGTGGTAATATGAAATAATAAGTTAATCATAGTAAGTTTTATTGTCATGCCTAAAATTTTCATCCCAAAAACTTAAGAAAAATATGGGAGGCGGGGGAAGGAGGCAAGGAATTGCTTGATTAATTTCATTATAATTAATTATTCATTATTTTTACCAATCAACAATTAATTATTTAATGAAATTAACTAATCAAAAAAAATTACCATGTTTTATTCAATCTTTTGGAATGAAAATTTAGGTATGACATTTTGGTATCAGATCACGGATTCAACACTACAAACTTTGGGTAAATCAACTTTTGATGGTCCATTATCTCCTGTAACGAACAAAAAAATTGTTTATAAGTTCTTAGTATGGTCATTGATAGGATGAGCATATTCAACAAATACTTTTCATACACAATGTTACGATGTGGGGGGATGCTCACCTTGATATATTTCCCTTTGATCATTTTATATTTCCAATGTACATGTTCCCATTGTGTTGTTATGTGTTTGTATCCCTTATATCAATTATTTGCGAACTAATGTGGACTAGTGATTTATGAGTTATTCATATGTTTCTTTAGTTTTGGTAGCAAACCGTGTATGTATGTATGTGAAACCTCTTGTTTGACTCCACACACCATCATGTACCCGTACATAACCTCCAGAATAGATCATCCTCTCTAAATTAACTAGATTATCATATGATCGTGATGTATGTGATAAAGTGCTAAAATTTTCAATTATGTCATGTGAATGTGAACGTACTTGTGATGTACCTTGTGCCTATAACATCAATGTGAAAATGTTGAGTAGTGTAAATTTAATCATTTTAAATTAACCTTATGATAAGCATTATATGTTTTCGCCTTGTGAACCTTTTGTGTCATCCCCTTAGGTAACTATTTTGTCGGATTGCTCCAAGATCTCTAAACGTCACAGATTGCATGAAAATCATAGAATTATGTGAGAGCAAAAGAGAGCTTCATAAATTGATTATCTGATTCATTAGCTAAAAAGTACAAAGTAAGTACATTATATAGTAAGAAATTAGGTCACCAAAAAGTAACAACTCAACTCATAATTAGAAAACACATAGTGTATTTCCCCTAATGATCTTAACAACCCTAAGCAAGTTGACTAACAATCGTGTAGGTAAAATCGAAAGTAGAACAAAGCCTATACTAACAACCTCTTGAAGTGTAGCTTAGGTGGGTAGAGTAATTGCATCCTGACAACAAGGCCTAATAAAGAACCCAAGTATATTTCAACTCTCATAACATGAGGAGAATGAGAAAACCCGTAGGACAAAAATCCTCCCCTAAAAGAGAGTGAAGAAGATAAAGGAGCTAAAAACTCCCACTAGAGTCTCCAACTGCCTGAAACCATCCAATATCTTATAACTGACTTCTTGAAGGTGATTGTGGATCAGAAGTAGATGTAATGAAACGTGGATCACCCTGAAATAGTGAATGAGTCTGCCAAGAGCCTGATAGATCTTCAACCAAGGTGGGATTCCTATCTAATGAATTGTTCTCCCCATGGAAAGTAGGAGGGCCAATTTCCCTATGCAATGATGGTGCAACAAGAGCAGAGGCAATGAAGGACTGTTGAATGACGTGAAACTATGGTATAGATTGCTTGATGTTTGATGTGTCCTAGATAAGTATACATGTTACTTATAATATCTAAAGTGGACCAGAGGTAAATTGATAGGGAAATAACTCCTCAACATTTGGAAGGTAACAACAACATGGTGGTGTGTCCCCATCACTATTATAGTCATTTGTATTAGGAAAAAAGTTGTCAATATCAAAAGATTGCTCAGGGTCAGAAATATCATCAAGATCAAGTGAGTCCAAAGAAGAAAAATCTAAAAGAGAGTCAGGAGCAAAGTGTGAGAAGTTATATAGTCAAGTCTGATTATTGACAATTCTTTATGTCAATATAGTATCACAGTGCAACTCTCTAACATACACTAAAACTGGAGTGAACTCAACTCACATGCTCGAACCAAAGTGAGTGATCCGATAAAATGATAAAAAATTATTTGAAAGTGAGGGAACAATTAGAACATTATTAAATGTTCCACCACTCACTTTAACAGACCCTCTCCCAAGAACCTTTATATAAATGTCATCACACAATTGTGTAGAGGACATGTCACATGATTCCAATGAATTAAACTTTATTTGTGAAGAGGCCATGTGATGTGAAGCACCAGAGTCAATGACCCATGTAGGAGTTGAAGGTATATCTACAACTAAGGCCTTGCCTATTATTTTCCTTTTACTATTTTCTTTTGTCTTTTCTTTACCATGGTCATTAAACTCAGAGAATTCATGGGTTGATGAATTTTGAATGGTAGAATCAGGGACATTGATGTTGTGCTTCTTAAGCATCTCAGTGAGTTGGTCAATCTGCTTCTTCAAACATTTGCTTTCATCATGCTTTTCTGAGCAAAACCCATATTTGATCCAATCTTTCTTAGGTTTAAAACTGGAAGAAAAGGTCTCATGGTTGGATTTTTAGGTGGGAGGATTTTTATCCTTCTCCTAATCCTTTTTGTTTTGTTTCTTCTCTCTGTTGTTTAAAACTTTCTCTTTGTTAGCAAAAAATGCATGGGATTTTGAGGACTTTACTATGCCCATCTATATCAACTTATCTTGCTCCCGAGTCAAGTCAACAACAAAGGTATCTAAAGAAGGCATCTTTCATGCAACTCCAAGAGTACTTTTGTGGCATGAAAAGTGGACACAAACATAGACTAGTTTGGATCTAGTTTGGAGAGTATAAACAAAACAAGTTGATCATCTTGCTTATCTATTCCATATTCTTTTCACTACAACATCAAAGATTTCAACTTAGTGAAGAAGTCTTGTAATATGTCAAAGTCACCTAGGTTCAAAATGAGCTCATTTTCCAATTCATGACCTCTCATCACATCCTGCTTTCCAAAGAGTTTTTTCAATGTAGTCCATAGTCCATTTGGTGTTTTAGCATATTCAATATGAAAATGTAAGCCAGAAGAAATAGACAAACTAAGACATAGATGTGTTTGATCACATTTGTTAAACCAATTATTTTTCACTACATCTATTGCAGGTTCAGTTTCCTCATTTATAGTAATTCTAATATTTGTTTTCTTAGAGCAAGTAGCACGTTGTTTTGCCATTTATTATAATTGAATGCCATAAGAGAAAGAAATGACCAACAATTTTTCATGATCCAAGAAAAGAGGTTGTATAAAGTAAAGAAGAAATATAGAAAAGAAAAGTACACAACACCACATAGTACCCCCTTACAACTATCACAGTGACCCCCCCTTAAGTTTTAAATATAATCACGTTCGTATAAATGGTGGACACAACCGAGAATGTGTCTTGAGTAATTCTGCATAAGTATGAAGGAACTAGAGGAACGTTAGACTTAGTCGATAATGCATCTAGGAGTGTGTATAGTTGTTTTGAAGGGAGCCCAAAAATATAACCAATGTGTAGAGCATGAAAAAATAAGCACTTTTGAATAAAAAGACACTCAAATCCGAGTTACAAATCAAAAGTTATAACTGTTTGAAAATCTTAGCTTGCATGAAAAAATTTGGTGTAAATGGTGGAAAATATTTGAGGCCCTTCGGAATAAAAGCTTTAAAAATTTTGGGAAGCAATTTCCTTAAAAAAAAATTATGCCTCCATGGAACAAAAGTTAAGCATTTTTGGGTTGGAAGTGCCCATGGGCTTGATTTTCATATAATTAAGGGTTAAGGACTAAGCTAGATAAAGTTGAATACTTGTCTCATGTGACCACACCATATGGCCATGTGGCTAAGGCTTATTGTTGGTACTCTTCCCATCCTAATTTTGATTGATTTGAGAGTGACATCATCTAAAAAATGCACTCATTTTTTAAATGAATAGTGTCACACTTTACTATGTTAAATTTGATGTCCTCCAGACCGTCGTCAGAGTTTTAATGAACTTGCATAGTTGTTGGGTTTTTTACTGCTCCTGTAATCAAAAAATTTGATGTCAGGGTTTTGGAGGTCTCTTGCAGTCTTTGAATAAAACCATTAGGGTTGCACATTGGGGTTGTTGTGACTGCATGTAGTACCAAAAGTTTGATGCCAGAGGTTACTCAAGTTCCCTTAGCAAAGTTGTCAGGTGTTGGTGTTTTTTGTCAAGTTTATAGTCATCAAGAATTTTGACCCTCCCTGTAGTCGTCAAAGATATAGAGTGCACCAACATTGCTAAACTCTGATGTCGAGGTTTGGAGGTGTCACGACAGTCAAAAACTTCGATGTGTCAGAGTTAAGCACTGCTTTGGCAGTCGTAAATTCCAATGTTGGGGTTCTTATAAGTTTCACCAACGGACCTTTTGTTGTCAAAAGCAGTGGGTCCCAATGTAGTTGTTAGAGGTTTGAAGACTTTTGCCAGTTATCAATGTTTTGATGAGCTCCGATGATGTCAAGATTTTAGACTGCCCTTACAGTCTAAAATCCAAATGTGGGAGTTGGTGACTGTGCATGCACCAAAAAACTTGATGTTAGGATTGTCCCTGTTTCCCATAGTGCCAAGGAAGTTAAAAACTCTTGGATTATGCAAACAGGTACAAAAACTCCGTCAACTTCAAAAACTCAAAATATGGAATGCCTCACAAAAAACCACCAAAGACACACCAAGAATCTCAAAAAATCCAAAAAAGGATTTTCCTTTGAAGACCCTAGTAGTACAAATTTGTGCAAAATCACAGAAAAAGGCTTAAAACCCTCCAAAATAGTCAAAAATCGACAGTCACAAAAATTAAATCATGTTTACATCCGATCTTAGGGTTTTGGCACCCTCTGAATCTAATGGCACTATTTGTTTTGTGATTTGAAACTCTAATTGAATAGTTTGTATGAATTTTCAAGAAATCCCATCAAACCTATGAAGAATCAAAAAAATCAAGAAACCTGATAGGATGCATGCAAGAAGGATCTCACCAAGGATCTTCAGAAATGATAAAACAACTGTCAGATCATAGCTCTGATATTGTATTGAATTATTACAAGATCTCTAAATGTCACAAGATTGCACGAAAGCCCTATAATTAAGTGAGAGCAAAAGTAGAGCAAACGAGAGTTTCATAAACTGATTATCTGATTCATTAGCCAAAAATTACAAAGGAGGTACATTATACAGTGAGAAATTAGATCAGCAAAAATGTAACAACTCAATTCACAATTAGAAAACACAAAATATATTTCGCCTAATGACCTTAATAACCTTAAGCAAGCTAACTAACAACCATATAATTAATCTCTTGAGCCCTCCTTGGAGTGATGCCTCATGTGCGCGCGCTCCCTCAATATTTGAAATCGGCTGTTGAGATTCCGGCGGCCGGCACGGCTGTGGCTACCGTAACGGGTGGGGATTCTTTTGCTTGTGAGGGGAGGGATCTGAATGCCCTTAAAGTAATTTCTTTTGTGGGGGGACGAAATATTACGGCCTTGTGTTCTGCCTATGCTCCTGGTTCAGGGTATGAACATGGGGGAAGAACTTTCGCGGATGTGGCGGCCTTTGAAGCGGATCTACATGACACTTTGCCTCATGCATCATTTGGGCCAACCCGTGTATTGCCAGTAAGTGCTTTAAAACCCACTAGGGTAACTCTAGATCCTGAAACAGTAGACGAAATCTTCGAACGAGTAGAAGATTTTTCCTCTCATGCTGCTATTTTTCATTTCCGTGGCTTTTGGCCCTCTCTCGCAGATCTACATGGCTAGATCTCCAGGACCTGGTTGCCACTTATTGAAGACAATGTTGAAATCTTCCCATGCATTAAAGGTTTCTTTATAGCTTTCTTCCAAAGATCCGAGGACAGGAGGATAATCTTGTGCAACAGTAACTTTTTATGGCAGGGCAAATATCCTCTCATGGCCAAACGGTGGCATATGGATTTTAATCCTCTTACGAAAACCTTTAACAAGTTCCATATCTGGGTTCGGCTCCCTAATCTACCAATACATCTTTGGCATGAATTGGTTTTTAAAACCATCGGAAATGCTATAGGAGATTTTTTATTTGTGAATGAAAATACTTCGGATTGTTACCATTCGACCTGTGCACGCTTAATGGTTGAGGTGGATGTTTCTAAGGGCCTTCCCGAGGCAATATGTCTGGATTCCCCAAGGGGTACATGGACACAAATGTTGGATTTTGAGGGTTTACCTTTTCGGTGCAGAAAGTGCCACCTGACGGGTCATATTGCTGCTCGTTGTACGGCTGGGAAATCAAAATCCAAACGACCACCTTCTTGGTGGTCTGAGGTTTCCTCCGAACATTACATGGCTAAACAACCCGTGGAAGCTCCGGCTGATTCCGAGAATGAAGATAGTATCCATTTCGAGCCAATGGTTGAGGAGGATTCGCTGGTGAAAGATTCTATTGAAGGTCCTGTGGAGATTGGGATTAGTGATCTTTCTGAGCCAGTTGTTGAGGAACTTCTTAGGAGCCAGACTTTGGCTGGTTTTCATAAGGATTTTGCTGAGGCATCTATGTCCCCTGGGCTTCAAGGATCACTGTCTTCTGAGGCATGGATTGCTAAGGCAATTAAGGTAGAGGATGGATGGACAGCAGTTAAGAGGAAGAAATCTAAGCCTTTGGTCCCCCCTCTAGATATGAATCTTCGATCGTGTAAGAAAAAATAATAAAAACCTCATTTGTATGGGAGGGTTTGTAGGGTGTTGATCCTGTCTGTTGACGGTCCGTTTCGTGTTTTGTCAGCTGTTACATCTGGTCTTTTCTGTTATTTTCAGATTCTTGTTTAACCTGGTTTTGCTTCTACTAGTTTCGGGTTTCTTCTTAGATACTCGGTTGTGCTTAAAGGTTTATCTCTCTTTTGATGTAAAGGGTTTCGGGGCCCCTTCAAAACCTGCTTTTACCTTAATCTAAAACAATCATATAATTAAAATTGGAAGCGAGAAAAAACCTACACTAACATATTTAAACCATGTAGCGAAAGTGATGTGAAATTTTGTTATCATGCTGGTTTGGAATTTTATTTTGAATTTTATTGATAATTTAAAATCATTTTGAAACCAACAATATTTTATTTTGAATTTACTTGTTAAGATTATTTAACTTTTGATTGGTTGAGTTGTTCTTACTTTGAATTTGGAAGATTTATTCATTTTATTGATAACACTCTTTCGTGGCTACTTGGCCCTTTATTTATTTTGATTATTGTGTTGATTTATTTTGAGATATTATTTCTTAGGTTAAAAATGTGGGTTTTTTGTGTCATAGTGTGAATAATTGTACACATCATGTGTGTATGGGGGAGAAGATGATAGCTTAAAATAAATCTATAGAGTTGAAATGGAAAAACCTTGTAAGACAGGTCTTGAACATATCCTCCCACCCACTAGATGTTATGATTTCATACATGATCTAGCTAAAGTACTTGCTTCCATGATTTTCTTGGGAGGTCTAAGGAGGATTTTTCTTAAGAGGTCTAAGAATAAAAGCAACATAAACTATTTACCTTAAAACATGTACAATATTATTAAAAACTACTTTTCGAAGATGATATAAATACTTAATAACAAAAATATATAGTGCAAGAAGACAAACTATCATTCTTCTAAGGTTAAGTATACACAAGTAAAAACGATGGTAAACTTAGGTTACAAGGTATATTTGATAGGCTTACCACCTATGTCTATGAAGGAGAAGGTTCTTGCTATAATAATAATCAAACATCACTCTTAAGTATATATATAAAGAGACCCTTTTCTTAGGATATATTAATTATACTTGTGTTAGTATGTTTCTCCTTCATAAAAAAGATGATAAGATGTTAAAATAGACCCGTGCGATGTAAGAATTTCAAAAACTATTTTTGAACTTAATTCTCTCCTAGAGATGTTTATATGTTGTGATTATGGAAAGTGTTGTTGTGGGTTAAATAAACAAACAAATTATTTAATCACTTAATTAAATTTATGTCTCGCACTTTCTCTTATAACGTAAGTTGATTGGTAGCAACAATGAACAATTAATTATAATGAAAGTGATTAATCAAAACAAATATCATGTCTTGGATTCTTGGGACATAAATTTTGGACATGACATTTACATATTACTTTATAGTACGCTATTTTTATCTAAATAGTGTCCAACTAGGTCTCAAAAATGAGATTTTGATAAAATCAGTTGATGGGTTTTATATTGAATATAATAAAAACTTTGATAAAGTGTAATATCCCCAATGGGATCGAAATACTTAAATTTGGATTTTTTCCTAAATTTTATATACTGAAAACAATATCATTGATATTTTCACCAATTTTTCATGAACTTATAAAAATAAATTAAATATAACAAATTTCTGATTTCAAATATTGAATTCTTGATTTTTGTCTTATACAAATATTCTAAATAAGAATAGTCAAATAATCAAAGTGAAGCACAAGTGTAACTCCTGAACAAGGTTATCACAATAGGCATCAAGGGTTTTCATCCTTGAATCTAATTACAAATGAGGGTTTTCATCCTCAAATGCATTATCAGAGCTACTACCCAAATATGAATATTTATTGAATAAAATCTGATCATGCTCTTTCTCTACAAACTGCCCATCATAAATACCTTCAAGTGGCTTTTCTCAAATGGTGTGACTTCCTAAGGAGTGGCATCCCTTGAAACCTCAGATGGGCCAACTTGCTTTGGGTGTTGTTCCTTCATTGTGGTGCCCCATTCATGAGGGACAAGTTCATCCTTTACATTTTCTTTATTTTTAAAAATGAACATTACAGTCCTCCATTCCCAAAATTGCTTGTCCTCGAGCAATTTTAAGTTGAGATGCTCCAAAATGGTCACTCCTTCCCTGATGGCATCCTCAATAGGTAAATCTTACAATGGATCAAGTATTCTTTGATGCTTTTGTTTCTTAAACTCATTCATAATTTCAAAACCGCAACGATCTCCCAAGCTGCCAGAGAGCCATTGTAGGAAACATGATACTTTTTGTGCATTCTCTATAATAGTATTCCTTTCAGAATATGTTCCAACTATGAGATCTGTTGAAACAAGAAACCCATCCCTATGTAAGAGTTATTGTGGCATGTTTCCATAAAAGTAGTTGAATCAAAGATCTGAATATAAAACTGAAAAAAATATTGATCATTCTCCTGCAGACAAGCCAACAAGCCTTGGCAATCGATCTTAGTTTTGGTTTCAATCTAAGTCCTCCTAAGAAGAAAAACCTTTGAAACACTTGAGTCAGTCATCTTTGATAATTTCTGAACATCAGCATCCCAGCAAGGTGTTGAGAAGTGTTATCATTGATGTCAAGGTGCATCTGGTGAAGATGCATGGTAAGTGGTCTTTGAGGTATGAGCTTGTGTGCTTGATGTGAGCAGAAAGCTATGTGACGAGAGAATTTGAAGGCAACCTAATGTCTCTTTTGTAGAGAGAGAATTCGAAGGCAACTTAATGATTCTTTTATTGGTTGTTGTCAAGGTTGTTGCAGTGGTGTGAGAGTATTGTTTGATGAATGTTCTTGTTTGATAACATCATTGAGGTAAGCATGTTTGCGTACTAATCCTTGAGTGCAAATTGTCTTGAAAAGCCTAGTCATAACAAGCATAGTCATATCATGAGCATGTGCATGATGAGCATGAAGAGGTATGTGTTGAGGTATAACATTATTTGAGGAGTATGTAAGCCATGTAAGCAAGGTGTAGAAGCATCAAAGAGTGTTTCAAGATCAGTTGTCAAGTTCCAAGTACTTGAGAAGCCTAGTCATGGCATATAAAGTCCTAGTGGGAAGGTTTAAGCATGGTGGCTTGGTGAGATGGATGCACATAGGCATAAAAGGTTGTATGAGGTTTCTTAAACATGTATGTGAGGCATTGGAGCACTCATGAGAGTCTCAGGGTGAGCCTAAAGGGGTAGGACCTTCAGACCTAGTATGCACCTAGACCATTTCTAGATCATGTCTGGCCTAATGAGGCATCATGATCTATTGACAAGGTATATGAAGGATGTATGGCATTGTCTAATCATGAAAGAGGTTGCTTGAGTATGTGAGTGAAGTGGAGAGCACATGGAAAGAGACATGAAGGTCAGTTTCAAGGCTTAATGTGATTTGTTGGTCAAGGTCTAAGCAAGCAAAGAAAAAGAGTATGGCCTAATGGGGTATGAGGTTATGTTTTTAAGGCAAGTATGGACAAATGAGTTTTATCAGAGGTATGATATGTTGTTTCAAACATGTTCACAAAGTTTGAAGTCATGGTTTTCAATAAAAGGCATGAAAAGGTGTTTTAAGGTCTCTCAAGTGCACAAAATAAAGGGTTCTCTACTCGAGAAGGTTCTTCTTGTGCTCATTAGCTTGTCAAACCATTGCATGGGAACCTGAGCTATTCATAGTAGATGGAGAAGGGTCCTATCTCAAAATTCCAGGCGTTAGTTTTTGGATTAAAGGCATATGTTTTATGAATGATCATTAAGAGTGCAAACATGTTTAAACCCTCTTAGAATCTTAATAAGTAATGATGTTGAAGATGTTGCTCAAAACAGCGTTGAATGGTCTCAAATGACTAGACAAATTATTGGAGCTTGTACTCAGCTCTCCCAGGCACCTCCAGTTGTGATTGAGTTGTCAGGTGTGCGAATAGACCCTACAAGAAAGTGTTAGTTTCTTGAATATTTGTTGTAGCAATTAGAGTTGACCAAGTCAAAGTATGAAAATCATTGGATGGAGAAGGTTGAGACTTGTATTTGATGTCCATGGTGGTTTTTGGATAGGTGTTAGCCCTCAGGTGTGCTAAACTAGTCATCCAAGACAGTCTGTCGCTAACAGGCCTAATGGTGCAAATAGTGAGAAACCCAGATAGCAGTGAGAAGATGATTAGGGATGTGTTATCATGAAATAGGAATGAAACCAAATGCATGGAGGTATTGTTCAGGACTTGTAAGACATGCTCATGTTTCTTAGAAGTTTTAGAGGTCAATGGTTATAGTGAAAAAGTTGCTCACAAGTTGGTTTGTCTAGCTCAGTGAGGTTTGTTTACAATGAGGGCATGAGATTGGTCCGCAAGACCAATATTCCTATTTGACCATATTATCTTTCTATCTGAGAATGGTCCAATCATTGGTTGGTTGAGCAACAAATTGTTCTGAAGGTGATCAAAACAATCAGATCGTTGAGTTGATGTTGAGTCGTCTAGAGGGTTGGTGCCTTCTTGCAAGTTAGTGCTTGCTAAAGCCAAGCTAAGTTGGTGCTTAGCTAGTTGGGGTTGGTGCTTGATGTTTAGTTGGTGCTTCACTAAATCTGGTGTTTGTCTTATAGGACTATAGTCCATTTGCAAATATCAGTGGATTTTTTTCCCCTTGAGGATTTCCCACATATGTGATGTGTGTTGAGGTGTGGTGTTCACATTATTAATGTAATGACATAAATATTATTGTTCTAAAAATATTATGTTAATAGCTTGTGGTTAGTTTTATTTAATTTAACGAATATATTGTATTAAAAATATATTCATATATAGTGGGTTGTTAGTGGGAGTTTGTTTGTGAGAGATATTGGCGGAGATTGTATCTCTCCAATTATAGGAAATAGTTTTCCTATATATTTGTAATCTTCCGTAGGGTTTTGTAAGATAGAAGAAATGCAGTGAGAGTGAATAATATTATTTTATAGTTTAATATCTTTGTGTATTCGCCATATGTTCAATATGGATTAAATTTTGGTTGTGTTCTACTCTGAGTTACCCCAAGATCTGGTATTAGAGCAGGGATTTTCAAAGCAAGGTTATAATGGATAATTAGAAGGAAAATGGGGCACTGTCATATTTGCATTCTTGCCCCAGTATATGTAGTTTTGTTGATGAGATAAAAGCATATTAGTGTATGATCTATGCCTTTGACAAGTCCTTTTTTACAGCTTCGTTCTCCATTCGTGTGTCCATTTCATAGGCTTCTATTTTCTATCCTTTTGGTTTGTGTCTTCTACCGCATTCAATTTATTTGTAGGCTGCCATTGAACTTTATATCAGACTCCATTCCCCATAAGTCTGCAATCCATTGGCGTTCTCACTCAGATCAGTTCGAGTCTTACATGCTTCGTTCAACCTAAGCGCATAGATCAATTGTCATTAGAACTTGTTGCCCACCTCGACAAATCTATCTTTGGACGTATTCTTTGTGTTTGGATATGCTAACACAAAATATTGCTTAGATTAATAACAATTGCACATCTCTTCTAGTTTGCTTCGGGTTAGCATTGATCTAAGTGTTGTTTGTTCTTCAGTCTGTGTTGATAATCAACATGTCATCTCAGCATTGACATTGCATTGGTCAATTCAACAAATGCTCTCGTAATTGCGACGGTAAACACTCAACGTTCCACATAAGCCATTGAGCCTAGATGGTGGTGCGAGCATTACCTACCTATGTTCAGATCCGCAATTGTTTTGGCCCAGCTTTCTATTCACAACGCGACGCCCAACTAGAACGAAAAACACTCGGTATAAGTTGGCCCATCAAGGAACCAATTTGCATTTTCACTCATCCTCCGTCTGGTCGTACACCACCAGCTAATACTCCGGCCGGTTGTTCGAAAAGTCTTTTCACCGATCAACGATAATACTTCACCATCAGACGCCATACATTTTCGATAAGTTCGTGCTTTTGCAACACAGCCATGGTTTTGTTTTGTGAGTCGTGGGTTTAATCAGTAAAAGTGGTTTATGTATTAAACCACAATTATTACCCATTTCTTCAGTTTTGTTTTTTTGGTTTCAATTCAACTTATTAAAAGTCATGTGTGTCTAGTCAGGTCTATTATATTCATGGTCAATGTCATTTGTTGTATCACGTGGTCATAGGAGGATTGATGTCATCTTAGTATAGGTTATTAAGTATTATAATAGTAGCTTTTTATGAGTATAAAGAGCTTACTCAATAGTTTTAATTTCAAGTCCTTTAGGATTAGTTTATTGTCTTTAGTTGAGTCGATTAATGAGTTTGAAAAAACGTTTTGAGTCATTTTAATATTATGTATGTATTTATATATAATAATGAGTATTGTATGTTTTTTTAAGTTGTCATTGTAAAACAATCTTTGTGTCGGTGTTGAGTCTTTGTCAAGAGTCAAAAGCCTCAAAAAAAATTGTTAAAAAAAAAAATCCTTATAAACGCATTTTCGAGCAATCTTGACGTCCCGAGTCAAATGTCGAATATGTCAGTGTTTTGGGGGGGACCCCATTCCATTCAAAGCGACATGCAATTGAGTTTCACAACTTCATCGGCTAAGTAAATAGCTTCCCTTACTAGAGGGAGGAAACAGGTGTTGGAGGTTTCATAGCGTCTCGTTAGCCACGAGCAACGAGGCCACTCTCTGATTTAGTGGCATTTTTCTTTTCAGTTGTGTGTTATTCTCAGCATGGTGTGATTTGAACTAAGAACAAATGATGTATGTCTGTTCACGTTTGTCATAAGTGAACTGGATATTCTTATGTAACTTCTCTAAAATGTGATAGTGATGAGAGCTAAAAACTATACTGCACATCGTGATGTGGTTTATGGTACGCTACTTGTAAAACCATTGTTTTGTGGTTTCTAGTTAGCCACTTGTAAAACCATTGTTTTTTGTTGTTGGTTAGCCATCTGTAAAACCATCAGGTTTTGTTTTTGGTTGTTGGTTAGTCATCTATAAAACCATCAAACATTGTTTTTGGTTGTTAGTCAACCATTTGTAAAAGCATCGTGTAAGGTTTGTGATTGTCCTCAGAAAATCACTGAATCACGAGTATAAGTGCAGAGATGAGAGAGTTATTTTCCCCATATTCACATTAAAAGGGTGTAGATATGATTAATAATGTTCACAAGGGGGTAAATGTTGAAGTGTGGTGTTCACATTATTAATGTAATGATGTAAATATTACTGTTATAGCAATATTACATTAATAGTTTGTGGTTAGTTTCATTTAGTTTAACAAATATATTGTATTAACAATATATTCATATATAGTGGGTTGTTAATGGGAGTTTGTTTGTGAGAGATATTGATGGAGATTGTATCTCTCCAATTATAGGAAATAGCTTTTCTATATATTTGCAATCTTTCGTATGGTTTTGTAAGATAAAAGAAATACAATGAGTAAATAATATTGTTTTATAGTTTTATATCTCTGTGTATTCGTCATCAATTCAATATGGATTAAATTTTTGTTGTGTTCTACTCTGAGTTACCCCAAGAATGTGCTCTTGTATTTCTTGCTTATGTGGATAGGTGCTTATGTTTGCTAGATCTATATGCTTGCTTGAATAGTTCATGATTGCTTTAGTGAAATTGATAAGAAAAGTTTTGAAGACTGATTCACCCCTCCCCCCCCTCTCAATCATTTTGCTTCCAACAAAAGGCTTATATGGGACATGATACTTTTTAATCCCTAAAGAATGAAGCCTTTTCCTAGTTTCCATCATTTGACAAGAGACATGTTGCAAAGATATTTCAAGCATGTAAATTGATTCTTTAACGGTCCATAAAAGAGAATGGTCACATGCAACGGTTGCTACTAGAACAAAATAGTTCTCAAATTTGTCCAATTCACTATGTGGAACAACAAAGTAGAAGGAGATGAATTCCAACCCCTCAAGTGATGGCTCTGTTTCAGAATTGAAGCAAATGGATCCATACACTCTTATGAGAAGAGATCCCACTGAAAGAAACCTCCTTATTACCTTCCAATCTTTGATGGAGAAAAAGTGAAAAATTTTAAAGAGTATTGATGATCCAACCCCTACCATGCCTCTTGCAATGTTCTTATGCAGTTGGTTCATGTCCTTAAAAAGTCCATTTGTTGACGTTGACTGAACAACGCCACATTCATATAATTTTGAGAAAAGTTGATATCTCTGAAAACAATATTTTGTAATGTTTGCACCCCTTTCTTCCACAGTTCCAAGCAAGAGGAGTTTCTTTCAAGGTTCTCCATCCTTATCAATAGATGATATCCTTCACAGCATTGTTCTCTACTTTTTCTTCTACCTTCTGTCTGTTAAAGGTGTTGCAGCAGAATCCAATACATTCTTTCTTGGACTGGATGGTTCCAAAAATTCTTTCCATCCCTAAGAGAGAATTGTCTTTACCATTTGCTTCGTTACCATCCCCATTGTCATCCAGCTGTATTGACATGATCTTCTTCAGTGTCAAAAGATCACCCGAATCCCACATGCCAAAACAAATATGAACTTGAATCAAATAACCTATATGTCTTATGTTTGGGTTGTCATCAAAGCATTCGCCTTTTGGAAATTTGAAAGATAGTGCAAGATTTGGTGTAGCATCCTTCACCTTGAACTCTTCGCATCCGACAAGTAAAGCCCTTTTTGCTTTGACTTCATCAATATCTTGTTGACATATGCAAATCATTAGAAGTTAATGAAACGTCTTTCACGACCCAAGGATCCTTACCTTCAACTTGCATGTGATGTTTCTTTTGCTCCTTATCAGGGTTTTGAGGTTCAAATCTTGACTTTTTCGTTCTTGTTGGCCACACTTCTTCATAGTGCCTTGCTCCATTCCATGACTCATTCAACTCCATAAACTCTGAAAAAAAGAGATTTCTTTTTTAATTTCTGTTGAAAGAGTTTTGTATTGATCAAAATTGGCCACAATATTTTTATGTAATGACCCCATGGTTCACAGGCTGGCAAGAAAACAACTCTCATACCAATGTAATATCCCCAATTGGATCAAAATTCTTAAATTTGGATTTTTTCCTAAATCCTATATCATTGATATTTTCACAAATTTTTCATGAACTTATAAAAATAAATCATATATAACAAATTTCTGATTTCAAATATTGAATTCTTAATTTGTCTTATACAAATATGTCGAATAAGAATAGTCAAATAATCAAAGTGAAGCACAAGTGTAACTCTTGAATGAAGTTACCACAATAGGCATTAAAGGTTTTTGTCCTTGAGTCTAATTACAAATGAGGATTTTTGTCTCAAATGCATTATCGAAGCTGTTGTCCAACTATAAGTATTTATTGAATAAAATTTGATCATGCTCTTTCTCCACGAACTGCCCATCATAAATACCTTCAAGTGGCTTTTCCCAAATGGTGTGACTTCCCAAGAAGTGGCGTCCCTTGAAACCTGAGATGGGCCGACTTGCTTTGGGTGTTCTTCCTTCATTGTGGCGCCCCAATCATGAGGGACGACTTCATCCTTTACACTTCCTTTATTTTTAAAAAGGGACATTACATAAAGGTACTTTTAATTTTGGATACAATAACCTAAATATATTAGGACATCTTGGATGAGGCACTAAAGAAAAAAGGGTGGGTAAATTATCATTTATTCTCTTGTTTGTATTTTGGTGTAGCAAACCACAAGTTTTGTTGAAAAAAATGCAGTGTTTTCAATCACTTGGTGACCAAAGGTCAAAGGAAGTAGTTGAATGAATTAACATGGAGGTGATGTGACATTTGTGAGAAAATAGCAATTTTTTTAAATCCACCTACCCCTTTAATGGCTTCGACCATGCTAGTTATTTCATGGGATGGAAAGAACTTTTAAGCCACAAAGAATGGTGTGAAGGAGTTTCAATGGAGGAGTTAATAAAAAAATATTTAGAGATCATAACCCACAATAAGCTACATTAAAACACGAACCCTCACCTATATCAGAGCCTTTAAAGTCCTTACAAAGCTAGATTACACACCATCATTGCAACAACACTGAAACCTAAATAAGCACTATTATGACAAATACATTTAGAGGAGCTCCTTAAGCTTTGACAACCTACTCACTAAACCCATTTCAAAAAAGAGGAATAAAATATTTTTAATATGAATAAAATGGTAACTTCTACAAATATCTTAGATGCATCTATCTGGAAAAAAAAACTAAGATACATCAATCTCGAGGTGCTTATCTTGCATTTGTTGAATACCACATTGATTAATGACTCCATTACCTTATCCATGAATTTACTATTGACTAGTGATGACATATGGTTGCAATCTAGCTACACAACTGTGTTGGGCTCGAGACCATATTTCTGCAAAAACAAAATGGGCTCCAAACTCTACCATATGCCCAAATTGCTATGAATTTTCAATTGACTTCTCCAAGAAAGAAAAAAAATACTTCCCTATGATGGTCATGGATATCAAAATTGAGCTCAGTGATTAATTATTAACATCTCATAGACATTTCAATTCACCACCACCCTCAACTACCATTTTAGGTCATCCCTATCAGTGTAAATAGCATGGGTTGTGGTCTAGCAATAAATAAAATGGGAGCGTATGATAGCTAGTGCATGTGCAATACTCAAAACACTATGGTTGGCAATACTTGAGAACTCATGAAGCAACACATCCCAATGGGTCCCAAATTTTTAGTAAGAAAACACATTCAATTAGTAAAATAGGTCTTCAAGAAACTCAAAACACACTGAAATTTTTTACAAAATCACCACACAAACTTCAAAGAAGCTAAAATTTGCATATAATGAAAAAATCAGAAACAAATACCATAAACAGTTCAACGAGAGGATGCAAAGTATAATATCAGTACATCACAACATAAAGAAATCGAAAACAAATACCATAAACAAATCAACTGTTAAGTATGAAATACACTGAGAGGGGGGGTGAATCAGTATATCAGATATATTTTAAATCTTTTACTTAATTTGATTTCTTTTCTTTAACCACTTAATCATACATTCAAGATATGCAATAAACCTGAAACAATAACATGCACCACACAACAGAGAGAGAGAGAGAGACCAGATTTTTACGTAGAAACCCAATGTGGAAAAAACCACAGAGAACTATCTCAAGTATATGAATGAGCACCAACTCAAATTACAAAGTTTGCAAGTACCAACTTGCAAGAGCACCAACCCCTTTGTTGAGCACCAACACAACAATGATTTGTGAGCACCAACTCACAGGAGCACCAACCCCTTTTGTGTATAAAACACAACTATCTCTCAATGTTGTTTTCTCGACAAATGATAGAACTCTACAATATCTCTTTCTATTCTCTCCTCTTTTCTTAAAATAAAACAATTACAAACCATGCACTCGTGCCTATTTAAAATGGCTTTCCAAGCCTCCTTTTATAGCTTTCCATATGACCTTTGGCATTCACCCTTTGTGACTCTTCAATCCACATGAAAAATGGCGTCAAATTTGCATGACCCTTCGAATCTTTTCATTTGAAAATTCGCATGGTGACATTTCATAAGCAAATGTGTCATTTCCCCTTTTGTCTTTATCTTGGTGACTTTTTGAATTCCTTAATGTGACTCTTCATGGAAAAATGTGTCATTCCCTCTTTTGTCTTCACTTGGTGACTCTTTGAAATCTTCATGGGCCCTCTTTTGACTTTATGCAACCAAAAATATATTCGTTAATATTAAATAAATAACACACTTTAGCCAAAATATGAATATTAAAAACACATTTAGACAATCAATGCTATGGGGCCTTTATCACCAATAATGTTAGACATTTGACATCAATGACAATATTTTCAACAATCTCCTCTTTTGTCATTGATGGCAACCTCAAACTGAAACTGTCACATCTTGAAACCTGTACTGCCAACCTTTCCATACTGCCAACAAAAACATACAATAACTCTCCCTAACTATAGCATCATGTACATGTTTCTGTACCTATACATATTTTTTTACTTTTCCCCCTTTGACATCAATGGCAAAGGGTATATTTTGCAGTTAACACTTAGTTCCCCCTCAACTAACGTTAATCCTCAATGCCAGGGAGTAAAAGAAATTACTCCCAAATTCTCTCGTAGATACTCGAATGTGTCATTTGGTAGAACCTTTGTGAAAATATATGTAATATGCTCTGTAGTGTTGATATATTCTAACTTAATATGTTGATCTGCAACTTGCTCTCTGAAGAAATGATATCCGATAAGAATATGTTTTGTTCTTGAATGCATCACTAGATTCTTAAAATTATTAACAGCACTTGTGTTGTCACAAAAAATAGAAATAGGTTCATCACATTTCAACTTGATGTCTTGTAAAGTTTGCTTCATCCAAAGTACTTGAGTACAACACAACACCGCTGCAACATATTATGCTTCAGTTGTAGAAAGTGACACTGAGTTCTACTTTTTGCTTAGCCAAGATACTAAGCTATCACCGAGGAAGAATGCTCCTCCACTTGTACTCTTTCTGTCATCCAAACAACCTACCCAATCTGAATCTATATAAGCAATTAAAGTGAAATCTCTGCGTGTGGGATACCATAATGAAATCTTCATCCCTACTCACCTTGTTCCCTGTACCCATTGGTGTGCCAACTGGTACACAATCTTCAAAACCAATTTTTTTTAATATTTCCTTGGCATATTTACTTTGAGATATGAAAATTCTTTTTTCTGACTGAAATATTTGCAACCCTAAAAAAAATGGCATTCTCCAAGCATAGACATCTCAAATTCTTTTTGCATATTATCAGAAAAAAATTGTCATCTTTTCCATGTTTCTTCCAAATATTATATCATCAACATATACCACAACAATCAACTGATGCTCATCTTCTGTTTTGATGTAAACATTACTGTCAACAAAATCTCTTGAAACCTTGATCTTGCACATACTTATCAAGCCTTGCATACCAAGCTCTAGGAGCTTGTTTTAATCCAAACAGTGCTTTCTTCAATATGCATACATAGTTACTATCATTTGAGAGAAGAAATCCCTCAAGTTGCTCAATGTAGACCTCTTCTAGATTCTCATTCCGGAAAGCAGACTTGACATCCATCTGAAATACTTTAAAATTCTTAAATACTACATATGTAAGAAACATTCTAATAGCCTCTAGCCTTGCCATTGGTGCAAAAGTTTCTTCAAAATCTATTCGTTTAATTTGAGCATTTCCTTTACATACTAACCTTATTTTATTCTTGGTAACTTCACCATCTTCATTCAACTTATTTCTGTATACCCATTTTGTTCCTATCACATTTTGATCTTTTGGTCTAGGTATTAATTTCCAAATATCATTCTTTTTTATTTGATTTAATTCTTCATCCATTGCTTTAACCCAATGCTCATCATGTCTAGCTTTTGAAAAAGTTTTAAACTAAATTTTGGATAACAAAGAAAAATTAACTTGCTCAGATTCACTTACCATCATTCTTCTGGTGCGAACTCCTTCATTTATGTTCTCGATAATATCACTCTCATTATGATTTTTTTGGACATATTTGGATGGGGTCTTGGTGTCCTTTTGCTCTTCATCTTCATCTGATTCTTTAACATATTCTTCTTCAATGATTTCAAAAGTGTCTATCGAATCACTGGCTCTTTGTGTTATATTTTCGTCTATCCTGACACTTGCACTTTCAACTATCTTCTTCATTCTTTTGTTATAACATTTATAAGCTTTACTTTTGCAAGAATATCTAAATAATATACCTTCGTTTGTTCTAAATTCAAACTTACCCAATTTTTTATCAATTCTCTTTATGAAGCATCTGCTATCGAAATTTTTTGAAATAATCAACAATAGTTGATTTGACTTTTTATAGCTCATAGAGAGTCTTGTCACTGTTGACTGTCAACAACGCTTTGTTCTGGATATGCACTGTTATGCTTACTACATCTCTCCAATATTTATCTGGTATCTTGGATTCATTTAGTATTATCTTCATCTCCTGAACTATTTTATTTTTTCGCTTAACTACTCCATTTTGTTGTGGAGTTTTGGCTGTTGAATAATGTCTCTTTATCCCATGGTCTTCACAATACTCAATAAACTTATCTGACATAAATTTTCTTCCTCGATCTGATCTCAGGGACTTAATCTTCAAACTAGTTTCATTCTCAACTAAAGCCTTGAATGTTTTGAAGTGGCTGAAAGCTTCTGATTTTTTCTTCAAAAACATCACCCAAGTTATACGTGTAAAATCATCAATAAGCAACATTAAGTAATTCTCACCTTAAGTACTTTGAGTTCTGGTAGATCTAAACAGATCAATGTGAACAAGCTCTAACATCTGAGTGATCGAGTATTATTTTGTCTTGAACCATCTTCTGCCTGCTTCCCATGCTGACATGGTTCACAAAGCGTGTTGGAGGGCTTTGTAATCTTTGGAAGATCTTTAATTGCTTGCTTCTTGCTGATGCTGACAAGATTATCAAAATTTGTGTCCCATTCTCCTGTGCCACAACCAACTTTTCTCACCCTGGCGCAAACATCTGACTTTTGATATTTGATAATATATATAAATTGTTGCTTGTCCTCTGAGCATCTACAATCAACTCATCTGAATCTTCTCTTAATTTCACAACATTTTACATAAAACTTTAATGCGTGTCCATGATCGCATATTTGACTTACACTCAACAGATTATGCTTAAGACCTACATACAGAACATTTTTAGTGTTAGTTCTACCATTATTTAAACTTAAAGTTTTTTTTTTTTACTATTTTAGTAGTGGTATTGTCTCCGAATTTCACTATGCCACCATTGATTTTCTTTAGAGTTATGAACTTGCTCGTCCCCTGTCATGTGTCTCGAACATCCACTATCAATGAACCATGGCTTTTTTTCATTTCTTGCATGCAAAGTTATCTAGACTAACATAGATTTTTCAAGTTGTTTCTTCTACCATAAACATGTCTAAACTTTCTTCTTGATGAATGGAGCCTTAAAACTTTGGACCTTGACTGAATCGAACACACTTTTATAATGTCGGGCTATATGTCTGAAATTATTGTACTTGTAACATACTATGGCCTCTTCATCAAACCCTGATAGAAAAGCAAAAGAGTTATGGCTTCTGCATGAGTTTCCTTCTCTTTGTTTTTAAAATTATTAGCTCTTTTTCGATTGTCTATTTTCTTATGACCATAACCATTACAATAAAAACACTAACCATGAAAATAGAATATGTTTTGATTTATGTATCTTTGACCTAGTTATTTTTTGTAGCTCTGTTCTTTCCAATCTTCTTTGTTTGAGCTATCCTCTGTTTTCCTTTTTATTTTCTTTTTTGTAAGGGCTTCAACATAGCTCTTTTTCTTTTCAAATCTGATACTTATCTGATATTGATTTTGAACTTTATAATATCTTATTCAAAATGTTAGTGTTATTCTCAAATTTTGAATCATTAACGATTTTATCATTAATTGCAATATTTGTTTTCTTGATATCTTCTTTTAAAGAGGCAATTTCAACAACATACTTTTCACATTCTTCACTTACTTTTTTTAATTGAGTTATTAGATCTTCAGTGTTTTTGGCTTCTTCAATGTGTGTTTGTAGATCTTCAATTATTTCCTTTGACTCCTTTTCATTTTTCTCGATCTAGAGCTTCAATCTTCGATTCTTCTTTTCAAGAGATTTTAATTCTTTTAAGGCACAAATGAATTCTTCTTGATCATCTGTACTTTTGTTTTTGGAGGCATCTTCATGTATGGTCATGAATAGAATCTCTTTTTCATCTCAGTCACTAACTCCACTATCTTCGACTGAGATAGGATCTTTAGAATATAAACTCTTCTTCTCGAATCATTTCTTGAATTTGCTTTTGAAGTTCTTGTATGTAGGCTTTTCTTCTTCATTGTCACCATTATTCTTATCTGGGCACTTAGCTGCAAAATGTCTAATCTTACCACATTTAAAACATTTAAATGATAACTTTATTTGACATTTATCTATGCCCTTTTTAGGCTTGCAGATGAATAGAGCTCCGTTATCATCTTCCTCATCGCGAGAGCTGTCACTTGATTCTTGAATCTTAACCTTGTTTTTCTTCAATGTCTTGAAAGCAACATCCCTCTTTGATGGTTTTTTTGTTCAGTCCGCATCTCATATGTCGTAAAAATATTATGTAGTTCATCCATCTTTAACTTGGCTAGATCCTTCATCTCCTCGATTGTCGAAACATTTGCATCATATCTCAATGGTAAAGATCTCAAAACCTTTTATACCAACGCTGACTCTTCTAACTTTTTTCCAAGACCTTGAATTTGATTAACTATTTGATCAACCCACAAAAGATAACTTGTTATATTTTCTTCCTCTTCCATCTTCGAACTATCTTCTAAAAGTCTGGAGCTTAGCTTGTTGAACCTTTCCATCACCTTTGTAAATATTCTCAAGCTTTACCCAAGTCTCATGAATAGATTTGCATTGCATGACTTTAACAAATTCTGACTCACATAAACCACATAAAATAGCATTTAAAACTTTAGCATTATTTTCACTTGCCTTCTTTTTCATAGTAGTAGTTACAAGTGTTTGTGGCTCTTCGTATTCCTCCATCACTGCTTGCCAAATGTCGAATCCAATGGCCATCAAATAAGTCCTCATCCTTATGCTCCAAAAGGCATAATTTGTCCCATCAAACAAAGGTGTCTTATTTGTAGAAAAATGTTCATGTGATTCAGCCATCGTGTTTTTCTCGATCTACCTTCAAGTTGTTAAACTTTTTTTCAAAAGACGCTGCTCTGATATCAATTGTTAAGCAAGGAATATACTGAGGAGGGGGGTGAATTGGTATATCATATATCTTTTAAATCTTTTACTTAATCTGATTTTTTTTTAACCACTTAAGTATACATTTAAGATATGCAATAACACTGAAACAATAACCTGTACCACGCATGAGAGAGAGACCAAATTTTTACATGAAAACCCAACGTGAGAAGAACCACGGAGAACAATCTCAAGTACATGAATGAGCACCAACTCAAATTACAAAATTCGCAAGCACTAACTTGTAGGAGCACCAACCCCTTTACTGAGCACCAACATGGCAAGATTTGTGAGCACCCATAAGAGCACCAACCCTTTTTGTGTATAAAACACAAGTATCTCTCAATATTGCTTTCTCAACAAATGATAGAACTCTAAATATCTCTTTCTATTGTCTCCTCTTTTCTTAAAATAAAACAATTACAAACTATGCACTCTTGCTTATTTAAACTGGCTTCCCAAGCCTCATTTTATAGATTTTCAAATGACCTTTGGCATTCACCATTTGTGACTCTTCAATCCACATGAAAAATGACGTCAAACTTGCACAACTTTTCGAATCTTTTCATTTGAAAAGTCACATGGTGACCCTTCATAAGCAAATGCGTCATTTCCCCTTTTGTCTTTATCTTGGTGACTTTTCAAATTCCTCAAGGTGACTCTTCATGAAAAAATGCGTCATTCCCTCTTTTGTCTTCACTTGGTGACTCTTTGAATTCTTCATAGGCCCTCTTTTGACTTTATGCAACCAAAAATATATTTGTTAATATTAAATAAATATCAACATACTTCAGCGAAAATATGAACATTAAAAACACCTTTAGACAATAAATGTTATGGAGTCTATCACCAATAATGTTAGACCTTTGACATCAATCACAATATTTCCAACATCAATGAGAGGATGCAAAGTACAAAATCAGTACAACACAATGTAAACATATAATGGGAATGTCTAATTAAAGTATTAAGACAATAAAAACATACTTCTATTATTCCAAAGTTATTTTTAGCCTACAACCCTAAAGAATCTCAAATGACGAAATTCCTCTAAAAGATTTGATTCTTCATTCAATCAAAAGAGTATAGTTATGAAAGAACTTGTTTATTTAAACAGGGATCAGTCTATATTGTTGCTTGCTACAATTTTTTTAAAAAATTGATATCCTTCTGATGTAGAGGCCTATGCTTGCAAACATGATATTGACTTGGGAACAGCTGGATGAAAATAAAGACATTTTTCCATTAGAAACAATAACTAGATACCAGACTTATGCTTCACCAAGGGAAGATTCTTGTACGATCAAAGATGATTCTTCAATGCCCTCGGCGTACAAGGGAAAATCTATTCTCAATGAAAAATTATGGGAGCATTGAACCCTGCAAAATATAAAAACCCAAGTTGCATACAATAAATAATGAAAATTAAACCATTCCAAGGGCACCCAATTGTTCACAAACAAAATGTTAAGAACATAAACAAAATTTAACATCCTTAGTCCAAGCATTAATATAGTGAACAACATCAGTGTTCGAATAAACTAGATCACATAATGCCTCTGATCATATTTGGAAAAAGAAATGGGGGAGAGTGCACATAAGTATTCATGAAAATGCAACACAAGCCTTCAATAAACTAGAACACATAATGACTCAGTGATTATATTTGGAAAAAGAAACATGGGAGAGTGCACACAAGTATTCATGAAAATGTTGCATTTCATGAAAAATGGAACAACAGTTGACGTGAAATACACCTCCATAGAAAGGAAAAGGAAATATGTGTGTCCACAAATGACCAGACTTTGTGTGTGTGTATATATATATATATATATATATATATATATATATATATATATATATATATATATCCACAAATGACCAAACTTTGTTAACAAGACTATAAAGTACAACTTGTTACAATATCACTGACAAAGCACTAACAAAAAAAAGAAAACCACCCCCTAAAAAAGAAAAAGTGATTCTACCCAAAACTGTTAAAAACCCAAAACTCCAAGAAACTACAAAACAAGAAATTACATCAGGGCACAATCCAAGCACAAAAAACCAGGACCACCTAGAGGGTACAAGAGGACCACTAGTCAGATATATAGCAGTGTGAGTTTGTAGGATCGTCCACCACTAAATATTCCTTAAATGCAAGCATGTTTTTCTTAAGAAAAGAGACTGGGAAAGGATATATCTTGTGGTCAATAGAAAAATCAATTAAAGACCAAAACTTGTGAAGGTATATAATGAGCCATACAATACTCTCACGATATATGTTGTACATCAAATTATGCCTAGATGATACTCTGTGACAATGAGCTTACATTGGTAAATGCATTGTAGCATAAAAGATTTAAGTCTCAGTGCATGCCCAATCAATTGGTCCATATAGTATTAAGGATTTGATTACAGTGTTAAAAAAATGGAGCATTTTTGGGGTACGGGTAGAGTCAAGCTTCACGACTCCCCTGCTCACTCCAACAGCTCTCCTTGTCTACTCCAGTGCCTCCCTCCTCTATGCACATGTGCCCTCTTCCTATTCTACTGCAGGATAGATGTGGGGTCATTTTTTCCTCCTTTGATTTTACTAGCGGGTTTCAATGGTCTAATGGCTCCTCCCTCAGTTGTGTTGCTTGCGCCACCCCCTTCCTCTCCATTTTGTTCGTCTCAAGCCTGGCAGCACCCTTCTCTTCTCTTCTCTTATGGGCCTTTTTGTCGATATATCTCTTTTTTATGGTCATTTTTGTGCGGATGTTGTTTGGCCTTCCACTGACTTCATTCTTTGAGACGTTGCGGTCGTACATGTAGCCTCTTTCAAGATTTTCTTCTGTTGCGTATGAAGTAGCAGAGATCTGGTTTCTTTTTTCTTTCAACGGGATCTGGGTTTTAGAAGATTGTTGGGTCATGTTTGATGCTACATTTTTTCCCTAGGTCAAAGATATTCCTCTATTCTCATCTCTCTCATGATGAATGGTGGCTAAAATATAGTGGTTGTTTCCCCTTATCTTGTTGGTGGTTTTGTGGGGAAGATGTTGAATCTTCCCCAAGATCACAAACTGGGGATGACATAGTTGCACAGATGCCAAGATAGTCCCCTTTTATTTCTCTCTATTGGGCCATGGTTCTGGTAGTTGTTGGGCCATGCATGACGCTTTGGATTTCCTTCTTTGACCTCTTCTTGAGCAATGTTTCTTCCTCTCTTTGTGTGAGGCTTCCCCACTTATCTTTCGATCTCTGTCTACTTTGTCTTCTTTTGGAATACTCTTTGGTTTTCATTTCTACTTTCCTAGTCTAGCTGAGGATGTTCTCCGGGGTGTGTGCTGAGGTGGTCTTTGAAAATGTTCTTCCAAAATAAATTTGTCTCAAGTTGGGTGTCACGATTTGCAAACATATTTTTGTTTTAAGCATATGGCTCGTTGCATTCAAAGCAAAGCCGTTGAAGTCTAGAGTTGTTGAATTGGCCTTCGTTTTGGGGGGTGTTGGGTCATGTTTGTGGTTGCGCCTTTCCCGTAGTTAAATGGTATTTCGTTCTTCTTTTCTTTCTCAGGCAAGATTCAGCGCCTACTAAAAGCATAGCCCCTTTCTTCAATTGTTTTGTGGAATCTCCTCTTCTTAAAGAGGTTGTTTCTAGGATTCCTCTTGAATCCCAGATTGTGGATTTTTCTCCCATTCTCTTGTAGTGTGAGGTTGTTGTTGCATCTCATTTTGTGGTACTCTTTTCAGCGTAGGAGGAAACTGAATGTATCTCCTCTTCTAGACAAGGCAGATTCAACTTCTTGCATACGGAACTCCTTCCTCCAATGGTATTGTGATCTCTAATAGAGTTTTCTATTGTGTCTTGTTTATGGGTCTTAATGCTATGTTTTTAGCAATTTCACATTTTGGCCTATTTATGGGCTTTTATTGTTGCCATGTTTTTACAAAATTCTATGTTGCCAAATTTATGGACTTTGTAATTCTCCTTTTCCTCCCACTATTCCTTCTCTCTTCTTCTTCTTGATCTCTCTTTCATTATTCTTCTAGATTTCTCACAAAGGTGAGGGCTCCAATAGAAACCCTCAATTTACCAATGAAAAAAATGGTTCATTTTGGATAAGATATCCTAGTGTAGATACCCAGATTTAATACAAGTCCCTTTGGTTATTTTTAGGGCAATTCTTACCCGAAATTTGTTTATCTCCAACCTTTTTCCCTCCACATGCCTTCAGTGTTCTGTCATTTCGGCTCGTGAGCCTTATTTACATATATTATGAGTTGTTTGCACCTTTCCTAAGTAACTGTCTCTCCCAAGACAGATTTGTTGGTCACGAGTCTATCACTAAATTTGTCCCCTTTGTTTTTGGAGGTCCTTCAGCCTTGGCCCGATTTCCTACATTTTTTATTGTGCATATTAATTTTTTCTATAGTCGGTCATTATGCACATTATGCCCTGAGTCCTATATATACAAATCATTCAGAGTCATTTAAGAAGTATGAGTGAATGATGAATCCTTATGTCTATAATCCAAGTAGAGCCTTCAATTTTCATATCTATTGCTACACTTGTGTTTTGATACGTCAAGCATTCTTCAAACTATTGTGACATCATCCACTTGTACCAAGAGAGGGTTAGGCAAATGTTCATATTATTGCATCATCACTTCAAAGGAAGAGAAGGATGAAACCCTTGCTCAACATTCCATTTACAATGCATAAGAACTACGTGGGGTTTGATTCTAGCATGCGAGATTCGTAGTTACAACTCTCAACTCCCTTGAGGTTTCCTGACCCAACAACTTCGATCCCTTCTCCTTTGCATGTGTGTGTTATGGTGAATTAAGTCAAAAAAGAAGACATCATTTCAAACATTCTTTCCACCAATTCAAAACACAAATACAGCACTATATGGCATCAAGGGCAAACATCCTCAAAAAAAATCAGAGCCAAAAATGTGCGTAGTACAAATTCGTCGGTCATAGAGGCACAGTGCACTATCTACCTTGTGCATGGTCAAGAATTCAACGCCAAAATCATCCCTACACAATGAACAATCTAGATTTTACATAGGGCTTATTCGTTCCTTCAGACTATGATTGCACTTCCAGAATTCCAAAAATCTATCAAGGTGTGATTGTTCCATCTATTTACTTTTTATATTGTTCATTGCTTGTCAAATCAATTGCAATTTCATATTTTTCCTATTCTTAGCCACTAAAGTAAATATAATTTATTGTTTTAGACTACTATATTTTAGATCTACCTTGTGCATCTTGTTTTAGCATTCTCATATTGTCATTATACCCTAGTGTCACATTTTGGTAAAACACTTAGAAATAGAGCTAAAAACACTAGCACTCTAGTATAACTAAGGATGTATACCCCTTACATGGCCATGACTGAGAAGCATGCTTCAAGATGAAAGATGAGTTTGTAAACAATACACCCGAGTATATGTATAAGTTGTAGCAATATCAATTGGTTACCCCAATAAGTGAAGAAGTTTATGCTTAAGAGTAGGCATCTCTTCGTAGCCCCAATAGCCCTCTGAGTAAAACTGGAAAGTCACCTTCATTCTGGAACCTGCCTAACACAATCGTATGAGATATTATACTAGAAGGAATTAGTTGTAGCCTATGATCATGTAGCCTCTCAAGGAGGCAATGTTTGGGTACAAAGTCAAAAAATTCTGCTCAACATCAATAAAACTCTGACGATTTCATATTTGCTTCTTCAAAAATAGGCAAAGGCCCAAAGCATAAAAATAGGTCAATATTAACTGGTGATCTTTTAAGAACCCTGATTGGGTTTTGGCTCAAAAACCACCCCTCCAAAAAATAGATTCTAACATGTTCAAAACAATAGAATCAAGTTGCAATAGGCTGAATAATATGTTGGAATGAGGAAGGGCAGAAAGTTGATCAAACTGCCTCATTGAATTGATTTGCAATTGTTGTAACCAAAGGTCATATTCCATGTTTCATAAATTCAGCTTAAAGTTTGTTAGTAGCGTTGTGGCACAACTTCTGAATGACCCTCATAACACTAGTAATAAAGAAATAGTAAGGGGAGGAAATGGTCATTGAGATTTGTTCCAAAATATAATTAAAAAAGTGTGGATCATATCAACAGGAGGGATTCTCTAAAGGAAAAGACCATGCCAAAAGGTCATGAATGTATGATATTAGTATGCTCATTTCTGAAAGCATACAATTTTGTTTCTTCTAATGAAAAAAATTGCATGAGGACAGAAAAGTAACCTCTGCATTGCCTTGCAATCCCCATCATACCACCAATTCACAAGACAAGATCCAACGGAGTTATTAGTTCTAGACAAGATGATATGTGAGATAGGGATCCAAGGTAAACTCCCAAAGAATGTGAGAAACTTGGTCTTTCTTATGTCACCAAAGAAAGAGTAGGAGGTTTGGATTAGTTAGGTCAAGCGACTAGTCCAAGTGAACGCATAAACATCAAATTGAATAGTGACATTGTGGGTACCTAAGTGGGACTAAGGAAATAGGATGGGCTAGTAGGGTGGCCAAAGAGAGAGTTACATAGGCATGATCAATAAGAAGAAATGGGATAGAAAATTGTCATATCCAAAAGTTTTTCTTTTAATAATGTGGCTACATACATTGTTGTAATCGGACTTGTTTGTTGTTTCCCAATAGATTATTATGTTGTACTTGTTTACTTGTACTTGATAAAACTATAGTTTTATACTTTAAATAGTATAGTTGTTTATTTTCAATTATTACAATAGTTCATATATATATATATTATGTTCAGATGTTGCCGATATTGTTTGACTGTTTCATGTTGTACATGATGAGCTAAACTTGACGACAAAGGACTCTGGCACATATATAGATGCAACATACAGGTATACACATGGATAAAATTTATTGAGAGATACCTTGCCACTTTGCATGTATGTTTGTAAGTGATGTGTTTACCCTGTGATGTGTGTATTTGTTGTCATTACCCTTTACTAGGGTGGTTGTGATCATCGACTGATCTATTTGATCAATTACATGACATTGTGTCACTTGCATTTGCAGAATCGAATATATTATTGAAATATTTGTTGTCGTAAAGAAGGCAACGCATATTAGACTGCTTCCTAGCAAGAATAAGAAAGTAGAATAAGTTGTAACAACACTAAAGTGCTCAATCCATTTTCATTGATCAAGGTTCTTTGGTTGGTTGTTACATTTGGTAATGTTGGCTTAGATTGTGTACATTGTGTTTGTTTATGGATCATTAGGTGCTAGCATTATAGTTGGAAAGAATCCTCTTGTTGGGGTACTATTGTTCAATAAAGCACCTAAAGTGCTTGGCTTAATTAACCATGACCCTATCTTGGTCATTGACCTTGTGAAACATAATAATTAAATCCAAGCTTTGTTAAAACAGTGAATATTGTGCTAAAAAGGTTTAATGATTCATAAAATCATTGTTAAGATAAATGTTTTCACACCCTAATCGAGTGTTGACTTAACAAAGTGAATGAGAAGAGAGAATATAGAGAAGTAAGTTATGCATTTATATTACTTCATTGATGAGCTTGCATTCGAGTTGTTACAACATTGAGTTATGTTGTTATTCATCTGGGTTATGTACATGGTGTTGTTTTTGGGTGATATGAGTATTGTTAAGGGTATACCATACCCTTGCTCAACTCAGCATTATGTTATTTTTTCCAAGTAACAATTGTTGCATAACTTAAAATAAGATTCTTGCTTCTCTGTTGTGTTTTTTGTGTTGGTGGTGTTTATTTTGTGTTGTTTAGAATAATGAGTGATAAAAACCTAGGATTTCTCCTCAAGGACGTAAATGAGAGGAGTGGGTTTGATCTTGCTAGGTACCCTTGAATGGTTGCACGAATATAAAATGGTTTATTGCCCCCAAATCATTGCCATTTGATGGTGGGGTTGTTTACCTTGAACCATCTTAAGCTCATGGTGTTTTTTGTATTTCATGTTTTGTCTTTGTTATTTGATTGTTACCTTTTAAATGCTTAGTTGGTGGCTAAAGCATATCTCTCTATTCAGTTTATTTTCACGTGTATGCTTTTATTTTTCTATCTTCATACGCATGGGGAACAGCGTCGTCCTCAAGCTAATGGTTGGGATGGTAAGTATCATTGATAGTTGGACTCATCTTCCTCATTTTCCCTTCCGTCAACAATCGTACCAATTGTCACCTTTTTTGGAGTTGTTTTCAGTTGTAGATAAGATAAATATATTAATGTCCAACTAATGACCACAAAAAATAGGTCAAAGGGACTGCAGATTACAGAAATGTGTCACGAAAAAGAGGGAAATTAAAAAGGACTCCGAAAACAAGAAAAACAACGCTGAAAGAAATAGTATAAAACATAGCAAAGAGTGACCACGCTCAGAGCCAAACCACCAAAGGACCCAACCACGCCCAGGTCCAAAAAGAGGGAGCAAAAGAAAAAGAAATGAGCAATCTCCAAGAATCTATAAACACCGGGAGCACGAGGATGATCCCTAAGAAAGAAGAACCAGGAGGGAACCCATCAAGAGTTCGATCCAACTCTCCTAGCATCCAAGGCTAATGAGAGGAAGCTCCAAATAGAACTCTGACCCGAAGAAGGGGAGGTATGATGCTTGGTATGTCCTTCAATCCTCTGCCTAGAAGGGAAAGTCCTCTGTGAAGGTCTGGTGGATCTAGTATGCCCCCTGATGTCGGATCTGAAGCAAATACGTTGATGAAAACTTGGGGAGCTATGAATAGTTATTTGGGCCTCATTGATATGGAATGTGGGGTTGTACTGATGTCAGTTTGTCGCTTAGTGCCTTTCCTCGAAGGTAGCATCGTGAAAAAGAAAGTAATCAGCTGGGTGGAGACTAGTCTAGTGGGTCTCTGAATAGAATGATCACGAAGCTTAAGAGCTACCTGTATATATAAAGCCAAACATCTCTGGTCTTCATATCTGAAGAAGTCAAAGAGAGTGTGTCCTAAATAGGCAATAAAACCTCCCTCTGATCTCATAGTAAATGGGACAACGAAAGATGAAATGCTCCTCGAACTCAATCTCCTCGATGTTGCATAACTAACAAATCATGTCTGCTCGATCTATCTAGTGATCTATCTCAATCCTAACCCTGTGAGACCCCACTCGAAACTGTCATAATGGGATGCGAAGAGAGTGCATCCAGTGGTGGAATGTAAATAGTGGACGAATGATAAGCCCGTCACTCAGCTCCAAGAAGTGCTTTGCATAAAATGTCATCTTAGGGCATAACCCCCTAGCTAGTGGGTAGAAGATGAGTTGGTGCATCCAAGGAATACATAAATGGAGTAAGTCGGTCCATCTTGATTCCCACAGTAGTAAATTTGGTTTGTCAATAGTTGTATTGATGATTCCTGATTCAAGTGTTGTAAATTTGATTTGTCAATAGTTGCATTGAAAATTTTAATAATAGCATAACTAAGTTGTACTATTTCACTATAAACCCTATTGAGTATTGGCAATAAAGAAATTGTTTATGTTGATTGTAAGCTCTCTTAGCTTGAAGAAATCAATAAAGAAGACTTTGTGTTATTCTTCTACTTGTTATTGAGTTAATTCAGCTTGTGATTGAGACTTGTTACTTCAAGGTTTAATTCCATTATTATATTTGTTATTTACATATGATTGTTTTAACCCCATATTAATGATTGAATCTAAGTACATGGTTTGTGGAGATTCACTCATTTGCTTTTGATGGCAATCTCCCTTTGAATCTTTATAAAGTTAATGCTAATCGTTTTGAAGTGATAATAATGTCGTGACAATACTACTCTGAAACAGTTCCGAGTATCCTTTTAGTGGAAAATAACTCTATGACAAGTTAGTTTGTAGATGGTGAATTGTATCATCTTAACTAGAGCATAAGAGAGTGGTATTGACATGCCTTGTATCTAATTTTATCACAGAGTCATTCACTTTAAATAGGTAAATTATTTGGAGTCTTGTTAAGCTCCCTGTAACACAAGTATACATCTATATATCTAAATACATGTTAGGTTTTGCTCCTTTTTTAGGATATGCTTGGGATTCAAAATTGGATTTTCATCACTCCATGACAAGGATAACCCTGGTATGCCGCTTTAAATTGTAGATATTGTGTTAAGCCTGGAACCTATATTTGGTTGTTTGATATGAAATGGCATTTACATGGTTCAACCCAAAATACCATGTTATCTTCTTATGCCTATCTCTAAGTTAATAGAGTCAGTTCCAAGTTGTTGAAAACATAGTTTGAGATGTGTGATTCTATATAGCATGATGACTATTGTAGGGCCTATAGATGATTAAATAGATCATCTATATTGAAGTATGTGGAGCACAATTGAATGTTTGTATTCAATTTCATGTAAATGATTTCATTAGTACTTAAGCTTGTGATATTCTTATTCTGTTGACGTGAACAATGTTATTTAGTAGTCATTTGCTTAGAAGAAATTAGGTACTCTCTCTTATGAACTCTTTAGAGATCCATTAAAAGGGGCAGTTTAGTTACAAAATATTGAGTTGGTTTAAACCCACTGAGGAATGTTACAAATTTGAAACAATACTTATGTGAATTCATTCAAGTCATGAGAGAGATAGAAGTTTGACAGATATAATCTATTCAGAATAAATGTGTAAGAATAGTGATCATGTGTTGAGTTGAAGAATGCACTGATTGACTGGCATAAGGATTTTGGGGTATGTTGCCAATAACAACCCTAACAGACTAAGGCAACTGTATCATACAAGGAATGCCATGTAAATATATGTTAGAAAATGATGTTTGGTACCTTGGAATGCAAGTTGTTTCCTTTGATGTATGGAACATGTGGTAAATGTGTTAATCATATCTTGCATTTTGATCACTGCGATATGAATGATAATCTTTCCTTTGCATAGTCGTCATAATATTCTGAACTAAGAACTTCCACTTACTGTGTTAAAGTGTTAAAAAGGATATTCATAGCATGTACATATACAGCTAGTAAACCATGTTCTGCTTAATCATTAAAAATATTCTTGTAAGACCTAGTAACTGCATTTTAGAGCAATTATTGTATTGAATGTTTGCTTGTTTTGGATTATAGGACAAGATGACTTTGCAATCTATGTTGTTTGTACACCATGTATACTCTATTTGAATATGAAGGTTCTGTCTGGAATGATATTACAAACTGTGAAGTGGAATTTGCGATTTAGATATCTATGTTTAAAATCCATACCTTGGTGTAAGATATGTGAATAGTTAAATTATATCGGATACCTCAGAGGAAGGTTGATAATATTAAGGTTTGTCTTGTACGGCCCTGTTGGAAACTTAAAAGGTGGTATTGAAGATTACTCTTTTATTGTGTGATTAGTTGCTTACCAATGTTTATGAAGCTTTGTCTGGTAAAAGCATGGTTGCATCTTGTCTCTCAATTATATTCAACTCTTGAGTGGGTATATTCATGTTACTTTCATCCTAATATTCTTGCATTGATGAAATTTCATCTTACTATAAATGGTCTCTGCTGATAGTTGAATTATAAATTGTATAGCTTTTTACCACTACTGGGAAGTAAGGTGTAATGTTCTTTTTATGTTGTGTTTCAACATGAAACAAATGGAGCAATGAAATTCCTTGATTCAAGGTTTAGTCCTCTGGACCAAGTAATTAGATGGAAGGACACAATGGAGAATTGATGGCTTAGTTCTTATGACTTTATTTTACAATTTACAATTAGTATCATCATTTTATGATTGAATTGCATACTTTCTTAAATTAATAATTAGACTTGCTTTGTTCCGAAGTATATTGTTTTGTGGTAGTTTCTTGAATTCGGTTAAGTTAGAGATCTTAGCTAAAAGCGTTATACTCGACTTATAGAGGTTGACCTCTTGAACTATATTCATTAGCTACTACAGTGCAATGGTTGCTCTGAGATAGCTTAGCATGAAAAATTAAGAGAAGGGAAGTCCTTTAAAGTTAATAAATAGGTTATCATTATGTTATGTTGAGGATGTTGTGAATGTAATTCGTATTAGTATAGGACCCTAATATTTTAATTAAAGTTAATGAAATTTAGATGATATAGTATTCCAATCTTTCCTGGTTAAGCTAACATTGTTCTTGGTAAAAGTGTAAAAGAGTATATTTGGTTCTAGATAAATTAATGGTACACTGAATAAGATTTCTCCTTTTAACCTTGAATTTTATAAGGTCCTCTGACAAAGTGGATTTGTTCTTAGTTGAATGATACATTTATATTAACTGTCCATGCTAGTGTTGATGTGTTGCCTTATAGTGTATGAAATGTTGGAAATAAGTAGACTGCTAAAAGAATCAAGTTGACAAGGAGTAACATCTGTCAATTGAAAGCATTTTAAAATAATACCCTGTTGGATTTGCTTTTGTTTTATTCCCTGGATGACTATCCTTGGATAATATAGTGGTTAAGGGGAAAAACAAGTACGGTAGTATAGATTGTTGAATGCCAAGATTTACATCGATATAGTTTGACTAGTGTTATGAATAAATATAAGATTAGATTGTTGAATGCCAAGCTTTAAATCAATATGGTTTGACTAGTGTTATAAATAAATATAAGATTGGTTTCTTCTTTAGCTGGCCTTAGAGGATCCTCTTGTAACTAAATAAATCTTAAAGAGAACTCTAAGGAAATTTAATGCATCTAACCTTGATTGAGGTAAATTAGGGGAGGTGTTAAACCCTAATTCACCCCAATCAAAGTAATGGGTATTTTGTTTGTTAAACAGACTTCAAAACAACTTCCTTTACTGTGCTCCTCGAGATAGCTAAAACCCTAGAGCAATCCAATGTAAATTGATGAATTTGTTCATGGAACTAACTCGTTTCCGCATACCTAAACCCGCTACATTGCAGCATGTTGCATATTTACTAGCACTGAATTAAGTGGGTTAAGCTTTTGTAGCACACTAGAAATAATATTTACTCATTCAATGTTGGCAATTATATGATTAATGTTATACAACATTCAATGTCGACAATTGTATGATTAATGTTATACATATCCATGATTATTCAAAAAAATCTAGCTTGAATTTTAAAGGATGTGACAAAAAAGAAATCTTGGACAAGACGATTCAGTGCCATAATGGTACTGACATAATCAACCACATTGGCCTCATAGTTATTTGGAAACCAGGGGTAAACATCAGAACTTGAAAAACTAAGAAGCCCATTAGGAATAACGAGAGCATAGGACCCACCAAGTTGGATAATTGGATGGCCCATCATGCAGCGGTATGCTTTAGAGGTCTCTACAACTCAAGTTCAATAAGTAATCAGACTTCTTGTGTGAACTTGTAGGCCAAATCTAGGCCTAATTTACTCAAAAAGAAGGATATGGTTTTAAAAAATGATTTGAAAGACCTTAATTAACTTAACCCACCCTCAAGACACTAATAAACCTCTTCCAAGAGAGAGACATTCCTCAAATAACATTTAAAATTTGTTAAAAAGTCAAAATTCTGAGTTTCTAGGTCTCTATTAGGCTTTTTTGAAGGGCTTTAACACAAACTTAGACTGGAATCAACCTTGTAAAGACCTTGAATAGGGTTTCTAGCATTCATTAACACTTAGAAGACCCTAAATACACCTACTCTGGCTTCACTTGTCTTAAAATTCCACGAAAATGAAAGAAAACTACCCAATCAGCCCCGTTTTAGGCTTCCATTAGGTCTAAAAGAACACAGTCAACCATAAAAATTGTCCGTACAACACCAATAATCTTGAAACCTCAAATATCCTTTAAAACATGTTCTAATGTATCAAATCACCAAGTTTTGTGATTTTCCACCAGTTAAAACTCTTTATATAGCTCTTTTCCTATTGAAACCCTAGTTCAGGGTTTTGCAGACCTGTACAGACCCGAGAGGCTTCAAAATTCAATATTTTGACTTTTAAGAGGTTTCAAATCCTCCAACCAGTTGGAAACTTCTCTTTACACCTCCCTTCACCTCTTCCAATGTTCAAACTTGATTATACAGTCCATTGTGCTAACAAAAAGAACCTCTGTATATTGACTGTGTCTACAAAAACAGGGGTTTTGAGAGTTCTAAGCACTAAAAAGTTGGCCTATCATCAAATAAGCATCCATGAACACTGAAACATGTATAAACCAATCAAATGAGTCTCTTAAACAATTGAAATCCTCAGAAAAGTCCTTTATTCAACTCTTCTCATGACAGACCTCTGTCTACACAAAATTCTAAGTTTCCCACACACAGTCCTGTAGATTTGGACTTTTAATACAAAAAGATGAACATACAAGCATGAAATTTTATATATAACTTCTTAAAACATTGTGAACATTCTCCACAAAAGAAATTGCTTCTTCTTATTGAAAAGCTTTGCCAAACATCAAAACACAGACCTGTAGAAACCTGCAACAACCCTAAAAATGTAGAAATTCCACCTTTTATACAACTTCTCGTCTTTTCTTGGCTCCTTCAAAGGTGGTTTGTGGCTTATCTTGTTGAAACTGATCTCCTTAACTTTCCTAAGTCCTGTTTTCAATCCCTACACTCGCTCAACTCCCTATTCTATCTTTGACAAGGTTTTTCTTGATCCTCCTTCTACGTAGTCTAGATCTTATTTAGGAAAAATAGATAACTACAAACATATTTGACAATTACATATGATGATTTACCAATTACATGAGTCCTTCAATCCCTAGGATCCTTCACACAAGGATCATAACCCTTAAACTAGTCTAAAACCCCTTGAACAGCCTAAAGAAATTCAAATTTTTAAATAATCACTTTTGGCGGGAAAACCAATAAGTGACTCCTAGAGACCTAGTATGACTCTTTGAAGTTGAAGTAAAGCTTCTTATTTCATTTTTTACTTCCTAACAACCTCCTATAAGACCTATATAACACAATTTACAATTTGTCATGATGCACTGCATCAGCCTATTAGCAGAAGATCTATATATCCCGGTGTCCTCTAAATCAAGCTCCCAAAAAGAGACAATTCACATAATAGGTCCTGTTAAGAATGGGTGTATCCTTGTCCCAAATGGGGAATTTTAAGTAGCCTAATAATATGATATCACCAAACAAACTGTGGTGCGCAATCTTTGGATGCAAGGCAAGGTGAAAATCTCCATCAGTGATGGCAAAGTTGGAGGATGCTGGGAGCAATAGCAAACAACAATGTGACATCCTGAAAAGGAAAAGTTGTTGAATCTAGAGCCACATATATCTAGAAAATTTGTATGAAGCACTTGGACTATAGACCAGAAAGTCTCTAATGAGGCAGGCCACTCAATTAAAACCACAAACTCCTCTCATTGACAGGGGCTTTCCTGGGCAATTATGCCTATTAATATTCAATGACGAGGTAGGGCCTTTCAATGATCTTGTTAAATAATGTAAAGGCTTAACTGCTTATTAGTTAAGGCCTAACTGATAACTAGTAACCTCCATAACCGCTGTTGTAACCAATTTTGGAATGCATAAATAAGATCTTGCACTGATCAAGTGCATCAAGTGCTTTCAATCATCTCTTCTCATTTACTAACAGTGGTATCAGAGCCACCACTTGAAGAAGCCGAGAAAGGTACAAGTGATTCGTTCGAGGAAACCTGGGTGTTAGGGTACGAGTGGGAGGAGGAAGAGAAGATAGACGTTAGTAGACGTTGTGGACATTGCAAAGGTATACAAAATCACGAAGGACTTTTGCGGAAGGCACAGTGGAAGTTCTTCATTGCAGTCCCATAAATGACAGTCTCGTGGAAGAAGATCGCGCAGGACATCAAACATTGCAGAGGAGTTGCAGACAATCGCGGAGATTATGAACAGGGTCAAGGAAAGAGCAATGCGTCAAGGGCAAAGAATACGCAGTTTTTACACAAGTGAGGGCACACAAAATGCATGGCAGCGTTGAAACGAAGGGCACGTTGCAGTTGTGGAAATATGTGGAAAATCCAAACGACACACAATTGTGCAAACTAAAGCCAAACAACAAATGGTCGTGGAAATCTATCGAAAACCCTGAAAATCGACACAAAGGAGGTGGTTTGTAGGTTCGTGGCAAACCAAAACGAAATCCAGTAGCGGAAAGAAGCCAATAAAACGACAGTCGAGAGAAGTATCAAGGTCAAGGGCACAAAAAGGCTCATGAAAGGAAAAAAAACCATAGTCAGAAAGAAATCGACGGTTTTGCGGAAAGATAAATAATCAGGAAGGGTTGCAAAGAAATGATGAGGAAGAAAATCAAAAATGCAATCTCAAGGGTTTGTTGCACTTGTGGAAAGAGACGAAGGGCATCAAACTTGCAGAAAGGACACGTAATTTGTTGTCTCAAAAAGTTGCACGAAAACCATCAAGGGCTCGAAAATTTGCAGTCAAGAGGAACCATAAATGCACGTGAGTTCATTTATTTATTTTTCAGATTTATTTTTTTTTTTTAAATTTCCGAATGGGTGAAAAATTGAATGGAATCAGGAAATTTTTAAAAAAAAAGTTCAATTTTACGAAAATTTGTAGAATTTATTTTATTGGCTTAAAAATTATTTTTCGGAGTGAAAAATGGCCAATATCCAGAACCTTGTCCTTCCTGAGGCCCAAAAAGTGACTAGGCAAAATTATAACGTGTGGAGTCATTAAATTTTAACAATTGCGAAATATCGCAATTGTGACAAAATTGTTCTTGGCACTGAGGCAAGACTTGTTACGAATTTTGCGGATTATGACACGCATCATAAGGAGGCCTTGTTGAAGCTATCCATGTCAGAGGATATTTTTCCTGAGGTCTGGAATGCCACTACGGCAAGTGCTTTATGGACCAATTTGCAAAACAAGTATTAAACTTCGGAGAAAAGTCGAGTGTTGTACCTGAAAAATATGTTATTCTCTGTCAAGATGAATGAGGGTGATTCTCTGTTAGATCACCTACTTTGGATGAAAGATCTTCGAGACCAGCTTTCAGCAATTAACAAGAAGGTTGATGATGACGACATGGTGGCACTGTTTCTGAACAACTTGCCACCATCCTACAAATCTTTCGTGGAGGCTCTTCATTTAATGGCGGAAAGCCAAACACTGACATTTGATCAAATGAGTTCCTATCTGCTACAGAAGGAACAGAGACAGACACAAGCAGAGGAGTCTAGTGTTGGACAAGAAGAGAGTGCACTTGTTGCTCAAGAAAGGGGAAAGGGAAGTGGAAACGTATTTCTACGGATCCATCTTCTAAGTATCAAGTAACATGTTTTTACTGTCATAAGGTTGGGCATATGAAAAAGGATTGTCGGAAGTGACAGTGTGCAATTTCCCAACAAACCAATCAAGCAGCAAATGTGGCAACGATTGAAGGGGAATCTGAAGAAGAGTATGCCCTTGTGACATCATACTCACTCACATACCAGTAGTTGTTTCATTGATTATGATGCATCCAAGCATTTTACTGCAAGTACAAACCATTTTGATTCAGTTTCTTTAGTTAATGGCATGTCATATGCAGTAGAAGAGATAGGAGATGTTCGTATAAAATTGAATAATGCAAAAACAATCATAGTGAATAATGTTTTGTATGTTCCTAGCCTAAGTAAAAATCCCCTATGTATTATTCATTTAACAAAAAATACCAGTATTGCTGTAAATTTATTTGGAAAACAATGTGTTGTCTGATATAAGACAGGATAACGTAATTGCCCGAGGTATTGGGCAAGGTGGTCTATATAGACTCGTTGACTCTCCCATAGTCAAAGTAGATGCACAAGTGGAGGATGAATCCACCATACAGGATGTGCGGAAGAATAGGCTTGTTGACCCTGATCCAGTCAACTTACATGCATTAGTGGTGGAGGGAATATCCACTATACAGGATGTGTAAGAGGATGTAGTTCCTCAATCTCAATCAAATACACTAGTAATTGTGCAGGAGGATGGAATGCCTTGGTCAAATTCACTGGCTCAAAGAAACAGGAATAAGGTTGTTTGTTCAATAGAGCATGGTCACTCTGCTTTAGATTCTAACCTTGGTATGGTACCTGAACGGCCAGTTCTACACTCCATTGGATACAAATAGGTGGATACGTTTTGTACTTTGCAAAAGTGCATGACTCATCTTGTTGCAAAAGGCTTCTCCCAACAGGGGGAAATAGATGAGGATGCTTATACTGTGAAGATGGTCGCAAATCAGTTGCTTCTCTCCAGATATTTGGACGAGGAGGTCTATATGGTGCACCCTAATGGTTTTTGGGATCCCCATAGTGATCATTTGTTTTGCAGGATGATTAAGTCCTTGTATGGACTTCAGCAGGCTTCACAAGCCTGGGATATCTTATTTGATCAGCATCTCTAGGGTTCTGGATTCAGACTTTTGGAGATTGGGCTGAAATCATCAGCCATCGATAATTCATTACCGATCATGAATCACTCATTAGAGACGTGGACAACTCGCTACATTTTATGTCCACATGGCCGGATCTTCGTTTTGTTGTTGGCTATCATGTTCAGTTATTGTCTACACCAAAGTTCCCACATTGGATAGTAGCAAAATGTCAGAGGACTGTGGATTTCATGTTGATATCTATTGATCAGTCTGTATATGTAATGACTAAACCAATTGGTCCTATTTTGTTTGTAAAATTTTGGGACAAACTTAATGTTGTTTCGGGTTTAGTCATTAAGAGGGGGTGTTAAATAATGTAAAGGCTTAACTGCTTATTAGTTAAGGCCTAATTGATAACTAGTAACTTCCATAACCGCTCTTGTAACCAATTTTGGACTGCATAAATAAGATCTTGCACTAATCAAATGCATCAAGTGCTTTCAATCATCTCTTCTCATTTACTAACAGATCTCCCCAGTTTAAGGAAGATCGGGTCACATCCCTAAAGGTACCCAAAGATGGCTAAATAACAACATGAAAATTCCAGGATGCAACGGAGATATGAGCACCACTTGAAGGAATCCTCAACACATTCATTTAGTAGGCCAAGAGGTTGAACACCCAATGGGAGGAGAGTCATACATGACAGCACATAAGTTATGAATCATCACCATTTTGTTCATATTTCTTGCTTCTATAACTTGTGTTCATTCCTTTTTAAGTTTTTCAAGCTGAACCATGTGAGATCCTCATTTGGAAATGAGAAAAATACATTTTTTTAGTACTCATGACATGGAAGTAACCTTTGCCTGATTTGAACCAAGTGACAAAGTGGAGTCTAGCCACAGTGATACCCAAACTTCCAGCTGATATTCTTCAGTTCAAGGATGTCATAAATGAAAAAATGGCATGACTACAGGAGATCAATGGGCCTTGGAAAGCCACAAACCTGAAGGTAAAGTCTCTTACCTGTCTAGCTTTTTTTTCCTCAACTTTTCCTTGCACTGCCAATAACCATGAGGGTTGTATTTTTCCGTTAAAAAACCTGTACCCTTGTGTTAGGATCCAATTTTCTTCCAAATGGGTTGTTGTCTATTGCTATTAAGCTGCCATTTCCTTTTCTGTATTCACCTTCTCAGCAAGTATCTTTGCTTGATTATTCTTGATCTGAGGCACATTTTTTCTGCGGCATCTGTACTCCTTTTGTAGGTGACGGTTGTGACATCCAGTTTCACAATCTGTTGTTCTTATAAATGCAACTGATTTTTCAGGTTTTTAGTATTACTCTCTTTCTCAGTACTACATAGAGATGATACTTCAGCAAAATAATCATTGAGATGCCTATATATGTCCAACACTCTCCGAGCTACATTATATCCATGATGTATGATTCAGATTATATCCATGATGTATGATTCAGAAAACCAAGCATACATTGAATAACTATGAATGAGAAATGACATGAGACCACAGAACTTGACTCACGTGGAGGACATTTATTATTGAGCTACTACTTCTACATCTCTTATGAATGTGTATTTGCTTAATGTAACTAAATTTGGCCTTGCAACTTTGCATGACCATAAAACAATTTGTCAGTTGCCTTTCAAATTGAAAAGAGCTTCATTACATACTCAAATTCATCTGGTCAAAACAGGGTGCTAACAAGTGTCTTACTGGCAGCAAGTAACGAGGAAGATATCTCAGAAACATGGAGAGTGAACCGGATAAGCCAGATGTTTGGGACTGTCTGACAAATGAAAAATCCAAGCTATTATAGGAATGGACCTCGAGAATACAAATATAAGCTTAAAGCAGTTAATGTATGTAAACAATGTGACAGGAATATGTTTACAGAAGGTACAAACTACCGCTCAGATTTCCAAATCCAATGGTTTAATATTAACTTCTGCAAACAAAGTGGTCCGCTTGGCTGTTCACAAGCCTTAGCCTTTTGTTGCACTGCCAGGAGTTTATTTGGATAAACAGAAGTGTTAACATAGAATCACTCCAAATCTGTTGGCAATGTAATCGCGTCAATCAGATTGGAAGAAGGATATCTGGAACTTATAAGTCAGCACTCACGAATTGCAAAAGGTGCAGTAATATTTGTGGCTGCCCGTGCTATTCATGTCTCTCTTCTCAACTTTGTGAGTGGTTTTCTAACATCCACAAAATGAGACACTTCTATCATCTGAGGATGGAATGGGGGCCAATTCACCCGAGCCACCAGAGTTCTGAGAGGATGACAGTTTTCAATCAGACCTAAGGAAAAAAGCTTCCAAGACAATCCTTAATGATACTCTTGAACTGCTTCCCAAAAACTACTTCACCCTTCTATCCAAAAACTTATTGTTGCTCCTAAAAGCTTCTGTTGTTTAGAATCAAGATCCCAAAAACTCTGGGCTGTCCAGAAAACCAAGTATTGCTGTGGCCCTCCAAATGCATAGAATATAAGAATAAAATAAGGAAAAGTTTTGTTTGATTCTTTATCCCTATGATTTAGGGTTAATAGTTTAGGTATGTGATGGGGCCCATGTTTCCCCTCCCCATCCTCTTTTCTATGTTTTCCTTTTATGATCCACCTAGTTCCCTTTTGGGGAAGACTGGGAAACACAAGAACATGAAAAGGGGGCACCTAGACGTATCCCAAAAATCACATGAACAATATTTGTTTAGGAAAATAGCATGGAGACGGAGGCAAGGGACCAAAAGGTGAGGACACAACCCCGTGGAACCTAGTATAATTGCGATATCATACATTAATCTTTCAGTCAATAACACAAGAAGGCACTTTCCTCTAAGAATAAAATAGTCAACACATTGTCTTGCATGAATCCTAAATTCATTCCCTAAACTTGTATACCAAAAGCCTTGAACTGATTAATCCGAGGTTATTTAAATAATCGTCCACAAGGTTGCATTATGTATCCTCAGTGTCTCAAATGGGAACATCACGAGAATGTCTTCCACATACCCGGGACATGACAGGAAATATCCTCACTAAAAAGAAAGATGTGTTGTGCCCAATGGGGACGTCCAAAAGTCCTCCATCTTACTGAGGTACTTTTGGACATCATTTATTCCTCCCTCGCCAGCACAAAGTGACATGGTAGACGAGGGATGGATGGCAGGTGATGTTGTGGTCACCAAATAACTCGTGCCTGAATAAGCACCCATGCTTTGCAGCAGTAACCACTTAAAATGGGGGACCCAAACCATGTATTTCATGTACCTTGTGCCAATAGGCAAAGATGAAGGCAAGAGTGTCCAAGGGTTCTGTCATATCCTAAGTAATGGGTCTTATGAATGAAAAAGGTCAAAGTCTAGTAAGATGCCGGTCAAAGTCAAGGGATTCATGCAAGTCAATTTGATAACTCAATCGAGTTGAAGTTGTTCTTGTCAAAGATAATCTCTTCCTTTATGGTCATGGATTCATTTGTGAAACTCAAAGTACAAGAAAAGACCTTGACCACTTTATTTTGGGTCATTACAAGATTTTCCGAACAAAAATGGTTTAAGTATAATGTTGGCCCGATCATTAGGTCATCGCAATGAATTGCGGGTGTTCATGTGAATCGAGTGATTAGTCAATGAGGTCATAGGACTAGAAAGTTAGCTAAGTATTGGAGTTCCCAATTATCGACTCATTGGTCCATCACTCGTCTTATGTCTGCCAATCACCCAATTAGCAGATCGCTGATCAAGAGAGATGAAAATTTTCCTAAGTATTAGTTTTTGCCAATCGAAGTTTTCTTAGTTTCTCAGCCCACAGGCTAAACGAAGCAAGCAAATCAACGACAAGCCAATCATGGCAAAAACATAAAGCAATTCCTGAGGAGTTTTGCTAAGCTATCTGCCCATCGGCTTAATAATGTTTACTGATCACCCAATCCCCAATCAAATTAAGAAAAGTATATTTGAGTGTTTATTGGCATTCACTTCAACCATCCTTCTTTCCTGACCTTCTAGTTGGTGAGAACTACAGATGAAAGAGATTGAATGGAAGTCCAATGTTAGGAAGTAGAATGTCGCAGATGTAGTCATCTTCAAACTTGAACTATCTCCACAATTGTGAAGCTTGTTCTTCAACTCCAACGCCTCTGCCAAGTAATCCTCAACCCTGTCAAAATCAGGAGTGAGAGCATTCAACTCCCTTCAATATGTCATTGCAAGTGTCGCATCTACCTTGTACTTCTCAGGCAAATATTTCCAAAGGGCACGATCCAAAGGTTGATCAAAGATTTGATGCAATTGTTCTAGCTTCATGAGTAGCCTAAGAACTTCAATGGCTTATCATCCTTGCAAAGGAATTCTTCACTTTTCTCCTCAGGTTCTATTCTCTTAGGATCAATTCCATACAACAGATCCTTGAGGTCAAGGGAACTCTCCACTTTGACAGACCAAGGTGCGATCATAGCATCCATTAAAGGGCTCCAAACTAATTAACGATTCCATCACCTTCTACACGTATTTCCTGTTGACTGGTGACTGATGGCCCCAATCCAGTTGTACCACTATGTCCGGCTTTACAAAATGCTTTCCAAGGATTAAAAAATCGGCTCCAAATTCAGCCATATGACCAGATATCTTGATCTTTTATCGCCTTTCCCAAGCAAAAAAAATTGCCTTTGGGAGGGGGGAAAAAACCTGTGATGGTCAAATGGACATCAAATTAATGCTCACTGGTTCATGCCGTAAAATGACAAATCTGAGAAGATGTAGAAAATTGACCGGTGTTACTTTTCTGCAAAGATTTCAGATCTGCAGACAGTTTAACAAATCTCAACACGGATCCTGATATATGCATGTTTTGTGTTTGAGAAGAAACAATGAGATCTACGCAACCATTAGCCCTAGATTTATAAAACTTAAGACTTAGGGTTCTCTGCTAGCGAACTATTGCTGACTGAAGGAGATCAGATATATCTGAAAAAATTTGCAAATTTCTCCTATGAGCTCAAAGGTGCCCCCTAGTTGCAAAGTTAAGTGACAAGGCGCATAATCACTCTTGAGGCTATTCATGAACACTAGTCTTTTAGGATCACTTGAAAAGAACCCTAGGCTAAGGAGGTTATAAGCACCTAAGGTCACAACCCTAGGCTCTAATTACCATGTTGGATATTCACAAAAAAGAAAAGATCGTCACAATGAATGAGTTCAAAGAAATGAAGAGCAATCACACAAAGAATGAAAGAGCGAATGAGATATAATTGAATAGATTACAAAGCAACTATACCATACAACTGAATGCAAGTAATTGCAAATGAGAAATGAGTGAGTTGCCTTTATAGGCAACACATGTGGTTGGAAAAAGAAACGGTCAACTACAATACATGAGAGAGAATAAATAAAATATCCTAAGGGGTCATAGTCAACTCAAGGCAGTCCACTAAGGTGGGTTTACAGCACTAACATTATTTATGCCCATTTGTTTAAACATAGCATTGTTTTTGTCAAGGATCTAACACCACCAACAATCCCCATTAGCTTCCTTTGAATAAAGTAATGCCATACAGATGATACAATCCTAAAGGAAGGGACTTCCCTGGAATAGCTACAAAAAAACCTTTCTGCTGCCTCCTCAACTACTCAAAAAATATTAAAGTGGCCGAAAAACCTGAAGACGTGCTAAGTTAACCCCCTCTTAGATGTAAACGAAATATTACAGCATGTTTTCCAATATCAGCATGTGAGAAGCACATTTTAAGATTAAGTTAGTTTTAGACAGCTAAACCAAGAACAAAGCTACACATAAGTTGATCATGCGAAGTAAAAGGCGGTAAGAACTTGTTCCCAGATGTGGATATGGGAGAACAAAAGAGGAACGAACGAGATCTTTTTTTCCTTTTCCATAAAAAGAAAAATGTTGCAACAAATGAATGGCATAATTATGTAGCATTGGTTTTTCTGGTAAATAGAGACTAAGATTGACCCATGGATTCCAAAACTAAATATCTGATCTCATTCAATTTCATATGAATCCAAAAAATGAAATGTTCCCATTAATACATAAGAAAGCAATGAGCTTTAGAAGCAAGAATGGTAGAATTTTGAGGTGAGAATAACTTCAAATAGGCGTCCAAAAGGGTGATTTGTTTGCTCTAATTGAATTAATTAGTTGTAAATATGTAACAAAATGATACAAGTGCATTAAAATTATTGACGACACTCAGCAACATTTCTTATGGTACGAGCTGGAAGACTTCAAAAGTAGCCACTAGCGTTTTAGAAAGAGTTTGTCCCCCTCAAAACCATTGTAGTATTGGGCTTAAGAAATGCAAATCTCTATATCTGGCCCTTGGTGCCAAATTGGTTTGGACAATATTCAAGGAAAATAATGGCTAATAGAGTAGGGTTCTAAGAGCAAAATATTTAGAGTCTCAAAACATTAAGCATATTTTATTCTAGTAGATTACTTTTGTAAGGCCCAATTTTTTTACCTTGCCAGTTATTTCCATTTGCAATATTCTGCACAATGAGCTAGATTTAAATTTTCTCTAATTTGAAGGCCTGGGGTGCCAATACCGTGTTATTAGCTCTTGAACTATTGGTTTACTTTTGTGTGTGTGGCTAGTTGAGCTAGCGGATTTATGTTGGTTTGCTCTGGTATATGGGTACCATGATACTTTGTAAGTGGACAGTACATGTGCTTATTTACATGGTTATTGATTGCTCCATATGGTGGATTATTGTGCTAAAATCCTTGTTCTGATTCATTGTTTTCTTGTATGGATTGCTTGTTATTTTGATTGTGTTATTCATTGTTTCCGCTATAGTAGAGATCAAACATTTTTATGTGTGCATTGAATGCGCAGTTGACAGGGACAAATAAGTGAGGGAACTAGAACTACATGAAGCATCAACTAACCAACGTGTTACGTGGGATGTTAGATATGTTGTATTCACCTAGTGTATTGTTTAATGTGTGAACTAGTTGGGCCCTTTTTGTGAATTGCCTATAATTTTGAATGTATTAATGTAATGTCCCTTTTTGGCCAATTTTAATATTTTCCGTAAACTTGGATGAATGGGTGGAAAATGATTTAAAATTTAATAAAGGTAATATTTAATTAATTAAATCATAAGTCATCCATTCAATTCTAAGGATTACTTATATTTAATTGATTATTTAAGCTGAACAAGGAATTATAAAGTGACTTCATCAAGTGTGGATAGACGTGGGGTACAAAAGTGCAATTGTTTTAAAATAAAAAGAGTCACTTTATGAGTTGAAGGGGGAAATAAAATAAAATAAAGTATTTTCTCTCAAATAGATAGAAAAGGAGGATTTGGGAAAAAAGAGATTCATTCTTAACATATTCATTTTCTTGAAAACCCTATTGGGAGCTTGAGCAGTTATTCAGCTATTTAGCGTAGGACAAAAACCCTAAGGCGGCTATTGGTTTCGTGGATGAAAACCCACCTAGCCAATCCTTGGTGGATTCATTCAGGGTTCACAGGTGCACAGAACGATTGAAAGATTGAAGATTTCAATGGAAATATTGGCAAAGCAAATTATAGGGTATTTGAAGGAAAAGTCTTAAAGATTACTAGCTACAGTACCCGCTATAGTATTTTTTGTTGTTTAAAGGAGGAATCAACATCTTTGGAGGAGTGGCACTGTCCTTTATGGTGATTCCTATCTATGAAATGCCTGGTCGCCCCTGTAGGAAGAAGATGCTTGTTGATATGGTATAGTTTTGAAGATATACCAGTCATCTATTGATCTATATCAGCATAATAATCATTTTCAAGAATACTGGACTTAAATTTGAAGGTTAGAGAATAAGAATTTTATATATTTGTAATTCTGATTTCTAGAACAGCAGTCTTTATTGTTCATTTTAATTGTTCCCAGCTCTATGGAAAGATTGCCCTCTATTTGACAAAATGTCTTTCTGAAATCCATGCACAATGGCATGATTATATGATGAATAAATGATTTAGAAATTTAATTACAGTTGTTCTAAGTGATTGCAATCAAAATTTCTACATAATAGGCTCTATGCAAAGTGTTTGATGGAATGCCTATAAGCTAAAATCAGAAATATTGCAAGTTAGTGAGCAAAATTCTTGGTAGGGACACTATACTGGTATCAGAGCTGGTTTTATTGTCACCCTGTGTGGTTTATAGTTAAAGAGATCATTTTCAAATTCTTCCGAAGATAGAAAATTGACAAATTATTTGCTTGAATCTCTTATTAGTCGAAGTCAGGATGAATTGGAAAGAAGAAGAGTTCTCCAGCAAATAGTCAATATGTGATAGGGTTATCTCTCCATCCTCATCACCCAAGATTCTTACGAAAAGAAGAGTGAATTTAAAAAAAAAGAGTTGTGTAAAAAGATTTACAATAAAGGGAAGAAACTTGAATCTCTACATCAGTGAAAAGATGTTCTTCTCAGCACTTTGGAGGAAGTAGACAATTGTTTGTATATGGTTGTGCAGTTGCCTCCTAAAACAATGCAGTTTGCCATGGTTCCTTCGATGACTTCTTTGATTAAGCCGCAGCTTATGAGACATCCAAATGAAGAAGTAAGACTTACAGTTACTTCTTGTGTGAATGAAATTATGAGAATAACAGCTCCAAAGCAACCTTATAGAAACAACATCATGAAGGAGGTTTTCCTACTTATTATTGAAAGTTTATGTGGGTTGGCTAATATTAGAAGTCCTTCCTTTGTTAAGAGGGTAACAATACTAGAAACTTCTACAACATTCAGATCATGTAACATCATGTTAGATATTAGTTGTGAAGAGATTATTTTTGGAATGTTTCAAATACTTTGGACTGTTATTAATGAAGCTCATACATAGAATGTCGTAACTTCCATGCAATTTGTTAAGTCTCTAATTTTGGATGAGGATGATGATATCTCTAAGCTATTGTTAACTAATTTGTTGGTTGTTTGAAGGAAGGAGCAGAATGTTTCACCAACGGAACATGAGTTGTCAAAGAGATTGGCTAAACAAAATATCGAAAAATTGAATAATCATTGACGGAAGACGAATTGTTATCTTGTGGTCTACAAGTTACAGGGGCTAAAATGAGCAAAAATATATTTAGGAGAGAACAACGTTGATTCACATACCAAGAAGTTTGGACACCTAGTCACACATGTGGGAACAACAAAGAAGATAATTTAGTGACTTCCATCACATGTTTATTCCAGCAGAGTGATGATGAGAACAAAAAAGAATCATCACGTGATGCATCCGCAAGTGACGAGGAGTACACGAGTTTTCTTGAAAGTGTTGAATTTGAAGGGTATGTTGATTTGGAGTTTGCTAAATCAGAAATTGTTGATAAGCCATATGAAGGTATGGAATTTCTTGATGATTCATTGATTGAGCATAGCGTTGTCAAACCATCTATTCATAGTGCTTGCAAGGCACCAATTAGAGAGGTAGCTGAATTTGAAGGTGATATTGTTCCTACAAATGAAGACAATTCAAAAAATTTGTTTTGTGGTGAGCAAAGTCACTTTGCAGATATAGATCAAAGACCTTTAGAATTGCAAGAATTGAAGAATCAATTTTTGGTCATGGAAGAGAAAGTGGTGCAAATGTTAACAAGATTTGATAGCGCACACATTCATTGAAGACCTCATTTGGAAAGCCCAAATTGAAGAGAGGCAAAAAGGCATTGGAGGAGGAGCCACTCTTGTAAATTTGCAAAAGGTCAAAGATGCATTGGAAATAATGAAATCAGATTACTTGCAATTGCTCATAGACAGGGATCATGCTATCGAGTTTGCAAAAGAAACGGAGAAAGAGGTTGATGAGCTCAACCTAGAACTAAGTTTGGCTCAGTTTTCACTCTAAAAAGCAGAAAATCAATCATCTATTGCAGCCACACCCAAGGAACAAGAATCTAACACAAAGGACTATGGAGATCAAGCAGATAATTGAAGGAATTCATGAGCTCCAAAAGGACTATAAATTGGAGCCAAGCTACCCTTGGAGACATGAAGAGGAAACCATTGAGGATGAAATATTGCATAATGATTTCAGAGTTCCTCACACCCCGGAGATTTAGTATGTTGATAGCAATTGGGAAGAACATCAAGGGTGCAAACTCTTGGGACTTGAGCAATTTTCATATGATGGTATGTTTCCTACATTGAAACAGAATAATATAGTGATGGGTTTTGCATTCTTAGGACCGCCACAGGGTGATGAGCACTATCATGAGTTAGAGATTAGTTGTGTGGAGAATATTATATCTAGTGTTGAAGCTTCAAACACCACAAAACACTCACTAGATGAAGTTCACATGAAAACAAGAGTAGCGCTTCATAAGCATGGCGGAGCTATTTCATTGTTGAATTTTTGTCACCAGCAGAGTTTGATGGAGATTAGTGGTGACAAAAGGACACACAAGCTTCCTAGATTGATTTGGAAACCTAGAATCACATTGAAGCAATCAGCTGGTTGAGTTGTGATTGCTTGAGGATTTGTAATGTTCCTTTTTGGCCAATTTCAATATTTTCCGTAAACTTGGATGAATGTGCAAAAAATAATTTAAAATTTAATAAAGGGAATATTTAATTAATTAAATCATAAGTCGTCCAAAGTCAATTCTAAGGATTACTTATATTTAATTAATTATTTAAGCTGAACAACAAATTATAGAGTGACTTTATAAAGTGTGGATGGACATGGGATACAAAAGTGCAATTGTTTTAAAATAAAAAGGGACACTTTATGAGTTGAGGGGGGAAATAAAAGAAAAAGAAAAGAAAAAAGTGTTTTCTCTCAAATAGATATAGAAGGAGGATTTGGAAAAAAAATGATTCATTCTTAGCATATTCAATTTCTTGAAACCCCTATTGACAACTTGAGCAGTTGTTCAGCTATTCAGCCTAGGACGAAAACCCACCTGGCCAATCCTTGGTGGATTCATTCAAGGTTCACAGGTGCACAAAACGATTGAAAGATTGAAGATTTTATTGGAGATATTAGCAAAGCAAATTATAGAGAATTTGAAGGAAAAGTCATAAAGATTACTAGTTATAGTACTCGCTACAGTATTTGTTGATGTTTAAAGAAGGAATCAACATCGTTGGAGTGGCATTGTCCTTTATGGTGATTCCTATCTATGAAATGTCTAGTCGTTCTTGTTGGAAGACGATGCTTACTAATATGGTGCAGTTTTGAAGATATACCAATCATCTTTCCGTCATCTATTGATCTATATCAGCGTAATAATCATTTTCAAGAATACTAGACTTCAATTTGATATCAACATAATAATCATTTTCAAGAACACTGGACTTCAATTGGAACGTTAGAGAATAAGCATTTTATATATTTGTAATTCTGATTTCCGGAACAGCAGTCTTTATTGTTCATTTTAAATGTTCCCAACTCTATAAAAAGATTGTCGTCTGTTTGACAAAATGTCTTTGTGAGATCTATGCACGATGGCGTGATTATATGATGAATATATGATTTAGAAATTTAGTTATAGCTGTTCTAAGTGATTGCAATCAGAATTTCTACATAATAGGCTCTATGCAAAGTGTTTGATGGAATGCCTATAAGCTAAATTCAGAAATATTGTAAGTTAGTGGACAAAATTCTTGGTAGGGACACTACAATTAACCTTTTTCCAATCCATTCTCACTTCACCCATGATAGTCTAGAAAGATCTAGAAGGCTTAGTGGATGTGTTTAAGGTTTAGTGGATGTGTTTGGGGTCCCATAAATATTGCCCACTTGTGAAAATTCAGATTTGAAGGACGTTGTAATGTCCCCAATTTGGGACAAACAAGCAATAATGGAATTGGGCACAAACCCCAATCAAAAATTTGAAATTAATAGAATAGACCAGCCATTCTATGTGTATCAAACAAACCACAATACTCCTCCAAAGTGATATAGATGCTTGATGCCACTAGGGCAAAAATTAATCCACAACTACAGCGATATATAACCACTCCAAAAATTGAGAATACACTATGAAAGCGGATGCAAACTGCTGTAATAAATACCTAGAATTGATGTTCACAATAGCAGCAAATATATACCAAAAATCCAACAAACACAAACCTTCTTTCCCACTTGCCAAACCTGTTGTAAAACTCCTTGAAAATGGTTTGCAAAATTAGGTAAGACCAACGATTACTCCCAGGCAAGGAAATATGTAATTAGGCCCCCAAAACAACCACTAGACAAAGAAAATCAGATTGTCAATCCTCACAAGCAAGCTGAAAATTTACCAAATAAAATCACCTTATAATATCATGAACATCAAGTAATCAATGAGATCAAAACCCTCAACCAACAAGCTGGAAAAATATCAAAAAATATTACAAATATTATGGATAATATTTGCTCAATGATTTAGGGCCTACAAGCACTCCAAACGCTTGAAACTTCCCCTCTGAGTGAATCGCACCCAACTTCTGATTTTAATTGCTAAAATTCCAGAATTAATACCTTTATTTTAGCTCTCCAAAACCTTGAGACTTTATCCCAAATAAATTAGAAATAATATTAAAATTTTACCTTTTCAAATTAGAGTCTAAAAGCTCTCCAAAAAGGTTCACTTCCTTTCCAAATCAATTAGCCATACCTCGGAAATAATAATAAAATAAATCAAAATATTGTCTCACCAATTGATCACCAAATGATCTCATATGATGCCCTAGGCAAGTCGCCCAAATGGAATAATTTCGTCAATAAATCTTTAAACCCTCAAAGGTGTCTCCATGTAGCACAACCCTCTCAAGAGGGGTCTTCTTTTTGACCCAATCAATTCGCCACCCAAGGGAATGGCTCCAAACCATGCAATCAACCTCCCAATGCAAGTCGTCAATCTCCAAGACCTGCAATTTATCTGGAAACCAGCTCTCTATAGGGTTTGCAACAATCGCTAATGAAGGTGGTGTCCAAAAACACCCTTGTAGATCCACTTGCATGCAACCATGTAAATTTGAAGGTAGGTATGAAGGTTTTCATCCCCAAAACCCTTAACACACTTGAAGGTTTTCGTCATCAAGATGTGATGAACAAACTTGACATACTTGATCAATGATTCGATATCCAAAATAAGCATAATCCTCTAATTGAATTCTTAGTTGTTTTTTATAATCATCCTCCAAAGGTGGCACCCAAGTTGGAAGGATGTGTCTTTTGAATCATAAGCAACTTTACCTTTTTAAAATTCTTTTTTGAGGGTTTAGGCTCTCATGACCCTTAAAAGTCCCCAACTTAAGTGAAAATTAGATAAAAAACATTTTTTGCATAACTCAACTAAAAATTAGAATACTAAGTACTTTTCACCTTTTTGCACTTTGAATGACCCCCTCATAGTTCCCTCTTTTTCTTTCTCTTAGCCTTGTGGGAACAAAACCACACTAAGGGTCCATAAGCAAGTTATGCCAAAAATGGGGACATTATAGTCCTCCCCACCCAAAATTGTTTGTCCTCAAGCCATTGCAAAAGCCATGGGGTTGTCCCCACATTCTTCACGATGCACCCACCAACTGAAATGGCTTCCCACTAAAAAGAAGCTATAATTTGAACTCCCAACTTGCTAAACCTATATCTTAGAGGCTGCCCCCATGAGCTCAAGGTGTCATGACCACCTTTCAAGGATTCCTTATAACCCCAAAGAAATAACACATTCCCAATTGGTTTGCCTTTGATGTAGCCTCTCACGGAGATCAAGATGCCCTCACAAGATGTTCCCAAGGCTTGGAAAGAAATAACAATAACCTTATCTTGAAACATATCTTGGGTGAATTTACAACATAGATGCAACCTCTCTTGAGTGTGTCCCAAAACATGTGGCATGCCATTTTTTTTTACTTCCTTTTATCACCCCCTCCATGCATAGGAAGGACATTGAAATGATCAAATAAAAACTTCAACTAACCTACAATATAGGATTGTACATCCCATTCTTTATCAAGCCAAAAGCGTGCCTCGTCATGAACATTTTCAAAATACACCATTGGCTGGAATTTATCAAAAAAATCAGATTTTTGACCTACATACTGTTGTACCTGCCCCTTAAAATCAGACTTTTCAGTGTGGTAAATTTCAGAATGTACTTTGACATGTGTCTTCACAATCATGGGCTGTAACGTGCCTTTAAAGTGCTGATTTTTTATCCCTATAGGTGGCTGGAACTGTTTTGTTGACTTAGAAAATTTTGAGGCAAAAAATTCAGACTTCAAACATCTTTTCCTAGCTCTTCCCCTTGGCTGCCATATGTGAAATAAATTGCTCTTGATGCCCAGAAAGGTCCATAGGTAAGCCCAACTGAATTTAGCATTTTCCGATAAGCAAAAGGACCATTTTTTTTGCAATTCAAACCATGTGAACAGCTGCTTGCAATTTTAGCCATCTCCAAAATCAAGAAGGGTCTTATTTTGCTTAGAACATCTTCATTTATATTCTTGCAAGAAGGAATAGGGTGCTGCCCAAAGCAAATTTTGGTTTGCCCTTGGCAATCAAACCTCCTCTCAACCTTCCCAAAACAAGCATCACAAAAATCAGAATTTGCTACACTTACCAATTGCTTTGTAGGGGGTTCTAATTTAGAATGAAGGAGCTGCATTTGATATCTAGTGGCAGCCTTACTTTCAATCTTCCTCATGCTCATGAAACATCCTCCTAACATGTTATTTACAGAAGAAGGGGGCTCTCTATCACTCAAACCATGCAAAACAATCTCATTACCTGCCACTTTGAATTTTAGCTCCATGGTTTGGTAGTTTTGAATGTATTCACCAAGTCAGTGCAACCACTGAATCCCAAGGACCATATTGGTCTTCCCTATGCCCACCACATTAAAAACATCCTCAACCACATGCCTTTACAAGGTGAGACTAAGCTTTGGAACCTTAGTAGAACAAGGGATGGTGAATCCATCCATCACCGTGACCCTGAATCCTTTGAACTCCACGAATTGTAGCCCACATGATGCTACTACTAGCCCTCTATCAATGAAATTGTGGGTTGCCCCACAATCAATAAGTAAGGTGATCGGTGTACCCTTCAATGATCCCTTCACTCTAAAGGGAAAATATCTAGGAGCCCTCGAAAGTGATACCAATGTGCCACTCAACTCATCTTCTCCCTCTATCTTCAAAGTGTCCTCATAGGTGGCTGTCCCAATTTCATCCTCCACATTTTCCTCTTCGGGAAGTACCTCAATGTAGTGTATCTGCCCTTTGCCACAACAATTGTGGCCCTTCTCCCAAGGATCCTTGCATGTGAAACAAAGACCTTTCCTTCTCAACTCATTTCTCACATCAAAGCTACTACGTGGTAGCTCCTTTTGCTGCCGCAACCCTGGTTGGTTTGGTCTAATCAAGGGACCCACATGATTGGCCTTTGGAGGCCCTGCATAGCTACTCTTCGGCTGCCCCAAACCGCCAACTCTCTATTACCTTGTAGGTAGAAAAAAAGTATTTTTTGGCTGTCCCAAAGGTGTGAATCTACCCCTTGGAGTGGAAGACTCCAAATCATAGGCCTTCTAGATGGCCTCTCTCAACGTAGGTGGGTCAAATGCCTTGACCAATCCCCTCAAGGAATCAACCAAGCCCTCCACGAACAACACCACTAGTCTCCTATCTGAAATATTAGTCACCATGACTGAAAGTCTCTAAAACTCTGTGACATAATCATCCACTGAGGCCCTTTGCCTCAATTGAGCTAAATCACAGAAATGAAGTTTTGGATCCACTCTATCAATCTCCTACTGAACTCCTCATAGGAGTGTATGTGTTGGTGTCCATGCGTGATCAAACCATGGTACCACCAATTGTGAGTTGCTCCCTTTAAATGCAAAGTGGCAAACTGAATAGCCTCTCCTTTGGCCATGGGTCAAAGTGAAAAGGCGTCCACCTTCTAAATCCATGCCCTTGCTGAGCTCCTCTATGACCCATCAAACATGGAGAGAGAGAACTTCCCCTACGCATGTTGGAGATCTCTTTGGTTGCCCCTCTGCCTTTGACTGATCCTAGGCCCACTCTATCCCCGTTTTCAAGCTGAAAACTCGAAAAAAGTCATTGCCCCTCTCACTGTCGCAGATAAGGTAACATACTCATCCATCTCCCTCTCTAACTCCTCACGTGGGCTAGGTAACCCCTCCCTCGTTGGTTTGAGCTCCTCCCTCTGAACAAATGTAGGTTGGGTGGGCCTATGTGTGGATGCTCCATTCCCCAAAGGGGGTGTATGCGAATCGGGCCTACTCCCTGAAGCACCACTATCTCCATTGAGTGGCTTTAAGCCACCCATCTTACTGAGGGAACGAAGAAACCCCTCCATCACAGTTGTCATCCTCTCCTAAGTCCGAGAATACTTCTCAAAACTCTCCTCAGCGATCCTGTCTCTCCTCTCACTCTCTGTCTCCTAGTGTCCCATGTCACCCATGACCTGAACCTGCTCAAGTGAACTAACTGGTGGAAGCCCCGCTTCCCTCTTACTCCTAAAGTAATACTTAACCTCTTTATTGCCACTCATGTATCAAACCCTTCATCACACAATATAGACAAAATATGGCTCTAATACCACTGTAATGTCCTCAATTAGGGACAAACAAGCAATAATGGGATTGGGCACAAACCCCAATCAAAAATCTGAAAATAATAGAGTAAACCAGCCACTCTAGGTGTATCAAACAAACCACAATACTCCTCCAAAATGATCCAGATGCTAGATGCCACTAGGGCAGAAATTAATCCACAACTATAGTGATATATAACCACTCCAAAAACTGAGAATACACTATAAAAGTGAATGCAAACTACTGTAATAAATACCTGGATTTGATGTTCACACTAGCTGAAAATATATACCAAAAATCCAACGAACACAAGCCTTCTTTCCCACTCGCCAAACATGTAAAACTCCTTGAAAATCATTTTCAAAATTAGGTAAGACCAACGATTACTCCCAGCCAACGAAATATGTAATTAGGCCCTCAAAACGGCCACTAGACAAAGAAAATTAGATCGTCAATCCTCACAAGCAAGCTGAAAAATTACCAAATAAAATCACCTTATAATATCATGAACATCAAGTGATCAATGAGGTCAAAACCCTCAACCAATAAGCTGGACAAATATCAGAAAATATCACAAATATTAGGAATAATATTTGCTCAATGATTTAGGGCCTACAAGCACCCCAAACCCTTGCAACATCCCCTCCAAGTGAATCGCCCAACATCTAATTTTGATTGCTAAAAATTTCAGGATTAATACCTTTATTTTAGCTCTCCAAAACCTTGTGACTCTATCCCAAATAAATCAAAATTAATACTAGAATTTTACCGTTTCAAATTAGAGTCTAAAAGCCCTCCAAAAGGTTCACTTCCTTTCCAAATCAACTCGCCACACCTCAGAAATAACAATAAAATAAATCAGAATATTTTGTCTCACCAAATGACCCCTTATGATGCACTAGGCAAGTCGTCCAAGTGGAATAATTTTGCCAATAAATCTTCAAACCCTCAAATGAGTCTTCGTGTAGTGCAGCCCTCTCAAGAGGGGTCTTCTTCTTGACCCAATCAATTCACCACCCAAGGGAATGGCTCCAAACCATGCAATCAACCTCCCAATACAAGTCATCAATCTCCAAGACCTGCAATTTATTTGAAAACCAACTCTCTATAGGGTTTGCAACAATCCTTAATGAAGGTGATGTCTAGACACACCCTTGTAGATCCACTTGCATGCAACCATGCGAATTTGAAGCACAACTACAGCCCTTGAATAGAGTTGCCCTGAAAGTAGGTATGGAGGTTTTCATCCCAAGAACCCTTAACAAATTTAAAGGTTTTCGTCCTCAAGACTTGATGAACAAGCTTGACATACTTGATCAATGATTCAATATCTAAAATAAGCATAATCCTCCAATTGAATCCTTGATTGCTTTTTATAATCATCCTTCAAAGGTGGCACCCAAGTTGAAAGAATGTGTCCTTTGAATCATAAGCAACTTTACCTTTTTAAAATTCATTTTTGAGGGTTTACGCTCTCATGACCTTTAAAGGTCTCCTACTTAAGTGAAAATTAGATAAAAAGCACTTTTTGCATAACTCAACTGAAAATTAGAATACTTAAGTACTTTTCACCTTTTTGCTCTTTGAATGGCCCCCTCATAGTTCCCTTCTCTTTCTTTCCCTTAGCCTTGTGGAAACAAAACCAAGCTAAAGGTCCATAAGCAAGTTATGCCAAAAGGGGGGATATTATAGAGGCTCATTTATGGTGGTGTGTAAACGAAATTTTGTCTTCCCTAGGTTATTTATTAAGCCCTTCACCTTTATAGATGAGTGGGGTGGAAAAATCTCAATATCTTGTTCACTTTGAGGTGTCATAATGCCCTCTTAAGGCCTTGAATGAAGAGTTGATAAATGAAGTGTAAGAGTATTAAATGGATTTGTAAGAGAGGGCACGACACCCATTTGCTTTGTAGGAAGCATTTATTGAATATGTAAAGGGGATTTATTTGTTTTGTAAGAGAGAGTTATGTTTAGAAAGACTTGTGGGTCAAGTCTTGGGGGATGAGGATGACAAGTGGCAAGATCCCTTTGGGTGAGTATTTGAGAGATTTTTCTATAAGAAACAGGAACTTTTTATATGTGGGGACTTCTTGATTTATCTTTTTGGATTCTTTTCCCTTTAGCTCTTCTTGTCTTGCAAGAACTAGCTTTAGAGGCTTAGTGTTTTGGTGGCTTTGGACTTGGGGCTAGGAGGGAGAAAGCTTAAAACAATTATCAAGGGAAAAGCTTAAAAAAATGATAGTTGCTTTGAATCAAATGGAGGAGTCAAGGTAGGATGCTAATCATGAAAAATGCTCATATGCCTTTATTTATTTATACATGTTTTCCATGCTTTCTTTCTTGTCTTGAAATAAATATTTTGATTTTGTCGAGAAGCCATTGTTGCGCTCACAATCTTTTGATTTGTTGGAAAAAATTGGGACTTTAGCGATGCCTTTTATGACCCTTTTAAGGGAATTTTTTAGAGCTTTAAGATCAATGTTGGTGGCTGTTTTTTAACATGTAGTTATTGTTTGAAAATAATAAGGTTATGTTGATGTGGCTGAAAGTGGTAAGGTTATGTTTCCCACATGTGGCTAACTGTTGTATATGCATTGCACTTTCTCTTAATATGATTTGGTGATTTCTTTCACCCCAAATTTAGGCCTTTCTCGCATAGGGATTTGGTGAATTCTTTCACCTCGAACTTGTGCTTTCTCGCATTGGGATTTGATAGATTATTCCACCTCAAAGTGGTGCTTGTGTTGTATGTAGGGAGTTTTGGGGTTAGAGCCCTTGCACTTTCTTCTACTAGGATTTGGTGAATTATTTCACCCCGAACTTGGGCCTTTATCCCATTGAGATTTCATGATTCCTTTTACCCCAAACTTGGGCTTTCTCCTATTAGGATTTGGTGGATTTATCCACAACGAAATTAAATGCCCTCTTATCTTGCCAACCGTAAAGGCATGATCTCTTGCTTTCAACAAGCAAAATTAATGCATTGCATACCTCCTCCCTTATCGGTAAATCTAGATAAAGATGACCTTATGATTTTGCGGTTAATTGTATGTGGTTTGGCATTCTTAAGATAGAAAGGATTCGACCATAGTAGTGATTGTTTAGGGTGTCTAGATGATTGTTTGTTATACCCCTCTTCAAACTATTCCTTGTGTTTTCCTTCTTACCCAATGTTGTTAGTTACTCAATGTTTTGGGTTGGGAGTTCTAGGCTCGAGGGTGCCCAGGGCAGCCACCTAATGAAGGTAAAATGACGGAAGGCGGGGCCCTCCTTACTTTGGTCATTCGGTTACTTATTTTAGAAGTTTGCTACTTAAAGCTTTCTTCAAGTTGAAGACTATTTCTCTTGTATTTAGATATTTGTGTATATGGCTTGCACACATGTCATTATATTCTAAAGAAATTGAAAGTTGTAATATGTTGATTTTGATTGCAAAATCATAGAAAAGACATCTCTTGTATGCCCTTGTTAAAAGGACAAAAATTATAAAAGCTTAGGCTTTGTACATTTTTTTATGACATGGAAAGTGGAAAATATTGACTTTTGAAATGTTCATTTGTTGTTTTGAATCAGTCATGAAAAAAAATGAAAATTGTTTGCTTCAAAAATGTTCTAAGTGCTTTGTATGCCTTAAGGCCTAAAGGGCTACTTTCATTCCGCAATTTTTTTTTATTTTTTTTTTGATATCTAAGGAATTGGTAACTAGGAGTCATTCCATCAATTTTTATTATGCTTAAATTGCAACAATTCTTCCCTAAATTAATTTTAGATGAATCTAGACTTTGCCATGATTTTGTAGCATCTCACGATTTATTTTAGGCTTAACAATTTTAAAGTTACGAATTTTTGAAGTTAAGCATCAGATTAAATCCTAGTTGCTTAAGAAAATAATTAAGTATTCCCGCAATTTAATTGTGGCATGTGTAAGGAATTCAAACCCAGAAAATAATTTTATCACCCAGAGCGCGAAAAAATGGTCCTATGGGTATTTTTGTAGTTTTTTCCACTTCGTCTGATAGGACTAGTTAATTTTCAAAAAACAAAACCCCTCTAAGAGTATAAAAGCAGACAAGCCCTTTAATTGAAGGAGGGGTCCCTTAGTATAGGGCAGTGCCCTAAACAACTTAAGCCCCTATGAGGACAAAGAGAAAAAGGGTCAGCCCAAATAGGATCGACATTGCTTTTGTGACTACCACCTAAGGCGGTGACAGTAGTAATGTTAGTGTCACCTAAGCAACGGCGACAACAAATTCAAAAGGCCCATAGGCCGTAGTGCATCCAAGGCATGTTTAAGGCCTATGTTTTCGATTGAGCCGAAAAGGGCATGGAATACATTCTTACCCCTAAGGACCCTGTCTTATAGGGATCCCCATGTGGGGGTGGCAGAAGTTGAGGATGTTTGATTTTCTTGAGGGATCAGCCCTAGGTTATCTATCCTCAAGGTTTTAACAGTAATAGCCCAGCCAAGAGCAAAGCTCAAGCTTATTCCCTACGTGTCGCTCATAAGGTCGTTGTGTAGTTCGAGCCAGAGGCAGGCACTTAGCGCGAGTAGCGCGAGAGGTGGCTTAACGGGCAAAGGCAACTGTCAAGGCCACTTAGCAAACGTTTCAAGGTGGCATTTAGCAAACGGTTAAGTCCATGAAAACTGCAGTTACTTATTAGGCAAACAATTTAATTCAATGGCCAATGGCTTTTTTTATATTGCAAAAAAGTTACAAAATGTTATACAACCCATGGATCAACCAGTGAGATACATATCAAAACAAGAGCCTGGTCGGGCAATAAAAATAAAAAGGTTCATGGGCATAGTCCCCATTATAACAACTAGTTACATATCAATCAAACAATACCACCATCAAAAAAAACTTTGCAAAATTAAAAAAAAACACCATAGAACTCAAATTACTCATATCCAGCAACACGTCCCTTTGCATTGCCCTGTGTATCACCAACAAGGTCCTGAAAAATAGTCATCTTGATTCCACTATTTCGATTGAGTTCAGGAAAACAATCCCCAATCTGATTACCACCTTCAATAGAATCTCCTCCCTCCAAACATTGTTGTAGTTCCTGAAAATTTTATTTTAGATGTTTTTTAACCACGTTCTTAATCCAATCCCGTTTGCCTTGTTCCAAACATCACTCTCTAAAGTTTCAACATTTTGGCCAACAGACAACATATTAGCTATAGAAGCCTCAATCTCAACTATATTTGCACTAAAAGAGATGTTCACTGGCATTTATGTTTCCCTGTCTACTCTCCATACGAACAAGAGTATCATGAATGGCCTTCATAATTTCTGCTTGGGATGGAGCCTTGGGGGCTCATTCTTCTCAACAACAACGACAGGTTCATCAATTGGAACATCTTGGGCAAGAACATTTGGGTTCTCAGGAGTTACTTGCAAGAAGTAGATCTGAGTTACTGGATCCCAGTGAGGCGTAAAGTCCCCATCCTCACCTCCCTCGTCTGAAGGCCCCTGCCAATTGGGCATTCTACCAATTTTTTCAAAGTTTCTCACATGCTTTAAATACCCCAAGTCAACCTAAATAGTCCAAGACGACAACAATTTCCTTAGCTCCTCTCTTGGGATCTGCATTTGCACGTTGACCGGCACAGCAAGAAGATGGATCATGAATTATGAGTGGAAGTCAGTAACCCCCTGCCAATACCTTGAAAAATATCGTTATTTCTTGCTTTCCAAATGTACCACAAAACCTCAATAGACTTGAAAACCCATAATTTAAACATAAAGGGGTCCAAACTTTTATCAAAACTGATAATAGCAACAAAAACATCGGTCAAAGCAAATCTCTTTTTGAGCAACAACATTCCAAATAGCCAACACTTTGGATCACACAAACTTAGCAAAGGGGCATTCAAACAAAATATGTTTAACGATTCCAATATTACTACAGACAAAACAAAACTTACTAACAAAACCCATTTTTACCATATGGGACCCAACAGCGAGCTATCATGAAGAAAGAGCCATCTAAAACATTCTTTCTTGGGTTCAAAACACGTGGACCACAACTTCGAAAACCTATCTTTCCAAACTCTAAAAGGATCACAAACATTCAGTATGTTGTTAAGACCAAGAAGCCCATTTGGGGAAATGGCCAACCACTCATAGATCTGTTTAGCTATGACCTCAAGCAAGGAAGGCCCTATTAAACATCTGAAATTCTCCCAAAACTCCCCTTCATCATCCATGATAATGATAGATGACGAGATCTTGAGAGCGTTTCGAAGCATGGTATATGTTTTGGCATAGGATTGGGGGAAACTAAACATTGCTTTAGTCTCATCCCAATCCATCCATTTACCACAACTATACAAGTCTCAAAAGCTCTTGATCCCTTTTTGCAACCATATTGAAGTTGAACAGCCCTTAGTAAAAGCAAGAGATTTACCATTATGCTGTAAATTACACCACAAAGACCAAAAGCCTTGGTATCTAGTGTCCAATTACGAAAAGATAGGCTACCTCACAACCAAACGTTTTACTTGCTCCCAAGCTTTCCATATTGACTAAAAAATAATAGTTCCAAGAGTACAAATAGAGAGAGACTTGAATAGCAAGTCAATCATATGCATCTCTCCAACACTTTCCCCTTTAGTGAATCCCATTGTTATGTTGTATCTGACAAGAACTTTCCATGGCTCATTCCCATTGAATGAGCTAAGAATACATTTAATCACCAACGTGACCCCCTGCACTCTAAAGGTTTTTTTATCCTACAACAAATGTCCCACTTGGCCGTGTCTTTTTTTACCACCCTTGCCATCAGACGAAAGAGAATCTCTAATAATTTTGTGGAGTTTTTCAATTTGAGAATTGGGAAACAACCAACAAGAGGAATAGTATATAGAGAATGAGGCAAGGACCTTGTGACAACCCTGAACGCTCCCTAATAAAGAAAGAAGGTGACCCTGCCATTTGGAGACTTTGTGAGAAACTCTATCAAACACCCATTGCCACATTTCATTCAGGGATCGAGATAATGCAAACGAAATACCCAAATATCTGACCATTTTGTTACGACCAACCTAGGAAAGAAATCCATTCAAGAGGTTGCTCCACCTAGCCAGGCAATAGTGATTTAGCAGCAGAAATTTTAGACCCAAAAGCAAAGCAATAAATATCAATTCTTTGCACCATTTGATCCAGATTACCTGGGTCAAGTTGAGGGAATAAAGACATCATCAGCGAATTGAACATCAATCAACTCTTCCTGGTTAGGCAAGAGAATACCCCCAAGAAAGCAGAATCCCTGAGAAGGTAGTGGAGGGCTTTAGCCACAATAACAAATAAGGAAGGGGCTAGAGGGCAGCCTTGTCTAATGGACCTCTAAAGAACAAAAGAATTCGTGAGCTCCCCATTGATCTCTAGTTGTGATGATGCATCTTGAAAAAGTATTGAGACCATTTGACAAAATTTATCACCACACCCCACTGTTTTCAACATTAATTCAATGAATGGCCACTCATTTCTATCATATGCTTTCTCAAAGCCAAGAAGAACCATATAATTATGTTGTCTAGAATCCTTGGCCCACAACATCCCTTCCCACCTGGTTATAAGATTATCCAAGATGTATCTGCCTTCCACAAATCATATTTGAGTCTTAGAGACGAGACTTTGGAAGATTTTAGCGATTCTATTGGCGAGAATCTTCACCAGAATTTTATAGGAGACATTGGGCAAGGTAAGGGGTCTCCAGTTCTTCACAATCCTTTTGTCTCCATCCTAAGGGATGAGTTTGATGATATACCTCTATTTATTTTATCCCCTAGAGTTCCAACCCCTATTGCATCTTAGCATAAAGTAAAGATTTCCTCTAGAATCCAGTCCTTATTAGTATTATAGAGCTCGGTCGGCAATCCATCCATTTCAAGGGATTTTTCCATTTTAAGATTTTCTATGACAACATTTACCTCTTCGCAAGTTAAATCTTCATCCATTTCTAGAGTTGTAGTCCTTGACACCTTTTTTGGTACAAATTTGGCACAAATCTCCTTGCTCTTTTCAATTTGATCTGATGAACCATCAATTGTGAAGAAATTTTGGTAAAAGGAAAAAAAAATCTCTCCTCCCCTCTAAAGGGCTATCGATGATAGCTCCCCCTATATCAATAGCCCCAACCTTCTCCTTTGTATGCTTAGCCTTGAGAATCCTAAAGAAGTATTTATAACCTTTATCACTGAATTTGAGCCATGTAAATCTAAACCTGATCATAGCTCCTTGAGCAATATAGGCTCGTTGGCCGGCGGTTTTATAAAACAAAGCCTACATTTATTACAAAGCAGTGCTTGCAGTTTATAATATTGGGTTTTGATGATGTTTATTGTTAGACCGACAACTTATTTTATAAAGTTGGTCGTATCTTTAATGGCTTTGGCCATAGGAAGGCCTTTAAGGCCAAGGCCCTTTTTGACCCTTAAGGGCACGGGGTGGCCTGGGGGGTGAGGGCGGGGAGAAGGGGAGGCAATGTCCCTTTAAGAGTCCCTCCCCCTAATGTTTGTCGTCTCCTACATAAAACAAAAAATGAAGACTTGACTCAAAAAAAATTAATAAACCTAGACATTAGAAACCATAGGCGGCCAATAATGGTTGTCCAGAGCTTAAAGCTCCCTAATTTCGTTTTGAATGTCGTGACTCCATGAGGCCTCCTAGACATATTCCAGGAAGTTGAGACCTATAGAATTTGACCATAAGCCATGTTAGAAATAAAATGTAAACAAATTAAATTAATTGCTAAATGCTTGGAGACTGCCATTAATGGAGGTCATCCAAGGGTTAGGAGAACAAAGAGGAGAGACTATCGAGAAGTCTTCCTCCAGATCTTCCTACCCATTCTCCAAATCTGTTTTTCAAACTTGAAGAATGGTTAGGTCCTTCATAGCCTTCCATAAGGATTCCTAGGGATTTTCTAGCCAATCCAAATCTGACTATTGAAGTAAAGGAGATCCAATAGAAAAGTCAGATGCTCCACCCCAGAGGGACTAGGCCCAAATATTCTATGCACCCTTTAGAGTCATATGGAACCTATTAGATCTTTAGTTAAGCACTTTTCAATAAAGTATCTCAACTTGAAATAAAAATAAGCTTTTCAACTTAAGTACAATTCGAGCCTTTTGATTGGTCGAAATTGCCCCCAAGGTCCTGTTTGAACCCCATTGAGCATCAAAGTGTACCATTTGACCATGGCGTTGACATTGCCACATAGGCAAGTCTAGGCCGCAAAGCTGTCTATAGGTCAGTTAGTGCAAGTAAGGTTGGCATGGGCTTGTCATGACCATGTGATCCCTTGCACATCATGAATCACACCCATTTGGACGCATGTGTTTATGCAACGCATTTGCATGTTTGCCATCAAGGTGGCTTTTAGGTGTGTTAAGTTTGCTTTGAACATTCTCAAAAAAAATATTAACCTATTTTTGTATGTTTCTTTCATGTGAAATTGTAGGCATGACAACTTTTGTCCTCAAGAATTTAGAAATTTCCTACTTAGAACAAAGACATCACATTTGGAATCTAAGGGGTGGGAAGTATTCTTCTGACTTTTGGGAGGACCCCTAGATTTCAACAATCCCAATCTCTACTAGAAATGTACCCGGGAATTTGAGAAATGGATAACTCTTTCATTTGGTAACACTGTTCACAGTCACTTGATGGAAATTGGCAGATATTCAAAGAGCACATTTGGAAGTATATTCAACTTGACGATCAAGATCTTCAAGGTGTAGATTGACTGAACTGAGATCCTGATTACCTGAAATTCACATCCTAAAAAGGTATAGTCTATAGATTCTCTGATCTAAAAGGGATGTGAGGATGGGAACTTTTCAGTGAAAGTAGAATATTTCAACCTAATTAAGGAAATAGGGATGGAATTCAGGATGACCTTTTGAAAAAAATCTGTTCCAAGAAAGGCTGGCCAAAAATTAATGTTTTATCAAGTCTGGTAACAATAGAACCCTCGCAGTCAAGAATCTGAAAAATGAAACTTCCAGAGCCTTTCTAGATGTGGCCTAGGATAGGATGAAGAAGTAGAATTCGTCATTCGCTAACTACATGTCACTCCTCCTGGGAAAAAAGTATGTGCTCCTATTGGGTGATGCCAGCTAGTGTCACAGGTCTTGCTTGGATGGGACCTTCCAAATCAGATGACATTGCAAGGAAATGGAAACTAGGTCTGAATCTCGTCACATGGCACTTTTGGCTTGAAAGGAACTCTAGAATTTTACAAGACAAGTCAATGCTGATTCAGAATCAGGGCTGCTATCAAATGAGGCTTTGGATGCTCAGAGGCTCATTTTTCCTGCTAAATGGAAGAGTGATAGGCAAAATATAAGAAACCAAGCACACTGGACACCAAAACAATATCTGCTGTGGTAGTTCAATTTTAATGGCCATTCACACGGCAACCCAGGAGCAACAGGTGGTGGAAGCGTACTAGCAGCCAGGACTCATGGAGCCCACTAGTGCTCCTATTTTTATAGTGCAGGTGGTCCCATGAATTGAAAAAACTCAAAGAACTGCAAAAGTTGGAAGCTCAGCCTGAAAAAACGAAGGGGCGACATTATAGGAAGGTGAAATTCAACTGCTTCTAGAGGCTGGGGCTTAAAGTTTACAGCACCTGCGTAGAGCTTGTAGGATGAGTTAGTTACAGATGGCAATCACTAATAGTTTATTGTTACATTTTTTATTATTTTCTGTTAAGTCAATATGCAGAATCCTAAAAACTTGTAGTTTAGCAGAAATAAGATAATTTCTATGGAACCTTAAAACTGCAAACAGTTCCTAAATTTCATGATTATCAACTCATCGTACATCAGTCAACTTATGTCTGCCAATCACCCAATTAGCCGATTGTCAATCAAGAGAGATGAAAATTTCCTAGGAGCTAGTTTCCACCAATCAAGGTTTTCTCAGTTTCTCAGCCCATCAGCCGATAAACAAGCAAATCAGCAAAAGGTCGATCATGGCAAAATCATATGGAAATTTCTGAGGAGTTTTGCAAAGCCATCAGCCCATCAGCTGATTTATGTTTGTCGATCACCTAATCACCAATCAAATTGAGAAAAGTACACGAGTGGTTTATTGGCATTCACTCCACCCATCATTTCATGGATTTTCATGCTTCTAGTTGATGAGAACTACTGATAAAGAGATTGAATTAAAGTCCAGTTTTTGAAAGCAGAATGTGGATGAAGTAGTCATCCTCAAACTTGAACTTGTCTCCACAATTGTAAAACTTATTCAACTCCAGCACCTTTGCCAAGTAATCCGCAACCCTATCAAAATCAGGAGGATTGAGAGCATTCAAATCCCTTCAAGATGTCGTTGCAAGTGTCCCATGTACCTTGTTGTACTTCTCAGACAAACATTTTCAAATGGCACAAACTGAAGGTTGATCGAAGATTTCGTCCAATTGTTTCGGCTTCATGAGTAACCCTACGAACTCCAACAGCTCATCATCCTTGCAAAGGATCTCTTTGCTATTCTCCTTGGGTTTTGCTCTCTTGGGATCAACCACATACTACAAATCCATGAGGCAAAGGAAACTCTCCACTTGAATGGCCCACGTGCAATAGTTTCACCCATTGAGTGGATACACACTGATTAATGATTCCATCACCTTCTTCACAAATTTCTTGTTGATTGGTAACTGATGGCATAAATCTAGCTTGTACCACTACGTCAGGCTCAAAAAAAAGGTTTCCAATGAATTAAAAAAAAGGCTCCAAATTTCACCGTATGCCCAAGATATCGTGATCTTATTGCCTTCCACAAGCTAAAAAGTTAGCTTTAGAGGGAAAAACATTGTGACAGTCAAATGGACGTCAAATTTATGGTCATTATTTCACACCAAAGATTGACATATATGAGAAAATTAAAAAAAGTGACCTGTGTCATTTGGCTGCAAATATCTGAGCTGCAGAGTTTGGGGGAAAAAAACACAGATCCCAGGATATTTATGTTTTGTGATTAGGAAGAAACAACGGTATTTCCCCAAAATTTAGCCCTAGAATTGAGAAACCAGAGACTTAGGGGATTCTCCTAGCAAACTATTGCTGCCTGAAGCAGATCAGATAGATCTGGAAAAAATCGCAAATTTCTCCAATGAGCCCTCCTATTTGTAAAGCTAAGTGACAAGATGCAGAATCACTCTTGAAGCTAGCCACAAACACCGATCTTCTTGGATTGCTTGAAACTCAGGATCTTCAAGGTATAAATTGGCTGACCTTAGTTCCTGATTACCTGAAACTCATATCCTAAAAAGAAATGCTAAAGATTCTCTCATCTAGAAGGGACGTGAGGATGGGAACTTTTCAGTGAAAGTAGGATATTCCATCCTCATTAAGGCAACAGGGATGGAATTCAGGATAACATCTGAAAACAATCTGGCCCAAGAAAGGCTGGCCAAAAATTGTTGTTTTATCCAATTGTCTGATAAAAATATGACCCTCACTGTCAACAATCTGAAAAAAGGAGGCTTCCATAGCCTTCCTAGATGTGGCCTAGGTTATGATGAAAAGAATGAATTGATTATTTGCTAATTACATACCATTCCTCCTAGGAAAGAACTATGTGCTCCTTAAGAACCTTTAATCTCCATTGGGTGATGCCCATTGCCTGCTAGTGTCAGAGCTCTTGCTTGGATGGGACCTCCCAAATCAGATGACACTACAAGGCAATGGAAACTAGGTCTGCATCTCATCACATGGCACTTATGGATTGGAAGAATCTCTAGAATTGTACAAGACAAGTCAACGCTGATTCAAAATCAGGGATACTATCAATGAGGCTTCGGATTCCCAGAGGCTCATTTGCCCTACTAAAGGGAAGAGTGATAGGCAAAATATAAGAAACCAAGCACATCGGACACCAAAACAATATCTGTTGCAGCAACTCAATATTAATGGGCCATCCCATGGCAACAAGGTGGTGGAAGCACACTAACAGCCTGATCCCATGGAGCCCACTACTGCTCCTGATTTGATGGTGCAGATGTTCCCATGGTGTTAAAAAAACTCAATGAACTGCAATAATTGGAAGCTTAGCCTGAAAAATTGGAGGGGCCACATCTTAGGAAGGAGAATTTCAGCTGCTTCTAGAGGCTGGGGGCTTAAAGTTTGCAGGGTCCGCAAATAAATTGTAGAATGATTTAGAGACAAATGGCAATTTACAGGAAGTTTATCATTACTTTAAAAATTATTTTCTGTTAATTTTACATCCAGAATCCTAAAAACTTATAGTTTAGCAGAAATAGGCAAGAGACTATGAAGGGAGATTAATACATGGTTCTTTTTATCTTGTAATAAAAATGATGCATCTGACAGTCTGCGTACTTAAAAATGTTTAGCAAAAGAGACAATCTACTATTGAAGTCAAAGGAGATTCTATAGTTAAGATCAAAGATCTTTCCATAGTTGGCATCTTCGTGCGTTGCTCACTGAGGCTAGGATCCTTAAGTCCAAATCCCTGAAAATTTATTTTACACACCGCTATAGAACGGCCAACAAGCTGGTGTCCTAAAATGGCAATCAGCATCTCAACTTTAACTGTGGTGCATAGTGTCCAAGAGGAGCAGTATGCTCACCTAAGGTGCGTAATTTAAAATGAGGGGCCCAATTAGAGATTCGGGATAGGCTATATCCTAAAGTCCTTTAAGGTTTAAAAAAATATTTTAATAAAGATTGAGAAGCTACTCGCGATGTTACCCAGCCCTTGGTCACTAATGGCACTGCATTGAATGGAGGTTTAATTCGGCTGGAGCATGCTACACCGTGCTGGCTTCATCACTCATGAATTGGAGTGGATTCCAGCTCACAAATGCATATGAGATTCCCAAAATACCAATTCCTCCCCCTTGGCGTTTTCGCTTTGCCACTTTGATATGCATTTATAAGGCTAGTGAAGGAGAGCTTCATTCAGTAAGCTGTTTGTTATAGACCATATGTCGGCATATCACAAGATCTTATGGCTATCAAAGGACGACTGCCATGCTATTTGTTAGTGCCTACAGATTTTCACAAACGACTTTTAGTTTCTAAGGATTTTGCATGTTTTTTAGAGTTTTGAAAGACAGCACACCCTCGAATGCAAGTTAAAGAAAATCCAATCCATTAGTTGAACTGTATAACTCTTGCTTCAAATGATTCACGAGGCTAAATAAGGCGAGAAATCTTTCTTTCAACAAATAGGCCGCAGATATGAAGATATTTCTTTCAAAATCGTAATTAGCAATTCAGAAGTCTTGGCTAGAAGATTGCCAATGAAATTTCAAAATCCTAAAACTCTCTGCTTTGAACAAAACCCTCAAAAATCATATTCATCAATAACTACAATTTCTCAAAAACAACAACATTGTTCAAGTGGTACTAGTGTAATGGTAATGAAGTGGTCAGACAAGCGTGGCCCAGATTGTAAGGAGGAGTAGATTCCTGTGTGAATAAAGGAAAGGGAATTACCACTAGAGGCCGGCATCGTCAATGATGTTAACGCCACGGGATCTCAACGAATTAATCAAGGCCCAGACTTTATTTCTATTTCCAAAGCCCTTGTCCAGCTCCTTCTGAATGTTGGAGTGGATGTGGGGGATTCCCTCGACTTTGATGCGCATGGCCAAAACGTCTCCCACCACGGCTGCAGCTTTCGCATTGGCTGTTCTGTTGCATTCGAAATGCTTCTTGAGCTCCCTTTCAATGGAGGAGGCGGTGGCAACAATGTGGCCTCTGTTTCTATCCACCACGTTTGCTGTTATGTATCTCTGCGAGATAAATATACGAAGAACATACGGCTTGCTCAGCGCCATCTTCCTTCGCCCTCATACGCTACAATAAATTATCTACATTTATTCGATTCTTGCTCCACTTTTACAAATTGTTTGTGACGATGTGATTTTTATTTCCTTCCATGCCGAGGAATCACCTGGCACCATTAAAAATTGATATATTTTTTTAAATTGATTAATCAAAATTAAGAGTTGTTTAATGTTAGAGTTTTTAATATTTATATTTATATTTTATTTTAATAATTTTTGAATCATAGTAAATATGTCCAAAAAAAAATAGTAATTTATTTATTTTTCTATTGTCTATTGAGTATTTTTTATCATGATTATATTTAAATTTTTAATTGATCTTAAAATATGTAATAAAATTTAAAATTGATTCAATACAATAATTAAATACTGATTTAAATAATAAAAAGTAATGTGTACAGTGTTTAAATTGAAAAAATAATCTCAAAAGTTTTTGGTTTTTTCTCAATCTTTTTTCTCTAATTCAAAATTACAAAGATTAAATTTTGGTCTTAAGCTCGTTATTGCTTTAGCTAATAAAAATAAATCTAACTCTTCTTTTTTGATGTAGGAGAGTTTTGTCTCAATTCAATTATGGTACTTAAATATAGATGATATCTTAGACCCGTATCATGAGATAACTACCTGGAATAATTGTTTTGAATTTATTGGTATTGTTGATAATATAGATGAACCCACTAGTGTAAATCTAACAATTAAATATTTTTGGGTATTGTTAGTTTGTGATAGGATAATCTCATTGAAGCCCAACAAAATGTGGTGGTCTTTAATCAACTCGAGCCTCTAAAAGCTTTATATACTCTTCTTATCAATGGATTTGTACCTTCAATGCAACCAAAGATGCAAGAGGATGTTCAATGGCTCATGCATATAAAGTTATGTGATCTTGGTCAATTTGAAGATTTTTCTAAATAATTTAGAAAACTTGCTTATGTTGTTAAATGTTAATCATTCTGATGCAGTCAAAATGCTTTATCATATAATCTCTCTAACCGAGTATTTTCTTATTTACAACTCAAATGAATGTCTTTAGATAATCTTGTTCTTGTTGATGTTATTGACTTTGCTCGCTATTGAGTTTTAGTCTCATACAACAAAGCCCTCTAAAAATTAGGCAAGCACCAAACAAGTTGTCTTGCTCTTAATTTTCTAGTTTTATGCCATATGGCTAGAAGTAGTATGTATATAAACCTAAGCGTCAATTTAAGTGCAAGCACATTACATTCTGAAAACGTTATTTTTCACTTTGCCGCACACCTACTCCTAAACATACTTCCTTACGCCATCATTATTTTCATCAACCTCGATCTAAACAAATAATCTATTATGTTTGTCACCAACCTGGTCACAAAGTTCATGATTGCAAGTGTAAAAATCTTATTGTTAAAGTTGTACATTCCTCCAACACACCAACATTGCAAGATATAGTTGAATAGAATAAAGATTTATATGACCAAGAAGAAATTTATGAACCAGTCATTGAAGAATTTGACAGAGAAATAGATAAAGACAATGACCATGAAGAGCCAAATGAGCTAGATGCTCTAGCCAATGACTTAGAAAAAGGATATCCTACATTTTATGTAAAGACCATGGACACCTTTAAGAGAAGAAAGCTCCAGAGATAAATAGATGAAGAAGAAGAAGTCCTATTAGACCTCCTTTCCAAGAACAAAGAAGAGGAAAAGGAATATTTCTCGGAAGAGGCAGACAACGTCCACATTACAATCAACCACCAACAGTCATACCTCCCCCCCCTTGAGTCCTATAGCACTTTCCCAAAAAAAATTAAGGCCAATGATAGGTGGGTTCAAGATAAATTCAGTATTTTACTGCTTGATGAAGCAATTACAGTTTATTCAGTTTCTAAATGGAATGAATATCCCTACACATAAGATGTCAAAGAAGAGGATATTTGTGAACCTAAATAGGAAGCAATATAATGGGAAAGTCCCTACTACATAATGAAATGGGGAGACAAAATAGATTGGGTTGACAAAATTCATCTTTCTCAATGAAGACAAGAATGTGCAGATCCAACAAAGTGCATATTGGTATGCTCAACAACTTCAGTCCCTTCATATCTAAACCATGATTACATTACATAATGTATTAATGGTAGGTATGCTCAATTTATTTCCATTAGTATTAGCAATAAATAAATAGATGCTCAGGTTGACATCGATGCATCTCTTTCATTTTGTAAAACATTTGTATTAGATAACTGGGAAGAACTTGATGAACAACATAGTTATAAGTCATTAGACATCCAAGGGAATGAGTTCACATGCAATAAATATAAACATTATAAACCCATGATAATTCAAGATAGAATGTTCTTTTTTGACTTTTTTGCACATGATCAACTCACTCTATATTGTATTTTAGGTGATGCCTTCATTGATCAGTATTCACCTTATGGAAGCACACCTAAAAGTGTCTTATTTACCATTAATGAAGAAAGAATTAGAGCTCTTAGATTTTTCTATGTTATTATTTTAACCTTTTAGGACTTAGATGAATGTAAATTTTATGTTGTTAAAGAGCTGAGTATTTTAAATCAAGGAAATAATATGTGATAAATACAACCACTTATTTGTTATAGAATTGACTGGCTTTAACTTTTTTTTAAAATAGTAATAAATAGTGCAAGTAATAACTTAGCTAGAAAATAACTAATACGGATGATTTGGGTGATGAAAATTGAGATGAAAGTTGGTTTGAGTGTCGTAAACTAGACCCCAATGTCAAAACCCCTCTTGGATAGTAGTGTCATAATTGGATAGTAGAACCATTATTAGAAAGTGGTGGTAGTGTCCTGATATTGGCAGCAGTGTCCTCTATGCAGGACTTTCCTAAGCTTTTGGGTGCCCCTATGTTTGGATTTCTAAGGTTTACTCATGTGTGCACGAGTCCTGAAACCCTGTATTTTGTATGTAATGACTAATTTATTATGCAAACCCTAATCCTCCATATAACTAGGGCATCTGATTTATATGAGCTTAAACTTGTGTTTGTTAGTAGGGTGGGTTGGACATCCTAAACACCCCATTGTGAAGAGAGTTGATTACATACCAATACTCTAGAGATGGATCAAACTTGATGTAGATCTTCCCACCTAAGTGTTGGTGCAAGTGCAAGTGATGTTAGTATGATAGTGGCCTTGAGTGCCTTGAATGTTTTTGAGACTAAAAATCTGGATAGTCTTAGCTTAGGGTTGTTGTAGATGGTAATATGCAAAAGTAGGGCAAAATAGGGATTGATAACCTTAATTATGCATAATCTATTATGAGTTTGAATGTTTATTTTACATCTAATTTTTATCTATTGGTTAGAGGGCTAAAAGTCATGTATTTATATTATCGGTAGTGTCCTTTGTGTAAGACTATCATGAGCTTCTAAGTGCCCCTTTGTCTAGATCTCTAAGGTCTGTTCCTGTGTGCATAAGTTTTGAAACCTTGTATTTTGCATGTAATGATTAATTTATTGTGCAAACCCTAATCCTCCATATAACTAGGGCATATGATTGATATGAGCTGAAAAGTGTGTTTGTTAGTAAGGTAGGCTAGACATCCTCAACACCCCGTTGTGAAGAGAGTTGCCTATGTACCAATACTTTGGGGAGGGATCAAGTCTAATGTAGTTCTTCCCACCTAAGTTTTGGTACAAGTGAAAATGATGCTAGTATGATAGTGGCCTTGACTTCCTTGAATGTGCCTAAGACTGGAAATCTAGATAATGTTAGCTTGGGGTTATTATAGATGGTAGTATGCAGAAGTAGGGTAGAATAGGGATTGATAACCTTAATTGTGCACAACCTATTCTAAGTTTGAATGTGTATTTTAAATTTGATTTCTATTTAGTGGTTAGAGGGCTAAAAGTCATGTATTTATATTTTTCTATTGCTTGTGCAGGTGATAAAAGAGGTCTAAGCTGACCCTAGAAAGTTTTAGTTTTAAAAAGATATTTATTTGGGAAAGATAGGGCAAAGGACATTAGCGCCATTTTTTGAAAACTAGTGCCATGCGGTGTTAGTGTCCTTATTATGGCACTAGTGTCCATCTGGCATAACACTAGGCACAAAGGGTCAGGATTAGGAAATGAAGGTCTCAGACTACTTTAGGGTTGACTAGGGATCTCTATGGCCCACACAAAGGCTGGATAAGTGTGATAATAGGCTCTAGGATATGTCTAGGGCTAAGCTCGAGATATGTAGTCTCAATTAACACTCTTAACACTCAAATACCACTTTTGGGTGATTACAACTATAAAACAATATCCTGGTTATACATCTCTCATCCAAAGTCTAAACAATAATGTCTTAAAGCAAATTGAGGAATTGGGATAGAAGATTAAAATAGAGATGTTCCAATAACCCATAAAGGTTTTGGAACAAATATATGCCTACTATGGAAATAAACCAAGTAGAGAGAAAGATTATGAAGATTGGAAAGAAATTTTCAATCCATGCACGTGACTATCACGATATGTAAAAGGCCATTAAAGAATTATTAGATGTTGGTTTGATAGAGGCAAATACATCACTATATTGTTGTTATGCATTCATGGTGAACAAACATTTAGAGTGAAAAAGAGGAAAGAAAATAATGGTTATCAATTATAAACCTTTTAATGTTATTACATTACCTTATCCTTACCCCATTCCTGATAAATCATATTTGTTACAAAAAGTTACAAGATGTAAATATTTCTCTCAATTTGACTGTAAATCATGATTTTTGTAATGTCCCCTTCCAACTGAAATACCAAATTATGGGATTTATTAACAACCCCCTTTTAAGAATAAATATAAGATTCTAAATAATCCCTAAAATTTTGAAAAAATAAGGGTAAAAGTCTTAACTTGGAATTTTATAGAAATAATTTAAGTGATCAAACGTCTACGAAGAGTAGATTTTTTATTGAAATTAGATTGCAATGTAAAATAAAAAACAAAATATATTGACTAAAACCCTAATAAAAAAATATACATGTAAAATTGAAAATTGTAACCTTAGATTTTTATGTTTAGTTGGCATTTACAAACATCAAACCTTAAGGGTAAAATTATGCTTGTACGACTGACTGTACATATGAATTGATTGGCTAGAAATGGCATCCAAGTTGGCTGATGATGACATCACAAGCCAAAAATAATTGAATGAGAGGTAGGGATGGATGGAGATGATGTACAAATGGCTAAAAAATGATGCCCTAGCTGCCACCAATGTCCAATTTTTTGAAATGATAGATCTGAAACCCTAGTACAACTATAACATCACTATAACAATCTTGTTTAGGGTTAATATCAATGTAGTTAATTGATTCAAGGATAAAAATGATGACATCAACAATGGAGGGGTGTATTACCATTATCCTAGCTGGTATAACTAATAAAAAACCCTAACATGAACCTTGAAAGGAGTTAAAAATGCGATAAATAAATCTGATGATTCTCCCAATGATAAATTTTGATGGTATTTTGATTTGAAAGCACAATTGTAGTTCCTGAATGGAACCACCTCACAAGACTAGAGGGTTTTCATTCTCAAGTCTCCTTATCCATCGAAGGGTTTTCATCCTCAATAGTTAAAAGATAAAACAAATGCTCAAACTTGCAAAAGTGTAATTGATAATAGGTAAAAGATGATCTCCCATAAACCCAACACCCTTCTTTATAGTTTTATTTTTACTTTTATCTTTTCTCACCCTTTTCTTTTATTTTTAATAATAATAAAGTAATATTAAGTTGTCACATTTTAATAAAATAAAAATTAAATTACTTAGACAACTTAAAATATAACCTTTATTATATTTTACTTTTTTTTTGAGAAAGGGGACATGACAATTTTATCAAATCAGAGTTAAAGAGGAGGGTAGGTTAAATATTGCTTTCAGTTGTCCCTTTGAACATTACTAGTGGAAGGTAATGCCTTTTAGTCTCATGAACACCCCTGTATATTTTGAGTTTTATAGATAAAGTCTTCGTAGGTATGTCATATTTTCTTTGTGTGTATATTGATGGCATCCTTATTTTCAGTCAATCTCTTAAAGATCACTTGCAACATATTCAAAGATTCTTTGACACATTTGTTGATGTTGGTATTGAACTCTCATAAAACTAAAACACATATATGTCAAACAAATTGTAAATCCTTGGTATGAAAGTAAAGAATTCTAACTTGAAGGTCTAAGGTCACATTAAGAATAAGATCCTTGAATTTTCTAAGAAGCTTGATAGAAAGCAATTACAAGCTTTTATCAAAATTCTTATATAAGTAAATGTTTTTATTGAGATAGTGGTGTACATAGATTTATTTTTACAAGAATTATCAAAGAAAAATAGAAAGTGTGTCTGGACTCATGAGCATAGTAAAGTAATTTAAATTATTAAGTCAAAGGTTTCCAATCTCCCAGAGCTTCATGTTCCAAGATGTGATAATTAGATTTTCTACACCAATGCATTTAATACAACCTGAGGAAGAGTCTTATGTTGCATAGAAGACAACCATGAATTTGTGTGTGAATATGCTTATGTTGTCTTTTTTAATGATGTAAATAAATGGATCTCTTCAAATAAAGAGATCTATGATGTCAAAAAATGTTTAGAAAAGTTTGCCTTATAATTGATGCATTTAAAACATTTTGTAATTAAAATTGATTGTACAAGGTTCTTGACATTTCAAGAGAAAGATGATGGCTACAAGGATAGTAGAGTTAAATATGTCCAATGGTAGGATTATTTCAATAGTTTTAATTATACTTCTTAGCACATTGCAGGAAAAGACAATCTTGTGGTAGATTGGTTAAGTCGTGACCCTGATTTTTATTTCACAGATCATCCACAAGGACCTTAAAGACCTCTGTTTTCTATTCAAAAACTTAAATATGTCAAGTTTGAAGCTTTGTCGTAGTGATGCTCAAAATAACATGCTAAAAAAAATTTGTAAAAAAAACTAATAATTTTTTTGACTAAGTTAAAAAATATTTGGTTAACCATGATTACATATCTAAGTGTTCATACTCTACCACTAACATTTTGTTATACGATAATATTTAATTTGTTAATTTCATAGCTAAATTACTCATTGTATATTAAAAATAACTTATTTTCTAAATTTATTGTTTAATAGGGAATTAAATATCAAGTGTAATAATTTAATAATGTTTGGTTTCTAAATTTATTTAATAAGAAATTAAATGTCACTTTTTGGAGGGTTTAAGTATATAGGGTTTATTTCAAAATGACTAAGTCAAATCAAGGTATTTTAAGTAAACTTAAAAAAAGTGTTCCCACTTGCAAGTGGAATTCAAACTACCACTCTTGGATCAAAATCTCTTAAGCCTTTGGATTTAGGGTTAAAAAAATAAAGTTGCCCTAATTTTTATGTAACAAATAAAAATTATTTTCCAAAATTTTGGTCATTTCTTCTTTGTTTCATTTGCACGTTAGAGGATTTGGAAGGAAAGAACTTAAAAGAGGGATGAGTTCACTCATTTTGAAGATCTTATTTTATTATAAAATATATATTTAATAATTATAAATATTATTTTATAATTTTAAATATATACACATTCTATATATATATATATAATCATATATACATACACATACACACACATATATATAGAAACAAAAATATGGTAGTGGTTTATATAGTGGTCACCTTTTTTTGGGAAGGTGATTGACTGTACAATTGTCGTCCCTCTCATATATAAGTGGGGTGATATTTCAAAATTAAGATTTAATTAGTTTAATCTTAAATATAAATAAAGTAGATTTAATGGTTTTATTTATTTATTTATTTTAAATAGTCTTATAAACTAATCAAGCACCTTACATATAAAATAAACTAAAATGAACAATATACCCATTTCTACCTTTGTAAAAAGATATTAAGTATGTCAAATTACTTATTTACAGTTTGTAATTACCTTAAATACATAGTTTTCATTTTATTGTAAAAATAAAAATATATGTAATCATTTTCATTCTGATGAAAAAGAAAATGAAGAAGGGGATTGTTATGATATATCTATTTGATAATACTAAAATACAATTAACTCCTTTAACATTAAAGTGAAAAGGAGAAACAAAATATTTTTTTCATTTGCAATACATAATTTTCATTAGTAATTGATTTTCTCTTACAATTTAAATTTTAAAAAAAAAAAACTTAAAGAAATTTTTTTAAAAAAATGTTATAATACATAAATATTTACATTCTTAAGGGATTACCCAAAACCAAATTTTCTTAATAACAATGTATGAAAGGGAGAGAAGTCAAATTATTTCTAATATTCATCCATACAAACTCAATTGTTCCAACAAGACAACTCATATGCAAAATTTGTGAAAACAAATAGAGAAGAGGAAAGAGGAATTAAATGTATTATTTATTCAACATATAAACAAAGGAATTCACAAAACACATCCATCTAATTCATATATAGACAAACTTGCATCGATATGATTATAACATCGTTCCAATATACAAACAATTAGATGAGTACATAAGAAGATGTATAAGGTTACAAACCTTTGCCAAATACATTCAAAATCTTGTTCACAACACAAGGGTTAAAATAGGATTTAATCATTTACAATAATAAGAGGTTTAGCAAGCCAACTAATAATAAAGAAGATAATCATTAAGCCACAACTCCAAGCTCCAGGCTCCAAAGGAAGGAGACTTGTACACAAGTAGTTAAGCTCCAAAGATATTTCAATAAATCATCAAAATAGGCCAAAAAAAGGTGCTTGAACACCAATCTTATAGACATAATCACATATAATCCTCACTAAGTGAGATTCATGCATAACCTCCCCCAAGCCCAAGAGAAATAAGCACGTCTCAACTCATATACCTAGGTATAGGATTTCAAAGCCCATGATTATAGATGCCAAAAATCAAACAAATAAAAATAAATATTGCTATTACAAGAGAACATAAAACATATGGAAGTCGCCAAGACTTCTCTATGGGGAAAGGTGGAGCGCACTTGCTTTATTTTCCATCTAGATTCATTAATGAATGTAAGAGATTCTAAAGCCAAATAAAAGAGATTTTTTTTCAAACACTACATTTTACTCTTACACTTCCCAAATACCTCCTTGGACCTCCTATAAGCCTCCTTAGACCTCCTATATTTCATAAAGAAGATTTATTTTTCAACCTTACTAAAAGCTTCTACTTCTCATAAGCAAGTTCATGCCTCTAAGGCTAGAGTGGGTTTATCCAACAAACCATGAAAAAGACATCCACTGTCTCATTTCTCAAATACAAGCACTTGTGCCAACCCCACATGGGTGGCATATGGGTGTTCACAATTCCCATACCCAACATGCACACTTCAATAAAAAATAAGACAACAAGAAAGGAAGATTATGGAAACAATACAAAATGAAAAAACTTAAAAACTCTTAAAATAAAGGCCTCAAAATCAAGCAAAAATAGTTGTTCATTTTCATTTAAAGGAAATTCATTCAAGAGAAAACAAGAGGAGAGGAAACATTAAAACATAAATATTTGCAAGTAAAAATGCCTACCTCAAACCAAAATCTTCACTTGTCAATCTCCAGAAAAGCCTTTTTCCAAGCACATAAGTTTTTCCAAAATCTGAAATGCATAAACACAAAAACACCAAAAGAAAGCCCTGAGAAGGTAACAAAAACAATGACCAATAAGAAGGTGACATGTAGCCATCCTTATCCCATGGATGCAACCACCCTCTATAAATTCATCTTACAAATATCATAAATATCATTACACACACACATGGGTGTTGCTTCCACATAATAATAAAATATAACTTATTTGTACAAAAATGAGGGTTACTTTTAGAAGTAAAATCTAAGTCATAAATGAGGGCCTTTCTATGACTAAAAAAATAGTCAAAAGTCCTTTAAAAACTCACATGCCTAATGGGTATAAGTATGGGCCTAAAAATAACTTGTAAGACAAGGCTTACTTATCAAACACTCAAAGAAAAATGTGGTTGAAGGGACAATTTCATGATTACACACAAGGGTTGAGTTGGTGGGTCAACCTAATCCCAAATCTAGGTTGGTTAACCTCATAGAAGGTTAATTTAAGTTTGCATTAATTAGATTAAAAAAATGGTTTCGGTTAAACATCATAATTTCAAACTATAAAAAGGAAAATAAAAAGGAATACCAAAATAATACATTTAATAATTTATAAAATGAAAGGTATAAGATTTAAATGTTTGGGAAGGGTCCAATGTGTGCATATGGTATGTTGAGGCATGTTTGAATCCTTCGTAGTCCTGCCTTTGGCATCCATCCTATATCCTACACATTCAATGCAAACATCAATGTATCCATTGAAATATAATTAATATCAAGAATATTATGGAACATGTATATATATACATAAATATTTCACCACAAGAGTGTCACAATACTAGTCACATATCTTGGTTAATTAAATAATATTAATCATAAAATCATGAAATAGATCGTCATGCCATTCAATAACAATAACTAGATAACTATATATATATATATATATATATATATATATATATATATATATATATATATATATATATATATATATATATATATATATGTATGTATGTATGTATGTATGTATGTATGTATGTATGTATGTATGTATATATATATATATATATATATATATATATATATATATATATATATATATATATATATATATATATATATATGTATATATGTATATATATATATATATATATATATATATATGTATGTATGTATATATATGTATACATATACATATATACATATACATATATATATGTACACACATATATATATATGTACATATATATATGTACATATGTACATATATATATGTAATCACAGACACACACAAGATAATCATGCTAAATAACCACACATGCAAATAAGATCTAGTGAACTAACTAGCCAAGGTCCATAATGAAACAAATATAAAGTATGTACGTATATATATGTATATGTGTGTGTGTGCGTGTGTGTGTGTGTGTGTACATATATATATAATCACACACACACACAAGATAATCATGCTAAATAACCACACATGCAAATAAGATCTAGTGAACTAACTAGCCAAGGTCCATAATGAAACAAATATAAAGTGTGGGCACCCCTACACACACACACACACACACACACACACACACTCTCAAGATAATCATGCTATGTAACCACACATGCAAATAAGATCTAGTGAACTAACTAACCAAGGTCCATAATGAAAAAAATATAAAGTGTGGGCACCCCTTGCCTTTATATAGTCCAATACATATCCATAAAGTCCAAAAAATATAACAAAATATATAATAAGGAGTGATATCATAATGGGGTCTCACAATCACTCCCAATTCAAATAGATATTTTCAGATATAGAGTTATAAAGTGATATAAAAGAATATCCAGATATGTTGCTCAAGAATTGATAGCTTGTGAACCCTTTAGTATTGGAACTTTTGATCTCCATAATCATTTAATTATTAAAATATTAAAATATGAGTTATTAATCTAGAAATCTGCATCCTTGATATATAGACCATATTGTATGTGAAGCATCAAAATAGAATAACAAAATGAATGTCTCATTTGGTTTATCAAAAGATGTGGACCTCCTATACTTAATCTTCATGGACCACATCTAGATGAAGAATTAATTGTTTGTATTGTTATTAAATGAAGACTTAAGTGGGATTCTAGAATGGAATCGTGTATGAATCCACATACTACTTTATGAAATCCCTATTGGGAATTAAAATTATTTTTCAAAATGAATGTATTTTCAAGATAATTTCTCTAAAAGATTTGACAAATGAATCTAAATGATTATTTTTAAAATGACAATAGTCTAATTAGTGGGATCCAAGAAGTTTATCCTCATCTGATGACAATAGAAGGATAACAAGTGGACCAACTTTTATATATTTACTCCACGATTCATCATTGGAATCTTCATAGTACACATCTCTTATGAGTATTTATTAATTTATGTATTATAAATATTTTACTTTTATTTAGTGTGGTTTTCTTTTCTTCGTAGTCGAGAATCTTGTATGTTGTAAAGGTGATAAAGTGACTGATATTGTCAACTAGTTGGATCTGATGTTCCTCACTTCTTACCTATAAATAAAGGATTGGGGAAACATAATGGGCACCCTCAATTACATTTTGAGTTGTTTCTTGAAATTTCTAGCAGTCACATGCTCTTATCCCACACCTCAAGTGGTCTAGATAATCAGAAAACTCTAGCATATTGTAAACAAAGCTTTGTATTGTGTTTAAATATTAAGAAATAGTCAAAAGTCGTAGTCATTCAGCCTCAACCTCCATATATTATTACTAATCAAACAAAGATATTGAATAAGTCTAAAACAATTCAAAATTTATTTAACTCAATATAATAATTAAATATTAATTTATTTGAAGTGTTTGATATGAGTTGTGTAGGGATTAAATATCGATATTGAAGACATTTTTTCAATATTTTACTAATGTGAATTCGAACACATCATATATACTTCATAATTTAATATTTTATCATTGTTCATTTAAAATTTTGATATCACATGAGTTTGAATTCCATATATACCTTCTACAAGTTAAGATTTTAATTACCATTGTCAAAAAAAACTTTTACATTTTCCTTTCATATCCATTTCAAATGAATGTGATTAGCTGAAATGAATTTACACATCAAAATAGATAAATTACGAATAAAATAAAAATAATTTATACATTTAAAATGGTGATAGCCAACAAAATGCATCATGTCACTGATAACATCATTTATGTCTTTATTGTTTTTTAAATAATATTTGTTATCATGGGCAATATTGCCAAGTGACACAAAGATAATGCAACATTATCAAGCATTGTGATGGCTAAAAATATGTGGTCTTTATGGGATGGTACAATTGGACTACTCCATCCAAATTTTCACTCAATTGATTTATGTGTTTGGTGTGTGGCCCTTAGCATTTTAAATGCACTTTATTTAATGAATCTTAAAATCTCTTGGCAAAATCTTAAGCAAATGCCTTGCATTGCATGTCATGTCAAGAAAAAATTCCACAATGGTCAAAGATATTTGAGCTAGTTGAATTGATTGGTTGGGTGGGATTTGTTAACCTAGTAAGTTCCCTCTAATATTTTCAATGATTTGCTTTGTGATCAAAATTATACGATTGTTCACGCTTTCCATAGAGCCCATAAAGTCCATAGAGTTCACCTTTTTATAGTTAAGGAAATTAGTAATGTCTTCGACAAAGTGGGGCCAAGGTCATAGATTTAAATTGGGTGTTGAAACTCTAACCACCTGTCAGTTGTGTAAATGTAAGGGTGATCAGTCCCCTGTGGCCTAGTGGTTTTGAACCTAGGTGGGAGTTGTCAAAGCATTTAAGCCCTACCATCAAGCTTCACCTTTTATCCCTCATGAAGTTCACATTATAAAATATATAATATATATGGCCACACACTATATTATTATATTATCTCCACACTATATACATGAAAAGGGGGTCATCATAATTATATAATTATAATACCACCAAGTCACTGAAAGGTCCCTATATCCTTTAATGCTACAAGGATTATTGTGTTGTTCATGATGACTGTTTTTGACCCCTAAGTCAAAAAGGTCAACCCTTATAACAAAAAACTTGCTTGTCATGTCTTAACAACCTGGTTCATATCTCATTCCATACCTTATGAGGTCTTACAATGGTATTTTGGGGTCTTGTTAGTAAAATTTAAGGTTAATTTGACAAAATTAAGGTAATGGTTTGTCTTTGTCTTATATTAGTCTAGTCATGTCATGGTGTAAATAAGGATGGTCAAATGATGTCAAAGGGTTATAGGTTGTCTCTCAAATTCATCTTACCCCTTAATCACCTTACATAAACAATTCATATATGTTTGGAGAAATTTAGATTATTTTTCAAAGTTCAAGGTAAGTGAAATTGAGGAGAAAAGTGTATATAATTGAATCCCACATGTGTCAAAGACAAACAAGGTGAAATTTATATACAACCACCTTTTTCCAAGCTTGTGAAGGATTTTTCTAACTACCATATATGTCAGGAATGTTAGAGCATATCAATTTTACAAGTTTAACCTCTAAAAAGAGCAGTTTTAAGAACTTTTACAGACCAAGAAGACTCACTTTCAAGTGAAAATGTTTTATAGGTGTCCCTTTAGATTATAAAATTCAAATACGTGCTTATATTACAAGTATAGGTCTCATAAGTGCAAAATATGCTTCCTTACCTCGATCGTTCCCTTGGCAAACTCACAAAGGTCAATTTCATGTGTTCATTTTGTATTATACAGTTAGAGTTGGGACCTAAAAAATTTTCCAGAGGAGGGGGTCCTAATGAAATTCTAATCCATGTCCATAATCATTGATTGGTGTCTCTTAATTTATGAACAATCATTAAGAAGGTAAGGTGGTCTAAAACTACTTATAAACCTTGTAGGCTTAATTTCCAGCACTTTCAGATAAGGAATAAGAGAATGAATGAAATGGGTGATTCAAGTGTTGGAATTAAAATGACTGAGAGGGGGGGTGAATCAATCTTCAAAACATTCATTCAATTCCACTTAACATTTATGATCCATTCATATAAACATATAGATCAATCAAAACACAAACAACCATACATATGGACATGAAATACAATAACACATCACATATGTGGGAAACCCTCAAGGGAAATAAAACCCAATTATATATGCAAATAGACTACAATACTGTAAGACAAGAACCAAAATTATTGAATCACCAAATCCACATGGAGCACCAACCCCAACTAGCCAAGCACCCACTTGACTAGGCTTTAGTAGGCACCTACTTGTAAGGAGGCACCAACCCCCTAGATGACTCAACACAAAATAAACCACATGATTGATTTTATCACCTTTAGAACACTATGTTTCTCAACCAATAGATGATGACCACCTCTTCGTCTCTTCACACTCTTATCCCTCTCAAACTAGCTTCTAGGCCTCTTCGCTCAACTAGGTCTCTTCAAGACTGATTAGGTCATATGAATTTGATATTCATACTCATACCCCCTATTATATATTCATGAAATTCCCAATAATCTCTTTTGATGGTCTATAATACCTCTTTCCATTCAAGGATCTTCTATCTCATTCGCTCCTTAATCCAATCCTCTAACTAGCCCAAATATGCCTAATATGCCTTGTTTATAAACACAACTTATGAACACACTCCTCTTAGTTGGCCACAATCACTTAACCACTTAGATTTGGAATTAAATATATCTTAACACATGTTATCATCTAGAATCAATCATACAAATTAGTTGGCCACACCTTCATTAGGCCTTATGGAGATCTAATATGCCTTCTTTAGACACACATTACACTTTGCCTTACTTGAAACACTTTCAAATTCCACACACGATAGGAACATATCATATTACAATAAAATAGACCCCACTAATGTCTTCTAGGCTCAACAAGGCATTTTACAACAAATCACTATTTGAAACCCCTCATTAGTACTTAGTCTTATTAGGCTTGTGTACACCAAAAATCCACCTTTCAATATTGAAGCTCAAACTCACTTAAGCCACTAAAACATGATAATAAATCACATATAATGAAACCTAATGACCTAAATAATATAACCATATGCATTATACACTTCAACTCAGGGCATAGATCCTCAAACTCATCAATGTAACTTGCTTACTCATAACTGTCAAGACTATCAAAAACATGATCATGAAACATTGACCTTATAAAAACTATATAGGGAATTAAAAATAATTTAAATGCATGTACATTATCCTATTACATATTCAAACCATATTCAAACATAACATCATATAGTCTAGTGGCAATTATTGGTCATATAGACTAATTTGTTGACCTCACTACACACAGACCTCATTGAGCCAAACAAGCCATTTTAGATTCATCATTTTCACCACTTACACTATCTTTAAACTCCTCCAATATGTGTACATGAATTATATTTCATAAAAAAACTCCATACACTTGAATCCATCAATACACCCAAAAAACACACTTAGAACCAACTTCTCATTACTGCCTGGGTTTTGCACAATTTATTCTATTAGGCTTGTTAATGACTGGTCTAATTGGATCACCAAAATGAGAAAATTAAGGACTATAACCAATCCAAAAACCACCATGGACATCAAATAAAATTCTCTACCTTATCCATCCAATCATTTACAAACTTTATCCAATACAACTTTTGATAGCTACATCAACTTCTTTAGAAATAAGCATTTATCTTCACATTTTTCTCTCTCATCTCTCTAAACACCATCACCTAGAGGCACCTGGGAGAGTCAAAAACAAGATACAAACACTTACCTAGGCATACCGATCCATTCTAGGCACTTTTGATCAACATCTTCAACATTGGGTCCTTATTAGGGTTTTAAGAGGGTTTAAACTTGTCTACAATGTTAACAATCATTCATAAAGCATAGCCCCTCAATTTAAAAAATAATGCCTAGAAATTTCACCTAGGACACTTCCCAATATATCATGAATAGCTTACATTCCCATGTAAAGTTTTGATGAGTTATTGAACACAAGCAAATCCTTCTCAGGTTGAGAACCCTTCTTTTTGAGCACTCAAGAGACCTCCAAACAACTTTTCATGCCTTGTCCTTCAAACTATACCCTTAAATTTTATGAACATGCCTAAAACAACTTGAATTAGATTTTTAAATGATTACTTACTCACACTTTCCTTGGAAATTGATCCTGATACCCCATTAGGCTACACTCTTTCTCTACACCATAGTCTTCATACCTTACTAGGCCTTGAACTGAGCCTCATGTCTCTTTCCATGCTATCAACACCTCACTGTCATGCTCAACTTCTCACTCTAATTCCATGAAACTTATCTCATGCTTAAATACCACCATACATCCTTCACATTCCTTGACAATAGATCATGATACTTGATTAGGCTAGGTGGGGTCCAAGTACAAACTAAGATAGAATGCCTTACCCTCAAAGACCCACCTTACAACACTTTTGAAGGCTTCTACACCTAACTCACAAGCCTCTAAAATTCCAAACAACTTCTCACTTTCCTAAGCTCACTCACTTCACCATGCTACCTCTACATACCTTCTCACAAGGTCTAGATTAGGTTTCATAAGACACTTTTACTATGCTCAAACATATTGACCTCAATGATATCACTCAAGCTGGTATAAGAACACTCATATCACTACTCTCATACATCAACACTCTTCTAAGCTTCTTTACACAACTCACTGCCAACTGACCTTGCTTTCAACAACACTCTTATAGACCTACTTGTTATCATACCTTCACAAGAACCTTCAATGACAACACTAACAATTTCATGCTGACCTGAACCTTGATATCAACCTTGATATCAACCTTGACATCAACCTTGACATTAACCAACAAAGAAGACAAAGCTTAATAAACTCACCTTGTCATATCAAGCTCACAAGCTCATACCTCAAATACCACTCACCATGCATCTTCACTAGATGCACCTTGACATCAATGACATCAACGTTGACATCAATGATAACACTTCTCAACAAACTCCCCCTTTGTCATTGATGGAAAACACACTACAACATAATCATTCTCATCTCCCCCATTTTGGTCTTTCTCCCCCTTTGGCATTAATGACAAAGGGTCTTCCATAAACTACTATTTTATCCTTGGACCTGAACTTCAATAAACAACACAATGAAATGTTGAAATACACTCACCTTAATACCAATTGTTGTAGACAACTCTTGAAAACACACTATCCCCTTGAGCTGATGCAACCTCTCAAAGACACTAAATGGAAAACAATCTTCAAAAACCACTCTTTTCAATAGGCTACCTCTCTATTCTAAAAAATATCCCTTAGAACTTAGCTCTAGCCTTTTCTCTAACTAACTACACGCATCTATTTATTCTGGTATCAAAGGCAACCACTCTCTTGACAAAGAACTCGGATCTACCAAGCTCCCCTTAGACCAAACATATCTTCTTCAAATGAATTGAGAACTCAAGATTACTTGCCTTCCTTGACATGACTGAAGAAGATTAAACTCTTGATCACTCACTAGGTTACCACACTCTTGACACCAACTACAAAATTAGGGACTTCCCCTTTTGTCTTCACAACATGCATACCATATGAATCAACATAACTCATAGACCATCCTCAATTACCTCCAAGCATCTTGATACCAAAGCCAAATCTTAATACAAATCAAGTTTAGCTATCAACTGATAGAATCAAAAACATATACTTGTTTACCACTCATATACCATTTGACTACTTTTTTACCTTATAAGCTTGATGTTAACCTTAGATCTCTCACCATGCTACCTACTAACTTCAAACCTCAAAGCTACTAAGCTCCCTAAACTCTCATACTACTCATAACAATGCAAAAGGAAATCTGAAAATGAGTCATGCACAAACTTTTACATTCCATACCATGGCTCCTCATGAATTGATCTTCAAAAACAATGCTCATACTGACCAAAATACCTTTCACCTTATCATACACATACAATCTACAAAGAACATTACTCATACCTTGAAACACATACAACTTGGAATCCTTTCAAGATGAATCCTTCTTTGACTGCAACCTCATGCTTCTATAGATAGATGAGTGTCTCCATGAAGCTTAATGGAGTCACCCCTTTTCATAGGGCACTAAAATGCCATAAACTCAAGAGATTCTAAGATATTCAATCCACTCTTCTCATCCATCTTGTAATCATGAGAATGATAGTCCCTCTTTAGAATCCACTTAGGCTTGATTGAAGCATTTGACTCATCCACCTTATCATCCTTCTTCTTCTCTTTGATTGCCTTGTAAATATATGCAAATAACACATGTTCTCTACATTCCTTCACATCTGATCCTTGCTCTACCTTAGTAAATATTCCATTTTGACTAATAGACTAATTATGACTCACTTTGGCTATTTTTTGTTTACATACAAATGTTTGACCCTTCTCATGCACTCTAGGAGTTCCATATGCCTTGTTATGTCTTGAGGGCCTTATAACCCTATTAGGATAAAATATTGTAATGTGTCCCGCATTATGACAACTATAAAAAACAACATTACTATTCTTACCTCTTGACTGATCACTCCTTCTCCCATGGTCCCATAACAACTCATCCCTTAAGACTATTTTACAATCACTTGCTCTATGACCAAAGATATGACAAGCAAAACAATAATCATTGAAAGAATTGGAATACCTCATTGCATTGGGTTGCCTTAATGGTCTCTTCATTTTGACTTTCATATTGGTGATCTTAACTTATTTTGGCTTCTCACACTCTTTCTCAAACTTGCTCATCTTATCTATGAGCTTCTCGTGCTCAACCTTCAAAGAATCTAGCTCTATCTTCCACTAATCATACCCAACTTCTTTTGATCTAAACTTTGTATTGACACCTTCTAACTAATTCCTGAGATCCTTACTGATTTTCTCATCCCTTTTGGCTTCTTTGACCCAATCACTCTTCAAGGTACATATATGTTCCTTAAGACCCTTGACCATATATCTCAAATTATGTTTCCTCTTATTTTGGTACTTCAAATCATCTAGGGCACTTGTGAGCTCAACTTCAAGATTTACTTTAGCTTCTCCTTCTTCATTGTCATAGTAGACTTCATTATACATGTTGTCTTCTTCCTTGGAGCAACTGACTTCTTTAGCCAAAAAATAGAACTCCATTGCCAACTTGATCAACATAGTCATCATCATCATTAGAAACATTGTTATCACTAACCTTAGATCATGTCTTGCCTTCAAAATTCTTCAACATCTCTCTTACATACTTAGCTTGTGAAATGAATTGATCTTCATTGCTATCATGATAATCATTATCATCATCATAATCCATGCTTACACTTTTAGGATCTTCTTTAAGCTGTTAGACCTACTTCAAAGGACCTGATTTGATACCAATAGTTAGAAGCATAATGACTGGGGGGTGAATCAGTCTTCAAAATATTGATTCAATTCCACTTAACATTCATGAGCCATTCCTATAAACATATAGATCAATCAAAGCACAAGCAACCATACATATGAACATGAAATACCAAAACACATCATATATGTGGGAAAGCCTCAAGGGGAAGAAAACCCACTGATCTCTATAAATGGAATATAGTCATATAATACAAAAACCAAATTTAATGAAGTACCAACACCACATGGAGCACCAACCCTAACTAGCCAAGCACCCACTTGACTAGGCTTTACCAAGCACCTACTTTCAAGGAGGCATCAACCCCCTGGATGACTCAACACCAACTTATCCACCTGATTGCTTTGGTCTCCTTTAGAACACTATGTTTCTCAACTATTATATTATGACCACCTCTTCAAATCTCCACACTCTTATCCCTCTCAAACTACCTTGTAGGCCTCTTTGCTCAACTAGGCCTCTTCAAGACTAATTAGGTCATATGACCTTAATATTCATACTCAAACCTCCTATTATATATTCATGACAATACCTATACTCTCTTATGATTTTATATGATATATCCTTCCACTCAAGGATATTCTATCTCATTCGTTCCTCAATACAATCCTCTAACTAGCCCAAATAGGCCTAATATGCCTTGTTTATATACAACACTTATGAACACACACCTCTTGGTCAGCCACAATCACTTGTCCACTTAGATTTGGAATTAAATATATCTTAACACATGTTATCATCAAGAATCAATCACACAAATCATTCAGCCACACCTTCATTAGGCCTTATACTCCTTTAGGCTTTATAAAGACCTAATATGCCCTCTTTAGACACATGTTACACTTTGCCTTCCTTGGAACACTTTGAAACTCTACACACAATAGGAACATATCAAATAAAAATAAAATAAACCCCCATTAATGTCTTTTAGGCTCAACAAGACATTTTACAACAAATCACTACTTGAAACCCCTCATTAGTACTCAATCCTATTAGATCTATGTACACCAAAAATTTGCCTTTCAGTAATGAAGCTCAAATTCACTTAATCCACTCAAACATGAAAATAAATCACATATAATTAAACCTCATGACCTAAAAAATATCACCATATGCATTATACACTTCAACTCAGGGCATAAAGCCTCAAACTCATCAATGCAACTTGCTTACTCATAACTGCCAAGACTGTCAAAAACATAATCATGAAATATTGACCTTATAACACATGTATATGGAATTTAAAATACTTTAAATGCATGAAAACATTCCTTTAACATATCCAAACCATCTTAAAATATAAACTTCATATGGTCTAGTGGCAACTATTGGTCTTACTGACCAATTTGTTGACCTCACTACACATAGACCTCATTGACCCAGATAAGCCATTTTATATTTATCATTTTCACCACTTACACTATATTTAAAACTCATAAAAAACATGTAAATGACTTATAATTCAATAACAATAAGTCCATTCACCTTAATCCATTAATTTACCCTGAAAACACACTTAGAACAAACTTCTCATTACTGCATGGGTTTTGCATAATTTGCTTTATTAGGCCTGTTAGTGAATGGCCTTCTTAGATCACCAAAATGAGACACTTAAGCAATATAACCAATCCATAAACCACCATGGACATCAAATTCAAGTCTCTACCTTAACCATCCAATCATTTGTATACTTTGCCTAATACAAATTTTGACAACTACAATAACTTTTTGAGAAATAAGCCTTTATCTTCACATGTTCTCTCTCATATCTATAAACACCACCACCTATAGGTAATTTTGAGAGTCAAATATTATATACAAACACTTACCTACAAATACCAATCCATTCTAGGTACTTTTGATCATCATCTTCAACATTGGGTCCTTATTAGGGTTCAAAGAGGGTTTAAACCTATCTACAATATTAACAATTATTCTTAAAGCATAACCCCTAAATTCAAAATATAATTCCTATAAATTTCACCTAGGACCCTTATCCATATATCATGAATAACTTAGGTTCCCATGCAAAGGTTTAACAAGCTAATGCACACAATGAAATCCTTCTTGGGTTGAGAACCCTTTATTCTGAGCACTCAAGAGACCTTCAAACAAATTTTCATGCCTTGTCCTTCAAACTAGAACTTCAAACTTCATGCACATGCATAAAAAAATTTAATCACCTTTTTTAGTTCTCACATTTGTCTTGGAAACTAATCATGATACCCCATTAGGCTACACTCTCTATTTATACGATTGTCTTCATAACTTACTAGGCCTTGAACTAACCTTCATGCCTCTTTCCATGCTCTCAACACATCACTGTCTTGCTCAACATCTCATTTTCATGCCATAAAACTTCTCTCATGATTAAACACTAACATACATCCTTCACATGCCTTGACAACAGATCATGATACCTCATTAGGCTAGACAGGGTCCAAGTACAAACCAAGACATAATGCCTTACCCTCAAAGACATACCTTACAACACTTTTTAAGGATTATACACCTAACTCACAATCCAATATAATGCCAAACAACTTCTACCTTGCTTGAGCTCACTCACTTCACCATGCTACCTACACCTACCTTATCACAAGGTCTAGATTAGGCTTTATAAGACACCTCGAATATGCTCAAACATACTAACCTTAATGATATCCCTCAAGTTGACATAAGAACACTCATAACACACTCATATCACTACTCTCATATAACAACACTCTTCCAATATTCTTGACATAACTCACTGCCAATTGACCTTGCCACTACCAATTGACTTTACTCTCAACGACACTCTTGTAGACCTACTTGTCATCATACCTTCACAAGAACCTTTAATTACAACACTGACAACTTCATGTTGACCTAAACCTTGACATCAACCAATAAAGAATACAAATCTTAATAAACTCACCTTTTCAAACCAAGCTTACAAGCTCATACCTTAAAGATCACTCACCATTCATCTTCACCAGATGCACCTTGAAATCAATGACATCAACCTTGACATTAATGAAAACACTTCTCAACATCAAATAGGTCCTCATAGTTTAAATATCCATCTCACAACATTTTCCAACACTCATTTGGCACATGTGAACCTTTGAGAAGACAAAATATCCATTTATGTTGAGTTGTAGGCAGTTTTTGGAGTTTTTATGAGGTTTTCATGTATGGATGGTTTGAAATAATTAATGTGCATTATATTCAAGTATCTAGAAGTATATATTCTCCCTCAAGAACCTTGACAATAAGGCTCTGCACTTAAAGGATTCTAATATGCATACAAAGATTTGTTACACTCTCAAGAAGGATGGATAAATATTAGACTTGTAGGTCTTTTATCCATATGAAATGCAATGAATTCATTCATTAGAAAAGAGGTTAAAAATTTTGAATGAGATATGGGAATGTAGGTAGAAATTTATGTTTCCACATTCCTTCCCTTCTCAAAAATTTAAATATTCTTGTAACCTTGTTATAGGCTACCACCTATAGGATCATAACAGTCACCAAATGAAGGTAATGTTTGATAAGAATAATAATGGATAAGTATCCATGTATGGCACTCTAACAAGTTCAAAAATCTTACCATCAACTTATCAAGACAAGTTGACTGTCATAAAGTGTTTAGACAGTGTGCAAACCAGCCTTCATAAAGATGAACCAAAAGGGTAACAAACAGTGCATTATAAGTGTTATTTGAGGGTTTTAATATAATGAACAAGATATGGGATAATGGATGTTTGTCTTCATTTCTAACATGAACTAATATGCATGACAAAAGAGCCTAAAGTGACCAAAAGTAGACCTACAGGTCTGTAGACCTATAGGTCCCCTTTTTCACATGGATGCAGTGAAGCTATGTAATGGAGATGAAAAATGTGAATGATGGGTAGAGGAAAAAATGAAACCATAATCATATAGTTTGGAATGTGATTAAGTTAAATTAAGGGAGATAAATGAGTTGAATAATCATTTTGAATCCCACCAAACCAATTCTTATGCCCACAGTCATACAGGCATGTGTAAGTGCATGAAGAGAAGGTACAGTGTTTTACATGGAAGTGTGGGTTATAGATGGATAAAAAAGATACATGAAAGCCCTTATGACTAATAAGGTCTTGAAAACATCATATTATTTCTATAATTACAATTCATCTCAACCTTACAGTCACTCAGCCAATAACCTATAGTCAGGCCTATGTGAGAGCATTGAGAAAGAATATGTAAGATATGCATTGGAGATGAGATGTGAATTAGTAGGAAGAGAGGTTAAATAGAGTTTGAATATACCTTTATTAGCTATCAATAATTTAAAATTTTATAAGCCATGAACAAAAGGTATATTTCCAAAATGTAATCTAAACACCTAATGCAAACCTACAGTCAGGCCTATTTATAGGCAGTGTGAAGTAGAAGGGCATACAGTGAAAATAAGTGAAGTTGGGATTTCATAAGATAGGTCATGGAAATTATGATAATCATCATATATCTCTTAAAAACACCCTCTTAAAATGTCAAAATTCTCACAAATGATTGGTACTAGTATAAAGAACAACACACCTCTAGGGTAAATTGGTTCAAGCTGCCAATAAACCCTCATGTGTGAGAAGACCTTGTTCTATGCCATTTGAGGGGTTAATATGTTTTAATGAACATTGGATGAGCATTTTCAGATAGGGGAAGAGTTTTTATAGACTTAAACAGGACATTTGCATTTTGAAACAAACTTCGGCCTAAACCTCTCCTAAAACTCATAGTTATATTCTCAACCACCCAAGAGGCACTAACTTTTGCTCATATATCCTAGGAGAAGATGTATGGTGGTAGGATTTATTAGGGGGATATATAGGATTCCATTTAATATAAACTTGGGGCATTAAGTCTTGCATCTAGGGACTTTGCTTTATGAATCATCATTAAGATGATAAGGACATTTTGGCTGCCAAGAACACTAGTAATGACCAGTTGAGAGAGATTAGCTTCCGAAGTGCTTGAGATGAATTTTATTGACCTTTAGACCACTTGGACATAATCTCTCATTCCAATAATATTCTCACCATGAGATTTTACTGTACTTGCACCTATATAGACTCATTAAATGCTATGTTTTTGTAAGGATTTGGGCTCAAAACAAGGTATTTGACCTCTTATAAAGATGAAAACCATTGGGTAAGATGGAATGAGGTGTCTTATATCTGCTTAGGTCTAAAAATTCAAACATGTTGCCTTTGAAGTGCTCCTACAGGTCTGAAAAAGGCTTGTGAAAGGCTATGTTTTTTGGCCATTTCATGGTTCTTATATTTACACAAGGTTTCATAATCCCAAATATGACATGGATCATGGTAATAGGCTTTGGAAATTTAATAAAACACTTAATAGATGTTTCACATGTGTGGGAGTTTTGTGGAGTAAAATCTTAGTTTCTAGGCCTAAAGACCTAATTGAGGCCTAATTGAAGAGAGAGATTAGGTGAATAAACACACTTTCAATCAGTGTTTAATCATGAAATTTGGCATGGATCTATAAGGGCATACTGGGTACTCAAATTCATGCTTATTTTTCTAATATCATCCATACATTATCTTACACAAGGATCTTTGTGTGTTTTCAGGGCTACAAGGAATTGAAGGCTAGTGAGAGCTTAAGGTGCAAAACGAAGCATTGATGAGTGTTTGATGAATCTAAATTAGTTGTTTTAGGTATATTAAGACATGGATATTCCTTTCATGGAGATAGAGTGTACTCATGAAGACAATTTTTGATCCATTTGGGCAAGACAGGCGTACTAAGACAAATTGGGCTTCAAAACACCTAAGAGGTGTGATCATCATGCAATGCCAGTTTTAGGAGATTCTAAAACTAATTCAATGTGTCAAAGAGTAGAGAAAGAAACAAATCAAAATGATTTTATGACCAATTATGCCACTTGATACTCTTCAATCTAAGAGAAGGACAATTTTTAAGAATAAGATAAGCTATCAAGCAAATATGAAGACTCTTACACCATTTAGAAGAAGATGCATCTTCAAGGAAATAAAAGATGTCTTTGGAGACCTGATGAAATTGTTATTCAACCTCTCTATTGATTATAACTCCAAATTGATACTTTTCATGGTTCACTTCTTCCCCTCCTCTTCTACTCTCATTTCTCTATTTAAGCAACCTTTTTTTGGCTTGTTATGTATCCTCCACCTGGGTATGGCAAAGCCTTGCCCATTTGTATGCCTTTGATCAGTGAGAAACTAATAGTTTTACCTCTTTTTTTGTCTAGTTTTTATGTGTTTTCATGACTAGTTTATGTTTTCAAATGTTTACTCAGTCTTTTTTGGCATGTTGTCCTTCTCTAGCACTCATATGCAGTTTGAAAGCTTTCTTTGAAAGTCTTGTGGAGTGTCCAAGTTAAGTGTGAAAGTTGAGTGAGTTTTTTACTCATTAGTGTCATTCTGTGACCTCTTTATTATTACTTCTAGCCCAAGCATCTATCACAACCTCCACAATGAAGTGTTGATGTAGAGAGTCAGATTAAGAGTAGTGTATGCTCAAGTTAATCTCATGGTTAATGTACACATATAGATGGTTGGTAATGGTCAATTATTTTGGTACATCACCTCCATTAGAGTAGGTTTCTCTCTCTTTTCCTAATAATTTGATAGATTAGTAAATGATCTTAAGTGATACATCAAGGGGAGAGAGCCCTATAACCTAGAGATTCAATTCACCTAAAGGTCACACATATCCTAGGATTATCTCCATGTTACCCCAAATTTTAAAGGATTGAACAATCTTCTAAGGGTGTAAGTTTGGGTGATAGCAGTTCACATGGCCCTCACATGATTAACATTATGTAGATACCCATATTTGGTAAAAGCATAGTTTCATAGTATATTTTCATAGCTTTTGTATTTAAGGTATTTTAATAGAGAGTTAGGCATCTAGTGGTGCATTCTCACATGAACCTTTTCAGTTCAAGGTCCTTGTATTTATTAATACTAAAATATAGTTTATATATTACCTTAATCTTGTACACTTTGTAAATGCCTATCATGGTGTACCTTTTAGTTTTAGACAAGTCCATTGTTGAAAGCTTCACATTCACTATCTCTTTGTGCTTAATCACTCATCTCTTAGTTTGACCATTGTTATTCTAATGACTAGGCCATTTATACTTTGAAAAAATCTCTAAATTTGATTATTATCCTTCACTACCAGTTCTAGACCTGTACTTGTTTTCTAGGTCCTTGGACACTTGCATCTTAGATAGACACCTGCATCAACATAAGTGTCCACTTTTCCTATAAAGTGTCTAGTGCCCAAAAGTCATCCAATTTGAGAAAAATCATATCCTAGAAGTTGGCGTAAGTTCTTTAATGCAAGATATTTTTAAAAAGGGATTGGTATATATACAAGATCAACTCTCACTCATTTCTCACTTGAAAACACCTGGAAATCACATATAACTCACAAGGCAATATACCAAGAAACACTCAATCAAGCATTCAAGTGAGAAAAGATACCTTATTTGTCCCTTTTTATATATCAGTCATAGGAGTAGTATTTACACATATATGGAACATTCAAGGAGCTTCCCATGAGTTATATTTACCAAGTTACAAACTAGGTCATTGCATGTTTTTTATTATCACACATTACATCCTTGTGCACAAATAAACCAACACATAAGGGAGAACTACATAAGTATAATACCCTCTTCAGAGTATTGGATATGTAGGCAACACGCATTGATAAAGGGGTCTTTGGATCAGCTCAACACCATAATCCCACTAACATATTTTTCCCATACTCACTCCAAGGGTGAAGAGTTAGGGTTTGATCATTTTATAAAGAGTGACAACCTATGTACACAATCTAAAGACATTAAAAGAAAGGAAAAAAACCCATAACGCTCCAGTTGGTCATATCTAGTTAGTATGTTATACAGGACACATATGGTAGGGTTAGACATATGCATTGACGTAACTATCCAGATTTGATGTAAATGTCTGAGGCCATAAAAAGAATATTCCTATAGTTTGATGATCATTCTAAGATCATTTTCTAGTTCACTTCTAGCTTATTTCAAATAAGAATTGCATGTGCATAGTAAACCAACTAAGTATCATTGTTCCTTATTTTTTGAAATATCTTCTAATAGTTACACTTTGCTATTTTTAGCAATATGAGTTGTATAGATTCAGAATTTTGTTTTTCAAAGTTTTCTATTAATTGGTTTGCTTATTAGATTAGTTCACCATCTTTGTGTAAAATCTTATCTAACCCCCTTTAACCCTAGATAACCCTTTACCTAAATTTAGGGTTAAACATTTGGTGAACCTAACCTTTGGTCTCAAAACCTTAACTTGACCCATGATTTTTTATTCTACTAATTTCTGATTGTAGTAAAAAAAATTCTTCAAATTCTAAATCTATCATTTATAAACAATGAAAAATGTTAATAAAAAAATCATTTTCAAATGGAAGATAAGGAAACATTAGTCACTTGTCTCAATAACAAAAAGGACTTATGGATGCATTTTTACATGTTACAAGAGATGAAATTGGGAAACATGCCAAGGCTAGGGCATCTTCCCTTACTGATGGTGAATCCTTAGATGGTACTATAACTGATTCCATACCAATAACCCTCACCTTGAGCAAATCATCACTTTACACATCTAACAGGGAATGGGTTATGCAATTACAACATTGTTCCCCAAAACAAATATTACTATAGTTACATCCTCCATGGGAAACATTGGCACTTTAACCTAGTTACCAATTTCAATGCCTAAATTAATTCAAACTATGGGTACACCTCCTTTGGTGACTTATCAAACTTCAAACCTTAGTGATCAGAATGTGTAATGTCTTATCCAAACTATTAAAATTTTGAAATCAAAGGTTATAAATATTGAGCAAAATTCTAGGAAGTCACCTTTTGTTATTAATTCATAAGAAGTATTGCATAACCCTCTTGCACCCAAGATATCTTTTCACCCCTTACCAACTAGTTTTCTTTCACCTAAGTTCACATTTTATGATGTCAAGGGTGATTATGAACATCTTCAATCTTCCTATGCGTCATGCCTTGATTATGCTTCCAATGATAAACGTTTAACTAAACTATTTCCAAGAAGCCTCAATGACTATTCTCTAAGGTGGTTCTATGATTTACAGATCCAATCCATAAAAGCATTCAAACTTCTTGTGGACCAAGTTTTAGCATGTTTCTCTATCAATATTACTAAAAAGGTAACTTATGCCAAAATTACAAATATCAAACAAGGAACTAATTAACCTATTAATGAATTTGTCTTGAGGTACAAGACAATGTTGGCCAAAATGAAAAATAAATTGGAAGATAAAGAGCTTCAAAACATCTGTAAGCAAAGTTTCCTTTCCCCATTGCATGAGTCCATTCATTTTTAAAAATTTAAATCTTTTGATGGATTATGCCATATTATTAGAGATCATGAAATGAAACTTATTTCATTGAACAAACTCAACTATGTAGTAAACACATGAACTGCATCCAATACCAAGTTTAATATCAATCCAGGCTACAAGGTCAAACCTACAAAACCTAAAAAGGAAAAAATTACAATTGTCAATACAGTGTCATCACAACCTAATTGTATTGTATTTTCTAGTGCACCATATTACCTGAATCTTTGGCTTTGATACTTAAGAGCTTGTAGATTGTCACCTTATATCTCTCCCTCCCCCCATACTGGTTGATTTGCATGGATATGATGCCAATGCTTATTATGACTATCACCAGGGCCCTGAGAATTTTACTAACTAATGTTATACCTTGAAGAGTTAGATCCAAAACCTTCTCAATAACTGACAAACTACATTTGATGATCCTCCAAAATATTTAGGATCACAACCTGGTGACCATTAGAACCAAAATATTTTTAACGATCCATTACAAGATCATTTTCAAAAGAATTCAAAAGTGCAAATGGCATATAGTGCACATCCACCTTCACCACATTATGGGCACCCATTAAATAGGATTATTGGTATTTATACATGACACATATCTCATATGGTTTAAAGACCCTCTATTACTTCTGCTAATAGTGAGATTGTGGATGATAACTCATATATTAATTCATTATTTATTTGAGCATACCTTGATCACCAACCTATTCTCAACATTATTATTGATAATGGTGTTAGGTGAAATGTTTGCACTATGACATTACTTGCACATTTGGGATATACACATCATGATTTGTACCTTTCAACCAAAATGGTTTGAGCATTTTATGGGACCTCACAACATGTTATTAATGAGATTTAATTACCTTTACAAGTTGGACCAGGACATGTGGTCACTATCTTCTTAGTTATACCATACACGAGAGTCTTTGATATGTTTTTAGGATGACATTGGATACATAAGCTCTATGTAGTACCTTCCACAGTACATTGGTATATTAAATACATTCATACCAACATAGTAGTTACGATTCTTAGAATTCCATATGAACATCCACTTGAACAAGATAAATTTATTCCAATATAGCTAATTATAAAACATATTAATATTCATTCTCCATGAAAGGGTAAGCAACAGGCAATCCCCTTTCTTAGGCAACCCATACTCGAGAGACCATTGCATCATAGATACACAATGGATTCTATGGAATCGTCATCTACTACTATGAAAAATACTTAGTTATCCAAAGAAACTAAACATGTTCCTATTATTACTACTTCAAATATGCTACATAACACAAAATGATGGGTTCCACAAAACCCTACTCTTTCTATTACCTCTTTGAGACCATAGAGTCTTATGATACATACGTAAAGAATTACAGAGCCTACAATGCTGGATATTACACCTATACATGCTCCTCAACAGTAATACCAATTTGATATACCATTTTTCATTTCAAAGCACTTCTAGATGAGCATCTCTTAGATGCGATAATTGGCTAGACTTTGTCTTTTCCAAAAAAAATAAATATTCCAAAAATATAAAAATATTCAAATAAATTCAAAAATTACCCAAAATTTTCATCATATTGCTATTAGTACTATTTATTATACTTATGTTGTTTTCTCCATGGTAGTAGATATCATCTCACTCCTTTACTATATACATGTGTTTCACATTTTATTTGTGTGATACAAGTATACCCAGATATATGATATATGCACATAAAATTGTTGGGCCTTCCCTTTACTCAAATCATAAGTACTTTGGGGGCATGTTGTTCTTTAATCATGATACACCCAGGTTATATTATTCTATGATCACTTTCCATTATCATGTTTGAGCTTATATACTTACACACGCCTTTATCCATGCTTATACCTTTCACAATTTACTTGATATTGTATGTACTTAACATCTTACAAACACATATGTTTATAAACTAGTATGTTATGTTCATTTTGGTTATTTATATTCCTTGATTTCATTTATGCACTTCCTTGAGTGTGTTCCTTGATATTTTATTTAATTGTATTACATGTTTTAACATTTGAATATGCTCCATTGATTTTGTTCCATGTGCCTTTGCTTGCCTATTTGGACATTTTAATATGCCACTTATGTTGTATATGGACATTTGAATATGTTATTTCTATGATTTGTGGACATTTAACTAAGACACGTCCCTTCGATTATGTAGCATTCGAACATGCCCCTTATTTGAGGTCTCGTTTGACCATTTTCCTTTTACTTTGCTTTTGAGTGCTCTTATGTGTGTGCTTGATTACTTGTTGAGCTTATAATATTACTCTTTAGACATTTCCATGATATACATCATGCATATTAATAATTGATGTGATCACATACTTGGTGTCTCAACTCTATATCTACTTAGACATATTACTTCTATATGTTACATGATCCAAACACAACACATACAATTATCTTGTCATTTTGAGCTAAGTTAACTACTAGCTTCTACTTCCCCTCACATCAAAAGGGGGGAATATCAGTGGGCGGATGTTATAAAGGCATGAATTCCATAATTTAATTATTTTATATTACAGTGGGGTCGTGTAAAAAAGGCATGACCTTCACATTTATTCAACACTCAACATCTCTAGATTACATTGGGGCCATGTTATAGAAATATGTTATCCATATTCACACATATTCTTAGATTCAGTGGGGGCATGTAGAAACATGTCCTCCACACTTGCATTAATTTTGAAATTCATCATATTTCATAGTTATATGATTTATATACACATTTTTGGAAATATTCTATACATTGGTACTATTATTATACCTAGGTTTCATCTTGAGACATACAAGGTGAATATGCCATGCAAAGGGAACCTAAGAATTGAAAAATCAAATTAATTTTCAAATTTAAAATAATATTATCAAATTTTATCATACCTAGGATGGATTGTTATTGAGCCAATCTATTGCAGTGGTTGGTTCACATTTGGAAGGCTGAGTTGAATAAATAGCTCAATCTTACAAAACTTATAAATTAGATTTAATTAAATCATCTAAATTTAATTGAATTATAGGTTGTATTTTATTAAATCATCCACCCTCAATAGATATATATTGTGATTTGACTAAATCACTCATACTCACCAAATCATGGACATACTTGGGTTGCACGATTGAGATGAAATAAGCTCAATGGTCATGTTACAACTCACATTTACACCAAGGTTGGGGGCATGTGTCCTTCAATATCTACATATATATGCACTTGTAGGTTCATAATTGTCCTAATATAATATTCAATGATTCATTATGACACATCCTTTTAAATTAAATTGTCAAAAGGCAAGATGGTTGCATTAACACATAGATGTACTCATAACCTTGCTATTTTTGCTTTCAAGCATTTCAAATTCTTTCAACTTCAAATTTCATGTACTATAACATTTTCTTGGTTTCATGTTAGTCACCAACAAAGAACTCAAGCTAGGCTCATGTAAAGGCAAGGCATGTTATACACACCCATGTACACATTTCTTTCATTTAAACTAACAATTTCATTACTAAATTAAAGGCGGGGGGAATGTAAATACTAAAAAAAGATTTATAAAGTACCTTAGTCTTGTATACTTGGAAAATACCTATCAAGGTTATACTTTTGGTTCTATACCTAACCACTGTCAAAAGGCTCACATTCACTATCTCTTTGTGCCTAATTACTTATCTCTTTGTTTGACCATTATTATTCTATTGACTAGGCCATTAATATTATGCAAAAAAAAAAAATACCTAATTATTATCCTTCACTGATAGTTTTTGACTTATACCTATTTTCTAGTTCTTTGGACACTTGCATCCCAAATAAACACCTAATTCTATGCAAGTGTCCACTTTTCCTACAAAGTGTCTAATTCCTAAAAGCCATCCAATTTGTAAAATAAATGTATCATAAAGGTCATCCTAAGTGATTTATTATAAGATATTTATAAAATGGATTGGTATATATACACGATCAACCCTCATTCATTACTCACCTAAAAACACTTAGAAATCACGTACAACTCACAAATTAATATATCAATAAGCACTCAATCAAGCATTAAAGTGAGCAAACCTACCTTATTCATCCTTATTTATGTATCAATCATAATAAAGGTATTTACACAAACCTAAAGCATTCAAGGATCAACCCATGAGCCATATTTTCCAAGTTACAAGTTAGGTCACTACATGTATTTACTTATCACACATTACATGCTTGTGCACACATAAGCTAACACATAGGGGAGAACTACAAAAGTATGAGACACTATTTAGAGTATTGGATATGTAGGCAACATCCATTGATAGAGGGGTCTTTGGAGTATCTCAACACCATGAGCCCACTAACACATTTTTCCCATAATGACTTCAAGGGTGAAGAACTAGGGTTTGGTAATTTGATAATGAGTGATAACCCATGCGCATAATCTAAAATACTCAAAATAAAGGTGATAGAAAACCCATAAGGCTCTAATTGGTCACATATAGATCAAGTTAATATCATGTACAGAATACCTATGGAAACATTAGACACCTACATTTATGCAATTATCAAAATATGACACAAGCATCCAAGGACACAAAGAATATTCCCATATTATGATGATTATTCTAGGATCATCTTTCAGTTCACTTCCAACATATTCTAAATTATATTTGCATGCACATAATAAACCACATAAGTATCATTATTACCTATTTATTGTAATATATTCCAATAGTTGTACTTCATTATTTTTAGTAACATCAATTTTATAAATTTAGAATATTATTTGTTTGAGTTTTCTATTAATTGGTCTGCTCATTAGATTACTTCACCATCTTTTTGTAAAAACTAATCTAATCCTAGATAACCCATTTATATAAAATTAGGGTTAAAAAATATTCATTTATATATTTTTTATTATCTATTATCCCATTTTATAGTGTACTTCAGTGATCCATACCCATATTCTGATCATTTTTACATTTTTAGCCACTAGACACTACCAATGGATCAGGACACTGATGTTGATGGTAGTGTCCAAAGTCAACAGTAGTGTCCAACCTTATCTTTTGATAAATTTTTGTTCTTTTTATCTTATGACTATTTGTTAAGCCTTATATGTTTATTCTATTGTTGGCTTTTTGTGATCCATTAGGTTATAATTAAAAATCAAAGGGGTTCTCTATATATACAAAGCTATGGTATAGTTTATGGAACCAAGCAAGCTTCTCAATTACACATACTTTATCTTATTCAAAAGCTATTAAATTGAATTATTTATAAAACTGATAAAATTATAAACATGAAGTATTCAAAAGTCAATTTGAATTTTCATTACACACATAACTAGGAGGGAGAACTACATGTAAGTCTAAGGCCTTCTTTAGAGTATATAGCTATGAAAACAACACTTAGCAACAAGTAGGTTGTTAAGGGTATCTCAACTCACATGTTAACCACTTTTTACCAAGTTATAGGAGGTCAAAGACAAATGGAGCTAGGGTTTCTCTCATTAACTATATTGAACATATAATTATGTATGTTAAAAGTACAAAACAGGGCTGTAGGCAACATCACAACTTCATAGTGTTTAACCCTAAATTTTAGATGTGTTTGGGTATCTATGGTTAAAGTGGTATTAAATTAGATTTTACACAAGGGTGGTTAACTAACCTAATGAGTAGGCCAATTAATATAAAACTCAGATAGATAATATTCTAAATTTATATAACTAAGATTGCTAAAAATATTAAAGAATAACTATTGATAGGTATTGCAATGAATTAGAAACAAATGATACTTAAGTAGTTTACTATGTGCATGTAGATATAATTTGGAAAAGGCTAAAAGTGGATGGGAAGATGATCTTGGAATAGTCATTAGATTATATAAATATTCTTTTTGTGGCCTCAGATGTTTGCCTTGGATCTGGATAGTTGTGTCGACATAGGTGTCTAATCCTTAAGAAGATGTCCTATACAGAATATTGAATGGATCTATATTTAACCAACTAGAGATTTATAGGTTTTATATCACCTTTATTATGATGTCTTTAGATCATGTGCATAAGTTTTCACTCTTTATCAAATGATCAAACAATATCTCTTTACCCTTAGAGTGACTGTTAGGAACCCCTCCAAGGAAGCACAATTGATTACTTTTCTTATAAGCAATTAAACACAGAATTATACCAGAATGATTAAGTAACTAGAAACTTGAAACAACAAAGAATTTGAGAGACAATACACAATATTGTATTAAATACTCTTAGAAAAAAATACAATAAAGAAGATGCCACTTCTTCTTCCACCTCAAAGGCTTGCCACACCTCAAGGACTTCTTCCCTCCTTGAATGCTTCAGCTGATCTCCTTGACCTTACACCTTGTAGATCTCCTTGACCTTGCTTTCTTGATTCAATGCTTTACTTGCCTTCTTGATTACAATACATGCCTCATGGGTCTTTAAATAGGATCACATGCATACAAAAATAGACCTCTAATTACAATAATTAGACACGCAGCTCGAGACTATAATTAGCCCTTTACATGCAAACACTCGGTTCAACAAACTAACTATTCGTGCAATGAACAGTTCTGGAACACACAGGCGACCGACGTCGGTCCCTGTCTGCCTGGAGGTGACTGACATTGGCCGACCTCCTATCGATGCCGGTTGTCTTCAGTTCACACTTGCTAATGTCAGTTTCCTTTTGCACTATACTCTACCGACGTCGGTCTCCCTGGAACTCAGCAACCTCCTCCATATCTGCAACAGTTGAAGCTTTTAGCTCCACACCCTAACAATCTCTCACTTGGAGATAAATAGCTACAACTGTACCTGTACCTGTACATCATCTAGTTTGTTCCCTTGGATTTGTATCCCTCTTCAAGATCACTCTTGAAGACCAACCACCACACACCTTGTGATGCTATACCTGTCATCCAAGTCCCCTGCCACATCTGAACTTTCTGACAACTCCCACTGGAGACAAAATCAACCTGTGATCTTCCATGTCTCTTATGCCAAAAGAATTTTGCTACTCCCAAATTCTTCATGACATACCTCTGAACTAACTTTACCCTTAGCTTAGAAACTCCCTGTATATGTAACCCTACAATAAGTAACAAAATACAGTAACAAGATAATGTAGCTAATATTATCCAACATTGTAAAGAAAAAATACAATGGTCAAACCTCCATTGTCCTGCAGCCTGCTCAAGACCATATACCCTGGCCTTCTGTCTCACGTATCCATCCACTCTCTGCTCTAACTTGGGAATCCATCCCTCATCTAGTGCTTTCTTCCAGCTGACAACTCCACCAACAAATACCTATTTGGTTCTTCTCCAAGGACTCACACTCCTCATCCATGTCAAGCTCCCACTGTTTCTGGATTTTACCTGCATTGCCTCTTCATATCTTCCTGGTTCTTGACCATCAGTAAGCAACAAATAAAATAAAGAAGGTGAACAATGAATATGAGGTTCACATACCCTTTCTGACCTCCATATGGGCGTTTGAGACTCCTTGATAGCTTGCTATCTACCCAACATCCGTTTCAGTGACCGATCTCAGCCATCTCCCAGTCTACACCCGACTGATGTCGGTTCCCTGCACTGACCCTGACTATCAACGTCATTTCCCTGGCTGACGTCGGTGTCCCCTCTGCCGACGTCAGTTCATGTCTGACCGACGTCGGTCTTCTCCTACCCGACTCTATCGACCCTGTTGGTCTGTGCATGACTGATGTCGGTACCTGTCTGGCTGGCATCGGTTTCATGTGACTGATGTCGGTACCTATGTGTTCCTGTAAGTGATGATTTCTTTATCCGTGAGCTCATCTTGGATCAAAACCCTATCCATACTACCCTGCTCAAAATTATTCAGCCCTTGTGACTGATCTCTGTCCCTCATCTCCTCCAAAACACCAAGGCTTCCCTGTTCTTGTCAAAAGCATCAAATTTCCTTTTCCTGTAATGAACTCGATCTATGCCTTCCAAATATAAACTTATACCTTTTGAATCAAGAACGTCCATTCCCTTCTTATTCATGTGACCAAGCCTACTAAGCCACATCTTTGAATCTACAGCTGAAGTAGATAAACCAGAAGTAGAATCAATAATACAAGTAGATAGATAAAGAGTACCTACTTTCTTACCTCTTGCTAAAATAAGTGCACCCTTGGTAACCTTCCAAGAATCCACTGTGAGGGTTACTGTGATCCCTCATCACCCAACCTTCCTACAGAAACCAAACTCTGCTTCAAGATCAGGACATGCATAACCTCCTTCAACACCCATGTGTTGCCTGTCTACAATTCCAGCTGCACTTTCTCTTTGCCAACCATTTGACAAGGCGTACCATCCCCTAAATAAAGCTCTCCAAAGTCTCCCTGGACATACTCATGGAACAAATCTCTATTTGGGGTTGCATGAAAAGAAGAACCAGTATCTAAAACCCATGATCCTACCTGACTATCCAAAGAAAGTATGAGAGCATCCTGTACCACAATATTTGCATCCTTTGCTTCTTCATTACCTTCATGTTGATTTTCTTTATCCCTCAACCAACACTCTTTCTTTGTGTGTCCTTTCTTTCCACAAAACCAATAGGTGATACTTCCATTTCTGGATTCGGATCTCCTTCCCATCTTCGACCTTGATTTCCCTTGCTCGACCTTCTCTCTTTGCCTTCCCCTGCTTTCTACACTTAGAGCATTCCCTGATGATTCACCTGTGCTTTTCCTGCGTATTTATTCATTCAAGATTACACTCACAACATCATCAACTTTTAAGATTTTAGAAGCAGACGCATAATTACTTACTGCCATAACCAAACTATCCCAACTTTTAGGTAAATAACATAAAATTAAGAGAGCCTTTACTTCATCATCAAAAACAATATTGACTCAAGTTAACTGGTTTACCAAACCATGGAAATCACTTAGATGAGTATGTACCGATCCACCTTCCTACATTTGCAAAGTAAATAACTGCTTCATAAGAAATACCTTATTTGAAGCCGAGGGATTTTCATATAAATTTGCCAAAGACTTTATCAACTCTTCCGTTGTCTTACACTGTGATAAGTTGGAAATCACAGATGATGTAAGGCTCAACCTTATGGATCCCAGAGCCTTCCGATCAAGAACATTCCATTCTTCATCCTTCATATCTGTGGGCTTGCATGCAACCCCACCCAATGGTAAGTACAAATCTTTCTGATACAGATAATCCTCTATCTGCATCCTCCAATGTTGATAATTCTTGCCATTAAACTTCTCCATTCGTAGCATACTTTCTTTTGCCATTGCTGTACTCCCACTCAATTAGAAACCCTTGAGAATGACTTGTAATCAAATAATAACCTGCTCCCTACAACCTTAGCTCTAATACCAACTGTTAGGAACCCCTCCAAGGAAGCACAATTGATTACTTTTATTATAAGAAATTAAACATGGAATTATACTAGAATGATTAAATAACTAGAAACTTGAAACAACAAAGAATTTGAGAGACAATACACAATCTTGTATTAAATACTCTTAGAAGAAAATACAATAAAGAAGATGCCACTTCTTCTTCCACCTCAAAGGCTTGCCACACCTCAAGGACTTCTTCCCTCTCTCTCTTGCTCAACCACAACCAACTCAACAACTTGAGTTGTTATCCCCTCCTTGAATGCTTCAACTGATCTCCTTGACCTTACACCTTGTAGATCTCCTTGACCTTGCTTTCTTGATTCAATGCTTTACTTGCCTTCTTGATTACAATACATGCCTCATGGGTCTTTAAATAGGATCACATGCATACAAAAATAGACCTCTAATTACAATAATTAGACACACAACTCAAGACTATAATTAGCCCTTTACATGCAAACACTCGGTTCAACGAACTAACTATTCGTGCAACGAACAGTTCTGAAACACATAGGCGATTGACGTCGGCCCCTGTCTGCCTAGAGGTGACCGATGTCAGCCAACCTCCTACCAATGCCAGTTGTCTTCAGTTCACACCTGTCGATGTCAGTTTCCTTCTGCACTATACTCTGCCGATGCCGGTCTCCCTAGAACTCAGCAACCTCCTCCATGTCTGCAACAGTTGAAGCTTTTAGCTCCACACCCTAACAGTGACTGTAGAAAAAAAGGGTTGGTGGGCTCATGGTGTCGAGCTACCCCAAGGACCCTTTTGTCAATGGGCACTACCTACATAGCTAATAATCCAAAGAGGGGCTCATAATTTTGTATTTCTCCACTACGTGTTGACTTATGTGTGCATAAGGATGTAATGTGTGATAAGTAAATACATGTAGTGACCTAGCTTGTAACTTGGCAAATATGGCTCATGGGTTACTCATTGAATGCTTCAGACCTGTATAAATAATGCTCCTATGATTGATATGGAAATAGGGAAAAATAGGGCTAGTTTTCTCACTTGAATTCTTGATTGAATGGTTCTTGGTATATGGCCTTGTGATTTGTATGTGATTTCCAAGTGATTGTTAAGTGAGGAATGAATGAGTGTTGATCTTGTATATACATTAATCTGTTTTAAAAATATCTCACATTAAATAACTTAAGTTAATCTTTTGGATCTATTTCATTTACAAATTGGATGAATTTTGGGCATTGGACAATTTATAGGAAAAGTGAACACTTACATTAATATAAGTGTCTATTTAGGACGTAAGTGTCTAGGAAGTTAGACAAGAGGTAAAGGTCTAAAAGTAGCAGTGAAGGATGATAATAAGGTTTAGATATTTTTACACAATATATAAAGCCTGGTAATCAGAATAATAGTGGTCATACTAAGAGATAAGAAATTAGGCATAAAGAGATATTGAAGGCATGTCTTTCAATAACGAAAATGTCTATAACTAAAATGTATAACCATGATAGGTGTTTTCCAAGTGTACAAGATTGAGGTGAAATGTTTTAACCTTTTAGAACTTAGTGTATGTATATATTATGATGTTAAAGAGCCAAGAATAGTAAATTAGGGTAATAATTTGTAATAAATATAGCCATTGATTTGTTATAAAATTGACTAACTTTGACCTTTCTAAAATAATAATAAATAGTAAAAGTAAGAAATTAGCTAGAAAATGAATGAGATAGATGATCTAGAGGCTAAAAACTAGGGCAAATATTGATTTGTGTGTCACAATAAGGCTCCTAGTATCAAAACCCCTCTTAGACAATAGTGGTCTAATTAGACAGTAATACCATGTGGTGCTAGTGTCCTTATTTTGGTGATAGTGTCCTCCATGTATGATCGTCCCAAGTTTTTGGGTGAACCTATGTCTAGATCTGGGAGGTTTATTCCTATGTGCATGAGTTTTGAAACCCTATAGATTATCTAATTTGAATAATTTTGTGTGCAAACCCTAAACCTCCATGTTTTTAGGGCATCTAGTTGATACAAGCTAAAAAGTGTGTTTGGTAGTGGGGTAGGTTGGACATACTCAACACGCCACTATGATGAGAGTTGCCTACATACCAATACTCCAAAGAGGGATCAAGACCAATGTGTATCTCCCCACCTAAGTGCTAGTATGAGTGCAAGTAAAGCTAGTATGACAATTTACTTGAGTGCTTTAAATGGGCTTGAGATTGGAAATCTGGGTAATCTAAGCTTAAGATGTTGTAGATGGTAGTATGTAGAAGTAGGGAAGAATAGGTATTAATAACCTTAATTATGCACAACTTGTTTTGAGTTTGTATATCTAATTTGCATCTGACTTCCACTTAGTGGTTAGAGGGCTAAAGTCATGTATTTATATTGTTTTGGTGCTTGTGCGGGTGCTAAAAGTGGTCCAGGCCAACCTTAGGAGGTCTAAGATTTGAAAAGATATCCATTTGTGAAAAGAGGAGGGAAAGGATAGTAACACCATTATTAGGACACTAGCACTATGTGGCACTATTATCCTTATTATGGCTCTAGTGTCCAAGTGGTAGAACACTAGACACGAATGGCCAAGATGTAATAATGAAGATTTAGGACTACTTTAGGGATGATTAGGGATGCTTGTGGCCCACATGAAGGATGGATAAGTGTGAAAATAGGCTATCGGATAGGTTTAGGGATAAGTTAGGGATATGTGGTCTCAATTATCACTGTCAGTAGTCAATTGTCACTTTTAGGTGATTAAATCCCCCCCATTCTAGAAATGCAATAAAGTGAAATGACTAGCATAAAGGAAAAAGAAGTGTACCTAGACTTACGTAAGAGGTGATGCCCATGAAGCTGGGCCTAAGTATGTGAAGCATGCTCCAATGTGTGTCTTACAAGTGAAACATGCATAAATCAATCCTTAATAGATATCAAAAATAAAGATAAAACTGAGTAAAGAAGTAAAACTAAGTAAAAATGAGTAAAGGGATAGGAGAGAGGAAATGAATAAATATAACTCACAACGTATGTGAATTAATACATAGATCTAGTGAGAACCTGTGTGTGTGCATGTATATAGTGATCAATTGGTGGATAACTTGGATTGAGTTGATGGCTTGCTCAATACTCATGTGTGGGTTTCTTAATAACTCAATCCGATTTTAACTCCATCATTGCCCACCCCTACTTGGTGGATCATGAGCTATGAATAACTTGGATTGAATTGATGGTGTGTCTAAACATCTCATGTAAGTGGCTTAAGAATTCAAATAGGCTATGACTCCATCATTTCCCACCCATGTATAGTAGATGCATCTGAAACTGAAACTATATAATGTAACTAGAAATGTCAGCTATGCAGCTACTCAAGTATATTAGGTGGCTTCGAGACACTAGGGAATGGCAACCACTATAGATGGAGTAAGGAATGAAATTGGTGTTAACCTAAAATATGATGTTAGATGTATACAATGTAGATAATTACATGGAATTGGTCATTCCATCAAATCAATCAGTGTGTAAGTGAGCATATAGAAATAATGTGTCACACACATGCCCCTAAATCTGATATATAAACATATAAAATCTACAATGAGTTGTAATAATCTATATCTAAGTATCTAAATTATAAATGGGAATGGTCATGCCATGCATGATGCCCCCAATCTGATCAAACTGGTACAAATTTGGGCTAAATTGGTATAAATCTAAACAAAAATGGTAAATTTATAACTGAACCTGTGCAAATTTGGATTGTACTCATTTTACTTATTTGGTCAATCTAGATTTTTCTAAAACTTAGGATACTAGACAATAGCACCATAACTTGGACATTAGCCCCATGTGGTGCTAGTGTCCTAATTTAGGTGCTAGTGTCCTTCTGATTTGATTTATGTGAAATTATACTGATCTTTATGTCAATATTTTCCCAATGTGTTTACCAAAGTATAATTTTTGTAATCTAAGATTGTGTGCTAAAAAATGTATTGTGAATGCATTTTGGTAGCCTGCTTTATGTGATAAACATCTATAAATGCCCCCTCTTTTGAGGTGAGTTGTTGACCTATACAAGAATTGTCCTAAAAAAAAAACTTTGCAATATGTGTGTTAGTTGCAACATATATGATATTTAGATACTAATCCAATATAATGTACATAAATAACATTATAATGTAAGATAATCTGAGTTTAAGTTTGTAATGTGTGATGTATGTCATGTCTAGCATTCACAAGGGTGTCAAGATAGATATAAAAATGGATGTAATAAGAAATCTAAGTAAAAATTGAGTAGATACCTAGGGGATGCGAAATGATGTCCATCACGACACCTAATTAGGAAGGGGAGATGAATGAGGTCCCTCATGGCATCTAAAACTAGAGTGTGTAGCAAGAAAAAGATGAGTGTCATGGCCATGACACATACAAGAAAGCATACATATAACACACATGAGGCACACAAAGTAGGCCAAGGGGCCACAATACAAGGGACATGGGTACATGTCACTAAATATAAGAAAATAAGACATACAAAGACATGTTAAAATATTCACATACGCAAGCAACAAGTAAGTTGGCTTAGAGCCACATAGAAGGACATGTTCAAATATCTACATACACAATTAAGAAGGCACACACAAGGATGTGGGCACATGTCCAAAACATACATACTATGAAAAGAAGTGGCTTATACCTAAAGAGCAATGACATATTCAAAATCCCTTGAAATAAAATAAGCATAGAGATACGATTAATTCTAAACTAGGAAATCTAGAAATGAAAGTAGGCATGTACATGTAATACAAATATGTGTAAGAGCTAAGAGGTGCATATGCTAAGTCTAAAGTATTAGTAGTCCACAAAAAATTTGAGCAAGTGTAGCATGATCAATATCAAGATATAATCATGCTAAAGCTATGATGTAGAGTATAAAAAGGTAGAACCTGGTAATCAAAATTGTCTATAGGGTGCCCCCAAATGGGTAAATTTTTCAAATGAAGAACCTATGTATTAGTGTATATGTACCCAATGGGTAGATAATAGCAACTTTGGATTGGTTTTGTGGACCTAAATCCTATAGGTAATCTAAAATCACTTAATAAGAACAAGTGAAGAATTTATGTATGATAAAATTGACTATATGAAGACAGTTCGCATATGTAGTGTCTAGAAAATATAAGAAGTGTAAACATGGAAATGCATAAAATCTATAATTTTGTGTTTTAAAAGTAAATATTTGAATGTTTTTGTGTTTTCTAGATATAAGATATGTACAAGTAACATGGAAATTAAACTATATGCCAAGAGCAAGAGAAAAGGAAACTATGTACAAGAATGGAGGAATAATACTAACTGATGAGTCTGATGGAAGATTCATTATTAATGTGGCACATGTCAAATAAATGAATAATTATCATGATTTCTATATGAAAGGTAACTATGGTCCCATAACCTATTGTACCAAGTGATCTATATCTGACTCTACTTGGGAAGTGGTGTTAGGAATCCATGAAACTGATTGTGGTGTCTTGTGAACTATAGGGGTTTAGGGATGCATCTGGTAGAAGATGATGTAGCTGACATAGGTGCCCCATGCTAAAAACTCAATAATATCAATCTTAAAATAAAGTGAGTAGAGGGAGGCCCTCTATAATTTATCACATATCTCTGATGTAGGGGTCTCTCTAATAATGTCTCTATGGGAGAGTATGTGTACATGGAAACACTATAGGAGTAGACCTCACCTACACTGGTGGCTCTACTAAACTTTATGGTATACTAATAGGAATTATGCTCAAAGCTGTAACTAATAATTGTGTTTTAACTAGTAACTATGTTGTAACTGGTAACTATGATTTAACTGCCTATGAGATAGGTAGATGATACTCATATAAAAGACCCTCAACTATGATCATCTAATTTTCATGTATATATTTTAGGCATATGTGTATAGTGGATGGGATGGCTCATAGTTGCTGTAACTATGGCCTACCCAATAACATGTCAAATATGCCTGCACTAGGTCCTAAGAATCTAGTGGCCACATGTGATGGTCCAACCTGTAGTGGAAGTACAATCTCCCAAATGGAGCTCTAAACATGGCCACTGAAACCACTGATAACTGTGTCTATAGGAGCTATATCTTTTTATGAATACCCCAAATGTTGTATAAGTGTGATAGTGCAAATGCTAATACTTGACCCATTGTCAATCATAACACTCTAAATAGGATGATGATTTATGTAGACTCATACAAAGAGTAAATATAAAAATGAATCATCATCAACAATCTCATGTTTTGAGAAGGTGATGAGTGGTCTAGATGGAACTATAGTATGATACACACCAATGATATTATGTAGTGGGTGTGCCTCCTCTATAATAGTATGATGTGATACTGGTGGTGGATGTGTCTGATACATGTAGTGAATGCTTGAAGTGCTCCCCATCTCATTTATTGTATGATTTGGAAATAGATCTGAGAAAAATTTCAATGCCTTAGCTTCTATTTATTGAAATTTGGGTACCTTTATGGGTATGCCCACATCAATAATGTTAGCCTCTATGAAATATTTTATCTTATGTTTCAAGTTGATGCATGCATTTGTTGTATGGCTTGGTGCCCTATGATATTCGTAGAATGCATTGGAATCATTATTCTTTGGAATAGGTCATGTTGTATCAACCTATTTTATGAGAGAAAGAGATATGACATTACATTCCAAGAGCTACTGTAAAACATGTGTTGGTGATTATGGAAGGTTGGTGAAAACTTTACGTGGAAGAGCTGATAAAATTAGGTGAGGAGATGGCTCTAAAGCTACATTAATTATGGCCTTTAGATCACTCCTATTTTCAGTGGCCCTTCCCTTGTATGGAGGATTACTAGAACTCTTAGAAATTGATTATGATCCACTTGTATATTTTAGTTTTCCCATAGAGAGAAGCTTGAATTATTTTTCTTTCACTATGTGGCATAAATCTGTGAAGGTTGGAAACTTCTTAAACAATATAGCTTCATGTAATGTTTGATACAAGGCTCAATTTGAATATATCTTGGAGCTCTTTATCTAGCATGGGGCTAGTTAATTTGGGTATTAGAGTCTTATATCACAAGACATATTCTGTAATAGGCTCATTTTATTTTTGTTTCAATTGTGCAAATTGAGCATATGAGATTTTATCACTGATGTTTACTGAGAAGTGTGCTAAAAACATATATGCCAATGAATTGAGTGTAATGATAGACTAATTTGATAGATCCTAGTGTCTCCTTACTCAAGATTTAACACCTTAGCCTATAGAGTATGAACCTCCTACATAAGATATTGTACATCTGAAGTGGAAGAACTAACCATAAGAGGTGTAGTTGTCACTGAAGGTTGTTGAGTTATAAGTAGTTGTGCGAGTTGAGTTGGCCCTAATATAAGTGTAACAATGTTATTATCTAGGGGAGTAAAAAATTGACCATTGTTTTAATTTTGAATTTCTTCATGAATAATATTGATAAGGTCATCTTGCATATCTGAATGTTTGGAAACAAAATCTTGTAATTATCTCTTATTGATTTCATCAAATTGGTTGTTGAATTCTGCCATTTTAGTTTGGGGAGTAGGAAAACAAACTATTGTACATTTGGAATATTTAAATAAATCAAATATATGAAATATTACAAGAAGTAAATATTAAAATAAATTTGAGATTCTAGAACAAATATCTGAGGATAAAAACAAAAAGGATACAAACCCTAAAAGCATCTAGGGTTAGGTTTTGAGTAATGTTCGAAGTAATTTGGGTTCACCAAATGTTCTAACCTTTTAGGACTTAGTGCATGTAAATCCTATGTTACTAAAGAGATGAGAATAATAAATTAAGTTAATAATATGCAATAAATATAGCCATTGATTTATTATAGAATTTAATAACTTTAACCTTTCTAAAATAGTAATAAATAGTGCAAGTAAGAACTAAGCTGGAAAATAACTAAGACGGATGATATGGAGGTTGAAAAATGAGGCATAGAATCGTCTGAGTGTTACAATAAAGATCTCAATGTCAAAATACCTCCTATATAGTAGTGCCCTAATTAGATAGTAGTGTCATGTGGCACTAGTGTCTCTATTTTGATGGTGGTGTCTTCTGTATAGGACTATCCTATGTGCACGAGTTTTGAAACCCTGTAGATTGCCTATTTTGATAAATTTTGTGTGAAAACCCTAATCTTCCATGTTGCTAGGGAATCTATTTGATACAAGTTAAAAAGTTTGGTTTTTAGTGGGGTAGGTTGGACATCTTCAACACCCCACTATGATGAGAGTTACCTACATACCAATATTTCAAAGAGGGATCAAACCCAATGTAGTTCTCCCCTCCTAAGTGCTAGTGCAAGTACAAGTAAAATTAGTATGATAGTTGATTCGAGTACTTTGAATGTGATTTATACTATAAATTTGGGTAATATGAGCTTAGGAATGTTGTAGATGGTAGTATGAAAAAGTAGGGTCGAATAAGGATCAATAACCTTAATTATGCATAATTTATTATGTGTTTGCGTATATAATTTGCATCCAACTTCCATCTAGTGGTTAAAAGGATAAAATTCATGTATTTATACTATTTTAGTGATTGTTCAGGTGCATAAAACATAAATTAGATTTTAGTATCTATATTTTCTCCCCTTTAATCTGATAATAAAATTACTAGTTTAAAGGAAATAAACATGTACCTAGATGTGTATGGCACACCTTATTTTTATGTGAATGTTTCTCCTAAGTCTTTGTTGGTGACTAGTCTAAAACCAAGATCATGTTACAATATGTAATCAATGTATGAAATCTAAATTTTTAATAATTTTAAATGCTTGAAAGTAGAAATAATGAGGTTAGGGGTATACCCATGTGTTGATGCAACCATTATGGGGCATTGAAGGTGAGATTAAGATAATTATTAACCTAAAAGTTCATTTATATAGAGATATTGGATGAGACATGCCCCCAATATTGGTGTAAAGGTGAGTTATAACATGACCATTGAGCTTGTTTCATCTCAATTGTGCAACCCAAATATGTGCATGATCTAGTGAGTGTGAGAAATTTAATCAGCTCACACTATATATCCGATGAGGGTGGATGATTTAATCAAATCCAAACTATAAGTTTGGTAAATTTATATGATTTAATCAAATCTAACTTATAAGTTTGGTAATATTAATTTATTTAATTTTCATCTCCCATTTTTAGATTTAAACCAATCAGAAGACCTATAACCAATTCATTATTTCCCATAGGCTAAGGGATAAAATTAGTGAAATAATTTAATAATAATTTTTTAATTTATCCTAATTCACTTTATATCATAACATGGAAAAATGACACTTGTGTAATATTATTATTAAGGAGGGACAAAAAGTAATTATTATTAAGTGGATGAAAATTAATAGATTATTAAAATAAATTAAAAATACTTTAGGGTAAAATTGGAAAAGGGAAGTTACAAAGAGAGGAATTTGGCTCAAAAGAGATATTATTAATTATTCATCTTTTAAAATCAAATTCTAATCCAATACTTGAGCCATTATGTTCAATATTTTCATATGAGGATGAAAACCCTCCAATACACAGGTTTAGAGGAAGAAAACCCTCTAACCTAACCCAAAATCTGGATGGAAAAGAACACTTGATTGCTTTCATGAGTAAGAAAATAAAGTATGTAGAAATGAAGTATTATACCTTAGATAAGCATGCATATGCCTTGGTCAAAGCTATGAAGAATTTCACACACTACATTCTAAGGAATAAATTGCATGACATTATTGTGGACCCAACTGTAAAGCTCATATTGGGGTAGAATAAATTGGGAGAATATAGAGGTCTGTGGATGGCCAAATTATCAAAATATGATATCAAAATGAAACCTATCAACTTGGTTTGAGGCCATGATTTCACTCAATTAATCACCAAGATTTATCCCACGATTATTTTACACCAAGTAAACCAATCAATAGTGCTCTACCTAGATTGGTATGCCTTGGTCATCTATTGCCTTCTCTATGAAAGTTGACCTCCAATACTTGATAAGACATAGAAAATATCTCTCAGGTTTAAAGTGGCCCAGTATATGATGGATAAATGCATTCTATGTTAGAATAACTATGAAATAATCTATATTAGGTTCCTATTAGAGGAAGAGTCAAAGGTAGACATGACCAATTTTCATGAAAATATGAGTATTGCCTATCCTTTCAGAATGTAACTACACATAAAATACTGTGAGCAAGATATTATTATCCCACTATATTTAAGGATATCCATGCCCATGTGCACTCATGTCACTAATGTCATAGCTTCACTAAACTAGAGGTCCATGTCATGATGCCTTTGTAACATGTTATCGAAAGAAGACAATTTACCCAATGGGGACTTGTCTTCATTGGAGTGAGTAACCCAAACTCATTAGTTGGACATAATTCATATTTATAGCCATTGATTACTACACAAGGTAGGCCTAAGTAGTGAAAAAAAAATATCACTACTGAGGAAGTCATCAAATTCCCTGAGGAGAACATCACTACATGATTTGGGACTTCAACCTCACTAGTTTGTGAAAATGGACTTGGATTCTAATCAATAGAGCTCATTGAGTAGGCCTACAAGATCAAAATTACCCTAAGGTTATCATACAACTAATACCTATAATGGAATGGATTAGCTGATTTAACCAAAAAATACTTGATCAATGCAATAAAAAATTATATAAAAAAGAAACTTGGGACTAGCATTCACTATTGAAGTATGCCCTTTGGGCTAACTGCACCATATATAAGCAAGCCTTCAAAATTTCACATTCCTATTGGTGTATAGTATGGATCCTATCCAATAAATTAACATCAAGTTTCCAACCTAAAAATTCATGTAATAATACATGAAGGACTCCATGAAAACAAGCTCAAGAATGTTGGACATTGTCTGATTAGAGGATGCATGAGAAGAGGCCCTGCAAAACTTTAGTAGGCATCAAACAACTGTTAAGAGATGGTTTAATTTGAGAGAAAAGTTTAATTCCTTATAGATATTAGATATAGTCCTTTTATGGGATAAATCACATGAAAATAATGGATAACATTCCAAACTCAAACCACTATGGATTGGCCCATACCAAATCTTTAAATTGTTGGGGTAGAATGCATTTAGATTAAAAGATATTGAAGGAAATGATCTTTCATTGCCTATGAATAGATAGTTATTAAAGCACTAATTCTTAGTTTTCCCTTTCAATGAAATCTTAGACTATCCCCTAGGTAAAGGTTGGTGATGTATATATTACATTAGATTATAGTAAGTTTTCTTATTTTTTTATTTTGATTTATTGGTAACTTGTTCCTACTTTATATTTATTTTCTTTGCTTGAGTTATTTGCCCCACGTTTGCCCCTACTAGTATTGAAATAATTGATTCCTATTCCCATGATGAACTAAGAGGAAAATAATCTAAAAAATTAAATATAAATCCCAACATTCATCCTCCTATTGTTAAACTTGATCACCTCAAAGTTTTAAAAACACTAAAAATGCAATCTCAAGGTTAGAAGGTAGAAGGGGAGCTCCCATTATTGAATAATTTAATAAGTGAATGAACCCCTCTTGGAGACACTGAATGAACTTAGATCACTGATTAATAACTGAGTAGGTGAATTAAGAAAATATCTATTTTAACAAAGGCCATTACAACACTTGAAATAAAACAAATTAATAAAGATAAAAGCATGGAGCAAATAAAAGATCTTCTTTGTGCAATGAGATAATTGAACCATTCCTCAATCTTAGCTATATTTGTCCCCAACCCTCCTAGATTGAACAAAAGAAACATCAAAATAAAAATATGTATGAATCTCATGAAAATACAAGTTTATTCCTAAGAAAGGGTGGAAATCTTTGTCACAAGGTTTTTAGCTTGATTGGAAATGGAGTAAGGCCTTGAGTGGGACCAAAGTCATCTCTATTAGGGATATAGATGCCTGGTTATAAGCACAAAAATGATTGATCCCTCATTTACTTAACCAAAGTCTACAAATAAGTACCTTTCAAGGAGCTCTAAGTACCAAATATGTTCCTAAGCTTGCCTAGTTGATTTAGAGTAATAGAAAAGAATGAATAACTTTACACAAAATGACCATTTGAAGAAGGTTATAGCCTAGTATTTTATTTTCTGAAGTAAAATTGAGTGCTCTCTTTTCTCTAAGCAAATATAATGGAGTTCTAACTGATTATCTCATAGTTAAATAATTAAGGCATTCATTTTAGATTCTAAATGATGGGGCAATGTTTTCCCCATAAAGTCACCAATTTTTATAGACAAAATACCCCCTTTTTATATAAAAGGGGGATCCCTTTGAAATCCCTCAACTCAAAAAGTTCTTGGAGTCTATATATCTTAGCACTTGGTCCCAAACTGTGTAAAATCTCAAAATCATGTTTCACCTTAATCAACTGCGTGCTTCACAACATTCATAGTGAATAAAAGATCATGGTGTAAATCCATATAGTTATTTGTGTTTGTAAAATTTTATCCCTTATGTGTTTTGATGCAAAGGTTTTTTTATACATAGAATATTTTATGCTAACTGTGTCATTTCACATAATTAAAATTATGTAGGTTTTATTGGGATGACATCACCTAGAGTCCTATTTGGCATTTCATGGAGATTTGTTTCTAGACAAGTAAGCTTTCATTTTATCATGTAGACATTTTTTTTGACTTAGCCACTTTTCATAAATATTTCAAGAAATCAATGAGTGAGAAGGTAGTACATGGAACCTATTAGAATTATCAGTCTCTTAGGGTGTTAGAGAATTAGGAGATCTTGATGAGTGAGAATATTTTGTGTGGGACCTATCATTTTTTAGTCTCCTAGGGGTGTCATAAATGTCAGATCATTGAGAGAGATTGATGAGAGAGAAGCTAAAACATTGAACCTATCAAAAAATTTAGTCTCTTAGGGGTGATAGAGATGTTAGAACTCTGAGAGAGATTAACGAATGCTAATCTATTGCATGGAAATTATCAAAGTTATCAGTCTCAAAGGGGTGTCAAATATGTCAAATCCATGGGATAACACAATGAGAGAGAAACTACCATGTGGAACATGTTATATTTGTCAGTCTCTTAGGGGTGTCAAATATGTTAGAGCCCCAAGAGAGCTTGATGAGTGAGAAGATATTGCATGGAACCTGTTAGAGTTATTAGTCTCCCAGGGGTGTTAGAGATGTCAAAACCTTGGGAGAGCCCAACCAACTATAGGTTTCCACATGGAACTTCCATACAAAATTATAAAAAAGGCCCAAGGTTTCCAAATTATGTTAGAAAATAAGTAAGTTAGAACGTATAACCAAACACAAAATGTCATGCATCACTCCTATATGCCAAATAGAAAAAGGGATTATAAGGGCCTAGGTAAGGAAAAGAAAGATGCAGGTTAGACCATGGCCTGATAGTAGAGTGCCACATATACTCAATAGGTCTAAATGTCTAGCCTTAGTACCTGAGAAGGTAAGGGAGTGGTACCTTGACTATGCCTAGTTGGTATAGTCTACAGATAAAATACCCAACTAGTGGAGGACACGTGGCCCAAGTGGAGGGTTCTCTAGGTGCCACAAGAGATAAATAGGCATATGACTACCATGAACTTGAATTAATCAACTTAGGTAGATTGGATCTAATTCTAAAACTTATATATGTACCTTTGTCATTGCCAAATCCAAACTGAGCATGCATTTTCAAAATTCTCTGAGTAAGTGCCAAATCAGGAAGTGACTGAGTGGATTGAGCCCCCATCTCATAATTAAACTCACATAGGGTCATCCATAAGAGACATTAATACAAGATATATTTACATGTCCATATAAGTCCTCAAAGTAATATATTTTACCATTATCAATCCTAACCCCCAAATATCCTCACTTCCAGAGCCTTCTCAAACTTTCCCTAGGTTCAAAACTCCATGCCAAGAAGATCCCCAACTCTCAACCATGGTTGCATCATCTTCAGATCTGATCACTGAGCCTAAAGTTATAAATACCACCTTCTCATCATACCTAATCTATTTTGAGCACTAACATAAAGTTTTTTGATCAATTGAGGATGTGTATAAGCCCACATTAAATGACGATGATGATGAGATCTAGTTCCTTGATGAAATTGATAATACGAGGGATTTAATATTATACAAGGTGGCCACTAAAACATAAATTTTTTCATGTGTCAATATCTTTGGAAATATGTTATATAACTTTGTGCCCATGCATGAAATTGCACTAAACCTGGTATATTTCATAGGGTCTCAAAATAAAATCATAGATATCTCTGGGACTAATTTTGAGTAGTATTACAATATCTTGGAGTAAATCCTAGCCTATGATAAGATAATAGTGGACACATGGACCAAGACAAGGGATATATGAGGTTCTCTAGGATTAGGCCATCAATTTAGACTGATTAATCAGAAAGGAGGACATTAATACCCACCCCATTCATCTCTTCTGGGAATGATTTCATGTGGGTATGGTCTTGTTGAATTGTTTATTTGGAGAAAAATATGTATTACATGTGAACATCCTTTGGGTTCCTCTACTGATCACCATCTTTGAGGAAAAGGGATTCTTTGACCTTAGGATCCTCATCAAATTAAATATGGTCAAGGGCATTAATGATGTTTGAGGGGGTGGAAACTTATACAATGCCAATTTATCTAGTGGACATAGTCTGTGCCACCCTCACATTTAAGCCCTTTATGTTCTCACCATAGACCCCTACTAGTTTCATGGTTCATGTGGTTTTATACAAGATATACACACATCATTATAGGAACCACATCTAGGACATTTGTGAATCCTTCTACCTAATGGTCTACATTGCCATAAATGAGAGGTTCATGCCATCACTCTTAGATGAAATTAGGAAGACACTCCTACACATAAGATCATGTTGGTACTATAGATACCACACAATCATCCTAATGGAGGGCATATAGAAATCCCCTCTCCTCTTTCCCTATCAAGTCCTAAAATACCTCATTTAGCAGGATATTTATTATCAATTAGCTGAAGGTGTCTTAGGTTACTTGGTTATTCACCAATAGAAGGCATATACATACTTCTCAATATTCATACATCATAAAGAATATAAGAACATGGCCTCATTACAAAATATTGAACAAAAAATGAATTAATATGCCCTAGTAAGAGTAGAACACAAAGAGTGGGATCCCCATGGGGTTATTAGAACCCATGTGGAAAAATACATGGCCAAGGTCAATATCACGTACCACCATAAGGTCTATGAAGATGATGATATTCATCTCAACCCTGCCGGTGAAATTAAGGTGCTAATATGGTTTGAAGTGGTGAAGAAGAAATGGATATGGGTCCAATCCAGGGTGATCACTTAAGAAATTCTAGTGCCACCTCTATAAGATCATCCAACTCAACCTAGGGAGGATGTTTATGAAACTGCATTGCATATTTATAGGAGGATCATATACGGGTATCAAAATATTCACCCCCATGAAATTCACCTCCCCTAGTCTCATCCCAATATCTATTAACTCTACTTCCATGGGGTACTCCATTGTCAATATCACAAGTGTTGCACTTTGACATCAAGATCATACCTAAAGTGAGCCCAAAATGAGACCAATAAAAGAGAACCACCATATATTCCTTCCTCCACTACAGTCATCACTGTGTAACCCATTAGACCACCTATAAAATTCCCCACTCTTTCCAGGCTTGTTATAGTGAGGCGATTCATAGTTCCTATCTTAATATCTCCCTAATTCACTTAGTTCTCCTTGACTTTGGCCATGTTCAATATCCTCACTTCTCATTTCTACTCTGCTCAGCCCATTCCACCCATAAGAATCCTAATGGTTAAGCTTGGGTCTCCTAGAGTTTTAATCACATGTCCCCTATCTTTAAGAACATTCGATTTAATTTATTAGCTCTTTCTTCTCTTGGGAGGATCTAACTACTAGTGGCTCCCAACTTCATAGTGTCAACATACACTTTGGTAGCCATGTAAAAATATCCACTAGCTACTCTAATGTGGATGCTTCTCAATGTCCCCACCTCAACTATCCCAATGACCACTTCAAAAATAAGTGTACTCATATGCATAATTATAGTGGTTCCTATCTCTACAATGCATGCAACTAATTTTATAGTAGTGTAGGTTGCTTTGACATTAATTACCACCATGGCTCCTTCGATTATCTTAACACATGTCAGTATGAGTATGATGCTAGAGAAGAGGAAGAAGTAACTTTTGTAGTTCCTTCAACTTGGGTTCTAACCACCTCAACAAATCCTCCAACCATGATAATAGATCCAACTAATCTAGCCTGGTAATCTAGGAAAATCAAAAGGTAGCTCCCTCATCACCTTCTATTCAACGTTCTCCTTCCATTGCTCCATAGTTTTCCTTCTCTATCACCCCAGGCCTCCAAGGATTCAATTTTCACCAAATGGTTTCCTCATTTTTATTGAGCACTCATTTATTATTTTCCACTAGTCCACATGTCAACATGACCCATGACTAATGGTGTGCCCAATTGTTCCCATGGGGATTCCCATTCATACTTCTTCCTTTCACTCCTATGCCCCTCTTCCTCAACTCCTCTCATCCTTCATTCCTTCCTCTTCATACATTTTCCTCGTCCCAGGACTCCTCCATCTACCTTTGCCTTTAACATTTTACTTTCATCCTCTCCCACTACATTGAGATTTACCACTAGCCCAAGTTGGGTCAGGTCCCTAGCCCTTGCCAGATCAAAGAGACCATAAACGATCTATCAGAGGGATATATAGGTCCAATGTGTGTTTGATGGAATAATTGGGAGCTTGAAAAGAGTTATCATGTAGAGGTTTAATCAATAAGGAGACCCAATGTTGTGGAAGACTAAACATGACTTCTTCTCCCTCACCAAACTAAAGACATCCAACAAAAAAGAGAAAGTGGATGAAGACACTATATCGGTACTCCAAGACACTAATGACCTGACTAAAAAAATCATGGAATACATGAATAAGCAAATTAGAGCACTCAAATTTTTGGTGAGGAGAACTTTCCATGTAGAACTTATTGGTAAAGTTGAGGAAGTCCAAGTGCAACTATTCTTAGCTCTTGGATAAGTCACTAGAGCCCTAACCATAAGTAAAGAGCAACTCTAATGCACTCAAGCATATTTAGAGAGAGATTAAAAAAATACAAAGGGCTTGATGTGGTTCTTCACAAGGGCATATTCTCATAGATTAATATTATGCCTCTAGTAAACCTAACCTCTACCAAACTTGTGCCGATAACATGATGACTTCAATCGAGGAGTGGTTAACCTTGGTGAAAACATTGATCAACCCTTTGGGAAAGAGTAGGGAGTAGACATTGACATATTTCAAAGAGGTAAACATCACTGAACTATTCCACCCAAATGACACCTTGATCAATCAAGGAGAATTTGAAGTCCACCTGGTTTAATTTGACTAGGTCATGTGGAAAAGGGTGGTGAAATCTATCAAGATTAGGGCTAAGGTGATTAGAGAGTTGGTAACCCAATTGATAACAATCATTAACTAGGTTTTTAATGTAAGGGTCTCCCTTGAAGCCCCACTCCAAATTCACAAACAGTTGTTGGCCTAGATTGAGGTGGTTTTTTGAGAGCCTAAACCTCAACAAGCTAGACTAGATTTGACTTGGTGGCAGGCATGCTAGTAGCTGAAAAGGTACATCCTAAATAGTTGGTGAATGGTCCACCTCAAACCTCCTATTGATACTCTCCTAGTGGGCCCTAGGAATTTTGATCTATTTATTTTGGGATATGTGATCTTTTGGTATAATTTAGTTATAACCATTTTAGGCCATGAGGGCTTAGGGTGGGAATTTGTTCTATAAGGAGATAAGCCCAAATTATATATGTGTGTGTGTGTGTGTGTGTGTAGTTGTGTAATATTTTGAGAATGGGGGACTCCATTGTAAAAAATGTTGTTAGATTAATGCTAATTTTATTTTTCTATGTAAATGTGCCTGATTCATGGATGTTTTCCACTTCCTTTCTATTTTAATAGATTAAACATAATGTTAGGACTACTATTTATGCTTTCCTACAATATTTACATGTTTATTAGGATGAGTGTTATTTATTTTAATTAAATTATTTGATTCTTTTATTTTATTCAAAATTTGTTAGGAATTGCATGATTAACAACAAGCCTACTCGCAATTATCCATTAAAATAATATTTGAATCAAGTATTTATCATTTTCCTTTATAATGTTTATGTATGTGATCAAAGCATAATCCATCGTGAAACTTGGCATATAATGGTATAACTATAGTTAATCATGTTCTTGATCCTCAAAGTATCAATGTTTTATTTCATATAGAAAGCTCTCTTCTTTGCATTACCCCCTCTCCCTTTTGATGTTTATTTATGAACAAGTGATCTCTATCACCCCTTTAGAAATGATGAATTGAAACACATTAGATCTTATAATTCAAATCATTACAATTGGTTTAGTTATAAGTACATAGGTTTTGTATATGTGACAAAACTAGTAGTCAGCCTCTAGTGGTAATGTTGTACCACTTATAGATCTATTCCAAGCAACTATTTAATGGATCCAAATACTTGTAACTCATGCCTATGTTGTCTTAACAAAAATCATAAAATGAGAGGCTACAAGTTCCCCAATTATCACCTAAGTCTCTTTTGGGAACCTAGTATCATAAGTGATCCCTAAGACTAGATCTTGGGATTAACAATAAGTTTGAGGCTCTCTTTAGAGTATTGGCTATGTAAGGAGTGCCCATTGATATATGGGTCCTTGGGGAAGCTCAACACAATGAACCTACTAACCCCTTTTACCTATAGTCATTCAAAGGGTGAGGAAGCTAGGATTTGATCATTTGATAAAGAGTGACAACCTATGTGTGAGATCTAAAGACATCATAAGGGAGGTGATAGAAAACACATAAGGAACTAACTAGTTGCATGTATATCTAGTTAATATTTCATATAAGAAACTTGCATTGAATTCATATACCTATGCTATTACAACTATCTAGATCTAATGCAAGCATCAGAGTCCATAAAATGAAAATTTTTAGGATATAATGATTATTCTAGGATCCTAATCAAGTCTACTTCTAACCTATTTCAACTGAGATCTACATGCACATAGTAAACCAACTAAGTACTCTTGTTTATAATTTATAGAAATATCAATCAATAGTTTTAATTTTTATTTTCAATCCATCTTAGTATTTAAATTCATAATATTTTTATCCAAGTTTACAAATTAATTGGCCTGTTATAGATCTGTTTATCACCCTTGTGCTTAATCATTTCTATATTCTTAACTCTAGATAACCCTTTTATGTAAATTTAGGATTAAACTTTTTTATAACTAACAATCCTATGTTTATTTTTATAACAAAGGAATAAACACAAAACATGCAAGCTATCTTCTGATGGAGATAGCTTGGAGTATTCCAAGTCAAGTAAAATAAACATATTAACAAATTCAAATATGGAATTAAAAATTAGATTATATTTATATTATATTTCCTAAATGAATCAAAAATTGGTTCCAAAAACTTTATGGCACTTATGTAGGATGATATAATAATAGTTGTTATTACATCTCCCTATTTATACATAGTTTTATGGTGATTTTTGTAAATAACAATTATATTTTATGCAATTATTGTCATCAAGTTTATATGGGTGGACAAACATATTTAATGCATTTATTTATATTAATTATTTACAAATAAACATTTTCACCTTAGCCTAATCATTGTTGATTAAAATACAAGGATGAATAAAATGGCTCTTACACCTTAGCATAATCACATGTCTTACTCAATGGACACAGAAAATTAGGCATGTACCTCAAACACATCCTTATTTATTGATGCATAAAAATAACTACCAATGTTTCATTTCCAAATTAAGCTTTCATACTAAGGTATGAACAAGATATTACAATTGAGTCTCATTGACTACTTATAGTAAGACTAAGGAATAAACATAAAACATGTATTAAGATCTTTTATAATGTAGATATCTTGGAGTATTCCAAGTATAAAAATAAACATATTAACACATTAAATTATGTCTTTCTACTTCACATGAAAATGCTATATTTATTTAAGAATGTATTGGGTCCAATACTCATGGATTATTTAATATTTCACTTGGAGTCCATTAGAGATTGACATTCATGTTGTTGATATAGGATATTAAAAAGATTAAATGTATAAAATGATCAAGATGACATATACATCAATTTAGTGTTTTATAAAAATACATCAATCTTTGATCTCATGACACAGTAGGTGTGTATGGCAACCTATTTCATGAGCACATGCTTAAAACATTTTTTGTGGGAGTGAGAATCAAGTAAAAAATGTCTAGGATGGAAAGTAGTTTTTTTGATAGGGGAAATTGTAACTGGTTTGAATGTCCTTGAGAAAGGTCAAATTATGGAAATTAAACATGAAAAATGGGCTTCTATGTTAAATTATACATTAATAGTCACTGGGCACCATTTTTCTATATAGGATGTTATGTATTAATGTTGTTGCATATAATTATTTTATCAAAACCTAGGGATTAGGGGAATAAACCTAATCAAATTTAGATTAACAATTGAATAAAACAAATTGTAAGTAAATAGATGCATTCACACACATATTTGTAAACATATGAATAATTAAGGTTTCTATCAAAAGAGGTAAATTGAGAATAAGTATTTTTCTATATTTTGAATGTATGTGACTATGATTTGATTGTCACACTAACTAGGATGTCCTCAGATCTACAAGAATGATTGTTTTGATTGAATTGGACATGGTCAACAGATTTGGAAAATAGTGGTCCATGCTTTTATCTAGATGGATCAATCTTGTCTATGTTTATTATGGAATAAACTTAAAAATTATAAAATTGTGCAACACCACCTATAATTGCATTTTGGCTTAGTATATTCATATAATCGCATGTTATAACTTGTGATTTTATCTTATTTTCTTCCAAAACCCTATTCACATGTAATAAGGTCCTTGTTTAAGTGTATTATGGGTCATATAGGTCACATTTAGTCAATAAGAGGCCTCACTTGGCCTTTAAAGAGTGAAATATAGATCCTAGATGGTACTTTGGTATTTTCCCACCAAAAGTTCAATTTGAATTTTCAAATATCAATATGTAAGTTTGTGGATAAATTGTAATGTTTTGTAAATTATCAAGAGTATAATAGGTTTATAATGGTGTTCTACATGTATATAAAGAGTTGTAATTATTTTGAAGATCATATTTGTCCATAGGGTCTAAAAATAGTCATTGTAACTTCTTTATGAGTTTGTTAGTCAATTTGCTAATTAAAACCCAACCGAATAAAGAAAAATCTGAGACAAGTTTAGAAAATTGTAAAGTTTAGTTGGGTTGAAATGAAGAGATAAACATCCTTCCTAACTAACATGAGATGTACAAGGATGAATTTAATCTTAACAAGGATAATAATCATCATTAACAAGGTTAGATAAAGTGATGCACAATTTGCTAGTTCATAACAAGGTCTGTATATTGTCGTAATGTAAAATTTATTGTTATTAAAAGAAATATATTGATTGAATATTATGTAATAATGTTTTTAATTGGATGAATAAAGGTGATTTATCCAATTTTGGATTGGGTTTGTTCTCAAATTGAAGTTGTTTCATTAAAAACCTTGTATACCCTATTTTTTATGTGTATATAGTCTTTGTAGCTACTTGAAACTTGTATAAATTAGTGCATGTACTCCAATGGAAGTTTGGATTAGATATATGATTATTAAAATATTATTATAGATTTGTTGGTTTTATTATAAAATATTAAGAGTGTATGAATAATTATCAAAAGACTCTCGACCTCTAAGACCTAGAAAAGCCATAAAACGAGTTTGGTGGTAGAAAAAGGTTTATATCTTTGTTTTTATCTAGTGAAATTTGATAAAACTTTGTAAGAAGATGAAGGATGATGTTTATGATCCATTTCAAGTCTTAATATGGAGAGAGAGACCATATGAATCCATAAAAAGATGATTGTGCCATAACTTCTTGTAGGTGTAGACCGAGAAGTTTAGAAATATGCAAGAAATGATTACTTTGATTTATTATTTGAATTTGAATATTGCATGAAGGTTTATATATGTTAAAAATTAAATTTAAAATTTTTATATAAGGTTTTATGAGTCATTTATAGTTTGAATTGAGCCAAGACCAGTTGATAGATAGATTTAGGTCTACACAGGCCTAATAGAACAAAATTATTTTAAGTTGTTATTTAAGAAACTAATAAAGTAAAGATTGGTTTCGTATCAATATTGATACACTATAAATATTGAGGAGATCATTCCAAAGGATAATAATAATATACAGGACCCAAAATATTTATTTTAAGACCTAATTGGTCACACACATAGGCCTATAGCAGACTTTATGTTTAGAGTTAAGCTGTGATCATTGGTGATATAGATAGTATTTTGAACTTGTATAAATACTTGTAAAGGGTCTATTATCATTATATTGATCCATATTAGTTATCCTTGAATCAAATATACTTTGAACATGCCAAACTTAAGGACTCCGTATTATCTTACCTATAAGTTGTCATTATGAAGACCTTAAATTAAAGGTTTAGAGTGAAGTTATTTTGTTGTATAGGATAGAAAACCACATATAAGATAATTTTTTTCACTGTAGTTAGCATATATAGAAGTGATTTGAATTTATTTGAAGGTATGGAGTGAGTTATGATCCCTTACAGGCAAAATTAGACCTGATTGGTCAATAAGGTCTGAGTCAAATTTTATAATCATTTGAAATTATAGAGAATGGAGAATATCACATTGATCTTCTAAGATCAATATATACAGGGTAAAGGTCCATTTTGCAAGACAATCAAACAATTTTTGAATCCTATGTTGAAAAAGTAAACCACTTACTTTGTTATCTAAATGGGGACAACTGTTAAGGGAATAACAAAGAAGGCCTCATAAACCCCTCTATAATTGAGCATTGCCTATGTAATCCTAAAAAGGGACCTCAGGCTAATGTAATTCTCCCTCTATTTTGTGTGTGTGACTAGATTACATGTACTGTGAGTTTAAATGATTTTCACCTAGGCCCTCCTCTAAATGATCTTCACCTAGGCCTTCCTTATGGTCTAAGCATGAAATCTAGATGTAAAAATATAAACTTTAGATATACATGACATGTACTAAGCTTTTTGTATTGTGATTTTATTTAGTTATATTTTTGCTAGGTAGATAAGTGCTAGATGTAAAATTCCTTTTATGATCTATATATAAAATACTCATAATTCTAATTTTAGAAACTTATTAGCATGCCAACCAACTCAAAAGTGATAAAATGATAATAAAAAGAGACCTAAACAAAATATGTCCCAAAATAAGGACTAAAAAAGATGTTATGACAACACTGCATCTTATGGACAATGACATAAGGTGTGATGGTAAAAAATGAGTGACATTATCCATAAATAAGAAGACAATAAGATAAATATAATAAAATGACTAGGGAACCCTATGACACATTTGAGAATATAATAAGGAAAGAATACTTGAAAAATAAAGTGAAAACATCAATGAAATATATCATAAGGGAAATGGACACATGCCTAAAATAATACAAATCAATAGAGTCTTAAACATTAGGATCCTCTAAATACAAAATTCATGGAAATACATAGTACTTGTGTTTAATTGACCCAATTTGGGTGTCTACATTTGCTCCCTTTTTATTTTAGTAATGCAATGCAATTAAAGTACTAGAGTAAACGGAATAAAGTGAAGCCTAAGCTTACATATGTCACATATGCTTGATTGAAAGTGAATATGCCATGTGTTTGATATAATCAACCCATGTGGAGAGAGGATGGTCTATAATATTTTTCTCTTCTTGGCCAAAGAATTAGTGATACCTATGGAAATGAATTTTGATATGTAGTCCGTGTGTAGAATTTGAGTAAACCACTATAATATGGAGATCCAATATAAGCTTTACAACAATATTTAATGCTTAGATATGTGCGAATAAATCAAAACCCTATTTTAACTTTAGCCCCACACAACTCAATATACTAGGTATTTGTGTAAATATTACTACAAAAATAATCAACAACTATAGACAACTATATAATTCATTCTGGTTTAAAATTGGTGAGATACTTATCAAAAATTTGGGGTATATATAATTTTGAACTAAATATTATATATAAAACATATATAATGACATGAGTTGTCATTCATTATGTAGAAACTAGTGAAAAAAATTGAGAGATGCGACCATGTGCCATGCACGTGCACTAAAATTAGAAAATGAGCATATTGAGTTACATAATTTGAGTAAAAAATATGAATTAAGGGAAATAATTTTTTATTTATGTGGATATGTTATCTTCACATGCCTACATAATGACAATATATGTAAAATTATCCCAACTATGCCAACTACAAACATATGTTATGCACATGCCTCCATTCCTAGTGATTTGTAGAAACATCTAAAAAATCTGAGTAACATTTCTGATCTTTTACCTGGTAAACACTGTAATAGTTGTTATAATTTATGAAAATTTGAAATAATAATTTATATAAAAATATAAACAATACCACATTGTTTTACATAATAACGTAGGGTGTTACTGTCTCTAAGGTGTGAACTTGTCTGAGTATAGAAAAGACCTAAGAAAAAACTAAATCCATTGAGCATAATACAAGTAATTGTATTGACCTTTAAATATCTTGTGTTATACTATGCAAAAATTATGTACAAACTAGATAAATTATATCAACTATGTATAGCCTGTGTGAAATTGTAATGTATTGAGTAAAACCTATATAAATTGAGACATGGTTTGATCCATAATCGAATTGCAATGAGTAATTTTAAGCATAATTTCATTCAAAATATGACATGTCATGAGTAAACTTCCTCCTCTATATTAGTTTTTTATAAATGGTGCCTATGTATGACCCCCTTTTGGTGAGAGGGATGGAACTAATGTAAGTAGATTAAACCAAAAGAAATAGATGACATAGTGATAATTATTGATATAGTTTTGGATTTTTTAACTTTTATTATCAAAATTTAGTAGTAGTAATATATTGAATCTAGATTATAATTTATATGGGATCTTATAACAATGAAGGAATTTCTATTGAGAGACAAAATAAGATCTATTGGCATATCAAAGAAGTCATAGTGAGATCAAAACACTAATATGTTTTATCAAAGAGCTGGGATTAGGGGAATAAAAATAATATAATTAGATAAATGACTAAGTAAAATAGATTGTAAGTAAATATGTATGCACACACACATATTTTTAAACATATGAATAATTATAATTTTGATGAAAAGAGAAAAATTGATAATAAATACTTATATGTATTTTGAAAACACAAAAATGTGGGTGACTATGATTTGATTATGACACTAATGGGATAGATTTAGATCAACAAGAATGGCTATTTTGATTGATTTATATGCGGTCGTAAGATTTTGACAATAACGGTCCATACCTTTGTCTAGATGGAGTAATATTATTTATGTTAACTATGGAATAAACCTTCAAATTAGAAAAATGTGTGACACCACCTATAGGTGCCTTTTGTCTCATTATATTCATATGATTTCGCATTAAAACTTATGATTTTATCTTTTTTTCTTCCACAAAAATAAAAAGGTAATGTAAATGGAAAATATGCAAGGGGAATAATTGAGCTAGCCTTAAAAAATCCTTGATAACTGAGGGCTACTTATATAGTCCTGAAAAGGGACCTCAAGATGATGTAGGTCTCCCTCTACTATATTAGTGTGACCAGATCATAAGCAATGCAAATATAAATGATCTTCACCTAGGCCATCCTTTTGGTCCAAGCATGTAATATATATGTAATAATATAAACTTGGATATACATAACATAGGTATTGAGTTTACTATATTTTTATTTTATTTAATTATGTTTTTACTAGGTATATAAGTGATAGATGTAAAATTCTTCTTATGAATTTATATATATAACACTAATAATTCTAATTTAAAAAAATTACTAACACACCAACCAACTCAAAAGGGATTAAACTATAATAAAAATATATCCAAACAAAACATGTCCCAAAATAAGGACGGAAAGATATGTTAGGACAATGCCACAACTTATGGACGATGACATAGGGTGCGATTGTCTAAAAGGAGTAGTATCGTCCATAAATAATAAAATGGTAAGATGAAAAGAAAATGGTGAAGGATCATTGTGACATCTAAGAATATAATAATAAGATAATAATTTTAAAATACAATGACAACATCAGTGAAAGAGATCAAATGGGAAAAGAATATGACTAAAACAAGACATGGCAATAGAGTCTTAATTTGGCATTAAGAGCATATAAATAAATAGTCATGAAAATTTATAATACTTGTGTTTTCTTGACTAAATTTGTGTTTTTACAATAATTACATACTGATAATTAGAAAAAAAAACATATATAAATACTATTTTGTATAATTACATATTGAGCATTAAAAACTATATTATACACAATAATTCTATTAATATGTAAATATACATAGTAATATTTATATACATTTTTTTTCTAGTTATTACTATTTAAAAATACACAAAGGTGTTGTGAAGTCTTAGTACACAAGTTTTTTAAAGACCCAACACATGGGTCACCTCCTATCCATATAAAATTATTTAGTCAACCAACATTCAAACACATTGAATTTTTTAGAAGTTGACACAAAGATCATAACAAAATTAAATATTAATATTGAGTCCTCATTATTGAAGGATTCATTCACTGTAGTTCTCAAGTTTTGTTTCGAGTGATCTAAATGATTTTTAAAAAAATAATATAATGAATTAAATCATAGAATAATAGTTAGCTAAAACTAATCATTCAAAATTATATTATATTCATATTATATTTCCACACGAATTCAAAAGTTGATTTAATATTTTTATGGTACTTATGAAGGATAGTAGAACAATATTTTATATTACATAACCCCTTTTTACATCTTTATTATCTTTATTTTTATAACTAACAATCTTAATTTATGTAATTATTGTCATCAATTTTTTGTGGGTCATCATTTTGATGAAAATTATTTTTTTTATTTTTTTATTTCATGGACAAACATATTTTATGAATGTATTGCTATTAATTTTTACAAGAAAACATTTTTTGAAGTTAAAATTTCATCATGTTGTCATATGTTATTGGCAAGCTTAGTTTGTATATTTGTTGTCATCAACTATATGCAAACACTCATTTCATATAAAAAAAATTATAATCACTTATTTTCACTACATTTTGCATCCCCCTTCCAGTACATATTTATTATGTTGATTGTTTCTAATAAAAAAACTATTTTATATAATTATTGTCATAATAAGTTCATGTAATCCATCACTATTTCAAACAAACAATTTTTCCTATCACTAGAAAAACCAAGTGACAATATTAATTGGAATGCAAAAAACCCCAATCAGTCCATATTGTCTTTTGGGATATTATGAGCACCCCAACATATTTAATGTAAAATTCGATCTCCTTTAACTAATGTAACAAGGTAAAACATACTTTATCTATTTAAGATTTGTTTGTTCTAAAAAAAATACATTAAGATTTGATCCCATTTCATAGTGGCATGTATGGTAACATATTTCAAATTCATGGGATTAATTTTTTTTTAAGGTTGCAAGAATCACGTGAGAAAGGTTTAGGATGGAAAATAGTTCAAATAAGAAAAATTGCAATTGATTTGAATTTCCCCGAGAAAGGTTAATTTATGGTAAGTAAAATTGAGAAATGAGATGCTATCTAGACTTGTAGATGGATGAAATTTAAATAATTTTCATTATAGATGATATTCATACATTTGTTGAGGGGGAGGTCCCATATTAAAATTAATTTATTCTCGAATGAGATGTATTCTAAGTCAACTGAAACAAACATATTGACACTTTCAAGTATGTATTTTTACTTCACATGAAAATGCTAAAGATATTTAATAATGAATTGGGTCTAATACTCATGGTTTCTTTAATTTTTCACTTGGTATACATTTATACTAATAGAGGCCCACTTTAAAGTGTTTGCCATTTTTTTGGTACTATGCCTGCAATAGTTCACATGTATTGTTGAATTTCTTTGTTGGTGACCTAAGATACACTTATGAATGCATAGCTCAAGTATATAAACAAATAAATTTAAAATACATGTGATCCATTTCACACATTATGAAAATATTTGACAATATATTTAAAGTTCACAACCACCCACTCTAAATGAAAAGCACTACATGCATAGTGAAATAATGTCAAACGTAGTGGATGAGGGATGCATATGCTTCAATAATTTACATATGCAATATGCTTACAATGGTTCATAATTTTAATCGGTGATCATGTACTATAAACAAATTAAAAATTATTTTCTCTATGCCTATAATGGATCACATATCTTGTTAAATTTGTAATTGTTAAACATAAGCTTCACATCCAAAATGAATCCAACCTATAATAATACAATCCATATTTATTATGTTGATTGTTTCTCTTTCACAAACTTGTTTTATGTATTTATTGTCATAATAATTTTATGTGATCTATAATCATTTTAAATAAATAATTTTTCCCATCATTAGAAAACTAGTTGCCACTATTAATCAAGGTGAAAACAAGGCCTAAGGAGTACGTATTATATTTAGGGTTATTATAAACACCAAAACATATTAAATAAAAAATTCAATCTATTTTAACTAATGAAATGATTTTGAACATACCCTATCTATGTAAGCTTTGATTATTCCAAAAAACTACATCATACTCCATTCTCATATCGTAGTGGGTATGTATGGTAACATATTTCACAGGCACATGCTTAATACATTTTTCAATACTTGTGACAATCAAGTGAGAAAGGTCTAGGGTCAAAAGTAGTTGAGATAGGTAAATTGTAAGTGATTTGAATATCCTTGAGAAAGGCCAAATTATGGTAAGTAAAATTGAAAAATGGGATGTCATATAGACTTGTAAATGGAAAGAATGTAAATAGTTTTCATTGTGGAGAAATTAATTAATTTATTGGAAAGAGAGGTTCCATCCTAACATTAATTATTTCTAGGATGAAATGTATTCCAAAAAAAATTAAACAAACATATTGATGCATCCAAGTATGTATTTATACTTCACGTGAAAATGCTAACGACATTTAAGAATGAATTGTGTCTCCTACTCATGGGTTCTTTAATTTTTCACTTGGAGTCCATCAATCCTTGTAGAGATCCACTCTGAAGTGTTTGTCACTTTTTTTAATCTATAATTTCAATGATTTACATGTATTATTTAATTTATTTAATGGTGGACCTAATATCCACTTACGAATGTGGATCTCAAGTCCACCAACAAAAAAATTCAATAATGCAAGTGAACCATTGCAAGCATTGTGAAAATTTTGTCAGTCACTTTAAAGTATGCAACCACCCACTCTAAATGAGAAGCATTACACAAATATTATAAATACATGTCAATAATAGTGGATTAGGTATGTAAATAAAATTTTATGTGGACCATTATTATTTAAAACAATTGATTTTTCCCATCACTAAAAAACCCAAGTGTCAATATTAATTGAGGTGCAAATAAATCCCAAGGAGTCCATGTTCTCTTTAGGAATATTATAATCACCATAACATATTAAATATATTTTAACTAATGCAACAAGTTGGAACGTACCCTATCTATGTAAAATTTTATTATTCCACAAATCTACATCGTGCTATGATCTCATGTTGCAAAGGGTAGGAATGATAGTGTATTTCATGGGTGCAAGTTTTTTTTTCAATGATTATAAGAATCAAGTGAGAAAAGTCTAGGGTGTAAAGTAGTTGAGATGGGAAATTTAAAGTAAATTTAATCTCCTAGATAAAGGTCAAATTAAGGTAAGTAAACTTGATAAATGGGATGTTATGCGAACCATTTAATGTATAGTGAAAACAAGTGCCAGTTGTCCTTGAAACATATTTTCACTATGGCTGCAAAGGTTCACACATATTGTTAAAAATAGAATTTTAAGATGTGTCACATACAAAATAAGTCTGAACTTCTTAGTTTTGAGACCCATGTTTCACATCTAAAATGAATACACTTGTAAATGTTTGTAGAGTGGATGACCACCCTTTATCTATGTGAACCATTGTAGGCAGAATAAATAGGTGGATTCATTTTGAATGTGAATCTTTGGTCTAAAATAAAATGAGGTTAGATTTATTTTTAATTTATATCATATGTATTACTACAATGAATATAAAACTATATGTGAACTCATTGGAGTAATTACAGGCATAATGCAAATAAGTGTTAATATTTTATAGTGGGTTTAGTTCAAAAATGGTTAGAGGTTGGTTACATTTTTTATGTGAAACTTACTTATGAAAATAAATAAATTATGCAATGCATGTGAATAATTGATGCATAATGCATATTAAAGTTAAAAATAGTTGAAATATAGAGAACAACTAAGATGAGTGACACATGTTTTCACTATACATGCAATGGAACACGTTTGAAGTGGATGACTGCCAATTTAAGAAAAGTCATAAGTTGGATTCATTTTGAAAATGAAATATGAATATATAAATAAATAAAATGAAGAAGTGACTAGTCCATTCATAGATAGTGAAAATGGGTCGATTGGCATAGGCAAAAATTCTCATTTAGAATGGGTGGCTACCGACTCTAAGATATTTATCACGATCGATTCATTTTGAATACAAGGATTTATTGTTAGGTTTAGAAATAAGGAAATTAAACATAAAATGTAACACTTTTAGGCACAGTGAAAATGAGATGAGTAAGATTGCTTTTTACTATACATTCGCATGTTGTATTCATTCTAAATAGAAAGCCTAAATCTAATAATAAATTAATTCAAGATGAAAACTATTTCAGGTATAGATACAATAAGTTGATTGACACTTAATTTCATTATGACTATGATGAGTTTCATTTAGAGTGTGTGACCGCCCACTCTAATATGTTTTACATGATGAATTCATTTTAAATATAAGTTTAGTTGTTATGTCTAGCAACAACAACATTAATAATAACAACTATAATAATAATACATGTAAGTCATTTCAGGAATAATGAAAATTGGACAAGTAAGATAGTTTTCACTATTTATTATAATTTATATAACTTAGAGTGGGTATCTTCCCACTCTGAGAGCTTTGTTAGAATGGAATAATGTAAACATGAAGCTTAGTTCTTATGTTTAACAATAATCTATTTTAACAATACATTTAAGTGACACCTTGAGTTGACATATGGAAGCCATTTCAAGTATAATGACAATATGAAAAGTAAGATTGTTATCATTATTCCTATAATGTTTTTCATTTGTAATGTGTGGAAACTCAATTTGAGATCTTTGTCAGGATGGATTCATATAGAATATAAAGCTTGTATCTTAGGTCTAACAAAAAAAATTCACCAATACATGTAAGTGACACTTATTTGTTGTAATACATATAAGCCATTTGTGGGATATTACAAATAGGATGAGCATGATTGTTTTCATTCTTGCAATGGTTATAACTTAGAGTGGGAAGCTACCCACTTTTATACATTTCTTAGGATATACTTATTTAGAATATAAAGCTTAAGACTTAGGTCTACAAATAAAGGAAATCAATAATACATGTGAGTGACACACATTTTTTCTAATACATGCAACCCATTTAAGTATGTTTATCATGATGGACTCATTGAGAATATAAATATGAGGTCTAAAAATAAATATATTCATCAATATATGTAAGTCACACTTATTTGTTCTAATACATATAACTGATTTCAAGAATATTACTAATTTAATGAGTAATATTATTTTAACAATGTTGGAAATGGTTATAATTTAGAGAGGGTGGACACCCACTCTGAAAGCTTCCTAATTTTAAAATGTAAATCTTATGTATTATGTATTATAATAAATATATTCAAAAATACATATAAGTGAAACTTATGTTCTCTAATACAAGTAACCCATGTTAGGGATATTATTAATATGAAGGGTAAACTTATATTCACAATGTAGAAAATGATTATAATTTAGAGAGGTTTACCACCCACTCTGAGATATTTCTTATGATGGATTCATTTAGAAAATAAATCTTAGTTTTTAGGTCTTAGTTTTTGCTTTTGCTTTTACTGGTTTCGGGTTTCTTTTTAGAAACTTGGCTGTGCTTTAAGGTTTATCTCTTTTTTGATGTAAAGGGTTTCGGGGCCCCTTCAAAACCTATTTTTACCTTAATCTAAAACAAAATAATCCAACACATGTAAGTGACACTTATTTTCTCTAATACATATAACCCATTTTAGTAGTATTATAAATAGGATGGGTAAGATTATTTTCACTATGCTTGAAATGGTCATAATTTAGAGTGGGTGTCCACCCACTCAAAGAGATTTCACATGATGACTCATTTATAATATAAATCTAAGGTATTAGGCCTTAGACCTAACAACAAAGATATTCAACAATACATGTAATTACAACATATTTGCCTCTAATGTACACTTAACCCATTTCAAGGATATTTATAATAATATGGGTAATATTATTTTCACAATGTTGACAACGGTTATAATTTAGAGAGGGTGGTTACCCACTCTAAGCTATTTCTCATGCAGGTCTCATTTAGAATATAAACCTTGGATCTAAGGTCTAACAATAAAGAAATTGAACTATACATGTAAGTGAAACTTATTTTCTTTAATATATATATAAATATTCTTACTTAAAGTGTCTAGCTACCCACTTTGATAGCTTTATTATAATATATTAATTTATAATATAAAGTTTATTTATGAGATGTTACAATAAATATGGTTCATAAATCAAGAGAATGTAGATAGTGTTTTAATTATTATTCCTTGTATTATTATTTTTGTAGTGTTTAAATAAGAGAAAAAATACATAAATAAAACATATCTTAAATAATCTATGTACAACTCCTACATAGTAGAATAATCCCCTCACTTGTTTCTCTACATATAACTCACACCTTATGTGCATTCCTACACATTCCTCTGCACAAATATTTTTTACACTCTTGTGTGTAAGTCCTACACTTGTTGGTAGAATTTTGAACTCACCTCATAGTTCTACGTACCATATTGGTATTCACTCACAAGTTCATATTCCTCAATCTATCCTCACTTCAGCATATCCATGTGTCATCTAACTTTGACTACGTGGCTTGTTAGGTGGAACTCTACAACTAGAAATCTTATCAGCTAGACTATTAGTCACCACCAAACTAGAAGGTCAATCATCATCCAAAAAAGAAGATGAAATAATTGTTAACTAACTTCTTTCTAACCAATAATAGTGTTAACTACTCTTATATTATTCATGTTAAATATGTAACATATGTATATATCCAATGGTTAATAGTGTCTAGATTGATTATCAGATTAATGTGAAGAGCTATTGTTGGCCTCCCCATCCCATAGAGTTTCTCATGACAACCCTGGTGCCCAGCTAGAATAAAGTGCATATGGGTCCTTATCTATATATATTAGATAGATAGAGGGGTTGGGATCTTACGTCCCTAGCCCTATATATCTATATGTTAGTTTTAGATGGCCAAACCTCTATATAAAATAGGGGACATGGTCAAATAGTTATCTCATCCGATTGGGAAGCCATCTAGATAGAAGAGTGAACACAGGTGAGATGATCGAAGTCAAGTAACACATGCCACATTAGTTTCTCTTGAAAATTAGGAGGCCCAAGTGGGTTATGGTCTGATCTATAGTTATTTAGTCTACTTGACCACTATATATAAATATGGTAGATAAGGCCCCACCCTATTACATGTGGAATGTATGCGTCGACTAGATGATTGCTTTGATCAATACATAATTCATGTGACCACCACATGAGATGAGCAAATTATTACTCTAGGCCCTAGCTCTATCCCAATCAATAAGATAAGAATAGAATATTAATGAGGTGGTTGCATTGCATAATTACTCTAGGCCATATATAGATGTAATGCATATAGCATGTTCCACATATCTATTTTATAACACACGAGCTATAACACATTGTACCCTTTTACCTATGCTTTAATATTGAATATTATTTGCATTTCCTGTAATTAAGACTTATACTCCATTAAATGTGTTTGATTGTTTTATCTAAATACATCTCTACACATTCATAATGTACAACCAAACTTGGTTATTCCTTACACACTTGTTCCTAGTCCCCATGGTGCAGATCATCAGTATCAAAGCGTATCTCTATTCATTTCTATGCATGTAAAAATGTGAGCACAACTTGATAAAGGTCTATCAATCATTTATGTTTTAGAATATCTAGAAGAATACCATAGTAAAATTAATATGGCAACACCCAAAAGCAACCTCAGGTAGCCCAAAGGTTTAGAGGCTTATTATCGATGTACTAGAGGCATACCACACCATATTTTTTAGTCAATTATGTGAGATGATGATACAGATTAGCCCAACACCTACTACACCTCCATGGTATGCTCAACCATAGTTTCAAAAATAAACCTCCTTCAAAATATAAGTCAATCTTGACATCCCTTTATTTGAAGGAAATACCGATGCCAAAGCATTGGATGCTTGGATTCGACAACTCCATGGGTATTTATCAATTAATTACTTTATTGATGATGATAAAATCACCTTCATGTAATTGAATATGTCCATTCTAGTTGTTCACTAGTAAGAAACCTTTAGTATGCAGCCTACACAAGAGTGTGCTCCAATTGAATGATGTAATAATTTTGTTGATGCACTAAAGGAATAATAATACCATTTTTGACACTTTGAATATGAATACATCAAGTTCAAATAACTACATCATCAAAAGGATCGGTTAGTGGAGGACTACACCAATACCTTCCACAACTACTGTATGCACCTACAGGAGAAATTGAACAGACAACATAAGGTGTTGAAGTACATCAATGGACTCTCACCTTAAATGTGTGTGACTATGTAGTTTTTGAATTTTGAAACTATGGGGAAATAATATCACAATGACACCAAGATTGAAGCCAAGGAAAAATATGAAGCCACATTCCACCTCTTCATACAATGTAGTGCATAAGGGCCAACCCTTGCACAACTCCACATCGCATCTTTTTGCATATATGTAGACCACTTATCACAAAGGTGAGTAGCCCTAGAAGACTACACAAAAATAAACGGCTCCTACACCTTCTGCTTTAGACAAAGTAAAGAAGAATTCTAGTGATAAGTGGTGCCACTACCATCTCTCATTCACTCATGATGATTTTGAATGTCATGCATATAAATCCTTGCTTGCATAATCTGCATCAAGACCTACATCAATGGATTAAACTGATATGGATTCCTTTTTTCTAAGTACTAACACCACTACGATTGACATCTTTGAGGAGTATGAACATCTCTTCTACACCAAGTTCTAAGTGAAGGGTCACTCTATTCATGTCATCATAGATAGTTACAGTCAGAAGAACATTATTGCACCATACACATCTCAACAACATTGTCTTTCCATTGCTATACACTGCAAGACATATTATCTAGGATGGTTGGAATAGGGTAAATATATATATGTATGATGATAATGCACTTTTTATTAAAAATTCAATCATAAGGAGGATAATGTCAATTATGATATCGTACCTTCTAAAAGTATGTGACATCTTACTAGGGAGATCATATTTGTATGAATGAGAAGTTACATATCAAGCCAAACCACAAAATTAGACTATTCATGCACATGATCACTTCTAAAATCTCTTTGAGTCAACACCCATGACCAAAGTCACCTTGGTTTATGACAATAAATGCCACAAAGTTGTCTCTTATGCATAAAATTTCATGTTGTTCATGTTTTGTACTAAAACACCTACATATCATGATGCATACCATCATGTGCTACAACAAAAATCAGCTCAAGAAATATTACATCCCATGATGTCATGACACTTCTCCTTAGTCACCTGAAACATTCCCGATCTATCTAAATCATTTCCCAAATACAAAGTAATTAAATCATGAATGAATTTTAATCCTTACTAATTGGGATGTACATATCCATACTAACAAGTTGCACAAATTCATATTTCTTCTTTGTCTTGGCTTACTATTAATCCATGAGTATGGATTTATTTCATAAGCCCCCTTTTTAAATTTTTCATATTATCCCAAACTGTCATGCCAATGATTATAATTGTTAGTGTAGGTTTTTATTTTTCCCTATTATTTAATTAGGGAATATTATATATTTGTGCATACATGGAGTTTTCCTACATTCATGGGATATGCTAGGTTATGTGGAGATGTGTGTCATAGATGTGTCATAGGTGTCATAAGAATGTCATAAGTAACTCCTTTAACCAGCTATTTCGGGTATGGGAGTTACTTCTCTATTCTTAGCACCTTGTCACCACCTTTTGTGGAGGAGTTACAATCTATTCTTGGGGTGCTTTGACCACCATTTGTGGAGGAGTTACTTACGAGCTCTCCTATATGTATTCTTCATTATGGCCATCTCATGTTAATGGAATATTGGCTTTTCTCCAAATTGTCTATGTAATTGTCTCTTGTTTGATTTCATTTACTTTAGCATTTTGTGGTATTCACTTGCTGCGTCCCATGCAACCACGACTCGTGCATCCTCGTTATTCAGACCTTGGTGAATCCTCTGATATGGTATCAAAGCCACCCTGATAACTAGTTGTCTATTTTGCTATTGCTTTTATTGAAATCTGGAGTTTTTTTAAAGCATTTTTTTATGAAATTTGAAAATTTCTGGGAGATATTGCTAGTTCTACATGCTCTTGTTCCTTCCATGGCTTGTTTGGTCTCACCATATACATGCAGGCGGGATTTTGCAAGATCCTATAATCTTGTTTCTGTCAATCGACTTGCATATTTTATGTTTTAATCAAAATTGTAAGTTGTTACATGCCTTTGCAATCTCTTGGTAGTTGATTCTACCTTTGCATGCCATTTTTTGGTTGTTGGGGTCATTTTTCTGCCTAAAGGCATCTATTTTACACTAGATATGTATCTTTTGTACATCAGCAAGAAAAATGCCTTCTGGGTTTTGTTCGCAGCCCAAAAAAACCATCTCGATATCTTTCAATTTTTGCATATATTTTGTATACTTTAAAGAAACACGCTTAAAAAGCTACATCAGGACCCTTCTCCGTTGGCAGTTGCAATTTTGAAGGCAATTTTCAAATGCTCCGTTCTTGCTCATACGTACTCCTTTTCCCACAAATTATTTTTTGATTTTGGCTATTTTTTCATGATCTATGACTAGTGTAGACGTTTTTTGACTTTAATGCTAATATTTTTTAGAAATAGCAGATTCTCAATCATTTTGGGAACTTCAGAGGATCATAAGTTTCACATAAGACCTTGTATCGAGACGATTCTTGTTTTGAAAGTGCATGATTTTTTGAGTAGATCGTAGTGGTACTATTTATTTCTCTAGACATTATGCTAAAGTTGTATTTTCAACATATGCTCTTCATGAGGGTTTTGTAATGCATTGAAATCAAGACCACTTAGTATTAATTGCTAGTGGCAGTTGTAAACGAACTAATATAAAGTGCCAAATCATATTTTTTTTAGGGTGGTTCTTTGATTGAATAATATTTGAGTTTTTTTAAAGCTTGTATATTTGATTGTCGAAGACGAAGGGTGAGGCCCGGGTTGGCAGGAGGCCAATTCCCCCTCACAAAGACCTCTTTTGGATTCCTCACTCTGTGCCGAGTCCAAAGAGTGGTTGGAAGGCCACTTTATCTCTCAAAATAGGTATTTTTGAATGTTTTAGTGCTATTTCTTTACAAAAACACTAGTTTACAGAAAATTAAATCTTTAATATCTTGCAAATGGTAGCTCAGATTCGTGTGCCATTTTTTGCAAAAGTGTTTGTATTTCAATTCTCCACAGTGTAGGCTTGTTATTTATTAAAAACACACTAGTTTATAAAGTGCCTAAAATTTGGGTCTTTTGGGATGCATTTTCGACTGAGTCTGACGTCTTATTTGCTTAAAGTCTTGCACTGATTGATATAAGACACATTCTCGACTGAGCCCGACATTTTTTAAGCATGCACTTGCATATTTGGGGGGCTCAACATTTTGGGGGGGTGTGATTGCTTTTCAACACTTGCAATCTTTGATTTCATTCTCCTTTCTGCATAATTTCACAACTTGCAATCAACACAACTTCACCTAAATTCATCTTAAAATGGATTCTTTTCAGCTTAAACCCCTAACACCCTTTAACTAACATGAATGGAAGGTTAAAATGTCAATCATTCTTAGATGTAAAGGGTTGTATAGGATCACCATGGGTACTGAAGTAGAACCCAACACTGATGCTGAAAAGGTCAAGTGGTACAACTGTAGTGATGAAGCCTATGGATTATTGAGCTTGTCCATGTCTCCAGAACTTCTCTTCTTTTTAGAAACCTCCAAGACTTCCAAAGACATATGGGACACCCTAGAAACCGTATTTGGGAAGCTTGATGAGATGAGAGGTCATGAGCTCGAAAATGAACTCATAAGTCTAAGTCCTAGCAACTTTGACACCTTACAGGACTTATTCACTAAGTTTAAGGCCCTTAGATTATAATTGAAAGAATGCGGGATAGAGAAAAAAGATGATCAACTCATCCTTTCTATTCTCGCAAAGTTAGGTCCAAGCTATTCAGTCTTTGTCTCCACTTTCCATGCCATAAAAAGTGCCCTTGACACTACATGGAAAATGGCTTCTTTGGATTCATTCATTGTCGAGTTGACTAGGGAGCAAGACAAGCTAATTCAAATGGGCATAATGAAGTCTACTCAACTCCAAGCTTTGATAGCTGGAAATGGTAAGGATAAGAATTCAATAAAGGAGAAGAAGAAAAAGAACAAGGACCAAGAGAAGAATAAAGAAAACAACAATCCTGCCAAAAATAACACTGAGTCTTCCTCCTCCAATGCTAAACCTAAGAAGGAGAAGGTTAAGTGTGAATATTGTAAGAAGATAGGTCATGATGAACAAAAATGCATGAAGAAACAAATAGATCACCTAACTCATCTTCTAGAGAAGCACAACATAGGTGTTCTTGAGTCCATCAAGCAGAATTCATCTACCCAAGATTCTACTAAGGCAAAAGGCAAGGGTAAGGAGAAAGAAAAGGGCAAGGTCCTTGTATCTACAACAACTTCTAAATCTTTATGGGTCATTGACTCCGGTGCTTCTCACCACATGGGCTCTTCCCTAGTTGAGTTTTCATCTTTAGAGCCTTGTAGCATAACTTCAATTAGTTTGGGTGATGACACATCAGTTTTCATTGCAGAGAGAGGGTCAATTGAAATAGAAGGAGGAACATTCAATAATGTTCTAAGTGTTCCTTCTTTTTCAACCAATCTCCTATCAGTGTACTAAATCACTCACATTGGTCAGAGCATGAGAGTTGAGTTTTCACCAGATTCAATGGCTATCAGGGAGTTGCATAGTGATACTACAGTGGCAGTGGGTAAGGCAGATCACTAAGCAAGGTTATACACCTTCTCACATTTTGCACCTGATTCTTCTCTAACTGACTCATTCAAATGGAGTTAGCAAATTATGCCATGAGCGGTTTGGCCACCTTAACTACCGCTACCTTGAGCAACTTTGCAAATATGACATGGTCATTGGCTTGCCTCGTGTCCAATTCTCAAAAAGACTTTATGAGGGGTGCTCCCTTGGGAAGCATCTCGAAGCAAAATTTGAAAAAGGCAAAGCTTGGAGGGCTTCACAACCTTTGGAGTTAGTCCACAGTGCTGTATCGGGACCCTTTCCTAAACCATCTTTCACAAGGGCCAAGTACATCCTCACTTTCATTGATGATTTCTCTAGGTACACTTGGATATATTTTCTCAAACAAAAGTCTGAAGTGTTTGAAAATTTTCTAGACTTCAAGGCTCTTGTTGATAAATAGAGTGAGAAATCCATCAAGGTTCTTCGAACTGATAATGGAGGGGAGTATGTTAGCAACAAGTTTGAATAGTTTTGCAACTCAGAGGGGATTGATTTACAATGCACAGTCACTTACAGTCCTTCATAGAATGGGGTTGCAGAATGCAAAAATAGGTTCTTGAAAGAGATGGGTAGCTATATGATTCACTCCAAATCCTTATCACCACAGTACTGGGCCAAAGCCATCAATTGTGCTTGCTACATTCAAAATAGGGTTCCTCATAAAGGTTTAAAAGGGATAACACCCTTTGAAGCTTGGCATAAAAGGAAACCTGATGTTGAGCACCTTAGGGTTTTCAGATCCCCAGCCATTTCCTGCATACCAAAGAAGAAATGCAAAGCTATGGAATGTCAGTCCAAGCTTTGCATCTTTGCAGGATATTTGGATGGTATTAAGGGGTATCGCCTTCTAGATCTGACCACTCATGAGTTGTTAATTAAGAGAAGTGTCCACTTTCAGGAGAGTCCTAGAGACTCAACACTTGGCACTTCTTCTCTCTCATCAGATCTACTTATTTATGGTGATTCCTTAGATTTAGATCAATCACAATAGGTTCTTGAGCTAGAGACATCTTTTTCTTCTTTGAGTTTAGACAACGAGGACTGTGATGCAGATTCATCCACCTCTAGTCAGTCAGAGGATGAGGTATTAGCACCTGACTCACCCACTTCCAAGCCACTTTGGGTCAGACAGACACTTGAGAGTACTAGCACTTAGGCAGGAGATCCTGTAGATGACAAACGTACTAGGGGGGATTTTCAAAGAGATCCACATGCCTTCTTTGCTTCAGTTTTAGATCCATAGACTTTTTGAGAGGCATCGGGGGTACCTGAGTGGGATAGTGCTATGGAAGAAGAATATTCTTCCTTAATCAAAAATCACACTTGGGATTTGACTTCACTTCCTAAAAGAAGGAAGATGGTTTGATGTAGGTGGATATATCAGACCAAGTTTGCAGCAGATGGATCAGTTGATAAGTACAAGGTGCGATTGGTTGCCAAGGGTTTCTCATAGGTGGCAGGCATTGACTACTCAGAGACCTTTGCACCCATTGCAAAGATGACTTCTATCTAACTCACCTTAGCTATTACCGTAGCACATGGTTGGGATGTGCACCAGATGGATGTGAAGAGTGCCTTTCTTCATGGAGACCTAGAGGAGGAGATCTACATGGAGCAGCCGCCAGGATTTGTTCAAGATTCTTCCTTAGTATGCAGACTTAGGAAATCTATCTATGGCCTCAAACAGGTCCCTCAGGCATGGTATGCCAAGATGGATTCCTTCCTTCTCACAACGGGTTTCACTAGGTGCCATTCTGATCCCAATGTCTACTTCTTGCGGCAGGATGATTCACTCCTGATTTTGGTTATATATGTTGATGACCTTTTGATCACCGAGAGTTCTTCATTAGCTATTGCAGTGGTGAAGGCATCTCTCCAAGATAGATTTGACATGACAAACTTGGGTTTGTTACACTACTTCTTTGGCATTGAGATCTCACAGTCAGATTCAGGGATTTATCTTGCACAGCCTAAGTATGCTCTTGACTTATTAGCTCAGTTTCACATGGTTCATTGCAAGCCATCTCTGACTCCCTTTCTACTAGGAGTCAAGCTTGAGGCTAGCTGTTCTTCACCATTGGTTGATGCCACTTGGTATCGACAACTTGTTGGCAGTCTCATCTACTTGACTCACACTAGGCCCGACATATCATATACAGTGGAACTTGTCTCTAGATTTATGCAGGAACCTCATGAGCTACATTGGAAAGCATCTAAGAGGATCTTGCATTACATACAGGGTTCACATAGATACGAGATTCATTACATATTTGGCATAGAGGTTGACTTGGTTAGATATATAGATTCAGAGTGGGTTAGTGATTCACAGACTCACAAGTCCACTTCTGGTTACAGTTTCTCTCTAGGTTTTGGTCCTATCCATTGGTCTAACAAGAAGCATAATGCTATTGCTATATCATCTACAGAGGTAGAGTACAGGGGAGTTGTTAATGCAGCTACTGAGGCTATTTGGCTTGAGGGGATACTTTTTGAGTTTGGCATTCCTATCAGGCAGCCCACCATCATTTATTGTGACAACCATAGTACCATTCAGATTTGCAAGAATTTGGTTTAACACCAATGAACCAAGCACATAGAGATTCACATGCATTTCATTTGGGAGCTTATTCATAGTCAGGTCATTGACTTGCTATTTTGCTAGTCTTTAGAGCAGGTTGCAGACATCTTCACTAAACTTTTCACCGAGAGCAAGTTCATTCATCTACGAGCTCTTCTTGGGGTGTGATCTACATCGACAGCAACATCATCTTCAGGGGGGCCTTCTAGCCTCTTCATTTCTTTTATGTCTCTCTTTTGAGGGGGAGTTTTTTTCTATGGGTTTTCTCCTTTTCTCTATCTTATGGGAGATTGCATTTGTACATGGGTACCTCATCAGGCCTAGTTGTTGGGACCCATTTTATATTTCCACACTGCCCACCTAAGTTGCGCTTATGGGGGTGTTAGTGTAGGTTTTTATTTTTCCCTATTATTTAATTAGGGAATATTATATATTTGTGCATACATGGAGTTCTTCTACATTAGTGGGATAGGCTAGCTTATGTGGACATGTGTGTCATAGATGTGTCATAGGTGTCATAAGAATGTCATAAGTAACTTCTTTAACCAGCTATTTTGGGTATGGGAGTTACTTATCTATTCTTAGCACCTTGTCACCACCTTTTGTGGAGGAGTTACAGTCTATTCTTGGGGTGCTTTGACCACCATTTGTGGAGGAGTTACTTACGAGCTCTCCTATATGTATTCTTCATTATGGCCATCTCATGTTAATGGAATATTGGATTTTCTCCAAATTGTCTATGTAATTGTCTCTTGTTTGATTTCATTTACTTTAGCATTTTGTGGTATTCACTTGCTTCATCCCGTGCAACCACAACTCGTGCATCCTCGTTATTCGGACCTTGGCAAAAAAATACATAAATAAATCATATCTTAAATAATTAGTATACAAATCCTACATAGTAGAATAATCCCCTCACTTGTTTCTCTACATATAACTCACACCTTATGTGCATTCCTACACATTCCTCTGCAAAAATATTTTTTACACTCTTGTGTATAAGTCCTACACTTGTTGGTAGAATTTTGAACTCACCTCATAGTTCTACGTACCATATTGGTATTCACTCACAAGTTCGCATTCCTCAATCTATCCTCACTTCAGCATATCCATGTGTCATCTAACTTTGACTACGTGGCTTGTTAGGTGGAACTCTACAACTAGGAATCTTATCAGCTAGACTATTAGTCACCACCAAACTAGAAGGTCAATCATCATCCAATAAAGAAGATGAAATAATTGTTAACTAACTTCTTTCTAACCAATAATAGTGTTAACTACTCTTATATTATTCATGTTAAATATGTAACATATGTATATAGCCAATGGTTAATAGTGTCTAGATTGATTATCAGATTAATGTGAAGAGCTATTGTTGGCCTCCCCATCCCATAGAGTTTCTCATGATAGCCCTGGTGCCCAGCTAGAATAAAGTGCATATGGGTCCTTATCTATATATATTAGATAGATAGAGGGGTTGGGATCTTAAGTCCCTAGCCCTATATATCTATATGTTAGTTTTGGATGGCCAAACCTCTATATAAAATAGGGGACATGGTCAAATAATTATCTCATCTGATCGGGAAGCCATCTAGATAGAAGAGTGAACACAGGTGAGATGATCGAAGTCAAGTAACACATGCCACATTAGTTTTTCTTGAAAATTAGGAGGCCCAAGTGGGTTATGGTCTGATCTATAGTTATTTAGTCTACTTGACCACTATATATAAATATGGTAGATAAGGACCCACCCTATTACATGTGGAATGTATGCGTCGACTAGATGATTGCTTTGATCAATACATAATTCATGTAACCACCACATGAGATGAGCAAATTATTACTCTAGGCCATAGCTCTATCCCAATCAATAAGATAAGAATAGAATATTAATGAGGTGGTTGCATTGCATAATTACTCTAGGCCATATATAGATGTAACACATATAACATGTTCCACATATCTATTTTATAACACACAAGCTATAACACATTGTACCCTTTTACCTATTCTTTAATATTGAATATTACTTGTATTTCCTGGAATTAAGACTTATACTCCATTAAATGTGTTTGATTGTTCTATCTAAATACATCTCTACACATTCATAATGTACAACCAAACTTGGTTATTCCTTACACACTTGTTCCTAGTCCCCATGGTGCAGATCATCAGTATCAAAGCATATCTCTATTCATTTCTATGCATGTAAAAATGTGAGCACAACTTGATAAAGGTTTATCAATCATTTATGTTTTAGAATATCTAGAAGAATACCATAGTAAAAGTAATATGGCAACACCCAAAAGCAACCTCAGGTAGCCCAAAGATTTAGAGGCTTATTATCGATGTACTAGAGGCATAACACACCATATTTTTTAGTAAATTATGTGAGATGATGATACAGATCAGCCCAACACCTACTACACCTCCATGGTATGCTCAACCATAGTTTCAAAAACAAACCTCCTTCAAAATATAAGTCAATCTTGACATCCCTTTATTTGAAGGAAATATCGATGCCAAAGCATTGGATGCTTGGATTCGACAACTCCATGGGTATTTATCAATTAATTACTTTATTGATGATGATAAAATCACCTTCATGTATTTGAATATGTCCATTCTAGTTGTTCACTAGTAAGAAACCTTTAGTATGCAGCCTTCACAAGAGTGTGCTCCAATTGAATGATGTAATAATTTTGTTGATGCACTAAAGTAATAATAATACCATTTTTGACACTTTGAATATGAATACATCAAGTTCAAATAACTGCATCATCAAAAGGATTAGTTAATGGAGGACTACACCAATACCTTCCACGACTACTGTATGCACCTACAGGAGAAATTGAACAAACAACATAAGGTGTTGAAGTACATCAATGGACTCGCACCTTAAATGTGTGTGACTATGTAGTTTTTGAATTTTGAAACTATGGGGAAATAATATCACAATGACACCAAGATTGAAGCCAAGGAAAAATATGAAGCCACATTCCACCTCTTCATACAATGTAGTGCATAAGGGCCAACCCTCACACAACTCCACATCGCATCCTTTTGCATATATGTAGACCACTTATCACAAAGGTGAGTATCCCTAGAAGAATACACAAAAATAAAAGGCTCATACACCTTCTACTTTAGACAAAGTAAAGAAGAATTCTAGTGATAAGTGGTGCCACTACCATCTCTCATTTACTCATGATGATTTTGAATGTCATGCATAGAAATCCTTGCTTGCATAATCTGCATCGAGACCTACATCAATGGATTAAACTGATATGGATTCCTTTTTTCTAAGTACTAACTCCACTACGATTGACATTTTTGAGGAGTATGAACATCTCTTCTACACCAAGTTCTAAGTGAAGGGTCACTCTATTCATGTCATCATAGATAGTTACAGTCAGAAGAACATCATTGCACCATACACATCTCAACAACATTGTCTTTCCATTGCTATACACTCCAAGACATATTATCTAGGATGGTTGGAATAGGGTAAATATATATATGTATGATGATAATGCACTTTTTATTGAAAATTCAATCATATGGAGGATAATGTCAATTATGATATCACACCTTCTAAAAGTATGTGACATGTTACTAAGGAGATCATATTTGTATGAATGAGAAGTTACATATCAAGCCAAACCACAAAATTAGACTATTCATGCACATGATCACTTCTAAAATCTCTTTGAGTCAACACCCATGACCAAAGTCACCTTGGTCTATGACAATAAATGCCACAAACTTGTCTCTTATGCATAAAATTTCATGTTTATCATGATTTGTAATAAAACACCTACATATCATGATGCATACCATCATGTGCTACAACAAAAAAAGCTCAAGAAATATTACATCCCATGATGTCATGACACTTCTCCTTAGTCACCTGAAACATTCCTGATCTATCTAAATCATTTCCCAAATACAAAGTAATTAAATCATGAATGAATTTTAATCTTTACTAGTTGGGATGTACATATCCATACTAATAAGTTGCCCAAATTCATCTTTCTTCTTTGTCTTGGCTTACTATTAATCCATGAGTATGGATTTATTTCGTAAGCCCCCTTTTTAAATTTGTCAAATTATCCCAAATTGTCATAGTAGCTAAATTATCCATTTTAAATTAATGAATATTTAAAAATATAAATTCTAAAATTCAAAATATCAAGCCTTTTCATCATTGCCTTTATGAGTTGTCAAGCTCTCCCAACATATCTAATTTGAGAGCCATGCATATTAATTAAAAATCATAATTACATAACAATTTTCAACTCAAATAGAGTTAGCTTCAACTCAACTAGGATTAGTTTGAACTCATTCCATGTTTAAACTCGACCTTAAATCACCTTGGGTGAGAGTTAACTTTAGAGGCTATAAATATAAGGTTTTACCTATTGATCAACAAGCACTCATAAGCCAAAGTTATAATGCTCATTTTTTGAGGGACAAGATCTCAGAAACTCTTTTGGTTTAAAGTTATTATGATCCAATAGATGTAAAAATCCTTTCAATTAGTCTTACCATTCCAAATTCATAAGCCAACCAACCAAGCCAAGGTGCCAAGGAAAGGTGGAGTAAATGGAGCTTCATTGATAAATATTTCTTGATGCATAAATATGAACAAACCATTTCAATAAGCCATTTTGGAGCTACAAGGAAGGTAAAAGGATGATTTCCTATATTTTCTAGTTGTGTTTTCATTGTATGCTTGTTACCTATGCTCCTCCTAGTGTCTAGACTATAGAGGTGTTAGTGTTTAGTGTGTTTATTTTCTTAACTAACACTATACTAACCTCTCCTCTATTGGATTCCTATGTTCACAGTTTGTACTAACATAACTACATAGAAGACAAAGCACACACTAGCAATGCACATCACTTACATAACACCATAGCAACAATAACTTGAAAAATTTATCAAAGTAGCAAAGTAAAGTATTCATAGAGCTTTAATGCCTTCCAATACACTACACTATAAAACTCTACATTGATTTGGTTCTTGGATCCCCTCTTTTGAATATCCCCTATATCATATACCATTTTGGGAGAATGATGAAATTATGTGCAAGATATAATAACTCCTTAATTAGGTCAAGATTAGACCTCGCTCTTCTTCGTTTAGATGTCCAAAAGTCCTTGCACCCAAGAAAGATGTGTCCTAGTGACTTTGCATATAATATCATGCACTTAACAAAATAATGATAAAAAATAAATACCCACTACCATGCATTGATGACATTTTGAACCATCTCTAAGGTGCATAATTCTTCACCAATATCAACTTGAAGTTAGGTTACCATAAAATCCCAATTTGTCCTAAAGATGTCTAGAAGATAACATTCAAGACAAAGGAAAGACTATATGAATGGTTGGTCATGCCTTTCAATATAACTAATGCACTGACCACTTTCATATGCTTGATGGATGATATATTCAAGTGTTTTCTCAACTCCTTTTCATCATATACTTGATGAAATTAACATCTTCATCAAAACTTGGGAGGAGCATATAGATCACGTCTCACATATTTTAGACACCTTGCATCAACACAAGTTGTAAACCAACTTAGAAAAGTGTATATTTGACACTACGTAGATCAATATTTAGGATACATTATTGATGGGATAAGAATATGTGTAGATCCAAAGAATATCAAAGTGATCTAATAATGGGCTAATTTATGCAATCTCATAGAATTGAGATTTTTTCTTAGATTTTCTAACTTCTACAGCATGTTCATCCTTAGTTTCTCACACATCTCTTGGGATCTTGGCTAGATAACACGTTTAAAATGCATGTTCAATTGGAATTATGTACAAAAACACATGTTTGAGGCAATCAAGCAATGCCTTTACCCAACACTTATTTTTTCAATGCCCTATATTGTGCATTCTTTTAAAATTCACATTGATGCATTTGACTATACACTTGATGCAGTGCTCATGTAACATGGACATCGATTTGCATACCACTCAGAGTTATTCAATGACATGGTTAAAATTTACTCCATCTATGATAAATAATTGTATGTTATTGTTTAAATAATTAAGCAATAACACCACTACATTATGGGGAAGAAGATAAGTATTCATTCAAATCACAAGTCACTTCAATTCCTACAAATATAGAGTAAGCTAGAGAATGCATGGCACATGAAATGGATGAATTTCCTACAACACTTCCATCTCATGATCAAGAACAAGAAAGGGGAGGACAACAAGGTAGTAGATTACCTTAGTTGATCACAAGTACACGTTTTCATCATAGTGATGGACACACATGACCATAACTTCACAGACTCGGTATCCCTCTACTTAGTTGATTAGGACTTCATAATGACTTACACTAGCCTAGTTTAAGGTAAACAAGTTTAAGAGTTCTAATTCTTTCAATATATTATCTACAAGCTCAAAGATATATGTGTTCCTAGTGGTGCACCTCTATATTGACTCATATGGGAGGTGCACTACACCAAGACCTTAGGACACTTTGGCATGACAAAGACTCTATCCATATTGCAATCATGCTTATTTTCACTACACATGTTCACAAATGTGGGACACCACATCAAGTATTTCATTTTTTGTTGTATCACCAAGCCCATACATATGAAACTAGGACTTTTCAAACCTCTATTGGTTCCATCCAAACCATAGGAATCTATCAACATAGATTTTATGACTAGGTTGTCTGCAATGAGACACTAGCATGACACTCTGTTTGTTGTAGTGAATAGGTTTTCTGAGATGGATATCATGGTCACTTACAAGAAATACATTGATGCAGTTAGAACTACACAAGCCTTATTCAACCATGTTTGGGTTCATTTTGGGCTTCCAACATCCATCATCTTTGATCGATATCTATGCTTTATAAGTCACTTTTGTCAAGCATTGTGGGAATTTATGGGTATAAATTTGGATTTGTCGATGGATTTTCATCCATAGATAAATGGGTAAACTAAAATTGTCAATCACACACTTGTTCATCTTTTACAAATGTAAAACCATGCACATGCTCACACTTAGTATGATAATCTCATGTACAATAAATGTGCCTATAATAAAGCCCTTCACTACTCTATAATTAATAGTCCATTCTAAATAAATATTGGGTTTAAACCTTTGGTACATCTAGACTCTCCTAATGTACACTAGCTGACACTGAGTCATGTACACAATAATGGGAAGCAAATAAAGTTGAGAAGTTTTTGTAACACATCTAGTCGGTTCATCAACATGTTTAATATATTCTCTCTCACACATAAGCAAAGCATAAGGAGTGTCATGATGTAAATCACACACCTTATGCATTCTAAATTGGTGATAAATTTTGGTTATACCTTCATAAGGAATGCTTCAAAGGTCCACACCATAAAATCAAGCCTCTATGCTATGTTCTGTATACCATTTTGCATGTAGCTAGTGATAATGCCTTTGTTCTTGATCTAACTTTGTACTTAGACATGCACCTAGTCTTCAATGTGGAACTTCTCAAGCCTTATACTCTACCACTTATTAAGCCAATTGTCACATAACATCCTTGTAATTTAGATTTTGAACACTTGCATCCCACAGAAAAAGACCAGATCAACAAAGTGATAGACACATACACCCACCATAACACACATCAAATTTTATGAGTGATTAAGGTTAGATAATATGTTGATCAAGCCAAGTGGTACATTTCTCTACAAATTCATGTGTAGTTTCCTTAGTTATACACCAACATAATGGAAACCATTTCTCTTCAAGAAAGGGTGAATGATCTATGTATAGATCCTGTGCAGTAGAATAAGCCCATCACTTATTTATTTGTATACATATTGTACCTTCTATTCACTCCTACGCATTATTTTGAATGAAGCTTCCTTACACTCTTGTACATAAGTCTTACACTTATTCATTGACTTTTTCACTCACCTGATAACTCTATGCACCATCCTTGTAGTTGCTCACAAACTGACATTCCTACAACTGTCCTCACTTCAACATATCCACATGTCAGCGATATCTAACTACATATCTTGTTAGGTGGCACTCTCCAACCAAAAATCTTGTCAGTTGGATCATTATCCACCATCAACCTATAAGCTCAACCATCATCTAACAAGGAAAATGAAACAATTGTTAACCGTCTTCTTTATAATCAATAATAGTTGTAACTGCTCTTGTGTTATTCATGTTAAATATGTAACATATATATCCAACCAAGGTTCGATGCCATGCACAGTCGTAATACATATAACATGCTCTATGTATATATTTGTAATACATGATATGTAGTACATTATACCATTTTTCTTATTTTTTAATATTGAATACAAGTTTTATTTTATACAAGACTTCCATTCCATTAAATGTGTTTTTATTGCTCTATCTATATACATTTCTATGCATTCACTCTACACAACCAAATTCAGTTGTTCCCCACACACTTGGTCCTAGGCCCCATGGTGTGGATCATTAACTATTAGTATTTTTGTAGTATTTGAATTATAAAAAATAAATTTAATAATAATTTTAATATTTAGAATAAAACAATTAAAAAAGCAAAGCTTTAATTATACAAAATAAAAAATCTAAGGTTTTCAAAGAGATTCACATGTAGAAAACAAAACAAAAATGGTAATCTCAAGCATAAAAAATTCAAAGATCTAATTTTATAAAATATTTTTTTTAGGGTTTTCAAAGAGATTTGCTATTAGAAAACAAAAAAATGGGAAATTTAAGCAAAGCTAGTTTAAGTAAAAGGATCACATTCAAATCAAGGAAATTTTCATCAAAGTATCTTCTTGCAAAATATAGGTATTCATCGACACAATGATTTTTTTGAATATAATGTAAAAATATATAAATATTAAAAAAAATAAGACATTACTATACAATGCATTTACTTATCAATCGAAGGAAATATAAAGGTAAAAAATATAGAGTTCTTTTAGAATATCGATGGAATGAAATATTTAATTAAGATTTGTTAAACATTGTTATAAATACATAAAAATAACATAAACAAGAAAAATAATTGTTTGAAAACCTGTTTCTATGCATCTTCTGCCACTTCATGCCTTGATAATTTTATTTTTTGAATCAAATATGCATGTCAGATATTTATTCATTTTCATAAATATTGTTCTCCATTGACGATGATTTTTAGCATTTGCTTTTTTTCAAATATTGATATCAATCCCTCTCTATTAAAAATCCATATAATTTTCCTTCATTCTTTTCGCTGATTGAAAATTATGAAAATAGATTCCTCTCTATAAAAGAGTTGTGCACTTATACTTCATACTTGTGCTCTTTCTAAAATTTTGTGCTTTTGATTCATTATTGTGCTTCATTTTTTTCCTAGGAAAAAATAAATAAAGGTGAAACCCAATAGATTTGATTACAAAAAATTATAATGTACCATACTCAGAAGATTTTTTGCTCAAAATTCAACACAATATTTTAAAATTTAAAATTTATGCATTGGAATTTTGTGTTCATTTAAAAATAATTAAAAATAATGCATTAATACATGTTGATCAATTTAGGATTGGTTGGCCACCAAATTTTAAGATGACATTTTCAAAATTTGAAAATGTTGCATTATTATTTTGGGTTGCATTGAATATTGATCTGCATTCAAGACATGACATTTTCAAAGTTTGAATATGCTACATGAAATTAAGATAGAAATTAAATTTAAATTTAATAATATTTTCTAAACTCTTTTTCAAAAATATATAATAAGTTCTTATTGTTGTAATATTTTTTGTTAACTATTTCTATAAATTTTTTATATTTCGACTCACTAAAACATATTTAAAATATATATATATATATATATATATATATATATATATATATATATATATATATATATATATTCCAAAGAAAAATTGTAACTTTATTCATTGCAAAAAGCTACATCATGAAGATGCAAAAAACATTGACAACAATGAACCAGTAACAATAAACTCCAAAGAGCCCAAATAACATCCCAAACGGGGTCCAAAGAAAAGGGCCCAAAAGGAAACGAAAAAATAGTCAAATAATAACAACCAAAGAACTAGAAGAACCCATACACCTCCTCCCTTCAAAGTATGGGATGATGTGAAAAACATGCATTAGAAAACATAAACCTCCACGTAGATAAAAGATTAGATATGATTCAAATGGTAAGTTTCTACAAAGATTGATGCAATGGCATCAATGTCAAGGTGATCACGATCAGTCCCAAACATCTTCGACACCAACAGGCAACTATATATATATATATATATATATATATATATATATATATATATATATATATATATCAAATATCAATACTATTATTACAAATTAATATTATGATAACAAAATTTGTAAATTTTGTTTACAATATAAAAAGTCAAATTTTATTTATTAATAATTAATATGATTTATTAATATTTATAATAGATAATTTTAAAACTTAATATAATCTTGTAATATATTTTTTACTACTTAACAATAATATAAAATAATGCCTTTCACTAGGAACCTTGTTTGTCTTTCCTTATTCTATTTTTTAAATTTTATTCTTTTATCTGTTCCCTTTAACTTTTAGGTAATTAATATGGTAGACTGTGGAAAATAGGGGATAACAGACACAATCAAGGAAAATGAACCTAAAAAATCCTAGCCAGATCTTGTTGTGGAATCTAGAACTTCAAAAAATATCTCTAGATAGATCCTTAGCCCTGTGATGGAGGAAGATGAGGTGATCCTTGACATCCCTGATGCATCATGGAAAATACTAAAGCCTCTTTTGTGAACTCTCTCCTACCAAGATTTTATGGCTATAGACCCAAAATTGATGACTTCAGAGATTGGGTTGCTAGGAAATGGAAATCTATGGGCCACATTGATGTCATTGCTATGGCAAAAAAATATTTTCTAGTCTCTTTTTATTCCTTGGAAAAATGTGAAAAGGCATTGGAAGGAGGGTCATGGTACTTTGGGAAATCATTCATATCTCTTAGGAATTAGAAGCTTAGGCAGAATATTCACGGTGATACTCCTATGGATCTTCCCATGGGGATCTCTTTACCTAAATTACCTCTGGAATTTTGGTAGGAGGAGGTGTTCCTTGGAATTGGCCATGCTAATAGACAACCAATGTTTATTGATTTGGTGACTACAAAAAAAAGAAAGGTGGTTGAAGCTAGGATCAACGCTTATGTCTAGACGAACAAACCAATGCTCATAAACATCTAACTTAAATCAAAATTTGGTAACTAGATCTAGAAGATAGTGTATGAAATAAATTATTTTATATATAAAGGATTTGATTCAATTGACCATGATAATAATTTTTTGTTTGACCTTCCAAAATATGGAGGTAAAGGTGAAGCAATTGAAGCCAACTAGAGGACCTAAGGAACTCAACAATTTTTCTCAACCAAAATAACAACCTATTACTACTTCTTGTATAATGAAAGATAATCCTTACTTGGATGATTCTAACCATGGTAAGGGTGAAAATTCTTCTACAAAAAAGGTACCACAATTGGATGTGGAGGATTTTCCTTTTAGGGAATCCTTACACATTTTTTCAAGACATGGGAGTAAGCCTCCTAAGTAATTGAACACCCTTGTCTTGAAAGGAAGGGTATACTATTTTCTTCTAGGGTACCAATATCCCCTCTTCAATCTCCAATTAATAAGGCACCCACCTTTTTGATAGGGAAGAAATTGAAAGGGCCTACAAAGAATTACTCTTCAACAAAGACATATAATGAACCCCAAGAAACATTTTCTCACTTGGGGATGCTTCTCAGTTATATTTTTTCAAGCAACATTCTAAGTCATTTTAATAACTTAATTGTTCTGAAGATTCAAGAGAACCCCTTATCTGGTGAAGAGAATTGGATTGAGGTCAAAACCTTAAAAAAGAAAAATAAAAAGAAAGAAGTGGCCCCAGGAACAGTTATAAGAGGTAGAAAACCTCAATCAAGCAAGGAAAAAGCAACTACTTGTTTCAAAGGAGGTCTTCAGGGTTCATAAACAACCCTGAGGTAGTTCAAGCTCATATAATTATAATTATTTCCATCTTGAGACTTGGGGGTCTTATTGGGCTCTCAACATTTTTTGTTGTGATCATTTGGATTACGAGTTATTTAAATTTTATGATTTTCACAAATATATTATACATGCTTCTTTGTAGTACGAATGTAATTAGTTTGGGGTGGTGTAGCGTGTGAATCATATTTTATAATTGGCTGATTGATTTCATCAATGAATAAAAGTTTTGCCATTGGTGTACTTTTTGTGTGCTTCCCATTGTCATTAATAGCAAAAATATCCTTTTTTAAAAAAAATGATGGGGTTTTCATTCATTTGGCCTCCTGCATGGTTGGTTTTTAAATTTTAAACTCTTCCTAACCATTTTAAAGAATTTCAAGCTTGGAAATTATGATCAAAGTTTTGGTAGGCTTTTTTCATCGATGGAAAAAATGGGAATTATTGAGGGACCTTATTTACGCTTTAATAACTCTCATGATAATTGCAAGAAATTGGTCCTTTATGTATCAAATAATTTCTTAGATGAGTCAGAGGTGAAATACAACAATTCACTCATTAGGAAATTTGTAGGGACTAGGCATAGTAGTGAGGCTATTAAGAATTGGACTAGAAGGAAATGGCTGGGTGTTGGGGAAGTTAAAATAGTAGCTCTTGATAATGGTTGACTCTTATTTTCATTTGACTGTGTTGGTCCCCAAAAATGTCACTCATTTTTGGAACAACATATGAGCTATCTTGGTCCTACAGGACCAAAATTTCTCTCTTCCCTTCTCAAAATTTGTTCTGAGCTTTCAAATTCCTCTTTTTTTGCAAGCTTTCTAGAAATCTACGGACTCTGCAGGCTTGAATCTATAGACTCTGCAGGAAGGAAATCTATGGACTCTGCAGGAAGAAAATCTACAAACTTTATAGGACAAGTTCTGTGGGCTTCATAGGTTGATTTCTACGGACTCTGTAGATATGTTTCTACAGACTCAACATGCTTGAAATTAGTAGGTTCAAAAGCTTCTGCAGGAGAGTTCAGTCAAAAGAACAAGCTTCTAACACTTAGTCATTTCCAGGATTAGTTCAGCGCCTTGGTTCAATTAAAAGAGTTCAATCAGAAAATGATAAAGGATAAAGGCTTGAACCATTGAACTTTGAACCACTTTGGTTCAAAGGTTCAATAGGTTCAACGACCAAGTGGGTTCAACGTGCTTGGTGAAAAAGATCAAAAGGACTTAGCCAAATAACGAAGAATGAGCCAATTGAACCATTGAACTGTTGAACCAAAGTTGGTTCAATCAGCAGGTTCAAGGGGCTGACCCAAAGAGAAAAAGGCAAGTGCCCTTGCGGAGGGCAGGCAACATTGGTTCAAAGGTCAAAGAAAAGACAGAATTCCTTCAAATTTGTTCAAAGGCCCCAAAAGGAACAATTCTTTCAGACTTTTTGTCTGATGGAAATGGTAAAGTAAAATAAACTGAAAGAATTCTTTCGAGAAGACTTTTATCAAAAAAATGTTAAGGAAAAATTCCTTCGAACTTTTTTTTTGAAGGAATTCTTTCGAGCTTTTTGTCCAAAGGAAAAGCCAGACGAAAAAAGCCCAAGAGCCAAAAGCCCGCCGAAGAAGCAAGAACCCACTGGGAAAGTTGAAGCCTGAAGTCTGCCCAAAAGATCTCAAAGGGTAGATACCCTTGTGGGGGACACTTGATGTCAGAAAAAGGACCTTTTCCAAGGACCTGAAGGGACACCTTCCAAACAAATACGCAAAAAGGAATTTTTAAAGACTTGGATAGAAAGGACTTTAGAGGATGAACTGAATGAACCGATTGAACCATTGAACCGTTGAACTGAATGGGTCAACTGGTTCAAGGTTCAAAGGTTCAACCAAGAGCTTAGAAAGATAAAGCAATGATTGAGCGAGACACATAATGAACCAATGAACCGATTGAACTTTGAACCGAAAGAGTTCAAAGTTCAATGGTTCACAGGTTCAAAAGTTTAAAGACGGCCTCAATCAAGAGAGAAGTAACAAACAAGTGGTTCAACGGATGGTTCAACTAAGGAGCGAAGAAGTGATTGAACCAAGGAGTGATAGAACAAAAGAGACATAATGAACTAATGAACTTTCAGTGGTTCAACGAGTTTAAGGTTTAGCATGGTTCAAGCAGCTGGTGACCATTGATGGCCCCTCAAACATCAAATTTAAAGTAATGGAAAATCTGTGGAAATTCAAATAGAGCATGGAACTTAAAGGAAAAACCAAGTGATTAAATGAAAAGAGAGCCCAAAGATTTAAATTGATAAAGGGAAGAGAAGATCAACGCAAAGGACCAGATAGTCCATACCAAAGAAAAGACATATTAGATGAAGGGACACACCATAGTTATGGCAGCGCACTGTTCTCAGCATGGTCTCTCCAGACAGGATTGAAGGTACATTGAAGACATTGATTGTAGCATGGGCCATCCCATGGGAAAAAGCACCAATATTTGCATAGTTTCTATAAGATTGTAATATCTCTCATTTTTAAAGGAGGCTTTTCATTTTTACAAGAGTGAAACTCTACCCATTTTGAAAGAAGAAGACTGAGACTTTGAGCTCAGGTTGTAATTTCATTTTTATCTAATTGAGAAATCAGGTTTTTTACAGACTTTATGTTTTTTTGGCTTGTATCATTTTAGAAGATCATTCTTATGTCTGTCTTTTGAAGGTGTTCTTATTCATTTAATTTGGTAAGTAGAATTAGTGAAGGTAATAGGGAAGTATCCTGAAACCAACTGTCGGAAGACTTTATGCTTTCACAATTGCTTTCAGTCTGTGTTTTTCTTTTCTTTTTTGTGTTGAGGATTTTGGGGCAACTTTGTGCCCCCATTATCCTTTGTGATATACTCTTTGGGTAGTTGAGGTAGAAACTTTGCATTCTGCTTCATCCTGCTGTTACTATGCCCTTTGGTTACTGGTTACTTTAATATCTAAAAGAAACTCTTGCTATTTCCTACAAGAACACTTCTGAAAGAAGAGAAGTGCCTTCAGTATTTACACCAAGATTTTCTCCTTTGTTTATGTGCATCATCTCTGAAAGAAGAGAGATGGATGGTTTATCCCACCCTTGTGTCTTACTTTCTGCACATATATATATAGTATATAACCTCTGCATATTTAATAGGGAATCTTCCCTTGATGAGAGGAGAGATTTGTCTCTGGTTGATGTAGTAAAACTGCACACCTAGCTGACCAATATTCCTGTTGTGGTTGATCAGACATATTTTGTTGATCAGTACGCTGATTGACAAAATATTCACCCAACAGTTTTTGGTGACTCCGCTGGGGACAATAATATTGTGTGATTTGGAACCTCAAGTTTCAGATTGAAACATCACATGTGTCTTACCCATAATCATTATAACCCTTATCCATTACAGACTTTGGCGACTCCGTTCCATGTCTTACCCATTATCATTATAGCCTTAACAATTTCCTCCATCTTCTGTTATTTTATCTGGTCTATAAAACTAGAGCTGGTGGGAAAGAGTGCACAGTTTGAAGCCTCAAGCCTCAAATTGAAGCAGGGCCAATTCTTTTCCATTTTTGTTCTGTAATCTAGTCACTCCACCCAAATTTGTTATCCCTATTTTTCATAATTAAATCATGACAGTTCGAGGCCCCTAGGGAAACTCTTTTGGCCCACTCAACTTGACTCCACCTCTACATGAACTCCCACATAGTTCAAGAAATAATTTCCCCAAATTATTTGGTGATGGGAAGGTTCATCTTGATGAACACATTGCAGCTTTTAGCATAGCCTGCGATGTAATAGGGGTGGAATTTGAAGACATAATGGTCAGGCTATTCATGGAGACACTACAAGGTGCTACTGCAGACTAGTTATACCATCTGTAAGCTAGATCAGTGACTGACTGGGATACACTTAAAGCCAAGTTTGAATCCAGGTTCAAGCCTGCAAAGGATGTGCATGCTTTGTTGGCCCAGCTCACTCAGATGAAGAAGGAACCTCATGAGCCTATGAGGGATTTTATTACTAGGTTCAATAAGTTGAGGCATAGGATTCCCATGATCGCCCAGCTGACACCTTAGAATCTCATGTGTTTCTTTATCAACTCACAACTGCCTGAAGTGAGTTTTCTGTTGAGACGGGCTAGACACATATACCTTGAGGCTGCTCAAGACTTGGCTACTGAGCTAGAAGATGACCTTATCTTGATAGGAAAGATAAAGAGAGATCCTAATAGAGGTAAACACTCTTCATCTTCTGAATACTCACCCACAGCCACCATTGACCCAATGGTACAAAAGATGGCAAATGAATTGCTAGCCTTGAAAAGGTAAATGGCACAAGGTATGTCGTCTGTTCCTCTATATAAAGATATACCAAGGAGGACATTCCTCAATCATCCATATCAAGGCAATGCTGCTAGAAGTCAAGGGCAACCAAATCATCTTCCTTCCCCACAGAATAACCTTGCCCTTGAAGCACCTCCAACCAACTCAGTAGTTGGATATCTGGAAACAAAACATGTTTCTTATTTCCAACCTAAGTTTGAGCAAGAAAATGGTGTTAATCTCTTCAAGGAGGATCTAGAAGAATCAGTTGGTGACTCCCACATTGGTTTCTTGAATTACTAGGATGAACCCAGAAGTGAAGGTGAAGTAGTAGAAGAATCATACACAATATTCATCTAGTCTGAGAATCAGTCAGCCCAACAAGCTGATAAAGAAAGAACAGAGGAATGAACTCAGCTTGCAATTCTAATTGCTAAGCGGGGAACCACTCTGCCTTTCCAGTCAAAGGACCCAGTGATTGCCAAGAAGGTTAGTAAATCAAACATCTCTGTACCTTCTACTTCAACTTCACAGATTAGTCCTCCCCCTCCCAAAAACTAAAAAGATGAAATCCCATCCTCTCTTCCAACTCCATATCAGTCATTTGACATGATTGATCATGTCAAGAAATCCAAAATTCAAATGACTGAGTTTGAATCCCTGCAAGCCAATTCTGAGTAGTTAAACATTGGTGAAGGGCTAGGTGTGGACCTATCTAAGGCAAGGATTGTGGTCACCCAAATGTTAGCCCCTGCTGCTCAAATTTTGTTTGAGCCTTCAGGTAGGGGTAATTACTCCTTGACCACAGAGGATGCTCATGTCTCAGCTGATCAAAGTCCCATGGATGGCAATCTAGGATTTAATCCAAATTAGGCATTAGAAGAATTGGTAGGGCATAGTAAAAATTAAGAAGGATCTTCCATCTATGATGAAGAGAAATCTAATAGAAGACCAGCTTCTAATGATGCTTGGATCTTGGAATTTGATGGCAACAATTCTTCCACAACTGGATGTAGATCTTTGTTGCTCAGATTAAAGACTGCTTAGGATTAAGAGATCGAACTCCTTCACACCAAAGGAGATGCTGAGCTGATGGTTTGTTAGGGGTCTAATACTAATAATCAAAATATGTGCTAGATTGAACCAGTAGAATAGCAAGCTATGCTGGTGGACCATACTGCTGTACTCCAAAATCAACAAAAAAAGCCCTTCGCCAAGAGAGCAAGGAGTTTTGGTTTTCAAATTGAAGACCACGTCCTGCCATGGGTAAGAAGAAGAAAGATCCAAGAGGAAGACACAAAAAATTGGTTTCCTGGTGGAGAGCTCCATTCCCCGGTCATCGTTTTTGGGGATAGAATGGTTTCCTACTAGTTTATCAAGATAACATCCCCTTTTCTTTGCCGCACAAGGAGCATCATCTGAAGTACTTCAATTCTTGAAGTATCAGATAAGTTCACCTATACATATGTATATCTATATAGTATTTAGTTCTATTTTGTTCTTTTCATTTTTATTTTCATTTTTGGAGCCTTTCTTTTTGGGTAGCACGACTCCGTAGCCCAATGGCACACTTCAAGGCATTGAAGATTCTAGTTTCTACTCCCCTCAGCTGTGTTTCAAGTTTTCACCTGAAGGAAGTTCTCCAACTAGATCCAGCTGTTCGTCCCCAAAAATGTCACTCCTTTTTGGAACAACATATGACCTATCTTGGTCCTATAGGACCAAAATTTCTCTCTTCCCTTCTCAAAATTTGTTTTGAGCTTTCAAACTCCTCTTTTTTTTTCAAGCTTTCCAAAAATCTACGGACTCTGCAGGAAGAAAATCTACAGACTCTGCAGGCCAAGTTTTGTGGGTTTCACAGGTTGATTTTTATGGACTCTGTAGATATGTTTCTAGAGACTCAACATGCTTGAAATTAGCAGGTTCAACAGGTTCAAAAGCTTCTGTAGGTGAGTTCAGTCAAAAGAACAAGCTTCTAACACTTAATCATTTCCAGGATTGGTTTAGTGCCTCGATTCAATCAAAAGAGTTCAATCGGCAAATGATAAAGGACAAAGGCTTGAACCATTGAACTTTGAACCACTTTGGTTCAAAGGTTCAATAGGTTCAATGACCAAGTGGGTTCAACGTGCTTGGTGCAAAAGATCAAAAGGACTTAGCCAAATAACAAAGAATGAGCTGATTGAACCATTGAACCATTGAACCAAAGTTGGTTCAATCGACAGGTTCAAGGGGCTGCCCCAAAGTGAAAAAGGCAAGTGCCCTTAAGGAGGGCAGGCAACATTGGTTTGAAGGTTAAAGAAAAGATAGAATTCCTTCGGATTTGTTCAAAGGCCCCAAAAGGAACAATTCTTTCAGACTTTTTGTTCGATGGAAATGGTAAAGTAAAAGAATCTGAAAGAATTCTTTCGGGAAGACTTTTCTCAGAAAAATGTTAAGGCAAAATTCCTTCGGACTTTTTTTCTGAAGGAATTCTTTCAAGCTTTTTGTTCGAAGGAAAAGCCCGATGGAAAAATCTCGAGAGCCAAAAGCCCACTGAAGAAGCAAGAACCCGCCGGGAAAGTTGAAGCCTGAAGTCCACCAAAAAGATCTCGAAGGGTAGATACCCTTGCGGGGGACACTTGACGTCAGAAAAAGGACCTTTTCCAAGGACCCAAAGGGACACCTTCCAAAAAAAGAGGCAGAAAGGAATCTTCAAAGACTTGGATGAAAAGGACTTTGGAGGATGAACTGAATGAACCAATTGAACCATTGAACTATTGAACCGAATGAGTCAACTGGTTAAAGGTTCAAAGGTTCAACCAAGAGCTTAGAAAGATAAAGTAATGATTGAGCGAGACACAGAATGAACCAATGAACTGATTGAAATTTGAACTGAAAGAGTTCAAATTTCAATGGTTCATAGGTTCAAAAGTTTAAAGGTGGCCTCAGTTAAGAGAGAAGCAACAAACAAGTGGTTCAACGGATGGTTCAACCAAGGAGCAAAGAAGCGATTGAACCAAGGAGTGATATAACAAAAGAGATAGAATGAACCAATGAACCGATGAAATTTCAGTGGTTCGATGGGTTCAAGGTTCAACATGGTTTAAGCAACTGGCGACCATTGATGGCCCCTCAGATGTCAAATTTAAAGGGAAAATTCATGGAAATTCAAATAGAGCGCAGAACTTAAAGGAAGAACCAAGTGATTAAATGAAAAGAGAGCTCAAAGATTTAAACTGCTATAAGGAAGAGAAGATCAATGTAAAGGACTAGACAGTCCATACCAAAGAAGAGACATATTAGATGAAGGGACACACCATAGTTATGGCAGTGCACTATTCTCAGCATGGTCTCTCCAGACAGGACTGAAGGCACATTGAAGACGTTGACTACAGCATGGGCTATCCCATGGGAAAAAGTGCCAATCCTTGCGTAGTTGTTATAAGATTGTAATATCTCTCATTTGTAAAGGAGACTTTTAATTTTTACAAGAGTGAAACTCTGCCCATTTTGAAAGAAGAAGACTGAGACTTTGAGCTCAGATTGTAATTTCATTTTCATTTTTATCTGAATGAGAAAGCAGGTTTTTTACAGACTTTGTGATGTTCTGGCTTGTATCATTTTAGAAGATCATTCTTATGTCTGTCTTCTGAAGGTTTTCTTATTCATTTAATTTGGTAAGTAGAATTAGTGAAAGTAATAGGGAAGTGTCTTGAAACCATCTGTGTGAAGACTTTGTGCTTTCACAATTGTTTTCAGTCTGTGTTTTTCTTTTCTTTTTTGTGTTGAGGATTTTGGGGTGACTTTGTGCCCCCATTATCCTTTGTGATATACTCTTTGGGCAGTTAAGGTGGAAACTTTACATTCTACTTCATCCTGTTGTTACTACGCCCTTTGGTTACTAGTTACTTTACTATCTGAAAGAAACTTTTGCTATTTCCTACAAGAACACTTCTGAAAGAAGAGAAGTGCCTTCAGTGTTTACACCAAGTTTGTCTCCTTTGTCTGTGTGCATCATCTCTGAAAGAAGAGAGATGGATGGTTTATTCCACCCCTGTGTCTTAATTTATGCATATATATAGTATATAACCTCCACATATTTAATAGGGAACCTCCCCTTGATGAGAGGAGAGAATTGTCTCCGGTTGATGTAGTAAGGCTACACACTTGGCCGACCAATATTCCTATTGTGGTTGATCAGACCTATTTTATTGATCAGTACGTTGATTGAAAAAATATTCACCCAACAGACTGTAGGGAGAATTAATTTAAAAAATTTAATGAAGGCCCATGGTTGATGGGTAAGACATACCTTATACTACAATACTTAAAACTCAATTAGTCTCCATTCAACTTAAGGATATATAGAATCCCTCTATGGCTGGAACTCCCTAGTCTCCCTCTTCCTTTTTAGGATGTGAAGTTTTTGAGAAGTATTCTTGAAACTTTTGGCACTTTGGTGACCAAAGACTCCACCACTCAAGCATGCATAAGGATGACTTCAACTAGATTTTATGTGTTGGCCTTGATAGACCAGATACTTCAAACTTTGGTTCAATTGAGGTCTTATATTGGATCCTATAATCAGAACATTTTGTTTGATAGGGACAATGAAATTTGTTCTCTATAGGAATTTTGGTCACACTAATGTCTCCTACTTTGGGCTCCATAGAATTTTGGGTTGTGTGCACAACCTGAAGGGTTCCAACTCCTTTTAAGAACATTGGGAATTGGATGGGGAAATTATGAACTACTCTTTGAAGGATATATTGGAAGAAATTAGTGGCCAAGAAGATCTTCTCCTTATCCTTGATTCTGATTATTTGTGGTTCATCTCACAATTGGTCTATTTTTGGCTTTTACTACTTTTAGGATGGATCTCTCCCTTCTACCTTTTGGAACATTTTGTGGACCCTGGTCCTGGATCCTTGTTATTGTCTAGGTTTTTTTTGCTTCTCTATTCTCATCTTTGTTTGGACATTTTTATCCTTTTTTGGAGATATAGATCTCATGATCTGTCCAGACTAAATTCCACACCAATCAAAGGTGGGTTTACTTTAATCCAAATAATATAAAAATATAAATGATTATTTAAAGGTTCTATGTTAAAATATTATACAAAAGTTAATAATGTTATAAGTTTATTTTTAAATAGCTAATATATATTAAAAAGCTATAAACGCTAATTTAAAAAGCTTATTTTTTAATAATTAATGTAAATTAAAAATTTTAAAATAAATAAAACTTAATATAATTGTTTAATTCAAGGTTATATCATTGAAATATTATTACAAATTAAATATGTTATAAAATTATTTTTTATAATTAATATAAGCTACTAAATCTAAATATTTTGAAATTAATAAATATAAGTTCGTATTAAGGTAAACCCATCTTTGACTGGTGTGGAATCCAGTCCAAGCACAACAGGAGGCCCAAATATCCCCCAAAAGAGAAAGCTAGCACAACAAAGAAGTAGTAAAAATAAACCAAATAACTTAAAGGATCTAGGACCAAGGCCCATAAAAGGGAATCAAAGTTAGTAGGAAGGGATACAACTTGACAATAATAAAAACCAGAAACAAAACCCAATTACGAGATAAACCACAAATAATCAGAATCAAAGATGTGAAGATCATCTAGGCCACTAATTTCCTCTAGTAAATATTTAGAAGAGTGGTTCAGAACTTCCCCATCAAATTTTCAACACTCTTGAAAAGAGTGGGAATCCTTTGGATTGTGCTCACAATTCTAAGTTTTATGGGGCCTAGAGCAGGAGACATTAGTATGATCAAATTTCCTACAAAGAGAACAAATTTCATTATTCCTATCAAAGAAAATATTTTGATTATAGAAACTAATTAAAGACCTAAGTTGAACTGAGGTGAGAGGTGTCTGGTCCATCGATACTAGCACACATATTCTTGTCTAAGTCATTTTTTTACATATTTAGGAGGTGGAATCAGTGGTCACCAACATGTCAAACATTTCAATAACGCTTCTCAAAATTCTATTATCCCAAAAAGAAAGAGGGAGACTGGGGAGTTTCCACCATAGAGGAATCCTATTAGGTTTAAATTCAAAGGAAGATTAATTGAGTTTCTAATGTTTCAGCATGAGGTATGCTTTACCCATAAATCATAGGACTTCATTTAGAATTTTTAAGTAATTCTCCCTACATATAAAAGAGAACAATAGGTAGTCATTATCAAGAACCACAATTTTAACCTCCCCAACTCCAATTCATTTCCTTCTGGTCTAATTCCTGATAGCCTCAATGTTGTGCCTAGCCCCAACAAATTTCTCGATAATGGAATTACAATATTTCACCTTTTCCTCATCTAAGAGCTTATCTGGTACATACAAAACTAGGTTTCTATAATTCTTTTGAGATTTCTTGGAGCATGATGAATTTCCCTTAGTGATTTCCATTTTTCAACAAATGAGAGAAGTATGCCTAAACTTTTATCACAATTTCCAAACCCAACATTCTTCAAAATGGTAAAAAAGAACTTGAAATTTAAAATCAAATCGTGTGGGAGGGAAAATAAATGTGAAACCCACCAACCTTTTTTGGAGAGGATATTTATATAATTAATGATGGATGAAGACACATAATAAATACATAAATGATAGAACTTTTGATCATTGATAAAATCCATTAACAGGTTAAAGTTTTTACCTTGCTCATTTGTAACCAGCCTAAATCAATTACCTCCATACTACAAAAAAACATGTAGAATATATTTATGAAAATCACAAAATTCAAACATTTCACATTCTAAACAATCACAACAAAACTTAGGGATTTAATAAGACCCACAAATATTGAAACAAAAGTCATTGAAATTACATGAGCTTGGAATACCTCAAGGTCCTTTATGAACCCTGAAGGCCTCCTTTGGAAGAAATAGTTGATTTTTCCTTGCTTGACTAAGGTTTTCTTCCTCTTTTAATTTCACTTTGGACCACTTTTTTCTTTTCCTTTTTTAAAATTTTGACCTCGGTCCAATTATCTTCACTTGAAAGAGGGGTTCCCTTTGGGTCTTCAAAGCAATTTAGGTCATTTAAAGGACTTAAAATGTTAATTGAAAGAATTTGGCTGTGGGGCATCTTCGATTGAGAAAAGGTTCTTTGAGGTTCATTATCCATTTTCATTGGAGATAGATTCTTTGTAGGTCTTGGTAGTTTCTTCCATATCAAAAAAAGGGATCCCTTAGAATTTGGAGATTACTAGGGGGACCTTGACACCCCAAAAGAGAGAAATTTGCCTTTCCTTTCAAGGTAAGGGTGTTTTATAATTTCTTCAAGAGGCCTAACCCGTAGTTCCGAATAGGTGTACAGGGATTCATGGTAGGGACATTCCTTTGAAACCAATTTGGGCACCTTTATTGTAGGAGAATTATCACCCTTATTAAGGTTAGAAACACCCAAGCAAGAATTATCCTTAATTATGTGGGAAATAGTAACAAGCTATTATTTTGGCTGATAAAACCCATTGGGTTCCTCTTACCCTCTAGAAAATGCCAAATGTGTCACCTTTACCACCTTCTTTTGGATGATTGGAAAAAGGTTCCTATTATGACCAATTGAATCATATCCTTTATAGATGAAATGATCTCTTTCAAAAAGTATCTTCTGAGACCAATTCCCAAATTTTGATTAAAATTGATACTTCTAACCACTAGTTTGTTTGTTTGGACATTAACATTTATCTTGGATTCAACTAACCTTATTTTTTCTATAGTCATTGGATCAATAGACATTGATTGTCCAATAGCATGACCAGTGCCAAGGAACACCTCCTCTTACCAAAATTATAATGGTAATTAATGTAGTGGATTGATACCTACAACCTCTTCATTCATTATTTTACTAAGATTTTTGCCTTTAAGGCCTTCAATCATCTCTGACTCTGTTTTACCATGCTAGTATATTACTTGTCATTTGATACCTTGATCAATTCTCTTATTTCACTAGGATCCTAAGCCTCTTTTCATGCATAGTAATCTTATTTATTTTGAATATCTATCTTCACTCCACCATCCTCTACATTCTCTCTCTTTGTCACATCATCATTTCATACTCACTTTTCAAAACTCTATTCTCCATTCTTGATTCATACTCACTCATTATCACATATAGATTCATAGCTCTAAAAGCCTATTTTATGATTCCATGTTTCTTGTATTCTCATAATGGCTCATATGTCCATTGACTTACAGGTTTCAACACTTATACACATCCAATCAGAATATGTAATCTCCAAGCTTAAACTCTCAACCAAACTATACTTTCCTCTTTAAGGTCTCTTTGCTTGTAGCCCTCTTTTACTACAAAGATATTAGGATTGAACAAAATAATAAGGTTCACAACAAAGTAAAACCACTTTTAGATACCCATTAATCCTTTAAATCCTTAAAAGAAGTTTCAAGACCCAACTCTCAAGGGAAGTCAACTAACTCAACTCACCTCTTCACCAATTAGGTCTCTTTAGGATAAATCACTCCCCTAGTCATGGATACCATAATGTATGGTTTTTTAAAAGTATAAAAAATATTTAATCCTATAGATAAGATAAAAACACAACGGATCACCAAGTTTCATGAATTTTAACTAGTGGAAATAGTAGTTATTCAAGTTTGCATTTTCCAAAACCCTATTTCTAGTTTAGCAGGCCTATAAGTGGCCAAGAGCTCTAAAAATGGGTTAAAATGAATCTTAAACACTTTAAAACACTTAAATAAGGTATACCCAAGTTTTTTCAACTCATAAAAAGGTTATTTAGTCCTGATCAATTATCAAAATGTTCCAAAATGCAAATATATATAATTCTGACTGTAACAGGGGACTGTGTGTAGGTTTCTTCTAACTATGACACTTCTAATGACAATATGAAATTCCAAAATGATCAGAATTACAAATAATAGACACTATAATTAATTTTATTATCCAAAATAATTCAATATTACTTGATAAACATCATCAACACATGATTTACTTATCTTTCTTGGTTATACATGACAAAAATGCTTCTAAGAGGATTGTGTATTGGTAGCAATGCAAGTGGAGTTGAATATCACATTCTCAATAGATCTCTTAAGTATTCAATAAATTATCTTCATAAGCATGAACTCCTTAATATACTTCCAACCTTTAAAACATTATACTTGTTTTCTAAGAATCTCTTGTTCCCTCACTTCTTGATTGTGTCTAAAACATATTTCAAAAGCTTGTATATGGTGACTTAAACCTATAAGTTAGTGCAAGAATTTACTCCTTTAAATGAGGGAAAATAATATATAAATGATTACCTACCAATAATATTGTGAAATTTTCAAATACACTTTGAAAACATTATCTATTTATTGATATTATCTCACATATAATAGTAGTCTTATACAAAACTTGTAGAACTAATGGATTTTCTTTGAATTTTTATCTTGTATTGACATATTGAGGTTATACACATATTTATACCTCAAAATTATCTTATTATACCTGATTCTCCCTCATTATCATGAATTTATCACTTTTTTCAATGCTGAATCATGCAAGGAACTCCCTTCTAATATCAACTCCAATGTAGGTTGGCAGTTACAAATGCCTTTATTGGCTCATATTGCTTCTTGTCATGAGTTGTACATTGAAACACATCTAAAAAAATTTAATAACAAATAGTACCATTTAAAACAATTCACGAACATTTAAATTTCTCTCAAAACCCAAAACATCACTCTAAGACTAGTTCAAAATTCAAAATTTTAAATTATGCATTTTGGCAGGAAATCTCCAGAGAGATAATAACACAACATTATAAGACTTATAATGACTCCCAATAATTATAAAGGACCCTATATAACATATATCACCCATATAAAATTAATAATGACCATCATGAATATTTAAAACATGCTAAAAACTAATTTTATCTTAGGATGCTCTATATCATACTCCCTAAGTGGGAAAAATTTGAGCTCCTACTCAAATGCATTTGTATAAATTATTTATTAATTTATAATAATTCCTCTTATGATATTCTAATCTTCTCTTGCTACTACTCTTATCTTTCTCTTTTCTTCTCAGCTGGTTCTTTCATTTGTGTCTTATTACCTTGTCTAGTCTCTTTGCACACTCATCTTCTATCTCCATGAGGTGTATGACCTATTGAAACTCATTTTATGCCTCATATTATATCTCCTTCATATATAATTTCTCTCTATCATTCTATATGTCTCAGGGATGATCCTCATTCTTCACCCCTATCTCGACTCCATAACTTCCTTCTACACTTTTCATGCTTGGTTCATGTAGTCTTTAATGGTATATCTTATCAACAATCCTTCCTCCTTCATTCTCATGTTTTAATGGATTTTTATGAATATTAACTCTTGTTATACTCTCCTTTATATCTTGTTTTACTACTTCTTCATGACACTTTACCTTCTCATAGTGAATCTCCTCATTGCCTTGCTCATCTTGTAATGGCATCTCATTGACTAATTTAGGTTCATCATACCACAACACTACTTGGAATATTATCACCTTAATAACATCATACATACCTTAAAATATATTATTTAATACATTAAATATTAAATAAATAAACTTATTACCTTTCTTTTTCTTCATTATTTTTCTACCTTTCTCACTTGCTTCATGATGTAGATCTCTTTCCATGAGTCTTTGATCTTAAACTCTTGGCATGCTACTTGGACTGATCCTTGGGATAAATATACCTTATATTTTATCTCTAAATGCTATCATACTCTTACTCTTTCCTTGGATTACCTTAGGACTGATCTTGTCCTCCTCTCAACATGCAATATTCCTCAAATCAACTCTTTTGTGAGGATCATGGTTGTCTTTCTATTGATTTGGCTCTATCATGAGATATAACCCCTAATTACTTATATTCTCCATGTGATCATGGATTTAATCCTTATCTATCATATCCATACCTTTACTACCATGCTTATTACATATCTAATTGCATTCATGAGACTTGATAGTCTCTTTAAGAACCTCATGGTCCTTTGCATCCTCTCTTGTTCTTTCATGCTTCTTTTATGCCTCTCTAGGATTCTCTCTCATATTTTTGAGTTCCTTATCATGTCATTTATACTCTTTACTTACACCATTGGCTTCCATTGCTTTTTATTTAACCAACTCGCATAATTCTATTCCTTACATACCTTAGCTTGCAACTTAGTTTGACTCACCTTGTGTTAATGATTGTCTATTATCTCGACTACTATTCATGAATTTATTCTAATTTTCTGCCCCTATATGACCTAAAAATTCATCTCCTTGAAGTTTTTTCATGTGAAACATGATCTTTGACTTTGAAATTTGCTTTTCTTCATCTTGAAATTTTGCCTCTATCTCATTTCTGATAGCTCCAATCTTCTTTTCTCTTTGACTTAGGAACTCTAATATATTAACTTAAGCCTCTTGCATCAATGCTCTCTATATAAAATCCAATTATTTATTGTGCTCTTGCATATCTTGTGTCATATCTTCTAATTGAAATACATCTCTATCTTGTGTCAATCTAGACACTCCCTTATGCTATAAATCAATTTATATACCCATCAATATCTCTCTCTCTTGAGCCCCCATTGACTCATGCCAAATTATTAACTCTACACTTGTTGTTTTAAGATTAAATTTGTCCTTTTATCCATGATTTATGACATGCTCCAAATCTACCAATACTACCTATAATTTATCCTAACTTTCATATATAAATGGTTGATCTTGTTGCTCACCTAACAACTCTCCATTACCTGCAATATCTTTTACCTCCTTGATTTATTTAGGTGATATAAATTCAGAATTTTGGGTTTCATAACTCATCTCCATCCTCTTGATTAAACTTTGTCTCTTGTATTCCTTCCATGAGGCATCCATCTTATTGAAAATCCTCTTCTCAAAGCATCTCTCCTCTTTATAGGTAACGTATCACTGTGCCTCCATAGATTGTTGCCTAATCAACTTCTTCTTCATCATAAGCATGTTATTCATCTCTCCTTCATGTTTTCAAGTTTTATGTCCTCAACATGGACTTCTTCCTTCTTAAATCTTGTACCTGCATACACACATGACAAGAAATCATAAGATTTAAAATCTTGAGGTTTGCTTGCCTCTATCTTCTCCTTCTTAGGTTGCTTTGTATCCATGACTATCTCCTTATTCACAAGGTGATTCTCACCTTCCTCGTATTCATCCATCATAAACTTCTTCATTTCTTCCTTGAGCTACCTAAATAACAATCTATTTTGCTTCTCATGGTATTTAATTACCATATTTATTCTTCTCTTCATGAGTAGCCTTATAGGCCACTTAACCCTCTTCTTCTTCATAACCCAACCATACCATTGGCTATCTTCTTCTTGCATGATCTCCACCAAGATATTTATCCTCTATAACATTTTGCATATTTCACTCATCTCTTATTCAACATCTAATCCTTTTCTCTTTAGATCTTATTTCATCTTTCTCTCATTGTGGTAGTCTAACTCAACCAAGCCCTTCCTCACCTTTGCCTTCTCTAACTTCAACTTCTAAAAATTAAGTGTTTTTCACTTTGCTTTGGTGTCTCAACCTCTACCTAGTCTATTGACACTCTTGTCCAAGTATTTTTTACCTTGGAACTATAACTCTCACTTGAGTCTCTCTTCTCTCTTTTGAGATTTTACTATCTCTCTTCTTAGGGATTATATACCATAAACTCTTACATTTTTCCACCACTCTAACTCATTCTTGCAACTTAGCTTCATGAAATATCAAGTAACAACCTTTAAAAACTTCAAATGGAAACCTATCATATTTAAAGTCATGAATTACTCCAAGAGTTTACCTACTCTTGTACCACTTGATATAGATGATTTATGCTTACAACCTCCTCATTCATTATCTGACTTTGATTTTTGCCTTTAAGGCCTTCAATCATCTTTGAATTTGCTTTACCATGTTCGTACATTGCTTGTCATTTGACACCTTGATCAATTCTCTTATTTCACGAGGATCCTAAGCCTATTTTCATGCATAATAATCTTATTTATTTTGAATATCTATCTTCACTTCACCATCCTCTACATTCTCTCTCCTTGTCAACATCATCATTTCATACTCACTTTTCAAATCACTATTCTCCATTCTTGATTCATACTTGCTCATTCTCACATATAAATTCATAGATCCAAAAACCTATTTCATGATTCCATGCTTCTTGTATTCTCATGAAGGATCATATGGATATTTTCCTACATGTTTAAGATATTATACACATCCAATTATAATATACAATCTCCAAGCTTAAACTCTCAACCAAACTATACTTTCCTCTTTAAGGTCTCTTGGCTTATAGCCCTCTTTTAATACAAAGCTCCTACATTTAAACAAATTACTAAGGTTAATAAAAAAAAAAAACCAATTTTAGATACCCATTAATCATTAAATATTTAAAATAAGTTTCAAGACCTAAATCTCAAGGGAAGTCATCTAATTTAACTCAGCTCTTCACCAATTAGGTCTCTTTAGGACTAGATCACTCCCATAGTCATGGATACCATACTATATGGTTTTATACGGGTATAAAAACTATTTAATCCTATATATAACATTAAAAAATAATATATCACCAATTTTCATGAATTTTGACAAGTGGAAATAGTAGTTATTCGAGTTTGCCTTTTCCAAAACCCGAGGTTTAGTTTAGTAGGCTTGTAGGTGGTCGAGAGATCTAAAAATAGGCTTAAATGAATCTTAAACAATTTAAAACACTTATGAAACTTAAATAAGGTCTACCCAAGTTTTTTAAATCTCCTCTAATGGTTATTTAGTCTCGATTAATCATCAAAACATTCTAATATGCAAATATATAGAATTTTAACTAACAAGGGACTATGTGTAGGTTTCTTCTAACTATGACACTTCCAGTGAGCATATGAACTTATAAAATGATAATAATTAAAATTATAAACTCTCTAATTTATTTTTTGATCATAAAAAATTCAAAATTACTTCATAACCATCATCAACACATGACTTACCTATCTTTCTTGGTTGTATGTGATATAATTACTTCTAGGAAGACTATGTATTGGTAGCAATGGAAGTGGAGTTAAATCTCAACTTCTCAATGGATATATTGAGTATTAAAAATATTATCTAAATAATCATGAAATATTCACTATACTCCCAACCTTCAAAACATTATACGTGTTCTCTATGACTCTCTTGTTCTCTCTCTTCTTGACTATATCCAAAACAAAGTTCAAAAGCTTGTATATGGTGACTTGAACCTGTAAGTTAGTGAAATAATTCAATCCTCTCAATAAGTAAAAATAATATATAAATTATTACCTACCAATAATCTTTTGAAACTATAAAATACGCTCTAAAAACACTATCTATTCATGGATATTATCTCACATATAGTAGTCTTATACAAAACTTGTAGAATAAAGAGATTTTCCTTGAATCTTTATCTTATATTGATCTCTCTTGAGATTTTACACCTCTGTCTACATTTAAATTATATTATTATACCTACCTCTCCATAAATCATGAATTTATCACCTTTTTCAATGTTAAATCATGCAATATACTCTCTTTAAAGACTAACCCCAATGTAGGTTGGCAGTAACAAATGCCTTTCTTGGCTCATATTGCTTATTGCCATGAGTTGTAATTTTAAACACATATACACACCTTATAGGATCAACTAGGACCATTTAAAAACATTCACTAACATTTACATGTCTCTTAAAACCTAAGATATCACTCTAGGACTAGTTTAAAATTCAAAATTTTAAATTATGCATTTTGGTGAGAAATCTCTATAGAGCTAATAACACACCATTCTAAGACTTCAAATGACTCTCAAACATTATAGAGGACCCTATATGAATTATATCACCCATATAAAAATAATAATGACCATAATTAATCTTTCAAACATGCTAACACCTCATTTTTCCTTAGGATGCTCTACATCAGTAATTCAAGTAAGGAAATCCACATGGGAAGCTCCATTAAAGTGTCACAATGAAGATTCAACCTAGGCTTCCATTTATTAAGAGTTAGGAAGGATTTACCAAAATTCCATGTCCCTAATTGCAATGCCTTATCACATTTATCCAAAGAAGAGAAAGAGACCAAGATTTTTTTTTTTTACCATAGCCACCAAATCAATATGGCCCATATCTTTCATTTCCTGGAAACCCAATCTCTGAAGTCATCAATTCTAGGTCTGTAACCATAACATATTTTTGATAAGAGAGTTATCAAAGAAGGATTTAGTGTTTTACATTATAACATCAAGGATGTCAAGGATCACCTCATTTTCCTCCATCACAAGTCTAAGGATTTGTCCTGAAAAATCCTTTGAAATTTTTGAATCCGCAACAAGGTCCACCTAGGATTTTTTAGGCTCCTTTTCATTGACAACATCAGTCTTCCTCTATTCTCCATTTTTCACCTTCCTTGCATGGATTCATTTTAACCTAAAAAAAACTACTAAATATAAGTTAGTATAATTTTTTAATTTGATTTTTATTACAATGTTAAATATAAATATTTATTATCTATTTCATATTTTTATTACACTATGTTTAATTTAATAATATATAGAAAATTCTTAACTTCAAAAATATTATTTTCATAATAAAAATTCATTTAATAGTAATATTAAATATAAACTACTTTGAAATGATATCTTATAGTATTTTATTATAATATATTAAATGCATTGATAAATTAGTCACAATTAACCTTTGTCACATTATATTTAAATATGAGAATAAAAGAGACATATATACCTATCAAATATCAGTTTAGATAAATATTCAAGTATGTTCACCATACATATGATCCATTTGGGTCATATTGCAAACAAGTGTGAATAATCCTATTGAGGTGTTTACATCTCTCATCCACTGCAATTGTATTGCCGGTTCTCATGAATTCCTAGAGAAAATAACTCATGAATTGCATTGTTGGTTCTCACTAACTCATTTTTAATATGAAATATAAATCTTAAAACAAATCAATTAAATTATTTAGACTAAGTAGATGCCCAATATAAGATATTTATTAATATTTTTTAATTTTGATTATTAAAAGCTTGGATATTTTGTCTAGAAACACTAAAATTCAAAAATACATGTAAGCCATTTCACGAGTAATAGTTTTTTCACTTTCATTAAAATAGTTATAATTTAGATTTTGTGTCCACCCACACCAAGATATAAGGATGAATTATTTTAGAATATAAATATTGGGTCTTAGGTCTAACAATAACGAAACACAACAATACATGTAAGTGGCACTTATTTATGACTATCACCTATTTTAATAACATTCATATTTTGGATTCATTTCTAATATGAAACCAAAATATAAAAATAAAGTAATTAAAAAATAAATGGAATCAATTGATTTCTCCATTTCAATTAGACAAGTAATATTGTTTTTAATATGCCTATAAAGGTTATAATTTAGAAAGGGTGGCCACCCTCTATAGGATATTTTTATAAATGGGATCATTTATAATATAAAGCTTAGGTATTTTAACTTATAAGAAAGCAATTTAATAGTGCATGTAAACCATTTTAGGTGTATCTAAAATAGCACAAGTGACACTTATTTGAATTATACCTGTAATGATTTAGAATTTGATAATGTAATAAAAAATAAAATTTAAAATCAGTAGAAGTGAATCAATGCAAGAATAGTGAAAATAGGTCACTTATTACTTTTATAAAGAGATTAACACTTGGTTTCATTGTGCATGCAATGGTTTACATATATTATTAAATTTATTTGGGTGTAGACATAAGATTAACATTTGAAACAAATCCAACCACATAAGTTCCTACAGTGGGGTCTCTATTAATAGGCTGATACTTTTTTAAGAATATGTTTAGAATGGGTGCTCTCCCAATTTAAATGTAATCCATTTCAAGTATAGTGAACATATATGTTAATCATGTTGGATGATCGATGTAAATTCTTAGAGGATTAACATGTGTTTGAACTAGACTTAAAAGTTTTAGATTGAGAGTGGGCAACCCACTATAAAAATATCGATACATATTTTATCTATGCCTCTAATGATTCACATGTATTTTTAAATTTATCATTGGAAGACCTAAGCTTCACATGAAAAATTAATCCAAATTTTTTTTAGTAGACCTAAGCATCACATTTAAAATGAATCAAATTATAATGTTTTTAGAGTATGTGGCCACCGATTATAAATTCGCACCATTATAGGTATAGTTCAAATACATGTCAAGGACTATTCAAGCATTTGTATCTATAAAATGTTATGGTTGACACTAAAAGAGTTAAGAAGAATCTTCAGCTAAGATTTCTCTAAGACACCATTACTACAGCCATGGATGCTAATGCATTTCTCATAAAGAACAAACTATCTATTAACAAAAATAGATTATACAATGCTGAAATTATTCTCCATATCTTAGCCTTAGGCATAAAGACACATTTATAGGAGGAAGGTAGAAAAATCCCAACATCCTCATGCATGTGGTACTAACTTCTATAATGTACACAAATATACCTAAGCATAGATTAACTCTAACTCTCTCCCTTAATCTATGATTAGAGAGAAAAAAATGGGTCCTAATAACAAGGTCTGATGACGTATCCATGCACAATAAAGGATTAAATGTGAATCCAAGTGCCCCTATCGATGCCAATCCATCTTACTAGAGTACATGGATGTCAATTCACTGTAACTTCCAAGTGGAAGTAGGAATGGAGCTAAATACAAGAATCATTGAATATGAACATTGCACTCTAGAATACTGGGTAGAATGATGAACTCAAGGAAGTATTGTCTGAACACCTTCCAATAAGATAGTGATAGGTGAGCACAAAATCTAGTGGGGCTACCACATTAGTGTCATTTTTGGAGATACCAATCTACTGTCACTATAAGAGTCACCAATAAATACATGGAGACAAGTAAAAATCCTCATATGGATTCTAGCAGACAAAGTGCCTAAATAAGATACCCATGTACACAAGAAGAATCCAAAAAACACTTAAAAAGTCCTATATATATATATAACTCTCAAAAAGTGGAGAAAAAGAGAAAACCCATGGGAAAAACTCTCTCCCAAAAGATAAAAAAGAGGAAGAGTGAGCTATAAATCCCCTAAAGGTGATGCTAAAGAAGTCCATACTCCTAGTAATCCCAAATCATAAAGGAACTCAATCTGCACGAGTGGTCCAAATCCACTACTTGATCACAAAAATAATTGACACCAGGATTCACTAGAATAACTTCAATCAAGAACATTGTTAGTAATGTTGAAAGTACAAAAGAGTATTGCATGTGCAAGGGATGTTCAACACCTAAAAAGTAAGATTTACACCACACCCCCCAATATTTATGATTGGGTGGAGTGACATAAAAAAAATTGTATGCACATCCCCTTATAATGTTGAATGGGTGGGGTGAAGGAAAAAGGTTTACAAGAGTGGTCCAAATCCACTACTTAAACACTGAATAAGATGACTTGTATGCACTAGAATAGCTGTATATCACACTGGAAGAGACTATCAAACTATCAAAGAAGATAAGATGATATTAGGATTTACTAGAATAGCTAAACTTAAAGTTGTAGAAGACTATCAACTATCAAAATAGTGGTGTCAAAAATATAGATAAAATCTCTCAATAAGATGGCCCTGGTGGTGATGGGAGAGACTGACAACTATAATAGTAAAGGGTACACAAACTAAGGTATAAATGCATGAAGGTAGACTAGGCTATAAAATCAAACCCCTGTGACACTTTATAATTTAGTTTGAGTACAATATATACCATACACAAAAATACCAAATGAAAGCAATAAAGACACTAGGCTTCACCAGAATAGCTCCAAGCAAGTAGACTATCGACCTATCATAAAATCATGAGAGTTGTTCCAAAAAATAAGGGAACAAAAAATTATCTCCATATAATAAGGCAAGGCACTAAGAAAGGGGCCTTGATGGAGACATGACACAAACCACAAGTTTGTCAAAGTGCCAATACATAAACTAGAAGAGAGTATGTTTTGGGCTGATGGAAGAGTGTGGAAAATGGTGAAAAAATCCATCATGTATGCAAAAAACATACCTAAAAAGATCATCTGCCAAAAATGACAATTTATAAAACACATGCAAAAGGACATTAGACTCAATTAAAAATGCATCGAAGATAGTGTGACATATAATAGTGGCATAAGTGGTACAATGTAGGCTAAGAAGGAGTAATATGGGCAAAAGCTCATGCAAATAAGACGTTGATCATAGCTAAAAATGCATCTAAAAAATTACAGTGAGAGAGCAAAAGCAAAGAATAAGTAACCCCACACATATTGTTGTATTATCCCCCCCTCAAATTTGACACTTTATTATTTTAGTGCATTTTTAAAAAGTAAATGACACCAATAGATAAGGTATAAAAAACATCACTTTTTAAAAAGATATCACTTGATTTTGAGTTACCGATCAAAATATATAGTTTTTAAAAAGTTATCCCATCATAAATGGGTCAAAAATAAAAAATTACACCAAAAAATATTAAATGCTTGGAGATTACTAAAATATTTCTAGTAGATTTGGGAAAAATGTATTTGGAGGAAATTTTCATCAAAGGAAAAGAACAATCTTCCACCTGATCTATTTTTCTTGGTCGTACATAAAAAATCTATAGAAAAATAGATTAATAGGGTCAAATTCAGGCCTCATATCTCCTTGGATATTTATTAGAATTCTTATTTTGACCCCCTTTTAGAAACCTCTCGAAGTCCTCTTTTTATTAATGAAATAATTTTCTAAATTAGACAACTTTGTGAGGATAAAATTGACCTGTAATATAGTCACAATTTTTTACATTTTTTTCAATTTCTCACAAAAATCTATGGCCAACACAACATATCTAACCAAATCAAATGCAAATCATTATGAATGATTAGATCTAAACACAACAAATCTAAGCATAATCAAAACTATAAACCCTCCATAATATAGGTGTTTTGAATATGAATAAAAAACTTAGATCTGAAAAGGAACAATACAACTTATCTAAGGAGTGGAAAAATAATGTGAAAAATGGTAGTTACAGATCACTCTGACACCATGAAAGAGTTAAGAAGACTCTTCAGCCAATATCTCTCCAAGACACCATTACTACAGCCATGGAAGCTAATGCATTGCTCATAAAGAATGAACTGTCTATTTACAGAAATAGATTATACAATGTTGAAATTGTTCTCCATATCTTAGCCTTATGTATAAAGGCACATTTATAGGAGGAAGGTAGACAAATTCCAACATCCTCATGTATGTGGGACTAACTTCCCTAACATACACAAATATACCTAAGCATAGATTAATTCCATCAGACACTTATTTTCACTATGCCTTTAAGCATTCATAGATATTATTAAATTTGTTATTGGTATATCTAAGCTTAACATAAAAAATGAATCACATTATAAGAATAGTGCAAATAAGTGTTAATGATCCTTAACACTTATATTTACTATGCATGTACTAATAGTTCACATTTAGAGTGTGATTTATTTTTAATGTGAAGCTAAGGTCTACCAATAATAAATTTAACAATAAGTGTGAACCATTGAGGGCATTGTGTAAATATGGATCTTAAGTAGGAAAAAAAAGGATTTCCATTGCTTGAAAAGTGAAATATGTGGTAATTGTCCCTTTTAAGTATTTGTAATATTGAATTCATTATATAAAAATATGTCACCTTTTTATCATAATTGTTATCAATGTAGGATTTAAACCATTGTATAATTTTCCTCAATATATTTGACATTTTAATTTTAAATATTTATATAACTTCTATAGTTAATTGTATGAATCAATAACTTTTATTGGTCACACATCTTGATTGAAAACTATTTTATGGAGATTTGCCACCTAAACAACTATTGAAATTCCTTATTTTGGTTTCATTTCATATAATGGCTGCATCAAAAAAATATTTAATTCAACATAATTTGACACTTTGTTGCATATATAGTGATATAATATCATGCCCATAACAAGAAATAATTAGAATTATGTTCTATTTAGTATATAAAAGAGAATATCATATGGGGACATGATATTTGCTATATTATAATAGATAGAAACATGTTTTAAGAGGATATAACATGAGTTATGTTTTTCAACTAAAAAATGGGTACCCTATTTTGTTCACATACACACATTAGATATCGCTTCCATTTTGAGAAAAAATGCTTTGAAGAAGACTTTATACACTTCAAACAACATAATTAGGAAATTGGCACAATCTTATAATTTAGTTATAAAGTTAATTAAAGTGGAAATAAATGTGTTTATTTCATTGTTCATGTCAATGTATTCATAAAATAAGGCACAATTTTTTTTGGCTATGCTTGTATATGATACATTTCATTATTTTCAACTTGTTTTATTTTATTTTATCATTTCATTTTGTCATGTTTTATAATGAATATGGTGTGAACTTCGGCTTGATTGGTATGTTTTTTTTTTTTTTTGGTATATGTGTCTAGGCTACACATTAAAATAAACTAAGGTCTTATTACTATGTCAAAACATTCAAATAGAACAAGTTGTAATAGTGTTAGATATTTCTGTTGGAACTTCATATGAGTCTCCAAATAAATATTAAATGTGGATATGTTGATATTTGTGTTGTTAGATAATTTTACTTTGCATGTGCAAATCCATGTTATACCCATGAATTTTCTCTCAAAACAATTTCCATTTTTGGGCATATGCATGCCAATTAATTTTCTAGTAAGACAATTTTCATTTTATTGAGTCATGATAGTTGGATCTCGCTTGAGAAACTATGGGGTGTTTTGATTACATAATTTCAAGATTCATATAATTATTTATAGTCATTGAAACAATAAATGAATTATGTTAAAAAAGGAAATTAATGAAAAATAAATAAATAAAATAATGTATTTCATGGGAATCTTGCAACTAGTTTTTGAATTGCCTTAAATATTGATAGGGTGATGAGTACATTAGGATAAAATAGATAAAATTCAACATATGCAATTTAAGTTTGTATTTAAAGCTTGATTGAAGCCAAATTAAGGTTGTGTATCTATAGAAATAAAATGGTGTATTCCATTTGAATCCAATAAACAATTTTTAAATTGCCTAAAATTATTATTAGGGTGGGCACAAATAACTCAAATCCAACATAGTTAATTTAAGGTTGTATGTGAACTTGATTTAATCCAATTTACAGTTATGCATAAGCTTGGTTATAATTTCAAGAAGTTAGGAACAAAATTATTTGAACATGTAAAAATTTCAAACTAAATATGACAAACATAAAATGTCATATTAGCATTATTTGAGGGTGATTTGAGTAAGCTTTGGGAAGATAATGTTTAAATTTTACTAATCATTCTTTTCCAAACTTATATAATGAGAACTTATGGATATTAATAAATAGGTAATACTCATGTTTGCATCATGTCACTACTAATAAATCTTCACCAAAATTTTTAGAATAAATACTTAAGGATATAAGGATATTGCCAAAGTTATAAAACGAGCATTTAAGGATGTTGCCTAGTTACAGGAAATTCTCATGTCTGCATATTTGTGTCATATACATGATTTATCATCAATAAAGCATGGACCCAAATTAAAAGAGTGGTGAAAGACATGGATATTAAATGTGAAAATAAATATGGACATTGAACAAAAAATAATTTCTCCTTTCTTCATCCCTGTTCTTTTATAACTACGTAACAAAAGTAGATATGGTGAAAAGAAAGTGTTGATGTAATTCTAATCGACATTAGTTTATATTGATTAAATGTTAAGGTAATATGCTAAATATATGAATGAAAAAGATAATATTACATATAAATAGGGGAATTTTTAGTGTTTCATCCCAAACATTGATATATTTTGTGCTTGTTTAAATTTGAGATATCATCATCTATGTACTTATTTTAAGATCTTGCATTGTCATAAATAATCCATTTGGATTCAAATGAACCTATACATTATTTTATATAATTAGATGATGTAATCCTTCCTCTTTAAATTTTTACTCTCTTGAGAAGCATTTTTATATATGTATATAATTGGTTTGCATTGGACATCATAGGAATACTTTTACATAGGTTGAGTGATGTCACATCCTAAAAAATTCAATTTTTTTTTCTATAATCAAGAATTAAGGGGTTTGTTAAATTTTTAACATTCCAACATGCAATTTTAGATCATATCATCAAAATCTCATGGTAACAAATGCAAATTATCATTAAATAACATACTGAAGAACATGTATTACACAAGAAACATAGTCATTATGAAAGACACATTAGTCAAACTCAAACATTTAATTAAATACACATTAAGGTTTCAACAAATGCGTGAAGCAGTTATGTGATAAAATTCAATGATTTTTACATTTAAAAATGTTTAAATGAGATTATATTTATGACATGAGAAAAAAATATATACATACACAATTATATGTGTTTGATTTTATATCGACTTGATGCTACATTAATTAGATGTGCATAATTTTGATGTAATAATTTATCTACACTAATATTGTAATGCCCCAAAATTAATGTGCCAAAATTATGGGATTTTTTTAAAAATGAAACACACATGCTGAAAGAGAGAGATAAGGCTAAGTTGGATTCATTTCTCACTATATACCTATGGGAAGGTTAATAATAATCCTCAAGGTTACCAAAGAAGGAACATAAGTTATAGCTAAGGATAACTTATACATAACGATAAATACTTTTAACTTATCTTGATCATGCACACTCTCAATGGGAACAACCCCTTATAAAAGTGCTATTGTTATGTACATGAAATAATTATTGCAATCACTATTTTCACACCCATTTTACTTATTATTAAAATTATTATATAATGTTACAAACTTGGTAATTGATCCATTTCCCATATATCAATTCATTACTAAGTGTTATTTTAATGAAATCTAACTTTTCTCATTTGGTGATACTCATTTATCTCACTCTACCTTTAACAATAGCTTGATCATTAAAATGTGAATGCCTAAGCAAACTAATTAGGGTTGGACCTCCTACCATTTCGATCTTTAAGTAGTTATGTTAATCCTTCATTATTAAACATTTACATATTGTACTATAATAATGAAGATTATGAATGTTAACTTCCTAAGAGGACCTAATCTCTCTCTCTCCATTTGTTGGTTCATTAAGATGAAACTATATGAATCTCTAGTTTCTTCTAGCAAGCTTGAAATATCCTAGAACTGATCTTGTGTATTAATAGATCCTAAAATAATCTAGAATTTATTTTATTCAAACTAAAGAGTCCCAAAGAAATTTGGGCAAAAATTTAAAGGTAGTAGCTTACTCAATTTTAAAAATGTCTTTACATAACTATTGGTAATTTGGCCTATTAAGGAAAAATACTAGCGCATATAATTTGATACTTTTCCTGACACTGTTACAAGCCTCTACAAGGTGGTCTACTATGGGTATGTTGAGTAAAAAATGAAGTTTTTGAGCCTTTAAGTGTTAAATTTGGAGTAAAATTCACTAAATCAATCATAAATTCTGTCATAATACTTTGAAACACCTTCATATTCATGTCATTACCTTAAGTCAAAGTTTCATGCCTTGAAAAGATCTTTTCATGCAACTCTAAGGCATATTTTGGCCTCAAAAGACTCCCACATGCTAAAATTTCCCATATAAATATGTCAAATTACTTATTTATTATTTTTATCTCCTTCTCGACTCTTGGTCATCCTCTTCATACCTAAAATTAGTGGTTCAATCTTTAGTTTTGAAGAAAAGGCAAAAGATAGGCTATTTCAATGTTCTATGCATAAGTATGAAATTGTACGACCTTTTCCAAAGAAAAAAGGTCATAAGAATGAATTTTAAGTCATGACAGGTCTTCTAGATGAGATTCAAGGAAAAAGGATCAAATATAGGCCCAAAAATAGTTCCCTTTAGTCATCTAGCTTCTTTGCACATAGTGAGAGCTCTTCAAGTTTGTATGTGGTACGGCCATGAGAGAGAAAAATAAGGTCTAAAATTTTGGGTAGAGAAATGGGTTTCAAATGTATTCCAATTATGGCAAGTGGTTATCAACTTGGTCCTCCATACTTAATAAACCATCCATTTGAATTCAAAACACTCACTATGTCTCCTTCATCCAAGTAGGCAGTTGGTTTTCTAAGTTTTCTCTTTATTTGGGCATCATGGCAGAAAAATTCAAGATTATGGAGTTTTTAAAGAGAATGATCCACATTTCCATAGAATCCTTCAATTAATTTTCACATGTTTGAGGGTTATATGGATATTAAGAAGGCATAATTGTGCAAATCTATAGTCTACAAGCATATGAAGAGAATTTGTACAATCCAGGAGAGAGGAGGAGCATCAAGATTTGTTGGATTCTTATTTGAAGTGGTTTAATTCATGTTATGTGCATCTCATTCAATATTATCAAAATTTTCTTCTAAGATTCATATCAAGGAATCCATTAATGGCTATCACCACCTTCATATTCCTAGTTTAGCAATTTTAAAGGTTTGTTAGCATTTGTTAAGGATCTTAACATACTCCTAGGTTTCATTTTAGCACCATATACCTCTTTTAAAGGCCTAATTTTTTTTAAATATTGTTGAAAATATGTTTATGATTGTTTAATATCTTCAGTTTGGTCTTGACATCCCCCTTTCATTCTCTTAATCACCTCCATCTTGTTACATTCATCTACACAATCTTTCACTACCATTTCTCACTGTAATAAAGCTCCATTTTCACCTCCATTCAATGTTGCCATCATCCTTAAACCATTATATAACTTTCCATTCACATCCATTTCATGTATACACTATCAAGAAGGAATCAAGGTTGTTGAGCATACCATGTTCATGGAGATGTGTTTTGAAACCATCAAGCCTGTTAGGAATCATTACCTACATCCAATAAAAGGTACAGTTAAGATGTGTTTCAAGAGAGTATTATTCTACGAATACTAGAGGACATGGATATCACTATGAAGAAGGTTGAACTATATTTTTAAGCTACAAAAGATGAAGGACAAGTTCATTAACATTGTTTTTTGATCTTTTCAAGGTCAAATTCAGACTCTGTCTATCCAGAATGACCTCACATAGTCACATGAAGCTACAATATATAGTCATCATGAAGGAATGATCATGGCATAGATGCATGAATAAGAGTCATCAAATAATGAGGAGTTCTTGATCCATATTAGATCTTCATTCATTTCTCAATCTAAAGAGAAAGTCCACTAAGCCTACATTCAATCATCCTTCTCAAGATAACCTACAAGTTTATCGAAGGAACAAGAACAAAATCAGTTTTAAAACTCAATTTCAAACTAAGGGAGAAGCTTGTATCTATTTAAGGGAGAGTTTGAACTTGATAGAATTTAAAGTAACATGAAAGAATTAGAGTGACTGTTGTCAAGTCTATTGATTTTGCTTTAAGATCCAAAGACTTGTACATAGTTTGTACAAGGGCTTGATGTTGACTCATAGTCAAGCTAAGATGGAAAAAGGTCTTGTTAAAGTGTTAGAGTAATGACTATGCAAGTGATAGTGTATTCAAGAGTGAGCATAAGACCTAGATTAAAGGCAGACCATGAGTGATACTTAAACTCATATTAAGACAGGTTTTCATGAAAATCTCCACCTACAATAAGGATATAAGTCTTTTGAAGTATACCAATCCCTCACCAAGTTCTAAACTATGAGAAGGGTGTTGTTGTGGCTTAAAGATAAATAAGGTTGTTGTCTAGGTTTGAATATTCACATGGAATGAAGGTGTGTTATATCAAGATAAGGTTTAAATTCCAAACAAAGTCACAGTTATTCACCTCATGACATCCACCTACAACCCTACAAAAGGGCAGGCCTATCTCTAAGTTGAAGAGGATGAGGGAACAATGATCTAATGGAGGATTATCATGTCATATAAAGAGTCATATGGAAAATAAAGATATTAAATCATCAATACTATGGAAAAGTTATCCAATTAAGTCTAAATTCAAATTCAATCATTAAAAGGTCTACCTATAGCTATATTAAAGAAAACTTCATTTCATCTATCCATACCTTAAAGGTACAATGAAATAAACATTTAAGTCAAGAAGGGTAATATTTTCAAGTCACCTAGGTTATCAAGGGAAAAATAACACCATCAAACCCTCATCAAAATCATGAGCTCTTATAGAACTAATGCCAACTTAGCAAGCTATAGTACACAACCTTACTGTATGTAATATGGCTATGTATGAGCCTAAAAACATTGTTTGAGGAGTGAATATTCTAGAGAAAGGGATGAGAGATGGTTTAAAGTGACTTTTGGGGTCTGAAAGGTACTAAATGAGTGTGAAATTGATCTTTAAAACTTCCATTTCTCATGAAATCACCTACACTAGTATTACCAAGGCAGTCAATGAGGTTTCTTGAAGAGACATGGTGTGATGATAAGATGCATAGGTTGAAAAAAGTGACAAGTGGAGGTTATATATCACTTAAATAAGGTTTTATATAGCCTCATTAAATCCTATTAAGTATTATTAGAACCAAAGACAAAGTTAAAAGCATGAAAACACAATCCTTTAACACCAAAACATAGTCAACAATACAATTAGCTCCATTACCTATTTTAGGGAAATTGGTGATTTTGATATATCTAATAGTCTAATAAAGACCTAAAATTTTGTAAAAATAATCATTAGGATTATAAAAATATATTCATATTATCCTATAGATCATACCATATGTGGATATAGTCACTTTTTTTTATAGAGACCTCATACAATCTGATAGCAGTCATGAAGGAGACCTGATGAAATATTGGGAAGTTTAAAGTTAGGACAAATAAATTAGAATTAAAAAGAGGTTTTGAATGAATAAATTATTATGATAAATTATTTATATGATAGTTATAGCATGTGACAATCAAGTTTCAAGACAAAGTTCCTTGAGGGCATGTTGAGAGAAATGCGAGCCAAGACAAGCTTATGCACTTTTGATGACATTCATGTAAGTTAAAAGGTGTTTCAAGACATAAATATATATTTTAAAGTTAAATGGAGAGTATATTATATTCAAAAATCCTTTTATAGGAGTAATAGCTTAGGTTCAGCAAGGTAGAGCATCAAACTCAGTCACCCAGGGTTTTACAAGCTAAGACTGCTTAAAACCTTAAGGTAGAGAGACAAGAGAGTAGAGGGATTTGAGAAGATAGAGACTCAATTTAAAGAGTGTTATAACTTTTAGAACATGTTTTATGTTTGTTCATGAAGGATAAATAACCTCTCAAGCCTCAAAATATCCCACACACATAGTCTAAACAAGTCATTCTCACAGGCAGTCTTAAGAGACCATGAAGAGCAAAGTTGAAGTTTGATAATTTGAAGAGGAGAATACAGGTTGGATAATTTAAGAAAAATTTAATCATGATGTATTTTATCCTCATATCATACTACAATTAATTTATACCTCTAAACCTAGATATGGCCAATTAGGTCTAGAAACCAGTTTTAGGCTTAGAAGGCCTATATCATATTGAGACACTTGCAGACCCTATCAAGCCAAGGTGAATTAATTATAATGTTTTTTGGGATATTATATGTCCTATATGAGATATTAAAACCATATAAATACAATGGAAAATCCATTTTTAGTCTCAAGGATAAATTTGAACTAATGCAATGTAAACATTCATTTGAGTTGCCTGTTTGAGAGATCATATCTTTCAACACAAGGAGAGTTTAACAAAATTATATTATAATTTTTTTAGGACACATATTTAATTATTTATGTTTGTTTATGTTCTGAGGTTTATGAACCATCGCTAAGATTATAAGCATGTCTAGAATGCAAGTAGAACCCTATAGGCAAACTTCTTTACGTACGTATCTTTGCACACCTTTTGCATGGTAACCTAATATTCTCAAGAAATTTGAAGGGATATATGGAGTAAATATACATTCAAATAATTTATAATTTTTATGTATGTACTTTATGAACCATCGTTAATAAGGTTCACCTCTAAAACCCTCCCAAACCCTCCTACAAACTAGTTTTGAGAAAAGTGAAATTTATTTCACTCAAAACTCCATGAACTACCTAATAACCATTGGAAACATAAATTAAACTTATATAAGGTACTATAAATGGTACCATGATATAAAAAATTATATGTACATGGCATAAAACAAGGTTTTTTGAGGCAAAAGTGTAGAAAATAGAGGTGCAAGGTAGTTTAGTGGATGCCAATCAATAAAGAGTGAAGATTGAGACTTTTCATACCTTATAAATCCATAATATTATCAAAAAAATGCCTATAAATTCCTTTTTAACCTCATTCAAATTAGTCAATATGTAGATTAAAGATAGTTTGACCTAGTCAACTAGTTTGACCTAGTCAACTAGTTTGACTAATTTGCATATGTTGATTACTAAGGAGGACTCATTTCATGATATGAGGAATTGTTTCATGTCTTAAATTCACAATATTTTTAGGTTATAAATGTTTTATGTAGGGTTTTCATGGCCATCAAGTGTAAGTAATTAGGCTACTAGGCCTAATTGGCCTAGTAGGCCTATTTGGTCAACCAAATAAAGTGGGAAATGGCATTGGAAGCCATTGATAAGATAAAATGTGGAGTTATCACACTTAATAACTTTTATTCAAGTGGATATTTAATTCACAATTGAACCTAAGTGAAAATCAATGCAAAAGAGGGCTAAAGAATAAGTTGACTGGTCTTAAGCGACAATCACTTTGAGTTAACTGATCCTTGACTAGTAATCAATGCATGTTCCATGGTATTCATGAAATAAAGGCAATTAAATTATCTTGATATTATTTTAAGTGGAGTTATTTAACAAAAAATGGTGTATCATTCTTCCAAATAAGGTTGGGCAAGTTAGCTATGGCCCACCACCTTGTTTCTAATGCCAAAAGGAACATGCAAGAGCATTAAATAAGAAGAGATATTTGGAGGACTATTATAAAAAAATTTAAATAATTTTATACTAGATTTGATGATTAGATAATTATTTCTTCTCTCTTCTTCGCCACTCTCTTGGCTAGTTCTCTCTCATGTTCTATATATTTAGGCTTTTAGGCCTATTTTCAGGATCCCTCTCTGGGGCATGATGAAACTCTGCCAAGATTGAGCTTTATAACCTCTTGAGATAATAAAAATGATTATTTTGGATTCATATATAAAGGTTTAGTGTGATTATGTTAGTTTTATTTGCATATGTGGTAGTATTTTCTCCCTTGGCAGGTCCTAATCTCACCTAGTTACTAGTATGTCATCTTATGTAAGTCATATATAATGTTTGATGTTGAGTAGTTGAGATAAAAGTGGAAATATTGATTGGTTATTGCCTTAAATCAAGCTTCCCATCATTTTATTCATGATTTTATGACTTGATGGAACCTTTATGTGAAATATTGTTGCATAGGAATCCCTTGGAGTTGTAATATTTAGTGATTTGCATTGTTTGTTAGTGTTAGTTGGAGTTCAAACTGAGTGGATGAACAAGAAATATGGGTGTATCACCATCAATAGAATAGGATTTTATTTTTTAGTAATCCATCTAACCCTTTTCATCCCTAAATAAAATTAGGTTTAAGTAAGTTGAGCATAAGTGATATATTAGAGGAGCTAGCCTCATAATCTAGAGGTTTGTTCTAAGTACATGTATCCCACACCTATAGACCAATCCAATGTTATTATAGGTTTGAAGGAGATCCAAGCAATCTGATTTAGTTGGGTACAACTTAGTTTTCTAATAATAACTTAATTTCCTTATTCTTAATGCTAGCCTCTCATCTTCATACCACAAGGAATGTTTCTTGGATTGGATTATAACAAGGTTTTCTTACACAACTTGGAAAATTTTATGAATGATTTTGTTCCTACTTCATTTGAAGTGTAAAAATAGTAACTAATATACTCTTAAAATTACTTATGCCTTTCCCTATGATTAAATCACAATGTTTATTCAAGCAATAATATAATAAAGTATGACTTCCATTCGAATAAACTCATATTCTCATACCTATTATTATTCCTTAATGCAAGTAACTTCCGTTCGACACTTATACTACTATGGAGAATATAATTTAGAGATAAGATCAAGTTAAAGTTCTTAGGGTGAAATATCAAAACCAAACTAATGGTCAAGATTGTAAAAATGCAAGCTGAGGATAGGGTAAGATAAGGGATAGTAAACTTTATTCAATAAAAAAATCAAAGATTTCGAAGTAAACGAGATTTGGTCGATTAAGGACTAACTATCTTATAATTTATTTCATAGCTAAAAGGTTTATATAATTATTGAATGAAGCATAGATTATACATTATAATAATTGTCTTATTAAGTGTTGAATCATAATTTGATTACAAATTGCTATAATAACTACCTCTGGTATCAATTTATCAACAAAGCATAATCAAGAGATACATTTCAATACCAGAACAAACATTGAACATTTGATTTTAATTCATTTACAAAATATATGCCGATGTTTAATAATAACAAACAAAGTGATATATCATAACAAATCTATTGATTATAACAATGGAATTTTATCTTATTGAATGTTTATAATGAGAGAGTGGATAGATTCCAACTCTAAAATTATCTTGAATGCTTAATCATAGATATGGACTAGTTCTAGGACAACCTTCACCCCAAATCATCATTCTAATCATGTTATTTCTCAAGTAGAAGACTCATATAACATATTGCCTTATAAGATCCAGATTAATTCAATGGAATGTGATCTCATCAGAAGAAATTGGAATGATAAAACTCGACAGAAATCACTCACTCAATCCGTCACAGTTGTTCACTAGATTCCACTTACCTACACTAGCTTCAAACTTGAATGCAATTATTTATCTAAAATGATATGACTTCAAAACATTTTTTTTTTAATCTTGCATTTCAATCAATACATCTAGTCATGGCATTAGTTGGACTTATCTAATAGTGTGATTGATAATATAATTAGTTGATTTTAATGTAATAAATTATTAACATTTATTTCTATAACAACCAAGTTAACCCAATAATAAATAATTAAATAGTCTAATAAATATAACCATGGTATATATCAAATTTATAAATGATTCTCTTATGATCTAAAAAAAATTTATTCCATAAATAATTAGGAAACAACTGATAATTAAAATTAGGATAACTTCCTCAATACTTAATGAAATTTTATGATTCAAAAGGTTATAGAAAGCTTAGATAGAGAGCATCAAACCCAAAAATTGTTTGGTCAAACATGTTTCCAATTGGGAGAATAAAATGCATTTAGATTTGGGTTTTTTAACTATTATCTTTAACATCTTATACTTGGCATTAATTTACAACTCCAATTTTGGTGGACTAACAACTCCTAATACCATAGTTAAATGTATAAATTATTGAGCATATTGTTTTTAACTTAGATTTCATCTTAATTTCCTACATGGAAAGGAAGGAAGGCATATGGACCTAATCTTAATGTTAGAGCCCACACTGACTACCTAGAAACAACACAATACTTCATGGTCTTTCCAAGTGACACACGGTCAATTTTCAAATAACCAGATAACCATCTCATGGAAAAGGATTCATGAGAAGTCCATGTAGTCATGTCAAGGATGAGGCACTGGTTTTAAATGTTTTCACCCTTAGCCCTTAGCACCATGTTTAGCCATGGAATAAATTATTAAAGAATAAATATTTACCTAGTAATTTAATGTATAAATACACCAGTAGAAAACTAAATTTTTTGAATAGACAATCCATTATAAATCTCTTTATCAGGGAATTCATCCTACAATAACTAATAGATAAAAAAATAAGGAAGGTACAAATTTCCAAGCGATTTATGATATAATTTTCCTAGTAACTAGGTGGACGTTAGATCTTGAATTTATCATTTATTAAAGTTTGAAAGAAAGGGAAATTTTCTCTAATCCTAATGTACAATAAGAAATACAAGGAATCAACAACAACTATTCCATCTTAGGTTAAACTACAAAGTGGCTAAAACATTACAAATTTCCATGAATACACATGGAGGAAAGATGTGATATTAGAAATCTACTTCCCTGATGATGTGGGGTGCCCTCCTCCTTCTCCTACTCACTCCAAATCCTATTTGCTACTCCAATCTTGGTCAACACTAAAATTAATTATCTTCTCAAATGGATTTTATTAAAATAAATTTCATTGGATCATACACTACCATAAATTTTGACCAAGGTACAAGGATGGGATACTATCCTTCCCTATACTCAAAGATGAAACAAATTAATTAGATACAAATTACCTTCCTTAACCTCTATGCCACCTTTAACAACAACTATCCTTTATCAATTAATTATTGACTTGATGGAAGGCTAAGTCTACCAAGGCATCATAATATACCAATGGGGTTCAAGTCCAAGATAGTGCATTGGAATAAAAAAAGGGTTCAATTTAAATGAGGGAATGAAAATTTCAATGGTCTAAAATTTAATAATCACCTTGAATTTAATTTAATTACCTTCTATGATTCCCATAGACCAAAGATGAACAATGAGAACCAACCGCACCACTAGCTCAGTTCCATAAACCCATCGTAAACTAAAATCAATGCCATCTTGGTTTGTTAGTTGTACCAATCAAAATTCAAAAACATTTAAAATATATAATTCAACATATAATGATGATGATGATGATGATGATGATGATGATGATGATGATGATGATGATGATGATGATGATGATGATAATAACAATAACAACAACAACAACAACAACAACAAAAACAATAATAATAATAATAATAATAATAATAATAGCTAATGTGCATTTTTTCATTAAATTAAAGGTTTATTTTATTATCATCACACTAGAGTGATCTGCGACAAGGAAAGTTAGCATCAAATGTCAAAATGAGACTCCCAAAAAGTAACTAAGGTAGAATGCAAGTATAAAACCACTCACAGTCTTAAAAACTAAATTGGATGACCAAATTAAGCATCATATTTTTCAACCAACTATCATTGAAAGGGGTTCCACTTAGACAAACAAAATATGACAACCCAAAAATATCAATTAGACACAAAGAGATATAATTTATCATCCATTGATTGATGGATTGAAAATAAAACACAAGGAAATGTATCCCCAACAAAATAAATATTGTGGTGAGCAAGCCAACCTACATGCAATCAGGGTACCTACTATCCTAAACAACTTGAAATCAAGAAAAAGTAAGAAGGGCACTAGTAGCTAAACCTACATTGCTATTACTATAACTATTAAGCTTAAAAGGTCCTACCCTAATTGTTATGGGGTTAGTTTCACAATTAAAATGTTTCTATGATAACAAGAGACTAAGACTAGAATAGTCTTCATGGGATTGCATGCCAACACATGAACAAGGCACGCTATCATCTCACCACAACCAATCCAAAGGATAATTTGATAAAGAATAACTAGATTGAGCTAGAAGGGTAATACATTATACCACTCTTATAAAATTAATTTCCTCTATGCCTAAACTATAAATACTATTATCACAATAAGTACCTGATCCCATTCTTCCTAAAGTATTGGTAAAGACCCTTGGTACCTGGAGTCCTATCAGAACAAAATAACATAACCCAAATAATAATCGATATATGTATGTGAGTATGAGCACCAATGTGCCATAAATTCATAATCAAGGAAACTTATTTCCATCCTACAAATAACATATAATGTGTTGAATACATGGTAATCCATGGCAACATACTACAATAACAAGAATGATGTACAATGATGACCAAACTACCATATTGAGCCTTACTATCTGACTGAACCACATTGATCAATATCGTAAGGTACCAAATAAAACATAGATAAATCCTAATATGATTAAATGAGGATAGAATTCATTATAATGTAAGTCATGTTATCACACACATCTATCCAACCCTGTGAAACCCAAAAACCTTCTATTCTAAGTATGAGAGATTCAATATTTATCTGGTATCTATATCCTATTGAGAGAAGAATTTCAAGTGCTAATAATGGTGAAATAACCCTTACTAAGATAGGTATCCATCCATGGTAACATAGTTTGGAGAAATTGAACAATACTGAGCCATGTTGGATTATGTTGAACCATACAAAAACAATCAATCAAGGTTTATACCAAAATTACCAAGTAGTCATTGTATACCAAATCATCTACTTAGGCCTCCTAAAAAATAATCATATCTCCAAAAAATGACCATATATATATATATATATATATATATATATATATATATATATATATATATATATATATATATATATACCACATCTCATGGGGTGGGAAGGATGGTATCATGAACTTACACGACAGGTTCCTAGTATCATGAACTTGCATATAGGTTCCCACTTGACCCACTATCTATATTCCAAACTACTTATCCTCCCCCATACCATGCCATAGGCATAACAATTATGCACATATGAACACATGTGAAATCAACACCAACAATCATCAAAATAAACTTTAAAAATTAAACTGATCATGTAAAATTTTATCTCCACTGATGAGCATAAAAGACAATTTGATTAGCAAGCAAATAAATAAAATGAGACCAAATGGCCTTAAAAAAGGTAAAAACTCAATTACAATATTAACAACAATATTCACAATCGGTCAATTGATTTAAATATTTTAAAATAATAAAAAATAGTACTGATTTCAAGTCAAATTAAAATAAGGTGTTAAAAAAAATTAAAATTAAATTTGACAAAACATGAGCAAAAATAGATCACATTATGAACATTATGTGACTTGATAAGTCATCCAAGGGGATAAGGAATAAGGTGAGAGGGAATATGGTGGTCCATTAGTCATCACAAAGATTGGAACTAAATCATTAGGCATAGGTATCTAGTCCACCTACCATCACCAATATGAAGATAGTCCACTAGACATTTAGAGAATTGAACTACATCATCGGCATAAGGACATGGTCTACTATAACATGAATCAGTTGATACATATGAGTGAGAATGTCAAAAATAAATCTTACACATATCATCCATGTGCCTTTTAAGTACCAAAAAGTATACTATATCATATCTTTGACTGTCATATAACCAATCCACTATCAAATAACATGGCTGGTAGAGAAAAACCATGTCAAAACATAACCCTTTGAAATTATACAATCGAAGTAATGTCAATAGAAAAACTATCTATGTTTGAATGATGCTCAATAACAAATGTCATATGCCAAAATTATCTTTCAATAAGATCCAAGTAATCATATCAATAATAAAAATGTGCATCAACTATATTACTTATCGAGTCATACCTTAAATAATCAGGACTTCACCATTCTCAATTAGGTGTGGTATGAATAAAATATGGTTCTACAAACCCTAAAACATGCATTTAATATGCTATCATAGGTCACTTAACACAACAAAAATAAGGATACATGGTCAAATCAAACAAAACAAGGATCACCACATAACGTTCATCACCCATGAAAGTTTGATAATCATAATTGGTGTGAAACTACATGCTCTAGTCAAATAACATATATACTACTAACTGAAGGTGCACCCTAATCATGAGCACACCTGACCAAGGAATATACTAATTATAAGGGTTATCAATATTTTTTATAGGTGTTAATATGCTATTTATTTATTTTGTTTTATTCTTATTATAAATTTATCTCAAGGCTAAGACATAAACAAAGAAGCGATTATCCAAACATTATTCATCAACATGAACAACTTTTCATAAATAGGGGATAAAATTACAACATTAGTTTAGTATTCTTTGAAAATCTAAGGAGTACAAATTTTGTTACCCAGTGCCTCAAGAGACTAACATTAGATTATATAAGCATAACATAATAATATAACAAAATTTGGATTCCCAATTTTGACCTAACTCAAGGGTTTGATGGTCCAGCCCCTAGTGCCCCATTATTTGAAACATGATGTTCTTTGAAAGATGAATCATTTTCAATCCATCCATCATGTCCATCCTTTATTAGTTCAGAGGTCATATGATCCTTTCATGGTAAATTCTTAACAAAATGGCACACAACCCTGCATAAAAAGTATGTTCCCAAAGAAGCTTCTTTAGTGGTTGGGATTCCCAATTGTTGACTTGGTCCTACACCATGAATCTTTGGTAGTCTTCTCCATGCATGTTGGTATAATTGAATGAATTTTGTCTTATTCCTCAAGTTAGCACATTTCCTAGAACAAGAGTCAACCATATCATAAGGGAGGTGAGAGTGTCTCTGTGACACCTGTGACTACCTGTTTATGTAGAATTAAGCATAAAATGGTTAGCATATCTTTGGTTTGTGTTTTTGGATGGGTTTCCATGCATATTAATGAAAATGAGGGGATCCTTTGGGTAGATATTGAGTCGTATGAAATCTCTCCTCCAACATGTTTAGAAATTACTAAAAGGTCTATAGAATATGTTGGTTTACTTGCATTAGTTTCTCAAGTGATGGTTCCTAAAGATTCCCATCGTAAGAACTACCCATGCTACCTGCATGCAACATAATACAATGGTGCAAAATTAAAGCTTAATTATAAATAATTGAAGCTAAACATCCCAAAAGTCCCATTGTTAAAACTTGGTTCTAATACCATAATGTAATGCCCTAGAATTGATGTGCCAAAATTATAAGTAATTATTTTTTAATGAAACACACATGTTGCAAGAGAGAGACAAGGCCAAGATAGATTAATTTCTCACTAGATACCTATAAGAAGGTTAATAAGAATATTCAAGGTTACTAGAGAAGGAACATATCTTCTATCCAAGGAAGGATAGCTTATATATAATGATAAATTCTTTTAACTTATCTTGATCATGCACACTCTCAATGGAAACAACCCCCTCTAAAATGCTATAGTTATGTGCATGAACTAATTATTGCAATCACTATTTTCACATCTATTTTACTTATTATTACAATTATTATACAATTTTACAAACTTGGTAATTAATCCACTTCTCATATATCAATTCATTACTAAGTACCATGTTAATCAATTCTAACTTTTACCATTTGGTGATACTCATTTATCTCACTCTTACCTTTAAAAATAACTTGATCATTAAAATGTGAATGCTTAAGAAAAATGATCAGGGTTGGACCTCCTACCATTTTAATCCTTAAGTAGTTATGTTAACCTTCCATTATTAAACATTTATAGGTTGTATTATAGTAATGAAGATTATGAATGTTAACTTCCTAAGAAGACATTCTCTCTCTCTCTCTCTCTCTCTCTCTCTCTCTCTCTCTCTCTCTCTCTCTCTCTCTCTCTCTCTCTCTCTCTCTCTCTCTCTCTCTCTCTCTCTCTCTCTCTCTCTCTCTCTCATCCATTAGTTCATTAAGATGAAACTATATGAATCTCTTCTTTCTTCTATCAAGTTTTAAATATCTTAGAACTAATCTTGTGTATTAATAAATCCTAAAATAATCCATAATCTATTTTATTCAACCTAAAGATTCCCATTATTAACTTGATCATTAAAATGTGAATGCTTAAGAAAAATGATCAGGGTTGGACCTCCTACCATTTTAATCCTTAAGTAGTTATGTTAACCTTCCATTATTAAACATTTATAGGTTGTATTATAGTAATGAAGATTATGAATGTTAATTTCCTAAGAAGACTCTCTCTCTCTCTCTCTCATCTCTCTCTCTCCTCTCTCTCTCTCTCTCTCTCTCTCTCTCTCTCTCTCTCTCTCTCTCTCATCTCTCTCCTCTCTCTCTCTCTCTCTCTCTCTCTCTCTCTCTCTCATCTCTCTCTCTCTCTCTCTCTCTCTCTCTCTCTCTCTCTCTCTCTCTCTCATCCATTAGTTCATTAAGATGAAACTATATGAATCTCTTCTTTCTTTTATCAAGTTTTAAATATCTTAGAACTGATCTTGTGTATTAATAAATCCTAAAATAATCCATAATCTATTTTATTCAACCTAAAGAGTCCCAGAGAACTTTGGGCCAAAACTTCAAGCTACTAGCTTAATCAATTTTCAAAACACCTTTACATAACTTAATTTCATTTTTCTTAATGCTAGCCTCCCCTATTTGTACCACAAGGAATGTTTAATTGATTGGATTCTAATTAAGGTTTGATTACACATCTTGGAAACAGTGATGAATGATTTGTTCCTACTTCATTTAAAGTGTATGACTAGCTACTAATATACTCCTTAAATTACTTATGCATTTCATTATGATTAAATCACAATGTTTATTCAAGAAATAATATAATAAAGTATGACTTTCATTTGAATAAAATCATATTCATGTACCTATTATTATTTGTAAATGCAAGTAACTTCCATTTGACTCTTTTACTACTATGGACAATATAATTTTGAGATAAGATGAAGTCAAATCTCTTAGGGTGAAATATCACAACCAAAATAATGGTCAATATTGAAATTATGCAAGTTGGGGACATGTTAAGATAAAGGATATTAAACTTTATTCAATCAATAAAGCAAGGAATTTGAAGTAAACAAGATTAGGTCAATTAAGGACTAATTATCTTAAAATTGATTTCATAGCTAAATGGTTTATATCTTTATTAAATGAAGCATAACTTAGACATTATAATAATTGTTTTATTAAGTGTTGAATCATAATTCAGTATACTAACTACCCCTGGTATCAATTTATCAACAAATCATAATCAAGAGATACATTTCAATATCAAAACAAATAATGAACATCTTATTTTACTTGTTTTACAAAATGTCTCAAATGCATACAATGTATTTTCAAAATAAATATAATTAAAAAATCTCTCAAATTAAAATATCATATAATTATTTTGTGCACATTAATCACATGCAAATCCTTATTTTTCCTTATGCAATTAGCCAAACCTCTTGTCTAACCTTGTACTAAAACCACACAATAAATGCGTTAGCTTAAAGTTGGCAAGTGCATCTTGTTATTTCACCATCCTCTATGTCATTCAAAAAAATTTAAAACATCTTACCCAAGATAACATTTTAAGAGAAATATCTACAATATTACTTATCCACATAAACATGGTCTAACAAAAAATCATTTTACCAAAAATTCATAGTTTCTCAACAGTAAATGACCATGCTTATATTTACCTTTGACATTTGATTCATAAGAATACTAGTGGTTATAAAGTTTATATATATATATATATATATATATATATATAAATGCATATTTTAGTGCTTAGCATTAAATATATATTGATGTTTGATAATAACAAACAAATTAATATAACATAAAAAATCTATTGATTCTAACAATGGCATTTTATCTTATCTACTGTTTATAATGAGACAGTGGATAGATTCCAACTCTAAAATTATCCATAACACTTAGTCAAGGATATGGACTAGTTCTAGGACAACCTTCACCACAATTAATCATTCTAATCATGTTATTTATCAAGTAGTAACCTCATAAAACAATACTAATTTACAAGAGCTAGATTCATTCAACGAAACATCATCTCATATGAAGAAATATGAATGATAAAACTGGACAAAAAATCACCCACTCAATCCATCATAGTTGTTTGCTAGATTTCTAAAATGATATGACTTCAAAACATTTTTTTTATGAGCCTACATTTCAATCAATACATCTTCTATTCATGGCATTAGTTGGACTTATCTCATAGTGTGATTGATCATATAATTAGTTGATGTTAATGTAATAAATTATTAACATTTTCTTCTCTAACAACTAGGTCAAACCTAATAATAAATAATTAAATAATATAATAAATATAACTATAGTATATATCCAATTTATAAATGAATCTCCTACGATCTATAATATATATATTTATATTCCTTAAATAATTAGGAAATGCCCAAGAACTAAAATTAGGATAACTTTTGTTGTACCTAACCTACCCCCATTCTTTTTTTTTAGAATAAGGAACCACCATATTTTTGAAAAGGTCTAGGTATATCTTGAAAATATTCTTCCAAGAAAGCTTTATGTTTTTCACCTGACTACAATGTGTATGAACATGTCCTATTTATTTGAACTAACCTACTAATACTCTTCAAAAGTTTTGCTAAACAAGTTTAGGCATTTGCATAAGTTATGAAGTCCCCAGCTTTTTCAAATTTGGTCTTATTCATAAATAATGTTTAAAAGCCTATCTTTGATAGTCTTTAGCATTTTGAACCTATATTAACCTTGGCATGAAGTTATTCTTCAAGGTTTTTTCCACAGGTCTTATTCAAAACATTTGTTTAAAGCTTCTATTTGTATATTGGGCCTTCACAACTTTATTCACCATGCATTAAATTTTTTTCAATTTTCTCTTCGAGAATGACATCTTCAAAAATGTTGCATTTCAAAAAAATTATCTTCAGGTAAATTGTTTGGAATTTGTATTTCAAGACTTTGGTCTTTGAAATTAGTCTTTGGTAAAATTGTTTGGTGAAACTCTTTGATAAAATTAGTTGGTATGAATTTGATCAGGGAATTTTTTGGCAAATGTTGTTAAGAGAAAATGTTCTAGATTTTAGTCTTCATCATTTTTGTCTTTGAAGAAACTGGTTTTTGTCAAAAGTGTTCAGAACTTTTGTTTTTGGCTCATTTTGGTTTTCGACAAAAGTGCTTGAAACTTTTGTTCAAGAGATTCATTCACTTTGTAGAAACTATTTTAACACAATATCCACCTCCTAAATATTGAGAGCCTCTATAGCATGGGTATACCAAAGAAAAATAAGTGATGAAACAACACTTGGAAAAAGGAAAGGATGTGGTACTCTTTCTAAACATCAACAATGCTTACATGGCATACCCACCAAATGAAGTGGCAAAGTTTGAATTGAACAAGAAAAGTAAAGATATAGATATTGAACATTAATGGCACACAAACTAAAATTGAATGCCAAAGATATATAAATGAATTTGAATTAAATTATGTGTTCACTTACTTTCTTTCCAACAAGCCTTAGCTACCTGCATTTCAATCATATAGTGCATCCATAAGAACCAAACTTCTAAAGTGAAGTAATACCAGAACTTAATCAACCCAGTCAATTAGCAATGACATCTTCATCCAAGAAATTTTGATGGGTCTTCTTCCCATAGAGATTATCTATTAAGGATTTAATAGAGTAAAAGGACACCATCTTTGATCCAGTAGTGTTTAAAAAGAATACATCAATTACTCAATGTTGTGGGAAGTGTTTATCTAGGTATATGTGCACACTCACAAGGAAAATTTAACACAATCTTTAAAATAATTGGTTTTAGATCTCATCCTCTTTAAATGAAAAGGATTGCATTTTTAAATGACAAATTCTAAGTTTATGCCATTAATAGACCTCCTACGAGACTTGTTCTTCACTGATAAAGTGACTAACGACACATCCTTACACCACTTGGAGCATAAAACCATCATAGCATGCATCTCAGGGGATGCATTCCAAATTTATTTATCTATCCCTATCATAGATGCTATATACAACATAAATAAATTAGTTTCATGGAGGAAAGATAATTCATTTGAGAAAACATTAAGTGGATGGTTCCCAGAAAGATTATCAATTTGAAAGAGAAGTAGCTAGTGCCTATGACTAAGTTTTGTATGAGATTACATATTGGGATGCCCATAATAAATAGGTTATATGGATACCCAAGCATATAATTATTTAACCTTGAATGGGTTCTATTGTTTTACTTACTAATGACCTCAAAGTTGACATTTTCTCTGGGTGAGGTAATTAGTACAAAGATGTGAGAACAAATATTGCACAAGGATAAGAGGCCTCAAGATGGAAATTTATATATGATGTCCTACCTTTTATATGTTATGTTGGGCATAATTTAAATACATAATGGGTCACTTTGGATCCCAACTCTAGACTTGATTAAAAATTATATATGTGGTTCATATTCTTTTATGCACATATAAGCTTATACCAAGAACATCACTCGCATTATGAAGGATGTAAACCCCCAGGTGTGGATGGCCATTCATGAATCCCCATTACCTAGGATATCCAAGAACACTACAAACACATTGATATATAGGGGAGATTATTGGCTATATCTTGACTACATTATGATTCTGGTCATGGACCATAAGGTAGCACCCCTGTATCTCCCCAAATATGTACCATATAAACTAAAAGAATAGGAGATTGCCTACCAATTATGGTGGGGGATAGATGAAGATATGAAGAAAAAAGGTACCTTCCATGGATCTAACCTCATTATTAGTAGAACATGTTATGTAAATCACAAACACTTTCATGAGGCTGGAAGATACAGGGAATACTACTCACTAGACATGCTACCACATGGGGATTGGGATCCTCATGGAAGAGTACAAAAGCACAATATAGACCATGGTATTCCCTACCATCACAAGCTATATGACCATGATTTCTTGTTTCTCAATGCCAAGGATGAGGCCTAAGTTCAAGAGAGGGCACAAACAATAATATTGGGCTAGGAACTCCTAAAAATCATTCAAGGAGAACCCACCATTTCAATTATAGATGCAAACATTAGACTCCCACCCACAAGAAAATGGGTTACTTCCAATTTTTGGGTTAATAGGATTTTTTAGCCATTAGTAGAGCAAGGGAAACCTTCATAGACATTCCCTGTGGCATTAAAAGCTATAAAAAAAGATCTTGGAGTGGTTGATACTTCACTTGGGGCAGCTCATGATGATCCAATTTACTTTAATTCTTTAGACTCAGAAGGACACACCCAACTTATTACTACATAAATCTAAGAGACTAATACTATGGTTACCTCAACCACACATACAAATGAGGCATCTTCCACAACTAAGAAAGTCACTATTTGTTATAAGAAGAAGCCAAGGGCTCACATATCTCCACAAGGTCCAACTATTGAATAAACATCAACATAAAGACCATAGAGAGAGGTAGTTAGATGTGAATCTATAAATGAGGAGGAGAACATACAGAGAGCTAAAGTTTTGAGCCTCTAAGAAGCCAAGGGAAAAACACCACTTCATGTAGAACAATCAGGTAAGGCTATAGTTTCTTTAATTTCTACCACTCCCATTATGTCTTTTGTTTCCCCTTTAACTATTTGTTTGTTTGAGTTTGTTTTTCTTAATCCTAGTGTTTTCCCTTCCCTTATGGCACCTAAAGTAGAGGTTATTTATTCAGATCCTAGTGTCCAACCATATTTGGTTATTCCAAAGTTAAAGGATGCTTCATCTATCCCTACTATCTCTACTTCCCCAACATTTACTACTCCTCTAATAGTGTCTTATATGTTCATTCCTCATGTTTCCACTATGGATAATTCTACCACTACCCCAACACATCCAAAGACAAAAACAAAGGCATCCAAGAAAGCCAAATGAGTAGTGTCAATCTCGTAACTACATGTATCATCTACTCAATTAATATTACCAGTGTATCACTCTAGTTCTTCTCAATAAACCACTATAATAACATCAAGTAAGGCTGAAAAGAAGAAACAAGTGTATATAGTCCAGCCACTACCACAATATGGTGGTGTGGACTTGTCTAAGATGATTAGGCCCTCCCTTTCTAACCCATTACTTGAATATGCCTTCAAGTAGTCCTCACAAGATCTATTGGTTGAGACTACAACTTAGGATACTCAACCAAAAGATAACCCAATTCGTCATCGCACAATAGGTAACTAATTTACGATCATAGGCTTCTTAATGACCAAATATTACAATCATAGATTTTCCCACAGTAAGATTCATATTTGAAAAATCTATAGGGAGTTTTCAAAGGGTGAAGAAAACTAAAATTAAAGATGGGTCTAGAAGGGGGTGATTTTGGAAGAAAGACAAGAAGTTTTCACATTTTTTAAGAGAAAGAACAGGAAATTGGGGTAGTCCCCCTACATTAAGGATTTGAAATCCTATTTTAAGACACACAAGGATGCTCCATTCAAGATTCATGAGGGAACTAAAATGGCCAATAAAAAACTGGCATAGGAGTTAGAAAAAGTTAGGTAACAATACAAAATAGTTCATGTTACCATACAGATTGATTCAGATGTGCAAAATGCAGTATCAAGATTGTATAATATTTTGGAGGTCATTATTACAATGAGGGATGAATTAGCTCCTTGGATAATTGAAACTATTAAATTATTTAATTCTTTAAATCAAAATAAACATAAATTGAAGCTCCTCATTATTTATATAATAAATAGGGAGTATGGCCACCTCAATTTGATGACACCACTAGAGGATTCAAATGCCCTCAATTTTGTGGTCATTAGGATGCAAGAAGCAAGAGAGTGGGTTACAAGTACTTGAGGCAATAATGCCCAAGTATGTAGAGAATGAGAGATTCATTTTATAGATTCTAGAAGGATTGAAGCTCTCTCAAGCAATGGACTTTATGATTAGGCTTATAAGTAAAGCCAATTTTGACTAACTCCTTTAATAGGCCTCAACCATCTTCAAGCAGAGACTACAAGGATTGACATTGGAAGAGATTGAATCTGATTTGAATTTTACAAGGAAAAAAGTCACTAAAGTGTAAATATTCAAGATCAATTTTAGGAATACTAAAGATGAACATGCACCACTGATGGAACAAGTAAATAGGGTGCATAGACCCCCATTGTTGAGCATGGATATTATTAGATACCAACATGATGTCAACCATAAGTATTTTCAAGATTTGGTAGCTAAGAAGAAATCCAACACTCCAACTTTTAGTTTAACTCAAACTACCACTTCAGTGCCTTCAACAACATGCAGTGCCATGCAATCACCCATCAAGCCTTAGTTAAAGGCTAATTTCATATGTAGTCATACATATATCACTAATATTTGTAATTATAGTTTACTTACAATTTGTAAAAAATTTCCGTAATTGTTTTTTTAAGCATGCACACACTGCATTACATTATACATGATAAATTACTCTTGTCATAGTTCTAATTAAGTGTAAGCATGCAAACATGCAATTTTGACACCAAAATTAGAACTAAAGTTCTAATTACATCATGTAACTATGATTTTGCATGAACTTGGAGGATGAGGCAAACCCTCCCCAAGTCTATATATTCATGTAGTCATGCATTCCAAAAGGTCAAAAAAATTATCAATATAGTAATAAATCATTTTGATTATCATGCAAATATATGGATGTACTTTCATTCCATCTCTGTGTAATTAAAGTTTTTTATTTCTGTGGGTTGTTTTAATTTAGTAATTTAAAGTGCACAATAGTTATAGATAATTGGTTTTGTTATCATTGATGTATGTTAATTTTAGATGTGCAAAAACTATCGAAAAGTTAGCAAATATCATTTATTTTAAGTAATTGGTTGACTATTTTAATATTATAAAGTGTGCAATAGTGTTTTCCCTTTGGTTTAGTATTCTAGGTGTGTGTCATAGCTTCCCTAGATACCTTTCTAGTTAGAGATCTAATCTCTCAACTAAGGGTGTGGAATATCTACTCTAGAAAGAGTAACCTTTAGTTAAAGCCATTAGTTTTCCTATACCACTCTTCCAAAACTACCTAATTATGTTTGTCTGCAAGTGTGTAACAACTATAAACAATAAGCATTAGTTCTAGAAACACTTGTCCACAAAGGAACCAGTCGAGGAATTGATCCCTTGACACCAAAGAACCTTATTTTCTTCTCTACCCTTCCTTCATTTTGAAGTTACTTTGACTAGGGCCTACCCACTCTAAAATAAATTTCATCCATCCATCCAACTCACTTAGGTTTTTGATTTATTTACTAGGATTAATTTCACTACAAGCACCCGGTTAACAACCTACATGTTTAACTTGATATTCCACCATAAGTTTGTTTAACCCATACCTTCACCTCATGCCTTAGAGTGGAGTTTACCTCCATTGAGATCATAAAATGTTAGAGGTTACCTCATTAAATATGGAGACGTGAACAAGAACTACATCAATATAGAAAAGTTAGCACTAGAAGGAGGGCCATTTATGTGCCTTCCCTAGTGAGATGTTATCCCATACATTTGAATTTCACTAGAGACACCCAAGAGAGTTATCAGGTCTAATGCCCAAGCCAATCTTTTGGTTTCCCACTTGTTAGCACATTAAAGGTCTAGATCTATACTAATTATCCCCAATAGAACTCGAGCTAGGACACCTTCTCCAATAAGAAATATCCATCCCATCAATCATCCTATGTCCTAATAACCTTGGTTAGTTAGATCTACCATTTCCATCCCAGGGGACATGTACAATTTATAAAAGAACCTAGAAAATTGCCTACCTTATTTCTCCCCTTCAGGGGGAAGAATTGTGGAAGAACATATCAAGTCTTTCAAGATTGCTTTGAGGTTAATCAATGTTACTAATGAAGATGTTGCATGCAGGATTTTCCTATTTATCTTGAAGGATGTTGCTTATGATTGGTACCTCAACCTTCAAGAGAACTCAATGACTTCTTGAAATGCATGTTAGGTCACTTTTTTTGCCTGATTTAGACAAATTACTAGCCCTAACCTGGTGTATCAAAATTTCACTAGTATGAAAAGGGATCCTAATGAGCCAATTTAGGATTTTAACGTAATGTTTAAAAATATGTACACTTAGTTGAGTCCAACATATATACAAGATGGAAAATTATCATTGGAGATATACAAAATCACCTTGGATCCAATCATTATAGTGTTCATATGAAGAGACGCTATTACCAGCACTTTAGCTTTAGCATATGAAGAAGATATCAATATTGATAGATAGTTAAATCCTCAAGTATTAGGTACCACCAATATTAATGTTGGTTTCCCATCCCTAAATATAGTGCCTCATGCTAATCAAAATGTTTCTACATTCAAACAAAATAAATTATATGCACTACCCCCTCTAATGCAACAAACACCCAATCAGAACTATGGTTATATAAATAGTCAAGTAAAAATGAATAGTTATTCACATAACCCACGTTCAATTCCATCTAATATTGTAGTCGCATAAGGTGTTGATTCTACCAAATCATAACTAGATTCTATACAAAAAATGGTCCAAAAGTTGAGAAATGACTTCTTGAAGATGTAGAGGAAGATGGGTAATGCTACTAGCCATAATAACAACCAAAATTCTTGATTTCAAAGATATAATAGACCTTTCAATCGATCTATAAATAACATAGAATAATGGAAGCCAAACAAGTTTCCAAAAGTCAACATAAGAGAAACAACCCTACCCAATTGGTGTAGAGTCCATAATACATCAAAACATGGTGAAATTAAATGTGTGGAATTATATGCAGCATTTGAGATCCTCCAAAGGGAGATGATAAGGCGATACTTGATGAACAACCCACCAGTGTTCCACCTAGAAGTTGGTTCCTTGAACATCACCATGGTATTTCAAACACACGAGTCTTATTTCTTAGGCAAAGATGACAATGAACTAGAGGATAATTTTGATGAAATACATGCATTCTAGTAGTATCAAAAGGGCAATTACAATATGAGGAACAAGCAGGCCTTCACAATACCTATTTTTCTTAACAATACCACTATTCCACTGAATCTAAGGGGTGACAACAATCCACCCCCAAAAAAGGGAATGAATAGCCCTAGAATAAGGAGGAACAAAAAAAATGAGTGTATAACATTATTGAAGACATGAATAAGATTAAATCCAACATGACTCTTCATGAATTTGCTCAAATCACTGAACAAAAGGAGCTCCTATAGAGGTCCATTACAGGAAAGTCAACTACATGAAATACAAAGGCTATTCATACCAATGTTATATATAAGAGCAAACTAAAATTCCCCATTTTATTACCAACTATCAGAGCATTTGAAAAGAATGTTCATAATTATTTAGTCAATCTTGGAGCTTTAGATATGGTAATTTCAACTTCCATTTTCTAAAAGATTGGGTTGACTCCAAGCCCATCAAAGATGATGGTTTCATAGTTAGATAAGATAGTGGTGCCTATAATAAGAGAATTAAACAATGTATGCATCTAATTAACATTTGATCCATAAGTAAAAATGATAATTGACATACTTGTAGTTGATATCCTGGAAGGATATAGACTTCTCAATAGAGACTAGTTGAATACATTGAATGAGTATGTAGCAACATACTTCTCTCACCTTAATTTATCATAAAGAGGTGTTACAACTTAATTACCATGGGGAACTGAGAATGAAGCACCCTATTACCAAATAAAACAATAAAAATGAAGAAGTAAGTTATATATCTCCTAGCCTTGGGATTTATACCTTCACCACAAAGCATGAAGTGTAGGATTTATAAGTTCATAAACCTTCTCATTTATAGACTCTCCACTTCGATAGTGCAAGATCCAAACAAATATTTGGCACTGGTGTTGAATTGGTGGATCCACAAGTTAAGAAATATTTGACAACATATAGACTATAGTTACCTTGCACCAATAATAGAGAATAATGTGAGACACTAATTTTTGGATTGCATTTTGTTCTCAATAATAATGCCAAACAATTGGTAATCTATGAAAATTCACAATTGGTAGTCAATTAGGTCAAGAACAAACACTAATGCAAGCTATCATACCTAAAGAGGTACAAGTACATATCTCAAGATTTAATTAAATCCTTTGAGTCATTCAATATAATGGATAATCTTAGAGAACAAAATCAAGCTATTGATTCATTGGTTGATTCAAATACCAACTTGACACCTCTACAAGAATCCAAGGTACAAAGATTCCCCATTGAGATAGTACCATGTCCATCTATTCCAAAAAACATAAAAAATTTCCAAGATGATGACCAATAGATCATCCCATTCTTGAATAACTCAAGATAATTTGAGTATCAAATCATTGATGACAAGGATATTAGTTACCTATGCCAAGAGGAATTGGAAGGAGTCATCCATTTAAAATAAAATTACCTTCCTTTATAAATGGTTTCTTTGTAAATGACATTTGATCTATATCATCAAGAATAGGAGTAAAGGCATCCAAATTTAAATGATTCTAAATTCAAAAATGAGATTTTAGGAGACAGGTACAATTTGTGCTATGTTAGCATTGGTCTCAGTTGCACTCCAAAATAAAGACAAAGGGTGAAGAATCTACTCACCCATTACAAAGATGTGATTGCATGGACATATGAAGAATTGAATTTTTTCAACCCAAGCATCATCAACCATATAATCCTTTTGAAGTTAGACCACAAACCATTCAGGTAAAGATAGAGGCCGATAAATCCTATCCTAGAGCCGCTTATTCAGAAAGAAGTGGAAAGGTTATTGAATGCAAAAAAAGTTTTCTCTATCAGACATTTTACTTGGATGGTTAATTTAGTTATAGTTAGGAAAAAAATTGGGAAATTAGACTTTGTGTTGATTTTATAAACTTGAATAAATCTTTCTATACAGATAATTATCCTTTACCTTCTTGGACAATGTCATTCAGATAGTAATCAGTTTTGGAATGATGTTCTTCTTGGATAGATTTTAAGGATATAACCAGGTGTTGGGTGAGTCAGAGGATAGAATGAAGACTGAATTCACCACAAAGTGGGCTACTTATGTATATAAGAGGATTCCATTTATCCTAATTAATGTAGGATCCACTTTTCAGTGAGCTATGGATCATGAATTCTAAGGGCTAATAGGTAAATATATATAATAATCTACATGGAGGACCTCATGGTTTTCTCAAACACCATAACTAATCACATAGGTCACCTACAGTCAATATTTTAAAGATGCAAAAGGTTTGACATATTTCTAAACACTAAGAAGAGTATATTTGGCATCACAAAAGGTAAGCTCTTGGGTCACATCATCACCAAAGATGTAATTACAATTGACCTAGATAGAATTCAATGGATATCAAAAATTGCATTCCCAAATAGAAAGAAGGAACTAAAATATTTCTTTGAAAAGGTAAATTTTGTGATAAATTTTATCTTTGGCTTTATATAAATCATTAGACCTTTGAATGAAATGCTCAAGAAAGATGATATGGTGAAATAGACAACATAGGACTAAAATTATTTTTAAGACATTAAAAATACAACATCTCAAGCCCTTATACTAATAAGTCTAGACTTCACTAAATATTTCTTCTTGTATTCATTCACTTCAAAACATATCATTTCCACCATGCTTACTCAAAAGAAAGATGAAAGTGAGCACCCTATTTCATTCATGAGCACAAACTTGAAGGAATAAGATCTCAGGTATTTTATGATAGAAAAGTAAATGTTTTCCCTTGTCAAAGTGATGAATATATTTTGACACTACATCCTAAGGAATAAGACCATAGCCATTGTGTCATATCTTACTATCAAGCTCACATTGGGGTAAAACAAATTTGGAGAATGTATAAGATAATGGATGGCAAAATTATAGGAGTTTAACATAGAAAGCAAGCCTGCTAAGATTGTTAGAGGTCAAGGCATCATTCAAATCATGACTAAACCTGACCCACGCATCACCGTTGAATACCTTTATGAAACCCAAGTATCTAAAGTAAATTGGTATACTGATATTAATCAATACTTATAGGTACTTATTCCCCAAAACTCAAAATAGAATAGAGGAAATATTTGAGGCTTAAAGCTACTAATTATATGATAAAAAAGGGGTTATCTATAGGAGGAATTACACAATCATCTACCTAAGATGCGTATCATTAAAATAATCCCAAAAAATATTAGAAAATTTACACCAAAATATAAGCAGTGGTCACCCCTATGGAAATACCACAGCCCATAAAATCCTCAGAACGGGTTATTACTGTCCGACAGTATTCAAGGATGCACATGTTCATATAAGAACATGCCATAAATACCAAGTCTTGATGAAAATAGAGGTACACATAATAATGAATTTTTACCCTATTATTAAAGGAAGATCATTTGATCAATGTGGTTTGGACTTTATTGGGTTCATTAATCATAATTCTTCAGCTGGCCATAAGTTTATACTCACTACTACAAACTATTGCACATGATGTACAAAAGTAGTAGCCACAAATGATTCAAGAGCATAAGATGTAATCAACTTTCTAGAGTAAAATATCTAATCAAATGAAATTCAAAAAATGGGCCCATGATAATCAAATCACCATCGGGTCAGTATCTAACAATTGTCAGGATCTAGACAATAACAATTGATTACTTTTGCAAGCAACTAAACAAGGAATTAAACCGGAATTGAAAACAACTAGAAATCAGAATCAGCAAAGAATAAGAGATACAAGAAACCACCCTGAAAACTTGTATTAAACTCTTCTAGAAGGAATTACAATTGAAGAAACTTTTTTTCTTCCACACCTCTCTCAGATGTACAGATCTCTTTCCCTCAAGAGTTCTCTCTCTCAATTACAATCAATTCCAACAACCTAGATTGATACACATATATTTTACAATATTGTTCCTAATAAGCTATGAAGATCTAATCCTATATATAATATTAGGAAACATGAGCATACAATTATAGCCATTAGATGTACCTCCTAATCAAGGGCTCAAAATAGTCCTACTAAAGATAGAGATGCAGACTTAAGACTAACACTTAATCTTATCATGCAAACATTATGTTCTGTCCACAAAAATAGATTTTGGACACACAGGGGACCGACATCGGTCCCTGCCTGTCTGCACATGACCGATGTCGGCCGATCAACTATCGACGCTGGCATCTCCCAGTCGACTCCTGACCGATGTCGGTGCTCCTGATCGACGCCGGTGACTATATAACTCTTGCAACCTGCAATATACTCATTTGGTGAAGCTTTTAGCTCCACACCTTAACAATCTCCCACTTGGAGATAAACCGTTGCACCAGTACTTGTACAGCAACATCTTCTAGCTCCTCCATCTTCAAACTCAATCATCAAGACCAACAAAAGTTGAATGAAAATTCAACTTCTCCTTTATTACTGGCTTGGTTAACATATCATCAGGGTTCTTATCTGTATGGATCTTTTCCAGCTTCAACTCACCATCCTCCAATACCTATCTAATGAAGTGGTACCTAAGCTGCATATGCTTTGTTATTGAATGAAAGGCTGAATTCTTAGCCAAATGAATTGTACTCTGACTATCACTGTATAATCTGCAACTCTCTTGCTCCTTTCCAAGCTCTTCCATGAACCATGTCATCCATATCACCTCTTTGCTAGCCTTTGTGACTACAATATATTTTGCTTCTGTAGTTGACAAGGCAACAACCTTCTGCAACTTTGAAATCCAGCTAACCGCCGTTCCACCAACAGTGAAAACATATCCTATGGTGCTTCTTCTGCCATCCAAATCACTTGCCATATCTGAATCTACATAACTATGTAGAGAAGTGTTAGACCCACCATAGAACAAATGCCCACTGTTGGTCCCTCTCAGATATCTAAGGATCCACTGAACTACTTTCCAGTGTTCCTTCCCTGGATTGGCCATATACTTACTTACAACTCCCACTGCTTGGGTAATATCTGGTCTAGTACATACCATTGCATAAATTAAGCTCCCAACTATGGAAGCATATGGAACTCTACTCATGTACTCTAGCTCATCATGTGAATTAGGACACTGTTCTTTACTCAACTTGAAGTGTCCAGCCATAGGTGTGCTTATTGGTTTTGCATCCTGCATATTGAACCGTTTCAACACCTTATTCACATAATCCTCTTGAGACAAAATCAACCTGTGATTTTTCCTGTCTCTCTTAATACTCATCCCAAGGATTTTCTTTGCTACTCCCAAATCCTTCATGGCAAATGTGTGAGCTAATTTCACCTTAAGCTCAGAGATATCCTGCAACCAGCATATCATCTACATATAAAAACAGAATAATATATCTACCATTATCCAATCTCTTAAAATACACACAATGGTTAGATTGACACCTACTGTAGCCATGCTCAGTCATAAACCTGTCAAATCTCAAATACCACTGTCTAGGAGCTTGCTTGAGACCATACAAGCTTTTCTTCAATCTGTACACAAGTTTCTCCTTACCTTTGACCTCAAATCCTTCTAGCTGATCCATATATATTTCTTCATCCAAATCTCCATGAAGAAACGATGTCTTAACATCAAGATGCTCAAGATGCAAATCCTCAATAGCAACTAAAGACAATACAATCCATATAGAAGTCATTTTAACTATAAGAGAAAAAATCTCACCAAAATCAATACCTAGTTTCTGTGCAAATCCTTTCACTACCAACCTGGCCTTATATCTCATATGTCCATTCTCACCTTCCTTCAATCTATAGATCCATCTGTTCTTCAGTGTCTTCTTTCCTGCTGGCAACTCAACCGAATTCCATGTTTGGTTCTCTCTCAAGGAATCAATTTCCTCATTCATGCCTAGCTCCCACTAATTCTTGGATTCCACCTATATTGCTTCATCAAAACTCTCTGGTTCTCCACCATCAGTAAGCAATAAATAGAATAATGAAGGGGAATATCAAAGTGGAGGTTACTTACCCTTTCTGACCTCCTGATGGGCGTTTGAGACTCATTCACAACACGTTGTCCACCCAAATTCTCTGACAGTGACCAAGCTCGGTCACCTCCAGGCCTATAACTGACCGACGTCGGTTTCACATGACCAACATCGGTTCCTATCTGACCGAAGTCAGTCCCTTTCTGACTGACATCGGTTCCTTCCTGACCGACATCGGTCTCTGTGTTTTCTTGTCTATGATTATTCTTTCCTGCAAACTCATTTTGGTCCGCCACCTCATCCAATTCTCCATTGCTCTGCTCAAATTGATTTAGCTTCTTGAGTTGATCACTATACATCACTTTTTTATTGAAAACAACATCATGGCTCCTAATTATCTTGTTAGTTCCTAGATTCCAAAACCTGAATCCGAAATCTCCAGAGCCATAACCAATAAATGTGCACCTCATAGACTTAGCATCCAGCTTCTTTCTATTTTCCTTATCAACGTGCACAAAGGCTTCACAACCAAAAACTTTGAGAAATGAGAGATCTACCTTTTTACCTATCCATGCCTCTTCTAGAATTCCACCATCTAGCACTATAGAGGGTCCTCTGTTAATCAGGTACACTGCAGTATCCACAGCTTCTGCCCAAAACTCTAAGGGCAAACTAACATGCAACCTCATACACCGTGCATGCTCCATTATTGTTCTGTTCATCCTTTCAGCAACTCCATTTTGCTGAGGTGTCCTTGGAACCATCCTTTGCCTACGTATTCCATGCATATAACAATACCAGTTGAACTTGTAGCTGTAGAACTCACCACCATTGTCAGATCTAAGGCACTTTAATCTCCTGCATGTTTCATTCTCAACCATAGCTTTCCAAATTTTAAAAGTGTCAAAAACATCAGATTTCTTCTTTCTACAATAGACCCATACCTTTCTTGTAGCATCATCTATGAAAGAAACATAGTACTGTGATCCTCCAATAGAAGCAACTTGAGCTGGTCCCCACATGTCTGTGTGAACAAGCTCCAACTTGTGCTTCTTCTTTGTTGACCCAGTCTTGAAAAAACTCACTCTCTTCTGCTTTCCAAACACACAATGCTCACATAAATATAGATCTATGCTTTTCAAATCTGAAAGCTTACCTTTTGACTTAAGAATAGACATTCCCTTCTCACTCATGTGGCCAAGCTTGTGGTGCCACAACTTTGCATCTACATCTGAAGTAGATAATACAGAAGGAGAATTATCAGTAATACAATTACATAAATAGAGAGTGCCTACTCTCTTACCTCTGGCCAATACAAGTGCTCCCTTGGTAACCTTCTAAGATTCAGCTGTGAGAGTTACTGTGCAACCCTCATCCCCTAACTTTTTTGCAAAAATCAAATTCCTCTTCAGGCTGGGAACATGCATGACATCTCTCAACACCCATGTGTTGCCATTCTGCATTTTCAGCTGCACTTTTCCTTTGCCAACAATTTTGCAAGGCTCATCATCCCCTAAATAAAATATTCCAAAATCTCCATGGACATAGTCACTGAAATATTCTCTATTAGGGGTAGCATGAAAAGAGGCACCAGAATCTAAAACCCAAGATTCTATATTATTATGCAAAGAGAATATAAGAACATCTTGTGCAACTATACCTGCAACTTTTGCTTCTTCTTTACCTTCATGTTGATTGTCCTCTTTAGGTTTTGACCAGCAATCTTTGCTTAGATGGTCTATCTTTCCAAAATTCCAGTAGGCTATTCTCCTGCCATTTCTGGATCTGGATCTACCTCTCATCTTTGACTTAGACCTTGATCTCCTATGCTTTCCCTTCTCTTTTTGCCTTCCTTTGCTCTCAAAACTTAAAGCATTCCCTGATGTTTCCTCTGTGCTTTTCCTGCAAATTTCTTCATTCAAGATCACACTAACAACATCATCTACTTTTAAAATATTTAAAGTAGATGCAGTATTACTAACTACCATTACCAAGCTATGCCAGCTTTCAGGCAAAGAACATAATATTAAAAGAGCCTTAATTTCATCATCAAACACTATTTTGATTGAATTTAATTGATTTACAATTCCATGGAAATCATTTAGATGATTAGATACAGATCCACCTTCCTGCATTTGCAAATTAAATAACTGCTTCATAAGATATACCTTATTTGAAGCTGAGGGTTTTTCATATAAATTTTCTAGAGGAATCATTAACTCTACTGTTGACTTTGCCTATGATAAATTAAATATCACAGTAGATGCCAGACTCAATCTTATGGATCCAAGAGCCTTTCTATCAAGAACTTCCCATTTTTCATCTTCCATGTCTGTGGGCTTCTTTGCAACCCCACCTAATGGTAAGTATAGATCTTTCTGATACATATAATCCTCTATCTGCATTCTCCATAATTGGTAATTCTTGCCATTAAACTTCTCCATTCTTAGTTTGCTTTCTTCTACCATTGCTAACTCCCACTCAAACAGAAATCCCTGCAGAAACCCCTGTGAGTGTCCTGTAATCAACACACACTAACCAGATCTGAAACACCTGTTAGTGAACCCAAGCTTTGATACCACTTGTCAGGATCTAGACAATAATAATTGATTACTTTTGCAAGCAACTAAACATGGAATTAAACCAGAATTGAAAACAACTAGAAATCAGAATCAGCAAAGAATAAGAGATACAAGAAACCACCCTTAAAACTTGTATTAAACTCTTCTAGAAGGAATTACAATTGAAGAAACTTCTTTTCTTCCACACCTCTCTCAGATGTACAGATCTCTTTCCCTCAAGAGTTCTCTCTCTCAATTACAATCAATTCCAACAACTTGGATTGATACACATATATTTTACAATACTGTTCCTAATAAGCTATGAAGATCTAATCCTATATATAATATTAGGAAACATGAGCATATAATTACAGCCATTAGATGCACCTCCTAATCAAGGGCTCAAAATAGTCCTACTAAAGATAGAGATGCGGACTTAAAACTAATACTTAATCCTATCATGCAAACATTCTGTTCTGTCCACAAAAATAGATTATGGACGCACAGGTGACCGACATCAGTCCCTGCCTATCTACACATGACTGACGTCGGCCGATCAACTACTGACGTCGACATCTCCCAGTCGACTCCTGACCGATGTTGGTTGCTCCTGACCGACGCCGGTGACTTTGTAACTCCTGCAACCTGCAATATACTCATTTGGTGAAGCTTTTAGCTCCACACCTTAACAACAATTACCCACAAGAAAATGGATTGGTTAAATCAACACAAAAAAAGTTAATTGATGCCATTAAAAATTCATCAGCAGACAAAACTAGAGATTAGAAAAATATACAGAAGTATGCACATGGAATGATTGAACAATATACAAGTATGCCCTCAAGGCTTCACCTTAATTATTGGTATATAGATGACAACTAGTTTTCTTAATCATGTTTAAATTAACAACATATCAATTTATGCAGAATTACATGGAAACAAGTGAAAAGGTGGAGTCTTATTTATTAGACATAGTAGATATGGAAGACTCAAGGACTGGAGCCTTACATAATTTTAGTAAACATCAAGACATAGTCAAAAGGAAGTTTAACAAAAGAGAAAAATTCAAAGGATTTAGAATATCTGAATTAATGATTCTATAGGATAAATCCCATGAAAATAAAAGATAACATGACAAGTTTACCCCATTTTGGATTGGACCTTATTATATTTTAGATATCCTAGGAGGGACCTCCAAGGCAACGAGTTAACATATTCAATTAATGGATAATTTTTGAATCACTACTTCATGGTTGTACCATCTGGAGATGTGCCTTAGTAATAATAGGTGTTGTGGTAAAGTTATGAGTAGAATAGATTTACTACTTTCATAGTTATATTTATTGCTTTCATAGTTAGATTCTTTGCTTCCTAGATTAATGTTTCCTATTTTTAGCATTTCATTTTCTTTAATTTAGTTCCTTGCTTTCTAGATTAGACATTTTTTTTCTTCTGTGGCAATTATATTAACTTCCCCTTATATGCTCAAGCAAGTATTCGACCCATTGGGCTCCCCATATCCATGTCAAGTAGTTAAAATATCAATATGTGGTAAAGACACCAAGAAAATCCACACAAATATGTTTACTTATAGGTTTTACACCCTTATATTTTAGATTTCTAGAATTTAGGTATGTAATAAGAAAATTGATCATGGCAAGACTACCATTGAATTCATCAATTAGGCATATAAAGGATTCTCTCATTACTACATACAAATTTAGAAAGTTTTCTCATTTTCATTGAATCAAATTCACCTCTCATATTAATACTTTTTGAAGAAAATAATCATTGATACAAATGTAGCTTGCAAGGATAATCTGGTAAAAATTATGCTTTCATATATACCAGTGTATTGTGGTTTCAGATCTCCCTCTTCTAACTAACTAATTAACTATATATAGTAAAATAAGGATCAATGCATCCTAAAAAGAGTGATCCATTAAACATAAAAAAATCTAAAGCTGATCAAAGGCTCAAATGATGAAATAAGGTCATTATATCATGCATCATACAAGAACACATGAAGAGGAAATAAAAGGAACCAAAGGTACCTCTATCAAGGCTATGGACGCTAGTCTGGTAATAGAGAAATGTCAGGACATCCCCAATTTTAAATATGTTTCCACAAAAACTAGAATGAAACCTATAATTATCCCAAGTCTCTGCTAAAGTCCTCATAATAAGGGTAAAAAGAAATCACTTCCTCACATAGATCTAGGGTATGAACAAGGCAAGTATGTTATATGTTATTATCAAGAGTCTCTTTTATGTTTTTGATTCAATTATTCTTTTATGAAATGGTTCATGTTTGATCTAAAGTTGCTAACCAAAGGTTCTAGGTTCTCAAATACTCAAGAGTATTTCCCCTATAAGTCTCCATTCGTAGAACCCAACCCACCACCATTTTTTTTTTTAGAATAGGGACCCATTATATTTTTAAAAATGTCTAGGCCTATCTTGAAAATCTTCTTCCATGAAAGCTTTATGTGTTGCACCTGACTCCAATTGTTCAGCAAATGTATATGAACATGTCTTATCTATTCAGACTAACCTACTAATACTCTTCAAAAAAATTGTGTATGTATAGGTTTTAGTAGAAGCATAATTTATGAGGTCCTAGGTTTTGTTGAATTTGGTCTTCTTTAGAAATTTTATTTGAAAGCCTATCTTTGTTAGCCTTCAACATTTTTCACCTATATGAACCTTGGCATGAAGTTACTCTTTAGGTTTTGTCTATAGGTCATGTTCAAAACTTTTGTTCATAGCTTCTATTTGAAGATTAGGCCTTCATAAATTTATTCACCATGCATTAAAGTTTTAACCATTTGCTCTTCAAGAGTCAGGTCTTCATAAATGTTGAATTTTAGCATTTTCATCTTTGGGGAAATTATTCATAACTTGTATTTTGCGTTTTTGGTCTTCGAAATTGATCTTCAATGAAATTATTTGGTAAAACTCTTCGATAAATTACCTAGTATGAATTTGGTCAAGGAATTGTTCAGAAAAAATGTTCAGGATTTTGGTCTTTGGCATTTTCATCTTCGAATAAATTATTTGAATAAATTTATCTTTGGTGAAAGTGTTTAGAACTTTTTTCAGCTCATTTTGGTCTTCGAAAAAAGTGTTTGAAACATTTGTTCAGGGGATTCATTCACTTCACAAACACTATTGTAACATAAAATATGAATCCTAACTACCATGAGCCTCTATGGCATAGATAGATCAAAGTGAAAGAAGTGATGAAATTACACTTTGAAAAATGCAATGGTGTGGCACTCTTTCTAAACATCAATAATGCTTATGTGACATACCTACCAAATGAAGTGCCAAAGTTATAATTGAACAAGCAAAATAAAGATATAGATGTTAGAAATTAATGGTGCATGAACTAGAATTGAATGTCAAATATATACCAATGAATTTGAATAAAATGGTTTGCTCATTGATGATAAACTAACTTTGAGCTCACTTGCTTTCTTGCCAATAAGCCCTAGATACTTGTGTTTTGATTGTATAGTGTATCCAAAATAGTTGAGCTACTAAATTAAAGTATTCTAAGAACTTTGTCAACCCATTCAATTAGAAATGACATCCTCATCCAAGACAATTTGAGGAGTCCTCCCCCATCTATATTCTTTATTAAAGATTCAAAAGATTACAAGGGCATTGTTTTCGATCCAATGGTGTTTAACAATGACTACATCTTTTTTCTCAGCATTGTGAGAAGCAATTCACCAAGTAAATGCACATGCTTATGAGGAGAATTTGACACCAACACAAAAATAATTGGTTTCATACCTCTTCCCCTTTAAATGATAAGGACTGCATTTCACAATGGCAAAACTCGAGGTTATGACATGCATAGACCTCCTATGAGACTTGTTCTTCATGGGTAAATTGACTAAAGGTGCATTCTTATACCCATTAGATCACAAAACCATCATAACATGCATCTCAAGGGATGCATTCTAAAGGTATTTATCTATCCATATTGCAAATGCTACATACAACCTTCATAGAGTAGTTTAATGAAAAAAGGAGAAATCAATTAAGAAAACATTGAGAAAGTAGATGGTTCCCAAGGAGATTATCAATCTAAAGGAGAAATAATTGGTGATTGAGACTAAGTTCCAGATGGGAATCTATATTAGTATCTCCCTCTTAAATAGATTATATGTCCACCATAACATATAATTGTTTTACCTTGAATGGGTTCCATTTCTAGACTTACTAATGACCTCAGAGTTGACATTTGATCTAGGTGAGGTAATTAGTGCAAATCTACGAGAAAAAATACTACACAAGGATAAGATATCTCAAGGCAACCATTTATAAATGATGTCTTACCTCTTAGATGTTATACTGGGCATAATTTATAAACATAATGGGTTACTCTGGATCCCATCTCTAGACTTCATTATAAATCTTATATTTGATACATATTCCTTTATACACATTTATACCATGAACATCACTCACATTGTAGAGGATGTATACCCCCAAGTGTGGATGGCCATTCATGAATCCCCATTACCTAGGATATCCAAGAGCATTACAGACACATTGTTGGATAGGGGAGATTATTGGCTATATCCTAACTACACTATGATTATGGTTGTAGGCCACAAGGTAGCACCCCTATGTCTCCCCAAATATATACCAAATAAACTAGCAGAGTAGGAGAATAACTACCAACTATGGTGGGAGATATATAAAGATATGATTAAAAATAATAAGAGAACCTTCCATATATCTCACCTCATGATTGGTATAATGTATTATGTAAATCATAAACACTTTCACAAGGTTAGTAGATACAATGAATACTACTCACTAGCCACACTACCACACAGGGACTGGGATCCTCATGGTAGAGTATAAAAGCACATTAAAGGCCTTGGCATTCCAAACCATCATGAGCCATATGACCATGATTTTTTATTTCTTAATACCAAGGATGATGCCAAGTTAAAGAGAGGGCATAAATAGTAGGATTAGGCAAGGAGATCCTAAAAACAAATCAAGGGGAATCCTCCATTTCAATTATATATGCACAAATTAAACTCCCACCCATAGGAGGATGGGATGGTTCTTATTTTTTTGTCAATAATCCTTCTCATCCATCAATACAATAATAACAACCTTCATAAACATTTCTTTTGGCATTAAAAGCTCTAAAGAAAGAGCCTGAAGTGGTTGATACTTCAATTGGTGGAGCTCATGATGATTCAGTTTACCTTAATTATTCAAAATCAAAAGGACATACCCATCCTATTGCTACATTAATACAAGATATTTATACTATGATTACCTCAACCACACCTATATAGGAGGCATCCTCCACAATAGAGAAAGTCACTATTTAGTATAGGAGGAATCCAAGGGCTCACCTCCCTCCACAAGGTTCAACTATTAAATCAATATCAATGGAAGGATCATCAGGAGAGGAAGCTGGAGGTGAATCTACAGACAAGGATGAGGAACTACAAAGAGCTAATTTTTTGAGCCTCCAAGAATCCAAGGGAAAGGCAACACTGCATGGAGAACAATTAGGTGAGGGTGTAGTTCCTTCATATTCTACCATTCCCATTATGTCTTTTGTTTCCCCTTTAACTATTGGTTCATTTGAGTCTATTTCTCTTAATCCTAGTGTTTTCCCTTCCCTTTCGGTACTTAAAGTAGAGGTTATTTCCTTATATCCTAGTGTCCAACCATATTTGGTTGTTCTAAAAATAGAGGATTTTTCCTCTCACCCTGTTGTCTCTACTTCCCCAATAATTAATACTCCTCCAATTATGGATTTTGTGTCCATTCCTCCTATTTCCACTATGGTTACTTCTACCACTACCCCAAAACCCCGAAAGACAAAAAAGAAGGCATCCAATAAAGCTTCCATCTAGTTCTTCTCAAGACACTACTTTAATAACATCAAAGAAGGCTAGAAAGAAGAAACAATTGTATATAGTCCACCCACTACCTCAATATGGTGGTGTGAACTATTCTAAGATAATCTAGCCTTCCCTTCCTAGCCCATCACTTGAAGAGGTCTTGAAGTAGTCCTCAAGAGATCTATTTATTGAGACTACATCTCAAGATAATCAACCAATAGACACAACCCAATTGGTCATCCCATAATGGGTAGCTGATTTACAATCACAGGCTTCTCAATGACCAAATCTTACAATCACAAAGTTGCTCACAGTGAGATACATATTTGACAAATCTACAAGGAGTGTCCAAAGGGTGAAGAAAAGGAAAAGTGAATATGAGGCTAGAAAGGGGGTGATTTTAGAATAAACACAAGTGTTCACCTTGTCTAAGAGAAAGAATAAAAAATTAGGGCACTCCCCCTACATTGAGGATTTCAAATCCTATTTTGAGATGCACAAGGATGCCCTAGTCAAGCTTCATGAGGGAAATGAAATGGCTAGGAAAGAACTTGATAAGGAGGGATGAGTTAGATCAAGATTGAGATAAATGTGTAGAGTGCAACATCAAGATTGTATAAGATTCTAGAGGCCATTTCTAGAATGAGGGATGAGTTAGCTCCTTAGATAATTGAAACTACCAAATTATTTAATTCTTTAAATTAATATGAACATAAATTGAATCTCCTCATTCTTTATATAAAAAATAGGTGTATGGCCACCTTAATTTGATGTCACCATTAGAGGCTTCAAATTCTCACAATTTGGTGGTCATTAGGATGCAAGAGTTAAGAGATTGGGTTATAGTTGTTAAGGCAATATGCACAAGTATGTAGAGCATGAGATCCTCTCTTTATAGATTCTAGAGGAATTAATCTCTCTTAAGCAACAACCTCTATGGATGGGGTTATAAATAAAGCCAATTTTGAGTAGCTCCTTCAACAAGCCTTAACCATTTTCAAACATAACTTACAAGGATTGACATTGGAAGAGATTGAAGCTGAGTTAAATTTTGCAAGGAAAAAAGTCACTGAATTGGAAATATTTAGGATCAACTTTAGGAATACTAAAGCTAAACATACACAGATGATGAAATAAGTAAACAGGGTGCATAGACCCCCATTATTGAACATGGATATTATTGGATTCCAACATGATGTTAGCCACAAGTATTTTCAAGAGTTAGAAGCTAAAAATAAGGCCAATGATCTAACTTCCAGTTCATCTCAAGCTACCACTTAAACACCTTCAAACAATGAGCAATGCCATGCAATCACCCATCAAACCTTAGTTAAAGGCTAATTTTGTATGTAGTCATGGATATAGGACTAATACTTTTAATTATAGTTTACTTACACTTGATATATAAATGCAAAATTTTGCCTAAACTGTTTGTAAGCATGCACACATTGCATTATATTATACAAGCTAACTTACTTTTTATGTAGTTGTAATTATCTATAAGCATGCATACATGCAATTTTGACACTAAATTTAGAACCGAAGTTCTAATTACTTGATGTAATTATGAGTTTGCATGAACTTGGAGGATGAGGCAACCCCTCCCCAACTTTATATATTTATGTAATCATGAATTCAAAAAATTTAGAATTTTCATCAACACAAGAAGAAATCATTTTGATTGTCATGCAGCTATGTGGATGTACTTTCCTTCCATCTCTGTGTAATTAAGGTTTTTTTATTTCTTTGGGTTGTTTTAATTCGGTAACTTTAAAGTGTGCAAAAGCTACAGACAATTCCTTTGTTATCATTGATGTATGTAAAATCTAGATGTGCAAAAGTTATTGAAAAGTTGGCAAATATCAATTATTTTAAGCAATTGGTTGACTGTCTTAATATTTTGTAGTCTGTAGGATTGTTTTCCCTTTAATTTAATCTTCTAAGTGTATGCCATAGATATCCTATATACCTTTTTGGTATGAGCTCTAATATTCCAACTAAGGGTGTGTAATAGCTACTCTAAAAGGAACAACTTTTAGTTGAGGCCATTAAATTTCCTATACCGCTCTTCCCAAACTACCTAACTATGTTTGTTTGCAAGTGTGCAACAGTTAAAAACATTAAGCATTATTTCTAAAAACACTTATCCACAAAGGCACTAGCCTAGGAAGTGATCCCTTGAGACCATAAAACCTTCTTTTCTGCTCTACCCTTCCTTTTGAAATTCCTTTGAATAGGATCTACCCACTCTATAATATATTCCGTCCATCCATCCAACTCACTTAGGTTTTTGATTTCTTTGGTAGGATTCATTTCACTACAATCACCTGGTTAACAACCTGTATGATCAACTTGTTATTCCACCACAAGTTTATTTAACCCATACCTATAACTCATTCCCTATAATGGAGTTTATCTCCATTGAGATCTTAAAACATTAGAGGTTACCTCGTTAAATATTGAGATGTGCACAAGACCCACATAAACAAATTCCACAATCCTTAATGAAATTCTATGATTAAAAAAGTTATGGAAAGCTTAAACAGAGATGCATCAAACCCTAAAAATATTTAGTCAAACTCATTACTCATTGGGAACATCAAATGCTTTTAGATTTAGGTTTTTAACTATTTACTTTAATGTCTTACACCTAGCATTAATTTATAACTCGAATTTTAGTAGATTAATAGATCCTAATATCATAGTTCAATGTATAAATGATTTAGTATGTTTTTTACAACTTAGATTTGGTCTTAATTTCCTACATGACAAGGAATGAAGGCATACGACACATACTTTTCATGTTAGAACCCACGCCGATTACTTAGTAACAACACAATACGTCATGGTATTTCCAAGTGACACATGGTCAATTTTCAAATAACCAAACAACCATATCATGGTTTAGGATTCATGGTAAGTCCATTCAATCATGTCAAGGATGAGGTATTGGTTACAAATACTTTCACCCTACCCACTCAGTGCAATGTTATAGTTGTGGAATAAATTAGTAAAGAGCAAACATTTACCTTGTAATTTATTGTATAAATACACCCAAAAATAACCATAAGTATTGAATATATAATCCATTCTAAATCTTTTTATCAGGAAATTCCTCATACAATAACTAACATATCAACAACAAGGAAGGCATAAATTCTCAAGTAATTTCTGATCTAATTTTTTTAGTAACTAGGTAGACGTTAGATCTTGAATTTATTAGTTATTGACATTTGAAATAAAGGGAAAATTTCTCTAATCCTACTATACAATAATAATGATAAGGAATCAATATAAACTATTCCATCCTAGGTTAAACTACATAATGGATAAGTCATTATAAATTTCCAAGAATACACATGGAGGAAATATGTAACAATAGAAATCCACTTACCTAATGATGTGGGGTGCCCTCCTCTTTCTCCTTATCACTACAACTCCTCTCTACTACTCCAAGCTTTATCAACACTAAAATTACTCATCTTCTCAAATGGATTTGCTTAAAATAAATTTTAGTGGCTTATATGATGCCATAAATTTTGACTAGGGTACAAGGATGGGGTAGGTGGTGCATTAAAAAATTGGTAAGATGGGATGCTATCCTTCCCCCATACTCAAAGATAAAATCAATTAGTTAGATACAAATTACCTTCATTAACCTTTACACCACCTTGACCAACAACTATCCTTTATCAATTAATTTTTTATTGGATGGAAGTCTAAGTCTACCAAGGCATCATAATAGAGCAACGAGCTTCGAGTCCAAAGTAGTGCATTGGAATAACAAAAGGGTTCAAGTTAAATGAGGAAATAAAACTTTCAAGGGCATAAAATTCAATAATCACCCTAAATTGAATTTAATTACCTTATATGATTCCCAAAGACTAAGATGAACAATGAGAACCAGTCACACCACTTGATCGATTCTAAAAACCCATAGTAAACTAAAATCAATGTGATTTTGGTTTGTTAACTAGACCAGTCTAAATTGAAAACATTTCAAAGGTACAATTCAACGTATAATAATAATAATAATAATAATAATAATAATAATAATAATAATAATAATAATAATAATAATAATATGCATTTTGTTATTAGATTAAAGGTTTATTTTACTATCATCACACTAGAGTGATCTGCAACAAGGAAAGTTAGCATCAAATGTCAAAGTGCAACTCCCACAAAGGAACTAAGGTAGAATGTGAGTATAAAACCACTTTCAGTTCTATAGGATAATCCATATGACTAGATTAATTAACATACCTGTCAACCAACTATTGTTTAAAGGGGTTCTACTTAAATAAGCAAAATATAACAACCCAAAAACCTTAGCTAGACATAAGGAGATATAATTTAGCATCCACTGATTGATAACTTGGAAATAAAACATAAGGAAATGTATCACAAACAAAATAAATACTGTGGTGATAAACCCAACCTAATTACGATCAAGGTACCTACTATCTTAAATAACCCAAACTCAATAAAAATCAATAAGGGTGCTAGCAGCTAAATGTACCACCACCACTACTATAATTGTTAAGCTAAAAAGGTCTGACCCTAACCATTAGTGGGTTAGTTTCAAAAAACAAAATTATGATAATAGGAAACTAAGACTATAATAGTCTTCAAGGTATCTCATGCCAACACATGTATGAGGTACCCTATCGTCTCTCCAGAACCGATCCAAATGACAATTCGATAAGGAAGAACTAGATCAATCTGGGAGGGTACTAAAAATATTTATCATAATTTATCCTTATTTTTCCTACATTGATATTTTCCATATTTTTACTCCACTTATATTTCATTAAAAAAATATTATGTACACAAATATATGCAGGTTTTTAGATAAAGGTGAACAAATGGGTTTTAAAAGATCCCATAACTTGAACAAAAAGGACTAAAAATAAATAATGAAAACCAAATAGGCCTAGACCAGAACCATATTATTGCCAAGAAGCCTAAAAACCCCAAACATAACCATCTCATTCATAACAAGAAACCTAATAAGGCTCGATTAAAACAACTAGAACATAAATAAACCAGACTAGGCTTACCAACCCTCCTACCCATCATGGACAAATTTATTTGGACTTTTTAGTCTTTATGATGCCTATAGCTTCTACATTTTTTTATGAAATCCTTCTTTCTCATGTTACCTCTTGTTGTTTCACTTGGAACCTCCATATTATTAGCCTTTAGTAGATTCTCAAGGACCTCATTATACTTACCATTATTACTTTATTTCGATTATAAGATGCCTCCTTGTGTTTCTATTGAATCTCATTATGTTGTTTTTATAGATCATGTTCCTTTTTTAGCACATCCTCAAGATTAGGGTTGAGCATGCTAGCCAAATTTTTCTAAACCCCACTACCCCTACTACCAACACCCACTTTGGTTAGGATAACGTTTATAAAAAATTTAATATCCCTTCTAATCTCTCTAATATCCTTTGATAAAAGCTTTAGTCTCCATTCCAAGGCTTTTATCTTTTCCTTAAAATTCATTTATATCCCTCCTCCCTAACTGATTTCTCACCTTGATTAGTCAACTTCCTTACATATTTCATTTAGAAAGTTAGGGTCCCTATATCACTTGCTACACCACATGTAGACTCTTATTTCTCCATTGGTTTAGGATTTAGAAAATAAATAAGATCATTACTGAGATCTAACAAGGATTCAACGTCTAAATTAGTCATTTTGGGATCATATTCACTATGTGATAAAATTAGTATCCTTTTGACCCTAATCTTTCACTTACTCTTTTTATTTTGTAGAAATTGGTCTAACATATTCTTTGAATACTTAAACTCCACCTTGGAATCATTAAAAACTTCAACAAACCAAGCCTTATCAGTTTCCTTAGGGAATAAATCCTCCTCAACCTCTTCCCTATTATCAATCACCATCTCAACATCCTTGACTAACAACAAAATGAAATCCTAGAGGGTAATTACATCAAAAGTGTCATTTTTTTAGGCCTCCATTGTTCATTCTAAAGACCTCAACAAAAAAATGGTTGATTGATGACATTTTTTTGAAGTGGTTAAGTAAGAAGAATGTGAATGAATCAACCTTTTATTCCCATCTAATGTAAAATACCTCATGACTTGTAAACAAAATTATGACTAGGGATAAAGAAGACTTTCCCTCAAAAAACCCTTTTTGACCTTATTTACTAATTCATCATCTTTGAAAAAAATCTTAAACAACTCAGCCCTATGATGTTTATCCTTGAAAGCCTTTATGCCATATAAATACATATCTATTACCACAATGCTCTCCTTAGAGATGTTGATCATGACACCTCTCATTATCATCACCCTATTTTCCAAGCTCTTGCAAACTTGACTGAAAGTTTGGGATCATGGCCTATAATGCATTCCATGTATGCCATGAGGCCACCTCTACACAAGATTTTCCTAATAGGATGTTTTTGACATAAATGTATGATATGGGTTTAATCCTATCTAGCTCTCCTCACATCCTCTTGGCTCTATAAATTCTTTTGGAATCTATGATGGACAACACTTTAATTTTCTAAATGACTCTTAAATGATTTCATTTCACCTCTAAATTAGGTTTTCCTTCTCCCCATGAAGATTAATGATGGCCCAAATTTGAAAATTAATGTGGCACTCATAAGAAGTGAAGCTCTCCCACAATTTTAGGATTACAAGTTCAACTTTCAAGAAAATAATCATATCAACGTCTACCAAGATTAATTATGATAAATATTTTTGATTTGAATCCAAAATTATTAATAATTTGTGTTGAGAGTTCCTCAAAGGAGACCCATTATTTTAATAATTTTATCTCCATGCCCAAATTTTCTATGAAGTCAGCACACCTATTTCCTTCCCTATACTCATGTTTGATTTGAACTTACTATAAATTATTGAGAAAGGTTATTGCATTTTTATTTTAATTTAGGATGGTCTAATAAGGGTAATGATTCCTTAATATACATCTTACAATGTTCAAGTAATCACCTTTATAATTAGATTTTGAATCTTATGATTAACTGCCATTCAGATTCCCCATAGATATACTTTGGCTTCAGCCACGTAATTGGTTTGAGTTACCATCCCAATAGAAAAAATATGCCACTAGAATACCTTTCCAATATATAAAAACTCCCACCCCCTCCCCCTAATAGGCCTTGGATTCCCCTTGGCTGCACCAACAAAAATTAGCTTGAACCACCCTTCAAGAGGTTTGAACCATCTAAAAAGATTCATGGTCTTTTTACTATTGGTGCAACCCTGATCCTTAGGAATATAAATATTATAAAGAGAAAGAATATGATGGATAGCCTCCCCAAACCCAAATTTTTTTTTGGAATCAAAATCAAACCAAATTTCCTTAACATCCCCCTGAATTTTGAGCATCACTGAGATTGGGCTACCAAATTTGTCCTTGAAAATGTAGTTGTTTCTCTCTTTCCAATTTCCATAGAATATATGACGAAGCATAAGCTTCCATAATAGGTTTAGGTTTGGTTGGCTCCAAGGTGGGTTCCACTACAAAATGAGGTACCACATTGAGTTAGGATTAACCCAAGCCATGTTGAATTTATTAAAAAAGAAGCTAAAGATTTTGGCCATTAAGCATCAGTCTAAGAATAACCTACAAGTATATGTAAGTTTTAATAATCAATTAGATTTTGTATTTATTATATTTATGATATTTTTTATGTTTAAATTATTATAAAGGTTTAATTGTCCATTATAATGTCATAGATATTTTTGATATGTTCATTATACTCTATGTTACATTTATAGTTGTGATAACTTGACTACACTAATATTTCTCATAATTTGTCCTTGTTTTCCTACATTGATATTCCCCATATTTTTCCTCCACTTATATTGTATAAAAAATAATTTTATTTGGTGATTTGAATTTTAGAAAAAAATTGTATTTAATTCAACAAAAGTAAAATTTGAGAAACCTAGTTGTTTAAAATTGAATTTAAAAAATATTTAAATTGAAATCCATAAAATATGATATCTAATTCCAAAAAAAATTAAATTGGAATCTGATAATAACAACATTGAATACCTTTAATTGATACTATAAATATGATAAAAATATTTACAGGTTTTAATTTGGATTGGAATTTGTCTAGATTTAATGAAATGATGGTTTAGAGTCAAAATTGGATATAGGGTTTCAAAGATAAGGAGATAAATTTTTGGACATCATGAAAATAATGAACCTTGAGATCACACAAAAAGATAAATTATAGGTATGTGAATTGGCCTATACTAAGATAGAGAAGCAAAATTCATATAGATGAATTTGGCAAGATATAGTCACAAATGTCTATAAATACCATATAGAGGCTCACAATTTTGTCCAAGCGAATATGGAGACCAAGTTAATTAACTAAGAAACCCTTGATCCAATTTCTCACCCTTTTTGACACTTGCATATAGTCTCATACTTTCACAAAATAAAAACATGCTAAGTATATAAATCCATTAAGTCTTTTTTATTTATAACAATTGTAATTGGTAAAATCATATTTTACATTTTACATTTAGATTTATGTTTATTGTTAGATTTTTTACAATCTAAATTAGTTCCAATTTATATGTTATTAGTTCACACTAAATCCAAAATAAGGTAAAACATAAAGGTGAACCTGTTTATAAACTGAGCACATTAAAACCCTAGGTTGCCCTTAGGATTTTATCTTTTTTTAGGATTTCATATTTTTGTCTTAGGATTTAAATTTTTTATTTATTTCCCCATATGTTAAGATATTTAACCTTTTTCACCTTGGCCCTAACCTTCTACATATTTTCATGATTTTACTTTATGCCATATAAGAAGAGTCTAGTTCCCTTGTCCCTCTAAGGTGAATTGATGATTAAGTGGTGCACATACATAATAAGATTTATTAGGTTACATCTAAATTAATAAAATAAATGAGAAGAATGTTCATTTTTTTCTTCTTATTTTGATGCAAATATTATTCTTTAATAAATATAAACAAAGTATCATGTTGTAACTAATGAAATGTCTAATTTAGAACATGTTAATAAAGATATTCATGAATACCAAAATATAATTCATCATGATGACCTTAATGGGGTGATCATGTATAATTCAAAGCTTTTCTAATTTTTGAAATCAAATTCATAAAATCCTTTTAAATTGGATAAGGTTCTAAAATTAATCCTAGAAGATAAATATGCACATAAAGCTAAGATTGTCACATCTGAGGAACAATAATATGAGCCCTTAATTTTTATTAATATATCTTATAAAGCTATTGATTCTACCATAGATGTTTTGATTAATACTATTGTTACTATTCCTAGGTCTATACCTTTGGCTACACATGTGATGCCCATCCAGGGTGTGGTGGAAACACAAGGGTTCCCTTAGATTATTATGCATGTAAAACTAACCTATGTACATCCTATTATGGATACTCATGTGACATCATCATCCTCTCCTAGTATATGATATCTTGAACATACTATTATAGCTTTGTAGGCTAAGGTGTTTTAGTTATATCAGGGTGATTCTATATAAATTCATTCAATGGATTCTCATACATTACTTCACAATCCATTAGCACTAAATATTTTTTCTTGTCCCTTACCTACGGATTTTGTATCTCCTAATATTACATTTTATGATGGTAAAAGTAAACTAGAGAAACACCTAAGATATTTTCATGCAAACATAATTATAATATGCCACCAATAATATATTGTTGAGTAAGTCATTGCAATGAATTCTTAAGGACTAAACTTTGAGATGGCTATATGATATTCCACTACAATAAATTCATGCATTTAATCCTTTAGTAGATCAATTCCTAGAAATCTTTTGATCAATATCAGTGATAAATTATCTTATGCTCATATTGTAAAACTTAAGCAAGGACCCAATACACCAATTAATGACTATTTACCCTGGTATATGACCATTCTTTATAAGATAAAAAATCATATGGATGAAAATGATTTTCAAGATATATTAAATAAAAGTTTGCTTACCCCTCTCCCTAAGTCTATAATGTTTAATAAATTCAAATCATTTAATGAGTTATGCCATATAGTTAGAAATTGAAAAGTTAAGCTCATAACTTTGAAAAAGCTAAAATATATACCTAATGCTATAATTAAATAAACTACAAAGTTTCAAATAAAAACAAGTTACAAGGTAAAATGAAAAGATACTAAGAATGAGGCAAAAATATAGTTAATGTAGTAGCACACCCTACTAATTGGCTTGTCCTATCTGCTTCATAAAGGAGGAAGTTTTCATGATTATATAAAAATCCTCATATACTATTACTAAAGTTATTAGAGTGTAACCTTATATTTATCCCTCCCCCATAAGAAGTTAATATGAGTAGACCTAAACATAGGGGATATGCCAACAATGTATATAATGATTATCACTGATGTTCTAGAATTTATATGAATAAATGCTTCAAGCTAAGACATAAGATATAAGATCACATTGATAAAAAAAAATTATTGAGCTTAGCACACATACATATGATTCAGGACCACAACCTAATGGGAATGCAAATATTTGTTTTTTCCAATCCCCTTCTAAATCATGTAAAAATAAAAACTAAGGATACTATTGAGGTGCATATGAAAAAAAATGCACATCCTCATCCTTATAAATATGATCACCTATTTAATGGTATAATTGGTACACTTACAAGAATATCAGTAAAATGATATTTAAATTTGGTGAAAATTAAATTGTGGAAGATGAATTTGATTTCAATTAATTATTTTTAAGAGCCTACATTGATTCGTAGCCTATACAATGTGTCATGATAGAATATGGTTCAATAAAAAATATTTTAAAAATGTCACATATTCATACTATAATAACAAATATAAGGATTTGATGTATACAACAAAGATATTCAATGGAATTAACAAATAAGGATAAAACCCCTTGGGACACATTGTGCTACCTCTTAAGGTAGGCCCTAGACTCGTTACTACTTTGTTCTTAGTTTAAATAAGTATAGGGATATTTGAAATGTTATATGGATTCCCTTGGATACATAATATTCATGTAGTACCATCATTATTATATATATGTGTCAATCATATACTTTGCAATAGGATGGTTATAGTTTCATGTATTCTATATGAGTGTCTTATTCATCCAAAATAATTTCCTCCTCCACCTTCACCCCCACCCCCACCATATTCAATTACTCAACATATTTAGGTTCATTATATGTAGTATAATAATCCACATAATCATCTTCATTCTATTTGGTCAATAACTCTACCTATTCTGATTCATTCTACATAGATTGTTAAGAGAAAAATAGTTAAATTTCCTTGATGATCAATGTTTCAATATCCATCACATGTGAGAGTTATTCAAGACTAAAAGTGGCCATTATGTACTATATCACATACTAATATAAGATTAAATACACCTAACTATTTTCAATAGTGAACACGTGCACATGTTTCTCCTAATATACAATAGATACCACATGATATTATGTTTCATAGAGTTATTTATCATATGCAGGATCCTATGAGTCATAATGATGATGATGGGTACATTATAAAATGAGATCATTTTATGTATTCAGATAAAAATACATATTATACCACTCACTCATTATAGGTGATCATTCTTATGTTTGATATAGGACCTAAACATGATCACCCATTGATTGGATAATTGGTTAGCCTTTTCACATATGCACAATATTTCAAAAATAACAAAAAAATAAAATATTACAACAATAAAAAACCAAGATCTCAACATCACATGTTTTCCAGTTCACATTATTCATTTGTGTTATTTATCATATGTTTGGTAGACTACATATCCTTTTTATTATGCCCATGTATTTCATGATATATAGGATTTGATGGATACAAAAAAGATAGTCAAATGAATTGACAAACAAAGATAGAGCCCCTTCAGACTCATTGTGTTACCTCTTAAGGTAGGCCCTACACTAGTTGCTACTTTGTTCTTAGTTTAATGAAGTACATGGATGTTTGAAATGTTATATGGATTCCCCTAGATACCTAATGTTCATGTAGTACCATCATTAGTATATAGATGTGTAAATTATATACATTGAAATAGGGTGGTTATAGTTTCATGTATTCCACATGAGTGTCTTATTCAACTAGAATAATTTCCTCCTTCACCCCCACCACCACAATATTTAGTTACTCAACATATTTAGGTCCATTATATGTAGTAAACTACTCCACATATTCATCTTCATTCTATGCGGTCAGTAACTCTACCTATTCATGTTCATTCTACATATATAGTTAAGAGGAAAGTAGTTAAATTTCCTAGATGATCAGTGTTTCAATACCCATTACATGTGAGAGTTATTCAAGACTAAAAGTGGCCATTATATACTATATCAAATATTAATATAGGATTAAACACATCTAACTATTTTCAACAGTGAATTAAGACACATGTTTTCCCAATATACAATAGATACCACATGATATTATGTTTCATAGAGTTACTTATCATATTTAGGATCCTATTAATCATGATGATGTTGACGGGTACATTATAGAATGAGATCATTTTATATATTTAGATTAAAATATGTATGATACTACTCATCATTATAGGTTATCATGCCTATGTTTGATATAGGACCTAAACATGACCACCCCTTGATTGGATAATTGGTTAGCCTTTTCACATATGCATAATATTTTAAAAATACCAAAAAATAAAATATTATAACAATAAAAAACCAATATCTCAACATCACATGCTTTCTAGTTCACATCATTCATTTGTGTTATTTATCATATGTTTGGTAGATTACATATATTTTTTATTATGCACATGCATTTTATGATACACACACACACACACATATATACACATATACATATTAATATACATACATACATACATACATACATACATATATATATATATATATATATATATATATATATATATATATATATATACAGGGTTTTGAATGCATGAGAAGTTGAAATGCAAACCAAAAAATCAAATTCAAATTAAACTAAATTAGAACAAATTCAAAAAACAAATTGCGGGTTTTGAACACTAGACCTCCCAAACTACATTATTTTAGCAAAATTACTGCCAACAACCCTTCTAGAAGTTATTCAAGAATTTACATGCACATTATTATATTTTTTTATTTGATAAAAATGCGTATGATAAAAATATGTATGATACTACTCATAATTATAGGTGATCATTCCTATGTTTGATATAGGACCTAAACATGACCACTCTTTGATTGGATAATTGGTTAGCCTTTTCACATATGCACAATATTTCAAAAATACCAAAAAAATAAAATATTACAACAATAAAAAACCAAGATCTCAACATCACATGCTTTATAGTTCACATTATTCATTTGTGTTATTTATCATATGTTTAGTAGATTATATATATTTTTTATTATGCACATGCATTTCATCACACACACACACACACACACACACACATATATGCATATAGGGTTTTGAATGCATAAGAGGTTGGCACATAAACCAAAAATAAAATTCAAATTAAATTAAATTTGAACAAATTTAAAAAAAATTGGGGGTTTTGAACACTAGACCTCCCAAACTACAAGCTTTTAGCAAAATTAATACCACCAACCCTTTTAGAAGCTATGCAAGAATTTACATGCATATTATTATATTTTTTATCTAAATTTTAGAAATAAAAATATCTATATAAAAATATAAATTAATACATGCATGCAATTTTCAAAAAGTAAAAACAATTTCAAGTTTTTAACTTTTAGATTAAAAAGCTAATTTAGAGGTGGGTCCCTTTTCTAGTTGCATGCAAATTTTACTTTTAATAAATAAGTTATTTTTTAAATCATTAATACAACTATGTAAAAAATATTTACATATCTGTAGCATGCTCCAGGCAGAAGTATAGTGCTCTAGCAACAATAGTGAAATGAATAGTAGCTTGTTCAGACCATTAGAAGGCTTTAAACTTTGTAAATCCTCCTAAAATCTTGAGATGAAGCAGATTGAAACCTCAAAATTTAATTTTTGGTGTAGAATTTAGATTTATCATTGTACCATGCCATACTAAGATGCTCTTGTAAGCTTGAAAAAAAATAAAATGAAGCCTCTGATGCTTCAAAAGGTCTATCAACGGTTTTGTTAGGCAAAATGAATGATAAAATAGCTATTAAACCCTCAAAATTGAACTAGGAGCATGTTAAGTAATTTTTCAGAGATTCCTTAACCACCCAAGTCGTACAGTGGAACCATGAAGGAGAAAGAGAAAAACATAAGCTTTCCCAGTCTATCTTAGGCTCTACAAGTAATTTACAATGCTTCAAACATTTTTTTATCCCTTCTTGACCAAATAGAGATCAAAAAACTTATCTGAAATAATTTTTTTTAAATTTTCTTCTCCCCCAAGTTGTACAAGCCAATAACGATGTCCCAGGGAAGTTTTAAAAAATAATTGGTGATTTATAAAGTTTTTAAATGATCTCCTAGGCGTTTTGATAGATACAAATGCAATAATCCAACTCTTAAACACTTCAAACTAGTCCCAAAAGCTTTGAAAATATTTTTTTTTGAAGTTTTTAGGCTCTACAGTCCATACTTGGGTCGTAAAAATGCTAATTAATGACACCTAGGTTGAAATGAAATTATTCAAAACTATCTCCTTCACTCTTGAGAGGTGTTTGGATTAAGATCTGAGGCCTGAGAATGATCCAATCCTCTTAGAGATCAAACAAAAAAATCTTCTTCCTTTATGTTGTACACAAGCTTGAAAGAGGATTTTAAATAATTAAAATAAAAAATTATTGAAAAGCACACTTCCAATTAATATATATATATATAATAAAATTATAATCATACAAAAAAGTGTGGAAAAGTCACACCCCTCAAAACCACATTGAGCTAAGGAAGCCTTGAGAGAAACATAAGTCCAAAAAAGGCCACAACCCAACCAATAACCATAGTTAAACTAACTCAAGTGCACACCAATCAAAAAGGGGATAAAATAAAACAAACAACAAAGAAATAAATAAATATCAATTTTGAACATGGAAATTGAGGAAGGAAGAGGAGGTAGAGGGTCCTAAGGTTTCCCTCCTGGCCCATCCTAGGCTAGGGGATCTTCATCAACTGGGAGGTGGTCCCATTCATCATCTTGCCAATTAGCTTCAGAATCATGTTGCATCTTATAATCCTATAAAGAAGGAGAGATGTCCAACACCAACCATAATAATTTATCCTACGGATGGGGTATCCACCCCCACCTACATTTGTTAGGAACCCCTCCAAGGAAGCACAATTGATTACTTTTCTTATAAGCAATTAAACACAGAATTATACCAGAATGATTAAGTAACTAGAAACTTGAAACAACAAAGAATTTGAGAGACAATACACAATCTTGTATTAAATACTATTCAGAAGAAAATACAATAAATAAGATGCCACTTCTTCTTCCACCTCTAAGGCTTGCCACACCTCAAGGACTTCTTCCCTCTCTCTCTTGCTCAACCACAACCAACTCAACAACCTGAGTTGTTATCCCCTCCTTGAATGCTTCAGCTGATCTCCTTGACCTTACACCTTGCAGATCTCCTTGAACTTGCTTTCTTGCTTCAATACTTTACTTGCCTTAATTACAATACATGCCTCATGGCTCTTTAAATAGGATCCCATGCATACAATAATTAGACACGCAGGTCGAGACTATAATTAGCCATTAACATGCAAACACTCGGTTCAACAAACTAATTGTCCATGTAACGAATAGTTCTGGAACCGCCACAGGCGACCGATGTCAGTCCCTGTCTGCCTAGAGGTGACCGACGTCGGTCGACATCCTACCGATGCCGGTTGTCTTCAGTTCACACCTGCCGATGTCAGTTTCCTTCTACACTATACACTGCCGATGCCAGTCTCTCTGGAACTCAGCAACCTCCTCCATGTCTGCAATAGTTGAAGCTTTTAGCTCCACAACCTAACAATCTCCCACTTGGAGATAAACAACTGCAACTGTACATGTACCTGTACATCATCTAATTTGTTCCCTTGGCTTTGTATCCCTCTTCAAGATCACTCGTGAAGACCAACCACCACACATCCTGTGATGCTATACATGTCATCCAAGTCCCCTGCCACAACTGAACTTTCTGACAACTCCCACTGGAGACAAAATCAACCTATGATCTTCCATGTCTCTTATGCCAAAAGAATTTTGCTGCTCCCAAATTCTTCATGACACACCTTTGAACTAACTTTACCTTTAGCTCAAAAACTCCCTGTATATGTAACCCTACAACAAGTAACACAATACAGTAACAAGATAATGTAGCTAATGTTATCCAACCTGGTAAATAAAAATACAATGGTCAAACCTCCATTGTCCTGCAGCCTACTCAAGACCATATACCCTGGCCTTCTGTCTCACATGTCCATCCACTCTCTTCTCTAACTTGGGAATCCATCCCTCATCCACTGCTTTCTTCCAGCTGACAAATCCACCAACAAACCCCTGTTTGGTTCTTCTCCAAGGACTCACACTCCTCATCCATGCCAAGCTCCCACTATTTCTGGATTCTACCTGCATTGCCTCTTCACATCTTCTTAGTTCTTGACCATCAATAAGCAACAAGTAATATAAAGAAGGTGAAAAATGAATATGAGGTTCACTTACGCTTTCTAACCTCAAAATGGGCATTTGAGACTCCTTGACAGCTTACTGTCTGCCCAACATCTATTCCATTGACCGATCTCGGCCATCTCCCAGTCTACATCCGATCGATGTTGGTTCCCTGCACTGACCCTGACTACCGACGTCATTTCCCTAGCCAACGCCGGTGTCCCTTCTATCAACGTCAGTTCCTATCTGACCGTCATCGGTCTTCTCCTACCTAACTCTACTGACCTTGCTGGTCTGCACATGACCGATATCGGTATCTGCCTGACCGATGTCGATTCCATATGACCGACGTCGGTAACTGTGTGTTCCTATAAGTGATGACTTCTTTATCCGTGAGCTCATCTTGGATCATAACCCTATCCATACTACCCTGCTCAGAATTATTCAGCCCCTGTGACTGATCTCTGTCCATCATCTCCTCCATAAACACCAAGGCTTCCTTGTTCTTGTCAAAATCATCAAATTTATGTTTCCTGCAATGAACTCGATCAATTCCCTCCGAATCTGAACTCATACCCTTTGACTCAAGAACGTCCATTCCCTTCTTATTCATGTGACCAAGCCTATTAAGCCACATCTTCGAATCTATAGCTGAAGTAGATAAACCAGAAGTAGAATCAGTAATACAAGTAGATAGATAAAGAGTACCTAATTTCTTACCTCTTACTAAAACAAGTGCACCCTTTGTAACCTTCTAAGAATCCGCTGTGAGGGTTACTGTGCATCCCTCATCACCCAACCTTCCTACAGAAACCAAACTCTGCTTCAAGACCGGACATGCATAACCTCCTTCAACACCCATGTGTTGCCTGTCTGCAATTTCAGCTGCACTTTCCCTTTGCCAACCATTTAACAAGGCGTACCATCCCCTAAATAAAGCTCTCCAAAGTCTCCCTAGACATATTCATGGAACAAATTTCTATTTGGGGTTGCATGAAAAGAAGAGCCAGAATCTAAAACCCATGATTCTAACTGACTATCCAAAGAAAGTATGAGAGCATCCTATGCCACAATACCTGCATCTTTTGACTCTTCATTACCTTCATGTTGATTTTCTTTATCCCTCAACCAACACTCTTTCTTTGTGTGTCCTTTCTTTCCACAAAACCAGTAGGTGATACCTCTGGATTCGGATCTCCTTCCCATCTTCGACCTTGATTTCCCTTGCTCGACTTTCTCTCTTTGCCTTCCCTTACTTTCTGCACTTAGACCATTCCCTGATGATTCACCTGTGTTTTTCTTGCATATTTCTTCATTCAAGATTACACTCACAACATCATCAACTTTTAAGATTTTAGAAGCAGACGCAGAATTACTTACTACCATAACCAAACTATCCCAACTTTCAGGTAAAGAGCATAAAATTAAGAGAGCCTTTACTTCATCATCAAAAACAATATTGACTGAAGCTAACTGGTTTACCAAACCATGGAAATCACTAAGATGAGTATATACCGATCCACCTTCCTACATTTGCAAAGTAAATAGTTGCTTCATAAGAAATACCTTATTTGAAGCAGAGGGATTTTCATATAAATTTGCCAAAGACTTTATCAACTCCTTCGTTGTCTTACACTATGATAAGTTGAAAATCACAGATGATGCAAGGCTCAACCTTATGGATCCCAGAGCCTTCTGATCAAGAACATTCCATTCTTCATCCTTCATATCTGTGGGCTTGCATGCAACCCCACCCAACGGTAAGTACAAATCTTTCTGATACAGATAATATTCTATTTGCATCCTCTAATGTTGATAATTCTTGCCGTTAAAATTCTTCATTCGTAGCTTACTTTTTTCTGCCATTGTTGTACTCCCACTCAATCAGAAACCCCAAAGAATGACCTGTAATCAAACAATAACCTGCTCCTTACAACCTTAGCTTTGATACCAACTGTTAGGAACCCCTCCAAGGAAGCACAATTGATTACTTTTCTTATAAGCAATTAAACACAGAATTATACTAGAATGATTAAGTAACTAGAAACTTGAAACAACAAAGAATTTGAGAGACAATACACAATCTTGTATTAAATACTATTCAGAAGAAAATACAATAAAGAAGATGCCACTTCTTCTTCCACCTCTAAGGCTTGCCACACCTCAAGGACTTCTTCCCTCTCTCTCTTGCTCAACCACAACCAACTCAACAACCTGAGTTTTTATCCCCTCCTTGAATGCTTCAGCTGATCTCTTTGACCTTACACCTTGCAGATCTCCTTGACCTTGCTTTCTTGCTTCATTACTTTACTTGTCTTAATTACAATACATGCCTCATGGGTCTTTAAATGGGATCCCATGCATACAATAATTAGACATGTAGCTCGAGACTATAATTAGCCATTAACATGCAAACACTCGGTTCAACGAACTAACTATCCGTGTAACGAACAGTTCTGGAACTGCCACAGGCGATCGACGTCGGTCCCTGTCTGCATGGAGGTGACCGACGTCGGCCGACCTCCTATCGATGCCGGTTGTCTTCAATTCACACATGCCAATGTCAGTTTCCTTCTGCACTATACTCTGCTGACACCGGTCTCTTTGGAACTCAACAACCTCCTCCATGTCTGCAACAGTTGATGCTTTTAGCTCCACAACCTAACAATCTCCCACTTGGAGATAAACAACTACAATTGTACATGTACGTGTACATCATCTAGTTTGTTCCCTTGGCTTCGTATCCCTCTTCAAGATCACTCTTGAAGACCAACCACCACACATCCTGTGATGCTATACCTATCATCCAAGTCCCCTGCCACATCTGAACTTTCTAACAATTCCCACTGGAGACAAAATCAACCTGTGATCTTCCATGTCTCTTATGCCAAAAGAATTTTTTTGCTCCCAAATTCTTCATGACACACCTCTGAACTAACTTTACCTTTAGCTCAAAAACTCCCTGTATATGTAACCCTACAACAAGTAACACAATATAGTAACAGGATAATGTAGCTAATATTATCCAACCTGGTAAAGAAAAATACAATGGTCAAACCTCCATTGTCCTGCAGCCTACTCAAGACCATATACCCTGGCCTTCTGTCTCACGTGTCCATCCACTCTCTTCTCTAACTTGGCAATCCATCCCTCATCCAGTGCTTTCTTCCAGCTGACAAATCCACCAACAAACACCTCTTTGGTTTTTCTCCAAGGACTCACACTCCTCATCCATGCCAAGCTCCCACTGTTTTTAGATTCTACCTGCATTGCCTCTTCACATCTTCCTGGTTCTTGACCATCAGTAAGCAACAAGTAATATAAAGAAGGTGAACAATGAATATGAGGTTCACTTACCCTTTATGACCTCCATATGGGCATTTTAGACTCCTTGACATCTTACTATCCACCCAACATCTATTCAAGTGATCAATCTCGGCCATCTCCAAGTCTACATCTGACCGATGTCAGTTCCCTGCACTGACCCTGATTATCGACATCGTTTCCCTAGCCGATGCTGGTGTCCCTTCTGCCAACATCAGTTCCTATCTGACCGACATCGATCTTCTCCTACCTAACTCTACCAACCCTGCTGGTCTGCACATGACCGATATCGGTATCTGCCTGACCGACATCGATTCCATATGACCGACGTCGGTAACTGTGTGTTCCTGTAAGTGATGACTTCTTTATCCACGAGCTCATATTGGATCATAAACCTGTCCATACTACCCTGATAAGAATTATTCAGCCCCTGTGACTGATCTCTGTCCATCATCTCCTCCATAAACACCAAGGCTTCCTTGTTCTTGTCAAAATCATCAAATTTATGTTTCCTGTAATGAACTCGATCAATGCCCTCCGAATCTGAACTCATACCCTTTGACTCAAGAACGTCCATTCCCTTCTTATTCATGTGACCAAGCCTATTAAGCCACATCTTTGAATCTACAGCTGAAGTAGATAAACAAGAAGTAGAATCAGTAATACAAGTAGATAGATAAAGAGTACCTACTTTCTTACCTCTTGCTAAAACAAGTGCACCCTTGGTAACCTTCCAAAAATTCGTTGTGAGGGTTACTATGCATCCCTCATCACCCAACCTTCCTACAGAAACCAAACTCTGCTTCAAGACTGGGACATGCATAACCTCCTTCAACACCCATGTGTTGCCTGTCTGTAATTCCAGCTGAACTTTCCCTTTGCCAACCATTTAACAAGGCGTACCATCCCATAAATAAAGCTCTCCAAAGTCTCCCTGGACATACTCATGGAACAAATTTCTATTTGGGGTTGCATGAAAAGAAGAACCAGAATCTAAAACCCATGATTTTAACTGACTATCCAAAGAAAGTATGAGAGCATCTTGGGCCACAATACCTACATCTTTTGACTCTTCATTACCTTCATATTGATTTTCTTTATCCCTCAACCAACACTCTTTCTTTGTGTGTCCTTTCTTTCCACAAAACCAGCAGGCGATACCTCTGGATTCGGATCTCCTTCCCATCTTCGACCTTGATTTCCCTTGCTCGACCTTCTCTCTTTGCCTTCCCCTGCTTTCTGCACTTAGAGCATTCCCTAATGATTCACCTGTGTTTTTCCTGCATATTTCTTCATTCAAGATTACACTCACAACATCATCAACTTTTAAGATTTTAGAAGTAGACGCAGAATTACTTACTGCCATAACCAAACTATCCCAACTTTCAAGTAAAGAGCATAAAATTAAGAGAGCCTTTACTTCATCATCAAAAACAATATTGACTGAAGCTAACTGGTTTACCAAACCATGGAAATCACTAAGATGAGTATATACCGATCCACCTTCCTACATTTGCAAAGTAAATAGTTGCTTCATAAGAAATACCTTATTTGAAGCAGAGGGCTTTTCATATAAATTTGCCAAAGACTTTATCAACTCTTTCGTTGTCTTACACTCTGATAAGTTGGAAATCACAGACGATGCAAGGCTCAACCTTATGGATCCCAGAGCCTTCTGATCAAGAACATTCCAGTCTTCATCCTTCATATCTATGGGCTTGCATGCAACCCCACCCAACGGTAAGTACAAATCTTTCTGATACAGATAATCTTCTATCTGCATCCTCCAATGTTGATAATTCTTGCCATTAAACTTCTCCATTCGTAGCTTACTTTCTTCTGCCATTGTTGTACTCCCACTCAATCAGAAACCCCAAAGAATGACCTGTAATAAAACAATAACCTACTCCTTGCAACCTTAGCTCTGATACCAACTGTTAGGAACCCCTCCAAGGAAGCACAATTGATTACTTTTCTTATAAGCAATTAAACACAGAATTATACCAGAATGATTAAGTAACTATAAACTTGAAACAACAAAGAATTTGAGAGACAATACACAATCTTGTATTAAATACTATTCAGAAGAAAATACAATAAAGAAGATGCCACTTCTTCTTCCACCTCTAAGGCTTGCCACACCTCAAGGACTTCTTCCCTCTCTCTCTTGCTCAACCACAACCAACTCAACAACCTGAGTTGTTATCCCCTCCTTGAATGCTTCAGCTGATCTCCTTGACCTTACACCTTGCAGATCTCCTTGACCTTGCTTTCTTGCTTCAAAACTTTACTTGCCTTAATTACAATACATGCCTCATGGGTCTTTAAATAGGATCCTATGCATACAATAATTAGACCTCTAATTACAATAATTAGACACGCAACTCGAGACTATAATTAGCCCTTAACATGTAAACACTCAGTTCAATGAATTAACTGTCTGTGTAACGAATAGTTCTGGAACCACCACAGGCGATCGACGTCGGTCCCTATCTGCCTGGAGGTGACCGACATCGGCCGACCTCTTGTCCATGTCGGTTGTCTTCAGTTCACACCTGTCAATGTCGGTTTCCTTCTGCACTATACTCTGCCGATGCCGGTCTCTCTGGAACTCAGCAACCTCCTCCATGTCTGCAACAGTTGAAGCTTTTAGCTCCACAACCTAACAATCTCTCACTTGGAGATAAACAACTACAACTGTACATGTACCTGTACATCATCTAGTTTGTTCCCTTGGCTTTGTATCCCTCTTCAAGATCACTCTTGAAGACCAACCACCACACATCCTGTGATGTTATACCTGTCATCCAAGTCCCCTACCACATCTGAACTTTCTGACAACTCCCACTGGAGACAAAATCAACCTGTGATCTTCCATGTCTCTTATGCCAAAAGAATTTTTCTGCTCCCAAATTCTTCATGACACGCCTCTAAACTAACTTTACCTTTAGCTTAAAAACTGCCTGTATATGTAACCCTACAACAAGTAACACAATACAGTAACAGGATAATGTAGCTAATATTATCCAACCTGGTAAAGAAAAATACAATGGTCAAACCTCCATTGTCCTGTAGCCTACTCAAGACCATATACCCTGGCCTTCTGTCTCACGTGTCCATCCACTCTCTTCTCTAACTTGGAAATCCATCCCTCATCCAGTGCTTTCTTCCAGCTGACAAATCCACCAACAAACCCCTATTTGGTTCTTCTCCAAGGACTCACTCTCTTCATCCATGCCAAGCTCCCACTGTTTTTAGATTCTACCTGCATTGCCTCTTCACATCTTCCTGGTTCTTGACCATCAGTAAGCAACAAGTAATATAAAGAAGTTGAACAATGAATATGAGGTTCACTTATCCTTTCTGACCTCTATATGGGCGTTTGAGACTCCTTGATAGCTTATTTTCCACCCAACATCCGTTTCAGTGACCGATCTCGGCCATCTCCTAGTCTACATCCGACTGATGTCAGTTCCCTGCACTGACCCTAACTACTGACGTCATTTCCCTGGCTGACGTTGGTATCCCTTCTGCCAATGTCAGTTCTTATCTGACTGATGTCGGTCTTCTCCTGCCTAACTCTACCGACCCTGCTGGTCTGCACATGACCGATATCGGTATCTGCCTGACTGACGTCAGTTTCATATGACCGACGTCGGTAACTTTGTGTTCTTATAAGTGATGACTTCTTTATTTGCGAGCTCATCTTAGATCATAACCCTATCCATACTACCCTGCTCAGAATTATTCAGCCCCTGTGACTGATCTCTGTCCATCATCTCCTCCATAAACACCAAGGCTTCCTTGTTCTTGTCAAAATCATCAAATTTCTATTTTCTGCAATGAACTCGATCAATGCCCTCCGAATCTGAACTCATACCCTTTGACTCAAAAATGTCCATTCCCTTCTTATTCATGTGACCAAGCCTATTAAGCCACATCTTCAAATCTATAGCTGAAGTAGATAAACAAGAAGTAGAATCAGTAATACAAGTAGATAGATAAAGAGTACCTACTTTCGTACCTCTTGCTAAAACAAGTGCACCCTTGGTAACCTTCCAAGAATCTGCTGTGAGGGTTACTGTGCATCCCTCATCACCCAACCTTTCTATAAAAACCAAACTCTCCTTCAAGACTGGGACATGCATAACCTCCTTCAACACCCATGTGTTGCATGTCTGCAATTCCAGCTGAACTTTCCCTTTGCCAACCATTTGACAAGGTGTACCATCCCCTAAATAAATCTCTCTAAAGTCTCCCTGGACATACTCATGGAACAAATTTCTATTTGGGGTTGCATGAAAAGAAGACCCAAAATCTAAAACCCTTGATTCTAACTGACTATCCAAAGAAAGTATGAGAGCATCCTATGCCACAATACCTGCATCTTTTGACTCTTCATTACCTTCATGTTGATTTTCTTTATCCCTCAACCAACACTCTTTCTTTGTGTGTCCTTTCTTTCCACAAAACCAGCAGGTGATACCTCTGGATTCGGATCTCCTTCCCATCTTCGACCTTGATTTCCCTTGCTCGACCTTCTCTCTTTACCTTCCCCTGCTTTTTGCACTTAGATCATTCCTTGATGATTCACCTGTGTTTTTCCTGCATATTTCTTCATTCAATATGACACTCACAACATCATCAACTTTTAAGATTTTAGAAGAAGACCCAGAATTACTTACTGCCATAACCAAATTATCCCAACTTTCAGGTAAAGAGCATAAAATTAAGAGAGCCTTTACTTCATCATCAAAAACAATATTGACTGAAGCTAACTGGTTTACCAAACCATGGAAATCACTAAGATGAGTATATACCGATCCACCTTCCTACATTTGCAAAGTAAATAGTTGCTTCATAAGAAATACCTTATTTGAAGCAGAGGGATTTTCATATAAATTTGCCAAAGACTTTATCAACTTCTTCGTTGTCTTACACTATGATAAGTTGAAAATCACAGATGATGCAAGGCTCAACCTTATGGATCCCAGAGCCTTCTGATCAAGAACATTCCATTCTTCATCCTTCATATCTGTGGGCTTGCATGCAACCCCACCCAACGGTAAGTACAAATCTTTCTGATACAGATAATATTCTATTTGCATCCTCTAATGTTGATAATTCTTGCCGTTAAAATTCTTCATTCGTAGCTTACTTTTTTCTGCCATTGTTGTACTCCCACTCAATCAGAAACCCCAAAGAATGACCTGTAATCAAACAATAACCTGCTCCTTGCAACCTTAGCTCTGATACCAACTGTTAGGAACCCCTCCAAGGAAGCACAATTGATTACTTTTCTTATAAGCAATTAAACACAGAATTATACCAGAATGATTAAGTAACTAGAAACTTGAAACAACAAAGAATTTGAGAGACAATACACAATCTTGTATTAAATACTATTCAGAAGAAAATACAATAAAGAAGATGCCACTTCTTCTTCCACCTCTAAGGCTTGCCACACCTCAAGGACTTCTTCCCTCTCTCTCTTGCTCAACCACAACCAACTCAACACCCTGAGTTGTTATCCCCTCCTTGAATGCTTCAGCTGATCTCCTTGACCTTACACCTTGCAGATCTCCTTGACCTTGCTTTCTTGCTTCAATACTTTACTTTCCTTAATTACAATACATGCCTCATGGGTATTTAAATAGGATCCCATGCATACAATAATTAGACCTATAATTACAATAATTAGACACGCAGCTCAAGACTATAATTAGCCCTTAACATGCAAACACTCGGTTCAACGAACTAACTGTCTATGTAACGAACAGTTCTAAAACTGCCACAGGTGACCAACGTCGGTCCCTGTCTGCCTGGAGGTGACCGACGTTGGCCAACCTCCTATTGATGCCGGTTGTCTTCAATTCACACCTGCCGATGTCGGTTGCCTTCTGTACTATACTCTGTCGATGCCGGTCTCTCTGGGACTCAACAACCTCCTCCATGTCTACAACAGTTGAAGTTTTTAGCTCCACAACCTAACAACATTTTCTCTATTACATCTATCAAATCTTTGGGGAGGAGATGACCAGTGAGAGGAGAGGAGATCATCCAACTTTGAGACATCCATCTGAAAGAGTGGTGGCAACCCTTAGGAGGGGAGTGGTGAGGAGGGGGATTAGTATCATAATTAAATGTATAAGGAACATTCCCCTAATGGCCCAAGAGGACATGTAGATGGTGAAGCTTGAGTCAGACTTTATCTATTTGACTTTGTATTTGAAGGGTATATTAACAATCACAACTTTATTAGTTACAAAAAAACTTTTTTCCATAGATTCATATTAAAACACACTTGATTTCTATATTTATAAATTTGAAACAAAATATCAGTTTATAAACTCTAACAAAATCTATTATATCTTGTAGGAAATAGGGTGGAGTCCCCTACGAGAGCCATTTTCCAAGTGAACATTTCAGGCCTGAAAGTTTGAAAAGGGTATGAATCCATATATAGGCTGACTGGGTATGAATCCATATCTAGGTTGACTGGGTATGAGGGCAAAAAAAAAGAGATGTTTTATAGTTTCTAGGTGATGAAAAGCTGGGCAAATGGGATTTAAAACCCCCATGTGCTTGAGCCTATTCCCCATAGGCAGACCTTGATAAAGGATACACCAAAGGAAATGGGATTTTTGGGGCTCAATACATGCCACCTAGATATTATCAAATCTTTGGGCCTAAACCTGATGGATAGATTGGAGAGACCACTGATGATTGAGGTTTAAATGAAAAAATATTAATTATTCCAACTCAATGCAATATGCTTGCCAATTAAAATCACCCTGCTTGCTTTGGCTCCATGAAAGAATTTATGTATAGATATATAAAGCAATACATACAAGTAGAGTCTAGAGTGACATGAATAATTAAAACATACATAGATAATAGTGAATAGAGTACACATGTATTTACCATGGAAAAACCTCAAAGAGGTAAAAAACTCACCAATGATGATTATTCAAATTATTGAGAAACCAAGACCCAATACAACATATTCTTCCTCATCTCACTTCTTTTGTCAAATAGCCTTCACAATTTTTGTAGGTTGAATATGATAATATAATTTCATATTTGAATGATTTCATAATAGTGGTAGAACTCTATTTATAATAAAATACCAAGGGAGGTGATTATTGTAAAAGTAACGGGTCTATCCATCTCAATAAAATAATTCAATTAAAATTTGGTAATAATTAAATAATTATAACTGCATTATTTATTATCACGAGGTTTCCACCTCATGGTAATAAATAATATATTATTTTTTATTTAATTAATACCAAGGCTAAGGGAAAATTAATCCCACTTAGATTTAAATGTTATAAAAAAATTTATATGATAAATGATAGAGATTATTGATAGTAAGGCTTAAGCCTACAACCATTCACACGTCTTGGCAAAATGGTTCCCTGAAGATATTTTAGAATAATTTTTCCTTGATACAAAACGTCATGAATGATATAAGTTCCCTTCCATCTAATGTGCACCTTGCTAGTAAATGTTCTAAATCTATGATCATATCACAAGACTACTTATCTAGATAGAATTATTTAGATCGTAGGTTGATATCATGCCACACTTTTTGACTTAACTTGTTAACTTCCTACATCCATTGCACTCTTTATCTATTGTCTTACATTTTGGTTAAATCCATCAACCACATATATAAAGAGTTTTGATCCCTGAGTCTCATTATGATATCAATGCAAAGACTAGGAACTATATATTCTATGGGCATTACTACCTCAAGTCCATAGACCAACTAAAATGGGGTTAAACATGTCTCACATTTGTAGTTTTTTATGTATGCCTAGATAATCATAGTATTTTTGTCCTCCCAATCATCCCATTGTACATTGTATATCTTTGTTACCATCTTTCCCAAAACTTTATTTGAAGCCTCAGCTTGTCCATTTGCATGTGGGTGATACGCAATACTTTTATGGTGCAATATCATAAGTTTTTATATGAGATTTTTCATTTTATTATTTATAAAGTATTTTATCCTATTTATGACTAATTTTATTGGACACCCAAACCTTGTAATGATATTTTCATACAAAAACTTGGTTGCATCTTTGGCACTATAACTTGGTGTCACAGTAACTTCAACCCATTTTTAAAATCAATCTATCATAGTAATGATATACCTTTCATGATTTTGGTTTTTTGGTAGGCTTATAAGCCCCACAAAATCAATACCCCACTATTCAAAATGTTGTTCTATGCGCATTGGGTTCAAAGGCATCTTATCCCTCTAATTAGATTTTCCCATCCTTTGGAAAATATTGTAGTGTTTTGTGACCTGATGTGCATCTTGGAACACAGTAGGCCACCATAGACCACTTAGCAAGATCTTCCTTATAATGGATTCACCTTTGAAATACCCTCCTACGATTCTTTGATGTACCTATTCAAGAATTTGAATTCACTCAGGCTTTAAAGCCACCTTCTGCAACACCTCATCTTTACCCATCTTATACAAAAATCCATTTATGACGATATAGATAATAACTCATACAATCAATCAATCTTTATTTCACTCAATATGGAAATATTCCCTCTTCTAAAAATTTGGATATATCCTATATGTTCTCAGGGATCGCAGAGATTCTAAAGAGATGTGTGTTTGGTGATTCATCTTGCAACTCTTCACATTCTTCTCCATTTTGTATCTTGCTCAAGTGGTCAGGTCCCACATTCTCTCATCTAATTTTAACATTGATCCTGAACTTCAATTCTTGAAATAACATTAACCATCTAGATATCATTACACCCAACATAAGTTTGTTAACCAAGTACTATAATAACTGATGATCAGTAAATAACTCAAATGGTGTTAAGAGAAGATAAAAATTGAACTTTTGTAGTGCAAACACTATTTATATTGCTTCTCTTTTTGTTGCAGTATAATTTTTTTCTATATATGAAATTCTTTTGCTTATGAAATGGATAGGATTGTCAAATCCACAATCTCTTGGTTACACTACCACAATGCTCACCATAATACCTGAAGCATCTATGTGAACATGAAATGGATTAGTCTAGTTGGTAAAAACTAGTATGGGAGTTGTAAATAACCTTTGATTCAGCTCAAAAAATGTTGATTGACACTCTTGTGTCCATTTGAACCTCATATCCTTGTATAGTAATTTTTCCAAGGCCATAGAGATAATTGTGTAACCTTTGATAAACTTTTTGTAGTACCCTATATGACCCAAAAATTATCACACTTCTATAGAATTTTTCAGAGGTGACATGCCCACTAAAACTTGGATTTTGGATTGATCAACCAAAATTCCTTCACTACAAACTACATGGCCTAATAGAACATTAAATGACATGAAAAATAATGATTTTTAAGTTTAATGTAATTCGTATAACTCCAAAATGTTTTAACATTAGTCATAGTTTGGACAAGTGATATTTGAACAAAGAAAATATATCCCAATTATCTGAATACACTTCTATAAAATCATGCATAAATTGCTTGAAAGCATTCACCATACCCCTATAAAATACAACTAGAGCATTTTGTATACCAAATGACATTACCTTATATGAAAAAGACCCCCATTCAATTGCAAATGTTATTTTGGCCTGATCCTACTCTTTAATAGGAATTTGATGATAGCCACTGAATCCATCCATGAAGGAATATACTTCATGTCTTGTAACTAATTCTCAAACCTCATCAGTGAAAGGTATCAAAAATAAGTTGTTGATGCAAGCATCATTCAATGCATGGTAATCTTGATATACATTGATGTCACCTAACTCTTTAGGATACACAACCATGGGACTAACCCAATCTGCCTTTTCAATTGGGTAAATGATACATGCTTCCTACATGTAATCCAGCTCAGGGTTCACCTTTAACTCATGTTGGGATTCAATTTATATGGGCATTTTTTTATAGGTCTTGTGCACTCTTTGAATTTAATGTGCATCTCCTCCAATGATGGATCTTCCCCTTTCACCTTTGTGAATTTAATGGGAAAGACATCTTGATAATCCCTCAATAATTATAACCCTTCTAAAATTTCATTCTTAGTCCAATAATCTCCTTAGGTTGAAATCATTGGCAAAGACTCTATCCCAATATTATCAACAATTTTATTCAATGGCTCTTCGTATATCCTATTAGATTCACTATGAATGGATCCTTGAAAAGTTATATATTCTTCCTAATCTGGAATATTGAAATTTCACAACTTTTCTTCATTGGCTTAATCTATGATTTGAGCTTTTGGTGGCTCAACTTCTCATTTCGATTCAAGAAGCCATTCAAGTTTAGATCCTCATTGCTATCAATGGAATCTATTAACTCATCTTGAAACCTATTACAAGGTTGTATAATAAATTGTTCCTTCATTTTAATAACCTTATAATTTTGTATAGTTGTATTCAAATTTTAAGTTGTTTCTTGATTTGATGATGAGTTTGGCATAGTACTTAGGTCTTCCACTCACTCATGACATAGAAACATTTTCAATTTTTTTAAAACATTATGTGTTATAGGATTATCATATTCATAAGCAAACATTTCAATAAATTCTTGTTGAACTTAAGCTCGACACATAGTTATTGCCTGCATTCTTGATGCATATACCAAGCAGTAGCAAGTAGTGCCAAAGTGTATATGAAAACATGCACCCAGTACTTACATTCCAAACCTTACACAAACCATATGTCTATGAAACTATGTCCATGTAACTCTGGACACTGGCCTTCTTAAAATAATGATCAATCTAACCTAGCAATGATTATATCTAGAAATGTGTTCTCATCAATTCACACACTTCTCTTATCAATTCGCACATCTCATACCAATATAGTTGAGTTTTCCTATGAAATGCCCATTAGGTCACAATAGTTCCCTTCAATGCATAATTGATTGCACTTAATCTTTGATATATATTAGTTACATGATACTCTAATTAGAAAATCAATTGATTAAAATCCTCAGTTACAAAGTATTATGGTAATTGGTGTTCAATGGAAAACATCATTCATAGAGGTCTCACTTCATGATCTCCCCTAACCTAGTTCAGTGTATGTGTATCCCCTAACCTAGTTCAATGTATGTGTATCTAAGTCACCACTTATCAAAGATGTTGCTTCCCAAGGTAAGGTACCTTTTAGAGTAGGCTTTGTGTAATCCATAGTTTTCACACTTATATTATATAAGAAATATACCTTAAACCTAATTAGTGATTGCATAGAGGGAAACTTACATTCTTAAATGTGAAGCTGATGTGTTGATGGCTTTGTTGTAACTAGTATGTACATAGTTTGTTCAACTAATTGTGACTGTATTTGACATGCTAGGTGAAGATTGAAGAATTTTTATTTAGTAACTCATAGAGCATTGTGTTTGTCATTTGTATTCACCTTGAACCAACTATTATCCTCATAAATATAAGATGGCTCCAGTTCTCTAGGGATAACATATGGCTTATGCTCAAACATGGTCAAGGGCATCACAATTATCTTATTTCCTTGGTGCACCTCCAATTGATTTTTCACCGTATTGATAATCATTTGACCATCATAATCCTAATTCTTACTAATCAAATTAGGATAGTGGGTCTCATCTATTTTCATGCCAATTAATTAAAAATATCCTTGCAACCTTAAGTCAATAACCTTAATTTTTACATCTTCAAACCATCCATTTGGTTCTACTCTTCTATAATCTATGATAATGAGAGTAACTAGGCTATAACTCAGTGTTGGTCAACCAATAACCTCCTATGTAGATCTCGGTATCATATTTATTGTGCTCCCAAATTCAAATATAGCATTAGGTCCCTCATACCCTACAAGTTTAATATCTATTATAGAGTCAACATCTCAGGGCTTTTTAGTTTTTACATACCATACAACCTTGTCAATATGTTGATGCCCTCGTTATGTGCACTCAAGTAGATTATGTAGAAGATTTATAATATTTTGTGAAATATCTTCATTCTACAGAGTTCTCAAGAGATTTAATATATCTATTAATATAATCACTACTCATTCTTGTCACATTATGCACACAATATATCCATACATTTGTGCATCAATAGTTGCACCGTCAATTCTAATGCATTATATTGTTGTAAGTTCTATAGGACTTGTGTTGATTGATACATCAAATCTTTTTCTCTTACAAGATCAATATACTTATCTTGATGAACCTTCCTAGTTATTTGATCTGGTGGTATTTCTAATAATGGCAATCTTTATTATGCATATTATTTCCTTGTGACTTCTTGCATGAACACATTATCACTAGGTTTTGAGTTTATCATATTTACATTTTACAAAGGCTTTTCTTTCCTTTGTTTCTCTAAAATTAAACAATCTTCAGTGTGATATTGTCATGCAATTTCTTAATATATGCATTATATTTGTATTTTAGGTTTAGTCAAGTAGTTCCATGCAAAATGGTTATATTCACCACATAGATAACACTAAATTGGTTGACAAGCTTGTAGGTTGTCATTATTTTGACCTCCCTAGTATCCATAATGGTATCTTCCACTATTTTATTGAAAAACCCAACCTTGATATTTTTACCCGTCAAATCCTCTTGACTATTGTTGTTGTGCCTCATATTCACCATATTATCACTGGGGTGATGATGAAGCACAGTTGGATTGTTGGTGTTGAGGACTTGAAATGTTCCATGAGGACTGATACTAATAATATGGATATAATGACATCCATCCATCTAGACCATGGGGTTGATATTATGATGATAAAGGCATACATCCAAGACCACCTTGTGTCGCACTAGTCATTTCCACTTTCAGGGCTAGAATTCCTTACTTCACAGTAAGTATCTACTATGATTCGACTACAAAGACATTCTTTGTGATATATTATTTTAGTTATTATAGAGCATGGAAAATTTTATTGTCATGATTTATCAAATTACAATACAAGTTTTGTGGTTTTTTGTTATGCCCTTAACCATTGGTGTGTCTAGCGATATGTGTGGTTGACTTGTGGCTTGCATACCACTTTTATTTACTTGTTACATTTCTCTATGTTCTTAGATAAGTCAGCCTATAAAATAACCTTGGCTAAGTAGACTATATATAGGAGGTAGTGGTTAGTCTTTATTCATTATGTTAAGTATTCTGTTATTAGTGCATTATTGTGGAGGTTACCCCCTCAAAGTGGCTTTGCTATATTATCTAGTATTCTATTTTGTTGTTAATTATTGCTATGTGATCTCTCATATTTACTTATTTTATGCGATATTGTATAAACATCTAAGTAATTTCATTATAAGTGCTATCAGAGCTTTGATTTGGGCAAGTTTTCTATGGCATTTTTCAGATCTAGCAAGGCGTGGCTTTTGGGAGTGGTGGGAGTGAAAAAACATAACTTGCAATCTGGGAAGAATTATTTTGTTCCATCAATGTAGTATTGCTCAAAATGATTTTTTGAAAAACAAAAAGAGTCTAGGAAAATAAATTTTCCTTTCCACAATTATAGTCATTAGACTCATCTCGATGAGACGATCGCAATGGTGTATTTTGTTGGTACACTTTTTGGTACCAAAATTTTTACCCTAGTGTGCAAAGGCAATCATTGGATTCATCTTGATAAGGTGATCATAATGGTACCATTTCTTGATACACTTTTTTCAAGGTAAAAACCCTCCTAGGGTTTGTATATGGCAGGTATGGGTACTCAAGGAAGAAAAGGGGGGCAAGAAACTCCTAAGACTCCTACCGATGACATGGAATCTGGGACTTTAGATCCAGTGATTTCTTAGCTTCAAGCAGACATAAATAACTTGGTATGGTATGATGACTTTGTTGCAGTCCAAGCTAATGTTTTAGGGATGCACAGAGAGATTAATGGGGTTCATAATGAATTGCAACATATCATTATGCAATTGGCTACCCTTACATCTCAATTTTCTCCCAACAACCCTCCACTTTAGCATTGAAATCCTCCTCTCAATAACTCAAATTTTGGTAAGGATCCTCTAACTTGGATTACCCAAATTGAGAATTTATTTGAGCTACATCAAATCCCTAGTTTTCAGAAGGTGATAGTGGCATCCTTGTATCTAGAACCTAAGTAATTCATTTGGTATCACTGGTTTTGTGCTTAAAAGAAAAATAATGGTGCTCCTATTACATGGTCTATTTTCATTGAGGAGTTGTTGGCTCATTATCAAAATAATGTCTCTGAGAACTATTTCAACCAATTAGCCAAGTTGTGATAAACAAGAACTGTGAAGGATTATATTCATCAGTTTTATAATCTATCTTTACAGGTGGAAGATATCACTAAGGAAAATTTGACTTATCTATTTTTGGGTGGCCTCAAATATAGCATCCAATTTGAGGTTTGAATACTTAACCCAACATATGTATCAAAAGCTATCCCTAGGGCATGTATGATAGAAAAAAAAGAGATGGTCAAAAGGAAAAATTTCACTACTAGTCATAATCATAACTTTCCATCAACATCATTTCTATAGCTTACTAGATTAACATAACGACAAATTAAGGAGAAGTGAGCCAAAGGGTTGTGTTATGGTTGTGATAGCAAATGGAGTAAAGACCATCATTGCACTGAAAAGAAGTTGTTTTAAATTGAAGGTGCCAATGATGATGAAGATGATGAAGAAGTACATGATGAGGATGCATAAGTTCTTGAGGAGGAATCTAAAGACTCTCAGCCTACTATTTCTTGTCATGCCCTTTTAGGTATTAGTACTCCCCAAACTCTTAAGGTGATGGGTTTCCTTAAGAAATAGAAGGTCACTATCTTGATTGATTCTAGGAGCACACACAACTTCATCCATAGTAAGTTGGCTGCTCATTTGAACTATTTCATTTATCCAGCTCCAGAATTTTAGGTTATAATTGTAGATGGTGGTACTATCAGTTTTTTAGGTAAATCTCATAGTATTAAGCTGGCCATGGGAAACTGATTATTGGATTCTCCTATGTTTATTATTCCCATGGGTGGAGTTGATATTATTCTGGGAGGCTAGTGGATCACCACTTTGGGCACTATTGAGATGAATTTCCAAGAATTATTCATGCATTTTCATTCTAAAGATAGGATTTGAGTTAAGGGGATTAAGGGCTTAATCTACACAACTTGTTAGCTCCCATCAAATGATAAATATTCTCCATAAGGGTACTGAGGGATTTTTATCTCACTTGTTTTCCATGGAAGTATAGCCAACTCATCCATCTCCACCTTTTAATCTACAATAAGTGATTGATGTCCATTCTATTATTTTTGGTGACATGCCAAAATGACTTCTACCTAGATGCACGCATGATCATGTTATCACACTTATTCTTGGTAGTACACAACCCAAAATCAAGCCATATAGGTATCCTTATGCCCAAAAAAGTGAAATTAAAAAGATGGTATAGGAGACGTTGGATGTAGGAATCATTCACCATAGCCAAAGTAAATATTCTTTACCAGTTGTCATGGTGAGAAAGAAGGATGACACCTGGAGAATGTGCTCTGACTATAGAGAACTCAACAAGTACACTATCAAAGATAAATTTCCTATTCATGTCATTGATGATTGTTAGATGAATTGAATGGTGCTCTTTATTTTACCAAGTTAGATCTGTGTTCTAGGTATCATCAAATCTCGATCCGTGATGAAGACATAACCAAAACCATTTTCAGGACTCATGAGGGCCATTATGAGTTTTTGGTTATGCCTTTTGGTCTAACAAATGCACCATCTACTTTTCAAAGTATGATGAATACTATTTTTAAGCCATTTTTGAGGAAATTCATTTTGGTATTCTTTGATGATATCCTCATCTACAATAAAAATTGAGAAGACCATTTGCAACATGTGAAACAGGTACTCTCCATTTTGAAATAAAATCAATTGTATGCCAAACCTTCCAAATGCACTTTTGGGGTTTGTGAGGTTAAATATTTGGGTCATCTGGTGTCTTATGAAGGACTGAAAGTGGATCCTAAAAAAATCCAAGCAATGGTGAACTGGCTAATTCCTAAGACACTCAAGTAATTCCAAGGATTTTTGGGGCTTACTGGTTCTTATCGCAAGTTTGTCAAAAATTATGGTAGTATTTCCACCCCACTCACCTTTTTGTTAAATAAAGACTCCTTTTAATGGACTAATGCAGCTACCTAGGCATTTGAGCAATTGAAATTGGCTATGTGCACTACTCCAGTATTGGCCACCCTTGATTTTTCCAAGACTTTTATGGTTGAATGTGATGTATCTGGGTATGGTATGGGTGTTGTACTTATGCAAGAAGGTAGATCACCTGCATTTCAAATTCATCAACTAAAGGGTAAAAATCAGCACAAGCCCATCTATGAGAATGAAATGATGGCCATTTTGCATGCAGTCAAACAATGGAGACCTTATTTGATGGGTCGTCACTTTTAGGTAAAGATTGATCATGATAGTCTCAAATATTTTTTAGAACAATGGTTGTCATCTGAAGAATAATAGAAATGGGTAACTAAGATGTTAGGCTATGATTTTGAAATATTCTACAAAAAAGGCAAGGACAATGTGGTGGTAGATGCACTATCCAAAAAAGATGAATCAGTTGAGGCATTGCTATGTGCCATAACCATTTTACAGGTAAATTGGCTAGCTAAAGCATGATCTAAATGGGAACATGATAGTGTTACCCATGATTTGATTTTAAATATTTAGCAAGGTTTAGGTGGATTTCAAAAATTCACATGGAAGGGTAATGCATTATGGTATAATATAGATTGTATCTATGTAAGAATTCTCTTATTAAACAAAAAATCCTTCAAGAACTTCATGCAACTCCAATTGGGGGTCATTCAAGATTTTTGAAAACCTATCACAGAATCAAGTAGGATTTTTTTGGGAAGGTCTCAAGAGGGATGTCCAGAAATATGTGGTTGAATGTATGATCTATCAATAAAACAAAGGTGAAACCATCAAAACCCTAGGTCTTTTACAACCTTTATCCATCACTAGCTAGTGTTGGGAAGAGGTATCTATGGATTTCATTATAGGGTTAACAAGATCTGATGGTCAAAATGTTATCATGGTTTTTGTGGATCATCTCAGTAAGTATGTTCATTTTTGTTCTTTATCCCATCCATTTATTTCTAGTACAGTAGTTGTTGCTTTTCTTAATACAATTCAAAACTGGATGGGACCCCTAAGATCATTGTCAGTGATAGAGATCCCATTTTTACTAGTAATTTTTGGACTGATTTATTTACATTTTTGGGCACCCAATTGGCTCATAGTTCATGTTATCATCCTAAATCTGATGGGAAAACTAAGGTAGCCAAAAAATGTTTGGAAGGATATCTCCATTATTTTATTTTTGATAAATAGGATAAATAGGTTCATTGGTTGCCACTTGCCGAATGGTAGTATAATACTTATGTTCATAGTTCTTCCAAAATGTATCCTTTTATGTAAATATATGGATACCACCATCCATACATCATTTCAACCTTGAAGGTCCATCCTAAGGTTCATGTAGTTGAAGAACATATTCACCATCAATAGGAGGTCTTTTAACATAGGCAGTTGAAAATTTAGCTATGGCTCAGAATTGCATGAAGCAACAGGTAGATCAACACATAAGTGAGAGTCATTTTGACATTGGTGATTGGGTCCTTGTTCACTTTTATCCATACAAATAGAGGTTGTTGAAGTAAAAAAATGGATAACAAGTTGTCCCCTAAGTATTATGGGCCTTATCAGATCTTACAAAAACTTGGCAGTGTGGCCTACAAGTTAGAGTTTCCTTCATCCACTCGCATACATCCATTATTTCATGTATCATACCTAAAAACAGTCATTGGACATAGATTTTCCATTCAAATAAAATTACCAAAATTGGATGAGGAAGGTAGAGTTGTTCTTGATCCTGAGGTGATCCTTCATAGGCACACCAAACAACTAAATTCATAAGTAATTATAGAGTACCTGATTAAATAGAAGAATATTCCATGTGAAGATGCCACTTGGGAGGATGAAACATTTGTGCAAAAACATCTAGAGTTGCCACAATGTTAAGGACAACATTATTTTTAAGGGGAGGGGCTTGTTATGCCCTTAACCGTTGGTATGTCTAGGGATATGTGTGGCCGACTTATGGCATACATACCTCTTTTATTTACATGTTACATTTCTCTATGTTCTTAGATAGGTCAGCCTATAGAATAACCTTGGCTAAGTAGACTATATATAGGAGGTAGTGGTTATTCTTCATTCATTATGTTAAGTATTCAGCTATTAGTGCATTATTGTGGAGCCCCCTCGAAGTGGCTTTGCTATATTATCCAGTATTATGTTCTATTGTCAATTATTGATATGTGATATCTCATATTTGATTATTCTATGTGATATAATATCATTATGTGCAAACATCTAAGTAATTTCATTACATTTTTGAACGTATTGTTATAGTAAATGACACTTGGATGTTACATATCCTACTACTCTGCATATGTCACAGAATTCAATTTTAATTTTAGGACAATCATTCATATGATGTCTCTACTTATCACATGCCATACACCATAGACATAACTTGGGTTATTGTTCTCATGAAGCTCATCCATCTTCCTGAGAAAATAATCTATCTTTGTCTTAATTTAAAGCTAGAAAATAGAACATCTCCATAATCCTCAATCTTTTCTACTCAAAGTGCAATTGTTTGAGCATCAGCCTTAGTCAAAAATTATGATTACATAATGAAAAATCTAATTTTTTATCATATCCTTTATAAAAACCAAACAACCTTATCTTTTTCTTCCATAATTAAATTAATATTATTTATTACGTCTAAAAACCTATGATTGTATTCCCATACCGATTATATATTTCACTGTCAAATATTCTTAAGATCATGAATAGTCTGACTTGAACACTTATTCATCTTGAATTATGTGATTAATTAATCCTTTACTTGTTTAATACCTAGGGAATTAGCATCTCTTTCACAAATGAACTCTAGAGTTTAGCTTGTTAAGGATCCTATGAGTTCATATTTCTTCACATCTTCAGTGGTCAATCCCTTAACCTACCATTTCATATCATAAGTTAATAAATAATGTCTAGGATCATAAGACTCATCACATGAAGTTAAAGTGATAAACATTTATGTGTTGAATGCCATGTTTAGTGCACTTGTAACTGATATTATGGGATTCTATGCACTTATTCTTACCAGTGTCTTAAAACTAGTTTTGAAATTGAACCCACCCTCTTCTAACCTTTTCTTATCTATTAATTTTTTAATTTATGCACTAAACTTACCAAATTAATTTGAAAATGATTCAAACCAATTTCTATTTTTTTCTTCCTTTTCACTTTGCTTTCTCTTCTCTGATAATAAAGTGGGTTTAGGGGTGCATACTCTCAAAATGAATGATCTATGTCTTCAAATTATTCTATCTATGATTTTGAACCTACGATACTTCTAAGATTATGCAAAACTTCCTCCAGATAATATTCCTTCACTGGTCCTAACAATATCATTCCTTATAACTATGATCTACCCCTATTTTCTAATTATTTTATTGCTAATCTATTTTCCTCTCTCTCCCCACTCTGTTCCATCTCCTCTCTATCCCAATTTATGTCTTATTATTTCTTTGGCCCTTCCATTCCTTATTATACATAATCTCTACATTCTAAAAAATTTATAACTTGCATAGCCTCTCTCTAGGCTCCCTTCTTTTTTACATACTATATTTTACTCCTACTCCTATTCATAGTTAAATTTATATTGTTTGGTTTATTCCATCTTATTTATTGTCGCAACTCTCTTTCCAATCCCAAAATTTTCTTCTCACTTTGATTCTTTGCATTCTTCATTTTATGGATTCATGTTCAAGTTCATCTGCTTAACTCTACATCATTCACTCCTATATCGCATGCACCCCCATAATGCTTTAAGTGACTACTCCATATTGGTAGGGGTAGGTACCATGGCCTTTTCAACAACCAACATTTTGATCAAAGTAGGTAGTCATTAAAGGAACTTTCCTTGAATTCCCTTAAAAAATAAGTCATGCACAACTTCAAAATCCAAGTATCCTTATACAACTAATTATGTGATGTAACTTTCGATGATAGTATTGGTCTAATGATCTACTTCACGGGTCTGGTCAGTATCTAAAGTTTGGAGACTGACTAACTTTTCTTCCATCCAAACTATAATTTCCATCCTTCTTCATTGAAAATAGTAATACTCCAATCTGGAAACCCATACAACTAATAATCCAAGAAATTCACACCAAAATATTTCATGAATTTATTCATGTTTATGCTCCTAAATAACTTATTTCATAGTCTTCTTGATTCTTTTTGTTTTTTATTTCATCTATTCATCTTTCTAAATCTCTTTGCCTTGACAAATATCTCAACATGTTTCAAATAGAAGATCCATGCTTACTGCACCATGTTAGTAAAGGTTCTTAGAAAACCCATCAAAACATGCCAGGATAGATGTGTAATAAGTAATAAAATAATATAATATATTACATTCAAATAGAACTTATCAATGGATTAAGTAAAATAAAAATAGAAATTTAGAAAATGCAAACATATAAGATGAAAAACATTTGATAGAAACTATATGACTAACAGATTTTGAGAATAGAGCAATCATTGTGCATAAAACAACCATAAAAGACATATAAGGGAAACCATTTCATAACTATATATTAATATCTATCAAATCAAAACCATTTCACAATACAATTGGGTTTTATATATTGATTTTTACAAAGCATTGCCACTTCATATTCCAACCTTTGTTACATCTGAAAGAAAGGCTCTTCACATTTTAAAGACAATTGCTATGCTTACAAGAGTTGAATACATATAAAAAGAGATACAAAGACAAAATTAGTGCAAGTCCCACACGTGTCCACCAATAACACTATGCAATTTTTTAGCCTTATTCTACTTCCAACATGCATGACACATGACTACTTTCTTACTCAAATTTTACACCAAAACAATCTATTGGAATTCATACAAGGGTTCCAAGCTACTCTACCTACCTTGAGTTGTGTAATGAATAATTCAAGGCCAACTTGAGTTTTTAAGTGCACTCTCTTTTCAATGAGTATTGTATCATCTGCATTATAATCCAAGTGCTTCAAAAAAGAAGAAATATCCAACGGTCTTACCCTTTTCAGTCACCAATTTTGCACTAAAAACACAATGGTTCACATGCCCTATCAAGTGATTCATTCCTATTTATTAGATTTATAACTTTTATTGTCTTTACTTCTTAATTCTTATCTTAAGTAAGGATTAATTGTATACATGTTTCATTATAGGTTATGAGTGAAGCACATTTCAATGTTGTGGCCTACATTCAAAACTATTCTTCATAGGTAAGTTCAAGTATGCAATTTAAATTTTACTTTAGAACTTTCACTTTTCTACATTACTATAATAAAATTTGAGGAAATTTAGACACATAAATTAACATTTTTTACTAAATCAATACACTTCTAACCACTCCTTAGACACACTTAGCTCATGCATAATTTCATGGCCCTTGGCCATTCTTCCTTCATTTCTTATGCAGATGACCCTTACCTCTTAAGTAAATTCTAACTCTAACATACCTATCCAACATCATAAACAACCTAAACTCACTTTAATACTGATCCAAACTTTCATTTTAGTTGTCTCTATTTTTCAGACAAGGCCGCTCCATTTGGACTATCTCACTCCCTAGTTTTGTCAATTTTTGTTAGCCACTTCCTCCTACCAAATAATAATTATTTGTTCAAATTAAAATTTAACAAATAGGTTATTTTGTACATTTTTCAAATCCCATCTAAATTAATTCCAAAATTATCACTATAAAGCCCCTTTTTCCAACCATTATCCACTAAAGTCTCATGTGATTAAAAAACACAAGAATATATAACTACAATTGAGATAAAAGCACCTATTATTCCTAATTCAGAGTCCATGCAAACCTAGTAGCCCTAAGATAAGTTTGCATATACCTCCAAGGTCACAATTTACTGTCAATGAACTTAATCATAACAACATTACACCAAAATTTAACATTTTATCCTAGTCTTTCACACACACCATTGTAACATGGGAGAACTACATGGAATTTGATCCCCCTTCAGATTATTTGTATTTAGGTATCACTCAATATAAGTGGTGTTGAAGTCTATCACAACTTCAACTGCTAACGCATTTTTTTGTTTTACTTTTTTTATCATTCATGGTCTATTAAATTAGGGTTAAAGGTGAAGAAGAAGGTACACAGTGGCTTCAATAATATATTGAGAGCTCCCACACAGTAAAAAAAGACATATAATTGAAGTAAACCTAGCATACCAGTCATAAAGACCAAACCCTCGTAACACATTGGCATGCCCTAAAGACACCAATATAGGCCACCCCTATCCAATTCTAATGGCTTTATCTTAGATCTAAGCAAAACACTATTCCTAATTCACAACATCATTACACAATCATACAGTCAGTTTCACAGTTACACTTGTAATCTTGCACATTTGATTTCCATCTTAATTTTATTTCATTGTACTTTCCCCTTTTAGCATATTTATAAATCCAATAAGTTCCAAATTATTTTGTATCATTTATTGCATATTTATAGCATTATAATTTTACATAATAGTTTGTCTAATTAGGATTAAAACTCTCTTAATTCCCAAATTTGATAAAATATTCATATAGCTAATATCAATATTCACACACTCGCTTAAGAGGAATAACTACATTTCCCTAAGGCCCTCTTAGGACATGTAATCAACACTCAAATTATGTGGGGTTTTCTAAGAATAAATCAGCTATTCCCCTTGCTCAATTCCCCACATTTATATTTGATCTTTTATTTAGTTTATGTGCAATAACTAGGGTTTTGTGATTGCAAATCTTCTGCACGTCAAATCAATGCCTAAAGGTTGTCAACAAGCCCTCTCAGATAGTCACAAGCACTCAAAAATAAAAATCAATTACACAATCAAATAGAACATGACCGTAATTAATATACAAGGTCATAGTGCACCCTTGTCCACCTAGTACATCCTTATCCAAATACATCACATAATCTTATTTTTTGTTGCAACCCAACTTGCAAATATTTCCAACTAGTTTCACATCAGAGATCTACCTACATATTCAACATAAATTAGATACTAAATTTGAATTATATAATAGCTTGGGCTTGTATAGATGACAACTACCTTTCATGATTGTACCCTTTGATTCCTAAGACCTTCCCACTATCGAAAGGCTCACATCCTCTATCTTTGTGCTTATTGCTTATCTCTTAGTCTGACCATATGCTATTTTGATGACCAAGCCCTTCTATAATTCTAAATATGTTATAAACCTACTTATAATCTATCTCTACAAGTTTTGGACCTATACATGTTTTCAAGCTTCCCACACACTTGCATCCAAGTTAGATGCCTTCGTTGACACAAGTGTCCCTTTTCCCACAAAGTGTCTAAGGCCCCAAAGTCATTAAATTTTCAATTGTGACATGTCCCTATGGTCGGCCTAAGTGCCTTATTATGAGATATTTTCAAAGATGATTGGTATAAATACAAGATTAACCCTCATTCATTTATCACCTACCACTTACATAGAAATCACTTACAAAGCTACCAAGGAACTATCTATTAAGCACTCAAGTGAGAAAATTTTCCCTATTCTCTCCTATATCAATCATAGGGACAACCCATATACATGTATGAGGTACTGAAGGAGCAACTCATGAGTTTTATTTTCCAAGTTACAAGCTAATTCATTATATGTACTTGTTTTCCACATATGGTACCCTTATGCACACACAAGCCAATGCATTAGGGGATAACTAAATTAGTTTGAGGCCCTATTCGAAGGGGTATTTGGGGTTAGCTTGCCACATGAGAACACTAACACATTTTTTCAATAGTCACTATGAAGATGAAGAACTAGGGTTTTGATATTTAACAATGAACAATATCCTATGATCTAGATATGAGCACACTAGAGTGAAGTTAACACATAACCCAAAATATATCAGGTGGTTGCATCTAGATTCAGTGGGTATTCTATACCACACACATGCATCTAGTTCAGACATTTGCATCAATGTAACTATCCCAAATCAAAGAAAGCATCTGAGGTTATAGGGTGTGAAGTAATAGAATCTAAAAACTAATCTGGGGCACTGATCTAGTCTATTTCCTGGTTATTCTATATCAGATCTGAATCCACACATTTGACTAGCTAAGTGTTCTTATTTTCATTTCATTACTATATTGATCAATAGTTGTACTTATTATTTTTATCATATCTCAGTATTTAAATTCAAAATATTATTTATCTTAGTTTGTAATTAATTGGCCTGTTATAGATCTGTTTATCACCTTATGCGAATTTATTCATATATTTTTAAACCTATACTATATTGACCCATAACCATTTAGTATTAAAAAATTTGGTGAACCCAACCTATGAAAATGTAAAATTTTCTAATTCATAAGGTTTTTAGTCAATTATGGTTTCAAATTAATATACTTTTTTAGCTCTTAATTACATTATTTTATATGTAACTAAGGCATAGCTCTAGATTAGGTGGTGTGGTGTGCCTATTGAACACATTGAGCTTCCTCTCCTACCACCTACGATGTCTCGAATTAATAAGAGACACAATCCAATGATCCATGATGATACTAATGATGAGAATGAACAAAATATTGATGAGCTTATCATAAAAGATGATTATTATAATGAAAATAATGCAAATGATCAAATAGACCAAGAACAAGTGCAAGTCATTACGATGTTTAGTGAGTGTATTTGTCAAAATCTTTAAGACCTTGATGAGATCCTCAAGACCATATTGGAAACTAAAAATTTCAAAGGCATACCTAAAACATCTCTCCCCTTACATACTTCATTGATTCCTACATCTAGTGGGTGCATGGGTTATGTTTTTAGACCTTTGTTCCCTCATGACCAAAATACTAATGTTGACTCTACCATGGGACTACAAAATGTTCTAACTCAAATATTATCTTCAATGCCTATTTCTACTCAAACCATGTTTACATCCCCTTTAGTGACTACTAACATTAAAAATCTAAATACTAATGGGTCTATAGTTCAAACTCTCCTTCAAGTCATAAATAATTTAGAGGACAAGGTTACAAATATTAAACAAAATGGTTTAAAGTCTCCTCATGCTATTGATTCACAAGATGTGTTGCATAACCCTCTTATACTTGAGATATATTTACACCCTTTACTACCTGGTTTTCTTGCACCTAAGTTCGCATTTTATGATGGTAAGGGTGATCCTAAACATCTCAAATTTTTCTTTGTGGCATGCCTTGATTATGCCTCCAATGATAAACTTTTAACCAAATTATTTACGAAGAGCCTCAAGGACTATGCTCTAAGGTGGTTATATGATTTACCTATCCAATCAGTAAAAGCATTCAAACCTATTTTAGATCAATTTTTGGCACACTTATTTATTAACATTACTAAAGAGGTTTCTTTTGTTCAAATTGCCAAGATCAAACAAGGAATCAATGAACTTATTAATAAATATGTATTGATCTACAAGTCAATGTTGGCTAAAATGAAAAATCCTATGGAAGATAAAGAACTTCAAGACATCTTCAAGAAAATTTTGATTGCTCCTTTACATGAGTCCAATGTTTAAAAAAAATCTTTTGATGAATTATTCCATGGTGTTCAAGACCATGAAATGAAGCTTATTTCATTAAATAATCTTATGTAGCAAATACACCAACTACATCTACATCTGATACCAAGTTTACTATCAAACCAAGTTACAAGGTAAAACATCTTGAACCTAAAAAATAAAAAACCACTGTGGTTAATGTGGTATCATAACAAACTAATTAGTTTTTCTTATCTAATGTAATAACGAGACAAATTACATGATTACTTGAATATCTAGGTTCGTTACTCCCATGACTTGTGGAGTGTCACCTCATATCTCTTCCTCATCCTATAAAGGTTGATATGATTTGACCTCTACCCAAAGGATATGATGTGAGTGGTGATTTTGATTATCATCAAGGCCCTAGGCACTCTACGAATAAATGTTTTACCTTGAATCATAAGATCTAAGACCTTATCGATGACCAAAAGATTACATTTGATTATCCTCCAAAGGAATTAGGTTCACAACCTAATGATCACCATAAATAAAATATATTTAACAATCCTTTACAAGATCATTCTAAGAAAAATCCAAAAGTGAAAATGACATATAATGGACATCCTCCTTAAGCAAATTATGAGTACCCATTAGATGGGATTACTGGTACGTATACATGGCACCCACCTTTTACAATTTAGAAACCTTCTATTTCCTTCAATGACAATGAGATTTTGGATGGTGAATCAAATATTCATTCCTTATTTGTTTGATTATACCTTGATTACCATCCTATATACAATGTTATGATTCATAATGGTGTGAGCAAGAATGCTTAAACCATGACATTACTCACACATTTAGGATATACTCATTATGATTTACAGCTTTCATCCAAATTAGTTAGAACATTTGATGGGACCTTAAGTTTTTAGTGAGATTGACTTACATTTACAGGTAGGTCTAATATATGTGGTTACTACCTTTTTAGTTATACCTTCCACATGTGTCTTTGATATGTTATTGGGACAACCTTGGATACATACACTTAGTAAGGTGCCTCCTATAGTGCATGGGTGTGTTAAATACATTCATGTCAATGGGGTAATTACAATTTCTAGAATTCTATATGAGCATCCACTTGAATTAGACAAATTTGTACCCAAGTAGTTAATTATCAAACCTACCAAGGTTATTCTAAAATTACCAAAAAAAAACAAAATACAAAATTCCACACACATTTTCAGATTTTACATGTTTTATTATCCCATTGGCATCTATTTGTTGTTAGTTCCACGTTGGTAGATAACATATTGTCTTTTTCTATATACACATGTTTCACGCATCTTTTGTGTGATACAGGCATACATATATACATGATCTATGCACTTATTGGATGTTAGTCCTTCCCTCTACTCATATCACATTGATGTTGGGGACATCCATCTTCTTTGATCATGATACACCCAGGTTATATCACTCTATGGTCATTTTTCATTATCATGTTTGACTTTATGTACTAACACATGACTTTATCCATTCTTATATCTTTCATATTGTACTTGACATGCTATGTAATTAATGTTTATTGATAATGCACATATCTAGGGATTAGTATGATATGCTTATGCTAATTGATTATGTTCCATACTTTCCTTTTATGCATTTTCTTGAGTGTATTTCCTTGCTTGCTATTGTCTTTCTTGTTTGAGCATTTGAATATGTTCCATTGTTTACAACTCCCATGCCTTTGTTTACTTATCTTTAACATTTTCATATGTCATTTCTTGTTAAATGAATATTTGAATATGTTGTGTGCTCTTTGGACATTTGACCAAGTCACATCCCTTCGATTATGTAGAATTTCAACATTCCCCTTATTTGAGGTCTCATTAGACCATTGTCTTTTGATTTACTTTTAAGTGTTCTTATATGTGTGCTTGATTATTTGTTGAGATTGTATTGTTACTATATAGATATTGATATGATTTATATCATACATATTAAGACTTTATGTGATTATATTACGTCTGCTTCAATGATATATCTACCTAGACATGTTTTTTCCTACATGTTACATGATATATACATAGTTTATAAAGATATCTTATCCTTTTAAGGTAAGGTAATTACCAGTTTCTACTAACCTCACCTCAAAAGGTGGGCATATAGATGGAAGAATTTCATAGGGGCATGGATTCCACATTTTTAATATATATATATATATATATATATATATATATATATATATATATATATATATAGTGGGGGCATGTTATGGAAACTTTTTCTCCACATTTATCACAATTTCAGATACATAATGGGGGCAAGTTATGGAAAACATGTTATCCACACTTATACCAATTCTCAAATTTTGATACATGGTGGGAAAATGTTATGGACATATGTTATCCACACTTCCACCAATTTTTAGTTTTATATTTCAATGTGGGCATGTTAAAGAAACATGTTCTCTACACTTACACAATTTTTAAATTGGACAAATTACACAGTTATATGATTCATATACACATTTGTGGCAGAATTATATACATTGGTACCATTATTATACCTATATTTTAGCATGATAAATATAGATGGTGCATATGATATGAAAATATCACCTTAAATTACAAAATAAAATCATCTTTCATATTTCAAACACTTATATGGACTTTAGCATACACCAAGGAGGACTTTTACAAGCTGTTATTGAGCCAATCTACTACACTAGTTGGTTTGATTTCTTGGGAAGGTTGAGGTGATTACATCACTCAATATTATCAATATTATAAGTTGTACTTGATTAAATAATTAAAATTCATCAGATTGATAGTGTGAGTTGACTTGGATCACTCATGCTCACCAGGTTGTAAGTATGATTTGGTTGCACAATTGAGCTTATCTCAATTGTGGTGAAAACTCACCTTCTCACCAAGATTGGGGGAAATGTTACTTCCAATATCTATATACATATGCACTTCAAAATTTATATTTGTCCTAATCTCAGATTTTAAGCTTCATAATGATACATCTTTTCAAATCAAGTTGTTAAAAGGCAAGATGATTGCATCGATATACAGGTGTACTCCTAACCTACTCTCTTTATTTTAAAGGCATTGATTATATTTTATAATATGAATTGATTATTTTAAATGCATTGATTACTTTAAATACATTGATTATATACTATAATATGCTCTTAATTTTAGGTTAGTCACCAGAAAATCACTCAAGTTGGGATCATGTAAAGGCAAGGTGTGGTTTACACACCTAAGTAAGCATTAAACTAGAAATTTCATTTCTAGATTAAAGAGAGGTGGAAATGTAGATACTAAATATGAATTATATATCACCTCAATATTTTATACTTGGAAATTATCTCTCATTATTGTACCCTTCAGTTCCTAAGACCTTCTCACTGTCAAAAGGCTTGCATCCTCTATCTTTGCACTTATTACTTATCTCTTAGTCTAACCATATGTTATTTTGATGACCTAGGCATTCTATCATTCTCAAAATGCTATAAACCTTATTATAATCTATCTCTACATGTTTTAGACATGTACTTTTTTTCAAGCTTCCCAAAAACTTGCATCCCAATTAGATGCCTACATCAACACAAGCATCCTTTTTCCTATAAAGTGTTTGGTGCCTTAAAGTCATAAAATTTTCAATTATAACATGTCCTTATGGTTGTGACACCCCCTCAATTTGTACTTAAAATAATGTGGTATTTTTTATTAACTAATTACTTAACATTCATTCACTTAACCATATGTATACTAAATAACTTTTGCCAATCATAAGCAACAACTTAGAATAATAACAGTTCCAAAATTTCAAAACTAAATTCACTATAATATATCATAATTTCAAGGAAAGTAAATACATTACGACTCAACCACGACTGGTCCACTAATACATCAATTAATACTCAAGTATATACAAATAAAATACAATTACATTTTCATTAGGCATTTAGCCTTAATATAATAAATAGATACCAAGCCATTCAGAGCTCGAGTTGAACCAACTCATGTATCTCTAAATCTCAAGTGTAGTTTCTAGGTCAATTGTAATACCATGGGGAAGGAGATCATCATTCAATTATTTTTCCACACCAACCATGGATCAATGATCCCCCACATAATCCTCTATCATAGAATGGCCATCCCTTCATGGATAAGTAGATAGAATGGTGCAAGAATATGGAGAACAAGCAAGTACCCAAGTGTGTATTATTTCTAAAACTAAATATGCAGTGTATCATAGAAGACCCATTCTATTTCAAGATATCATAATTACATGTAAATCATACATACCAAAATATAATGTCTCATTATACATTATTTAACCACAAAATTTATACTATTACATCCTCCTAACAATCATATCACAACACATGCTAAACATAAGAGTAAGCAATGTGTACTTTTATTTCATCAACTCATGAATGAATCATAAATTATTAATTAACTTATACAAGAAATAATGCCTACAATTCATACCACCCAGTTATGGTTCACATTAAAGTTATAGTTTCCCAACTACTACAATAAGATCTATACAGCTATACCTCATGATATCCCATACTATCATAGTTTAGTGTTCTAAGGCATAATTACTAGTTTTTATACAATCATTCATACAAAGTAGTCATAAATACATGAAATCATATGATTTTAATCAATCAATTATATATAACAAATCAAGTCATATAAACACATAAAAGTCTACCTGACATTCATTTACACTCTCAAAATTGTATGTATGCATACATGTTATTCTACTAACTATTAAAAAACATATTGTCCAAATAATAACCAACACATACATTTAATTAATTAATGTAAGTGAGAGTCTAGACATATAACTACAATATGTACCATCTAGGTATATACATTTAAGTTTACATATTCTATGATATACCATACTATCATAGTTCCTTATGCATGGGCACCTTACTCACACATGAATAAATAATCTTACACTATAAATATTAAATAAGGACAAGATTATACCACCTAGGTATACCCTATATTATGCTACATAAAAATAATCAGATGAAAACGTAATCTCTAGATACATAACATGATGCACTATTTTATTATAGAAATATCTAATCACTTACACATGAGATACTCTTAATAATATATTGCACATAAGTGTTAATCTTTACATGATGCTACAGAATTTGACCCTGTCAACATGTTGCATAACACTACTTGCTTATAAAAATATTACCTGGCCTCTACAAGCATTCTAAGCAAAGCCATAGAATAGATTTAGATCATATAATTATATTAATCCAGGATATAATATTAATAAAACATGAGTATAATAATATTACCATAGAAATGTCTAACTTTGATATAGATTACCCAAATCATAGCGATATTCTTAAAACTATATAACTCTAAACACAGTCATCATAAGCAAATGGCTTACAAGGATAAATAGTCACGTCTCAATCACTGATTGAAAAAAAATCTCAATTAATCTAGTTCGCATATATTTATATTGTATTATATCTGATAACCACATTTATCATTTTACTAATTCTTACCAAATCAAGAATACAAAACAATCCAACATTGATTTTTGATCAAGGTATGAGTTAATAATAAACAGTTTAATATTTTTCTATTTTTCTATCCTCATAAAGATCCTATGATAATCATGTTTATGATTAAAATGCAACTTGAGTTGGTAGTGAAACTCAAATGGAAGTGTAACTCAGCCCATAAACCACTATACAAAAATTTTGAGGCATAATAAAGTTTCACCCAACATTCAATCTTGTATTATATAAGAAACATAGTTTCCAACTCAGTGTTTAATTAAAGATACTCAACGTTACCCATTTAGTTACTCAGTGTTTTAAATTATATTCACAGTGTTTTAATAACATATATTGGTGTTTTGATTTATATGACTCAGCATTACAAGTAAAAGCCTCAACTGTTTTAATTTATGCTCTACCATTACATATTTAAACTCAACATTATTTTTTTTATAAACTCAACACTTGAATATATAATTATCACTATAATATTTTATACACAATATTTTACAATTTTATATACAAAAACTTCTAAATATATACTCAGTGATCTAACTATATGACTCAGTATTTCATTGTGATGGTTGGGTGTTCTATCATTTTAACTGGGCATTCTATATAAAATGGCTCGATGATATACAATATATACATATCAATTTCATTTAGCCTTAGCCAATCATAAACCAACATGCATCATTTTGTTTTCTTTTAACTCATCATTTTGTTCAAGAGGCTTAGTTATATACTTAGTGTATCAAACGATGCTTTTGTGCTTCATGTGTATCATTAAATATACTCAACACTTTAATACATGGTTCAACATTCTATCATTATGACTTAGCACTACTCCAAGATTTTTTAATGTTGTTGTTATAATTAAATAAGTTTTTTTTCTAATCAAATCAAACTATGATGCATTATTCCCATAGTGGGACACATCCTTATATAAATATAACTCATACTAACTTCATCATCTAAAATTAATACAGCTAACAATACACATTGAAATGTAACACTAATATTTAATGAAGTGTATTTTATGCAAATGTGATGCAGCCTTATATAATTAAGACGTAGTCCCATATAGGTGGGTCATAGGTCCATAAGAGTAAGACACTGCCATAAGTAAAAATATACAATCTTGAATTGTGAAACGTAGCCCAATATTAGCAATTAGTAGTCTAAAGAAAATACATAGTAATTTGAGAGGAAGTATTCAGTCCAGGAGGATACATAGACCTATAATATGAAAACATAGCTTTTAAAGGAAAACATAGCCAATAGAATATAACATGATGCATGTATACCCTTCTAAGCTTTAGACACAACTAAATATGATGTTGTCTAATATAAATAAAAAATAATACACTGACAAATGCATAACTAGTATAAAAGGGATAGGACATAGTCCAAAGTATAATGCAAGCCTATAAAAACAATACTCAGGCTCAAAAGAATGAAATACAGTCTAAAAAGGAGTATGATGCAGGCCTATAATACGAAAGCACAAATTTTATACCCAATTTGGATGCTACCAATGCAAGACATTTTAGCTAAAAAATAAGATGCTTTCCTTATAGACATAATTAACATGTTGATCAATAATAATATATTTATTTAAACTCTTTTATCTCCTATATTGCACACATGAATATAAATTACAAGACCTACCTCTTAAAAATAATTTCATGTTGAGAAGATATGCCTTTCTTCCTTTTTATCCTGCTTCCAATTCACCTTATTCTCCATGTCTCATCTCTTTTTTCTCTGTCCCTCTTTTCTAATTTTCCATGTAACTTTATAAAATTATTTCTTTCACATTCTATCATGGCTCTTATTCATACAATCCTCTCCTAACTCACCATCTATGCATGGCATCTTTATCCTTTCTTAACTTCACTTTTCTGTTTCTAACTCACTCTCTAAGGTTGTAGATTATCTCACCTTAAAATTCTTTAGTTAATGTTAAAACATTCAACTAGTTTATTGTGTCCTAGATTTTCTTAGTTAACTCAAGCATTATGCCAATTAAATATACTATTTCTATATTTCATTGCCATAACTCTCCAAATTATCATAAAATTTAGTTTAGTTGACAAAAATAATGATAATTAATTACTAACTTTTAATTTCATACATGTATCTCATTCTAAGTTTAGATTGTCTTCACTCAAAATTAGTACATTAAAATAACTATATAATGGATTATTCACATGTATTAATTAAATATCTATTTTCCTGATTTGCTCTCAAAAATAAAGATAGTTAAATTAAAGGATCTAATGTATATTAAGAACTAAATTTACATACTAACATAATCACATACAAGATTTACTAGCATTTAAAACATGTTATGCATATAATATTTTAAATCTAATGTACGTGTGTGTAGGATCACTAAAAATTATTCTCATCTCTCAATTGTGCCATCTAGTCTATCATCTCTGATGATGCTCTCCCTTATCAAGCTCTGATGTTAGAATCTATCTTGCATCCAACTCTCAAAAATGATAATAAATAGTAAAATTAAATTCAAATCTAGATAGAATTTGGTGGTGAGCAATTTTTTCCCTACACCAATGGTTTTTACTAGGGATTCTAGTGCCTTAAAGCCCTCTACAATGATGGTAACACATGGGTCAAAGGAGCAGGTGTGTGATGATGGTGATGTTATGAGCATGGGGTTGCAAGTGAAGTTTACATCAAAGGCAAATAAAAGGCCACGATTTAAAAAAATAAATGGGCAAGCTTTGGTAGATTTAAGTGAGGGTAGCTTGAAGGATTCTAGGCTTCAATCCTCTTCTAATTCTCTATTTAACCACTCAACTCATGCTTCTGAAGCACCTACGATCTCCTTGATGGATCAGGGTAGGGTTTCTTCTATTAAATCTGTTACTATAAATTTTAAAATTCAAGACCTAGAGGATGTTTTAGAGGGAGAAGAATGGTTTTCAGAGTGGGGTTTGGTCTACCATTTTGATAAGTTCTAACCATCTGTTTCCTCCCTACATAAATAGTTTTTGAACTCTTAAAGATTTTTTCTGCAAGTAAACATGAAAAAAATTCCATGTGCCAAAGGTTTTTTTATTATTACATTGGGTTCAATTGCTAATCAAAATAAGATTTTTCAAGACAAACTTTGGAGCTTTGATAATCACATCTTACTTATGAAACCTTAGTCTCCTAATTTTAACCCTTTGACCAAAAAATTTTCACTATGACCTATATGGGTTAGACTACCATATCTATCACTTCAATTCTAGTCTAAGACAAGTTTTTAAGTTATTGGTTTTACATTGGGTGTTTTGTTAAAAGTTGATGAATCTTCATGGAATATTCTTCAAACTACCTTTGCCATAATATTTATTTATATGGATATTTTGTAGGATCTTGAAAGTATTGAGTTGAAAGTGCTAAATGGGAGCTGGTTTCAGACTCTTGATTTTGAGAAATCCCCTTTAGATGTTGAAATTGTTTTTAGGTAGGGCATCTTTCTGATTCCTGCCAAAAATTTAAGCATAAACATGAATCAACTTGGAGAAAGGAGGCCAATAAGGAATAGTTAGAAGTTGTGGTAGTTAATCTAGTTACCCTGGAAGAAGTGGCTTCTAAGTAATTGATTAAGAAAAAAAAGGACAAGGTAAAATCTTTGGTAAAACAACTCAAAAAGTTGACTCTGTTGATGATACTGTTAATAAGAACGAGATTGTTAGTAGTAAAAATAAATAAAAAATGAATTTTTAAGTTCAAATTCTATTAAATTGGGGGATGATGATGAATGGAAGCTATTAAAAAGTAGGAAAAAATAACGTCAGATTTCTAACTCTCCAATCAGGGGAATTATGAAAGATGAACAAAGTAACTATGGATATTTAGTTTGATCAATATGGTTCTTTAGCTGAAGTAATCTTCACTTCCACTAAGTGATTTTTTTTTGTAGCTACATGTCTTAATGGTTTTTACCATTAAGCCAGGCTTATTTTATTTTTTTAAATAATATGTTATAAGGTTTAGGGACCTGTTAAAATCTTTAGCATCGATTAAAAAAAAACTTATCCATGATGTACAAAATAATAGAATACAACTGTCACATCATGTATAGTAATCAACAATATCAATATCCTATTATATTATATATCATAAATATTAAAATCAAAGCACTAGTAATCAAATAAAAATTATATTAATCCATAGAATTAGAGGTTATAAATCATAGGGTGAAATCAGGATGTAACATCCTCTCCTCTAAAACTAGTCATCATCCTGATGACTCTTGTTCCAACAAAAATTTTGAATGATAATAAAAATTTATCAGAATAAAAATATAATATCAAGTATCAAATCATGAAAATAAATGGAAAATTTATCTCAAAAAATCTCCATAGTTCTCCCTATTAGCACTTTTCTTAGATTATTGGTCTCACAAGACCCTACTCTGTGACATTTCTTATTATGCGAATAAGTTTTTTGAAATTCACTTATACTGATTAGTTCTATCATGACCACCTTGAGGTCCAGAACCACAAGATAAGCCTATAATACCTTGGTAAAAGTTTCACTAACTTCCCAAAAACATATGAGATCATCACAAAAGCCAAACAAATTACTAGGGAGAGTTCCACAAAACCTTCTAGCCCCTCTGCACATCTCTCTAACCTAGAGAGTGCCTTTTTCATATAAGAGAAAGGTATTTAGGGAATCTAACAAGAATGATGTGTATAAGTTAATACTATCATTTCTCTACATAGCTTTATATAAGTATAACACGTCAATGCTATCACTACTCTATTTAACTCCAAACAAGTACGACAATGAATAAAAACTAGAAATATTACATTTATAATGTATACAAAATCATGGAATACACATCCACCATATACATGCATATGGCCATACGATTGAATTTGGCAAGTCTGCATGTCAAATCTTGGATTCAACAAGTTTGTATATTGGATCCAACTCAATAATAATCGAGTTAATATGAGGTTGAGTAGGATACCATCCTATCACTTAGAACTCACGTTCTTAATTCACCACTCTTCTCTTAGATCTTCATGACCTAATGATCTCTATAATGTGCACAAAGTTCAATGAAACACAAATCTAATCTAACACATCGTAAAAATCAATATTATATGTTAAATGATTTTAGATGTACCAATATACATACCAAAAAAACCATACAATCATTCTGAAATTGTATCAGGTTCCTACCAATCAAACATAACTAGTATCATATTCATCAACTTAATATATAGTGTTATATTCATAATTAAGAGTAAATAATGTCTAAATTAACATAACATATAAAGGCTAAGGATCATACCATCCTTACAACCTTATAAGTGAGACAATGTCTCCTTGCTTGCAAAACTAGTACACAACAAGTTAAAAAGTTTATCTCACCCCTTTTAGACTATCAAGATGTTCTGCATATCTTATAACTTACTTGTTCCTGAATAAAGGTACATATATAACTCTTTAAGACAATATGATTCTTAAAAGTGAATAATATTAGTCTAAACAAAGGTTTATAATAACATAATAATTATAATCACTAGAATCTATATAAATTCAAGGTTTGTAAATCCTTGAGGTCAAGCTAATAAGTAAGATAAAATAATAACTCTAAAAAGTCACAAAGTGTAAAGTAGATAGCTAACATCTCAAAATAAAATCTCCTACATAGCCTCACATGGTAAAAGGAAACACCATAATCCACATTGCCAATCACTACCTACTTACCAAAATTTGTAAGAGTAGTAACACAACCTACTTTCACAACTAAAATTAATATAATAACCTAAAAGATGTGTCAATCTATCTAATCCTACATCTTCTCTCAACAAGAAGTAGAAAACACTATCCCAGTAACTCAAAGGAATAAGATCAAACAACATTTCAAAAACAAGTTATTTTTTTAAGGAAACACTAAATCAACATCTTGAGAATATGAATCTTCTTGGTAACGTAAAATGATGTAAGAGGAGAGTGAGAGAATTAAAACTCACCTTTAAGATAGATAAGAGAGATGACACTTATTATCAATTCTATATAAATATAAGGATGATAATACACATAACAAACTCCTAACACAAAAAAATTCTCAACCAGAACATCTACACTCAACTATAGGATAATCCCCACCATATATGGTGGTACTAGTTAAAAATAGTCTTATAAAATTTCCCATTCCTAGGATTTCCATAAATAAGACACAAAACTAAAACATAATTCCTTAAGTGAGAGTCACTTCATGCCTTTAAAAACACTTAAAATACAAAACACATATGGTGAAGGTGATTTAATTAACAAGAAAGACATAAGCACACTCAAGTTGTTCAATCTAAAAGATCAAGAATATGTCAAGGAACTTTTGTTCACAACTCAAGAACTAAGCTATGTAATCCCCTACCAATACACCTTATAAAACCATAACCAAAAAGACACTTGATAACCAACACTTTAGCATCTATTAAGGGGGTATGAATGCTCTTAAGGTACACACTAATTGTACCACACATACATTCATAAAGAGGTACAAAAATGCTAATGGACTCATTAAGTCCTAAAGTTCAAACCATAACTTTGATACCACATGTAACATCTCCTCAAGTTATACTCATAATAATGTAGTAATTTTTTTTTAACTAATTACTTAACATTCATTCACTCAACCACAGTTATACTAAATAACTTTTGCCAATCCTAAGTAAAAACTTAAAATAATAATTATTCCAAAATTCCAAAATTGAATTCAATATAATATATCACAATTTCAAAGAAAGTAAATACATTACGACTCACCCATGGCTGGTCCACTAATATAGTAATTGTTGCTCAAGTATATAAAAATAAAATACAATTACAATTTTATTAGGCATTTAGCCTTAATATAATAAATAGATATCAAGACCTCTTGAGCTCGAGTTAAACTAACTTGTGTATCTCTAAATCTCAAGTGTAGTCTCCAGGTAAGTAGTACTATTGTGGGGAGGAAGAGCATCGTTCAAGTGTTTTTCCACACTAAATAAGGCTCAACAATCCCTCACACAATCATTTATCAAGGAATGGTCCTCCATGAATAAGTAGATAGAACGGTGCAAAAATCTAGAGAATAAGTACCTAAGTGTGTATACTTTCTAAAACTAAACATTTAGTGTATCATAGAAGACCCATTTTATTTCAAGATATTGTACTTATACGTAAATCATACATACCAAATGATAATGTTTAACTACACATTATTTAAACACAAGTTTCATACTATTGCATCCTCTTAAAAATCATATCACAACACATGCTAAACATAGGAGTAAGCAAAGTGTACTTTTATTCCATCAACTCATGAATGAATCATACATTATTATTTAACTTATATAAGAAATGATGCCTACAGTTCATACTACTTAGGTATAGTTCACATTAAAACTTTAGTTTTATAACTACTACAATAAGATCCATACAACTACACCTCATGATATCCCATAATATCATAGTCTAGTGTTCTAAGACATAACTACTAGTTTTTCCACGATTAGTCATACAAAGTAGTCATAAATATATGGAACCATAAAATTTTAATCAAACAACTATATACAATAAATCAAGTCATACAAACACATAAAATTCTACCTAACATTCAATTACACTCTCAAGGTTGTATACACACATACATGTTATCCTACTAAGTATTACAAAACATATTGTCCAAGTAACAACCAAAGCATATATATAATCAATCAACATAGGTGAGAGTCTAGACATACAACTATAGTATGTACCATCTAGGCATATACATTTAATTTGATGTATTCTATGATATCCCATACTATCATAGTTCCTTATGCATGATCACCCTACTCATACATGAACAAACAATCTTACAATATAAATATTAAATAAGTACAAGATTATAACACCCAAGTATACCTAAATTATACTGCATAAAAATAATCATATGAAAAAATAATCTCTAGATACATAAAATGATGCACTACTTTATTCTAGAAGTATCTAATCATTTACACGTGAAATACTCTCACAAATATACTGCATACAAGTATTCATCTTTGTATGATGCTATATAATTTGACCCTGTCGACATGTTGTATAACATTATTTGCTTACAAAAATACTACCTAGCCTCTACAAGTGTTCTAAGCAAATCCACAATATACCTTTAGATCATATAATTATATCAATATAGGATATAGTATTAATCAAACAAGAGTATACTAATATTATCTTAGAAATGTCTAACTTTACTATAGATTAACCAAATCATAGTGATATTCTTAAAACTATATAACTCTAAGCATAGTCCTCATATGTAAATGGATTATAAGGATAAATAGTCACATCTCAATCACTAATTGACAAAACTCCTCCATTAATCTAGTTCACATATATTTATACTATATTATATCTAATAACCATATATATTATTTTACTATTTTTTACCCAATTGAGAATACAAAATAATCCAACATTGATTTTCGATCACGATATGAGTTAATAATAAATCGTTTAATATTTTCTCATTTTTTTATCTTCATAAGGACCCTATGATAATCATGCTTATGATTAAAATATAATTGGAACTGGTAGCATAACTCAGTTAGGAGTGTAACTCAACCCATAAATTGCTATATAAAAATTCTGAGGCATAATAAAGTTCTACCCAACATTTGATCTTGCATTAAAGAAGAAACATAGTTTTCAACTCACTATTTAATTAAAGACACTCAACGTTACCCATTTAGCTACTCAGTGTTTTAAATTATATTCACAACGTTTCAATTACATATATTAGTGTTTCAATTTATATGACTCAACATTACAAGTAAAAGCCTCAGTGGTTTTAATTTATACTCAACCATTACATATTTAAACTCAATGTTATTTTTTTTATAAACTCAACACTTTAATATATAATCAGTGATATAATAATGTATACACAACATTTTACAATTATATATATAAGGACTTCCAAATATACACTTAGTGATCTAACTATATGACTCAACATTTCATTATGATGACTGGGCATTCTATCATTTTAACTAGTCATTCTATATAAAATGGCTCAATGACATACAATATATACACAACAATTTAATTTAGCCTCAGCGAATCATAAATCAACATGCAACATTTTGTTTTCTTTTAACTCAGCATTTTGTTTAAGAGATTTAGCTATATACTCAACATATCAAACAATGCCTCTATGATTCAAGCGTATCATTAAATATATTCAGAGCTTTAATACATGGTTCAAAATTCAGTCATTATGACTCAGTGCTACTCCAAGATTTTTTTAATGTTGTTGATATAATTAAATAATTTTGTTATCTAATCAAATCAAACTATGATGCATTATTCCCATAGTGGGACACATCCTTATATCCATGCAACTCATACTAACTTCGTCATCCAAAATTAATATGACTAACAATACACACTAAATGTAACACTAATATTCAATGAAGTGTATTTCTATGCAAATGAGATGTAGCCCTATATAATTAAGATGCATTCCTATATAGGTAAGGCATAGGTCTATAAGACATTGTCGTAAGTAAAAATATGCAGTCTTGAATTGTGAAATGCAACCCAATTAGCAATTGGCAGTTTAAAAAAAATACATAGTAATTTGAGAGGAAGTATTTAGTCTAGGAGGATATGCATACCTATAATATGAAAACATATATTTTAAAAAAAAACATAGCCAATAGAATATAACACATTGCCTATATACCCTTCCAAGATTTAGATGCAGCCAAATATGATGTTGTATAATATAAATACAAACTAATACCCTGGAAAATGCATAACTAGTATAAAAGGGATAGGACACAGTCTAAAGTATAACACAAGCCTATAAAAATAATACTCAGGCTCAAAAGAATGAAAATGAGTCTAAAAAGGAGTATGACATAGGCCTATAATATAAAAACACATCTTTTATACCCTATTTGGATGCTACTAATGCAAGACATTTTAGATAAAAAATAAGATGCCTTGCAGACATAATTAACACATTGCTCAATAATAATATATTTATTTAAACTCTTTTATCTCATATATGTCATAAGGGAATATAAACTACAAAACCTACCTCTTAAAAATAATTGCCTGTTAATAAGATATGTCTTTCTTCCTCTTTTTCATGCTCTCCAATTCGCCTTATTCTCCATGTCCCTCCTTTCTTATTTTTTCTATATATTTATAAAATTATTTCCTTCACATTATGCCATGGCTCTTATTCATACAATCCTCTCCTAGCTCACCATCCATACATGACATCTTTCTCCTTTCTTAACTTCACTTTTTTGTTGCTAACTCACTCTCTAAGACCATAGTTTATCTCACCTTAAAATTCTTTAATTAATGTTATAACATTAAATTAGTTTAGTGTGTCCTAGTTTCTCTTAGTTAACTCAAACATAAGGCCAATTAAATATACTATTTCTAGATTTCATCATCATAATTATCCAAGTTATCATAAACTTAAGTTTAGTTGTTTAGTTGATAAAAATAATGATAATTAATTACTAACTTTTAATTCCATACATGTATCTCATTCTAAGTTTAGATTGTCTTCACTCAAAGTTAGTACATTAAGATAACTATATAATTGATTACTATTCACATATTGTAATTAAATATCTATTTTCCTAATTTATTCTTGAAAATCAAGATAATTAAATTAAATGAATCTAATGCATATCAAGAATTAAATGTATATACTAACATATTCACATACAATATTTACTAACATTTAAAACATGTTATGCATATAATATTTTAAATCTAATGTGTGTGTATAGGGTCACTGGCAATTCTTCTTGTCATCCCTCAATCATCCCATCTAGCATATCCTCTCTGATGATGCTCTCCCTCATCAAGCTCTAAGGGTAGGATATATCATGCATCCACCTTGCAATAAGTAGTTAGTTAGTCTGAGTCATCATATATATCAACTAATGATGTAAAACTAACAAATACATATCTACAATGTACAAAATAATAGAATACAACAATCACATAATGTATACTAATCAACATCATTGTCTTATTATAGTATATGTCATAAAGATCAAAATCAAATCACTAATAATTAGATAAAAACCATATTAATCCATGGAATCAGAGGTTATAAATCAAAGGGTGAAATCAAGATGTAACAATGGCCAACCTAAATGCCTTATTATGAGATATTTTCCAATAGGATTGGTATAAATACAACCCTCATTCATTCCTAACCTATAACCTACCTAGAAATCACATACAAAGTTACCAAGGAACTATTTATTGATCACTCAAGTGATAAAAGCTTCCTTGTTCTCTCCTACTTCAATATCATTCATAAGGACAACCCATCTATAGGTCTGAGGTACTTAAGGAACAACTCATGATTTCTATTGTCCAAGTTACAAGCTAGGTCATTATATGTACTTGCTTTCCACATATTGTACCATTTTGCATACACAAGCTAACACATTAAGAGATAAATACATCAACTTGAGGCCCTCTTTAGAATAGTGGTTATTTAGGCAACACCCATTGATAGAGGGGTCTTTGGAGTTAGTTCGACACTATGGTCCCAAAAACCCATTTTTTCCACAATCACTATGAAGATGAATAATTAAGGTTTTTTTATTTGACAAAAAGTAATATCCCATTATCTATATCTTAGCACACTAGAGTGAAGGTGACGCATAACCCAAAATATCCTAGGTGGGCACATCCAGATTCAGTGGGTATTTTGCACCATACACCTATGTCAAGTTTAGTCATCTACATCAACATACCCATCCCAAATAGATGCAAATGTCTGAGGCTATGTGGTACAAATTTATAAAATCAAATGATTGATACAGGGTACTTATCTAGACCATTTCCAACCTATTCCATGTTAGATCTGAATGTGCATAGTTGACCAACACACTATTATTTTCATTTCATTATGGTACCCGATGAAATAGTAACATGCAAAAATGTAGCAAGTGATAACATCACCGATATATGCTCACAGGGGATAATGTCACCGCTATATATCATAGTTTATTGATAATATAGTATTACAAATAATCACCATTCACCACATAGTCTAAGCATAGAAATAAAGATTTTTCCTAGTTTATTCAATATAGTATGCGATCAAGTTTTAGCATTTTATAGTTTTAAATCCAGAAGATTTATAAAAAGGCAGTGAAGTCCATTCAAAATATAGCAAAGACGTATCAAAGTTTACAAAATGAAATAAAGTTTATACAAGATGCAAGAAAGTTTATACGTAGACGCAATAAAGTTTATACAAGATGCAACAAATTTTATATGGTTATGCAGTAAAGTTTACACGTAGCAAAGTTTTCAAAGCGGAGACCATTCAAAAATGTAGTCCTCTTTTATATAAATAGAGAGCATAAGATGCAGCAAGGTTAAAAGCGAAGAACAAAAGACGTAGAAAATTTAAAAATGCAGTCCTCTTTTATACAAAACATAGTGTAATATCATAAAATACATCCCAATTTATTAATAAATCAATTTACTTTATAAAAAACATAGTGCATTATCTTAAAATACACTCTAATTTTAGAATACAGTGGAGACCATTCAAAACGTAGTCTAGTACAACTAAAATGCAATCCATTTTTCTATGGATCATCGGGTCGATCTTTAAACGATATATGTAGTAGAGGGAATAATATTCACCATCTAATTTAGATAAATCATACTGTTGGAATTTGTGAAAAGCTAGAAAGGGAAACAATTATTGCTTTATAAAGGCCACACATGTACATTAAAATGCAAAACTCAGATAAAAATGCATCTGGAGATGCACAAAATATACCAATAAGATAACAAAATGTAGAGGTTGTACCCATACAGAGATAGATATTGTAATATTCATCCAAGAACATAATCACATTGCAAAGGTAGAAGCCAAACAAATAATTATAAATATAAAGGAGCAAGCATCTACAAGTGTTGAAAGCCCAGAACATATTGTTACTGAAAATGTGGCCATGGCATCGAATGCAGTTATAGGTCAACTCCTACCAATTACAAATATTAAAAGAATAATTTGTCATACCAGAAGAGAAAAAATAGATGTGAATTCATCATCTCTAGAAACAATAGAAATACTAGAGCATTTCAAGAAAATTGTGGCTGATGAAGACTTCTTGTTGTTTGATAGTGGCCCTAAAAATATCATATCATAATTTTTGGCACATAAAAAATGCTGGAAGCAATGGTTGCCACTCCAGACTGGTTTATAGATGGCACATTCAAATGTACTCCACCACTATTCAATCAACTATACACCATCCATATTTTGAAGAATCATACAGTGATACGTGTATATATGCTCTAATGCCAAACCAAAAAAAGAAAACATACAAGAGAGTTTTCAAAGCATTGAAAGACATCAACAACTCCCTAAAGCCATCAACTCTCATGATAGACTTTGAAACAACTATAATTAAAGCATTTTAGTTTACCTTCCCTAACAGTATTTAGAGAGGATGTTTCTTCCACCTTACTTGATACCTTTGGCAAAAAATACAAGCAGACGGGCTCCAAAAACTATAAGAGAGAGATTCAAAATTTTCACTCCAAGTATGCTAGTTAGCTACACTAGTGTATGTTCTAGTAGAGCATGTGCCTAAAGCATTCCAATAATTATGCAACTCTCTATACTATAAACCCAACGGGCTAGATGGAGAAATAAAAAATGAGCTTCAAGAAGTTGTAGAGTACTAAGAAAACACTTGGATTAGTCGAATAATTCATCGTACAAACCAAAGAAGAGGTAGATTTGCAATTGACCTATAGAACTTTTATGAAGCCATTACCACTGGTCTACCTCACATTAAAAATTCTATTGAAGGGTGGCATAGAGGATTCAACTAGTTGCTCACATACCAACACCCAACACTCTGGAAATTCATATAAGCTCTACAAGAGGAATAAAGTCTCACCGTTGTCACCATGGAATAATATGTAGCAGGATTTGAACGACCCCCATAGAATAAAAAATATAGGGACACTACCACAAAAATAGAAAGAGTAGTAGCAAGTTATTCACTATATAATCACTTGAAATATTTATGAGGTATCACACACAACTTTCAATTACAAATCTAAATTCATGAAACTATTTTTTTATCTGTTTATTTTTTACAAATTTGGTCTATTATGATTCTCGCTACATTTATTCTATATTCTCAATTTTGCTATGTTTTTTACTTACTACATTTCTCCTGTAATGTTATGTCTCCTCTACGTTTTCTCCTGCTATGTTTTCATCACTACGTTATCACATAAAGCCTTTCATTACTATATCAATCAATAGTTGTACTTATTATTTTTAGCATATCTCAGTATTTAAATTAAGAATATTTTTTATTTGAGTTTGTAATTAATTGGCTTGTTATATATCTATTTATCACCCTTGTGCATAGTCGTTTCTATATTCTTAACCCTATCCCCATTGGTACTTCTCCAATTTAGGGATAAACAACTATTAACAACTCATTCTAAATTATGTAGTTTACATCTAGGTTTTATATATTTTGTAATCTATATCATTTTTTCAATAATTTAGTGTATATTGTATTTTATTAGTAAATTAAAAACATATAAAAATTTTTTTATATTTTTCAACTCACAATAGTCCTCACTAATTTTGAATGCTTTGCATATGCTCTATCATTGCTCAGATTAAAAATAATGGCCCATACCCTGCCTGGACACTACTGATAGACTACGACCCCTATGATAATCGATATTTTATGGGCTTTATCAATAGTATCATCCCTATATGTCATTTAATTCTATAACTCCTTATACCCCTATGCCTACACCTAAAGATTCTTCTTGTGTGTACACTCACATTCATTCCATTATGTTGATAAATATTTTCCTTCTCCTTCCCTCCAAACCCTAGTTTTTCTTTTAACCACAACATGGCCCTTAAAAACGGGGTTAGTATTTTGGGTTGGATGGTCATAACCATTCCTCACTTATTGAAAAAGTGTTACATATGTTCTACTACTTCCAAGAGGGCTCAAACCACACATTACTCTCCCACTTATGCATGTGTGTGTAACATCATGATCAATCAAAAATGTAATGCAATGTTTGGCTTCTAAAACTTGGAACCATGCATATTTTACTTTCATGTGTATTCATACTTGGCTATAGGATAGCTTCTATGAGGGTTTTTTGAGATTTTTATGGATTTTTGATAATGTCTTAAAACAACATTAATTGATTTCTTAAGTTTGTTAGACTTGCCAAGATATACAATTGTGAGAAAGTGAGTGACAACCTTAGTAATAATTTGTATTTATAACTCACTCTTTGTTATTTCTCATTTTATATTACCCATGAAACATGTCTATGCTAACATAAATAAAATTTACAAATCTATAAAATAGTCATTGATTATTCTTCGACACTGCTAGCAGAGGCAAACACTTGTGGTAACCAGAATTATCTAGTCATTACCATTAGGAGTGAAAATAAGTGATATGAGATATGGATATAGTCTATTTAGGATTATAAAATATTCATATACATATCAGGTTGATCCAAAATATGTATATTTGTTGAATAGGGTTGGCCAAGACAATAGATGGGTAAACAGATAAAGGAAAAGTGTGCACAAGAGTTAAATGTGTACGCAAAATCCAAGTATGTTAAAGTGTGCCAAAGTTTATGTTTCAAAAGTGTCTATTACCAAATTTAGGAGTTTATAAATTCCCACTTTTAATCTAGTATTGAAAATGTTAAATGAAAATGATAAAATAATAAATTTTGTACATGTGATAACCACACTTGGTGTTGACAGTTTTGCCCTGAATGCCCTCTTTATTCTATGTGAAACTTATAAGAATCATGTATAGATCAGTATCTTATAAAGATAATCAATCTAAAATAATCTAGATCATTAAATCACATGAACTTAAAAATCCAAGTAACAAATACACTTGAGTGTATGCGAACCCATCTACCACTTATTGAGCTTGTTTGAGAATATCATGGGGTGATTATGCCCCAAGGAGATGAAACCACTTAAATCATGAGTATAGGAGTGTTAATTCCTCAACCCCCAATGAATTATGAGTGTTAGAAGTTAATCAATGCAAAAAACCTCAACTGTGTGGCTCTAACTATTATAAAAACTCTTTTGTGGAAAATCATGTTTGTATGTTAAAGTGGAACCCCAAAATAGGTTTATATGTAAAAATGATCAACTAGTGTAGATAGAGTATAGACCTAATGTGCTAACATAAAACCATCATTCTACACTGATCAACAATATAAAAAATAAAAAAGTGTTTGTGTGGGCAACATTCATGCCCCTAATTTGATCAACTTGTACCTCAAAGTGATGTAGAATGCCATCATCTATCTATCACAATGTCATATAATTCCATAAAAATTACTCATAATCTTATAAAATGTCTCCTATATGTCTCAATTTTCTTAATATGTGCCATTTAAATCATACAATTTGACCCATAATGTCAACAATCTATATGTCATGGCTTGATTCACTAAGATGAGCCCACTATATGCCTTTATTTTGATGTGAGGGATGAAGCCAATGAATCACTTATCTAAAAATAAAGTTATGTGCACCATGTGTTATATATAAAAATGTAATCATGTAAACTATGTATATAAACATGATAACATATGTCATTATATAAAAATGTGTTCATTAATACAAGTGTCAATGTCTAGGAGATATATCAATTAGGCATGCAGTAATAAGAGTCATTGTAGATGCATGATATAAATCATGGAATTGTACACAATATAAGTATGTGTGAGAGAAATAATGACACCAAACTCAAAGTACTAGTCATACATGTATGAATACACATGCACATGCACATAATACCATGATCAAGAATCACTAAAGCATACAAGACATGACATAACTCTTACCAGACATAGACATGACATGGTCATGCTCACACTAGAGGATCATATGACACAACTAGAACACAATTTAAGAAAACATAGTAAATGCTAAAAAACATGACATAACTATTACCAGACATAGACATGACATGGCCATGAGGATCATATGACACAACTAGCACACAACATGACAAAACACAATCAATTCTCTTAAAGAACATATGGTAAATCACACATCAATGATCACACAGTGTCACAATCATCAATATAAATCATGTACCAAACAACCATTTATCAATCACATAATTAATCAATACAATCATCCAATATAGGAAATCATAATATCCATAACACTTCAGATAATATGAGAAAGATAATGTCATGTATAACCATTTACTATGATCAATGGACCAGTAAATAAATGTATAACCTGATAAGTGTACAAAGATTCCCCCAATTTAGATAGATAGTATAAGAAAGATAAAATCATGTATAATGGTTTAATATGATCAATGGACCAATAAATAAATATACACCTTGATAAGTGTACAAATATTCCCCCAATGTAGGCATGCCCCCAATGTAGAAAGGTTGCCCTTGGGTGTTAGTAATCTCACATGTTTATATGTCATTTTATCATATGTAAAATGTCCTACATCACATTCATGCATACCATGAAAAGAATGAGTGTGGATATGTTATTCACTAGGTATATGATGAATAACATTGATCAATTTATGTGTAGCAGCAGAACATGTCATGTATAAGTCCTCATTTTTTTAAATTCCTAATATCGCATCCAAGGGATGCCTAAGTGTAGATCTTGGATTTCTAAACATAGTGCTTATTTATAAATATAAAATCATATCAAATGTCCATGAGTCATCATACCTAGGTATTTTTATCACATTTTCTTTGACCCTCTCAAGATGGCTATGGGTGAGCATTACATTTCACTCAACACTATGTGTAGGTTTGAATGTTATTTTACCAAGCGATGTCACATCACTTTTTCTTGAATGTTTGACCTATTGTTTTTCATCCTTTTCCTCTTGTTGAATTCTAATTATATTATTTTCAAATTTGAATATAACAAAATTATTTATACTTTTAATGCTAGCTTGTGTTTGTTCTAAGCATTATTATCCAGGTGTAGTGTGAAATTGTTTTGTATTACACATCACAAATATTAATGTGTCCATAAGCAATTAGCAATGTAATATGCCTAATTGACCCCTCACAATAGATATTATGTTGTATCTCATTTAATGTGTGTCCTAATTGATGTAGAAATTAGATATTTCATGTATTGGCACCCTCTTCTACATCAAATTGAACTTATTGTTGTTAGTCATATTCTATGAATACTTGAATACTTAACAGGTCCATTCATGGATCTTTTTACCCTTACAAAACATTTTTATTTGTTGTATATTTTTAGAAGTTTTAGGTTGTGTATCCCTCTTAGGTACCTTTACCTTTTATTTTAGCATTATAATATTGACTTTAACCCTAAACTTTTGAATATTTTTTTGTGATGCCTCACAATTAACTATCCCATGCCTAGTTATTATATGATAACCAAATTATTTTTTATTTGATATGGTAAAATCCAAGTTTTACAAGGACTTGGAACCACAAGAGTGCATTACAGAATTTTAAATAGGCCAACTAGGGCAAAGAAACCAAACAATAAAAAATAGTACTTAGAACGGAAACGAAAAACAAGAAAAACTAGCAGAACTAGGAGGAAGGTTCCTCCTGAGGGTCTTCAGCTTCAGGAGTGTCTTTTGCTAAGATGGTTAGTTTGTCCATTGAAAATTTGTCCTGAGTTCAATTTTTGGGGCCTTCAGTCGCTTCATCAGGGAGGATCGTTCTGGGATGCTTTTTACCTTTTACCTGCAAGGGAGACTGTTTGGGGAGGACTCCCTTGGGGGAGACCAGGGGGGATTTTAAAACCTTAGGAGGATTCATAGTATGGGTATGAGGGGGATGATAAGAGTGAGCTTTGACAAATTCTTTAGCATGTTTGTGTAATGCATTCCAATCCTGGATAAGTTTGGTTAGGCCAAAACTAGCTTGTTACACCTTTGAGTTAATTTTTTCTAGTGGCTATTTATTTCTTTCCAAATCCTCTGTAACCATGGCCTTCCTTTTCCAAGATTATTTTTCAAGGGTCCCTACCTCAATTGGTTTTGGTTTGGGAATAAAAAATAATTTGAGAGGGAGGTCACCCAGGGGGGACTATGATAAGTTATTATGGGGGGTGTGGTCGAAAGGTTGGTGGGATCCCTTAGTAGGATCCTCCATTGGGGAGTCCTCCTAGGAGTCCTCCCTAAAGGAAGAACCCCAGGGGGAACCTCTTAGCTTAAAATTTCTTGGTCATGCTTAATAAGGAAGAGGATTAGGCCTTGATGTAGAATGGTATTGGTATCAATTATTGGTGAAATAGGACAACATTCTCAAGGGAATTAAGCAAGAAATAAGGCAGATTGATTTTATACCCAATAAAATGATTTAGAAGTAGGAAATGATGGGATTTTATTAGTGTATATTTACCTTCCAGCATCATATATCACATGATCTGAAGGCAAATTTCTGGACAATAACATGGGAGGTCAGCTTGAGGGAACTCTTTCTTGTCCATCTACGCAAAATCATTTGTTCTGAAGAACTGATATAGGGACTCTTGCTTTTTTGACTAGTCCTTAAATTCCTTGGCACATATGCATGACATGCTGGTGGCATCATGAATGAACTCCTTTGAGACATTAATGGTAATACTGTGCATAGAAACTTTTTCCTTTCTCCAAGCTGCCATAAAGTCTCGAGCAATCTCAGTATTATGCTCAGTAATCCATTCCATAAATTTTGTGAGGCCCCCTTTTAGAGCTTCTTCCAAGCTTTATTTTATTCGTGGACCTCCTTGTAGGATGTTTGTTTTATTCGATCCCTATCACCACCCACGAGGATCGAGAATGTAGAGTCAAATTGGGAGAGATGAAGCTTCTAGATGAGGCAGAGGTGAGTAAGACACAAATGGGTGGGAAGTCCCACTAAGAGCTCGTAAAAATAATTAAGACCCCTTATTTTGAAATGATTATGGATCAGCTTGATTAAGATCCACCAAATCATGGTGAGATCATGCACGTGTGAAGGGATGAATTTTTTAATCCACATTGGTACTTTTCTTATGGATGGCATTAAGGATATTAGAGGGGACATTACTTTCATCGTGATACCTAAATTGTGACTTCCCGTGTTGTTATGATAATTGAACCATATATCAATGTCTAGTGGGAGGTAAAATGTTATAATTTTTATCAACATTTGTAACATAGCACTTGGTTTGTTTTGTAAACCAGCTACTTGAAATGTTGTATCATGGTATGTGGAATGTTTTTGCTTTTGTGAACTAGGTAAAATTTGTAATCAAGATTCAAATGTAAAATTATTATTCTGGCATGCTAAATTACTAAAAATCAATCTAAATTCACACTAAATAATCATGATTGGGTGAGGTATGCAAAGATAATGCAAATAAAAATTAAAATAAAAGTGTTATACCTAAATATTGAAATCAATTTTACCTCCAAATGCAAATGATGTGCCCTAATTTGAGAAAATGATTGCACTTGATAGCTTGAATTTTGGATTGTCCTGTGACTTAGAACTTGTGCAACATGTTGGTTATGGATGATATGGTTGCTTGAAGGAAATAGACAAAAAAAATCATGGTATCATAAGCCTCCCATATGTTAGTTGAATTTGCATGGAGGATGATTAATTTATATAGATGATGAGGAGGGATTTCTAAGGAATTTTAAATTCCTTGGTTATTTATAGAGAGGAACTATCTAGAGAGTGTGGGGGATGGTGTAGTATTCTAGAGGATGTGGAGAGATCTAGATTATATTAAGGAGGACTAATTATGATTAAAATAAAATTAGGTGGGGATTAGAAAGTGATTTGTAGGAGAAAATGGGGGTATGTAGGATTGGAAGCAAACATTATAAAATAATGGATAAGTGAGGATTATTAATAAGAGGATTAATATGTAATGGGATGATATAAGGTTGATGTATGAAAAGAGAAATGTTAGAAATGATAGACTAGTAACTCGGGGATTAGAATATATTAATTTTAATATGAATTAGATGAAATTAGTGTGACAAAGGAGTGAGAAAATTTAGATGTATACATTTTGCCCCTCTTTGAAATGGCATTGCAACTAAAAGAATTAATGGTATTTCAAATAATAAAGATGATCATGGATTAATGTTAGTAATTTAAGATGGATGATAACCCCCTCGAGGGAACATACAAGGAGGAATGAGATGGATGGCCACTTGAAATAGGAAATGAGGGGTGGGATATGACAAAATAGGGGTTGGGATGTTGTAAAGATAATAGATGGGAGAGGTGATGATAAAGAATAAGATTGACATTAGTAATGAGCTACAAATTTATGATGCCTCAAGCAAAGACATATGTCAAGGAGTTAACACAATGGTGTCATGGATCTGGGCATGCCCAAAATAGGAACAAGCTATAATGAAATGATGATAAAATGCCACAAGTTTTAGACGTATCCCATGCAAGGACACATGCTAGTGAGAGTTATTATAGATATTGGATGATTAATAAAAAATATCACAAGCTTTAAACATATCCTAGGTAAGGACACATGCCATGGATAATTATGGTTGAAATTAGATGTTGATATTATTGATTGATTGAAGATTGGATGGGTGTAACTCAAAGTGTTTGGCAAGTGGATATATAATGGGTGGATAGATGAGAAATGATATAATCAAGTGGCCAAGGGACAAAGCATTTGAATGAGTTAGTGTGGTCAAGTTGTCCTTAAATATTTTTAAATGATCGAGCATTGCCTACATGGTCTAAAAATACCTCAGGATGATGTAGTTCTCCCTAGAAGGTAATTACATAGGAAAAATAGTTGATGATAAGTGGAACAATAGAAGGTGATGACAAGATAATAGATGATGAAAAAATGAAAATGATCTGTTGGATGTGATTGATAGTTATGGATGTGCTATAATGCTTTCAATGGATGAGATACTATATTGATTATATGGATTGATATTGACGATGCCCTTGGCAAAGACATATATGAGAGAGTAAAAGCAATGATAAAGTTATAACTTTAGACATGCCCCAATCAATGACATATGAAATGGGGAATCCAAAAATGATTGATAAGTAAAGCCATGAGATTTGGATGTATCTAAGGTAAAGACACATGCCAAGGAGAGTTATGGGCTTGGATTGATTGATTAAATTATGTCATGAGGTTTGGACGTATCCTAAATAAGGATGCATACTAGGGAAAGTAGTGAGCATTGATTGAATTGACTGATTGATGATTAATATTGTAGCTTAAGGATTTATTGTATACATTAACTAATGATGATGGATCATGATGATGAAGGTTTTGATAAGATGATTGGGTTGGATAGAGGAGTGGATAGTTGATTGGATAGACATGACTGTGAATGATTGTGGAAGATGAGATAGTGAAGATAATGAATAACCATAGAAAATGACACGATTATAGCCAAGATGACCTCAGACATCCCTTGTGACTGAGTGTTGCTTACATATTCTTAGAATACCTTTAGCCGATGTAATTCTCCCTAGAAGGGAAGAATGATGAGAGAGGACAAGATAAAATAGAAGATGATAATGAGGGATTGTTAGAGATGTTAGTTTTTAGATAGATGATTTAACTCAATTTTTTGATTTCATGATTTGATTGATAATTGATTTGGGATGTTGACAATGAGACAAATAATATATTATTAATTAGAGGATATTGATGTCTATTATCTTAAAATATCCATCCATTCTTTATTGTTGCAACAAGTTGTTGACGATCATAATCCAAGCAATCCTTTTTAATGTAGCACTAGGAAATATGCACCATCATATGTTTACGACCATGATAATGTTTTGCCAAAGTACATGTTGGATGGACATAAAAGACTCAAAGATAAAAAATAAACTGTACAAGTAGCAAGTGGTACAAGGTATCATTGATATAAGGAACCAAAATGACATGTTTTCCATATGTTATTGTACAAAGCTAATAAAAGACAAAATAGTAATAGAAAAATATGTGAAAAGATATTCATTAAAAATTTATAATTAAAGAAATGAAAGTAAATGAATGCAAACAAGCAAACATATATATATATATATACACATGAGAAAAGACATAAGTTGAACAAGTCAAGGAAATTAAATTGAAAAGATGCAGACAAGTAGACAAACATAGATGAGTAGACATAAATATATACATTATAAATTACATTCAAACATAATCAAAGATCACACAAGTATCTACATGCATATTATGTGATCAGTGTATTGTCTATTATCCTCACGAAAAGCCTATGGGATGGGTGGTTAGATTATGATTTGATGTGATAATGATATGATACATGAGGTTAAATACGATGGATGATTGGATGATGTGTTATATAAGGGACTAATACGTTTGCATTGATCAAAGTTTTGACTATAAATGTGATGAGTAATGATATTTGTACAAGGTGTGTTTGAGCAAATTTGACTTAAGTATGAGTTTGATTAAGACAGGGTGGAGTAATGCAACCCTAATTTTGACTTGTCTTGAATTGGTCATGGAGCTAAAAGCTCATAATTTGACGGTTGCTAGGTGTCTAAACTAGCAAAGATGTGATTGGGATAAGTTTGACTAGGTCGTGGTTGATCCTAATCAAGGTTAATTTTGATAATACTAGTTAAAATAAGATATTAGATAGGACTTTCTCAAATTTTGACATGTTGAAAATGAAGAGGTTGATAATGTAGGTTAATAGTGAGGTAGACTTAGGTAAAAGGGGTGAATATGATTTGACCATTTAGCAATCTTATAGGATTTTAATGAGTGATAGGAAATGAGTTAGACTGTCTTAGGAGGTTGAAATGGTAGTTAATGGAAAAGTGATGGTTAAGATTTGTATTTGGATTAGGATGTGTATTTTTCATAAAAGGGAAGAAAAGACGACTGGGATATTTTTAGATTTTTTGATTTTTTTGGTTTTTTGGGTTATTTTGATTTTTAGGTCTTTTTGGAAGATGTATGTATAAAATGGGCCACTAGTAAAGGGAAAACCAAGCTTGGAAACTAGGATGGGAATGATAGTGAATGGAATGATGAAATGATTTAGATGATGTTAATATGGGATAAGGGTCGATGAAGAATGGACTATGGATCTTTGTGGATTGCATGCAAGGGAACCAGATGTTAGGTCATAAAAATTTCACTTGAAGGATATGACCAGATGTTTCTAGAACATGTCTCAAAATAGATTCTACTACATTACTAAGGTCCATATGGGAAGAAAAGATGGACACAACCAGATTGAGAAATATGATGGCATAGGGTGCTTAAGGATTGAGATGTGGATAATGGATAGATGGATAGGATAGATAAGGATGATGTAGATGGAGTTTGAGAGGGGATTTTAGGAAATGGTTTTAAAGAGGAAGCGTATTTTGCACCAAGTGTTGAGGTATTTGTGTAAAATGGATTACTTTACCATGGTTTCAGAAATTGGTTTTCATCATGGTACTTGCCCAAGGTGCTAGAAAACTAGTTTTCACCATTAGACATTTTTTTGTTTTTATTTTTTGAATTTTGTTGATTGTTTTGATTTTGGTGGCATATCAATTTATTGGATGCATATGAGATGTAGTGATGTAGATTATTGTTTGATCTTTAGCTGATACCAATTATGAGTAGTTGTGATATTAAGAGCATGTTTTTTATGATGGCCTTAATGGTGTCATAGTGACATTCATTGATTCCTGATTTTGATTCCTCCAGACATCTAAATTAGGTGTTTTTATAGCCCCTATAAGAGACAATGCTTCCCAGGAGAGTGATGTATGCATTGGATTGGATTAAGACTTGGATTTGGTGGTGATGTATTGGATGTGGAGGCATGATGGATGAATGAGGATTGGGATGAATAGTCACACACACTATTGGAGATGCTACACATGTCATTAATGTTTTGTGAAATATGAAAAGATGTTTTAATGGATACAAGACTGTTTAATTTTTTGGTTCTTTGATCTCGATACTTGAAATATTTGGAATATTATCAGTCATTAATTTTGATGTTCATTTATTCAATAATTGGTGTCATGGAGTCTTTATGACTTGTTGATTTGATTTGAAGTTGATTACCCCCTTGTACATTAAAGAACGTTTTACTAGAGGAATTTGAATTTTTAATTGATTAATGATTTTGAATTGACTAAGTTTTTCACTTATCTTGATTTTGACTTATTGCTAGACCAAAATTCACTTTGTGATTTTGCTTGATTGCTTGATCATCATATTGGATACTTAAAGAGTCAATGCATAATATTTTACGTTGAGAGGAGTTTAACAAATTTTCATTCCCATTAAGGATGGTGATGAAGTGATTTTTGATGGGAAGATGAATAATGGATGAAGGTGGAAGGGATGGATTTATGAGTGGATAATAGGCAACATGATATTCATAGAGGTTCCTAGGTGACCTAGTTTTGATATCAGAGAAAACCTCCTTAAGACTCTGTTGGAGGTTTGTCAATGATGTCTCCAAGGTAACCAAATATGTTGATGAGGTGTCATGTGTGTTAAAATGACAATGACAAAGTGTTGCTTCAGTATTCTTTCATGGTTCTTTAGTGGTTGACTTAGTGAGGCAATTGATGGATGATATTGATGGTATGGACATGTTACAGAGACCCTATTAGGTGTTATGAGTTTTTGAAGTGCTTTTGGAAGTAAAAGGAATTCATTAGAGCAGTCATAGGAGTCTCTAGGTTCAAGTAGTCTTCTTACCAAACAAGACTAAGTGAGCAGATTAATGATGTCAACATTCACATGTGTGAAGGTTTTAGGAGAAGATTGATATATGGATAGATTACCCTACGTGAGGAGATCATATGGTTCAAGTTTCAAGTTTGGACATGGAGCGTAACAAAAGTGATTAAGGTGAAAAGTTGGCTTCTCAAATAGAGCTCACTAAGTTACCATACTTAGCCAAATTTGTGATACCAAAGATTGACAAAGCATGTTCAATCGTAAAAAAGAAGAGAAATGATGCACATTAGTCAATAAGTCAACAAAATACTCAAAAGTCACATGGGGATGCCAAGTGGTGGAAGTTCATTTAAGACTAACTACAAGGTATGCAGAGGCCATGTGGGGCTGCCAAGTGGTTTGATCTTTAAAGCGAGGATTTGTGATCCAATGGTGTGCATTATGTCAAAATGCCAAACATTCCTAAGATTGCATGATCTAGTGAAATGTGTTTTAATCATGATGATTTTTCATAAGATCAATGTCATATGGGACTATCAAGTGGTGCAAGAGTGGGGACTGATAATAATGTGCTAGAAGGTATGCAAGGGTGCCAAGTGTCTTAATCATGGAAGTGCAAATCAAAGATAAATGGTGATCGTTGAGAGTTAAATATAGTAAAATATTGAGGAGATCGATAGAGCATGTTTGATCAAGTTGTGTGAAGATACGAGATGAAGACATGTGTCTTCAATATTTGCATTTACCAGTGACTGTTGGTATTTGAATTAACAAAGGAATAAACCAATGCTTCATATTTTACTGATATCTTTTGATCTAGGATGAATTTGAAGGTGATGTAAAATGAAAATTTGTAAAGGATTTCAAAGTGCATCTATAAAATTTCATTAAATTTTTTGAATATTTGTATAGTTGCATATATTAAGCTCCAAAGTTGATTATGTGTTTGACCATGTTTTATTGAGTGATCATGTTGTAAGAGTGAGTTGAAGGTGTTCTGAGCAGAGTTGAGGAAGTATTTATGTATGGTGATTTTCTATAAGTCTCAAACATTGATGAAAATTTATTGTTTGTCATGATATACCCTTTATCAGATATGGAGAGTCAAAATAGCTTGATTATATTTTGACTATATATGACTAGTCTGATTGGTCATTTTGAGAGAGTTATTTTGAGTGCTTAGAGCCTATGCTCGAGTATATAAATCACATGAAGTAATTGAAAAGGTCTTGAAGGTTTTACCCATGTGATATAATCATATGTCTGTGTTAAATATTTGAGTTGTTATTTTAGAAGTTTGAGACTGTGTTTTATGTGTTTAAAGGCCTAAAGAGTGAGGAGACCTAATTGGTAGGTTCAAGTGTTGAGTTGGTGTTCCAGGTGGCATAGACCCATGAGGAAGTTATCAAGGGTCTATTGGAGATAGGTTTGATGTGTTCAAAGCATTGGTAAAGGATGAAGGTGGTCTAAGTAGTCTCACGTATAACATGTGGGTATGAAGGCCCAATTATTTTAGGTCTCACCAAGACCTAATGGTGTTTTGGGGCTAATGAGGTAATGGCTGACCTATGAAGAGTGTGGTTCTCACATGTAATGTGTGTATAGACCTATTTAAAGTGTGGTTCTAATATGTAAAGCATCTTGACTGACTAAGATGGGTAAAAGGAAGATAGCGGTATAACCACAATGTCTAATTAGACTAATTGTCCTAGTTGTGGAAGTGTGGATTCAAGTGAAGGAGAGAACCTTTGAAAGAGAAGGTACAAGTCATTGAGGACCAAAAAATATTGAAGAGGATAAATCATGATTTTTTGATCAAGTTGATGCAAGTGGACACACAAGTCATTGGACCTAATGAGCCTAGAAGAGGCAGTTTGAGCGAGTTAGTCCTAGAGGCAGCTTGAGAGAGATTGGAGGTAAAGAGTGCAGATAAAGGTGGCCATCATTAGTTGAAGAGAAATAATAGGTGTTTAATATAATTTTTTCAAGGTATCTGAGTGGGTGCTTGCTTTCCTAGGGGTTGGTTCTTCCTTGCAAGATAAATCTTGATAAAGGTCTAGTTATTATGGGTGCTTAGCTAGACAGGGGTACTAGCTCCTTATGGGATTGGTGTCTCACTCAACTAAGGGATGGGTGTTCCTTGATCAATTAGTATTAGTATAAATTTTGGATCTTGTTATTATAGGACTGTAGTCCATCGTGTAGATTTTAGTGAGTTTTATCTCCCAAGAGGGTTTCCCACATATATCATGTGTTTTGTGCTTGATCTTGTTTTATCTTCCATGTTCATTGTTATGAATGATGTGTATGCTTTATGATTATATATGTTAATTCATACCCCCTCTTAGTGATTGTACCTCTAACAATTGATATCAAAGTAGGACCTTCTTTGTAAGTTTAACCATTTGAAGGTGATCCAAGGTACAATATGGCTAAGCAATTGAAGAAAGAGAATCAAGTGTTGACGGCTCAAGTAGAGGTTACTTATGCATGTCTAAAATCAAGTGAAGAAAAGTGAAATTAGTTCAAGGAAATTTTTGAGAAGCATAGAGGTAATATGAGTAAGTGTGATCAAGAAGAAGCTCATAATAAGATCATGGCCTCAATCTTTAAGGCTATTAAGGATGAGTGCATCAAGATTAATAAGGAGCTAGAATCCTTGAAAGAAAGCTCAAGATCAAAAGATAATAAAGACAAGATCAACAATCTTGAGGATAAATTAATTGTTATAAATACAAATCTAAGTTTAAAAGAGGAAGAATGCAGACATCTCAAGACTCGGTTAGAAGAGACAAATGCCAAGTCGAGTTCAAAGCAAGGTGAGCATTATGAGTTAAAGTCAAATATTGATTCTATAAAGATTATTAAAGACCAAGCATTTATATTGAAGGATGACATGACTAAAGAGGAGGCTATCCAAGTTATTAGAATTTAGTTAGAGGTTGCAACTTCAAGTATGAGAGCTAAAGAGGATGAGAGTGTTCAATTGAAAACCAAGCTAGATTCAATGAAGGATGAGCATGAGCAATTTGTTGTCTAGGTAAACAAGGATGATAAAGAGTAAGAGAGGTTAGCTAAAGATAATAAGGATGCAAGCACCAAGTATAACATGAGAATACCTATCAAGCAACCAAACGCTATAACATATGAAATTTTATTTCATGGTCACTACTTTGCATCTAAGATTTTTGGTCATAAGGGAAGAAACTATAGAAGGAAGAGCAGTTGGTCAGCTAGAGGTATGGATATGTAGTCTTCTATAATTATCATGACATGGGACATATTGCTAGAATCTACCCTAGAATACATGGTAAAATACTAACCCAGGTATGGAGACCTAAGACAGTCAAGATTGAGCATAATAAACCTAAGAGACAAGATGTTATTTATGTCAATTGTCATTAAGTTGGTCATATTGCAATATATTATATAAGCAAGCTCTCAAGTCATAAAAAAGTGTATGGAAATCCTAGTGTTCTCAAGAAAGGTAAATCCTTGGTATGGAATCCTAAGGAAGTGAAAACCAAGAAAACTAATTCAGTTGAGCTGAAAGATCAAGGTGGACTACCTACTAAATCAAAAGAGGAATCAGATATGAAGAAGGTTTAGGAATGCCAAGATAATGTGTCATCTATCCAGATAGAAAAGGAGAATCCAAAGTTAGTTCAAGTTAAGCTCAAGGAAAAGACCAAAGTGCTAATTGAGGCTAGTTTAAGGTATGTATGGATCCAAGAGAATATCCTACTATTATTGAGCAAGTTTCATACAAAGAACATAAATTGTTAATGCCCATTGATGAGGTTATTTCTTCAGTTGAAAAGGTGTGTCATGAATCTTTGTTGTCTCCATATGTTGTCAATCCAATCTTAGAAGAAAAGGAGAATATTGTAGTAGATGATCATGTTGCTTCTCTTCAGCCCAAGAAGAAGAAGAAGAACTATCAGTATCAGATGACCAAGGTGGAGAATGAATATGAGGAGTTATGGGCAACTCCTAGTTTCACATTGTTCTAGGATATTATGGGTTAAGGTGTCTCTATTTAGGTTTCAAAGAGATAATTGACAGCAAGAAGCATGGTAGATGCTAGTTAAGCTTTGGATGATGTTGCAAGACAAGAAATATATTTTTAAAATGTGTTTGGCTAAGGGCGATAAATGAGATATATGAATCTACTCCAAAGTGTTATGATGGAATGATTTAGAAGATATACTCAAGGACAATGATCCTAAAGTGAAAGTTTTGGTCAAATCTTTGAAGGATGGTCTAGTTGGTCAAATCTTTGAAGGATGGTCTAGTTGGTCAAAGTGGTGAAGAATGAAGCTATGTGTACAACATCTGTAGGTAGGAAATGAAGATCTCTACGTGTCTAATCAAAGATGGTGAGTTATCAAAAAAAATTATTGCATAGAAAGGTATGTTGATCCTGTTCGAGTGTGCTCAATGTTTGTTTAGGGTTTTTGGTATTGAAGATAAGAACTTATCAATTTTTGTTTCTTAAATTGATTCGTCAAAATCATGAAGACTAAAGGCAAGTGTTATGAAGGTGATATAGTTCCATGAGAGTGATTGAAAAGGTTCTAATCCATGACGGCTTGTAGAGGATAAAGGGTAATTATTTTGAGATCCATATGAGAGTTATTAATGTCCACTTTAGTTGTTTAAGTTGATATAATGAAGATATGAGATCTATTGGTGGTTTCATAAGGATATTGACTGAGTGTTGACAATGTTGAAGAGTTGCTAGCAAACCTAGTTCATTGAGAAGATTTTTTGAATATGTTCTTCAAATAGATCTTGGAGTTAGGTGGCTATCTCAGATAGTTTAAAATGTTTGAAGAGTTGTGCATGATGTGAGGGGGAGCATATGTGAGATATTCCAGTCATAATGTAGATATGAAGAAGTCTGTTATAGATGTGAAATCAAGTATGTTGATTTTATGACTTGATCAAACCATGGCAAGGTGCTTTGTCAATGTATTGAATCCTCATACATAAATAAAGGGGGAGCTTTGTAAATGGTTAGGTCCTAAGATCAAAGGATTGTGTAGTAGAATTTGGGAGAGAAGGTATGAAGGTAATTATGTTGATACATCATTATTAGAAATGGTCTGAAGATGCTCAAAAGGGTGCCTAAGCTCAGGTGACTTAGGGGGAGTCCCTCTTAATGTTTTCAAGGTAATCTCATGTAGTTTTTTATGTTCATGTATGTTTTGTCTTCGTAGAATTTATGTATGACCAAAGAAGAGTGTAGTCATGGAGCATGTTTGAGAAGATAAATGTAAGAAGAGGTATGCACAATGTTAGGGGGAGTCTATATCATCTCTCAGTGGTGGTCATTTCCTATTATTGGTCCTTGAAGTCTTCTTAGGTCCACAGGATAAGAAGTTGAGCCCACTTTATCATTGCGTCAAAAGGGGAGAAAGTGCTTGAAGAGATAGATTGAGGCTATGCATAAGATTTCTATTGATATTGACATCAATGAAAAAGGGGGAGATTATTGTAGGCTTGTCAATGATGTCTCCAAGGTGACCAAAGATGTTGATGAGGTGTCATGTGTGCTAGGATGAGAATGACAAAGTGTGCTTCAATATGCTTTAGTAGTCATGCATAGTTCTTCAGTGGTTGACTTGGTGTGGTAATTGATGGATGATATTGATTTTATGGACATGTTTTAGAGACCCTATGTGGTTTTATGAGTGTTTGGAGTGATTTTGGAAGTGAAATTAATTCATTAGAGCAGTCATATGAGTGTCTAGGTTCAAGTAGTTTTCTTGAAAAATAAGGCTAAGTGAAAATATTGATGACATCAGCATTCACACGTGTGAAGTTTATAGGATTATATTGATATACGGATAGATTCCCCTATGTGAGGAGATCATATGGTTCAAGTTTAAGTTTTGGACATGGAGTGTATCAAAATTTATTAAGGTGCAAAGTTAGCTTCTCAGACAGAGTTCACTAAGTTCCCATACTTAGCCAAATTTGTGATATCGAAGATCGATGGAGAATGTTCAACCATACAAAGGAAGATCAATGGTGTGAATTAGTAAATAAGTCAAAAAAAATATTAGAAACCACATGGGGATTCCAAGTGGTAGAATTTCATTGGAGACTAACTACAGGGTACACAAAAGGCATGTGGGGTTGCTAAGTGGCTTGATCTCATAAGCAAAGATATGTGATCTAATGGCATGCACTAAGTCAAAATGTCAAAGGCTCCTAATATTTCACATGTTAATTACATGTGTCTCAATCACAATGATTTTTTAGAAGACCAATGGCATGCAGGATTGCCAAGTGGTGTAAGAGCAAGGACTGATAATAATGTGCTCAAAAGGTACGTGAGGGTGCCAAGTATCTTAATTTCGAAAGCACATATCAAAGATAAAAAATGAGTGTTGAGAGTTAAATCTAGGAAAATCTTGAGGATATCTATGGAGCATGTTTGAGTAATCTATGTGAGCATACGAGATAAAGACACGTGTCTGCAATATTTGTATTTACCAATGACCATTGGTATTTGAATTAATAAAGGAATAAACCAGTGCTCAATATTTTGCTTATATATTTTTTATCTAGGATGAATTTGAAGGTGTTGTAAAAGGAAAAGTTATAAATAACCTAAAGGCACATGCAAAAAAGTTGATTAAAAGATTTGAATGTTCATATAATTTTAAATATTGAACTCCAAAGTTGACTTTGTTTGACCATGTTCTATTAAGTGACCATGTTGCAGAGTGAGTTGAAGGTGTTTTGAGAAGAGATGAGGAATAAAATATGTATGGATATGTTCAATAAGTATAAAATATTGATTATAAGGTATTGGTTGTCATGATATTCCCTTGATCAGATATGGAGAGTCAAAATAGCTTGACTGTATTTTGACTATATATAACCAGTCTTAGTGGTCATTTTGAGAGAGTTGTTTTGAGTGTTAAGATATGTTGGAGTTTATAAATCATATGAAGGAATTTCATAGGTCCTAAAGGTTTCACCCATGTGATCTAATCATATGGCTTTGTGAAATATTTGAGATTTTGCTTCATAATTTTGAGACTATGTTTTTTGGGTTTAAGGCCTAAAGAGCGAGAAGACCTAATTGGTAGGTTCAAGTGTTGAGTTGGTGTTCTAGGTAACATGGACCCATGAGGAATTTATCAAGGGTATATTGTAGTATGTTTGATGTGTTCAAAGCATTGGTAAAGGATGAAGGTGGTCCAACTAGTCTCACATGTAATGTGTGGGTATGAAGGCCTAATTGTTTTAGCTCTCGCCAAGACCTAATGGTGGTTTGGTGATAATGAGGTAATGACCAACATATGAAGAGTTTGGTTCTCAAATATAGACATATGTTAAGTGTGTTTCAAATATGTAAAGCATATTGACTGACCAATATGGGTAAAAGGAAGAGACTGATATAAGTACAAGGTATAATTGGACTAATTGTGCTAGTTGTGGAATTGTGGATTCAAGCAAAGGACAAAACCTTTGAAATAGAAGGTACAGGTCATTAAGACCAATAAAGAGTGAAGAGGATCATTCTTGCTTGTTTTATCAAGTTGATGCAAGAGGACACACAAGTCATTGGACCTAATCAGCCTAGAAGAGGTAGTTTGAGCGAGTTAGTCCTTGAGGCAACTCAAGAGAGATTGGATTTAAAGAGTGTAGATAAAGGTGGTCATCATCAGTTGAATACTATCAATAGGTTTTTAAGATGATCTATTTATGGTAGTTGAGTGGGTGATTATTTTCCTAGGGGGTTGGTTCATCCTTGCAAGATAAAGCTTTCTAAAGTTCTAGTTATTGTGGGTGCTCAGCTAGACAGGGGTAGTAGCTCATTGTGGGATTAAAGTCTCACCAAACTAAGGGATGGGTGTTCCTTGATGAGTTGGTGTTGGTATAAATGTTGTATATTATTATTATAGGGCTATATTCCATCTTTAAGGGTTCAGTGGGTTTTATCCCCCAAAAGGGTTTTCCACATACATCATGTGTTTCACGCTTGATCTTGTTTTATCTTCCATGTTCATTATTATGAATGATTTATATGCTTCATGATTATATATGTTGAATGGTTAAGGGTTTAAAGGGTTTGGAATTATATTTAATATATAGCATCATTGATTCACCACCCCCCCTCAGTGATTACACCTCTAAAAGACTCATGGAAGAATCACTTAGGATTTTGCATTGACCTATAGGACTAGATAATCATATGTTGATGAAGCATCTTGAAGTCTCATCAATTCCACTATGACATCATCACCCTAACATGGATCAAGAAACATGCATTGTTGTTTAATGGTATTTGAATTCTTTGTATAAATAGATACATCCTTAAAGAGGTTGGTGTCGACGTGAACTTTGTCATCCATAAGCGATAATGATTCTGGTGTGGAATGTGATGCTACATATCACAAATTTGATCCTAATGCAAGTGATTTTGATGTTATTTCTGACCTGGATGATGTTAATGATGAGATGATACTAAGATATAATTTTTTCACTATGGCCATAAAGAGGGATTATTGGATAACATGATCCACAAGTACCTTCTCCACTTTTCATTTAGTTATGGAGGTTTTAGGTTGAAGTGACTTTTATAAATGTGGGATATAATATAATGGATATAATGTAGATGGTTGGTGAATCATGGGTTTGTTTTCTTGGTCATGGTTTGGAAGTGGAAGAGCTTGATCGTGATCATGTAATGAATCTTGGCATATCCTCTTTTGTTCACCCTTAGACGAGGATTTATCTGATCCATTATTGATTTTAATGTCACCACGGTCAATGAGGCCTTGGACAAAGTTTTTTAAATTATGACATCAATTAATAGTACTCCCTTGGGTTTTATGGTATAGACAATATTGGTCTTCTCTATACCAAGATGGGTTGGGTTTGTACAGATCAAAATGCCTAATATGTGGATAGATGATCATGTCTGAAATGACTAATTAACAAAATATGGCTTGCAATGATATAGGGAGAGGATTATATTGTCTCTCTTCATAATATTTCTTGGACATGGAAGTGTTTGACTCAAAATCAAATAATTTATTTATATGTAGAAAATCCATTATAGAGTGGGTCTAGGGTATTTGACATGGCTTAAGGGATGAACTAGCACTGGACAGGGTTATTAGGATAGAGTTCCCTTTGTTAGTATGATGGTAATGTCATGACCAAGACTATGACTAGTGGATGATAGGTTTTATTATGATAGGTTGGTATAAAGTTTAGGAGTAGATTGATGTTTATGGGGAAGGACAGGGTAATTTTTTCCATAAGGTAATTTAGGTTTTATGGGGTTATAAGTCTGAAATTAGGTGGGCACCCATTTCTAGGAGATGTAGAAGGAGTGCATCATTGTTCACAAAGAGATGTTTTTCAAACATGACATCTAAATCTGTTTGGGAGGCCAGGAATGCATGAGTTTGAGTTTGAGTTTAACTTGGTGATGTGAGATGTTTAATAGGTTATGATGTCAAATGTTTGATAGGGTATGATAAGTGTCAAGTGGATAAGATTAAGAAAAAAAAATTAGGATGTTAGCTAGTTAAACATTAAATTATAATTGATTATCTTGATGTTTAACAATGATCAACTATGATAAGCTCTAGGGTTTGACTTAAGACAGGGGCTAGGTTTGACTAACCAAAGATACATGATTAAGTCATGAATGACCTTCAACAAGGTTGTCTTGATTTATACTATCTCAATACTTGGATGATCTAATCAAGTTGGATTTGGATGAATTGGATTAAGTGGACAATAAGATTTGATTTGGGTGTCTGATTTAAAATTGATTATGTTTTATCACAAGTAACACTTATGATGGCAACCTTGAAAACATGGACCAAAGTTTAATGTTGGCTTAGTTAGGTTAATTTTAGACTTGATGGGATTAGGGATGGTGGGTATGTACAAGTTTAGACTATAGATGATGTTGTTTTATTGGGAAATGATGGGATTAGACTATGACTGATAGGGTGTTAGGCTAAATATGATAGTTGATGTATGATTGGACTAAGGGTACAAAAGGGATGTTAGGGATATATATGTTAGGTGAGTTGAATGTTTGGATTACAATTAAGGTAGACTTTTGACTTGTTTGGGATGATGGATGAGATGTCTAGGTATAGGGATGTTATGTGGATTGATGTTAAAAATGACTAGGGTTTATAACAAGGTGTGACCTTAAACAAAGATGTCTATAAGATTCAAGCTTAATACGAATGATTGATATGATAATAGGTTATGACTCCCTAAATTTATACTAGGATAGATAAGATAATATAGATTTAGGTTGACGACATGTGCTAGATTCAAATCAATATGATTACAGGTGCTATTAAGAGGATAACGGGTGCCAAAATTGGTTTAATGATAGGTTCTAAAAAAATGATGATGGGTACCAAGTTCAAATCAATAGAGTGATGGGATATAAGATGGGTACCAAGTTTAAACTAGAAGAATGATAGGATATAAGATGATGTGTGTTAGGTTTAAACTAATAAATTAATAGGTCTAGACTAAATGTCAACTAAAGGAGGGTATCCCTGATCAAGGCAATCTAAATAAGGATTATCTCAAGATGGTATAGACAAGTTTTCTTAAGGTAGACAAGGTGGACATGACGTGTTTAACTAATGGAAAAGGGTGCCTAAGAAGTAGATGGGTTTACACCATGTCAATATTAATGACTAAGAGGGATATGAGTTATAGTTATGTCAAGAAGAATGACTAAGTCTTAGAGGGGATGACTAGGTCAAGAAGGGAATGACTTGATGTCCAAGAAAGCTAAAAAAGGCGGATATAAGGATCTAGGGTGATTAATAAAAGGTAATCTTAAATAATAAAACATGTAATATGTTAGATGATGATAAGGTGAGATGAGGATGTTTTGACCAAGATAAGATAAGACAAGGTGATGAAGAGTGATAAGGTTATGACTAGGACAAGATGTCACAAGATGATAATTGTGGATTGGTAAAGATTATACCAGTGACTAAATTTGACCTAGATTTAAATTTTGACTGGGTAATTAGTTTATGTGTAGGGATTAAGGTTTGCAAATTATATTGACCTCAATAACACATGATCAAGAACAAGTAACCCACAAACATATGATTAGTGACTGACATGGAGTGCAACTCGACACCTAGCCCACCAAATGACTCACTATTTTAGGTGAATAGATTGGTATCACAACCCTCTCTTATCATTTATACCAAGTGAGTGATCTCTAGGAATGTTTTTTCCCTTGCCTTGGATGCTTTTTATGGCTGAGGGATCTTGTTATAGGTTTGATTGGCTCTCTAAGGGAGTCCCCTAAACTCCTTTGGGTATGTGGGGCTCAATTCAATGTAGTGTCTTTTTTAACACCTGCATGTTGGAGTGTTATCTCCTCACCTCACATAATCTTGTCTAGGGAGTTAATCTTAGCTTAGTGATAGTTGACCCTAATATTTATACTCCAATAGATCATGAAGTATGGTCTTGTGCATGGTGGTGAAATCCACGTCATAATCCCTTAAGACTATGGCAAGTGCATGGGGATGAATTATATGTCACGTTGCCCCTAAAAAAGAAAAACATGGAGGTTTATTGAACTTTTTAAATCCCCATGAATAGCCTTGTGGATGCAAGGGGAGAGCATATACCATTGTAGCCTCTGATGACAAACATGCAATCAAAAAGTGTGTTAAATTAATTAAAATTAAAACAAACAATAAAGTTAATTGATTAAACCAAATTAATATGTGACAATAAAATGAATCAAAAAATGTTTCAAAATTCCAATCGACTTGTAAAATAGATTGCTAGTAGTTTTTGATTGGCCTCTTTGGGGGTAAATCTAAAAATAATAATTAGAAAACAAATTTGATTTTATGCAAGCCAAAACTGACACTTAGACATTTTTCCAAAAAAAGGTAAAATTTTGGTTATTCAAAAAAAGGTTGAATTTGTAAAAAATAAATTTGTGTATCAAAGAGTTGATGTCATATTTCCACATTTTGTAGTCATAACTGCACAATGTAATGTTGTAGCAAAAATGAAATCATAGACCCAAAAGGAAATGTTGTAGCTATACTAACAAAATTAAGAAATCAAAAATGTAATGTTGAAAATAGATAGAAACAAAAAAAAAATTCCTGAATGATGTTGTAGTTGGAACTTACTATATCATGTTTCCCATTGACGATGTCGTAATTCATGAAATGTGAGTTTGAACTTGTGAACATAGACATAGACAAGATAAATTTGATAAAATTATGCTTAGTATTAATAATGTTATGGGTTAGTGAACTGATACCACATGTTGACAGCCACAAGTTCATGTATATGCACCATGATGTACAAAAGGAGACACCAGTTTGTTTGTCTATGTCCTAACAGATTGCCACATAAAATACAACCAATAAGCCAATGATTTTCAAATTGTTAGTTGGTTTAGTAACGGAAAAAAAAATGACTATTATATATAACTTAAAATTATTTTTAAATATATTGGACAATTATATATTAATATTCTAGGTGCAAAAATGATTAGCCTATGATGAATTATTGACCAAAAATATATAACAGATTAGAAGCACAAAAAATATCAAACTGACACCTAGTAGTAATGATGTCATAGTTTTCATTTACAAATCGAGTTCATTCTTAAAAAAATAAAGTGTATATGATGATAAAAAGATGGAAAGTATTAACAAACTCACATTTTTACAACTCGATATCATGGTTATGTAGTTCAATGTCATAATTTTGTAGTTCAATGTTGTGATTCTACAGTCATGGGTATGATCCTATACAAACCAACTCTCATATAAAATCATGGTTAATGTGAGCAAAATCATGTATTGTAAATAAAAAAACATGGGTTGTAAAGTGAAATATCATGAACATGAGACAAATAGTTAAGAAGACTGTGGTCAAAAATAATATTACAGTAGTTTATCATGAACTCAAGTTTATAAAGGACAAAGTCGTGTCTGCACAAAGTGATGTCACATTCTTAACTTGGAAGTGAAAATCTTAGTATTATGATAAATTTGACCTAAAATTCTTCCTCAACCCCATCCTTCAAGCTTAATCTCGCACACCAAAATATCAAGATGGTTAGGTTAAAGGAGGGCTCCCACTATGGTCACCATTCATGTATTAGGAAAAAAATGGAATCAAGATTTAAATGCAAAATGACAATTCCAACATGCCAGTTACTAAAAATCAATCCAAATTCCCACTAAATACTCATAATTGGTGAGGTAGGCAAAGATAATGCAAATAACAATTGAAATAAAATAGTTATACCTCAATATTGAAATTAAATTTACTTACAAATACAAATGATGTGCCCCAATTTGATAAAATGATTGCACTTGATAGCTTAAATGTTGGATTGTCTTGTGACGTAGAACTTGGACAACATGTTGGTTGTGGATGATAAATTTTGCTTCTCAAATGTTAGTTGAATTTACATGGAGGATGATGAGTTCATATAAATGATGAAGAGGGAATTCTAAGGAATTTAAAATTCCTTGGATATTTCTAGAGAGGAATTCTCTAGAGAGTGTGGAGGATGGTGAAAGATTATAGAGAATGTGGAGATCTCTAAAATCCATTAAGGAGGACTAATGATGATTATAAGGATATTAGGTGGGGAATAGAAAGTGATTTATAGGAAAAAGTGGGGGTAGGTAGGATTAAAATTAAAACTTCCAAAATAATGGATAATTGAGGATTATTAATAGGAGGATTAATATGTCATGGGATGATATGAGGTTGATGTATGATAAGATAACTGTTATAAATCATAGACTAGTAACTATGGGATTAAAATATATTAATGTTAGGATGAATTAGACAAAATTAGTGTGAGGAAGGAGTGAGAAAATTTAGATTTATACATGGAACTTCATATCCAATATAAGCCTAAGTAGATTAATAGGAGAGGGAAGTTAGCTACCAATACCATGAGGTCTTGAGGGAGGAGGAACAAAAGAAGTCATGCACGATCTTACCCTTAAAATAGTAAATAAAAGCATATAAGATTTTATATCCATGAAATATGTGTTACTGAGGAGAGTTAAGATTTCATCATGCAAAAAATCATCTTTAATTTGATTATAGTTAAATTTAACCCATTTGGTTGCATGAATTATAAACACATTATATATTTTAGGAAACAAACATGAAACCATGACAATCATAGCTTGGATTATTAAATATAAAATTAATGGAATCCATTGCATTCATGGTATATATTTACTTATGTGAATAAGGGGAAATCATAATTCATATTAGAAAGTTATATCCTGGTAAAAGATAAATATGAAACCCTTGGAAAATTTAAAACCCTAATTTCATAGGAGACCTAAGGTTTTTTGTGTTCAACTCAATGATCAGGTTCACCAAATAATTTTACTAATCTTGGATTAATTTAATGTAAATAAAGTAAAAATGGGACTAATTCAGATTATGTAAAATATAGTAGTAACATACAAATCTAAAATGAGAAATGAAATAGATATATATTAAATTTAGACAATTTGAAACTAAAAAAGTAAGAGGGCAAAGGCTTTCCTAATATTTTTTTGCTCACAACAATCATCATTGATTCTAAAAAATATCTATGTATGCTTTCTCATTGATCGTATTAGTAAACAATGGCCCAAACCCTACCTAGATGCTTCTATTTGATTGTAGTCCTTGGAGTAACTGATACTATCATAGCTCTACTGGTAGTGTCCTTATGTGATGTGTAGGTTTGTAACTCCATAGACCCCTGCACCTATTCATGTATATTTTTCCTATGCATGTGATTGCTTTTAGTCCTATGAATTGATATTTGTTTTCATTCTCCTTACGTCCAAACACTAGTTATGTTTTCAACCACAATATGACCCTTGAAAAAAGGGTTAATATTTTGGATTGGATAACCCTAACCACTACGTATTGAGTGACTGAGAATTTTTACATTTCAATATTCTGAAGAGTGTTCAAAATACATGTATCTTTCCCACTTATGTGTGTGTGTTTACAACATTATAATTAATCTAAAATGCAAGGCAATGTTTGGATTTCAACATTCAAAACCATGCAACTTTGACTTTTGTGTCTATTCAAACTTATCTCTAGGGCTAGTCTTTTTAGGGATTTTATAATTGTATGCCTTTGTGATAATGTCTCAAAATAGTTGTAATTGATTTCTCAAGTTTTTTAGGATTTTCCACAATATCTAATTGTGAACAAGCTAGTGATAAACTTATGAATGATTTGTACAATCAACTTTTCATTATTTCCCACTATGACCAACCCATAAAACGTGTATAGGCCAGCTTAACGAAGACTTCCCAATTTGAAAAATAGTCATTAAGTGTTACTAAACACTGTCGGTATAGATATAACTTGTATCAACCTCAATTTTTTGAGCATTATTAGTAATGTCTTAAGAGTGAAAAACAATGATATAAGATATGGAGAAGGTTTGTAAATGAGTCTGGAAGGATTTTGTACATAAAAAATCAATATTGAATATGTATGTCTGGCGAATAAGGTTGGCAAAGACAATAAGTGGGTAGACAATTAAATAAAAAGTGTGCACAATAGTTAAATTTTGTGTATGCAACATTCAACTATGTCAAATTATACCAAAGTTGATGTTTCCAAAATGTATAATACCAAATTTAGGTGTTGACACCTACTAACATGATATGACCCACATTTTTCATGAAATTATCCATAAAATAGTTGAAACCTATGTGGACGATCTCATATCCAGATACAGACATTGCAAAGATCGCCCTCATAACCTTGCTAGCATCATTGATTGTCTTGTTAGATATAAAGCTAAGCTTAATCCTAAAAGGTGTCTTTGGTGTTACATTTGGAGAGATTTTAGGATTTTTTCTCTGTAGATTAGGGATCAACATTTATCCTTCTAATATCAAAGCTATTATGATCATATTTTCACTTACCTTGGGAAGTTTGGGGAAATTCAGAGATTTTCCCAAGCTAGCTTATTAAACTTGCTCGTTAAACTCCCTTCTCAAGAAAGGTGTCACTCTCAAATGGAAAAATGAATGTTAAAGTGATTTTTATAACACAAATAATCTTTACTCCAACCTCCTACTTTATGACTTCCATCAAACGATTTCCTTATCATCTTGTACACATCCTCCACCTCCATCTCATTTAGGTCAATACTTGTGTAACAAGATGAGTCTGACAAGGAATATTCTTTCTATTACATTATTTTTGCTTTGATTAATTATGAGACTCAATACACTAAGATCGAGCATGATTGTATCACCATCTATTTTTAGCTAAAAATCTTTGGCATTACATTATATATTAGATGACATATCTCATTGTCCATTTGGATCCCCTTTGTCCTTTATTCTACAAGTCCTTTTTGCCCTGTTATATAATTTACAAATGGATTACTCTCTTGATGAAATTTGACCTTAATATTAGTAATATAAAATTATTCAAGGGGCAAGTGATTATCAATCAACTAGCTATTGCACCCCTTCCTACCCAATGACATGTTCATGAAACCCTTCTCAATAGACAGGTCCTCTTCATCAAATGTGTCGATCAAGGAATTACCTTTAAAGACAAATTTCACAGTTGATATTGAGTCCTAAGACATAAAAGACCTTGAAATTTAGGTATTTAAGCTCAAATCAACTAAGAAAATTGAATACAAAGAGCAAACTAAAGTTATAATTAATATGCATGACACTTAGACACTCCAATTTGACAGAGAGAAGTTTTTCCAAGGATTTTGGACATGATGTGTCATATTTATCCTTTTGGTAAGATAATTCTTATATATTTTCAGCTAAACTTTGATCTTACTGATAACATGGTTGAATGCAAAGCTATTATACGTAATATGCAAGTAGTAATTGATCTAGATATCTCTTATGTACATGCTTAATGTGATTTTCAACTTGTGTGTTGCCAAATCAGTGGCATCTATGAATACAAAAGTGAGAAAATAAAAGCATGTCATGAATTTTATACAATCCTTGTTAAATAATTATCGTCTTTCACTATTGAGGCAATCTTAAGAGAGTAAAATGTTATTGTTGATTCTCTTGCCTACCTAGCTTCCATTTTCACCCACATAAAGCATTACAAGATGATAAATTTCTCAATCACATGAGGAAATCCCTATGTATCCTATCACCTAAGGATTACTATATTATTTTTCACGTTGATTATGTTATCACATGATAAAGCCCTTGGGTTACAAACATCATCCAATTTCTTATAAATTAAGACATGCCCTTCTGAAGCCAACTCTAGTGAAAAGGATAGAAATAGAAATTAAGCCTTTAAAATTGTCAGCAAGCATAACATCTTTTACTATCATAAATTTGAAGGCACCCTGATCTAACATGTTTATGAATGCAAGGTCTCTCTTCTTGAGTAAGCAAATGGGGGCACTTTTGGAGGTCATTATAGTGAACATGCTACAACCCATATATATTTGTGTATGGATTACTATTGGCCTACACTTGGAAAATATTCCATCACCTTTACTCAAAAGTGTAATCCTTGTCAACTACATGATAATCTTATTCATTATCCTCTAGTTGAGCTTTAAACACTTGGATCTCCTTTATCATTCTCTATAAGGGAATTAGATCTCATGGGCAAGTTGTGTCAATTGAAAGATTCCCATGTTTTAATTATCACTAAAAGTTATGCCCCTTGTTAATGTTAATAAAAATTTTAATTAATAAATTCATCCTTAATCAAATCATTTGTCATTATAAAATTCCACACACCATCTAATCTAATAATGGTTGGAATTTCAATAGTAAGGAAATGAAGGAACGTTGATCAAAGTTTAAAATCACCCACAAATTTTTCACTCCTTATCATCCTTAGTGCAATAGTCAAGCTGAAGAAACCAATGATATATTGTATAAGAGTATTAGAGATTCTCGCATTGATTGTCATCTCAAGATCTATCCTAAACTTTGGGATTATTACATTATTATTTGTAATACTAAGGCAAATTAGTTATTTCTAGTTTATGGTTTCAAAGCTAAATTACCACTAGAAGTGTAGTTACTTTCATTACACACTTATCTTCATGAAATTATCCCCAATGAA